>CM077012.1:3918750-5225000 GCA_039090855.1 Macrothele yani
ACAAAAATATTGCCGTCTCTATCTTAAAGCAACGATCTCCACCGACTGACGATACGGCGCAGACGCTAGGCTCACAGATACCACCATATCCTTAAATGATATTCCTCTGCGTTTATTATCAGTGCGATTGTCCGGAGCAAGATACAGGCAAACGCCTGTCGCCTGCTTCTTTTGGGATTCACTCTCTCACACCCCGCAAGACAAAGCTACTTTTCACATTGCATCTATTGCATTGAGCATTCAGAGGTTTTCGTTTGACGTGCTACCATCCCGTTCCATTGCATGTCGTGTCGGAATTAATGCCTTATTTTTTGCTTGTTGAAAACGAAACGGGAAGAGTGAATACTGGAATTTGTTTCGTCTTAAGAAACCAGAATGCGTTTCACAGCAACGCCAATTTTCCCAAGCTTGTGATGAGTTGAAAGTTTCCAAAATGTAAATGTTTGTTTCATGAGCGTCCCTTCCTTCCGAGGGGCAATGATGAAATCAATATCCACATTTTGGAAACTTTTAACTCATTAGAAGCTGGTGAATATTGGTGTTGCTGCGATATATATTCTAAAGTTGGATATGTTTATCACGAAAACAGCAAAAACTGAAATTAAACATACAAGTTACTTAATTCAAAAATTTTGACTGTAGCACCATCAAAATTAAGTGGAACAGCCTTAACATCAGTGCGGAGGGACTTTTGACTCTCGCAGATGTTTTTGAAAACGTGTAAAACAGTTAGGCTATGTGAAGGACAACAGCTTCAGTAATTTCTGTACGTAAATAAGTAAATTATACGTTGCCGTAATACATTTGAATGATTTCTTATATAGCCTACGAAGACACTCCTTGAACGCCCTATACCCACAGCGAAGACACTCCTTGAACGCCCTGTGTGTGTGTGTGTGTGTATTTATATATTGAAATCATACATAATTATAAATAGAATTATACACTATATATACACTGAAGAGCAATTGAATTAGAGACAGCTGGCGTTATGCAAATATGGCGTTGTGGGCAGCCCTGAAAACGGAAACGACATAACGTATGCAGCGATCAGACAATATAAGGAGTGATGCAACGGGAATCAGTAAGAGTCGGACGCAGTATGAGTAAGACGAAGGATCTAAGCGCATTTGATCATGGGCAAATTGTCGGAGCCCGACGAATAGCTCACTCCATCTTGGAAATCGTGCAGGCACTAGGATTTTTCACGAGCCACTGTGTCACGGGTGCACCGTGAGTACAGTGAATCCGGTAAAACCATCCCTGCAAGGGCCAACTGCCGTGGACAACAGCGTGTGGATGAGCGGGGTCATCGTCAGCTAGCTCGCATTGTAACAGCGGATAGACGGGCCACAGTGCAAGATATCTCTCGGCAATTTAACGCTGGTGCACAAAAACGTTTAAGCAGCCACACCATCCAGAACCATCACCTCGCTATGAGGTACAGAAGCCATCGTCCCACGAGGGTACCGCTGCTGACCGCACATCACAGGGAGCAAAGATTAACATGGGCGCGGGAACATCGCCACTGGACCCCAGACATGTGGGAAAATGTTGCCTGGACTGATGAGTCGAGATTCGCGTTGGTACATGCGGATGGCAGGATACGATGGCTGCGCAAACCACATGAAGCGACGGATTCTTCTTGCCACCAGGGTACTCTTCAAGCTGTTGGAGGTGGCATTCTCGTCTGGGGACTGTTACGTGGACTGAAATGGGACCCCTGGTACGTGTGACATCGTCCCTCACAGGTCAACGTTACAGGGATATCCTGGACGACCATTTGCTCCCGTTTGTGCGTCTTCAACATCCCACTGGGGACCTCATCCTGCAACAAGACAATGCACCATGCCATCGCTCCCGAATTGTATCCGAATGGTTGGATGAACATTCCACGGACCTCGCTTCCTTGGCCAGCTAGATCACCTGACCTCAATCCCGTCGAGCACATCTGGGATGCAATCGAGAGGTGTACTAGGCTCTGACCCCCTCCATCAAATCTTCATGAACTGTGGGAGCTTGTTCAAGGGTCGTGGATCCGTATGGCTTCCAAACGCTTCCGGTGTCTTGTAGAGTCCATGCAGAGACTAATCGCCGTCGTCATCAGGGCGAAAGGTGATGCTACACGTTACTAGACAGGCATCTCTAATTCAATTGCTCTTCAGTGTATATAGAATTATACGTTATCATATACACCGATGAGCCATTACATTATGACCACCCCCAGCCTAGAGAAATGAGCGCGCCTGGAGACCGAACGGTGGCGCGCGTGAAGTTCACAGAGCAGTATATACTGTATACAACTCGAGGACCGGCTTTCGGTTAGTCGAGTGTTCGGAGTCAGAATGGGAAAAGCTGCCGATTTATCGTTGTTTGATAAAGGATAAACTGTGATGGCACGGCGCCTTGGAACTACGAACTCGGAAACGGCAAGGCTTGTTCACGTGCCGCTGTAGTAAGTACGTATCAAAACTGGTGCACAGCTGGCGAAACAACAAACTGTCGTCCGCAGCTCATTGATGCAAGAGAGGAGCGGAGACTGTCGCGCATTGTTGACAGCGATCGCAGGACCCCAGTGCGACAAATCACCCGCTGCGACAACAGTGGTAATCAGGGCAATGCGTCACAGCACATAGTTCATCGCGGCCTTCTTCACGGAAAACCCAACTGTGTCCCCATGTTCACTGCAAGGCATCGCCAACAACGTTTGAAATGGGCCCAAGATCCTCAAGATTGCATTGTGGATGAATGGGGAAAAGTAGTCTGGTCTGACGAATCAAGATTCCTGGTGCATCACGTAAACGGCCGAGCGCGGATATGCCAATCACTAACAGAGGCTATGGTACCTGGATGCACGATTGGGCGGAAACAGGCCGGCGGCGGTGTTATGCTGTGGGAGATATTTTCTTGGGACACTTTAGGCCCTAATAGCACAAAATCTGACAGCTGTCAGGTATCTGAACATCGTTGCGGACAAAGTTCACCCATTCATGACAACTGTGCTTCCTGCTGGTGACGGCCAATATCAACAGGATAATGCGCCATTCCACACTGACAGAATCGTGAAGGATAGGTTCGAGGAACACGCTGATGATTTTGTATTAATGCCCTGGACTCCAAATTCGAACATTTGTGGTTCGACTTAAAAGCCTAGGCGTTCGCGCTATAATTATAAATTGAGTTTGGAATTTATAGTTCAAAGCATATTTGTCCGAATCAAGTTCGGGTCGGGTCCAGTTATGTGACGTCCGGATCCAACATTTTTGACCAGTTTCCAATTCTGTTTATATATATATATAGTATACTGTCAAAAGCTTTAGACAGCAATATAAAAATAATATCAAAGAATCAGAAATCTCCATATGTAACGCGCAATGCAGCTTAAAAAATAGCGATTCAATTATACATAGTATACAAATGAAATGCCAAATAAAAACACTTGCAAAACCATCTTAAACTCCGTAGTGAACTATACAAACTGAAAATAAACATGGAAGCCAAAAAAACCCACAAAGCGAAGAATAAAGTCAAAGGTAATAAAATCAAGTAATACAAAACTCCGAATCCGGGACCAAATAACCAAGGAAGTGCGCCGAACCATCCCAGTGAAATAAAAGTGCACTATTCTCACATCAGGGGGACATTAGTGCTTATAGGTGACCTTTTAAATCGAGCAAAGACTTGTAAATAACAAAAGCCGCTCGAGTATCCCCTATGTCACCAAGCGAATAGAAAAGATAAAACGAACTTGTAAAATATCGACTCACCTCCTACAAAGAAGTCCGATGGAACGACACAACTACCACTAACTTGCGTTAAACTGGAATACCACTGCACGACGACCAAGCAAGCACAAACAATACATCCTACTCGATTACCACGCACACTTCGGCTACAATCCCGAATAGAGATAGTATAGTGACAGAGTGAGTAGGTGTTGCCACATAAGTTCAAGAAATCTTCAACAACTCGCGACTCATTGAGCTGTACTTCAGAAAAGGATAAGTAAGTTAACTTTGTAGGGTATAGAGATGAGCTCGGACCTGGGGGGGGGGGGGGGGGGCTGCTCACATTAACTACCGAAAACCCCGGGACCGGAATTACAAGTCTTGAATTTCATTATTGTAATTAATTCAACACGTGTAATTCCGAGCCCGGTTGAATTACACGTGTTAAATTTCTTTGTGTATTTGTTACCATGGTGGAAGGATTTTCAATTTCCTAAGCTAGCTGCTATTGCAAGACAAATTTTGCTTAGCAAGACTTGCATTACGCATTGTCCAAAGCTATGGCCCAAGCAAGGGTTAGTTTAAGGAAGTCTGGTATCGAAGAACTGGGAAAAAATCATTCCCATTTTTTGTATTTTATTAAAAATCATGAATCTTATCTTTAAAATGAAGTATTAATTTCCAAAATTGTGCAGTTAGAAGTATTATTATTTTTTTTTTTAATTAACTCACTCCCGCGATTTTTGGGGTGACGTAGGTTTTTAGCGCAGCAGGTCGAGTTTTAGAGAAAAGAAGATCGAGCTGAAGCGCTGAGGCATTTTAGCACGTCTTAAAGAAAGATCGTGCTTATGTTACCGGTTTGTCCCTTCCGCCCATCCGTCCATCTGTACCCACGATATCTCTGCAACTATTAGTTCGATTTGAAAAATTATTTTTGTATTGAAAAGCTTGAAATATGCGAATGATGATCCTTTATTTCGCTTTTTTTTACGATGTACAATTTCGCCGATAGGGGGCGTAAATGCAGATGTCGAATTCAAAAATACGTTTTATTCCACATATTTGCTTCTAAACATCCGATTGAAAAAATTATTTTATCTTTCGATTCCATTTATGTCGAAGAGTATTTTAGACATAGTTACTTCTTCAAATTACGCATAGATTTTCCGCTAGGAGGCGTAAAAGTACATTACATTTTCCCCGATAACTCTTCTTCTAAAACTCCGATTCGAAAAATCTTTTCTTCAGCGGATACACCTCCTGATGGAAAATCTTTTGCATGTAATTTCAAATTTTTGGTAAAGAATACTTTAGCCACCACAGGGCATGTGTTAATTTTTACTTGTGATTTATTTGCCATAAAATCTGAGCTTCTAAAACATCGATTGAAAAAATTATTTCGTGGACTGATGCCACTCACATCGATAAACGTTTTCGAAATATTTTCTTCTTAAAATATTCCACAGTTTCTCCGCGAGGGGGCGTAGATGTATATCTTATTTTTGTCAATATCTTTACTTCTAGGAGTCCGATTTGAAATTTTTTTTTCTTTGTTGGATAGTGTTTCTAGTGTGACATGTTTTTCATATAAGTTCAAAATTTTCAAGTAATTCATACTTTCCGCTAGGAGTCGTAGAGGTAAATTGCGTTTCCCCCTATATCTTTGCTCCTAAATCTCCGATTTGAAAAATTCTTTCTGCACCGGATACAGCTCCTGATGGGAAATCCTTTGCACATAATTCCTAATTTTTGTAAAAAAATGGGTTGACCACCAGAGAGCGTAAATCTTAATTTTCGCTTCTGATCTATTTGCAGCAAAATATGAGCTAAGTACTCATGTCGACAAACCTTTTAGAAACATTTTCTTCTTTAAATAATGCATGATTTCTACGCCAGGGGGCGTAGATGTATATCTTATTTCTGTCATATCTCTACTTCTAGGAGTCCGATTTGAAAAATTCCTTCTTTGTTGGATAGTTTCCAGTGTGACATGTTTTTCATATAAGTTCAAAATGTTCAATGAATTCATAGACTTTCCGCTAGGGGGCGTAAAGGTAAATTCCTTTCCCCCTACATCTCTGCTTCTAAATCTCCGATTTGAAAAATTCTTTCGGCACCGGATACAGCTCCTGATGGGAACTCCTTTGCACATATCTAATTTTTGTAAAAAATGGTTTGGCCACCAGGTGGCGTAAGTCTTAATCTCCGCTTCTGATGTATTTGCAGCAAAATATGAGCTAAAATCTCGATTGAAAAAAAAAGTGATTTGTTGACCGATACTACTCATGTCGACAAACCTTTTAAGAACATTTTCTTCTTGAAATAATGCATGGTTTCTACGCCAAGGGGCGTAGAGGTATATCTTATCTTTGTCGATATCTCTACTTCTAGGAGTCCGATATGAAAAAATCCTTCTTTGTTGGATAGTGTTTCCGATGCGAAATGTTTTTCCTATAAATTCAAAATTTTCAAGTAAATCATAGACTTTCCGCTAGGGGGCACAAAGGGAAATTGCGTTTTCCGCGTTATTTCTGCCTCTAAAACTCAGATTTGAAAAATTCGTCCTTTAGCGCATACAAGACCTGGTGGATGGCATAAGCGTTAAGGCATAAGTGTTAATTTCTGCTTCTGATGTATTTGTAGCAAAATCTTTGCTCCTGAAAACTCGACTAATTATTATTATTTTTTTTTTTTCTTGGACCGATAGCGCTCATATGGAAAAACCTTTTGAGAATACTTTCTTCTTAAAATAATGCATGATTTTCCCACCAGGAGACGTAAAAAGTCACATCTTATTTTTGTCGATATCTGTTTCTAAGAGTCCGATTTGAAAAACTCTGTGTTGGAGAGAGTTTCCGGTGCGAAATGTTTCTCAAATAAATTCTGGTTTTCCTTAACTCACAAGTCTGCAACCAGAGGGCGTAAGCTCACGGTTCCGTTTACAGCAATATCCGAGGGATTAAAAACCCGATTGAAAAACTTCTTTCTTCAGATACTATTGATTTCCATACCGGTTCCATTGACTTTGAATAGCTTTGATAAATTTAATATGCGTCAGAACGGATTCAAAAGACGTACTTATTACACCCGAAAGTTCGGTGTCATTTTTTTTTTTTTTTTTAATTTTGGAAATTTCCCTACATGCTTTTTTTTTATATTCTAGTGCGTCACTCTAAACTACCTTTACCAATTAGCATATATATAAATTATATTGCAAAGATTAGTTTTCTAGTGTCAAAATTTCAAACACTTGCAACTGCATGTGCGGCGTTGTACGTTTTATAATTCAATTTATTCAAAATAAAAGTAAATTTAGAAATCAAAAAGAAATAAGGAATGGAATTTCTTGTTTGTAAACGATTTTCTTTTCTTCAGCTTTTACCAAAATTACTACTGATTCCCCTGATACGGTCGAAGGGCACGTTGATTATTTTCAAATCCATATTTTAGAACATTTGGCTTTATGCTGCGTAGTATTTCTAAAAACATTAATATTGTGAAGTGGATTAACTGAAATAAACTTTTTAAACTAATCCTTGCTTGGGCCATATCTTTGGCCAGTGTATAATGCATAAATGCAAGCCTTGATAAGCAAAATTTTCCAAGAATCCGGGCCCGGGCTCCTAAATTTGAGCCCAAACTCATTTCTAGTAGGGTCATGTATTAGGGTTTTTTTTTTTTTTTTTGCGGAGGTTTAACGACCACCGTGAGCAACTCAATAGGCGATAAGCAGTCGCCCGTCCCTAATTTAGGGTCACTGGTTCCAGGGAAGGGAGAGAGCCAGTGCCGTAAGACAACATCCATGCCTCATGGGATTCGAATACGGACCCCCTTACGGACGAATGATCAGAGGCCATCGCTTAGCCCACTGCTTCACCGGGGCAGCTATTAGTTATGTGTGTCCAATTGAATTCTCCATGAATCGAAAAAAAGTTCTGGGTGGGTACACTTTTTAAAAGCTGATTGAACAAATCGCGAATGAAAGGTTGTGGATAGCAATTTCGCTGCCCCGGTGGCGCAGTGGTCTAAGCGATGGCCTCCGATCATTCGTCCGAAAAGGGTCCGGGTTCGAATCCCGGTGAAGCATGGATAGGGACGGGCGACTTCTTAATATAGCCCATTGAGTTGCTCACTGTGGTCGTTAAACCTCCAATAAAAAAAAATTATATATATATATAAAATAAAAAATATTTGATTCCCAGTTTATGAGGAAGCTTATACTGAAGGAGTAGTTATTTCTTTTGTCGAAGATCGTAGTAAATAGTTGTTTCCAGGTTATTTGTAACTCCAAGAAGTGTATGCAATTGTCTCCACCATCAGTAGGTTCCAATTCCAAATATTCTGAGTAAATGTCCTTTGCTGTGTGATTAAAATCTTCCAGGCAGATCACCAGACTATCATCCACGTATCTAATAACCCGACTGCAGTACAAAGAGGCAGAGTATTCCCTTTCGTATGCGTATAGAAGTTCGTTTTATCTTTTCTATTCGCTTGGTTACCTAGGGGATACTCGACCGGCTTTTGTCATTTACAAGTCTTTGCTCGATTTAAAAGGTCACCTATAAGCACTGACGTCCCCCTGATGAGAGTAGTGCACGTTTACTTCATTAGGATGGTTCGGCGTTCCTTGGTCTCAGATTCGGAGTTTTGTATTACTTGATTTTATTACCTTTAACTTTAATCTTCGCTTTGTGTTTTTTTACTTTTATGTTTATATTCACTTTATTTTCAATTTGTATAGTTCACTATGGAGTTCAGATGGTTTCGCAAATGTTTCTATTTAGCACTTCATTTGTACTATATATATAGCTGTAAACATCTCAAAGCGAACAAAAAATTTTAATAATTTTTTCAAAATTTAAGACCTGAAAAACCTAAACGCGCGAAAGCAGCAGAGAATTCTCATGACGTATATTTAAACAGAACCAAAAACAGGAGAGAAAAACATTGTAATGTATGCAAGCAGCTAAAATAAGCAAGAAATGCATAAAATGTTCTGCAGTTTTTGTTTCCCCCCCTGCTTGCATGCATTGCAATTTTTTTCTCTCCTGGATTTGCCTCTATGAGGTGGTGATACGTATCCTGATGCTCCATGAGGTGGCAATACGTACCCTGGCGTATCTGGTACCATAATGTCTAAAACAGGTCCTCCAGTTCCTGTACATTTCGGGGCGGTGGTGATTTAGCGCTAACCCGCTTTCCCAAGCCGAACCACAAATGTTTGATTCGGTTCATTGTCAGGTGAATTTGGAAGACAGGACATTAACAGAAAGTCACCAGCATGTTCCCCAAATCCCTCCTTGACGATTCTGGCGGTGTGGCATGGCGACTTATCCTGCTGGTAATGGCCATCACCAGCAAGGAACACAGCTGCCATGAATGGGTGAACTTGGTCCGCAACGATATTCAGATACCCGACAGCTGTCAGGGAATAATACCTATTGGAATAATGGGGCCTAAAGTGTCCCAAGACAACATCGCCCACAGCATAACACCGCCGCCGCCGCCGCCGCCGGGTTGTTTCCGCTCAACAATCCATCCAGGTGCCATAGCTTCCGTTGATAATCGGCGTATCAGCGCTCGGGCGTTTACGTGATGCATCAGGAATCTGGATTCGTCAGACCAGACCGCTTTCTCCCAATCATCCACGGTCCAATCTCAATGACCTTGGGCCCATTTCATGTGTAGTTGGCGATGGCGTGCAGTGAGCATGGAGACCCGGCTGGGTCTTCGGCTACGTAGATCCATGCTCAGAAGACTGCGATGAACTGCGTGCTGTGACACATTGCCCTGATCACCGCTGTTGTAGCTGTGTGTGATTTGTCGCACCGTAGTCCTGCGGTGGCTGTGAACAATGTGCGACAATATCCGCTCCTCTCTGTCATCAGTGAGCTAAGGACGACACACGGCTGGACAACGGCTCGTCGTTTGATCATCTGTGCACCACTTTTGATACGTACTCACTACAGCGCCACGTGAACAACACACAAGCAGCTCCGTTTCCGAGATCGTAGCTCCGAGGCGCCGTGCCATCGCAATTTGCCCTTTATCAAACTACGAGAAATCGGAAGCTTTTCCCATTCTGACTCCGAACACTATACTAACTGAAAGCCGGTCCTCGGGTTGTATATGTACTGCTCTGTGAACTTCACCTGCGCCACCGTTCGGTCTCCAAGTTTCGCTCATTTTTCCAGGCTGGGGGTGGTCATAATGTAATGGCTCATCGGTGTATATATAAGAGATGGGGCGTGGGAGGCGCAATATAATAATATTTCGTGCTTTACGCCGGGCGCAGAAAGACGTAGTTACGTCTCTATACACGCCATATACTTCGCTGAAATGTCGTTGACCAACAAATTAAATTCAGCCTTAAGTTTATTAATAAGGAATTTGGGGGAAATAAATAAAAAATGAAGGTTTCTTCTCTTTTGAGAGTGTTTTCCAGAGAAGTTATTAAAGAATCCAAATACGGAATGTAGATAGATGGACGGTTATTTTTTGCCGCTGAATTTGACTGTACTTTAGATCTATGCACTTGTTTGGCCGCAGTGTGTGGAAAGGTTCAGCGGTTGCTATGTCCACTGACTGGGTCCACAGAGAACGAAGACTTGTGGCGAGCATGGCAAGACAGGAGGTGCAGCCTCTAGTGTTTGAAATAATCGGAATTTATTCCTTCCCTATCATACCTTTTATTTTTGCGATGGGGGGGGGATTCCAATGTCCAGGAGAAGTCACTTGACCTTCCTTGAGGGTGTCCGTAGGTACAAGATCATTGCCAGCGCTACTTTTTTTTTTTCAAACCGATGTTTTCACAGATGCATCGAAAATTTGGACCGATCGAATACTCGATGTAGTTGCAATTAGTACTCACCGATGTTTTTCACCGATATGACCAACACTATTCATGGCGCCGAGTATTACGGAATGGCCGCCTCGGTGGCGCAGTGGTCTAAGGCGCTGGCCTCTGATCATTCGTCCGAACGGGGTCCGGGTTCGAATCCCGGTCAGGCATGGATGTTGTGTTTGTCTTATGGCACTGGCTCTCTCCCTTCCCTGGAACCAGTGACCCTAAATTAGGGACGGGAGACTGCTTATAGCCCATTGAGTTGCTCACGGTGGTCGTTAAACCTCCAAAAAAAAAAAAAAAAAAAATTACGGAATGGATTGAATTAAAAAAAAAAGCGTTGCGGATTTGAACAACTGAGTCCTGCCTGTCGAAATAATAGCAATTAGAACCCACTTTATATTTAAGGTGTAAGATCACTGCCATCCTATTTTAATTTTTTTTTATTTAAAATAAAAAAATATCGTAAAAACATCCATGTGCTCATGTACTTTAGATTACGCACTTGTTTGAAGTGATTCTTCATCACCTGACGCTGATGAAGAATCACTTCGTCTCCTGCCCATTCTGGCAAACCTTCGTAGTCCCGTACTATGGAACTTTACCACTTCCGGCCTCCGCCCTCTCTCTACGAGCTCACACCTTTTTCCGTTTAGACCTCAGTCTATGGGAACAGTCAATATCACCCGTTCACACATAGCTCCAGGACAAGCTTTATTCCAGCTAACCTGTTCTAGGTGCGACGCGGAGTCTGCCCAGAAAGGGATCGGATCTTTTGATCCGCGCTGCCGACAGTCGTCGTCAGAGGATTTACAAACCGACATAGCAATGTGCCACAAATACAACACAATTTTGATAACATCGGTTAAACAGACATCCGTTTGCTATTAGCACGTTGGCGATCCTTGCTGCAGTTTCCTCGCAGCATGAATACAACTTAATCGTAGCTGGTTTTACAATGCCCGATGCCCATTAGGCTGTTGAAGTAAATGTCTTTGCATTTCGTTCTGCCATACAGTGTCTGCCGCAACCATTTTCACTAATGGAAACAGAAGAGTAGGGCATTTATTATACGTTTGGCGACTGACTGACGAATCTGGAGTGGTCTAATACCTTTCCCTGAACGGAAGTTTGCATAGGTTCTTCTCGTGAAAATGGTGCAAATACGTAAAAGTTCTTACGAAATCGGTACGTTTCATTATTAACACACACAAAAACTGAATGTATGAAACAATGCCCGCAGAAAAAATGCCTACGGAATAAAAACCCTCGGAAAAATTGCCCACTTCTAGAAAGACGGGTACGGAGAAGTGGCCACCGGAGAACTGCACACATTGGAATTTCAGTGCCATAAAATTGTTCTGCATAAACAAATTTCGTGTGGCTATATTCCCCACTACTTGCGCAACTATTGTTCATATTTTTTTTATTTTTTGTTTCATTTTCAGTTAGAAATTTAGACATTTTCATGATTTTCGGGCCTAAGACTAAGCGGAGAACTGGCCACAAAATTTTTAAGGGGTAGTCAAAAAATTCCGTTCTGGGCTGCTCCGTGGCTACGTCTCCCCGAGATTGGTTATCTGACACAAATTTCCGTAATTTCGTATTTTCTTATTTACGATATTTTTTCTATAAACTACATTTAAACAAATTCTATGCTAGTATGTGCAAAACCAGGAAACTTGTCGGGGGGGGGGAGAGTAATACCAAAAGTGCACAATATAAAGAAGTTCTCGTCCGTTCGGGAGATTTTCGGCATTTACAAGCTACAACACGGCACATTATCTGAGGGCATGTGCCTACTCAGCAAACCTGTCGGGGGGGGGTATTACCAAAAGTGTAAAATATAAAGAATTTCTCGTCCGTTCGGGAGATTTTTGGTAAATCACCTGACGAACGATATTCTTCATATTTTACACTTTTGGTATTACCCCGACAGGTTAGCTGAGCAGCCACATGCTCTCAGAAAATTTGGCTAGTTGTAGCTTGTAAATTGCTGAAAATCTCCCGATCGGACGAGAATTTTTTCATATTTTACAAACCTGTCGGGGATACCAAAAGTGTTACCCCCTGGCCAACTAGGTTACCTGACCTCAATCCCATCGATCATATCTGGGATGCCATCGAGAGAGAGAGAGAGATGTTCGAGGCTCTGACCCCTCCATCAAATCTTCGTGAACTGTGGAAGCTTTGTTCGGGGTTGTGGATCCGTATAGCTTCCCAACGCTTCCGGTGTCTTGTCGAGTCCATGCCGAAACGAATCGCCGTCGTCATCAGGGCGAAAAGTGGTGCTACACGTTACTAGACAGGTATCTCTAATTCAATTGCTCTTCAGTGTATATCGATGATGCCGAGTTGGAGAGCTTGATTAAATCCGATATACCTCAAACAGTACTAGAAACTCTGAGTACATCATGCAACCATGTTTCAACATTTAACGGCCGTAGGCAAAGTGAAGAAAATGAATAAACGGGTTCCGCATGAGTTGACGGAACAACACAAAACTCGACCATTTGATGTCCGACATTCTCTGCTTATCCGCAACTAAACGATAGACATTTTGCGGTGCTTAGTCACGTGTTACAAGAAATGGATGCTGTTTTACAAACGCCGACATTCGGCGCAATGGTTTGTCGAGAACTTGACATTATGAATGGAAAACTATCCATTAAACAACAGGCTTCAGTCAATCATCATGGGCCCATACTTCTCCACGATAACGCGACTCTACGATACACGACAGACGATCCAGAAGCTGCACCAGTTGATGTACGAAACCTTATCTCATCCACCTTATTTACCTGATCTGTCCCCTACGGACTGCTAAAAAAAAAAGGAATTAAATAGTTAAAAGGTGGCATATCATATGCAAACTTACAGCAGCTACACTTCTTCCTCAAAGAACCATATCCGAACCATTACACTGCAGTTCCGGTGGCCGAGCGGTGGTGAGAAGAGCGGGTATCCGGCTAATTGCTCAATTTAGGCTCTGGACGAGTTCCGAAAGAGACGCGTGTTTCTTGTTCAGTGGTTAAAGGCGCGCGCGCGTTATCTGTTGAGCCAACCCAAATGACGAGGGTTTGATACTGACTGCTGCGAAGGATTATTTGGTGCAAGGGCTGGAAAAAATGCAGGGTCTTCGATTTTGCGAAATTTCAGTTTAAATAGGGAAAAATTTGAAACTGACTGAAATAAACAAAATTTATGACTACGGAAAATCTGTGAAAATACGGAAGTTAAAATGAATGGGCAATTTTAAAACCGGAATTTTTGTTAAAACACGGACTCCTAATGGCAATTTTGCTGAACGCTATATTCAGAAATCTTCCGCGAATTCACACCACATATTTTTTTTACAGTGTAAGCGTACTTTATTTCCCCTCTCCTGTGCCCAAACTAAAGAAGATGAGTATCTTGTTTTTGAAGAGAAAAACCCTGGTAGTTCTCCAAAGCAGCAACGAACCATGTTCAAACAATTACAGTAGCTATTTCATGAGTCAGCTTTTAAGATCCATCTTTAAAGGCTGAGCAGACAGACCTAGGATGAAGAAATGCAAAAAGTCCAAACACTTTTGGCGTCATTTAGAATCACCGAAGGGTAAAAATGGGACTGTGACGGAGGTGATGTGCTTGGCCTAACGAAATGTAATTTGCTCGAAGCAATCAGCTGACGATGACTTACAACAAAGAAGGGTATCAGTTCTGCTTGAGGGCCTTGATTAGTGGTTTTGTGCTGCTTCCTTCTCACACAAACTGAAGTAATGGTAAAAAAAACAAAAGGCGGCCGTGATGATTAAAATTACCATTCTGCTGTTGCGTTTCATTTCTCGGAGGCGTGAGTGGCGAAATGGGACAGGAAACAGCAGATTTAAAATAATCCATTGCTCAAGGGGTGCGACACTATAGTGGACATTACAAATTCAGAACAGTTCCCTCCATGCGAACGGACAAAAGGAAAATTAGGACAAAGATCTTGGAGAACACTTTCTTAGTCAGGTAAAATAGTCACGTTCGGTTAAAAATACAAGCATCTTTTTATGCAGCTTTGCGGTAGTGAAGAATATTGGAATTAAAAACAAAACCTTTACAGAACTGCACTTTTCATTCAGAGAGACTCGTATATTTATGTAGGCAATTAAAAAGACAAAACGAACGGATGAATGAAAGGGAAGAAGCATAGATCAAACAAAACAAGGAATTCTTATATGAGGATGAAGGGGAAGATGACATCAGAAAAGTATTGTTCCCGCTTCTAAGTACTTTAATCGACGACTTTTATCTCACATCAGTAATCTAATTAATTCCTCTTCTTCGAGCAATCTTGGTCGATGGCATAAAAATTTTATGACTTGCTCCGATCTTCTTATGTTTTTCTTGAGGAGGAGGTTTAACGACCACTGGACATCTTAAACTATCAGAAGTCGCTCGTTCCAAATTTAGGGTCACTGGTTTTAGAGAAGGGGTGAACACACCCTCTATGCTTCATCCGAGATTCGAATCCGGGCGATAAACCCGCGCCGGTGACCACTTGACCACCTCCGCTTCTTCATTGATTTCCTCAAAAATAAATTCATTCATCCTTTCATTTTATTTCAGGGAGTCCTGTATTCTGATTCCGCCTCTCCAATTTTGATCAAAGTCTACTTTTGAATAACGTACGTACGTCTCCAAAAACGAACTATCCAGGCAGTTTCGATAACTTTATACAAGAGTTGATGACATCGTGATCAAATTAAAGGCCCTCGTATGGCGATGGGCTGGACATATTGCTGGAATAACTGACCACCATTGGACAACAAATACTAGACTGGATACCAAGTGATAAAGAAAGACCCAATTAAGGTCACGTGAAAAGGCTGATAAAAGTCGAAGGCATGCTGAAATGCGATGGAAGAGGATTGCTCAAAACAAACAACTGTGGAAAAAACTTGGGGAGACCAACAGTGGATTGAGAATGGTTGATGATCGCGATGAATCCCGATAAATTCTCCCACAGGTAAATTCCCCCACCCGAAAATTTCCCCGCATTCGGTAAATTGCCCCACAGGAAATTTCCCCCACCTTTTTCAGTCAGGGACCGTGCACAAATTGAATTTTACACAAAATATCGAATGTGTTGGAGATTTCTGGGTTCACCAATTCCATTTTCAAGCACTTCAAAATCAAACGACAGTTTTACAAATAGCACAAATATGTGGGGCAAATTTTCGGTTTCGGCATTTAGATTTTTATTGCAATTTACAGATGTTTTGCAAGTATTATTGCCATGTGGGGGAAATTTCTGGGTTCGGCATTTGGATTTTTTACTCAGTGTATACAGTGCTGGCCATTAAAATAGCAACACCAAGAAGGACAAAAGATAAAATAGCCAAACTGAGTTTATTTATACCTTATAGTACAAGGATGGTGATTAAAATTTGAGGTAAATCGGATGCATAGAACGTACAAAAATCAGTACGGAGAGTAGTGTTACAGTGGACACCCCCCCCTCCTAAAACCTGAAGAAAACTCTAAAATTTGTCCGCCATGTCGCGTATTGTATGAGGCAGCTAGGAATCACAGTTCGGCAGACTCACATGTTCTTTTACAGTTCAGTTTTTTTTTATTTATTTCTCATTTACGTTGTTTTTTTCTTTCGGATGTTCTCTAAAATTAATTAACAAAATTGCGGGATAATTGGGAAGTCGCTCCAATGCTTGTGAAGGCAAGAAACGCAATATTTTTGCCATTTTGAATTGTTTCTATCTGTGGGAAAAGTTAGCACTCAATGGTTACTCTGGAAATTGATAAGAGCAAAGCGATAGGCCCAGAAGAGGACTTCTAGATTTCTTGAGGAGGGGCCGATGTTACGACCCACCCCCGCCATTAATTTAGTAATTAATGGGCGTGGTTGATGTGTGAAATTAATTAAGTATTAATTGTTCGAGGCTTGATTGGAGTTTAAAAGTGTAAACAGCAGATAAAGTTTTATCTGGGGGTTTGGAAAGAAAAGAGGCGAAGAATTCTCTCTCTGGCTGGGTGGTCTCAGAATAGCTCTGTTAGGTCATAAATATCAGGGCGCAGCTGACGGGCAGCCTATGCAACACGGAAAGGGAAAGAGGAATACGTATCGAATGAGCCACTTGAGTAGGAATGAATGAAGATAGGGGACGAAAGGTTTAGCGAATAATCGTAAATTCGTCGATTGTTTGGGGCATTTTCGAGAACAATTGCTCTCTGTGTGGTCCGTGCAGAAAAATAAGAGTTCGCACTTGGCATGAAAATAAGGAAGAAAGTTTAGTTGTCTGTGCGCTCTCCGATGGGAAAGGCTGGATGCCTTGGATCTGCAAAAAATGAATTGGGAAAAATGAAGCAGCAAACCTCCCCGCATTTGGTAAGAAATGGAGACAACTCGAGGCAGCTGGAGATGCCAGTTTGCCATAAAGACAGCAGAATGCCTAAATCCGCGGGATAAAGCAGAAATTTCTAGGCTGGAGCGTAATGGAACTCAGCGACTGTTTGGCCTAATGAAAGCCAAGTTACAGGGGAATTAAGAAGTCTGCGAGTGGACAGTGGTCATTCCAATGAGAAGCGAAGCCAAGCAAAGTCGGGTTCGGATGCCAACCACTGCAGTGTGGAATCGTCACCCCCATTCATCCCCTACTGTGGAGGAAGTGAAGAGATGCGCTTGTCTTACGGGGCGAAGCGAGGCCCCATGTGTGCGTGTGTGTGGTCGCGTAAGCAGCAGAAGCCACTACGTGTAAGTGCGACGGGATAAAAACATGTCGAAAGAAAAATATGAGCGTAAGAGCGGTGGCTTCGATACCTAACAAATATACAGGTGAAATGTTGAGTTGCCGATATACGCTTAAGGTAAAAGCACGTCTGATTTCGCTCGGCCGAGAAAATTAATCTTGGAAACCGCAACATCAGATGTGAGAGGGCCTATTTTGCTTAACGCCCACCTTCAAATCGTCACGAGAATAGATCCAGTGTGCACTCTAATCATTGCAACAAAGTGCGGCGTGATATTACCATTTTTAATTGTGTGCTTCATTTACATCAAGCGTCAAAGTGAAGTGTTGAATCATCGGTGCTGCCACATGGTGCAAGTGTCTGTGTGTGTGTTTTTTTGTGTCGTGTGATATTATGTGATGCACAACGGATTTGCACAGCAAAGTCACGAAACTGTAAGTAGATGAATATTTCCTTTTTCTTTCTTCGCACATCTGCGAACTTGTGCCATCCCGACACCCAAAGCTGCATGGACATAGATGCAGTAATGCTGAGTGACTGAACCTCAGAGGAAATACCTGCACATACAGATTTCAATTTCTTACAGGGCCCATTTCCTGATTACTTTTTTTACATGAATAAGGGAGAAGGTGTGGCCACAAATTCCGCTGGGCGGGACAGTTTCTTTTAACTTTGGTTCAGGACCAACGTCAGCGGGGCAGGGTTCTGCATGTGCATGCTTATTAGATTTAGTTAATTAACTTTGGCAGTATTTCGCACCTATAATCTTATACCGCAAATTAACGTGCTTGTGTATTTTGTGTCGCGAGTATTTTTAATGTGATCGTTTGCATATAATTTTTTTCATTCTCTAAGCAATTGTATATGAATATCACCTGCAGCTCTATTTAGTGTGTAAACGAGTAGTATCTCTTGTTCAGATAGTCCGGTGGAGACTCAGTCGGCTGCGTTATCCGACAGTAAAGTGTGACACCGTATGCTGCCCACATATGAGGGGCAATTGTCTATGCGCCTAGAGAGCGCCGTATCTGTTTAAATCTCGCAGAACGTTATTAAATGTTGTGTTGTGTATTTGAGAATCATGTGTTATTTGCGAAAGTGAGTGTTGTACTGACTGGTTGGGGATTGAATGTACCGGAGTAAGATCCGGACCACTACACTCAGTCACGAATTGGTGATTGCAGGGTGAACCTCATCACAACTCTGATCCCAAAGTATCATTTTTTTTAGATTATTTTATTTTTATTTGTTGTTGTTATTTTGTTCACAAGGTGGATTCACCCAAGCCTTATGCTTCGGGTCATTCTTCAACTTTTCATTTTTTATGTTCTGGTGTGAATCTTTGAGTGCAGCAGTGCACCTGAGATTCTCACCTGGTGCCGTGGCCAACTAAATTGTACTTCAGGTCTCAAGCACCGTTACCGGCAGACTCGGCAGGAACACTGCTAGTGCCGTGTAACAGTAGCCACCATGGGCATAAATAACCACTGCCAGACGGTTCGGCATAGAGTCGAAGAGACTGGATGTCACCTTGGGGATTGCATTCCATGAGGCTTCAATTCTGTGCCAGAGTTCATCTACTGTAGTTGCCGGTGGTCGTTGTCGGGCCACTCGCTCCACGACCAAGGACAAGGCGTTTTCAATAGGCGAAAGAGCTGGTGATCACGCCGGCCAAGGGAGTAGTGGAACATGCTGGGCATCAAGGAAATGTCGGACGTTGCCTGCGACGTGCGGTCGCGCATTGTCTTGTTGTAGGTGGCCACCCGGAGGCCCTGTACATATGGAACAACCACAGGCTCTAACACCTCGTAGATGTAACAGTGGCTGTTCAAATTTCCGTCTATGCGTACTAGACTCATACGTAGATGTGGGGTTATGGAGATTATGAACTAATAATAGATCTGTCATTTTCTAAATAGGGGCTTAATTAATACACTTGAAAAATGAAGAGTCATTAAAAACGGGTCAGGAAGCATTCGATTCTAAAGGAGACCTTGACCTGATGACCCATTATTCCTTTCCATTTTTGATCACCACTCGGATAAGCCAGCACCGTCACAAATAAAGTGTACCGAGTTGTTCATACAAGAAAAAAAAAAAAAAAAAAGAAATGTAGCTAGCGTGAGAGCTAACGAAGGGCTTGCCACAAGTAAAATTATGCTTGCTAACATGACAGCATTTGCGGAAAGGTTTCGTGAGACAGCCTTCGGCCAAACTGACATCTCTGAAAAAAATAACACCCGCTCATCCTACGTTCGCAAGCAATCTGGATGAGACAGTCCCGAAAACGCTTTGTATTTTTCAGTTGATCTTAATTTTACAGTACTTTTACTCATCTTCGTTTTGTATTACAAATTTCGCACTTGGATGAATTTTACGCTTTAGTAGGGTTCACACTTCGTATATCTAAGGAAAGAATTTTAAATATTTGGTATTTTTTTTTATTTAATTTTTTTTTTTTTTTTTTTTTTTTTTTTTTGCTTTCACTGCCTTATTACTGGTGATTTTGTCGGCTTACCAGGCTGCAAATTGTAAAACCTCTAGGTCAGACTTCGTCAGCCACCAATTCGTAAAGGAATACCAAAATGATAAAAAAAACAAAAAAACTCAACCTCCCAACTCAAAGGATATATATAACAAAACTAAGCTAAGGTTAATATATAAACACGCTCTTTGTTCAAATTTGCGTGGCAATCCGGCAGCGCATGCTGCTGATAAAACTTTGGCACCGGAAAACGTTTTAAATGGCCGAAAGGGCAAGTAACAGTTTCCAAATTTTTCAGTCTGTTCAAAGTGCGTGTCTTTTACGACGAACATTGAAATCAAGGTGATTCCCACGGACATAAATATTTCAAGGGAACGCGCACACAAAGATAGCAGTGAAAACTGCGGAAGTTACTTTTATTTTTTATTTTATTTTATTTTTTTGTCATGTAGCCTTCCGTGATGGAAAAGAATCTGTGAATGTGGGCGACAGGTGTTTCGCATGACGAATCAGCTGCAGGTGTTCGAAGAGAATCACTAGCATTTAATGTGTAGCTAAGGATGAATTTCTTTTACTGTATCGCATGACTGCCTTTACCCCTTATACTGTGTCTCAGAACTTTTGCAAAAAAGTAAAGCGGTACCAGACAGAAATTGTACTGTATGTTTGAATGATATAATTTGCTCAAAACGACACTGAACAAAAAAAGGTCGCTGCTTCTTGGAAAAAGGACGTTTGTTGGATTCAATAGCGAAAAATTTACAGATTAACCAAAATTCGAAATGGCGAAAAGCACTGCCTTTGAAACGTCTATGAACATTTAAAAATAGAAATGTACACAAACAAAAGGACTGACAGACATGAAAGGGGGAGGGGGGATGATTGCATTAACACTTTTCCCTATTTCACAATCTCGTCCCTGAAACATTTTTTTTTTTTTAATTGATGAAAAAAGAAACAAGAAAGAGGACACCGAATTTTCGGGTGTAATAAGCACGTCTTTTGAATCCGTTCTGACGCAAATTAAATTTACCAAAGCTATTCCAAGTCAATGAAACCGGTATGGAAAACAATAGTATCTCACGGAAGAAAAATTTTTCAATCGGGTTTTTAATCCATCAGATATTGCTCTAAACGGAATCGTGAGCGTATTACGAACGCTGGTTGCAGACTTGTGCGTTAAGAAAAATATGAATTTATATGAGAAACATTTCGCACTGAAAACGCTCTCCAACACAGAAATAATTTTTCAAATCGGACTCTTAGAAACAGAGATATCGATAAAAACAAGATATGAATCTAAGCTCCCTGGCGGGAAAAACATGCATTACTTTAAGAACTTATTCTCAAATGGTTTTTCGATTTCAGCAGTATAGGTCCACGAAAAAATGTTTTCAGTAAAGTTTTCAGAAGCTCAGATTTTGCTGCAAATACATCAGACGCAGAAATTAACCCTTATACCCCCTGGTGGCCAAACCATTCTTTACTAAACATTAGAAATTATATGAAAAATATTTTCCATCAGGTGTTGTATGCGATACAGGAAGATTTTTTTAAATCGGAGTTTTAGAAGCAGAAATAACGCAGAAAACGCAATTTACCTTTGAGCCCCCTAGCGGAAAGTCTATGATTTACTTGAAAATTTTGAATTTATATGATAAACATTTCGTATCGGAAACACTATCCAATAAAGAGGGAATTTTTCAAATCGGACTCCTAGAAGTAGAGATATTGACAAAAATAAGATATACATCTACGCCTCTTGGCGTAGAAACCATGCATTATTTTAAGAAGAAATGTTCCTAAAAGGTTTGTAGACATGATTAGTATCGGTCTACAAACGACTTTTTCAATCGAGAGTTTAGAAGCTCATATTTTGCTGCAAAAACATCAGAAGCGGAGATTAAGACTTGTGCCCCTTGGTGGCCAAACCATTTTTTTACAAAAATAATAAGTTATGTTCAAAGGATTTCCCATCAGGAGCTGTATCCGGGGCAGAAAGAATTTTTCAAATCGGAGATTTAGAAGCAGAGATATAGGGGGATACGCAATTTACCTCTACGGCCCCTAGCGAAAAGCTATGAATTACTTGAAAATTTGCTAGAATGACTCCTAATGAGAAGTTTGAATTATGGAGAGTAGTAGTCATATTAGTTGTTGTAGTAGGGTGATCTTTTTTATTTATAGGGGATTATGTGAATTTTTCTTTTGGATCGTTGTCTTTATATATATAAAAAACAAATTATATGAAAAACATGTCGCACTGGAAACACTATCCAACGAAGAAGGAATTTTTCAAATCGGACTCCTAGAAGTGAGATATTGACAAAAATAAGATATACATCTACGCCCCCTGGTGGAGAAACTGTGGAATACTTTAAGAAAAAAATATTCAGAAAATGTTTATCGATGTGAGCGGCATCAGTCCACGAAAGAATTTTTTCAGTCGACATTTTAGAAGCTCAGATTTTATGGCAAATACATCAGATGCAAAAATTAACACTTACACCCCCTGGTGACTAAAGTATTCTTTACCAAAAATTTGAAATTGCATGCAAAAGATTTTCCATCAGGAGGTGTATCCGCTGAAGAAAAGATTTTTCGAATCTGAGTTTTAGAAGAGTTATCGGGAAAAATTTAATTTACTTTTACACCCCCTAGTGGAAAATCTATGCGTAATTTGAAAAAGTAACTATGTTTAAAATACTCTTCGACATAAATGGAACCGAAAAATAAAATATTTTTTTCAATCTGATATTTAGAAGCAAATATGTGGAATAAAACGTATTTTTGAATTCGACATCTGCGTTTACGCCCCTAACGGCGAAATTGTACATCGTAAAAAAAAAAACGAAATAAATGACCATTCGCATATTTCAAGCTTCCCAATACAAAAAGAATTTTTCAAATCGGACTAATAGTTGCAGAGATATCGTCTGTGGGGACGGACTGACAAACCGGTAACATAAGCACGATCTTTTTTTACAAAAGATGTGCTAAAAACTGAGATGTTTTTACTGACGGACAAACAGACCAAGAAGGGACAGATACTGATTGGTAATACCATACCTTTCCTTATAAGTCACAAAACAAATTTTTGTTCGGGCCGCATAAGCAGAGATTAAATTTCTGCGGACAGACGGACTGACAGACAGTTCAACTAAGGAATGGATGGAAGAAAAGACATGTGATATCATGCGCTTAAATTTTCCCTTAAGCTCAAAGAAAGAATTTCTTCAATCCGATAATTAGAAGCGGTAATATAGTTTTCACTGACGGATGGACAGACATTGGTAATATCATGCTTTTCACTATAAGCCACGAAACAAATTTCTTTGATCTGACTGTCAGAAGCACAGATTGAATTTCTGCGGACGGGCGGACAGACAGACAAAGTGAAGAATGGATGGTTGGATGAATAGAAGAGATTTATGAAATTTTTCGCTGATGTTTCTTCCTTTCTTCCTTTGGGGAAAGAAGGATTTTTTCTGATCAACATTTCTAAGCGGAAGTATTATTTCTGAAGACGGACGGACAGGCGGAAGCGGAAAACAGACATCGATAATCTTGCCGATCTCTCCCAGAAAATCACAGAGAATTGCTTCGATCTGATCGTAAGAAGGGGAGATACTGTTTCTGCGGGCGGACGGACAGATGGATGGACGTGTGAATAGACAGATACAGGCATGCGTACCAGATTATCGCTATCAGTCACAGACCGAGTGTCTTCCCTATCCGGTAAAAACAGAAATATATTTTCTGTGGACGGACACAGAGAAACTGACTGGGGAAAAGACGGAAGGAGTAATCTGGAATTTTAGAGTTCTTTCCGTCCATGAGAAAGAAAAAATGAACAGATCAACATTTCGAAGCTCAAGTACAGTTCTTCTTGCAGGGCGGAGAGACGTATGGAAAGACAACCGAAATCGTATGCTTTACTCCATGCGATTCGCAATAATACTAACTTGACTTGGTGTCTAAACCTTATGAATATGAAAACTATGGAAGAAAAACTGTTAAAAAGGCCTAGGCCACGGTATTAATATTTATTGCCTAAGCAAAATCGCAATAATACTAACTTGACTTGGTGTGTAAATTTTATGAATATGAGCACGATGGAAGAAAAACTGTTAAAAAGGCCCAAGCTTAGGCATAGACATATTAATTTATTTTTAGTGCCAAAGAAAAAGCGTAATATTCCTAACCTGTCTGAGTGTCCAAACCTTATAAATATGATCACGGCGGAAGACGTTCGAAATCGTACGTTTTCCTGCATGCGTTTTGTATGTAACCAAAATTTGCAAACGCGATGAATTGACGTAGTCGACGAATTGACGTATAACCCAGAAAAAGTCAAATGAATTAATAATTTCATTAGGAATCCGATGACTGACGCCGTCTTCCAGAAGAATAGTAACTATCGGTACAATAAAACGTACGAGGAAAATCCCCACGAATGCAAAACCCGCGATACAAAAATAAAATCTTGCACGTTATGTGTGTTTTGAGAAAAAAAAATCTAAATTTCTATGTAACACCCATAGACAACGGGGATATTTAATGTTCATACTACGCAAATATCCTGAGAATTGTTTTCAGTATGTGTGAATACCAGTGCGACAAGATTGAGAACACCCCGTTTTTCGAGGTTTAACGACTCGCGTGAACATTTATGCTAAAAAGGTGTCACTTATCCCTAATATAGGGCCACTCGTCCCAAAGAAGAGGTGAAATGAACGCCATTAGACACCCATGCCTCATCCAGCACTGCAACACGGATGATTAGCCAGAAAACCGCGGTTCAGGCCACTCGTCCACCCGGGGTGGCACTAGAAATTCGAAGAAAGAAGTGGAAAATACTGATCATAACGGATCCGAAACAAATAATTATAATTGTTCAATAAGTTGTCTGGATCTACATATCGTAATACATTGATATGCATATTTATGCTTCCCAAAGGGAAAACTGCGCACAAAAATACAACCGCGGAAGATCTTGGTCATATTTATGTCTAAGAATTTAGTCTGCTAGAATTGGAAGTTAATAGAAGATAAAAATACACACCTAAACCATTTTGCGAGTACAATGACTGAGAAACACTCGTAAATATAACTGCAGGTTTTGGAATGATCGGCTCCACTCGATAGAGGAATTTTTCCCGTGGGGCTTCTGGAACGGCAAGTACTATAGCAAACAAACATTTAGCAAGACTTACCATCACGAAAATACGCCGACAGCAATTAGACAGGAAATACTTTTTAAATAATACTCTTTGAAAATGGAGATACCGTGCACACGGGACAGGCAAAATGATAAATAAGCAAGTCATTCTTAAACAATAAATGGCGTTATCAGGATAGAAAACTCTCTCCACACACACAAATGAAAATTGGAAAAGTCTCTCGAGACCTAAGTGCGTAAAAAAAAAAGAACAAAAATAAAATACCCAATTTCTTGATATTTGCTACATCCGTTTAAGTCAAAAATAAAGAAATAAAACCAAAATCCGCATGAGTTCAGGAAAACTAGGGGAGTTACCGGTTCAAGCGTAACGAAAAACAGCTAGAACTGAAAAACATACAGTTCCACACTTTCATTGGGACTCGAACCCATATTGCCCCTCAGTCATCAAACGACACTATCACATAACGGAGCCTAGTGGCGAAAAGTCTGATCAGGAAAGCGTCCAACAAAACTACATCGATGCGGGAGCACTTATGTGAGGAACATGGAAATTTCTTCATTGCTTCGCCAGACCCAATTTTCGAATAACGTGTAATGACTTTAAAAGCGCCTTTTCCTTTTCTCTCCCCCCCCATAACCAAGCTTATACATACAGATTCCTGGAGACATCTAGGTCACTTTTACGAAACAAAATAAGAAAACTGTCACAGTAGTTTTGTACCACAATCACGTCGGCCTGAAGTCTCCAGAAACACCGCGATCATTATCTTTAAAAGCAAATATATATATATATATATATATATATAAAAGTAAATAAAAGAAATGTCGCTTCGCCGTTTCTCATGGGCTCAAAACAAGTCGATATTCGAATGTTTATTACCTAAAAAAATAAGGAAAAATAAAAAGACAAATGGACGCAGAAAGTTCTCATAACGTTTAGGCAAGTCCTCTTATGAGTGTCGTACGCAATGATGCGCACAGAATTCTAGTAGCGCCCAAATCACTGCGACATGCCATTAACCTGGTAAGCACCAACCAGCTACTGGTGAATTGATTTTTTGAGGGGATCGCCCAATCCCTCTCCGCACGCCTCACTACTCAAGTGGGGACCAGAGCAGTCTTACTTTATTTCCACATTAATCATTCGACCCAACGCCTGCTAGAGCATTCAGTCCCATTTGACCTGAAATCCAAGATACAGTTATTTGCATTTCTTTATCCTACCTTTCCTTATTTCTCCCTCTCTTTTTATTTTTCCTCTCGTCCTTTGTTCTTGTTCCTTAGTCCGTTTCATTCCGCATCAGTGGAATGAATGCACTCAGACGAGCCGTTATAAGACTTTCTGTGCTCAACACAAAAACACAACTCAGGAAGCGAAATTTGAGGGGTCTATATTGATGGTCACCATTTCCCACGAGGCACTGGGAGTTTAGGTTCTGTCACAGGTTAAAGAACTTCCTCCATCCATTTACCAAAGAATTACGGTTGAGCGAATTAATATTACACTGCAAATAAATTTACAAATCTGTTGTACTGCATTTTCTTACAGGGAGAGCGGATGACGCCTACAATAAAAATATAAACATTGTGTATTATCGTGAGTATTAGAACTAATAGCATTCACGCAGATGAAATTCCCAAACTAAAATAAAACTGATTCCAACAAAGCAATTTCAGGAATAAGAAATTCCAACAAAAGATATTCCGATTCTGGGAAAGAAGAAAACAGATCTAGGGAATAACGCATTTCGGCAAAACAGATTTCTGGCATAAAGGATTCCGACAAAAAGATTTCAGTATCAAGGATTGAAAAAGAAGAAATTTCACTCACAGAGAATTTGGGTCTGAAAAATAAACTATTTGGAGCGTGATAAATTAAAAACAAAAAACAAAAAAACTAGGGAGTTTGTTTTACGGATTAAAAAGATTCGGTAATAACGAGTTTTGAAAAGCAAAAAGAAACTGTAGAGCGGATTTCAGTGAAATAAAGCAAAGTTTTGGGCTTGGTGGACCTTCGATGAAACAATTCAGGCATAAGGAATTTCGAAAAACCACATTCCAAATACTTAACATACCAGAAAAACACTATCAAGAGCGTAAAGGATTCTGATAACAAAAATTTCAACTGTAAAGTATTCTGGAGAAACGATAAAATATTTCCATGAAAAAAAATCGATGCAAGTTGTCAAAAATGATTTGTTTATTATCCAGAAATTCTTACAAGTATCTAACAATTTAATAAAAAATATTTCCCCCAGTTTTCTGAAATTCAACCAGCCTTGCTCGTGTGACTAACGAAAGTATTCCAAAGCTGCCTGCCCGATTTCAAACATTTTTTTATTTTTTTTTAACTAATTAGAGCTATCGTTTAAGTATACAGATGACCGGGGCTGCCTTATTTGCATTTTTAAAACTATCTGACAGTTCAAAATGACATCCCAACTGCGTTAATGCAAACAATTACTGTTGAACGAGAGTTCAAAACGAGTAAGTGAAAAATCCATCAAGTGGCCACTTCATTTGTAAATGATATAGAAGTTGGAAAGAGACTGATTCTACCTCTGACGGGTAAAGTACGGGGCGGTCGTCTATGAGTCAACAGTTGCGATAGTCCTCACTGCGCAGTTCAAAAATGACTCAGCGCCATGCTCAATTTATCATACCCAACCGGGTTTACAATTCTGAGAATGCGTGTTGTTCGTCGTAATACAAATTTTCAACTGTAATAATAAATAACCGTAAAAATAACGGTTATCTGTTATAAGAGCATAACGGGCAAATAAATAAATGAAATAATTTTCAGTTGTTATAACAGCGTATACACATCCCAAATGAGAACTTCCATACTTTTATACCTTCAATTCTCGCTTTCTGGATGCTTAACAATGGGGAAATCTACAGACTTCTATGAATATTTCTGCGTTTTAGTTTAAACACAAACTTTCAGAATCTTAGTTTGTAGCGCGAGGCTTTAACAATCAATATAATTTGTGTTTAATACATGGGCGTAAAGTATTTTAAATCTCAGGGCATGCTCAACAAACCCCGACGGCCGTTTATGCACTAATTTTCTTTGAAATGAAAATAAATAAAAATATGTTATTTTTAATCGCTATCCAGTAGAACATTTTTGAAAAAGTGCCCGTTTTTGATTCAATACTCATGATTGTAAGTTTAATATATTTATCATCATTAGCGTTCTGTTTCTTGACAGGTCCAATGGTAACTCAGCAAGTTCTCTTCCTCCAGTTTCCTCTGTCCCTTCCTTGCTTCCTCCTTCAATTCTTGATAGCTTCCTGTACCTATTATATCATCAAGCATCATTAGTAGTCTCCTTCCTATTGGTCGCTTTCCTTTAATTTTCCCTTCTATCATTTTATTCAATAGGCCGTTTCCTCTTAACACATAGGCCCTATCCAGTTATATTTTATTTTTCTTATGGTCTTCAGTAAATTCCTTTCTTCTTCAACTCTTTGCAATACTTCATCATGGGTAATTTTCTTCAATCCACTTTATTTTATCCATTCTTCTCTGCAACCACATTTCAAATGCCTCCAACATTTTACTTTCTTCCTTAACTGTCCACGTTTCCGCCCCATATAAAGTTATGCTCCAAATATAGTACTTAATAAGCTTTAAATTTTTATTCATTTT
This sequence comes from Macrothele yani, assembly GCA_039090855.1. Classification (NCBI taxonomy): domain Eukaryota; kingdom Metazoa; phylum Arthropoda; class Arachnida; order Araneae; family Macrothelidae; genus Macrothele; species Macrothele yani. Next base: position 3,947,382 of record CM077012.1, read on the forward strand.
ATTAACACATTTTTTCTTGTTATAAAACGCATATTTTCCTTTATTAATTCTTTTATTTCCGTGTCACATTTTCCATTTTCTTGGATTATTCTACCGAGGTATTTCTATAGTCTCACTTGCTCTACATATTTCGATTCGGTAAACCAATAACAAAAAATATGAAGAAAATACACAAAAAGCAAATAAAACAGAAAAAAAGGGATCATCAAAATAGGAATGCTATCATATAAAATAAGAATGTTTAATATATTACCAGCAAAAAAAAAGTTTGTTTTCCTTCACATGTTTCTTAATGATTGTTTCATTTCCCAATAGATTTGAGAAATGTTTGCTATACTGAATTCAGCCTATGATTATAACTAATATAACACATTACAGAATGTATTTATGCTAAAATAATATAATGAACACCATTTCAAAAGTGTGTGTTGAATATATTAATTTTGATTTTTAATAATCTTTGGCTGATGTCAACTGATAGAAACACATTTCATAAGTTCTAATTATAACATACGAATAGTTGCCGAAAGATAATTTATGTTGCCTCATAGAAATCCGCTCCGATTTCTGAGGGGGTGGGAGGGGCATGCCCGAAGGCGACGCCTGTGGTTTAATAACAGTAATGGCTAAATTTAACATGTTGCTACGATTTCGTCTCGGATGCCGTCACAGTACTACCATTTTGATAACCGTGCTCAAATAATTTTTAACGAAGCTCCCCTTGACACAGTTTCGTACTTGCATTGTGTGTTATACTGAAAGATATTTTGTAGATTCGTCAAGAATACTTTGATCTATTTTATAAAGGGATATAATCTTAGTCGGAACTACGAGCGTACAGCAATGAAAATTTACACTCGAACAAAAATGAGACAAACACGTTACACATACGAAATGCAGAACTTTTTCCAGTCAACATTTGAAAACAATTCGATTTCCAAACGGTTACATTATTTCTTAAGCTGGTAATTGTTTCATAATAAGTTCAAGTGCATGTTGTAACCCCTTTTCTAACAACACAGAGTTAAATTTACTGTGTATGAATTATCAAGTTCAGTATAACACAAATGATATACATGCTCGCAAACACGGTTAGACCTCTAGAGAATACAGTAATTAAACGTTCTGATGCTAATCAATTTCTCAATGGAAGCATCATTCGTTAAATCTAACTCCATGCTAGAGGAAAGCAGGATGTTCTACCTTCAAGGGATAACTGCTAACAAAACATTAAATAAAACGCAGTACTTACTTACATTGATCACCCTTCAAAGCATTTTAGAATAAGCTTTAACTTTTGTGTGATTCGCCACTCAAAAAGTGTGGTTAGTTCATCTATTTGAATTCGGTGAACAAAATTTGTGTCACTGTCAAGAAAATTGTGGATTGAAAACGTTTCGATTCGGTAAACCAATAACAAGAACATATGAAGAAAAAAATACACAAAAAACAAAAATGAAAAAATAGGGGTAAAAAAATAGGAATGCTATCAACGCCTCGGGCGCAATAGTATTCTTTGAGGGGAAATCATATTTTAACTGTTTTACAATACAAGGTACGTCTAAAAATGATATCTTGATTTATGAATATAGTTTCAGGTTCGTTTGTTATATGAACTGCTGAACAGTTGTTTTCAGAGGAACCTGATTGCAATCCAATTTTAAGTTCTGCAAAGCTCCTTATGATCACTGAACAACTCAAAGCTGAATTCCTGGGAATCCTAACTGCAATTCTACTTCAGTTGTTCAATGATTTTAACTCCAAAGAGAGATATGATCATTGAAAAACTCAAGCATAGGATTATTTTACTAATCACATGGCATCTATCCCCTAATGGATTTCACTCAAGTCATAAAAAAGTAAAATACAAAGAACTTTCTAACATTTTCTGACGTGTATCCAGTGCAGCGGAAGCCGCATGAATAAATTTTGAAGCTTCTGCACCGAATCTATCTGTCCATACGAAAGTTATCATTTTTGAAACGCCTGTCGAAAGATCTGTACTGTACTAAACTTAATACAGTATTTAGGACCAGCTTCGCTCGCCAAAGCGTGACGAGACTGATCTGAAAGAAGCTGATTCATCACGAGACGAATTTAGAGCGAAATTAGTCAACAGGGACAGGAATGAAATCTATGTATATCAACCAAGTCGCAATTTAAAAAGAAATTAATCGACATTGTTACATTTATAATGGAAGAGGTCAATCGGGGTTAAATTAAAAAAAAAAAAAAAACAGTTGGCAGATGTACAATTGAAATGGAAATCAGTCTTCCGGGTTGCAATTCAAAACTAAATTCGTGAATCTGAGGCAGGATTTGGGGTGAAATGTACTTCACTGTAAGCAATTCGCGAGAAATCAATCTGCCGCATTGCAATCGCGAATGAAATCGGTCGAGTGGGGAGGGGGCAATAATTCTTCACTTCAAAATTACTATAGCGTTTTTATATTATCAAAGTTTCACCTGGGCAAGCACGTCCTTTGACATAGGATCACTGAAAAAAAAAAAATCTAAAATAATTCATGACATTCTACAATAATGTAAAACCTTCCAGGAAATTTAAGCAAAGATGACATATTTCTACAAGAAAAACCATGTCGTGCGATTTTTCAAATATGCTGTATGTTACTGCCTTCTAGAGAAAACATTTTCTGCTAGGAAAACCTGGCCATATGCTGTGTTCGATCCAAAAGTATTTCCCACTTCGTCTTACGAACAGCAATACTTTTATTGCGACTTAACAAGCAGGATTATATCCTAAATTTTTTCAGCGGTATGCACGGTTTCCAACGAACAGCTAGCAAACAAAATGTAAGACACATTAACTGTTGCGACCTAAGGTGATTTAACTAATTTTAGCGAAGACATTTCTCGACTAGGGAAAAAAAACAACTGACAATTCGTAATTCCACGAATTTCCCCATTTGAAAATTTCCAATAATGGCTTACGAATAAAAAGCACGGAATGCTGAAGAAACTAACCATGATGATAATTTATGTATTTGAAATGTGGTGCGACCGAATATAACGAGACTTCTTTGTCTAGATCTTGTCTAATTTTAATTAACTTCATATTGGGGAAATATGAAGTTAATAAAAATTAGTCTTCAGGGCGGCAAATGACGAAAAACTATGCATTTCTTAAGCACTTGATTATCTAAAAAATGAGGGGATTCAGTTCAAAAGACCAGAAGGGCGTCAACCAGATGATGAAATCTGATTTCTTGAGCACGAAAGTTTCTGAGCACTAAATTGCAGCGAATTTAATCGTGGCCTTAACAGAAATTTATGGAACAAGATGCTACCAAAGTAATACACCTAAGAACAATTCATATAAACATAATTTGAGATATCGAGAAGTAAAACTACAGAGAAAGGCATAAGGGAACAATAACTTATTTACATACCTGTCTTGGATATCTACTCTCCTTACAATGTAATGTGTTCCTTACCCCGGAAAGAAATCCAATTGTTGCACTTTACTTTTGATTCCTGCTAGCAGCAAAGGAGATAACAGATCAGTGACTCATACCTGCTATCAGCCACCTGACCCTGTGACCTAATGCCGAACGAATGAAGGGGACCCCCAAGAGGGTCAAAGACGTGCTCTTTGTTGCACAGATCGCGCATTGTTGTCGAAAAGTCGAACACAGGCTCAAACAGAAGAGGCAGACACCTCGTCTCTCGGAATGGAAACGACGGGTGATCGGCTGCTGATTGCCATGCATCTCAGCCGTACATAATGACGAACAAACCCAACAGAGTAGCTGCTGAGATTTCTGACTCAAAGAAAAACAGATAACCTTAATCTCTTTTACATGCCGATGTACAAAATAAAGCATAGTGTACAATTAACCGCCTTTTCTTTATTCATTTTTTTGACCTTGCTCGTGAATGGAGGAAGAACTCTGGATTCATTGGTTTGCGAGGAGTTTGATCACCTGATCGATTTCAGGTGTCAGGGGAAAAAAAAAAAAGGATGAAAGCATTGTTGAATCACGTCGAGTTACACAAACACGTTGAAAGGAGGTCAAAGTTATTCTTGGGTTCAAAATTATTGTCGCAGTTTTACGGATCAGCGCAGTAACAATTCAAATCAGTGCTGCCATAGATATAGCCTGTATCTAAAAAGCACGTCTTTTGGCAAGAACATCACAAATTTAGAATGTTCTACAATATTCGAGAATCACTTAGTGCTGGAAATTGCAACACAAAAACATCACACTCAACGAGATAGATACATTGTGGCGCTTTTATTTTATTTTACTCATTTTTTACATACTTTTAATGTTGCTTCCAGCACCAAGGTGGAAAATTCTTTGCTAGAAGAAAATGAAAAAATCTCGGTGAAGTTCATACTTCTATACATTCCCCCTCCCCCTAGAAAGTATTTAACAAAAAAAAAAAAAAACTAGACAGCGATACAAACAAAATTTTTCTGACATCGAGGATTACAGATATACTTTCAAACAGATAATGAGAGGAAGACAAAGCGATAAAACAAGATCGTTGTGCTAATAAGAAAACATGTTCTAAGAATCCGTTAAATAGTTAATTGTCAAAACTTCTTTGAACAGCGTCGGTCACAAACATGTGTAAGGAGAAGAAATCTTGCGTTGGAAGTACACCATGCTTAATTTAGTTTCTCTTCCTTTTTCTCTCCGCGGTCCTTCTCGAACAAAATTCAGATTCCTAAATGGGAAGCACGACGTTTGGTCATTTCCTAACAACCACATTTCATAAACTACCAGTACAATTATTCAGCGATCCAGATTTTTTCGTATGTGTATGTAGTACATACATATTTCTTAAATGTTCACTGAAATATAGCGTTTGCATGTCAGTTGAAAAATTGCATAGGCTGTTGGAAAACACATTGAGAGAAAAATCAATGCACGTACTGAGAGAAAAATTGGTATCCTTTTAAACTTAAAAAAAAAAAAAGGCTTTAACTATTCACTTGAAGGGTCTCACTCGCTATTAAAATGATTTACTTTTGATAAATTCAAAAATGTACATGATTTACTTGATAAATTCCTGAAAAGGAAAGTATATCTGATTCTTGTGAATTAAAAGGCTGGTAATACTGTCATTCAAACACAGCCTTTGAAAAAAAAAATTAAAATTAAATCTGATTAACACTTACCTGCCCAGCAAAAACAACCGTTGGGAAACTGCTGGCTGAAATCTGCTGCTCACAGCCCGGTAACGGTCCGTTGGTGGCAGCGTCATCAGTTGGCAGCCATTGATGGCCCTGCAGCATCGCCGTGAATTGCGGGCCTCCAAGCAAGTGCCACTAGTGGCCCGTTAATATATATCAAATACGTGGAGATAATGTAAATGGACGATGTCATCACTCTTTCCACGTTATTTTTTTTAAACAACGCATAGCGACTGAAAAATTGTATTCCGGCACTGCTGGGATCGAACCCCAGAACTCTCGATAACTAGTCGAGTGCGTTCGAATTTACGCTACAGCGCCAACAATTCTCAGCGCAATGCGTGGTTTTCAGTCGCTATGCGTTGTTTAAAAAATAACGTGGAAAGAGTGATGACATCGTCCATTTACATTATCTCCACGTATTTGATATATATTAACCATTTCTATCGCCCTTTGAATTTATCAGCTACAATTTAAAAATAGCTGTTGCGTTAAATGCCACCAGATGACGACATCTCAGTTGCTGAGACCATCAATACGCATTCGTGTAGTCAGATGCTGACTGATAAACCACGCATTGCGCTGAGAATTGTTGGCGCTGTAGCGTAAATTCGAACGCACTCGACTAGTTATCGAGAGTTCTGGGGTTCGATCCCAGCAGTGCCGGAATACAATTTTTCAGTCGCTATGCGTTGTTTAAAAAATAACGTGGAAAGAGTGATGACATCGTCCATTTACTAGTGGCCCGTAGCTGGCAACCGATGTAACCCCAACACCAGGTTAAGCAACGGGACTGCGCATGCGCAGAAGAAACGTGCTGTGTCTCTTGTGGTACCAGTTAGGTAAAGACGACGCTATTCGCCATTGTGTTATTTTAGTGGATGCTAAGAGAAAAAAAAAACATACGTAGAGAGGCGAATTAATTTCCCATAATGAAATGCCACGTCGACGAAGATATGAGATTAAGCCATGAAATACACCCACTCCATTCCCATGAATAACAAGAAATAATTTCTGTATAATCTTTCGTTTTAACATACACTAAACCGCTTGAAACAGAAGTCCTGGAAAACATTAAAAAAAGTTGTTAGAAAAAAGAAGGATTATACACGTACAAAATTTATCAATTATCTGAAAAAATAAATGCAACGCTATGTGATATAATGTACTCATCCATTGCGTTGAATACACAAGACTGGAGGAATTCACTTCTAAAAATAACGAGAAGCAAAATATCTTTCCTATTTAAAACCAATGTAGCTTCGGACAGCGGAAAAGAAAGATACAATGTTAAAAATGTAAAAGAATGTGACATGAATGGGTAAATATATTAATTCAACAATCGCCTTTCAAGAAGACAAGGACAGCGCGAAATTTTGGAAAGCGCCTTTAAGTTGGTACACTCGTTGAAAATGAGTGAAGTTCCCTTAAAGTAAAACAAAAAAACAATCGTTACGTTGAAAAAATAAATTTATGAATTATATATGAAACTGACATTTATAAAAAATACCTCGCAATATTGTAAAATTAAAAAGAGAACCATCATTACACATTCCGTTGGAAAGCTCAGCTTCAAGCAAACGCTCGTGCGTGGCAAATCAGTCCCGTTGGTAGAGCGCCCGCTTCCCACGCAGACAGCCTTGGTTCGTTTCCTCCCAGATCCAAACGGGCGTTTTTCAGGACCTGTTAAGAAAATTTCCCCAGCGCAGTGCTGTAATGCAGCAGTTTCGTAAGGCGAAAAAAAAAAAAATAAAGTAGTTGTAAGCTTTGGGAAACTGCGGTTATTTTTTTTTTTTTTTATGGCTACTACTGGGAAATTGGCGGACAAGATTCGGCAAGCCATAAGTTACGTCACGTGATTGTCGGCTGCTACTGTCGGGAAACTAGCCGACCATATTAGGCTAGCCATCATTTATGGCACGTGCTTGCAGGGCCGCTGAAGGGCCACTTGTGGCAACTACTGCCTGTGATGGACAACTAATGGCCCTGTTCTGGCATATGACAACTGATGGGGGTGCCACTGTTGGCCCGCTGCTGGCCGATGTGGTGGCCGCCCGGAAATTTTTTGACGGTTGGGCGGCGGCAACATAGTGCTGGGCCAGTGGTTGCAGCCAGCAGTGATGATATTACCTTCCTTTTGAGGGGTAATGATGAAATAAACATCCACATTTTGGAAACTTGCAACTCATCAGAAGCTGGTGTTGATGTGAAACATATTCTGAAGCTTGATATGTTAAGAAAACAGCAAAAACTGAAATTAAACATACAAGTTACTTAATTCAAAAAGTTTGACTGTAGAACCATCAAAATTAAGTGGAACAGCCTTAATATTACTGCGGAGGGACTTTTTGGTTCTTACAGATGTGTTTGAATTTGAAAACTTGCGTAAAACAATTAGGTTATGAGGACGACCGTTTCAACACTAAGTGAATAAATTATACGTTCTCGTAATACATTTGTATGATTTCTATATAGTCTACGATCATATAACTACGACACCCACTGCGGAGAGACTTTTTGAATGCCCTGTATATGTGATTATGTATAATTATAAATTGAGTTCCGAATTTGTAGTTCAAAGCAGATTTGTACTGGTCGGGTCCAATTATGGGACGTCCCGATCGGGTTCAAAATGTTTGACCCTTTTCCAACTCTGGTCCACAGTCAGGACAAAGTTAATAATACCTTAATCACCTCATTTTCTGACAAATAGATATGCCGAAAGACAGGTTAATAAAAAACACTGGGTAGTTATATAGAAACGGATAACATGAAAAGCATTTGTCAAATTTGTTAACACATTGCCTAAACATTTTTTATGGAATCTTCCCCTTAACAAATTGCAGGTTATTTCGATTTTAACGTGACTTGTGTCTGCTTTGAGTAGTTGAACAACCCGCTCATCTTAACAAAAGCAATAACTAAAATCGGATTAGCAGAAGTACGCCATTAATGGCAACAAAGCGTTCAACTGTGACATCCAGCGTGTGCATTTAAACTTTAAAATTTTGCCCCAGAGAATGCTGTTGCATTTCGTGAATTTTTGCTGTCAGACGCAAATTTTAATTAAATATATATGTCGAACACTTATCTAGGTCACTGATTTTTACATTGATTATTATGTTATGACCACAAAGACTTTCAACGAGCAACATGAATGAACACAAAGAATAGAAAACGTAAACGAACGCATGAATGGAAAAGTTAGCGATCAAATGAATGTTAAAAGGTTGTTTCTAAATAAAAAAGTAAATGAAAATAAAACAATGCAGAAAAATTCCAGTAACCACTACCAGGAGCAACAGTGAAGTCGTGGTAGGCAAGAGGTCCAAGAAGTTTTCTTTAAAAAAAAAAAAAAAAACCGCTTTACCCACCGTCGAAGGCAATGTTGGTCGACTAGGTTCATCTAAACAGCCTAATGTACAATAACTGTCTTTGCGAAGCATGATAAAACACAGGGAGTCCATAAAGTTTTTCCCACATTACAAAAATTAATATGAAAAAATGTATTACAGGGCAAGAGAATGATGGTGCACCAAGTAAAGCTTTTTTCCAGTGTCAGTACACCTCCACATGGGCGCCATTTGTAGCCTGGAGGACATCTAAGCGATATTAGACTTCATTCCACGTTTTGTTTAATATCTCAGCAGAGACAGAACCAATGACGCCCGTTATTCTGCTCTTCAACGTCTCGACATTCGGAACACTGCTAGAGTTAAACTTGTTATTTCACATAATCCCACAGGGAAAAGTCTAGAAGGGTTATGTCAGGCTATCGAGGTAGCCATGTCATTTGACCGCCGAGGAAAATCCATCTGTCCGGAAATGTGGCATTCAGGAACTCACGAATCATTATTGACCAATGTGGTGGGGCACCATCTTGTTGCAAAATAACCGAAGGTTGGAGTGCATGCAACTGAGGTGCTACAAAAAGTTCCAGTATGTCCAGGTAATATTGCCGTGGGCTCTGTAAAAAAGAAGGGTCCGATTATTCTGTCATGCATCAAGCCGCACCATACATTCACTTTCGGTCTAGCCCTGTGTTGTTCGATGACATAATAGGGATTTTCTGATCCCCAGATTCGCACATTGTGCCTATTTACTGCACCAGAGATGTGGAATGTGGCTTCATCTGAGAAACTGACACGGTGCAGATGATGACTATCATGAGCTATGCGCTGCAACATCTCCGTCGCAAATGCAGCACGGCGAGGCCGGTCATCAGACTGAAGAGCTTGAACGATCTGTACCTTATAAGTTTACGGATGAAGTTTGTGTAAAATTTTGTGAAACGTGGCACAGGGAATCCCAGTTTCCAGTGAAGCACGACGAATGGATTTCCTGGCGCTACGCAGATATGTCTCCTGAGAGGTCTCTTGTGTAACCGGTGGTCCGCCTGCTCAGGGGAGATTGCAACACTACCCATCGTTTTAAACATTTCATACCAAGCTTTTATGCTTTTTTGGTTCGGTGGTGATCGTCTGTACTCTTTTCGAAATGACGCTGAACAGTAACCGCCGATTTGGTCTCGTGGAACCACAATACGCACGCCGCTTTTTCTTGAATGGAAGTCATTAACGATTAAATGCTCCTCTTTATTCAGCTCACCTAAAGAACAGAAAAAAAAAAAAAAAACCTTTCTTTACGAGTGCTGCTATATTATGTTGCCAAACGTTTTATTTTAACTTAGATTTTTTTATATTAATTTTTGTAGTGTGGGAAATACTTTATGGACACCCTGTATTTTTCCCCATTCCAGAGTTGAACGACCTTTATGAGCATATGACTATAAGGAGTCGCCTAATCTTACTTTAGAGCCACTGATTACTGGGAAGGGTCAGAACCAGGACAAGATCCATGTCTTAAATCTAGATTCGAATCCAGACGCAATAGCAGCAAAGCAAATTAACTGCATGCCGAATATTTTCACTTTAGCACCATTGTCAAGTGAGAGACGAAACAAGGTAATGCATATTGTCCAGCACACGAAGTAATTAGCTCCTATACACTTCGTCAGTGGAGTTCTGGCTGACGAGTAATGTCATAAACGAGACCGACGAAGAAAAAAAAGCTGAACTTTTTAACTGTGTGAAAATCAAAATGCGCTTCAAGCATGAGGACTGTATTTGTCTTTTGTTGACTGCAACTGCAGAGAATCCGTTGCTTAATTCTTTCTGCTGATATATTTCTCCTCCCATTTCTTTCACTTTTTTTCCTTTTTATCCCCCTCTAATGACAAAAATGTCATCCATCATGCTGAAAGAACTTTCAGCCTGAGGACCATTAATGCATATCAAAGCTTTGACTATTTCAAATAAATGATGTAACTTTGAGAATATGAATAATTTTGAACAACATGTATCAATTCTTACAAATTTGCCGACTTTGTCACTTCCGTTTTCCGAAATTCCCCCCTCACTTATCAAGCTTAAATGCAAACACTTATGGGGGGGGGGGGGTAACATTTAACAAACAACAACACAATAGAGTGGGAACGAACTTCGCGAGAAAAACTGCGATTACGGGAGAAATTTGTGCTCCGTCCGACTTCCGTTTTCGAAATATTTTCCATTTTCAAGCTGAAATACAAATATTTATGGAATAAAATGATATTTATCAATACTGGGCAGAAGGAGCATCGCGAGAGACAAAAAAAAAAAAAAAAAAAAAAAAACGATTACGGAAGAAATTTTCACACCGCCGACCTTCCGAAAGTTTCTGAGAGATGGAATTCCGTCCTCCGAGATACTCCCTTCATTTAGGATCTCGAGGACGACCAAAATGATAACGGAAAAGGCGGCATTCGCAGAAGAATCTCATGACTGAAGATTATAGGGAAATTTTCGCGGCGTCTAATTTCTGTTTTCGCAAATTGTCACCTACGATTTCAAGCTGAAATACAAACAATTTAAGCAATAAAATGATATTTAACAACAATACTGGGCAGTGGCAGTATCGCGAGAAAAAAATTTTTATTACGGGGAAATTAATTGCAATTTTTTTCTCGTAATGCTGTCAAAATCTCAACATCACGCTTTTTGCTATACACATGTACATACGTTATATTACCAGAAGCACTGGAACACCTGGGAAATAAAGAGAAAGATCACAATATTTCCTTTTCAATGAGGTGTACAACCAATTTTGGCTTACATCGCAGTATTGAGATTTATGTAGAGGATCTTAGTGTCTGACTAAAAGTCTTAAACAACCCTTAGAAGTAGGAAGCCAGGAAATCTGGGCTAGAGTACAAAATAAGAAAGCCGCACAGAAGCGAGAAAAAAATGGGGGAGGAAGATGCCATTATTTATAACCGGGGAAGGGGCAGTACCCGGGATCCAACGCCGTAACGTGCCCATCCGACGCACAGCGGATATTTAGTGGTTCGAGTGCTCGTATCTGCTGGGATCGAACCCGAGACTTTTCCGTGGCAGTTACAAACGCTGACCACTAGGCCATCCGCAGCCTCATCGCAGTATTTAGACTACCGACATATATGTCAAAATACAAGGAATATGTTATCTGAACGTGTCCTAAATGAGGGAGTATCTGCAGATATGACATTTACTCTCCTGGACCTCGTTTTAAAAAAGGTCTTTTTGCATTAGAGAGGTGTGTTTCCACTCATTTCTGGATGAATAATTTTCCCATAGGTGAATACTTGCATTTGTAACAGTACCTATGTTTCTAGAAGGAAGATTAGAATCAATTCTTTCTCGATCGCATCAAGGTCAGTGTGACAGATTAAGTTTTTCTTGGTGCACAGTTTAGCTGCAAAAATGCATAAATCTATATTTATATTTGTCACATCTTGGTTTCGAAAAAAGATGGATTGAAGAATTTTTTTTCAGATCGCGTAGTGACGAATATGCCTTAAAGATTATTTTTTTTACACATCTTTCTTCTTTTCCTGGTGCATAATATCTTCACTACGGGAGCAAATGTGTACTTGTATTTTTGGCCGATATCTGTGTTTCTTTTAGGTGAACAGACAACGTGCTTGTTACGCTCAAGTTTTTGGTGACCTCACGCTCGTATTCTTTTTTTTTACCTGAAAAGTATGTGTCTTACATGAATTACTTCAAATCTTGTGATCGCTGTCAATGATAATTGGGGTTATTTTAACTTATTCACATAGCTTTTAGGTCTTGCATGAATGCATTCGAACACAATATGCAACAGATCGAGGAGCTTTCAGTGACCGAGAACATATGCAGACAGACGAAATGAATTCTCTCTCTAGTATTTTTGACGAAATCGAAATACCATTAAAAAGGGAATTTTAAAACCAGTTCGGCTGTACTGGCAGTTATCCAACGTTAACTCTAAATGGAGCAAAGCGAATTAACTTGTGTCGTGTGGCACACGTGCAAGGGTAACAGATGATCCGGGACGATGAAAATGAACTGTGCAAGAACTAAAAGTTCGGAGACCAACCGATCCGAGAGACAGGCAGGCAAACACGAGGCCATTTTTATTAAGAGTCACTTGTATATTTCCGAAGGGCATAAGAAAACGAAAGAAAAAGCCATTCGAGGACAACTGCGGCTGATACAATTCTGTCAGTTCATTTACATAATCCTCATGATGTTTCTGGTGGTTATTCGTTCAGCTTCGCATTGCATCGATCAAGGTCAGCGCGTGACAACATGTTTGAACAGCTGAGGTTTTTCCTCCAGCACCAAGGCAGACTGATATCCCAGATAGCGTGCTGCGGAGTACCACTTGCAGTTTCGGAACAATTACAACACACGCCGAAAGGCATCGCAGACTCTCACATATCGGTGAATGTCCAGAATATTCGTAACGGAGAGAAAACACTAAACACGAATTTTAAAATTGTTATCAGCACAACATTAAGTTACAAAAGAAGTAATATTTAATGCGAGAAATAAAACACAAAGAACTCATTATCACCTCGACTTTTCACAACCAGCACTTACATACCCTTAAAAAGCTTGAAAGGGGATCGTCGAAACCGGGCGGGGAGTGGGCTTGCAACTTTATGCCCCTCCCCAACGAAAATTTGGGGTCATTGGTTCCTCAAATTAAAAAAAAAAAAAAAAAAGGGTTTAACTTATTCATTAAGGCAAGCTGAATATCGAAATTACTAAATTTCCCAATTCGTGTCCCCACCTCTTGAAAACTTACTTTCCCCTGAGGAGAGTCAGGTTTTTTAAATAAACAGCAAAAGAATAAACTAACTAATACATGACGTCTACGACACTGTCTGCGTTTAAAAGAAGACAAGTATAACTGAAATGCTAAAACAACTTAAATGAGAAAAAGCAAAAGTTCATGTCAAAAAAAAAAAAAAAAAGTAGAGAGAAACAACTTGATGCCACTGCTTTGAAAAAGAAACCCACAAAAGAAGCAAATTCTGTCAATTACAAGGGACAAATACAACTTCAAGTTACTGAAAAAAGATAGCGAATTCCGGGAAGCTCAACAGTCCAGGGTAGCTACAGAAAAAATTAATATATTCAGGAACAAAATATCCACATCTGCAAAAGAAGGACCTTTAATCAATGAATACTTCTGCTCATAACACATATGCTGGAGAAATATGGACGCTAAAATGCAGTATAATCCAGAAAAGTTACACAAAGACAAATAATTTTAGGTTGTAATGAGCAAGCACAACGCTACGAGTTTCGAACACACAGATATTTTTTTTAAAATGGGACTCAACGAAGTTCGCGATCTCTCTTTAACTGGGAAACATAGTATATTCAGTTATACTGCCACATTTCAGTTTTCTTTTGTCTTACGGAAATAGTAACAAAAATAGGTGGTACTAAGAAATTTCGTATGAAGAAAATATCAGAAAGAACAAGAATGCTGATGCAAAACAGAAGGGAGATGAGAATAAATATAGAAAATGCAACTTCCAAAGTGGAATATATGGAGCTATGTAAAGACAGTGGGAGAAAGAATCACTGAAAACATACGGAAATTCCATTGTATAGTGAGAAAAGCAATTGAAAACAACCAAAACCTGAAGAAAGCAAAGGAACATCGCAGTAATTGAAGAAAACAGATTATGGCATTGAGAAAAGAAGATGGTACTACTGTAACAAGAAACAGAGGCGAAATTTTGAGTGAAAGTTCTACAGAAAACGGGACGATACATTTATTCCAGACAAAGGAATGTACCAGCACCACAGTTCCAGCACTCCTCTCAGAAGAAGTTGCACATACAATTAACAACATGAAAGAGAAAGACCTCCAGGGGAAGGCAGAATTACCAAGGACTATAAACAAGAAACCAGTGGAGAAATAGAAACTATATAGGCTCGCCCAAGTTTTCACTAGATGTCTCAATGAAAGGAAATTCCTGATGATTGGAACAAAGCTAAAATGTTCCTGCTACTTAAAGAAAGTGACAATGAGGATCTCAGAAACTACAGACTCATCACCCCCCCCCCCCCCCATCAGTGGTTTACAAAATCTTCACTAAGGTTCTTTCACACCGCTTGAAGGTAACACTGGACATGGCCCAACCGAGAGAACAAGCTGGATTCATGAGTGTCTACAGCATATCCATGTACTGAAAGAACTAATTGAAAGAGAGGTAATACGAGAACTCCCATTATGTATGGCTTTTATTGATTATGAAAAGGCCCTTGATTGCGTCAAAACATCAGCAGTTACAATAGCTTTGAAATCCTGCGGTATTGAAGATTCATGCATTAGCATTATTAATAACATCTATCAAAATGCAAGTGCAAAGGTTCGGTTATTTAAAGATACAGCACCAATAAAAATTGGAAAGGGAGTGAAACAAGGTGACACCATATCTCCAAAACTCTAATGCCACATTGCAAAATGTCTTTCAATCATTGAACTGGAAAGACAAAAGGAAAAAAATTAATGGAGATCATTTAAACTCACCTTCGTTTTGCTGATGACGTAGTCATTTTCAGAGCTGCACAGTATGATCCAGGAACTTGCTGACAAGAGTAAAGAAGTGGGATTAAAAAAATAACTTTCAGGAAACAATTGATGTACAATACTTTTACAAGAAATTAACATTTAGCGATTGATGGGGGAAATCTAGGTGACCGGCGATACCTAACTATTACCTTGGGCAACTATATCAAGCGAAGGCCACATTGATGAAGAAATTAATCGACGTATAAAACTTGGCTGGAGAGCATTTGGAAGATACAGTACAATTTTCAAGGGCAATATACTGTTAGAGATTTTATACTAGGTTTTGGGATTTCATATAAAATCTCAAAATGCAACCTTTTTCCCCACTAAGCGTGAGAGAAATTTCTCAGTCAGTTCCCCATTAAACACCGGATGCACGGTTATTTACAAAGACGACATTTTGTCAATGCTTAGTATTTGCACTTTGTATGTTGAATGGAGATTAACTATCGCGCCTCTTTTGATGCTTTACAGATTTCAATTTCAAGGTTGCCGACAAATGCACTAGCCCCTCACATTTTACTTTGAGGCTTAAGATTTACCGAGGGCGGTGTGGTTGTTTCTCACGGGGAATTTTAGGATATGCTTATGGGCATTTTTGGGAGATAGGGGAGAAGGAGGCGAGAAGACAGTGGTCTCTAGGTTTAGGAAGCGAGCGGTCACGAAAAGTACGACGAGGTAATTGCCCCAGGGTAGGTCTTAGGGGGACCGGCAGGTCAGGGGATTTCACGACAGCACGAGAGATGAAGGAAAGCAGGACTTACAAAAAAGGGAATTGGAGTTTTAAGCGGGAGAGTTAGGAAATATAGCACAGCTAACGGACAACCTTTGCGGGCAATTAAATGAAAAGAATAAAAGTTTCTTAGACATATTTACGAATCGCAAGAATTATTTGCATACAATTATTATCATTTGGTTATTACGCGTTAACTACTATCATCATCAGCCACAACGGAGTTATTAGCAATTACAAGTTAACAACTAGAACAAAGATAGCAATCAACGTGTTAACAATACCATTATGTCTTAAAAGAAAAGTGTTTAATTAATGTATCCTTCCAGTTCTTGTGTATGGAGCAGACATGGACCTTAACGGAAAAAGGCATACAGAGGCTGCAGACAACTGAAAGAAGCATGGAGAGATGCATGCTTAATGTAACCAGCAAAGATAAAAAGAGGGACTCGTGGACCAAGAAAATGACAAGAGTGGAAGACATCATGATTATACTTGAATCCCTTAAATGGTAATATGCTGGACACATTACTAGAAGAACGGACCACCTATGGCCAACTGAAATATTAGACTGGATACCAAGGGACAGAAAAGACCCAAAAAAGACCCAAAAAAAGACCACGTGTATGGGTGGATGAAATTCGAAAGCATGCCTGATGATGATACTGTATATAACGAAGATCGCTTATGTCGATTTTATGTGAGTTCCTTTCAACTTCGGTATATACGGTTTCGACTATAAGGCAGTAAGCTACAACAGAAAAGGTACGAATTGACATTAAACAAATCAAATGGAAATGGGCATATCACCTAGTCTGAAGGGAAAATGGGTGATGGTCCAGAAGGACGACATGGAACCCTCAACTACGGCACTCAAAAAGAAGAACCAAACGTTGATGCTTGGATGTGATAAACAGAACTGCGGGAAGAGAATACAGATTAAAAGACTACACAGCAGACAAACGGAATCGCCTTCGTACAGCAGAGGACACAACCATGATTTTTAACATCCAACTGTAACCATGATCCACTAGTATTATCCACAGACTCTCATTTCCTGATAAAAAAATTATCCATTATGTGGCGAAAACGACATATTTATGTATATCAAGCACTATACCTCGGCTCCTGTGTCAAGATAGGAACAAATCTAATATACAACAGGGATGCCACGAATATCTGTGGTACTAAATGTATGTTTGATGACAAAAGTTTTCAGGTGCATGTTTATTTTCAAAAGACTTCCCTGACTTCAGGATTACTGCAGGACAGAAAGGGAAAACCATGGATCAAAACCAACATCCATGTCTTATTCAGTTGATCACAGACCATTCGCAGTTATTATAACTTCATTTTTACGTGCTATCGTTTTCACAATGATTTGTTCTGCAATCCCCCCCCCCCTTCGTAATTCGAAAGTTTTGGCAACCAGTACTATTGAGACATATTTCAACGAGTTTTGCCACTAAGCCCCCGAGATGTGTAAAATTTACGCTGAGGTTTGTGGCAAAACTCGCTCTGATTATGTGCGGAACGAAGATGTCTTGCAGATGTGTAATATGAAGCAAAATGTCAACAGGGTGGAGACATATTTTGAGGTGATATACTTTTAACTACAAGAATTTATTCGGCCCAAGTGATAGGAAAGAGAGGTAGAAGTACGAAAGTTCTTGTGCGAGTCGTGTGATCGATGTCGCTGCAGCTTGTGTTGTGTGCCAAGATCGCTGTAAACCGAAATGTTTGGTAAATCAACAGCCATGCAGCAAAATATACTATCAATAATTTTGTGATTTGGCAGATGATTTCGTTTTGAGGAGCCAACCTCTAAAAAATTCATCAAATAGCTTAATGATATGTGTGTGTGTATATAAATGTACAATACTTTTACAACGACTATTGAATGTTCGTGACCCTTCTTGAATTTGTCCCTCACACTTCGAGTTCGAACGGCATATTTTTGAGAACCACCCATAAATATATGCACATGGATCTAATAAACATCAATTCTGCAATAAGAGTTCCGCCTCCTCCTGGAATTCTGATATGGAGGCTATTTTGTCGTTAAGGGACCTCTTCGCCGACTGGAATGGGGCAGTCGCCCCAGATCCCACACCTTCAGGGACTCCCATAGTTAAGAAATAAAAATATAAAAAATTCTATTGAAAATGATTTTCTTTTTTTAATTTGGGGGAAGAGTCCTTTTAAACCCATTTTATGTTTTTGTTTCTTAGCTTTCAATCGGCCCACTTTTGCAAGATATCTAGGTTATCGCCCTCCGTCGTATAGATACTGAGATTTGATAGATGCCCATCAACGACCTCTCCAAAATTCTGAATTTCTTAAAACCCTATCGCCTGTTAAACAGATAATAAATTATATAGTGCAATATAGCTTAATCAAGTTTTGAAGAAAATAAAGCCATCAGGGTGGAAGCAGTTAGAAAAAACAGCATCCTGCGTATTTGATTTTTTCAATATGAAAGGTTTATTTTTCCCCAACTAAAGAAACGGCGTTATTTTTTACCCAACCTGTTTCACATAACTTTTCTTTACGTTGCTCAATATTGTGGAATAATCTCAGAATGGTAGTACAACTACTTGTTAGCTGCAGTCACTGGAACAGCATCATACACGGTCGTATCAGAATATGACCACCCTTGGCCCGCATGACAGCTGCGAGACGGTGTGGCCCTGGAAGGTTGCTCGAGGCACACGTGCCCATTCGGACCTGCAGTAGAGCACGGAGGTCCCAGGAGATGATGTGGTTGTGGGTCGGCACGTCGAACCTGTCGATCCAAATAGTCCCACAGGTGCTCTATGGGATTGAGGTCGGGCGATTTCGCCGGCCAAGGGAGAACGGAAGCATCGCGGTCGTGTTCCTGGAACCAGTCACGCACCCTCTTACCGACGTGGCGCGGGGCATTGTTCTGTTGGTAGACATCACCACCAGGGTAAACCTCCAACATGATGGGATGGTCAGCGTGGACGGACAGGTAGCCATTGGCGTTCAGGGACCCATCTAGTGCTACCAGCGGTCCCAGGTCATAACAGATCATATGTAGAGGATTTTAAGAAAGGAGTGTCTGACCCCAGGTGTTAAACAACCCTTAGATATAGGAAGCCAGGAGATTAGGGCTAGAGCGCCCGATAGGAAAAGTGACACGGAAGCTAGGTACAAAAGGGGGAGGAAGACGCCCTTATTTATTACCGGGGGGCCCAGTACCCGGGGTTAGACGGCTTAATGTGCCCATCCGACGCACGGCGGATATTAAGTCGTTCCAGCGTCGTACCTGCCTGGGATCGAACCTGAGGTTTCTCCGTGGCAGTCACGAACGTTGACCACTAAATATAAAAAATTTTCAAAATATAAAAATTGACGGTGAAATGAAATTTAAAAATTGGGAAAATTAAACTTGCAAAACAACGATATTTGAATTTTTTTATTTCAGTGCCCAGTTTTAAATAATTCATGTGCTAAAAATATTGTTCTTGAGAATATGCTGATTATTTTCGTGATCAAAATCTATGTATAATTTAAATACGAAATTTAAATTGGAAGGAAATTTTTTACATCAAAATATGTTTTCCAGTGGGCGTCCGATTTTCCTTGGCCCCAGGGCACTGTAATATTTAACCCCGTCTCTGCCCAGTGCTGATACTCTTAAAAAAAAAAACTTGAAGGAGTATAGTTTCTTTTTCCTGCTTACTCAAAGGAACTTCGCTTTTGTTGGATCACATACCAGTTTTAACAGCTCTTTCACAAGCACATGAATGGCCAAAATCGATGCGCTAATGTTATGTCATCTATCAGTCTGCCTGCAAGCACGACATCCTCCGATTCTAGAAGACAAGAAAACATTTCGCATAGAGCCACGGCCGGATTAAGGGGGATCTATAGGGGGCTACAGCCTTGGGGGCCCACCCTGACCAACGGCCTAGCCTGGGCAAATAATAAATAGAGAGCTAGAAAGAGAGAGGGCTTTGTGAAATAGTTTTACTTTTTTCTCGTATGATTTCCACTTGGTCCGAAACAGAGGCTGTTAGACGAACAGATTACAAGGCAATGACTCACCAAGGGTAAAGATGAAAAGTCCGAGAAAATTCCGGACAACCTTACCCAAGAGGAAGGTTTTATAGAAAACAGACCTGAGACAGCTTCGGCGTCAGGCTTTTGCAATGAAAAAAAAAAAAAAAAAGGCCCTTTTTGGGGCCGAGTACTTTTTCAATAAAGTTACTGTGCAAATACAAAACACAAAAAGGGTTGAAATAAAAGAACAACCTCAGTCATCTTATGAGCATAAGTTAAGCTCAAAAATAAAGAATGCTGTAAATGACACAGAATTAATGAAAAATGACACAAATAAATACCTGCGTAATATTAATTTATTACACAGAGAAAAAAAAAAGAGTTGTCCCTAAAAGCAAGGTACAGAACTCTGTGCTAAAAGAAAGGATTGAAAAACATCGCAAAAATTTCCAAAACACAAATGTGACAGAGAAATTGATTGCCGATGTTGACAAATATCTAGGCGAGAAAAAAAAAAAGGCCCTTTTAAGAGCCTGATACAGAATTCTGTGCCCCAAGAAAAAATAAAAAAATATCGCAAAAAAAAATTCCAAAACACAAAAGTGATAGAGAAATTAATTGTTGATGTTGATAAAAATATAGATGAAAATGCTACGCATAAGCAAAAAAAACTGGTTACTCCAACCGTGGAAAAACCAAAATATTTCGCTGGCAGGCTTAGCAAAGAAATTAAAGAGGCAGAAAAAAATAACTGTAATGAAGAGGCTCAATTGCAGTATGCTAATAACAACGATGAAGAAAAAAACAACGGCATATTTAGGGGCCGTTCATTTTCCTCTTTCTCTGAGGAAGGGGGAAAAAAACAACGGCATTTTTAAGGGCCGTTCATTTTCCTCCTTCTCTGAGGAAGGGGGAAAAAAACAACGGCATTTTTAAGGGCCGTTCATTTTCCTCCTTCTCTGAGGAAGGGGGTAAAAAAAACAACGGCATATTTAGGAGCCGTTCATTCTCATCTTCCTCCTTCTCTGAGGAAAGGGGGAAAAAAAAACAACGGCATTTTTAGGGGCCGTTCATTCTCATTTTCCACCTTCTCTGAGGAAAGGGGGAAAAAAAACAACTGCATTTTTAGGGGCCGATCATTTTCATTTTCCTCCTTCTCTGAAGAAGAAAAACGCCCTCTTAGTGAAACCTTTCCCTCATTCTCTGAGGAAGAAAGCAAATTTGACCTATTAATTAAAAAAGTTAAAGGAATGTCCACGAGTGAGAAACTTACGGAAAAAAAAATAAATGGAGAAACCGATAAAAAACAAAAAAATGGTGAATGGACCATCAATCAAATAGCAGAATTAGCTGCCAAACTGGTCAAAAGCAAGGAAGCAATCAATTGTAATTCTGACCAAGTTATCGAAATTAACAGCAATATAAATAAAATTGATACAGTAAAAAATGATGAAAAAAAAACCGAGGATGAATTTTTTTCCTCTGAAACAAATGGACTTAACATATTAATTTGGAATGCGCAAGGCATCAAAAGGCAGCATAGAGAATTCTTAGCCTACCTAAAATACAAAAAAATTGACATTGCGCTAATTAATGAATCCTGGCTAATGGACAGAATTAAATTCAAAATTCCCAACTACAAGGTTTACAGAAAAGACAAAACCTCCCAAAGTGGGGGAATTTTGATTGCAGTGAAAGATAAACTAGAGCAAAGTGAAGCGATGTGCAACACAGAGGATGGCATGGAAGCGCACTCGGTTATAATTCAAACAAAAAATAACCCGATTAAATTTACGGCACTATACAATCATCCCAAACACACTATTACCAGGGAAGCTCTAGATAAGCTTTTCGAGGAAAATATTCCTACGGTCATTGCGGGAGATTTTAATAGTAAACACCGCTATTGGCACTGCCCAAGAGCTAATAAAAGTGGGAACAATATTTTCAGATATCTTTTAAACCAAAACATTGACTTGGGGGCGCCTTCTGAACCCACACGAACGGCGCTCAGAGGAACTAGCAATATACTAGATTTTGCACTCCTGAAGAATAAATATTACTTTGAAATTCATACTGAGGCGGCACTCTCCTCTGACCACAATCCAGTTCACCTCCAGCTTTATACTGACAAAACTGTGAAGGTAGCACCCAAAATGGTCACTAACTTCAAGCAATTTGAAGGGAAAATTAAACTGGTGCCACCCCCAGTAATTGGAGACTGTAATAGCAAAGAAGAAACTGACACAGCTATTAAACTCTTTAACCTCGCCATTAAAAAAATTATGGAAGAATGTCAAACTCCTGCTAAAGAGAAAAAAAATCCGTACTATTTACCCAAAGAAATTTTGGAACTTATAAAAGAAAAAAATAGGTACCGAAGCAAGTGGCAAAGAACAAGAAATAAAACGTTCTATGACCTTTATTGCTGCATAAATAGACAAATTAAAAGAGAAATCAGAAAATTCGAGAATGGGTCATGGGGTCAAGTATTAGAGGAGGCTCATATTGACTACTCTGAAAATTCGGATAAAAAAAACAAAATGACTCTATGGAATCTTACGTCGAGCTTGCAAAATAAAAATGTCAAATTACTCCCACCCCTTCAAAAAGAAGATGGGACGGTAGTTAGAACTGACGAAGAAAAAGCAGAAATTTTTGCAAACTCACTAGAAAAACAGTTTAAAATAAATGACATCCCTGACACTGATGTAGCCATTAAAATGAAAAAGGCCCTGAATACTTATTTTAGACACGCGGAGGATGTAGAAAATTCTAGAGTCATCGCCCAAAGTGCACAACTCTATGAAGAATTTACTAGTAAAAAAAAAACCTGTATTAACATCCCCAATTAAAAGCAAAGAGAAAATCTCTTTTAAAAAAAATAGAAGCACAAGGCAAAGAAAACAACAGCCAAAAGTACAAAATGCTACGGTCTCCTTTACGTCCGATAGACAAGTTAAAGGTGCTACGACCTCTCGCTTGTCCGGAACGCCAGAAACTGAAATGATCAGAAATAAAAAAAGGCCTTTTAAGGGCCAAAAAAAATTTTTTGTTCCTCCTGACTTTGAAAACCACTACCCATCAGTGAAAGGGAAGTTAAGTTTCATATCAACAATCTTAAAAATAAAAGGCACCAGGCAATGATGGCATAAATAATAAAATTATGAAAACATTACCGGAAGAGTATGTGCAAACCCTTACTAAAATATACAATTGTGCCATTAAATTAAATTATTTCCCTGATATTTGGAAGACAGCAGAGGTAATACTATTACCCAAGCCAGGCAAAAACCCGGCAATTCCTGAAAATCACAGACCGATTTCGTTGCTCCCAACCATGGGAAAAATCTTTGAAAAAATAATTCTTATTAGAATGCAACAATTCTGTGAGGAATTCCCAGTAATTCCATTTACTCAAGGAGGTTTTAGAGATAAACACTCCACGGTGCACCAACTCTCTAGAATAACTGAAAAATGTGCTGAAGGAATTATAAAAAAGGAACACACAGCAGCCATATTTCTGGATGTGGCAAAAGCATTCGATAAATGCCCACATGAGGCAATTATCTACAAGCTAATAGCACATGATTTCCCACCCTGGATTATACATATAATCAAATCATACCTCACTAACAGAACATTCTGTGTAAAAATCAATGGGAAAAAATCGTTAAAAAAAAAAATCGAAGCTGGTGTACCTCAAGGCAGTGTACTCGCACCAACGCTGTATTCTATCTTTACGTCAGACTTTCCCAACTATAATAACAGGAATCTGACTACAGCTCTCTATGCTGATGACACTGCACTCGCTTATACTTCCAAAAATAAAAATCAAGCAACTTTCATGTTGCAACATTATGTTGAAAAACTTGAGAAATATTTCTTAGATTGGAAAATTAAAATCAATACCGAAAAAACTCAAGCAATTCTATTTTCTAGGATTAAATGCAATCACAATCCAGACTTTGAAATAGAAATGTATAAAAAAAATACCTTGGGTAAATGATGTTAAATACTTAGGACTTTTCATGGACCACAACCTAAACTGGAACAAGCATATTAAAGAAACTGTGTCCAAATCTCTTAAGATCAGAGGAAGTCTCCAGCCAATAATAAAAAATAAAAGGCTTAGCAGGAAAAACAAAACTTTGATATGGAAAGCCTGTATCAGCCCTGTTATTACTTATGCCTGTTCTATCTGGGGTAACTGCAACAAACAGCAGAAAAATAAGATTACCTCATTTCAAAATAAAACCCTACGATATATGGTTGGACTTGATGGAAGAACTTCAAACCATGCTATCCGAAGCATGCTAAATATTAACTCCATCCATTATACCATGTATGACTTAGCTTATAGATACTATGAAAAAGCTAAGATTCATCCTAATCCTCTAGTCAGAGCGGCCATTAACTATACTGTCAATGAAACTGACAGTTATAAAAGGCCAAAAACTATCTTGAATAAAGTTCCAGAAATGAACCCAATTCACAGCTACCCTAGCAAAAAAAATAACAATAATTGGGACTAGGTTTAGAGGTTATTTCTCACCTATGAAGAATTTCTGATAAAAAAAAAAAAAGGCTCTTTTAAGGGCCTTACTCTGATTTGCAAATTTACTTCACACATGTGAATTAATCTCGTTAAATAAAAAAAACAAAAAAAACAAAGAAGGGGTGGGCTCCTCTAAGAGCCGTACTCTGTTTTGAAAACATACTTCACCCATGTGACGAAACCTAGTTAAATTAAAAATGAGAAAAAAAAAAAAAAGGGCTCTTTTAAGGGCCGAGCAAAATGTTGCATAAAAGATTTATCTTTTTTGTACTAAATATCTCTGCCCCTAAAAAAAAAAAACAAGGTATTGTTGGTCTTGCCTTTTATTTTAAAATTTGTTGCTGTTTTTCTCTGATTAAAAAACAAAAAAAAAAAAAAAAAAAAAGGCTCTTTTAAGGGCCGACAAAATGTTGCATACTCTAAACGAGTATCTTAAACCTCGATCGGTGTAATTTTGTGATCACACCACCCCAAGCTATGGTTACTCTGACATGCCTGTCAAGAAGCAACAAAAGTAAACCTGTGAAAAAATTCTGTAAACCAATTCACAGAATTTTTTAACCCAATTCACAGCTACCCTAGCAAAAAAAATAACAATAATTGGGACTAGGTTTAGAGGTTATTTCTCACCTATGAAGAATTTCTGATAAAAAAAAAAAAAAGGCTCTTTTAAGGGCCTTACTCTGATTGCAAATTTACTTCACACATGTGAATTAATCTCGTTAAATAAAAAAAAAAAAGGGGGGGGGGTGGGATCCTCTAAGAGCCGTACTCTGTTTTGAAAACATACTTCACCCATGTGAAGAAACCTAGTTAAATTAAAATGAGAAAAAAAAAAGGGGCTTTTTTAAGGGCCGAGCAAAATGTTGCATAAAAGATTTATCTTTTTTGTACTAAACATCTCTGCCCTTAAAAAAAACAAGGTATTGTTGGTCTTGCCTTTTATGTTAAAATTTGTTGTTGTTTTTCCTTAATTAAAAAAACAAAACAAAACAAAAAAAAAAGGCCCTTTTAAGAGCCGAGCAAAATGTTGCATCTGAAACCTCGATCGGTGTAACTTTGTGATCACACCACCTCAGCTATGGTTAATCTGACATGCCTGTCAAAAATCAACAAAAGTAAACCAGTGAAAAAATTCTGTAAACCAATGGGGGAAAAATCTTTTCTCTCATTGGCTGGCGAGCAACACTGAGCAAATGGCCAGTTTTGTCTTACCCGGAGTTCAAAGACGATTCTTCTCTGGGAAAGATGTTCTGTGTGTGATAATTTTTTTCCAGGTTCCCCTCTCCCGTGTCCTTTCCTTCCTTTCCCCCTGTGCTCTTCTGTGGCACAGATGTACCGGGCATTTTTCTGCGGAGAGAAATAGCACTTGAAATGGCTTGTTGTTACAGGTAAGTATGTAGGGCAGCTTACAACTTCACTTCTTAACGGGTAACCGTCTACTCCCTCTCCTCTAATATTTCCATACTTTTCTTTCGTACTATTCTATCAGGGAAATCTGTTCCCAAACATCTAATATTTCTCTTTTTCACCTGACAAAAGGCGCAGAGCGCTGAGGGTTCGGGTCTCTCAACCTCAGATAGGAATTATCTCTCTGAGTGTCGATGTGTACAGCGGGGTCGGAGACAGTTTCAGCTTTTTCACTACCATCCACCCACACCTCCCAATTTGCACTTGGAACTGTTAATGGTCGAAGTCCCCAGTTACTTCACATTGCATAACAAAAAAGATGCACTAAGTATACAATGCTAAATCATTAGAAAATGAAAGACAAAATCTAGGAACGCTAAGCTTTTAACTCATATTCTTATGAGAACAATGGAAAATACAGTGCCTTTTTATAAAAACTCTGCAGATAATTTAATAGTTTGAAGAATGCACTATGTATTAATTACCACAAGCATATTGCAACAGTTTCGTGTTTTAACGGATTTCACGATTCCCCATCATAATTCTTTGAGGGCACACTCATATGTTTTAGCCTTGGGACCTACTCAAATGCCTAGGGGTCCACTAAGGCTTTAATTCGGCCTAACATAGATCAGAAATAAGCACGGGTAAGAGTTTCACATCCCTTCCCCCCACACCAGCATCCCCACTGAGTTTCACTAGGTGGCGTAAGGAGTACACTAGCATTTGTCAGTGAGCTTGTATTTCGAGAAGACATGAAAAATAACTTTTCAGATCTCATTGCCGTGAGCGCACAAGCCAGAAAAGTATTTTCCATATACTTTCCCGCTAAGCGGCATAAATGCAAACTGGTCACGAAATCTGCTGCTGTTCCTGAAAGATGAAGCGAAAAATTCGTTTCTTATCAGAGCAGGTCGAAATTGCTCATCAATGAATAATATGTTGCCATGGTTCTTTGTCATTCCGGAACACCCGAAGTTTCAGCCTTTTTAGCAAACAGACGTGCTCATTATAGCAGAGTTTTCGGTAGCACAGCTTATATTATTCTCAGTTTTTTTTCCTTCTAAAAATAGCTGCTTAGCTTTGATATACATTAATTCGCATTTTGACGTTTCAATTGTTCCCACTTAGAAACCTTTAAATTAATAATCAGACAAACTTGTCACCGATATGAACAATTTTTTTTTTTGCTGTTTCGTAAATTAACACTTGTCTAACTGCAAATATGGAATAACAGTTCCAAGTATCGAACGATACTTCGATTTCCTATATATTCTAAAACGAAACCAGGAGACGATTGGCAAGCAAACCCTCTCTCAGAACGGGTTTCCGATGCAGGAACTGATTAACATTTTCCTCATCAATGTCACTCGAAAAGAATTTTCTAATCTACCTTTAGAACACACACACACACACAAAAGCATTTCAAGGCAAGTATGAGTTTCAGCAGTTTCACAACTTTCCGGGCAGAGCCCTTTATCAAAAATCTGTTTTCATTTTCTTTTCCCTATTTGCTTAATTTATCAGGTTACTGACGTCACATCCTTTCGCTTCGCAAACAAAGAGGATTTACGAATTCGATCGACTCAAAAGAAGCAACAGCATAAATGAGTAATGCAGACAAGAACAATTCATTTCGTAACAAACATGCACGAGCCCCATATATTTTACAATCTTTTTCTGAAGCAAATTTTCACTGATAAAAAGGCATAAATATGTTTTTTATTTGCCACAATATTTACGCTTCGAGAATACATGCTGGAAAACTTACTTTAGAGTCTCATTTAAGATATTAATCACGATTTTTTTAGCTTGCTTAATCATCTGGCTGTAGGTCTGAGTTCTAGATATCTCCTGTAGAAGTCGAACTGGAAAATTCCTTTTGTATCAGTATATAAAGTCTAATAAAGTGCAAGAACTTTTTTTTCGTCAGCTGACTTAATATCCAAGTTCCTAGAATCAGAAAACTTTTATTTTTCTATTCGAAAACAAAATGTGATCAAGATCTCAATATATATTCTTTTCTAGCTTTTCTGTTAGCAGAATCTTCCTAAGCAAAAGCAGAAATGTGCATCGTAGAACATGTCACAATATATCAAAGAGCAACTTAAAACAGCGCTGTGAAAAGAAATATTGTGTATTCATTAGAAACAGGCATGACCAAGATTTCTCAGTTTATCTTAGCAAATAATTTTTCTGTAGTTGAGAATGACGTATAATATAGCGGGGAAAAAAGCCATCCGTGAACATATCTTTACGGTCTTGGAATTTCCAGGCTCCACGTGATTCTGAAATATTCCAAGTCTGAGACGTGCTCATTACACCGAGGACTGTCATAACTATTCCCCCCCTTCCTCCCCCTAGTAAGAACAAACATGTTGATATGGGCCGTGTGCACTTTTTCAGAGTCAACTCTGCTGTAAAATGGCATTACATAAATGGTCAGAAAAAAATACTGAAAATTCCTACGCGCTGATACGTCAGCAATTGTGAAAAGTCATCGGAGAATGTACATGGGGGCCAACCAGAACTAAATAGAATTCTACTAGCCAAAACAACAAAGTAATGCAGCTTCTCAGATCTTTAGAAAAGTTAGATTTTCTGAACCAAAATCGGTAAGGTCACTATTTCATCGCTTCCCTCTCTAATAACATCTAGATTACATCATTTTCGTTTTCCTCTGTTCCGTAACTTCTCATTCGACTCCTAAATGCTTCTTATTTTCTTTTCCCGGATCGTTAGAGTTAATTGGCTACTCACATCCTTTATACGCCCTTCCTATAAATATTGGTACTCCCTCTTACACCAGATCCTAGGCCGCGGTGCCTAGTGGTCAACGTTCGTGACTGCCATGGAAAAGACCTCGGGTTCGATCCCAGCAAGTACGAACGCTCGAACCACTAAATATCCGCCGTGCGTCGGATAGGCACGTTAAGCCGTCGGACCCCGGGTACTGGCCCTCCGGTATAAATAAGGGCGTCTTCCTCCCCCTTTTTACCTCGCTTCTGTGTCACTTTCCTATATCGGGCATTTTAGCCCAAATCTCCTAGCTCCCTATTTCTAAGGGTTGTTTAAGACCTGGGGTCAGACACTCCCTAAAATCCTCTATATATGATCTGATCTACTCCGATCCTTTCTTGGTCTTTAATTGTGGAAATTGTGGACACATTTGGGAAATTCTTTCAGGCAATGTGCCCTGGGTTACTCCCTTTTTTTGACAACTTTAGATGCTCAATAATGGCTTTCGACTCTTGTGGTCTGTCCCAGTACTCAGTTTCATATTTTCGACGGGAGTAACCCAATACAGCCCTTTCTGTTCATGAGCAACTGTAGTTGGTTCTAGGTAGTGAGCGCAGTTTCAAGGTGCCACTACAAAATGGATAGTTCTAGGAGGTCAGTAAAGCTTCAAGGGACCACAGCAGAAGGGACAACACTAGACGGTATACAAAACTCCGGGGCGCCACTATAAAGGAGAAGGCTAGACCAGAAGTCAGCAACCACTTTTTGTTTGGTGGTTTAACGACCACCGTGAGGAACTCGATGGGCTATAAGTAGTTAACCGTCCTAATTTAGGGCTACTGGCTCCAGGGAACGGAGAGAGCTAGTGCCGTAAGACAAACACAACATCATGGCCTCACCGGGATTTGAATGGTCAGAAG
The DNA here is from genome assembly GCA_039090855.1 of Macrothele yani. Lineage (NCBI taxonomy): Eukaryota > Metazoa > Arthropoda > Arachnida > Araneae > Macrothelidae > Macrothele > Macrothele yani. The sequence continues at coordinate 3,976,868 of CM077012.1, forward strand.
CTTACGCTTAGACCACTGAGCCACCGGGGCAGCCAGCAACCTTTTGGTATAGATGTACCATCACCCAGCGTGCCCAATTCACTAAGAGTGGCGTACGCAGGATGTAGTATTAACGAGTTATTATAATACGTATAGGAAACAATCCAACTCCTAATCTTTCTTTATAATAAAACCTGCACGCTGCTCATAATCCCACTGCATTCACTAACTTACAAGATTTATTTACTTTGCTCTAAACGGTAAGCTATGGGAAGATCTCACGACAGAAATGCCACTACACTGAGCACAATACCCGTGTATACGTACAAGACAATCCAGTTAAGACTCTTTTTTTTTTTTTTTTTTTTTTTTTTTGCTGCAAGAACTGACACGAAACATTTTCGAAATCTGAAAAGAAACACTAGTTGAAGAAGAAGTCTACTCAATATTAAAGCTTCGGGCGAAGACAGCGATAGGTAGATTTAGTAAAGATTGAAGTCAGTGCGTAAAAATTAATAGTGAATCCTGAAAAAATTTTTACACCTCTATCAGAAATATATAATTTATTTTTCAGGATTTAAAAAAACACCTAGGGTGCAGAAATAATAATAAAAACCTTATGAGCTACTGGACGACAACCCCAGATTAATGTCTTTCACACTTCAAGATATAAAAAGTAGCAGAAATTTATGCAGCACTGTTGTGTATGCAAAAACTGAAAAGCGCTGGGGTTACTGTAACCCCAAAGGTTAAAAGTTCATTGATTTTTTCCCCCATGAAGTGACAAATACTTCCCTGTTTTTAATTATTGCGAGCAACATGTTATGATGTGACAAGATATTCGACGTATAAATACTTTGCTGACTTCCGATTCCGTAATTTATAGGAATACAAGGTAAAAAGAATTCAGGGATTCCCGTACTTAGCTTCAAAAGAATGATTAATAACATTTTTTTTTATTTGGGGGGCAGGGAGATAGGTTTAATGATCCCTATGAAAGAATCTACGCTATAAGGAGTCGCCCGTTCCAAGCAAAAATGGACAGAGCCAGCGCTGTACAAGAAGTGGCAGAGCCAACGCGGGGGGGGGGGGGGGGCTTACTGGGGTGATCCCCCTAAAGCAAATGTTTCCTTTTTAATAGGCCAAGATCGTAAATAATTAAGTACTTATTTTTGTAAAATAATAGTAATAAATGCACAGATTTTCGTTTAAAAGTTTTTATAACAATTGAAATTTGCAGATCGAATATTCGGTTCTAGATTCAGCAGAAAGAAAAAATAAAAAGTACAAATTCAGAAAAAGAATTCGGAACTCTGTTGTGAAAATTTTTATACAGAAGTGAAACTTAAAAAGCGCCAAGTTTGTATCTTTGAAAAGTTGGCAATTGACAGCCATGAAAATTGTTTGGTTTGTTGTTTGCACGTTGTGATTTATAAACTTAAACGAACAGCAACAAGAGAGAATTATTTTAAGGGTTTACCGACCACCGTAAGCAGTGCAATGCACTATAAAGCAGTCGCTCGTCAGGGAAGAAGCAGAGCCAATGCTATAAAAACAGGAACAGCATTCATGCCACACCAGGGATCCGAACCCGGACATATCTCAGAAGAATGATAGAACATCAGTGCCTTGCACAACTGGGCGGCCAATTTTTTTTTATGGAAAAGGTGTTTAAAAATCCGAGCCTGTATATATTAGCGCATGAGTGTGTCCCACAAAATAGGCTTTTTAGACGGGAGCAACCGCACCCCTCCCCCAAGTAAGCTTCTGGATCTGCCCTTGGGTGCATGTATGTGTGACTGTAGAACACACAACCAAAGCTTCATTCGGTACTCGAATCCATGCCTAACGTGGGCGATTAGCCAAAAGTCCACTCCTGTGACGGCTCTGTGATTGGGGTGACTGATCTTAAAAATAAATCCACAGCATGTAAACGCAGAGAAAAAAAAAAATCGATAGCACAATTATTGAAGTGCCAGAAAGATATGTACTGAATCTCTCAAAAAACAAAAAAAACTTTCACTGAAACATAACCTTTCAAAATTGTAAAGATCATTCCCCTTCTTTTTGACTTCATATAAACATTGAAAAAAAAATGTGATGCTCTGTTTAAGACATTATCAGAATTTTGAAAGAACTTCCAGCTTATGACGTGGTTAGAAGACCTAATAGGGATCGCATTAATAGTTGAGTTAAAACCGCCCTAACGATTCACTGATTTCGAACAGCCATAGGTAAAGTTTAGAAATTTCAGTCTACGCCCTATTAGATAATATTCAGTCAACAGTAAGATGTACCTATCGCTTACCAGTACTAGCACAGACGGAAGGCAAATCTCCCAGGTAGATTCCACAAATTACAAGATTGGAAAATTTTCAGTTATGTCAGCACAAATAGGTACACCGGGGAAAGGACGTTGGTGTCGTCAGTCAGGCTCCATGAATGCCCTGTTGAATTTTTTATGATAGCAATACACATTTTATATACTACTTTGAATTATCGTGCATAAAAAGACGATCAGATGAAATATTCAGAATAATTGAATGTCTTTTGAATATTTGATATGACCATTTCAGTACTTTTTGTTTTTATTGGAGGTTTAACGACGACCGTGAGCAACTCAATGGGCTATAAGCAGTCGCCCGTCCCTAATTTAGGGTCACTGGTTCCAGGGAAGGGAGACAGCCAGTGCTGTAAGGCAAACACAACCTCCATGCCTCACCGGGATTCGAACCTGGACCCCTTTCGGACGAATGATCCGAGGCCATCGCTTAGACCACTGCGCCAGCTTTCAATACTTCATGAAAGATTTTTGGTTACACATAAATTCCGTTGATAACTGTTCTAGAATTTTCTATACCAGTGACATTTATTCTGTTCCCTTTCTGATAAAGTGATTGAAAGTCACAAATGATTACCAAAAAAGTAAATGTCAATGCACAAATAATATTTAAAAAAAAATACAGTTTAGTGAGGCTGATATATAAAAATTATCGTATTCTCCGTAAGCTAAAAAAGGTAACTCTTGAAAATTTTTGTCAAGGATTCACGCAAAGCAGCTGTAGAACCACTAGCCTAAGCAATAATAACTGCAAAAGCAAGCAATGCTTTTAATCAATTAATAAAATTTACTTTAGGAAATTGCTACATTTAATGTACCCGCGTCAATATGATTTTAAACAAATGAGCCTAACCAGTGGCGTCGGATCCGCGAGGGGGGGGGAGCTGCTCCCGTAGTCATGTGTGCAGGGGCGAAATATCACATTTGCCACTTCACTTTTCTTCCTTTTTAACTACGCCAGTCACCAGAAATGGGATATTTGGATTTCTTTTACTTCCTGCCACTTAAAATTCCTTTGGGCTATAAGCAATCGCCCGTCCCTAATTTAGGGCCACTGGTTCCAGGGAAGGGAGAGAGCCAGTGTCGTAAGACAAACACAACAGCCATGCCTCACGGGATTCGAACCCGGACCCCTTTCGGACGAATGATCAGAAGTCATCGCTTAGACCACTGCGGCCTTAAAATTCCTTGTGATGAAACTATAAAATTTGAATTAACCATCTAGAACTCAATTTTTCAATGCCGTTCCTGAGGCGCTGATTAAACTCGCCTCGCTTGTCCAAAATATGAGGAAAAAAAAAAGTTGTTATAAAACGGACTTTAAATTAAAATAGAGAAAATACAAAAGTCCTCCCATCTCGAATATGAAATCTTAAAAAAAATTCCCATAAAAGAATAAAAAAATTTAAATGGAGCGGGCTCAAGAAAGGCGCCAGCAGAGGGATGTACACCAGAAAATGAAAATTTTAGATGAGTTCAGAAAGTCTCAAAAGCAAAAGGCCTAACAAAAAGTACTACTAGAAACCTTTCGATAAATTTTAACACCCCTACCGCCGTGGAAAAGCATCTGGGAAGGTAGAGATCTAACGCCTCTTTCCAGGAGAAAGCAGTTTGTTTCAGGAAAAAGCTTTACGAAGAACCTGTCTTATGTTTATTAGTACGACAAAAGGGGGGGGGTGCGTCTCAGGATCAGATCAGATGTAGAGGATTTTAGGAAGGGAGTGCCTGACCCCAGCTCTTACACAAACCTTAAAAATAGGAAGCTAAGAGATTTGGGCTAGAGCGCCCGATGGGAAAGTGACACGGAACGAGGTAGAAAGGGGGAGGAAGACGCCCTTATTTATTACCGGGGGGGCAGTACCCGGGACCCGACGGCTTAACGTGCCCATCCGACACACGTAGGATATTTAGTGGTTCGAGCGTTCGTACCCTGCCTGGGATCTGAACCCGAGGTCTTCTCCGTGGCAGTCACGAACGTTGACCACTAGGCCACTCGCGGCCCTTAACCGTCTCAGGAAATACCAGCCTTATTAGAAATACTTATCCTGAAAGGCATTGTGTTTTTATAAGAGCTGGAACGTTTTCTATTTCATTTAAATATAAATACAATCAGTCTTTAAAAAAAAAAAAGGAGATGGAAAGAAAGAGGAATGAAATATTTATCTTATACTATGTTGTTTGATGTTATAACGTAAGGAGGAATTAATACTAATACGGAGGTGTCCAAATCAATACAGTTCACATCGTTTATGAGCAAACTATTTTACGTCAAAAAACTTTAACAGATATAAAAAGTTTTGCATTAATTTAGATTTTATCGATATAATCGTTTTATCTGTAGCATGTTCAAATGATGTCATGTCCTGTTTCGCAACATCACAATAAGTTTTATGATGGGACCAAAAAATACGTATCCTGCTATCTTGCCCCCGTTGCCAAAAAATAGTTCCGGTGCCCCTCAGCCTAACTGCACAATACATTTTAATTTTAGTATTTTCTTATTTCGTGTAACTACGTATTCTCTAAGACGCACAGAATTTGAATATCACAATTATGGATGGGATAAGTCGGGTGATTACCTAGACTTCGAACAGTTGCACATGAAAGAAATTACGGTGATGTGCAATATTGCAGACATTTCACACTTAATGCTGAAACAACCCCACACCGTAATAAAACATAATGCATAAGAAAAACAATTTCGATCATAGTTGTAGCCGGGGGTGGGGCGGCTCGGGTCCGCCCCTCCCCTTGAGGGAGATTGAGTAAGATTTTAAAGCGATATGTATGAATACATTAAATGCGTTTTTTTTTTTTTACTTAAAGATTTTGGGCTTATTCTTACTTGGATTTTTTTCCCCCTGGAGGCTTTCATTCATGAACCAAATCCCCCCCCCCCCAGGAAATTTTAGACTACGCCACCGATTGATTTTTTAAGTACACATGCTCCTTTGTTATACAAAAAAATTCATTTGCAGTTAAAACACTAGTTACATTTCCACAACATTTCTCTGTTATAATAATCGTAATTTTACAGATTCTTTTAAATTGTAATATTCGGAATTTTCTGTCATGGTCTGTGCCTTTGCTGGGGAATATTAACAGCCGTTCCATTTTGCCACCGGTGAAAAGTTTTAACACCTGTATTATTCGGACTTTTTAAAAATATTTTTCAAAGATACTAATATATTTGCTTTCTGTTATCGGCTCTTACAGCTATTGTCCAAACCTAATGTTTTTAGGTTTTTTTCTATAAATATAGAACAGTATTGTCTGTCATTATCTTGATAAGACCAGAAATGTTGATGTATGTTTAAAACATCTCAATTTTATGGGAGATCTTCATCCAGCAATGAATTTATAATGGACGACGACATGACATATTAACCAGCAAAATTACAATTTTCCCAACATTTAAGAATACCTAAAAAGAACGAGGTTTTTTTTTTTTAGTTTGTTTTTAGTTTCGGAGCTTAATGACAACAGTGAGCAACTCCAAAGGCAAAAAGCTGTCAGAGAGTGAAATTCAAAAATAAAGCTCCAAAACACGTTTCTTACAAGCCTGTTACACGAAAGGAGTGAAATAATAAAACAAACATGTCATTAAACTGTGAGAAAAATGAATGCAGTATTAGTAGACAAAGCATAAATCTGTGAAAAGCATGAATGACTTTCGGTAAAACACGTTTCGAAATTGAAAAGACGAGTCAGTTCTTACCTTTGTAACTCTTCTTGAAGTACACTAGATTTTCAACACAACATACACATTTGGTTGATGGAATAATCAAACGATCGTTCGTTCAGTAACAGTTCATGTCTCTAAACAGAGAAGTTATGAGCTAAGGGTAAATTATCCTGGATGCTAGTTTCTCCCAGCGAACGGTAGTTTGTGTCACGCGGAGATGAGGACGGCAAGTCTCACAAGTCAGGTGGTTGTCGGCAAGGATTGCTGAACGTTGCGCATTAAAAAATCGAGAATCCTCTGCTGCGAAAGATGTTAAACTATGCAGACGGTGAAAGCGAGGACACCCACCATACACACACATTTCGGGACTCTCTAATCCACGTGAAGACGCGGGCTCGCACGAACATGTTATTTCACGCCACGTTCGGAACTTGACTCGTAGCGATGACACCGAGCGCTGCGTGCTGCATTGTGTAGTGAATGAATGAGTGCCCCGATGGACGATGGGATAGCTGTCCTGCAGCCGCGGTACGGAGCGTCCAATGCCGCAGCGCAAAGTTCGTTCCCCCTTTATCTCGCGGTAGAATGGCAATGCTGGGGAAAACTTCCTCCCTGCTTTCATTGAACGGGAGCATGGGGTAATAATAGGAGTTTGGAGAACTTCATATACGACCTTACCCCTGAGAATACCCCCCCTCCTGTTTTTTGTCCTTTTGAAAGACTGGGAGTGGATTCGCTTTCAGCAACAGCGCTGTTTAAACACGCTGCAGTCAAACTTCTTAAATTGAAGACTAATTTGAAACCTAAAGGCATCGGAGGTAAAATTATTTCTTCATGCTGAAGCTATTGTATGCCAGAATATGGGAGTTTTTTAGTTTGTTTTCTATTACTCCCAAGATTTTCAAGCAGGAAACTAGAGCCGAAGAAGCTTCTAATAACAGTAAAATTCATTCGAAATACAATATGTAGCTGTGAGGTAACATTTTTCAATTAGCATTAGATTCATTGTCATGATCATTTTCAAAACTGAGCTAGAAAATCGTCGCAGGAGAATGGAATACAGCCAAGGCCGGATTTAGACATGGTAAGGCCCTAAGCTATGAGAAGCTGTAAAGGCCTCATATGACACTTGTTAAGTGAGAATAATTATGGATTATGGCTGTGCAGTGCCGCCCCGGTGGCGCAGTGGTCTAAGCGATGGCCTCTGATCATTCGTCCGAACGGGGTCCGGGTTCGAATCCCGGTGAGGCATGGATGTTGTGTTTGTCTTACGGCACTGGCTCTCTCCCTTCCCTGGAACCAGTGACCCTAAATTAGGGACGGGCGACTGCTTATAGCCCATTGAGTTGCTCACGGTGGTCGTTAAACCTCCAATCAAAAAAAAAAAAAAAAAAAAAAATGGCTGTGCAGTAGCGCCCACAGAATTTCCTGAAGGGTGGGGGATAAATTCACGGGACATACAAATTGCGTCATATAATATATCATCATTGTCAACCACTGCTGGATGAAGGTCTCCCCAAGTTTCTTCCACAACTGTCTGTCTTGAGCCTGTCTCCTCCATGTTTGTCAGGCACGCTTTCGAATTTCATCCATCCATCTCCCATGAGGTCTTTTTCTGTCTCTTGGAATCCAGTCTAAAGTTTCGGTTGTCCGATCTTCTGGCAGCATGTCCAGCCCATTCGCATTTCAGAGATTTTACTCTGATCATGATGTCTTCCACTCTTATCACTTTCCTTATCCACGAGTTCTTCCTCTTATCTTTCCTGGTTATACCAAGCATGCACCCGTCCATGCTTCTTTCAGGTGTCTGCAGTCTTTGTATGTCTTTTTTAGTTAAGGTCCATGTCTCTGCTCCGTATGCAAGAACTGGAAGGATGCATTGATTAAACACTTTTCTTTTAAGACATATATTGCTCTTGAAAATTGTACTGTTTCTTCCAAAAGCTCTCCAGCCAAGTTTTATATGCCGATTAATTTCCTCATCAGTGTGACCCTTGCTTTATATCTGTTGTCTAAGGTAAATGCAGGTATCGGTTACCTCGAGCTTTTCCCCATCAATCGTAAAATCTTCATTCCTTGAAAAAGCATTGTACATTAGTTTTGTCTTCCGAAAAATCAGTTTTAATCCCACTTCTTCACTCTTGTGAGCAAGTTCCTGGATCATACTCTGCTGCTCTGAAGGGGTAGTTGCAAAAATTATTACGTTGTATAATAATACTCGTATACATGTATGTGCTAAATCAAAACACAGACCCACAAATATATATGTATATATTGTAAGACTGTATGACGTACTGAAAAACAACGATCATTACGAAAAACTAGAACAAAGGCGATCAGATAAATAAATTATCATAGGGAAATTATTGAAATTATGAAACCATACACCCAAATATATTTATATTTAGCAGTATTATATTAAAAAGCATTTGTTTCCTCCATCTGATGAACAAAGGACAAGGGCATTCTTGGGGAGATGGGGGTAGGAAGGTTCGAACTCGGCGGACCCTCTCCTTGTGTGCGATACTGATGCCGCGTACCAAGTGAACTTAGCAAGAATGCCGCCAAAATGCATGAGCATTCCGTGCAGGGAGGGAGAATGGTTCTCCATTAGAGCTTTCAAAATATACCTTTAATTACTACGTTTCAAGACATTTATTAATAGGAAAATAATACCACAAATTTGTTCCCATTGAGTTCAGTGTCTGAATATATGTATTTAATTCCTATGCGTTAAATACTGTTGTAAACTTGTAATTACCAGAAAATGAAACGTAATTTGCAAACTGTAACGTGATCACCACTGAAGTGAGAAAGTATAAGAAAGAAAACACTTAGTTTTTTTTTTTTTATTAGAGGTTTAACGACAACCGTGAGCAACTCAATGGGCTATAAGCAGTCGCCCGTCCCTAATTTAGGGTTACCGGTTTCAGGGAAGGGAAAGAACCAGTGCCGTAAGACAAACACAATATCCATGCCTCACCGGGATTCTAACCCGGATCCCTTTTGGACGAATGATCATAGGCCATTGCTTAGACCACTGCTTTCACTTTATTGAACAAATTAAGCAATTACATAAGGCCTGGATTTACAGCGCCAAACAAAAAAAATAAATGACAACATATATACAGCGAGGATGATATATGTACAAATGAAAAATGTACTATATACAGTGATAACAAATTCATATTCGAGGGATTGTGTCACAGAATTAAATGGATACAACAAAGAGAAACAGGTGAAACAGTATAGGCAGACACTCCGTAAAATTAAACAATATGTGCAGTACCATGAAATATAGTGCAACCTAGACAATAAGTATATCCGTGACTCACGGCAGACAAGGTAAAGGCATATTGTGATAAGTGCAAGTGAAACAGATGTGTATCAGATGAGCAAAATAGTAATGTATGTACAACAGGCGCATAGGTAGTAGGCAGTGTCATGTAAATACAAAGAAGAACGTCAAAAGAGAACAAATACAGTAACATGATAAGGTATAATACCTTGCGACAAAAGCATCAGATGACACTATATCTGATGCGCAATGTATGTACATGCACAGGTTGATGAACAACATAGAAAGGTATACGAAGACATCAATACAGCTATTGTGGACGAGCAACAATTATATCAGGTCATGGTATAACATGATATGCATATAAGTGCAAACAGAAATGAGGCTATGTACAACAGGAAAAATATACAATCAACATGTTACGCAAGAACACGAACGTGACAAGGAACACAAGTACTAGTGCAAACAGAATAATGAAGCAAAATACTAGAATAACCAATGAGTTAAAATATGTTGAAAAAGAGAAAAACCAATACATTGTGCAAACTAATGAAGTAATCAAAAACATGAGCTCTACAGTTAGAGCAAAAAAATGCAACACAATTTGTGTGAAGAAAAGTCTTATATGCAAGTTGTAGGTTATGCTAAAGTGAAGGACAATAAGTACTGTAATTAAGTCCAAGGAGTGACTTGCAGGTGTGATGGATGCGGGACTAGGCAACAAAATTGCAGCCTAATACCCAACCAGTCACGAGGTTAGTCGAAACAGTATCTCAGGCGTCAGAACAGGAGTCGTAGGTCGTCTGATGGTCCAGTAAACCATCGGTAATAGGGTGACCAGACGTTGTGGAATTGTTGAAGCCGATTCGACACTTGAGCGGTCGTAAAGGCCAACCGTAAACGTGAGATCAGTCGGTTACGAAAAATACTGCACATCGCATCCCCCGCCTGAAAGATGGTAGGCATGGCAGGGCCTGAGCGAAGTTGGGGATGGTAGCCATATATCACATTGCGAGCTACTATGAAGACATACGCACACGGCTCTGAAACTGGAATGGGTGGAGAGCTGGATTGTAATAGCGTGCTGTAGGCTGAGAACGGAAGATCACTAACACTGAGGCGCTGTGCAATAGTGAAGACGAAATGCAGGGGAGGAAGTAACACCGGCCAATGCAGATATACATGATCCACGTCTGCATGAGATGAGCAGAAGTAACAGAGCGGCGAATCCAGAAGCATCATCCGATGAACAGTTGCTGGAACAGGTAGACGGCGATGAAGAAAAAGCCAATGAATACGTATTTCGTTCCATCGGAGAAGAGAGCGGTGAGGTGGTGGCTGACCAAACAAATGGAAGTGCTGCAGCTGGAACATCTGGGATCTGTACCGGCGTAGGATGCAATGGATCAAGAAAAAGCCTATAAATAGTGGAGACTGAAAAGCTAGAAATAGGGAGAGAAGAGCCCCGAACTGAGAGGAAGAAAGGAAGAGGAAGTGAGGCCGAAGAAACAAGAAGTAAACCAGCAGAAGAGGCAAGGGTGGGAAAGAGAGTAATGATGGTAGAGCGGAGGGAGTCATAAAGAGCCAGGGCTGTTGGGGAGGGAGGAAGAAAGGGAAAGAGGTTAGAGAAAGGTTTCCAGGTTAGATCTGAGGAAAGGAGGTTTCGAACAGTTACAATCCCGGCTGGAAGCCAGGAAGGGTCAGAAAATCAGTGGACATTAGGAGGATGGAGGACTGAAGAAAAGAAGAGGGGCTCAGCTAATAGCTCAGATGTGGAAGTAGGAGGTGCACGAATAAGAGGGGGCGAGCGGAAAAAGGAAAGAACCTCTTTATAGAAGGGAGATAGTCGAGTACGAAAGAAGGGACATTGATCCATGAGTAAATATGTAGTGAACGTGAAGCGTGGGTTACGTGGTGATAGTATTACATCTCTGACAATAGTGACTGGTGACGCAGGAGAGCAAAGGAGCCGGACGAAAGAAATCACTCTGTATGCTGTGTAGTAGATTCGAATATCCAAGAGTGAAATTCCACCTTGTGAACCTGTACGATGAAGAGTGGAAACTTGAACCCAGTGATGTCCGGACCAGATCACAGTGGAAATGAGACGGATAATTTCTGTCAGATTGTAAACCGGCATCCGAGTAACAGACCACACGTAAAGACATGACGGAAGAAGGTAAGTTCTAACGATCCGTGCTCGCAAGACATAGGAGGTGCAAAACTGTGAGTTACGCCAGAAGGCGACAGTCCGTGTGAGCCGAGAACGAAGTGCGGTCCATGTGGCATTCTGAGCTGAAAGGTGTACACCAAGATGCACACCAAGGAACTTTTGGGTAGATGCAGTCCATGAGGCACCCCAGGGGGTGTCAGTCCTGGATATCCAGGAGCCACTCCACAGACCAGCACTGTTGGACGTGTTAAGAGAGGCAGCGGAGCAAGCTGAGTAAAGATCAAAACACTGAGCTAGGATGTCGAATTGGGCTTCTTCTCTGATACAGAACGTTGCGTCATCGGAATACGCAGAATACGTGATGGGAAAATGCCGGGTGCTTGCAGTTGGTGGAGGAAGAGCAGTGAGGAAGGCTTTATGTACGGATCGAAGAAACGGCTCAAAAGCAAGGGCAAAGAGCTGTCCAGAGAGTGGACAGCCCTGCCGGATGCCTCGTCGAAAGAAAATAGGTGCAGTAAGAAAGGCGGCCGACTTGACGTGGAAGACGGCAGGATAGAAGTTACAAAAGGTGAAGGAAAGCCAAAGGCAAGAAGAACAGAAGATAAGTATGAGTGAGAGATGTTGTCAAAAGCGGCTTTTTGGTCAAGATTGAAAAGGCCGAGAGGTTCAGAGTTAAAACGGGCAAGATGAATTAGATCACGGAGAAGATGGAGGTTGGAAGTAATAGACCGACCAGGGACCGTGTAGGTCTGGTCGGGGGAAAGGAGAAACGGAAGAACTGGGTTGAGTTGACGGGAAAGGAGCTTAGTGAAGAGTTTATAGTCCAGATTGAGTAAAGAGATAGGACGCCAGTTGCCCAGGTCCAGCAGGTCGCTTTTCTTAGGAAATAGCACCATATGAGCCATAGTGAAACTCCTCGGAAGAGATGTAGAACAAAGAGCAGCAGTGAAAGCTGGGGGTAAGAAAGGAAGAAGAGTGGGGAAGAAAGTGAGATAGAAAGCGAGAGGAAGACCGTCCGGACCGGGGACGGCATGGGGATTCTGAGAGCGGAGAGCACTCCTAAGTTCGGAAGAAGATGGAGGTTGCAGTAGAGAAGCAGACAAGTGAGAGGGAACCTGAGGGAGGGAGGAAAGCAAAGAGGCAGTAGCAGAAGAAGACGGAGGAGGAGTTTCACTATATTTTGCAGTGAAAAACTGACGAACTTGTGAGCACAGGGTGTCAGGATCAGAAGACACCTGTCCATTCGGTTGTCGGAGAAGTCGAATGTGATTAGAAGATCGATGTTTATCTTCAAGAGATGAAAGAAACTCATAGGAGCATTCTTCTGGTGTAAGGTGCTGAAGACGAAGTCGGAGAATGGCTTGTCGAGCTCTCGGCTCAATCAACGCACGCAAATCGGCCTGATATGTAGCATATAATGGATGGCTGACGCCAATATGAAAAAGAACTCGTCGCAAATTATTTTCCTCCATATTGCGCAATGTGCGTACCCTGAAAGAAAAACATTTCAGGAAGTACAGCAGATGAGTTTTAACACTAAGCCAGTATTCAAGGGCGCAGGTAGAAGTGGATATGCCTGGATGGAAACTGTGGAAAAGTTCCCGAACCCCAGAGCAAAATGTAGGATCTTCTAGGAGAGAAGAGTCGAGAGTCCACGCTCAGTATCCCGAACACTTGCGGGACGAGGGTCCCAGTGTGGCAACGACTGCGCAGTGGTCAGAGGAAGCCGTAGGAGAATGCATACAATCCATCACAATGGGCAAGAGCTGTGAGGTAACATAAATCCGATCTAAAAGTGCAGATGAGGAAGAAGAAGTAGTCCCTGCTCTCCACGTATGGGAGATGGACGTCGGATGCAGTTGCCGGAACACGTCAAATAGGTCGAAATCCGCCACGACATAGCGAAGTAGATCTATGAGACGAGTACGATATTCGTTATTGGACGGGGTGCGATCGAGAGTAGGTTGGAGGGTACAATTGAAGTCTCCACCTATTATTATGTGATCGGATGGTAAGACAGACTGAAGTGCGGTGCGCAACGAGTTGAACAGCAATGTAAGGTGTGTGGGTGAATTGGGCACATAGATGTTGAAAACCAGATATTTTTGGCCATTCATTGAGAAGGTAAGACGCTGTAGTAAATCTTGACAAAGATTATGTACCTGGATGGAGGATGCAAGCTGGCGAAGTCGAGAACGGATTCCGATTGCCAGTCCACCATGTTGAGAGAGGCGGAAGGCGTGGTGGAATTGGAAATACCACCTACGCTAACGATGGAAAGGCGTGGAAGCAAAGCAATTAGTCTCTTGGAGGAGAATAATGCCCGTATCCAAGTGCGTTACATCTTCCTTGACCAACGCGTTGGCTAACGGGGAACTAAAGCCCCTACAATTCATCGTCGCTATCTTGAAATGATAGATCAGATGTTGGCTGGAGAAGCCGATCAGCGGCATGCCGTAAATTTTCCAGGCGACTAGCAAATCGCTTGATCCAATCTGGATCACCAAGAGACTCTGGAGATGGGATCGTATGGCCAGAACTTGCGGTAAAACTTTAGAAAGATTAGCTGTATATGAGTCGAGGAATTTCCTTGACAATTTATTGATCCGAGGACTAATCAGGAAGTTGTACAAAACTTCTCCTGGAATCGGAGTTTGAGGTAGTGAATTTTCTTCCAGAAACCAAAGAAATTTGGTAGACGAGATCGCTTCCTTAGAGCCGACATCAGCATCAGACAAGGTGGAATCTTCAGAAGATGTGTAGCTACCTGAACGGCCACTCCGTCCTAAACGGGCCGTTCCTGGGCGAGTTTTCTTGGCTCGAGTGTTATGAGTTCTGCGACGCTTCCCGCGTCCCCGGGATGGTGTTAAATCTGAATCAGGAGGGTTCGGCACTTTAAAAATGCCTGGAGCTTCAATTGCACTAACAGGTATTGATATAGGAAGTTGAGCACTGGCTTTTTGCCAGGTAGGAGGCAGGGAAGCTTCTGCTATTGAAGAATTCACTGAAGGATGCGAAGATGTAGCAGAAAGAAGCTGAGAAGTGAAAGGTTGTACTGAAAACACGCGTTGACCAATGCCTGTAACACGACGGTCATCAATAGTTGGCTTCTGCTGCCCAGGAGTGGAAGTGGAAGGTGCCGGGATCGTTGATGGAGACTGCGTAGGCTGTACTGTCGATCCGGGGCCTGCAGAGGGACGATGAGGGCAGTGATCACTTGAGTGGCCATAACCTCTGTAACGAGTGCACATGGTACCCACAGAGATACTGATAGTACGGACATGTGTGTCACATCGCACGCTAAAACGAGTAGGAACACGCTGTTTGGCTTGATCAGATGGGAAGATCACACGTACGTTGCGTCTCAAACCTAATAAATAACGATCTTCAGGTGTAGTAGGAAACGAGGGAAAAGTGGTTACGGAGCCAACAATCTGTCCAAAGTTTTGAGCAATCGATAACAATACCTCATCAGATATTTCCGGTGGCTGACTTCGGGAACTTCTTCCGAAGGGCAACACTATAGGCGGAAAGTTTTGTGTTCGGAAGACTGGTGAAAGCTACACTAAGAGACAACTTTTCCATGAACTGTTGACCAGCTGGGGAAGACGTCGGAAGATCAACGAAAAAATTGGAATCAGCATCAGACTGTAAGGGATAAAGGCTGGCCATAGAGGAAGGTCGAGTAGATGCGTCGGTCGACTTCGAGAGGATAGTAGCATAGGGAATAGTAGTTGGATGTTGTTGTGACGCAGTAGCCTCGGACGCAGGTGTGACGTCCATCGACTCAACTAGAGGTGCTTGGGAAGACAACTGGTCATCACTCTTCAACATTGACGCAGAAGCGGCATCATGACATACGGCAGTAGAACACTGCTGAGGAGAGGAGGAGCTTGCCGAGGCAGACTCCTCATTGGTGGTGGGACGTAAAGTAGATGCGAGAGGGGAAAGTCATTTCCGGAGTTGAAAGCTGGGATACTGCTCTCAACGGAAGTCGCCATTTGCAATGGCGAAGAAGCGCTCACGTCTTGGCCGACTCGGCCAAGACAAAAATGAAGATTACCAAATAAAACAAACACTTACCAACTTGGTAGATACACAAACTGAAAGGTGGAACGTTCACGGAACACACACCCAGAATTACAAAAACTTGAAGCGCCGGCAAGAGCACTTACTGAACGAAAATCGTGGAGCAAAAAACACAGCAGCACTCTCGATGAGTAGACCACTGCGCCACCGGGGCGGCGAAAGCACTTAGTTTACAACTGATAAAAACAGTGCCTCTTGAATTTGAAGAAACACTGATGAAACTTAAAGCCGTAACATCTGAAATTTTGAGAGGCCCCTTCAGGCTGTGAAGCTCTAAGCTGTACTGTAGCTTGTTTAGCTTATACCTAGATCCGGTCCTGGGTATCGTTCTGTGCATTCGGGTCGTCATATATTAAGGAGTATGTCATAATTGTTAATTTCGCAAATGTCCTTCCGCAAAGATTCGTTAGGGAGCAGGGCCAGTTTAAGGGAGGGAGGGGGATAGCCTTGGGGCCCACCATTACCATGGGCCCAGGAGGCATGCTGTACACTGCATATAATACACAGCTTAGATAATATATTTATACAGAGAGGAAGTAAAATGGTTTTAGTTTTGCCTCGAATGATTTCTACTCAATCGGAAACTGAGACTTATAGAAGACGAACATACATATTTCAAGGTAGTGACTCACTAAGGGTAAACGTTTCATGTCGCTGTATACGTGGGGTCGGCGAGGGAGAGTTTCAGCGTTTTCACTACCATCCACCCACACCTCCTTGCTTGCACTTGGAACCGTTAATGGACGAAATCCACTGTGACTTCATATTGAATAACAAATAAGATGCCCCAAGAAAAATTTACAATGCTAAATTATTAAAAATTACAAGACAAAATCTAGGAATCTTAAGCTTCGCAAATGTCATGTTTTTTGTGAGATCAGTGGAAAATACAGTCTTTTTATATGAAAACTTTGCAGATAATTTATTAGTTTGAAGAATGTCATCATCATCATCATTGTCAACCATTATCAATCCACTGCTGGACGAAGGTCTCCCCAAGTTTCCTCCACAACGGTCTGTCTTGTGCCAGTCTCCTCCATGTCACCCCTGCATACTTTCGAATTTCATCCACCCATCTCCCATGTGGTCTTCTTCTGGGTCTTTTCCTGTCCCTTGGAATCCAATCTAAAATTTCGGCTGTCCATCGATGATCTGTCCTTCTGGCAGTATGTCCAGCCCATTGCCATTTCAGGGATTTAACTCTGATCATGATGTCTTCCACTCTTGTCATTTTTCTGATCCACGAGTTCCTCTTCTTATCTCTCCTGGTTACACCAAGCATGCACCTCTCCATGCTGCTTTGAGTTGTCTGCAGCCTTTGTATGTCTCTTTTAGCTAAGGTCCACGTCTCTGCACCATACGTAAGCACTGGAAGGATGCATTGATCAAACACTTTTCTTTTAAGACATAATGGCATATTGCTCTTGAAAATTATGCTGTTTCTTCCAAAAGCTCTCCAGGCAAGTTTTGTACGCCGATTAATTTCTTCATCAATGTGACCCTCACTTGATATCTGCTGTCCAAGATAAACATACGTGTCTGTTATCTCCAGCTTTTCTCCATCAATCGATAAATCTTCATTTCTTGAAAAAGCATTGAACATCACTTTTGTCTTCTGAAAGTTCATTTTTTTAATCCCACTTCTTTACTCTTGTCAGCAAGTTCCTGGATCATACACTGCAGCTCTGATGGGTTAGTTGCAAAAATGACTACGTCATCAGCAAAACGAAGGTGGGTTAGATAATCTCCATTAATCTTTATCCCCTTGTTTTCCCAGCTCAGCGACTGAAAAACACCCTCCAATGTGGCATTAAAGAGCTTCGGAGATATGGTGTCACCTTGTCTCACTCCCTTTCCAATTTTTACGTGTGTTGTATTTTCAAACAGCCTAATCTTTGCACTTGCATTTTCATAGATGTTATTAATAATATTAATGTATGCATCTACAATACCGCAGGTTTTCAGAGCCATTGTAACTGCTGATGGTTTCACTGAATCAAAGGCTTTTTCATAATCGATAAAAGCCATGCACAATGGAAGTTCATATTCCCTCGCTCTTTCAATTAGTTCTCTCAGCACGTGGATATGATCTATTGTGCTGTAGCCACTCCTGAATCCAGCTTGTTCTCTCGGTTGAGCCATGTCCAGTGTTACCTTCAAGCGGTGTGAAAGAACTTTAGTGAAGATTTTATAAACTACTGATAGGAGGCTGATAGGTCTGTAGTTTCCGAGATCCTCAATGTCACCTTTCTTATGTAGCAGGATCATTGTAGCGGTGTTCCAATCCTCAGGAATCTTCCCTTCATTAAGGCATCGAGTGAAAATTTGGGCGAGTACTGTTTCGATTTCTCCACTTGCTTCTTGTATGATGTCTACAGTAATTCCATCTTCTCCTGGAGCTTTTCCTCGCTTCATGTTCTTGATTGCATGTGCAACTTCTGCTGGAAGGACTGGAGGAACTCTGGTACTGGTATCTTTCATGATGTCTGGAGTGCATATATCATCCCTTTCATATAATTTGGAGTAGAAATCTTTCACTCTTGTCAAAATTTCGCCTCTATTTCTTGTTACAGAACCATCTTCTTTTCTCAGTGCCATAATCTGTTTTCTTCCCTTACTGAGATGTCCCTTTGCTATCTTTAGGCTTTGGTTGTTTTCAATTGCTTTCCTCACTAGTTCACAGTTGAATTTTCTTACGTCTTCAGTGATACTTTTTCTTACTGTCTTGCATAGCTCTATATATTCCACTTTGGAAGTCACATCTTCTTTAGTTGTCCTCATCTCTCTTCTTTTTTGCATCAACATTTTGGTTTTTCCTGATAATTTGTTCACATGCAACTTGTTCTTAGACCCAGCTAATTTTGTTGCTGTTTCCATAAGAGCTTTGGTTACTTTTCTGTTAACTTCAGAGATGTCCACTTCTTCCGATGTTAGGCCTTCTAAAGCAGAGAACCTGTTCTTCAGTTCTAACTTGAAGGTATTATGGTGTTTTTTAAGGTTGGTTATGTCAATAGATTTTGTTTGTCTTATGAGCTTGCCACGTTCAAGTTTAGTGTTGAGGTGCATCTTACATCTCACCAATCTATGGTCACTACCTGTGTTGAACTTGTTCAGCACACTGCAGTCTTCTATGACGAATTTTTTGTTACACATAATAAAATCAATTTCACTTGTCGTCCCATTTGGATGTCTCCATGTCCACTTCCTGTGTGGCTTTTTCTTGAAGAAGGAGTTCAAGATGAAAAACCCTTCTGCCTCTGCAAACTCAACGAGAGTATTTCCACGCTGGTTTCTGTTGCCGTGACCGAATTTACCTACTGAAGTTTCATTCTGTTGCCGTTGCCCTATTTTTGCATTGAAATCTCCCATAATTATTTTGAAGTGCTGCTTACCTTTATTATTTAGATGACAAATTTCCTCATAAAATTCTTCAATTTCTTCTTCAGGATGACTTGTGGTGGGTGCATAAGTTTGAATAATCTGAGCCTGGTATCTTTTCGAGAGTTGGATAACAAGTCGTGCAGCTCTGTCAGAGGAACTTTCAACTTCTACAACTTTATCCTTCAGTTTCTTGTTTATTATAAATCCAACACCACTAGTTCTGCCAGTATCTGTCCCACGATAGTAGAAGAGATGTCCACTTTTCAGTTCGATGAGATCCTCTCCTTTTCTCCTTACCTCACTTAGCCCCACGATGTCCCACTTGATCCTTTGTAGTTCCTCTTCCAATTCAAGAAGCCTTGAATCAGAAGATAGGGAGCGTCCATTGTAAGTAGCCAGGGTCAGCATCAGATGGCAGCCTAGTCCGGTCCTCCGGGGATTCTTAGCACCCTCTGCCTTCATGTCGCACTGGCCGCTGCCTTGGCCAGGTACATTCCAGCTGCCGGAGACTGAGGGCCAAGATTTAAAATGTACTACGTATTAATTATGACAAGCATATTGCTACAGTTTCGTGTTTTAACAGACTTCATAATGATTTCCCGTCATAAGTTCTTTGGGGCCCACTCATATGTCTTAGCCTTGGGGCCCATTAAATTGTATTAGCCTGCCCTTCCCCCCCCCCTAAGGCCTTAATCCGGCCCTGATAGGGAGTTCATTTTCCGATACTGTTTTCTCTTTCCGTTGGGCTGGAGAAAAATTATTTTAATCGAAAACGAATTTAGACAGGGAGGGAATCAATAAATGGTCAGCCATTGTCGCCGATTGCGGGAGTGGTGGAGTTTGGAGCACCCCTAAAAATATGCATAGGGAAAAAAGCACATCTCGAATTTTTCGCCTTTCGCATAGACTCAAAAATAAGGGCTGTTTAAATACCTGCTACTCTAAGCCCCGTCTGAAACCAAACAGATGTCTAAATTTGTTGCTCCAGGTTCCGTGTGAAGAACTGCAAACCACGATATTTTTGCACAAATGCAGCTAATAAGTTCCTATTTTTTTTCACTTCTTGTTAGTTTATATTCACTCTAGTGGAATTTCGCAGGTACCAAAAAATATATATATATATATATATTATAACGAAGTAAATTTCTCCGTCATTTTTGGTCTACGCCGGGATTCGAACCCGAGTCCGCTTATTCCGGAATAAGTCGCTCTACCAACTGAGCTACGCAGACGTTAATTCTGATTGCTATGAGCCTTTATGTCGTGTGCGTCCTGCTGGCAGGTACGTCACCCCCCTCCCCCGAAAGAGGACCGGGGGCATGGTCCATGGGTCAGCCGTGACCATGAATCATTGCAGGCAGCCATCCACTGAAGAACGTGCACTTGAGAACTCCCAGTCAATCTGGTGTGTGGAATGCAACGTCACACACATTTTTACTTTTCGAAGCGCTGGAGAAGGGATTCTCTGATTTTTCCTATCTCGCGGTGTGGAAAGAACATCACACCAATGCGAGATTTTGAACGGTCGGGTCA
Organism: Macrothele yani; assembly: GCA_039090855.1. Classification (NCBI taxonomy): domain Eukaryota; kingdom Metazoa; phylum Arthropoda; class Arachnida; order Araneae; family Macrothelidae; genus Macrothele; species Macrothele yani. The sequence continues at coordinate 3,997,347 of CM077012.1, forward strand.
TCCGGAAAGTTCAGGCGCCATTATAACGAAGTAAATTTCTCCGTCATTTTTGGTCTACGCCGGGATTCGAACCCGAGTCCGCTTATTCCGGAATAAGTCGCTCTACCAACTGAGCTACGCAGACGTTAATTCTGATTGCTATGTGTCTTTATGTCGTGTGCGTCCTGCTGGCAGGTACGTCACAATATATATATTTATACGAAGTTTCATTTTTATTTATGCATTCAAATCTGGTCAGGGGGCGCCAATTACGGGAGGCACAGTGGATCTTGCCCAGTTTTCATAAAATCACAAGGTGAATTTTTATTTGTAAAAATATTACTATTTAGAAAGAATAACAGTTTTTTTCTTATACTGCTTATGAGCAATCGTAACTGAGTTTTAAAGTTTTAAAACATCGTCACGATCTTGCCTTCTTCTTCCTTAATAATCTGGTTTCTACAAAACAGAAAGTTCCTGGTCAGTCTGCGACAGATGACATGGTTCCACAAAATATTCCGCGGGTGGTCACTAGGCGAAATAACTACTAGATGCGAAAAACAATAAAAATTTGCGCAGGTAAAAATTAAAAAAAGAACTGACCACTTTATATTTCTTCAACCTAGAAAAAATGCCTAACCCAGGTACTACAACAATTGCAAGGATAGCTAGGATCAAGAGAGAAAAAAATGCCTAACCCTGTACCTAGAAATGTGCCACCATTTTCAAGCTGAAACACAAAGATATGGGAAATAAAATTATATTTAACAATAAAGGGGAAGAAGCATCCCTCGAAAAAATAATTACGACCACAGGAGAAATCTTCGCTCCGTCCTACTTCCGTTTTGGAGAAATGTTTCTTCCTCTACAATCTCAAATACAAACATTTATGTAACTAAATGATGATTAAACAATAATACAATGCGAGGAAAATCGAAATCACACAAGTAAAGGTGATAATTAACCACTCTAGAATATTCATTGCCTAATACTTGTCCGAGATCTTCATTTTAAATTAGATATTGATGCCTTCTTTGACATCATCAACCCTAACTGTTTCTGAATATTGTAACTGATTGCAAAAGATTATGTATGTAATGTATACGAGTATACATACTAGAGGTCTGCACGGGCCCGGGCAGGGTCGGGCCTTTGCTCATTTCTAAGTTGGGAAAAGGGGGCGGGCCCAGGCCTTCAATATTTAATGTAAAACAGACACGGGCCGAGCAGGGGTTTTTTTTTTCTTTATGAGCAAAACAATTGCCGTAGGGTAGCTTTCTCGTTTGGAAATCTCACAACATACAGCAGCAGGATAAGATTGAATAATTTCCGCTGTTGGAAAAATGGAAGTTTTACGGCATCCTTCCCTCCTACAAAACAATTGGAGTGGGTCTGCTCCCTTAGTTTTTCAATGTGAATGTGGTCCCTTCTCTCCCTCTAACTTCCACCCTCCTCTCATGCTTCAGGGCATGCTGTTAACTGCAGCATTTATAAACGAAGCCACCCGCTCGCAGACGATCTTTGTTATTGTTCTGGTCAGAGGCACTTTGTTCTCTAGATGTGTAAAAAGCTTAAGTTGTCTCAAATGGCACGGGAGAAATGGGCTGGGAGAAACTTACTTTCGCGTATAAATCTGTGCCGTATTTTTCCCATTTGTACTCTCAGGGAGTCAGCAGATGGCAAATGAACCCTTAGGTATCCCAACCCAGCCGTTTTCAAAACTTCTGTGATACTGGTTAGCAGGACAGTCTGTCGTTGTTTTCCCTAGCATATGCTCAGTGCAGTGTTGCTGATAAATACTCTTCCATACTTATTATGGAGTTTAAGAACTCCATAATAAGTATGGAAGTTCTTAACTCCATAATAAGTATGGAAGTTCTTAACTCCATAATAAGTATGGAGTTAACTCCATAATAAGTATGGAGTTAAGAACTTCCCCCTCCTTACCCCCAAGGATATTCCGGGTCTGGCGGTAGGCACTGATAATTTGAAAACCCAGAAAATTTGAAAGGCATGGAAATTGTCGTTTACATGCAATATTTTTGAGTATACAAGTCCCCTCCTCCTCAGACGTCACGTGACTTATACAGAGTCACAGAAATGTTCCGAATTGACGTTTATTGTTATAGAATACGTGCAGCAATTAAGAAAACGAAAACTCTACAGGAGTCGAATGACCGAGTGTACCAGGTGTCAAATTCGTGTTTTAGTAACTGTTGAAATTTTACGGGCCGGGGTCTTGGAAACAGGAGAAATATACGGGCTGGGCTGGGCTTTAATTAAAAAGTTTTCAACGGGCCGGGTACGGGCAGGCCTTGGACGTGCGGGATTTCCAAATTAAGGCCCGTGCAGACCTCTAGGTCGGTGAAACAGTTTCAGCTTTCTCACTACTATTCACCCACACCTTCCTGTTTGCACTTGGAACTGTTAATGAGCGAAATCCACTGTGAATTCACATTGTATAACAAAAAAGATGCACCAAGAAAAGTCAACATCATCATCATCATTGGCAACCATTATCAATCCACTGCTGGACGAAGGTCTCTCCAAGCCTCTTCCACAACGGTCTGTCTTGTGCCAGTCTCCTCCATGTTACTCTGGCATACTTTCGAATTCCATCCACCCTCTCCCATGTGGTATTCCTCTGGGTCTTTTCCTGTCCCTTGGAATCCAATCTAAAATTTCGACTGTCCATCGATGGTCTGTTCTTCTGGCAGTATGTCCAGCGCATTGCCATTTCAGGGATTTTACTCTGATCATGATTTCTTCCACTCTTGTCATTTTTCGGATCCACGAGTTCCTCTTCTTATCTCTCCTGGTTACACCAAGCATGCACCTCTTCAGGCTTTTTTGAGTTGTCTGCAGCCTTTGTATGTCTATTGTATGTCTGGAAGGATGCACTGTATCAAACACTTTTCTTTTAAGACATAATGGCATATTGCTCTTGAAAAGTATGCTGTTTCTTCCAAAAGCTCTCCAGGCAAGTTTTATACGCCGATTAATTTCTTCATCAATGCGACCTTCACTTGATATCTGCTGTCCAAGATAAACGTACGCATCTGTTATCTCCAGCTTTTCTCCATCAATCGATAAATCTTCATTTCTTGCAAAAGCATTGTACATCACTTTTGTCTTCTGAAAGTTCATTTTTAATCCCACTTCTTTACTCTTGTCAGCAAGTTCCTGGATCATACTCTGCATCTCTGATGGGGTAGTTGCAGAAATGACTACGTCATCAGCAAAACGAAGGTGAGTTAGGTAATCTCCATCAATCTTTATCCCTTTGTTTTCCCAGTTCAGTGATTGAAAGACATTTTCCAATGTGGCATTAAAGAACTTGGGAGATATGGTGTCACCTTGTCTCACTCCCTTTCCAATTTTTATGTGTGCTGTATTCGCAAGAAAAGTATACAATGTTAAATTATTAAAAATTCCGAGACAAAATCTAGGAATCTTAAGCTTTTAGCTCATGTTCTTATGAGAACAGTGGGAAATGCAGGGACTTATTATAAAAATTCTGCAGGTAATTTATTAGTTTGAAGAATGCACTACACGTATTAATTATCACAAGCATGTGGCATGTTTTAACGGACTTTCAATACTGATTATCCGTCATAATGTATTTTGGGGGTCCACTGATGTCTTAACCTCGGTAGCCCACTGAGATGTCTAAGCCTTGGTAGCCCACTGCTATGTCTTAGCGTTGGTAGCCAACTGAGATGTCTTAGCCTTGGCAGCCCAGTGAGATGTCTTAGCCTAGGGACCCACTAAGGCCTTAATCCGGCCATGATTGTAAGGAAAATGAATTTTGCAAATACGTCTTCTGGAAGCAGAAATAGCGAGAAGGAAGTTTTGCCATTTACACCTCGTAGCGGGAAAACTGCATTATTTAAATAGTATAATGTTTCTCAATTTTTGCTGTAACTAATGGCATACAATAAAAAAACAAGATTTTTCAATGTGATTTTTAGAAGCGGAAATACAGTTGCAAACAGAAAAACACACTAACGCCGTCTAGCGCCAGAGCTGTTAACTACAAAAATAGGCGTGTGCATATAAAATGTTCCACAAGGTGAATGGTTTCTGGTGTTAAAAGAATTTTCTAAATCGGACTTTTTTAGAAGCAGAGATATCGAGAAAAATAGATTAAACATTTGCGCCCCCTAGAGGGGAAATTTTGATTATTTTGAAGAGGAAATGCACCCGTAAAATGTTTTCGTAGTTAGCAGCATCTGTCTAGAAAAGGAATTTGCCATCGGGATTTTAGACGCGCAGATATTGCTGCAAATATGCTGTAAACGTATAAGTGAGCTTACGCCCTCTAGTGGAAAAATTGTGAGTTAAGGATAATTTAAAGTCACACAAAACCTTTCTTACCAGAAACGTTGTCCGACAAAGAAAAAAATATTTCAGATTCGATTGCTAGAAGCAGAGGTACCGATTGGAATAAGTTATATATCTAAACGCTCACTGGCGGACAAACTGTGCGTTATTTTAGGCAGAAAATGCCAGCAAAAGGTTTTTTGAAATAAGAGGTATCCGACCGCAATGAAATTTTTTCAGTTGTTTTCATAAGCTCAGATATTGCTTCAAATGCACCGGTAACAGAAATACACACTTACGCCCTCTAGTGGCAAAACAGTTCCTTACTTTTAAAAATCTGGCATTGTATGCAAAACATTTCCCACAAGGAACTCCATTGGACGCAAAAAGGATATTTCAAATTGGACAATTACAAGTCGAGGTATCGGAAAAATGCAATATAAGTTTAGCGGGAAAACTATGTATTAATTGAAAAAGAAACTCTACCGAAAATAGCCTTCCTTATAAATGGTATCGAAGGAAAGAAAGAATTTCTTTAGTCAGATATTTGGAATGAATGATATGGAATAAAATGTATTTAGAATTCAATAACGTCTGTATTTACGCTCCTTATTGAAGAAGATATGCATCGGAATAGAAACAGAAAGCCATTATCATCGTTCTCACATCCGAGGCTTTCAAATGAAAAACAAACAAGAAAGTTGACACCGAATTTTCGGGTGTAATAAGCACGTCTTTTGAATCCGTTCTGACGCAAATTAAACTTATCAAAGCTATTCAAAGTCAACGAAACCGGTATGGAAAACAATAGTATCTGACGGAAGAAAAAATTTTCAATCGGGTTTTTAATCCCTCAGATATTGCTGTAAACGGAATCGTGAGCTTACGAACTCTAAGAAACAGAGATATCGACAAAAATAAGATGTGACTTTACGTCCCCTGGTGGGAAAACCATGCATTATTTTAGGAAGAAAGTATTCTCAAAAGGTTTATCCGTATAAGAGGTATCAGTCGAAGAAAAAAATTAGTTGAGTTTTCAGGAGCCCAGATTTTGCAACAAATACTTCAGAAGCAAAAATTAACACATATGACCCCTGGTGGCTAAACCATTCTTTACCAAACATTAGAAATTATCTGAAAAATATTTTCCATCAGGTCTTGTATGCGATACAGGAAGAATTTTCCAAATCATAGCTTTAGGAGCAGAAATAACGCAGAAAACGCAATTTACCTTTGTGCCCGCTAGCGGAAATTGTATGATTTACTTGAATTTTTGAATGTATAAGAAAAACATTTCGCAACGGAAAAACTATCCAACAAAGAAGGAATTTTTCAAATCGTACTCTTAGAAGTAGAGATATTGACAAAAATAAGATATACATCAATGCCCCCTGACGTAGAAACCATGCATTTTTTCAAGAAGAAAATTTTCCTAAAAGGTTTGTCGACATGAGTAGTATCGGTCAACAAACGACGTTTTTTTCAATCGAGAATTTAGAAGCTCATATTTTGCTGCAAATACAACAGAAACGGAAATTAAGATTTACGCCTCCTGGTGGCCAAACTATTTTTTTACAAAAATTAGAATCAGGAGCTGTATCCGGTACAGAAGGAATTTTTCAAATCGGAGATTTAGAAGCAGAGATATAGGGGGAAACGCAATATATTTATATATATATGAAATTATATGAAAAACATGTCACACGGAAAGCATTATCCAACAAAGAAGGAATTTTTCAAATCGGACTCCTAGAAGTAGAGATATTGGGAAAAATAAGATGTACATCTACGCCCGCTGGCGGAGAAACTGTGAAATATTTTAAGAAGAAAATATTCCGAAAAGATTTATCGATGTGAGTGGCATCAGTCCACGAAAGATTTTTTTAATCGATACTTTAGAAGCCACGATTTTATGGCAAATACATCAGAAACAAAAATTAACACTTACGCCCCCTGGTGGCCAAAGTATTCTTTACCCAAAATTTGAAATTATATGCAAAAGATTTTCCATCACGAGATGTATCCGCTGAAGAAAAGTTTTTTCAAATCGGAGTTTTAGAAGAAGAGTTATCGGGGAAAATGTAATTTACTTTTACGCCCCCTAGCGGAAAATCTATGCGTAATTTGAAAAAGTAACTATATCTAAAATACTCTTCGACATAAATGGAATCGAAAGATATAAATTTTTTTTCAATCGGATGTTTAGAAGTAAATATGTGGAATAAAACGTATCTTTGAATTCGACATCATCTGCATTTACGCCCTCTACCGGCGAAATTGTACATCGTAAGAAAAAACGAAATAAAGGATCATCATTCGCATATTTCATGCTTGCCAATGCAAAAAGATTTTTTCAAATCGGACTAATAGTTGCTGAGATATCGGGGTACAGACGGACGGACAAACCGATAACAGAAGCACGATCTTTTTTTACAAAAGACGTGCTAAAAAGTCAAATCGGACTAACATTTGGAGAGATGTGGTGCCCACAAATGGACTGACGGACGGGAAAAGTGATGCGCGTACTTTATTTTTTACAAAAGATTCACTGAATAGTAAAGTAATATTTGAAACCTGATGTTTGAATCGTTATGTTGTCTGCCTTGAGGAGGTGAGCTGATGGAGAGCCAAAGTTTGGCGACCTGATTTATTGTATTGTTTAATTTTGATTTTGGCGGAATAAAGATTCTGTTGTATATACACTGCCGGACAATTGCTAAGGACGGATGACAATAGCAACGATAGCAACTATAAAATAGAAGGCAGGAAAATGTGGAAATTAGCATAAGTGCGGGATACAGTAAGACGTGTTGTGCGTATGCAAATTTTGGATTGCCGAACTTGTTCTTGACGTCATAGCGCTGATAAGAGATATAAACGATTTGACGCGTATTGACCGTTGTTGTTCAAACGCAAAGTTGAAAGGGAAAGAATCAATTGACGAACTTGCAATTTTCAGTATGGCTTCCCGACATCACCTAGATGATTTTACGCGTGGCCGTATTATTGGCAAGATTGAAGAAGGGCGAAAAATAACAGATGTTGCCAGGGAGTTCAACGTCAGCCACAGTGTTGTTTCAAGGCTTTGGAAATCATTTCAAACAAATGGAGAGTGTAGCAAACGTCACGGGGGACGTCGTGTTCGCAGTACTACACCTGCAGAAGATCGGTACATAGTGCTATCAACAAAAAGACACCGGCGCAGCACAGCTAATGAGGTAGCAAATCAGTTTATGGCTGCTACTGGCAAGCGGATCTCCCGAAAAACTGTCGCCAGACGTTTGCATGAAGGAGGACTATACGCCCGCCGTCCTGTTGTGTGCACCCCATTGTCAAGACGTCACTGTACCGCCCGTTTGCAATAGTGCCATCAACATCGCAATTGGACTGATAACGACTGGTCTGCAGTCCTCTTCTCAGATGAGAGTAGATACAGTCTATCGTCTGATTGTCGACGACAACTGATCTGGCATGATAGTGGTACTGCATATTGTCCAGCAAACATACAGGAAAGGGACCGATATCCGACATGTAGTGTCATGGTATGGGCTGGCATCATGATCAATGGCCGTACGTCCCTCTATGTGCTTTCAACTGGGACTATGACTGGCCAACGATACATTAATGATGTTCTGCTACCTCATGTTCGCATGTTCCGTGGTGCTGTCGGTGATAGATTCATTTTCATGGACGACAACGCAACATGTCATCGAACAGTCACTGTCCAGGAGTGTTTTGAGAGCTAGGATATACAACGCCTCGTATGGCCAGCACGTTCTCTAGATGTGAATCCCATTGAAAATGTGTGGGATGCTTTTGGTAGGGGTCTTGCTGGTCGCCAATGCCCTCCAATAAACAAGGACACCCTCATCCGTTCACTGACAGAAGAATGGGATAAATTACCGCAACAGCTGCTTAATAATGTTGTGCAAAGCATGACACGACGTGTGTAATCTTGCATCGCCCTCCATGGTGGCCATATCCCGTATTGACATCTTACGCCGGAACGCCTGCGGACGGTAATTGCATTTTTTTCACGTTTACGTATTCTGCACAAAATGGCCTGTTTGTCCCTTGAACACGTTTCAAAGCCTTCTGGATTTCAGAGCACAATAAATTGTCTTTCTTGTAATGTCCTGGCATTCTGACATTATTTTATTTCACTTGGCATCCAACCACACTTACTTTTTTATGCACTATATAGCCGATTATGATCCGTCCTTAGCAATTGTCCAGCAGTGTATATACATATATATATATATTTTTTTTTTTGTTGTAAACCCAGTGCTCGAAATTAAAATTTTTGAAGTGCAGGTATGCTCATATTTAGCTAAAAATCCTTTGGAAAAAATATCTTCGTCAGAAAATCTCCAAAACTGAGAAAGTAAAAAAAAAAAAAAAAAATTCCCAGGAGAAAAACTCCACGGTTTGAAAACGTAATTGACAATTCCGTGGAATAAATACTATTGCGCCATACGATGGCGGTCGATTAGAGTTTGTTGGGTTAGGGACCCCAGCGGACACTATTTATGCTACACCGAGGACGACTAGGGTTAGACTTGTTTATAATGAGGAGTCTCTACCCCGAGGCCAACGATTAATGAGACTTCCGAACCTCGGCTAATCATTAGTGAATGATCTGGACTTGAACCTAGAACTTTAAGGTCCCTAGCCGAGAAGGAAGTCCCTTTCCAACAGGGACTTCCATGAAGTAGAAAGTCGGGCAACTAAAACATTGTAATCAGAATAACTATTCAGTCTTAAATTTAAATTAAGAGAAGACTCACCGCCCTCCAAATGCGTACACCAGTCCCCTATACCCTTTACGGTTCTCAAATAGCTATTTCTCAAGGGCACCAGGCCCATAAGGTTTTTATGTTTAAAAATGCGCGATCGTAAGTCAGGGACAAGTAAAAATATCATTTCTGCAGTTCAAACTAGACGTCTGCACGGGCCGGGACGGTGAACACCCGTTTCCCCTAATTCCCGTTTGCCCTAAACGCGTTTACCCCAATGGCATTTCCCCGAAATCGCTTTTACCCGAATTCCCATTTCCCCTAATTTCGTTTCCCCTAATTTCGTTTCCCCTAAATCTCGTTTCCCCCAATGGCGTTTCCCCGAAATCGCTCTTACCCGAATTCCCATTTCCCCTAATTTCGTTTCCCCTAATCTCGTTTCCCCTAAATCTCGTTTCCCCTAATTCACATTTGCCCTAAACACGTTTACCCCAATAGCGTTTCCCCGAAATCGCTTTTACCCGAATTCCCATTTCCCCTAATTTCGTTTGCCCTAATCTCGTTTCCCCTAATTCACATTTGCCCTAAACACGTTTACCCCAATGGCGTTTCCCCGAAATCGCTGTTACCCGAATTCCCATTTCCCCTAATTTCGTTTGCCCTAATCTCGCTTCCCCTAAATCTCGTTTCCCCTAATTCACGTTTGCCCTAAACACGTTTACCCCAATGGCGTTTCCCCGAAATCGCTTTTACCCGAATTCTCATTTCCCCCAATTTCATTTCCCCTAATCTCGGTTCCCCTAAATCTCCTTCCCCCAATTCACGTTTACCCTAAACACGTATGCCCGTATCAAAGTTTCCCCTAAAAACGTTTACTGTATCAAGTTTGTTCTTATTCTCCTTTGCCTTGATTCGCGTTTTCCCCAATTCATGTTTTCCGTAATTCATGTTTGTCCTGATTTTCGTTGAGCGAAATAAAACGTTTCTTTTATCGCCAAAATTCAGGGAAAAATATCGGATTTATCGTCAAATTCAGGAAAAAAATCGTTGTATGTAATTTTTTATCGTCAAATTCAGGAAAATATATGTGTATTTAATCATCATCATCAACCATTATCAATCTACTGCTGGATGAATGAAGATCTCACCAAGTTTCTTCCACTACGGTCTGTCTTGCCCCAGTCTCCACCATCTCACTCCCGCACGCTTTCGAATTTCATCCACCCATCTCCAATGCGGTCTTCTTCTGGGTCTTTTCCTGTCCCTTGGAATCCAGTCTAAAATTTCGGCTGTCCATCGATGGTCTGTCCTTCTGGCAATATGTCCAGCCCATTGCAATTTCAGGGATTTTACTCTGATCATGATGTCTTCCACTCTTGTCATTTTTCTGATCCACGAGCTCCTCTTCTTATCTCTCCTGGTTACACCAAGCATGCACCTCTCCATGCTACTTTGAGTTGGCTGCAGCCTTTGTATGTCTCTTTTAGTTAAGGTCCACGTCTCTGCACCATATGTAAGCACTGGAAGGATGCATTGATAAAACACTTTCCTAATTATTGCTAGCTTTATCCGTAGTGGTAAAAATAAATAGGTCTTGTAGTTTGGAGAGTGACCTTTTAGCATCTCCAGAGAAAAATAGATTTCTATCAAAACAAAAATCAAGACCTGCCAACTCATTAGTGAAGCTATTGATTACATTATATTTCCATTCTGCGAAGGCCTCAATAGGCTGATTGTATGTTAAACTGGTTTTTATAATGTACCTATTAACATCTTGAGTGAAGTTCTCAAGAATCCTCTCTTTGGAGATTTGGAAGGAAGGTCTAAATTTAGAACCATACTCTAATAAATTCCTAAGCTTGTCATTTTCGACAAAACTCAAGTTACCAGTGATAATATGCTTGTAATTCTTATCATAGTGAACTGTGTCTTTATGTTCATCACAAGAACATGCAGTAACTACAGGTATGGAACTCGAATAATTAAGTTTGTAGTTTTTAACTATTGACCCTAAGGTCTTAACATATTTAAAACTTACAATAGACTGGTGCCTGTGGATGGGAAAAAAATTGCATTATTTTAGAACAGCTTCCTAACATTGAGATGATCATAGGTTTATTATTGTCTATAACGAAGTAAATTTCTCCGTCATTTCTGTCCACGCCAGGATTCGAACCCGGATCCCCTCATTCCGGAATAAGTCACTCTACCAATTGAGCTACGCGGACGTTTTATTCTGATTCCTATCTGCCTTTATGTCGTGTGCGTCCTTCTGGCAGGTACGTCACATCTCCTATAGTACGTTACATCATCTCCCCTTCATTTTTTTTTTTTTTTTTTTTCGAAGTGCTGGAGAAGGGATTCTCTTATTTTTCCTATCTCGCGGTGTGGAAATAACATCACACCATTGAGAGATTTTGAACGGTCGGGTCATCCGGATAGTTCGGGCGCCATTATAACGAAGTAAATTTCTCCGTCATTTCTGTCCACGCCAGGATTCGAACCCGGATCCCCTCATTCCGGAATAAGTCACTCTACCAATTGAGCTACGCGGACGTTTTATTCTGATTCCTATCTGCCTCTATGTCGTGTGCGTCCTTCTGGCAGGTACGTCACATCTCCTAGTACGTTACATGTCTTTATTTTATTCTCGTTTTTGAGTTGTCAGAAGTTGTGGAGTAGGGGTTTTGTAATCCAGTTTTCTTTCAGGAATCTGTGCTTTAGAAAAAAATTAATATTTCCTTTTTTTATTGCAAAGTTTAAGAATTTGTAGCACTTTAGTATTGCTATTCAGGTTTAAATTCTCTCTTAGGCGACTAGGTAACTTGGCAATGTGTTATTGCTGAACATTAATTCTGATTCATTAAGTCACTCTTACAACTTGAGTTTTCTATAATTATCTTCTTTCTGTTTATTAGTAACAGATGAAGAGCATGGGTTGGGCCAGGAAAGTTATAGATGCATGCTAAAATGTTAACTAAAGCTTCGTCATACAACTCTGTGGAGGTTATGACATATATATATATTTTAAAAAATTTTGGTGGGCTTATTACTTGCATCTATGGCTTTGCAGAAACCCATTTCCAAATAGGTCTTTGTGGAAGTGAGAAAATGCAGAGTTTTGCTGGTCCTTGATAAAGCCAAGGCTCGGTATTCTCGACACTTTCTACATTCTGTTTTTCTATTATTTTTTCTCTTTTTACTCACACCGGTCAATATATAACCTTTTCTAAGTTGTACTTGGTGTGAGTCAAAAATTTTTTTGCTTCAGTCTCTTCTTAATAGAATATATATATATATATATATATATATATACACACCATTGCTCTATATCCCTCTCTTATCCCAGCGGTCAGTAATGTTTGGTCTTGCTGTTCAGTATTTATTGAAGAAATTTCCAGTCTTGATGTTTTCAGTGTGTGTATATATATATAGAATTGAACATGACGGGCGTCTCTTGAGCTATTTTAACCAAAAAATATCTTCTATTGGTACATATTCAAATAAATTGTATCAAACTAAAAGTAGAATTCGAAATAATTGGTTTTCGTATTAAATGAAATTATTTTTCTTATAAATTAAAAACTAAAGCTTTAAGAAAGACACAAACAAACGTGGTTTCAGGTAAAATTAACTTTTGTAGCTTTTTTTTCTTTTTATCACAAACTTTGTAACAATGCCCAAATTGTCTAAGTCTGTAGCAATTTTGTTTTAAATACTAACGAAAAAAAAAGTCGTTCATGTTTCACATTTAATCAGAAGTAACTTTTCATAATTTTACGATCTTTCAGCGTAAGCCACTGCTACAGACAGTAAAAATTTGAAAAGAGGGTTTTGTGCACCTTATTGCCGCTATCAGTTCTCAGGAATGGAAATTTTTTTTAAATTACAAAAAAATTCTTTATCCTTTTTGGATTTCAAGTTCAACAGAAAGAAAAGAAAAGATGTTTATTTTCAGGCAGTGTAAAAATCCATAATATCCACAAACAAATTTCGTTTAACTTAACATTGTACACATGTGCCCCCCTCCCCCTACCCCCGACAGTTTTCTTGAAGCAGCACATGCCCCCCTCAGATAATTTGTTGACTTGTAGGTTCTAAATGCTGAAAATCTCCCGATCGGACCAGAAGTACTTTATATTTTATACTTTTGGTGTTGCCCCCTGACCCCGAAAGGTTTCGTGAGGCAGCACATGCCCTCAGATAATTAATTGCAGACTTACGGTTTGTAAATCCTGAAATCTTTTGTACAGTTGTAGATCATAAACATTTTTTATAAAGAATTACATTAATAATCGCAATTAAGAAAAGACGAAATTTCGTAAACTTGATGTGATTCAGATAACCAACTTCCGGGAACGTGGCCACGAAGCGGTCGAAAACGCAATTTTTATACGGCCTGTTAAAATTGTTGTGGCCAGTTTACCGATGGCCAGTTCTCCTACACCCAATCAGTGATGGTGTTAACTGGGAAAACATTCAAACTGGACAAACTGACGTCTGCTGTTAAGGGGGAACTCAATTAGCAAAAGGCATTTCCACGGCTCATGCTTAGTCTCGTACGGTGGGGAGAGGGCAGGGGTCTAGTACGCTAAGAACTCTTAAAAAGTGCGCCTTCTGCGTTCACAATTCTAGCGAATGCTTTTCAATACTATTTCTTGCTTTAATAAAGGTTTAATGCGATGTAGTACATTATGTGTGAGGGAGGGCAGCGGGGGGGGGGGTACGGGTTACGGATACAATGGCTGCGTTAAGGACTAACCGTATAATGGTCCTCACCATGTGCACTTCTTTACACTTTTTGGCATGGTTATCGACATCATCAACAAGACAGGAAAGAATAATTCTCTTGAGATATCAAGAACCACCGTTTTATTTCGGTTCATAAAATTAGGACAAACATGAATTAGGGCAAACGCAAAATAAGGCAAACGCGAATTAGGAAAAACTTGATACGGGCAAACGTGAAAAAAGGGAAACGAGATTAGGGCAAACAAAATTAGGGGAAATGGGAATTCGGGTAAAAGCGATTTCGGGGAAACGCCATTGGGGTAAACGTGTTTAGGGCAAACGTGAATTAGGGAAAATGAGATTTAGGGGAAACGAGATTAGGGCAAACGAAATTAGGGGAAATGAGAATTCGTACAAAAGCGATTTCGGGGAAATACCATTAGGGCAAACGTGTTTAGGGCAAGCGTGAATTAGGGAAAATGAGATTTAGGGGAAACGAGATTAGGGCAAACGAAATTAGGGGAAATGGGAATTCGGATGAAAGCGATTTCGGGAAAACGCCATTGGGGTAAACGTGATTAGAGCAAACGGGAATTAGGGAAAATGGATTAGGGGAAGTAAGGCTACGCGGCTGGGACGGCCCTTTTTTTAGTTTAGAGAACAAAACAACGGGTCGGGCTGGGCTTTTTTCCAGACTCTTACGACGGGGCCGGGCCAAGTCGACCCATTCTTTTGATCGCAATGTTAAAGAAAGCCAATCTGTAGGTATTAAGATGGTAAAACAATTTTGGGGCTTGTTGACAACAAAAAGATTCGACCCCGAGCGAGTGTGTGTGTTGTGTAGAGTCAAAGAATATCTAACTGTTATATATTCTTTGGTAGAATGGGGGACGGAGGATGTCTGCAGTGGAATGAGGGTCTGTGTGTGTGTTTGTATGACAGAGTGGGACGACATGAATTTTTTCTTCTGTCCCTAATCTGTATAGGGATTGACTTTTGTAGTGTTACCTCTTCTATAGTTCAGAGAAAGGGAGATTCTGAATGCGCTTAGCCTTCCTTTTTCTCTCTTTTTAAAGGTTACATTTTTCGATAATTGTCAAAGTTTAGTTAATATTTTTAGGCTTCCATTCAACTAAATATTTTCAATAATGTCTCATTTCATTATTTAATTTTCACATTTTAATAAAATACAATGGAAAGACAAAATATAACCAAATGGCACATCACGGGCTGGGCCTTAAACGCACGGGCTTGGGCCGGGCTTACCAAATTAGGCCCGTGCAGACCTCTAGTTCATTAATGGGCTTGGGCCGGGCTTAACAAATTAGGCCCGTGCAGACCTCTAGTTCATTAATGGGCTTGGGCCGGGCTTACCAAATTAGGCCCGTGCAGACCTCTAGTTCATTAATGGGCTTGGGCCGGGCTTACCAAATTAGGCCCGTGCAGACCTCTAGTTCATTATTGGGCTTGGGCCAGGCTTACCAAATTAGGCCCGTGCAGACCTCTAGCTCATTAATGGGCTTGGGCCGGGCTTACCAAATTAGGCCCGTGCAGACCTCTAGTTCATTAATGCGCTTGGGCCGGGCTTACCAAATTAGGCCCGTGCAGACCTCTAGTTCATTAATGGGCTTGGGCCGGGCTTACCAAACTAGGCCCGTGCAGACCTCTAGTTCATTAATGGGCTTGGGCCGGGCTTACCAAATTAGGCCCGTGCAGACCTCTAGTTCATTAATGGGCTTGGGCCGGGTTTACCAAATTAGGCCCGTGCAGACCTCTAGTTCATTAATGGGCTTGAGCCGGGCTTACCAAATTAGGCCCCTGCAGACCTCTAGTTCATTAATGGGCTTGGGCCGGGCTTACCAAATTAGGCCCGTGCAGACCTCTAGTTCATTAATGGGCTTGAGCTGGGCTTACCAAATTAAGCCCGTGCAGACCTCTAGTTCATTAATGAGCTTGAGCCGGGCTTACCAAATTAGGCCCGTGCAGACCTCTAGTTCATTAATGGGCTTGGGCCGGGCTTACCAAATTAGGCCCGTGCAGACCTCTAGTTCATTAATGGGCTTGGGCTGGGCTTACCAAATTAGGCCCGTGCAGACCTCTAGTTCATTATTGGGCTTGGGCCGGGCTTACCAAATTAGGCCCGTGCAGACCTCTAGCTCATTAATGGGCTTGGGCCGGGCTTACCAAATTAGGCCCGTGCAGACCTCTAGTTCATTATTGGGCTTGGGCCGGGCTTACCAAATTAGGCCCGTGCAGACCTCTAGCTCATTAATGGGCTTGGGCCGGGCTTACCAAATTAGGCCCGTGCAGACCTCTAGTTCATTAATGCGCTTGGGCCGGGCTTACCAAATTAGGCCCGTGCAGACCTCTAGTTCATTAATGGGCTTGGGCCGGGCTTACCAAATTAGGCCCGTGCAGACCTCTAGTTCATTAATGGGCTTGGGCCGGGCTTACCAAATTAGGCCCGTGCAGACCTCTAGTTCATTAATGGGCTTGGGCCGGGTTTACCAAATTAGGCCCGTGCAGACCTCTAGTTCATTAATGGGCTTGAGCCGGGCTTACCAAATTAGGCCCCTGCAGACCTCTAGTTCATTAATGGGCTTGGGCCGGGCTTACCAAATTAGGCCCGTGCAGACCTCTAGTTCATTAATGGGCTTGAGCTGGGCTTACCAAATTAAGCCCGTGCAGACCTCTAGCTCATTAATGGGCTTGGGCCGGGCTTACCAAATTAGGCCCGTGCAGACCTCTAGTTCATTATTGGGCTTGGGCCGGGCTTACCAAATTAGGCCCGTGCAGACCTCTAGCTCATTAATGGGCTTGGGCCGGGCTTACCAAATTAGGCCCGTGCAGACCTCTAGTTCATTAATGGGCTTGGGCCGGGCTTACCAAATTAGGCCCGTGCAGACCTCTAGTTCATTAATGGGCTTGGGCCGGGCTTACCAAATTAGGCCCGTGCAGACCTCTAGTTCATTAATGGGCTTGGGCCGGGTTTACCAAATTAGGCCCGTGCAGACCTCTAGTTCATTAATGGGCTTGAGCCGGGCTTACCAAATTAGGCCCCTGCAGACCTCTAGTTCATTAATGGGCTTGGGCCGGGCTTACCAAATTAGGCCCGTGCAGACCTCTAGTTCATTAATGAGCTTGAGCCGGGCTTACCAAATTAGGCCCGTGCAGACCTCTAGTTCATTAATGGGCTTGGGCCGGGCTTACCAAATTAGGCCCGTGCAGACCTCTAGTTCATTAATGGGCTTGGGCCGGGCTTACCAAATTAGGCCCGTGCAGACCTCTAGTTCATTAATGGGCTTGGGCCGGGTTTACCAAATTAGGCCCGTGCAGACCTCTAGTTCAAACTACTAAAATTAGTGCCGGTATGTAAATTCCGGGTAAAAAAGTGCGGGTGCGGGTATGGAATACTAGGGAAAACGAAGTGCCGGTATGCCATGCCGGAGTATACCGGCCCATTTCGAAACTGTGTAGACCACACACCCAAAACAAAAGACGTACTCCTTAAAACTGAAAATTAGGTGATATCGTTTATCAGTGAAAAACGCACTTCATTTGCATTACATGTTACGAGTAGTAGAAAGAGTAATGGATTCCTCTGAATGTGTTCTGAATCTTTCTTGAAGCAAAGTGGAATTTTCTTTTTAGAGATGATCAGTGGCGTAACTACAACCCACGCAGCCCCTGCAGCTGCGTGGGGGCGCAGGTAACGAAGGGGTGTACTGCAGCTGCCAGTAATGGTTTTATGAAAAAAATCCGAATGCATACGAAAACAAACGAACAAATAATTAATCCAAAAATTCATATCTTCCTTTAATACATATATAGCTTTGCCTAAACAAATGTCAAGTTTTACTTTTAAAACATTGGATGCCCTACGGATTGAAGCAATTCGGCCCTTGGGCTCCGGGCTGTAATGCGATCGCTCTGCAATGGGTTGTAATACCATCGTTCTCCAATGGATGATAAACAATACGATCGCTCTCCAATCGCCCTCTCAGGAAAAATACGAGACCACGTGGGGATTGATGCCCTGTGGAGGATGTGAGAAAACAGTCAGTCATCAAGATTTACGTACACGACAGGCACCAGCCAACATTTACTATTAACAGTAGCGGCAGACCTGTATGTAAAAAGAGGGTGATTTCTTTAAGTGATTTACAGTATTTAAGTTCTAGACAAAACAATTACACATTGCTTTGCTCTTAGTTCTGCCTTATAGTATGTCTATCTCATTTACTATGTGGAAATTTTAACATACAAGCGAACGGCATCCATTTGCAAACTGTAACAAAAGCGTCCAAATGGAGCATAGTATCGGCGAAAGAAAAAAGAACGCGCGAAGAAACTTCCAAAGCTTCACCAACTCTTTTTGCGTAATCAATTAAACCCAAATGTCGTTTCTGATTAAAAGAATGATGATTTGTTTAGCATGTCAACTGTTCAAACTTTAGAGGCAGACATTTCACATAAACTAAGCACTTCAGAAACAAGTGAAAGTAAAATGGGTGATTATGAAGTCTTCTAGTTATTGACCTTAACCATTAAAGTGTTTTTTACCGAATTCGTTTCTTGCGATAAAATGTACACTGCTTGCCATCCAAAATGCAACACCAAGAAGGACACGAGATAGCAAAGCCAGATTTATTGGACACATAACAACAGATACAAAGATGAAACGATTGAGATTACAGGCCCGTGCGACTTGCGGAACACGCAGATATCAATAGTTCGTGTGGCCCCCATGGCTGGCAATAACGGCCGCAACACGCCGCGGCGTTGAACGAAAGAGGCTTTGGATGTGGGCTTGGGGTATGTCGGTCCAGGCTGCTCCCACACGTTGCCACAGTTCATCAGGCGTAGCCGCGGGTGGTGCTTGCCGGGCCACTCGGTTGCCGATCAGTGACCAGAAGTGTTCGATGGGCTACATATCGGGAGAACAGGTGGGCCACGGCAGCAGTGACACCTGGTGGGCCGTGAAGAATTGTTGCACGATGTGTGCCACGTGCGGGCGCGCACTGTCCTGTTGAAACGTGGCCGCTGGCAGGTCCTGCAGGTAAGGGAGGACTACAGGCTCCAAAACGTCGAAGATGGTGCGGTGGCTGTTGAGTGTACCGGCGATAAGCACCAGAGAGGTGCGGGTGTCATATCCAATTGCGCCCCAAACCGTATCGCCAGGCGACGGACCGGAATGGCGATGCATAATGCAGTCGTCATACAGTCTCTCGCCGCGGTGCCGCCACACGTGGATCCGACCATCGTGGTGTTTAAGGCAGAAGCGGGATTCGTCGGAGAAGCCAATGTCGTGCCATTCCGTAGTCCAGGTGCAGCGTTGAACGGCCCTCTGCCGCCGCACTCGCCGGTGGAATAACGTCAATGGTAATCGGAGCAATGGGCGCCGTGCGACAAGTCCCCGCTCCTGCAGACGACGTCAAACGGTACGTGCTGACACAGGTTGTTGCGCAACACACCCTAATTCCTGCGCTAACGTTCGTGATGTGGCGGTGCGAGCCGACAATACCCGCCGCACAACATGCCGGTCCTCTCGTTCGGTGGTGTGCCGCGGCTGCGGCAATCGCTCACGTCGGTCCGTCCGTCCCTCTTGTACCCACCGAATCCATACTCGCTTCACTGTGGCTGGATGTCGTCCCACACGGGTGCCGATGTCTCGGTATGATAAACCGCTGTCGCGATAAGCCACTATTCGTCCTCTGTCGAACTCCGAAACGTGCTGGAATGACTGCTGTATTCTGCGACGAGGCATCAGGAAGCTTCCCACGCACAGGTCCGGCAGCACAACGCACTTCCACTACTTACACCCTGCCTTCTGTGCACCCTTCTTATACTCTTCTCGGTGGCGTGCCGGGCGCACATGATTTGCATATGCCCTGCGCAATGCTAATCGTTTGCATGTCATCTCGCGGGCGACGCATGCTGCGAATTTCAGGCCAATCGGATACTTCCTTCTTGGTGTTGCATTTTTGGTGGCCAGCAGTGTATATTCATGCTCATGCATCAGTCCGCAAACGGTGTTGATCCTGATTGATAACCTTACATTATGTACTTCTGTTCCAAAAATCATTTAAAAGTTAAAACTACAGGGCTCTATAAGCAGTGTATATTCATGCTCATGCATCAGTCCGCAAACGGTGTTGATCCTGATTGATAACCTTACATTATGTACTTCTGTTCCAAAAATCATTTAAAAGTTAAAACTACAGGGCTCTATAGGTATCTCACTTACTTTACCAGACATTCTCCTCGACCTCCTGACCCCCCTCCCCCACACACGCACACTGCGAAAAACACATCCTCCCTCGTGTTCGAAATCCTGGGAAAATGACTGTTCTTAGGGGTACTGAAGTAAATCTTGCGCGGGGGGGGGGGGGGTAGTAACTCCACTAGAGGTGATCTCGCTCTTTCAGTGAATTTTTTCTGACTCACGGTCCCCTTCTGAGCTTACTGATTTTTTCGAAAAGTTCCTTTCCCATGTTATCATAGATAAAGTGTTAAAGAACAGTAGTCGTGCTGGTCGTACTTCCCGTTCTGTGCGCGAAACATGTGAAATAGCCACCATAATCTTGAATCAGAAAGGCATTTTTAAACAACTCTCTATGCAGCACAGAAAAACATTAATCCTCACTCCCGTCGGAAGATGAAATTCGCATCGTCCAATGAACACTTCCCGTCTTTCTTTCTTTCAGGATTCTCTTTACCTGGGGTTGTCGTCAGATTTTATGAAATGCAATAGCAAACGCATGGCCAGGGATGTACCTTTAAATTCACGTTTTGCATATTAACGTACATACGTTAGGACGCAATAAATGGCGTTTTTTGTGCTTAAAATTTTAGCAGAACAGTACAGAATTTGTAGATTTATGAAACCCATGAATAATACAATAGTCTGCGTTTTTCATACCATCTCTGTAAAATTTTGTGAATAGAACGTGTCTAAGCAGGGGGGGGGGAGGGCTAATTTGGGGCAGAGGAAGCATCTACCTCCGGAGCCCAGAAACTCAGGAGACCCCTTATTTTTCGATGACGTCCAAATTATGAATTAGCTTTAGAACATTCTATTTCAATCTCGATTTCGCGATTTCTGAAAATAAGTGTCTTTTAGCGGGTGCCAATACTATCGCCTCTTTTGTATACAAAAGAGGCATAAGACACTAACATCAGCACTTTCTTTTGATTGGGGGGGGGTTAATGATCACCTTGAGCAACTCGGTTGGCTATAAGTAGCCGCCCGTCTCGTAAGGCCCCTGGTTCCAGGGAACGGAGAGATTTGATGCTGTGAACATGAGCATCATGTTCAGTTTATTTGAAAAAAAAAATTATGACGAAAGAGATGATACAAAAAGGTAAAATACCTAGCCACTCAACAGGTCAGTAACAACATACATTCACAGATAATGAAATTTGCGCACCTAGAAGAAAACATGCTACAACCGTGAAAATTTGCAAATAGCTACCCAGCAAAAACACAAGTGCTGGGAAACCGCTGGCCACCAGCTGGCAGTGACGGGTCACTGCTGGCTGAAATCTGCCGCTCACGGCCCGGTAGACGTCCGTTGGTGGCAGCGCTATCAGTTGGCGAGCTATTGATGGCCCTGCAGCATCGCCGTGAATTGTGGGTCACCAAGCAAGTGCCACTAGTGGCCCGTTGCTGGCAACCAATGCAACCCCAACAGCAGGTGGAAGCAACGGGACTGCGCATGCGCAGAAGCAACACATGGTACCAGTTAGTTGAAGAAGACGCTATTCGCAATCGTGTTATTTTAGTGGATGTTAAGAAAAAAATCCATATGTAGAGAGGCGAATTAATTTCCTAATGAAATTCCACGTCGACAAAGATATCAGATTAAGCCATGAAATACTAGATTACAGCCATGAAGTACACCCACTCCATTCTTATGAATAACAATTCATGGAATGGAGTGGGTGAATAACCAGAAAAATTTGAAACCGCTTCAAACAAATGTCCTGGAAAACCATTAAAAAAACGTTTGTTGAAAAAAAAAAGAATTATACGCGTACGAAATTTATTAATTATTTGAAAAAAAAAAAAAGCAACGCTGTGTGGATATAATGTACTCATCCATGGGTTTAATACACAAGACTGGGAGGAATTCGCTTCTAAAAATAACGAAAAGTAAGATAAAATATCTTTCCTCTTTAAAACAAATGTAGCTTCGGACAACGGAAAGAAAAGATACAACGTTAAAAATGTAACAGAATGTGACATGAACCCGGGTAAATATATATTAATTCAACAATCTCCTTTCAAGACGACAAGGACAGTACAAAACTTTGGAAAGAGACTCTAAGTATGTACACTCCTTGAAAATGAGTGAAGTTCCCTTAAGGTAAAAAAAAAAAAAACCTATCGTTACGTTGAAAAAATAAATTTAAGAATTATATGAAACTGACTTTTATGAAAAATACCTCGCAATATTGAAAAATGAAAGAGGGAACCATTCGATTATATATTCCGCACGAAACAGACAGCTTCAAGCACACGCGCGTAGGTGGGAAATTAGTCCGGTCGGTAGAGAGCTCAGCTCCCACGTTAACGGCCCTGGTTCGTATCCACACACAGGCAAGCGGACGTTTTTCCGGTCTGTTCAGAAAATTTACCCAGCGCAGTGCTATAATTCACAAGTTTCGTAAGGGTAGAAAAAAAAAGTTGTAGCTTTGGGGAACTGCGGTTAGCCATGGGTTTTTTTATGGCTACTACTGGGAAATTGGCGGACAAGATTCGGCAAGCCACCAGTTACGTCACGTGGTTGCCAGCTGCCACTACCGGCAAACTAGCCTAGCGGACCACATTAGGCCAGCCATCATTTCTGGCACGTGCTTGCAGGGCCGCTGAAGGGCCACTTGTGGCAGCTACTGCCTGTGATGGACAACTGATGGCCCTGTTGTGGCATATGACAATTGATGGGGTGCCAACTGTTGGCCTGAACTGCTGGCCCTTCTGTTGGCCGCCCGGGCATTTTATTGACGGTTCGGCAGCGGCAACATAGCGCTGGGCCATTGCTGGCAGGGCTGGCTGCCAGCAATGTCCCACTGCTGGCCCAGCAAGACTGTTTTTGCTGGGCTAGAGTGCGTGCTGGTATGCAAATGATCCACGTTTGGTGCGAGTGCGCATGACCGCACACCCTGTGGGGGCGCTGCAAGCATGAACCGGTAACCTTATAAACCGGCGTGTAGTCGATACCCCATGAAAGCGAAAAGCACCGGCCGACGCATGCAGGAGTACAGAGTGACAAGAATGCCGGGTAGACGCCAGAGACGTCGATTTACGCAACTTACGGACTGTGAGAAAGGCCGGATCATCGGGCTGAAAACCGCAGGGTGGTCGGCGCGCCGTATAGCCCGTCACGTGGATCGTTCTGACCATACCGTCCGACTGTGTTGGGAGCAATGGACACGTGACGTCATTGCCACACGGTTGAGGGGCTCCGGACGGACCAGGAGGACCACCGGATCGTGCGCCAGGCACGAACCAGGGGCGGATCCAGGATTTTCGTGAGCGGGGTGCGCAAATGTCGGGAATAAACGGGGACCTTTCTGACATTTTTCTCAAAATGAAAAAGTGTTCTTAGTATGTCTATAAATTCTTTCAATTAATTAAGGACAGTAATATATTTTTAAGTAATACTTTTTTCATGAAAAATTATTCAATTTGTTATTAATACCTAACAAATCAAAGCTTTTCCTTAGTACCGAGGGGAGGGCGCGCCCCCTGCGCTCCTCCTCTGGATCCGCCCCTAGCACGAACGGATCCCACGAGGACCCGGTCCACTATACTGGCAGATGTAGGGAGCTCCTGTGTGCACACGAACCATTTCCCGACGCCTCGCGGATGCGAATCTGCGATCCCAGCACCTCTTACGTGTGCTGCCATTCACACCGAAACATCGCCGACTCCATGTGCAGTGGTGCCAGGCCAGAGCGACGTGGAACGCCACAGACTGGCGACGTATGGTGTTTAGCGATGAGTGCTGCTTCGGTTTGGAGACAGATGAACATCGTGTTCGGGTGTGGAGGTTCCCGGATCAACAGCACAATCCCAACCTCGCTATCGAGCTCCACACCTCCTCCACTGCAGGCATTATGGTCTGGGGAGCCATTGCTTACGATAGCAGATCAGCTGTAGTAGTGGTACGTGGATCAGTGACGGGCCAGCGATATGTGGATGAGACCCTACGGCCCTATGTGCTCCCATTCCTGGCCGGGATTCCAAGTGCGCTATATCAGCAGGATAATGGCCGCCCACACACGGTTCGGGTTGCCCAGGACTGCCTACGTCATGTCTAGACACTTCCATGGCCTGCCCGTTCCCCGGACATGTCCCCTATCGAGCATGTGTGGGGCCAGTTGAAACGCCAGGTGCCGCCGTGCCGCACTATCCAGGATTTGGAGCACACCGTCCAACACGTGTGGACCAGTCTGCCGCAGGACAACATCAGGCGTCTGTTCGCCTCCATGCCGGACCGTATTGCAGCATGTATTGCCGCACGAAGCGGTGCGACGCGCTATTGAAGATGACCGGACTGCGTGCCATAAATCCCTCTGTAATTGTCCTGCAGCTCTGTTTTTGCCATCATGTGTATCATTCATCTGTATCATTACGTCCATAAAATTTCAGTTCAATCCGATGCTTCCCTTGGTGCGCAAATTTCATTGTCCGTGAGTGTACATATATTGGCACCCCGCCAGGGAGAAGACAAAATCAGGATAACATTTGTTTCAATTAAAACAAAGGAAGCAGCCTATGAGATACAAAAACGAAGACATGGTCCCAGGGCCGTAGCTAGTGCTGAATTCTAGGGAAGGCTACAAATAGTGTAGGGGAGGCTAGAAAATTTTTAGGTACCTTTAAAATTTTAGGTACCAAGGCGTTGTTAAAAAAGAGTTTATAGTCGATTTGATTGAAACTGGACAAAAGTATCCTTTATGTAATGCAAAACTGTTGTTCGTTTCCTCTAGGCTAGGCGATTTTTTAAAAACACATTCGGACGAAATGTTTTAAAGAACTCCAAAGGAAAATCGTTCAAGGATGACCAAAGATAACATACTGATAAATTTTCATACGACGAATAGTTAATTAACTACTAACTGAAAGCTGTATTTACCAGAAACTCTATATAATGCAAGACATTCAAGGAGAAACGTGTTTTCGAGCTGATGCATGCAGGAGCCTGCAAATATCATACATATCTAATAATGGTATGTTTTGCATTACTTTTCTGTTGTGTCTGAACTTTTAAGACATGCAGACTTTCCACCTTTAACGCCATGAGTAAGTATAATTATGCCGATTGCATGTATTGATTTCCCATTGCGTAGTGTGATGCAGTTTGAAGTGTTTGACCTGATTTTCAATGTCTGTGCTCCTTCGATTCGTGTTTTTGCGTTTAAATGTCAGTATTCATTTTGCCTCAGACTTTTCCAACGGATCTCACTGAATGCAAAGCATTTCAGAAAAATACAGGTAAGCTCAGTTCTGACTGAGCCTTCAGTTTGGAACGTAGGACTACGACTTGCAGATCGTAGAGTTGAAATGAGTTAGTCGAGTATGGTTTCAAAACATTTATTTAATTTGTTATAACCAACACGGGTCTATGATGATATGAAAAGCTGCTTACATAATTTTTACAAATAATGCTGGATACATTGTGAACACAAAGCAGATCGATACACGAATTACCCAACGTGGTGCTCTGTCTTCTTGGGCTTCTTACATTCCTCATCAATTGCTCTTGCCTCTCGTTTTGATTTTCTCCACTTTTGCTTGGGTTCATTCTGCGAATTCCGCGGCATTGCCGAAAATTTTAACCCGTTCACACGAAAGCACTTCTTAAAATTTTTATTTTTGACTTCGACATGTTCTTTATATATTTAAATAGATCTCATAGAGATCTTTAAAACGATACCACACACAGTCGTTTTGGACTCACGGTTGTCCAGATAAACCGCGATATTGTCAAAAGTGTTCACCGGTTCACAAGAAAACAATTTTTTAAATGTTCAGCTCAAACCACTGCGAAATGTTCTTCATATGTTTGAATAGATCTCGTCGAGAGCTTTAAAACGATACCACGCTCAGTCGTGTTGCACTCACGGTTGCCAAGTTAGACTGAGTCAAACGCGGCGACACGCCCAGAAATATTGCATCATCCCCCCGCGCACAGGGAGCAAGGGGATCATCGCGCGCACGATAAATTGCGCAGTACACGAATTGGACTCTGTGCTGTTTACGAATATGCTAAGACGATTAGTGTGCGGCACGTATTTTGAACGCTATAATGATTTCAACTGGGACCTATTTTTGTCACAGGTAGTCGGCTGTAAGTCGCCCCATACTATCCGCGGAGATAGACGTAGTCCTACGTCAAAATCAGCAATCATAATAAATATGAGGAATGGACTTGCATACCGTGTGCGATTGCAACAGTTTATAAAGGCACAAATTTATCTGCGAATTGTATTGTTGCACCTTAAACACGTTTCTGTACGAAAATGTTCTTGAATCAGCTGATTTACAGGCTTTCACCACAGTCAAATCAATATATAGCGCTATACCACCCACCTCTCTCGTCTTTCTTGTCCTTCGGTGTCCTGTCTAGTAGTTCAGTTGTTTGACGACTGTCAGTTTTTAAGTGTGATACTGAAATTCTTTTCGTTATTTTGTTTCCAAATATGGCATGTGCTAATTATTATTATTACATTCGAAGAGTCTTTCCTAAGGAAGGCTCAGCCTCCCTGGCGGCCCCCAATCTACATGTAAAACAAAGGAGTGATGAATTAGGTAAAATGTAATAATAAAAAAAGGATGTCGAAACACGTCATCACAACAAAAAGTACAAAATTATTGGGAGTACACGGGCGTATTAGAATAATATGACCACCTATACCTAATAATGGGAATTACCACCCTTGGCCCAGATGACAGCGGCGAGACGACGTGGCATGAACGCAATGAGGCCCTAGAAGGTTGTCCGAGGCACACGTGCCCATTCGGACTGCAGCAGAGCACGGAGGTTCCGGAGATGACGTGGTTGTGGGTCGGCACGTCGATCTAAATAGTCCCACAAGTGCTCTATGGGATTGAAGTCGGGCGATTTGGCTGGCCAAGGGAGTACGGAGACATCGCTGTCGTGTTCGTGGAACCAGTCATGCACTCCCTTTGCGGCATGGCAGGGCACATTGTCCTGTTGGTAGACACCATCACCAACAGGGTAAATGTCCAACGTGAAGAGATGCATGTGGTCCGCGAGGATGGATAAGTAGCCATTGGCGTTTAGGGACCCATTCAGTGGTACCGGTGGTCCCACTTCATACTGGGAAAACATCCTCCAGATATGCATACTGCCACCGCCGGGCTGTACTTGACCGACAAACATGTCCGGGTGTTGGTTCTCGTGTATATGACGCCGTATCCGCCACCGCCCGTCACTTCTGTGCAGTAGAAACCTCGATTCGTAGAAGAATGCAACCTTTTCCCACTCTTCCACTGTCCAATGACGGTAGTCTCATGCGAACTGAGGCATTGTTTCCGATGAACCTGGGCTATAACGAAGTAAATTTCTCCGTCATTTCTGTCCACGCCAGGATTCGAACCCGGATCCCCTCATTCCGAAACAAGTCACTCTACCAATTGAGCTACGCGGACGTTTATTCTGATTGCTATGTGCCTTTATGTCGTGTGCGTCCTGCTGGCAGGTACGTCACAGGGTGCCTTGACGCAGCGTCGACTCAAAAGACCCATGCGTAACAGAGTTCGCTCTACTGCTATCGGGGACACGTACCTGGCTGTCCCAACGTTCATTTGGTCAATTGCTGCACAGTTGCGCGTCGATTGCCCTTTACCAGTCGACGGAGCCGACATTTTCCTCTGGGGTCGATGGCTTTTGGGGCTCCACAGTTATAACATCGGGAGGTACTCGGTGTGCCAGCGGTCCATTCTTGGTACACCTTTACTACAGCACTTTGCGGACAGCCCACGAAATCTGCTGTTTCTGAGACGCTTCTACCCTTGGCGCGGTAGCCGATGATTATTCCTTTTTGAAAGTCCGTCAAATCACTACCTCTGCACATTATACTCACGTTGCGCACTATGGCTCACCTTCCCTGGCCGGCCGCTTATATTTCCATGTGGTCGACCTTGTCACGTGCATTCTGTGATGCTCCTGGGCGGGTACACTGTGATTCCGGGGGTGGTCGTATTATTCTGATACGACTGTGTATAATTAGGTATCGCGAATATTATTATAAGAGAACAATACATTTACTTATTTTACAGGGTGCCCTTGAAAATCATAGTATTGATATAAAAGGGAGGATGAAAATCTCTTAGTTATGGTTTGTCCTATGCACCTTGTAGAGAGAATGCACTGGTTTCAAACGAAGGTCGTGAGCTTTTGAATACAGAGCCAGTCTAGAACGGTGTTGGCATTTCTTCACAGAACGGTGTGGTTCAAGTTTCTTCACAGAACGGCGTTGCTGCGGAGAAACTTGAAATTGAAGGAAGGAATCTGCAGTGAAAGTGAAATCCCGCTTTCGGGAATCGAAAATCATACATAACTTATCAAAGGTAAGAGGTCCTGTAATAGGAGGCATCTTAGTCAGTAGAGCCTGAAGTTGTGGAGGTGCAACACAACAGAAATCATTAAAAAACTGCAAATTGTGATAAGAATATAACCATTGGCAAGAATCTAGTTTATGGTTACACAATGAAAATAAGATGGAGAGGCATCGCCCAAAGTCATGGGAATCGAAGATGGCGGCTATATATCAAAATGGCTAAACGTGTTCAGATTTTGTTACAACTTATTGTTTTACACATCATATACAAAAGAGTGTTTGGTATCGATTTATATGTTTTTTAGGTCAAGGATTTCATTTTTCATATTAAAAATATGCTAAGAATCAATATATTTGTAGGTGCTATTTTGTCGCATAAACTGCGTAAAGTAAAAGAAAGGGGAACTCAATATTTCCTCTTACTAACAAAAAATGATTATTTATTAATGCCTGAAGGATACTGAATATTACCAAATTTGAACATTGCGTTTTAAAAACATAGCTTTTTAACAGCATTGGCCGGCACCACATCATTCTTCACATTCGTTCTTACAGTTGCACAATAGATAGTGTGCAAGACAAGCGACCACTTATGCAGCCACACTTGTTCTTACAGATTTTGCACATACATCTGATTAGCTCTTTACATGAATCAGAAATTTCTAGCGACGCTATCATTTCATCTGCCACGCTACATCATCTAACCACCATCCTCATTCGATTGGAGATGGTACACATATTATGCATCTGTTTGCTTGTCCCCAAATGTGTCCAGCTTGGAAAGCACTACTTAATACTTCTTGTAATGCAACCTTTGTCGGTGGCAGACTTTCAAGTGGACAATTGTTGGTTGTGAACAACTCTTGTCTTCCATCATTTACACTTGTATTATTACTGGTTGGACAGTACAGTAGTACTACGTATCTTTCAATAATGCCTAAAATTTCCATAGGAACGGAAATGTGCTGTTGTAAGATGAATGAAAATGCAGTAGTAGCTTCGTTAAAGAGCATCTATGTCTTCCAAGTTTATTTTTTTTTTTTTTTTTTTTTTTTTTGTCTTTCCTGGGAAACTAGGATTGTTATCATCGCCTGTGAAAGCACGAAATCCTGTAATTTGAGTGGTATGAATGCCACTCTCATATTCTTGTATTAACTGACAGATTTCTGGTGCTACAACCATCCAACGTTTTAGTACCGATGGATCCTGTGTCATCCCTACTGCGCTGCCATCCTCTTTCACGATTGCGTTACTTTGTTCATGTGCTTGGTCTACTCTGATTTATGAAAGGATTCTGCTTGATTTTTTTATTACAAACTGTCCTGAAGAAAATGAGCGATGTATGGCGTGTAGTTGAATATCTGCATCAAAAAGGTCTTTCAGGTAGATTGGTAGCCAACGTGCATAGTTATGATGATCAAGAAAACAAAACCAAGGAATCATTTTTTAGACAGTTCGATACAAAAAGTAGTTTCCTTCTCTGATTCAGCGAATAAAGAGAAGCAATAGGATTTCCATATTAGGATAAGTTAGCCAATATTTGAACATGACACTCTCTTTTGCTCGTTTCTCACACCAAATCTTAAATTCAATCTCGGGATTATTTTCTTGATAAGCACCATGCAACAAATACACTGGCGTGCAAAAAATTAAGGACGAGACGGTTTTTCGAATATAACGTCGTGCAGAAATGCTCCACATTGACTCAAATCATACCATAAGATCCCCAAGATGTAAGAATATGGGACAAGTGAGCAAAACCGTCCAAACAAGGAATCTAAAGGATACATAGGCACTTTATTGAAAAGGTAGCTTCGAGCACAACTGAAAAGAAGACAGAAACGTCCATGTGACAGGCTGCTGCCAAGAAAAATCCAGTCTTTAGTAGGGGATATGATCACCCCTGACTTCGTTGCAGGATTTACAACGTCTGTCCATGCTGAGGACGAGGTTGTCAAGGAGCTGTTGAGGCATCGCGGTCCATTCCTCTTGTAGCGCCAATCGCAGCTGCGGAATCGTTGCTGGCGGCTGGTGACGTGCTGCCAAGCGTCTCCCGAGAAGGTCCCACACGTGTTCGATTGGATTTAGGTCCGGGGACCTTGCCGGCCAATCCACGCGTTGAATATTTTCACTCTCCAAGAGCTCTGCGACAACCAGTGTACGATGAGGTGCAGTGTTGTCGTCCATGAAGAGGAACTCAGGACCCACAGCACCTCTAAACAGACGCACGTGAGGCAGGAGAACCTCGTTACAATAGCGGACACCAATGACTGAACCTCCTTGGAAGATGTGGAGGTCAGTACGACTACCAAGCATGATACCGCCCCAAACGAGAACTCCACCACCTCCAAACCGGTCCCTTTCGATGTTGTTGGAGGTGTTATTGCGTGTTCCCTGCTCTCTCCAGATGTGAATACGTCAAGAATCGCTCGTCAGACTAAATCGGCTCTCATTCGCAAAGAGAACTCGACCCCATTGCTGATGTGTCCAGTTCTTGTGTTCCCGGCACCACAGAAACCGCCGTCTCCGACGAGCAGGCATTAATGTTACACACCGTACTGGTCGTCGTGCAAATAGACCACTTTTATGCAGCCTCCTGGCCACGGTAAAACGCGATAACGGACGTTTAGTTGTCCGTTGCATGTGCCTTGCAATTCCTCCCGCTGTCTGCCGTCTGTCTCTTCTCGCCTGTAGGAAAATATACCGGTCGTCCGCCGCCGTGGTTGCTCGTGGACGACCACTGCTAAACTCTCGGATAGCTGTTCCTGTCGTTTGAAATGCTCTCCACGCTCGTGAAACGATGCTGTGAACGATCCTGAACTCTTCGGCCACACTAGTCACACTTCGACCTTCTTCCAACTTCCCAAGGACACGACCTCGGGTAAAGGCATCCAGATGTTATCTACTGGATTGCCTGTTGGCCGTATCACACGGTGGCAGTAACTCGACGTCGTTCAAACCGATGTACACCGAATTGCTGAGCGTACACCGCCCGTGTGCTTTATACCCTTCCGACACCCCCCTCGCTACGTCATGCTGCATATATGCGCATGCCCTACCGTACCGGACCCTAGTCTATCTCCTGAGTGGTCTTTCGGTCCGTTCTGCCTGCTAGTTTCGCTGTTATGCTAATTTCTCCTCTTCGTCCTTAATTTTTGCACACCAGTGTATTTATAGTGCTGCAGCAGTTACTTGGTGAATTACTCTGGCTTTTGTCATGTCGGTTACTTTTAGATAACTTTTTTTTTATTGGACGTTTAACGACCACCGTGAGCAACTCAATCAATGGGCTATAAGCAGTCGCCCATCCCTAATTTAGGGCCACTGGTTCCAGGGAAGGGAGAGAGCCATGGCCGTAAGACAAACACAACATCCATACCTCACCGGAATTCGAACACGGACCAATCTCGGACGAATGATCAGAAGCCATCGTTTAGACCACTGCGCCACCGGGGCGGCAGATAACTTTCAGCAGCACGTGGAGAGGCAATGTCAGAATGGGCAATTGCACCATTCCATCCGTTTCCTGACATCCACTGACACAAAACTCGGAGGAAAGCTTGTTCAATGTGAAATGCACCGAGTATTACCAGGAACTTTTTTCCCCATATGTGGCTGGAAAATTCCACTGAATCAGTTTTGCTAACGCAAACAATGGTTGATCCACGGCCATGACAGGAATTTGATTTCCAATAAGAAAATGTGTAACTTGTTTCACTACGTTCATCGCAAGCTTAATCACAGCTATTGATGAAGAGTCTTCGTAAAATAGTGGTAAAAGTGTTGATATTCCAGGAACGAAATCAGCTGGAGCTTTTTGATCACTTGCATGGTAGACAGCCCACGATGCATCGAGTCCAATATTGGTATCTTGGCTGATAACGTGCTTTACACACAGCCATGCAATCTCTTCTTTCTTCAGATTCGTATCAGTGGTTGACAATATCAGTTTTGATGTAGCATCAGAACAAACTGGAATAGTAGATCCTTTTGACTGAAGGAATGCTGGTTGCATTAAAGCAAACTCTTCTGGAAGACTTGACACACTTTGTTTTTGAAGGCACATATGTCATACTGCATAGCTTATGGAGAGCATACTGTTCCTAAACATTCAAGTGTTGGATTCTGAAATACGGACCGGGCGGATTGGCGGTCGCAAAAGGGCCCGGGAAAATTTGTGCAAATGGGCCTGTTCAATTGTAGTTCTGTGGTACTATTGTATCACAATTGAAAATCACTTTTTTTATTTAAGAAACAAAACAAAAAGTACAGTTGCTCTAGAAACAGTGGCAAGCACAGTACTGGGGTGGGTGGGTGGGGGGGGGGTAAAAAGTACACCCGTTCATCCTTAAATTGAAGTGAGTGTTGCGGAAAAATTTTCATCGGCTCATGCCGAGATTTTCCTGCAGAAATATTGTACTGCAATTTGTTGTGGGCAATCACAGTTAGAAATTTCCAGATATTTAAATATCGTGCCAAACTCACTTAATCGACGTGGAAAGAGCGAATAACCAGATTTAAATCACTAGTTTAGTTAGGTATGTATGTAATTGCGCTGGAGAAGCTTCTAATTTTGGACACACTTAATATTTGTATTTGTTTAAAATTTTCTCTTAAGAACGCTGAAGTAAGAACATTAATTGTTTTTAAAAACAAAATTGCTTATATAGCTTTTTCATGTTTGATAGGTCGCAAAATAATCTTGATTTTCATACCTTTGAGCTTCCAGTTTTTAAATTTTCAACAAAGTGGGCTGAAATTCCAGCAAATACTTGAGAGACAGAGAAAGAACTGCTACTACCAAAATTATGTTGCAATTGTACCAAAATCCTTTCACATAAGAAATGATTTTTAAATTTAAATAAATAAAAAAAATTCAGAACTTTTACACTGTAAAAGTTTCTATTTGTACTGACATTTTTGTAATTTTTCTATTCTGGACAATCATAGTTAGAAATTTCAAGATGTTTACATATCGTGGCCAACAGATTCTTCATTTAGTAATCATATATTCGTATGTGTTTCAATTACAAAACGTGCTTTGATACTGCGGTTATGTATTGTAAAGACACCTTACTAAATGATGTAAACAAAACATTTTGCAACTTCATATTGAAATGATATCTCCGTAAATGCCTTCATCTGCAGCATTTGTCAGTTATCACAAGGAGCGTAGGCTGTGTAGGTAGAACATTTCGGGGGAAAGGGATCGTACATGAAACCCCCGCAAATAATCTTACAGTTATTTCAAAATAAGTTCTTGATATTATTAGCTTTCACTTTGAACTCTGTGTTGTCATATAGTGGATAGTACATCCCATAATGGCCATTATCTAGCATTGTTCTGCAACTTTATCAAACATGGGTGAGTATTTTCACTACTTTAACTGAAGTAGTGAATTTTTTTAGTCCTGTTCAGCCCCCACCCCAATGCTGTTAACATACATTTAAATCCCATTCACTGTAAAGAAAGGCAGATTTTGCTTTATGTGCTTTAACTAGAGAAGGTAGAAGTAACGAAAAAGGAAATAGAGCAGAAAATCCATTAAGATACATCACGAGACAGAGAAACAAATGGTGCACGAATATACACTAAAATCTCTATAAACAACTTGCATTTTACCCAATGCTATTTTTTTTAACTTAATTGATTTTTTGGTGCATACCTACATTCACCCAAATGCTATTCGACCGAGTATTTTATATTTCACTTTCCTACATGATTTTCTGTTTAAGATATAAGAATAAAATATTCATAGAGTGGAAAAATTCTAAGAAAGAAGAAAACAGTATTCAATATTTTTTGTCTGGGTAAAATATGATAATTGATTAGATTCACAAAGGAAGAATTTATAGAAGAAAAATTTTACGACAGCAACTCTTATTGGCTTTCAGAAATATGATGCACGTAAAAAAAGTAACAAACTAACATTGTGTAAATATGGCTTTACCTCTAGCCTTAATTATCTGAACTAATGTAATTATATGGAATTTTTAAATGTTATATTCGTTCAGATATGATATTTTCGTGCTAAAAATGATCTAAGTTAAAAAACAATGTAGTCTTATGCACGATTTAGAAATTTAATATTAAAAACATATATACAAGTTCTCCAAAATGACTCCACAACTTAAATCTTGGCCCTCAGTTTCCGGCAGCTGGAATGTACCTGGCCAAGGCAGCGGCCAGTGCGACGTGAAGGCAGAGGGTGCTAAGAATCCCCGGAGGACCGGACTAGGCTGCCATCTGATGCGGACCTTGGCTACGTATAATGGACGCTCCCTATCTTCTGATTCAAGGCTTCTTGAATTGGAAGAGGAACTACAAAGGATCAAGTGGGACATCGTCGGGCTAAGTGAGGTAAGGAGAAAAGGAGAAGATCTCATTGAACTGAAAAGTGGACATCTCTTCTACTATCGTGGGACAGATACTGGTAGAACTAGTGGTGTTGGATTTATAATAAACAAGAAACTGAAGGATAAAGTTGTAGAAGTTGAAAGTTCCTCTGACAGAGCTGCACGACTCGTTATCCAACTCTCGAGAAGATACAAGGCTCAGATTATTCAAACTTATGCACCCACCACAAGTCATCCTGAAGAAGAAATTGAAAAATTTTATGAGGAAATTCGTCATCTCAATAATAAAGGCAAGCAGCACTTGAAGATAATTATGGAAGATTTCAATGCAAAAATAAGGCAACGGCAACAGAATAAAACTTCAGTAGGTAAATTCGGTCACGGCAGCAGAAACCAGCGTGGAAATACTCTCGTTGAGTTTTTAGAGGCAGAAGGGTTTTTCATCATGAACTCCTTTTTCAAGAAAAAGCCACACAGGAAATGGACATGAAGGCATCCAAATGGGACGACAAGTGAAATTGATTTTATTATGTGTAACAAATAATTCGTCATAGAAGACTGCAATTTGCTAAACAAGTTCAACACAGGTAGTGACCATAGATTGGTGATATGTAAGATGCACCTCAACACTAAACTCGAACGTGGCAAGCTCATAAACAAACAAAATGTATTGACATAACCAACCTATACGAAGTGAATTTCTCCGTCATTTTTATCCGCGCCAGGATTCGAACCCGGGTCCACTCATTCCGGAGTAAGTTGCTCTACCAATTGAGCTACGCGGACATTTGTTCTGATTCCTATCTGCCTTTATGTCGTGTGCGTCCTGCTGGCAGGTACGTCACATCTCCCCCCGAAAGAGGGCCGGGGACATGGCCCACGGGTCAGCCGTGACCATGAATCGTTGCAGGCAGACATCCACTGTAGAACGTGCACTTGAGAACTCCCAGTCAATCTGCTGTGTGGAATGCAACATCACACATTTTTATTTTTCGAAGCGCTGGAGAAGGAATTCTCTGATTTTTCCTATCTCGCGGTGTGGAAATAACATCACACCAATGCGAGATTTTGAACGGCCGGGTCATCCGGATAGTTCGGGCGCCATTATAACGAAGTAAATTTCTCCGTCATTTTTGGTCTACGCCGGGATTCGAACCCGGGTCCACTCATTCCGGAATAAGTTGCTCTACCAATTGAGCTACGCGGACGTTTTATTCTGATTCCTATCTGCCTTTATGTCGTGTGCGTCCTGCTGGCAGGTACGTCACAAACCTTAAAAAAACAAAATACCTTCAAGTTGGAGCTGAAGAACAGATTCTCTGCTTTAGAAGGCCTAACATCGGAAGAAGTGGATATTTCTGAAGTTAACAGAAAAGTAACCAAAATTCTTATGGAAACAGCAGCAAAATTAGCTGGGTCTAAGAGCAAGTTGCATGTGAACAAATTATCAGGAAAAACCAAAATGTTAAAAAACCAAAATGTTAAAAAACCAAAATGTTAAGAGAGATGAGGACAACTAATGAAGATGTGACTTCCAAAGTGGAATATATAGAGCTATGCAAGACAGTACGAAAAAGTATCACTGAAGACGTAAGGAAATTCAACTGTGAACTAGTGAGGAAAGCAATTAAGAACAACCAAAGCCTAAAGATAGCAAAGGGACATCTCAGTAAGGGAAGAAAACAGATTATGGCACTGAGAAAAGAAGATGGTTTTGTAACAAGAAATAAAGGCGAAATTTTGACAAGAGTGAAAGATTTCTACTCCAAATTATATGAAAGGGATGATACATGTACTCCAGACATCATGAAAGGTACCAGTACCAGAGTTCTTCCAGTCCTCCTAGCAGAAGTTGCACATGCAATCAAGAACATGAAGCGGGGAAAAGCTCCAGGAGAAGATGGAATTACTGTAGACATCATACAAGAAGCAAGTGGAGAAATCGAAACAGTACTCGCCCAAATTTTCACTCGATGCCTTAATGAAGGGAAGATTCCTGAGGATTGGAACAACGCTACAATGATCCTGCTACATAAAAAAGCTGACATTGGGGATTTCGGGAACAACAGACCTATCAGCCTCCAATCAGTGGTTTATAAAATCTTCACTAAAGTTCTTTCACACCGTTTGAAGGTAACACTGGACATGGCTCAACCGAGAGAACAAGCTGGATTCAGGAGTGGCTACAGCACAATAGATCATATCCACGTACTGAGAAAACTAATTGAAAGCGTGAGGGAATATGAACTTCCATTGTGCATGTCTTTTATCGATTATGAAAAAGCCTTTGATTCGGTGAAACCATCAGCAGTTACAATGGCTCTGAAATCCTGCGGTATTGAAGATGCATAAATTAATATTATAAATAACATCCATTAAAATGCAAGTGCAAAAATTCGGCTGTTTGAAAATACAACAGACATAAAAATTGGAAAGGGAGTGAGACAAGTTGACACCATATCTCCGAAGCTCTTTAATGCCACATTGAAAAATGTCTTTCAATCACTGAACTGGGAGAACAAAGGGATAAAGATTAACGGAGATTATCTAACCCACCTTCGTTTTGCTGATGACGTAGTCATTTTTGCAACTACCCCATCAGAGCTGCAGAGTATTATCCAGGAACTTGCTGACAAGAGTAAAGAAGTGGGATTAAAAATGAACTTTCAGAAGACAAAAGTGATGTTCAATGCTTTTACAAGAAATGAAGATTTATCGATTGATGGAGAAAAGCTGGAGATAACAGACAGGTACGTTTATCTTGGACAGCAGATATCAAGTGAGAGTCACATTGATGAAGAAATTAATCGGCGTACAAAACTTGCCTGGAGAGCTTTTGGAAGAAACAGCATAATTTTCAAGAGCAATATGCCATTATGTCTAAAAAGAAAAGTGTTTTATCAATGCATCCTTCCAGTGCTTACGTATGGTGCAGAGACGTGGACCTTAACTAAAAGAGACATACAAAGGCTGCAGACAACTCAAAGAAGCCTGAAGAGGTGCATGCTTGGTGTAACCAGGAGAGATAAGAAGAGGAACTCGTGGAACAGAAAAATGACAAGAGTGGAAGACATCATGATCAGAGTTAAATCCCTGAAATGACAATGGGCTGGACATACTGCCGGAAGGACAGACCATCGATGGACAGCCGAAATTTTAGATTGGATTCCAAGGGACAGGAAAAGACCCAAAAGAAGACCACATGGGAAATGGGTGGATGAAATTCGAAAGTATGCGAGAGTGACATGGAGGAGACTGGCACAAGACAGACCGTTGTGGAGGAAACTTGGGGAGACCTTCGTCCAGCAGTGGATTGATAATAGTTGACAATGATGCTGCTGCTGCTGATGATGATACAAGTTATTATATATACACATTAGACCTTTCGAGTTTACAATAAACTCGTCCTCAGATGTAACAGAATGCCAAACACAAGCGACAAGGTGTTAGTTATACACTATCTACCAACAAGTAATTGGACACCTGTGATAGCAAAGGAAAACGAAATTTATTCACCTTCAATAGTTGGTGGAGCCTCCACGAGCGGCGATTACAGCTGCGACCCTACCGGACATACTCTCAACCAGGCGTTGTACGACGGCTAGCGGTATTTTCTTCCACTCGACTTGGAGAAGACAGGTCAGTTCCTTCACCGATTTCGGACGGTGGGGGCACCCCTTAAGTCGACGCTCCAACTCGTACCAGAGGTGCTCGATAGGGTTAAGGTCCGGGCTCTGCGCAGGCCAGTCCATTCGATTAACCCCATTGACACCATACCAAGCCATGGTGGACCTCGCAACATGACAGGTGGCATTCTCATCCTGAAAGTAACATGGGTCCACCCCGTAGAACTGTAACAACGTAGGAAACGCATGGTCATCCAAAATGGTGCAGTAGCTCTCGGCATTGAGTCTGCCAGGAATTGCGACCAAGGGTCCCGTGCCATACCAGGAGAAACACCCCCATAGCATAATTCCACCGCCACCGAACTTCACAGTTGGCACAATACATACGGGCAGGAGGCGTTCTCCAGGCAGACGCCAAACCCAGACCCTGCCATCCGAACGGTAGAGGGTGAACCTTGATTCGTCGCTCCAGAGAACCTGCTTCCACTGTTCAACGGCCCACTATCGACGTTCTTTGCACCACGTTAGCCGAGCAGCGCAATTGGACTTGGTGATCAAAGGCTTGTGGGCGGCAGCACGTCCATGATAACCGAGCAGATGGGCTTCCTTACGGATGGTATTCATCGAAAGAACACTCCCGGATGCCTGTTGAAACTCCTCGCGGATGTGGCCTATCGATTTGGCGCGGTTCTTCCGAATTTCTCTGGCCAGGAGCCGTCGGTCTCTAACTCCCAGTTTTGTGGGTCTGCCCGGTCGGAGCACATTCCGACAGTCACCTCTCATCTTCCACTTGCCAATCACGTAGGCCACTGTCGATTTTGGATACTTGAACTCGCTGGATATGTCACGTATGGATCGGCCATTTCTGTGATATACGACGATTACACCTTTCCCGAAATCAGAGAGTTCCGAACTGCGTGGCATCTTGCATGCGACTGGTTGCGTTGAGGTTTCCCACACGATATTTAACGGCGGCGGCCGTGGCGTGTATCAGGACCGCAGATATCGTCGATTGCAGGGGTGTCCAATTACTTGTTGGTAGATAGTGTATATACCATGGTAGTCGTGTCACAAGTGACGTATTGGCTACTTACAATGGACGATATCGTCGATTGGGGGATGTAAGGTCAGGTGATGCGTAACATCACAGCCTCTCCTTGACAAATGTCAACCCCGCCTTCTCGTGGTGCATCCTGTTCCCACTAAAGGGGCTCTGACGACCGCCCATAGCGGTATAACTATACCATCGGGATCAGAGGAAATGCTATCCCACACTCACCAACCCGCTTGGCCAGCGTGGTGAGTTGTGGCCAAACCCCCTCCAAAATGATTCCACAACTTAAATCTTGGCCCTCAGTCTCCGGCAGCTGGAATGTACCTGGCCAAGGCAGCGGCCAGTGCGACATGAAGGCAGAGGGTGCTAAGAATCCCCGGAGGACCGGACTAGGCTGCCATCTGATGCTGACCTTGGCTACTTACAATGGACGCTCCCTATCTTCTGATTCAAGGCTTCTTGAATTGGAAGAGGAACTACAAAAGATCAAGTGGGACATCGTGGGGCTAAGTGAGGTAAGGAGAAAAGGAGAAGATCTCATCGAACTGAAAAGTGGACATCTCTTCTACTATCGTGGGACAGATACTGGCAGAACTAGTGGTGTTGGATTTATAATAAACAAGAAACTGAAGGACAAAGTTGTAGAAGTTGAAAGTTCCTCTGACAGAGCTGCACGACTTGTTATCCAACTCTCGAAAAGATACCAGGCTCAGATTATTCAAACTTATGCACCCACCACAAGTCATCCTGAAGAAGAAATTGAAGAATTTTATGAGGAAATTTGTCATCTAAATAATAAAGGTAAGCAGCATTTGAAGATAATTATGGGAGATTTCAATGCAAAAATAGGGCAACGGCAACAGAATGAAACTTCAGTAGGTAAATTCGGTCATGGCAACAGAAACCAGCGTGGAAATACTCTCGTTGAGTTTGCAGAGGCAGAAGGGTTTTTCATCTTGAACTCCTTCTTCAAGAAAAAGCCACACAGGAAATGGACATGGAGACATCCAAATGGGACGACAAGTGAAATTGATTTTATTATGTGTAACAAAAAATTCGTCATAGAAGACTGCAGTGTGCTAAACAAGTTCAACACAGGTAGTGACCATAGATTGGGATGGGATTGGGATTGGAGGTTTAACCACCACCGTGAGCAACTCAATGGGCTATAAGCAGTCGCCCGTCCCTAA
The DNA here is from genome assembly GCA_039090855.1 of Macrothele yani. Classification (NCBI taxonomy): domain Eukaryota; kingdom Metazoa; phylum Arthropoda; class Arachnida; order Araneae; family Macrothelidae; genus Macrothele; species Macrothele yani. The sequence continues at coordinate 4,037,938 of CM077012.1, forward strand.
TTTAGGGTCACTGGTTCCAGGGAAGGGAGAGAGCCAGTGCCGTAAGACAAACACAACATCCACGCCTGACCGGGATTCGAACCCGGACCCCTTACGGACGAATGATCAGAGGCCAACGCCTTAGACCACTGCGCCACCGGGGCGGGGCGGCCCATAGATTGGTGAGATGTAAGATGCACCTCAACACTAAACTTGAACGTGGCAAGCTCATAGGACAAACAAAATCTATTGACATAACCAACCTTAAAAAACACCATAATACCTTCAAGTTAGAACTGAAGAACAGGTTCTCTGCTTTAGAAGGCCTAACATCGGAAGAAGTGGACATCTCTGAAGTTAACAGAAAAGTAACCAAAGCTCTTATGGAAACAGCAACAAAATTAGCTGGGTCTAAGAACAAGTTGCATGTGAACAAATTATCAGGAAAAACCAAAATGTTGATGCAAAAAAGAAGAGAGATGAGGACAACTAAAGAAGATGTGACTTCCAAAGTGGAATATATAGAGCTATGCAAGACAGTAAGAAAAAGTATCACTGAAGACGTAAGGAAATTCAACTGTGAACTAGTGAGGAAAGCAATTGAAAACAACCAAAGCCTAAAGATAGCAAAGGGACATCTCAGTAAGGGAAGAAAACAGATTATGGCACTGAGAAAAGAAGATGGTTCTGTAACAAGAAATAGAGGCGAAATTTTGACAAGAGTGAAAGATTTCTACTCCAAATTATATGAAAGGGATGATATATGCACTCCAGACATCATGAAAGATACCAGTACCAGAGTTCCTCCAGTCCTTCCAGCAGAAGTTGCACATGCAATCAAGAACATGAAGCGAGGAAAAGCTCCAGGAGAAGATGGAATTACTGTAGACATCATACAAGAAGCAAGTGGAGAAATCGAAACAGTACTCGCCCAAATTTTCACTCGATGCCTTAATGAAGGAAAGATTCCTGAGGATTGGAACACCGCTACAATGATCCTGCTACATAAAAAAGGTGACATTGAGGATCTCGGTAACTACAGACCTATCAGCCTCCTATCAGTAGTTTATAAAATCTTCACTAAAGTTCTTTCACACCGCTTGAAGGTAACACTGGACATGGCTCAACCGAGAGAACAAGCTGGATTCAGGAGTGGCTACAGCACAATAGATCATATCCACGTGCTGAGAGAACTAATTGAAAGAGCGAGGGAATATGAACTTCCATTGTGCATGGCTTTTATCGATTATGAAAAAGCCTTTGATTCGATGAAACCATCAGCAGTTACAATGGCTCTGAAAACCTGCGGTATTGAAGATGCATACATTAATATTATTAATAACATCTATGAAAATGCAAGTTCAAAGATTAGGCTGTTTGAAAATACAACACACGTAAAAATTGGAAAGGGAGTGAGACAAGGTGACACCATATCTCCGAAGCTCTTTAATGCCACATTGGAGGGTGTTTTTCAGTCACTGAGCTGGGAAAACAAGGGGATAAAGATTAATGGAGATTATCTAACCCACCTTCGTTTTGCTGATGACGTAGTCATTTTTGCAACTACCCCATCAGAGCTGCAGAGTATGATCCAGGAACTTGCTGACAAGAGTAAAGAAGTGGGATTAAAAATGAACTTTCAGAAGACAAAAGTGATGTTCAATGCTTTTACAAGAAATGAAGATTTATCGATTGATGGAGAAAAGCTGGAGATAACAGACACGTACGTTTATCTTGGACAGCAGATATCAAGTGAGGGTCACATTGATGAAGAAATTAATCGGCGTACAAAACTTGCCTGGAGAGCTTTTGGAAGAAACAGCATAATTTTCAAGAGCAATATGCCATTATGTCTTAAAAGAAAAGTGTTTGATCAATGCATCCTTCCAGTGCTTACGTATGGTGCGGAGACGTGGACCTTAACTAAAAGAGACATACAAAGGCTGCAGACAACTCAAAGAAGCATGGAGAGGTGCATGCTTGGTGTAACCAGGAGAGATAAGAAGAGGAACTCGTGGATCCGAAAAATGACAAGAGTGGAAGACATCATGATCAGAGTTAAATCCCTGAAATGGCAATGGGCTGGACATACTGCCAGAAGGACAGAGCATCGATGGACAGCCGAAATTTTAGATTGGATTCCAAGGGACAGGAAAAGACCCAGAAGAAGACCACATGGGAGATGGGTGGATGAAATTCGAAAGTATGCAGGGGTGACATGGAGGAGACTGGCACAAGACAGACCGTTGTGGAGGAAACTTGGGGAGACCTTCGTCCAGCAGTGGATTGATAATGGTTGACAATGATGATGATGATGATGATTTAACGGCGGCGGCCGTGGCGTGTGTCAGGACCGCAGATATCGTCGATTGCAGGGGTGTCCAATTACTTGTTGGTAGATAGTGTATATACCATGGTAGTCGTGTCACAAGTGACGTATGTCCAATGAGGTTTTAACGCATGTGCGGAAATAATTGGTCAGAATCAATTTCTGAAGAGTCAGGGTGTTTTTCCCGGTCCATTAACTGTTTCCAAGGGAGGGAGATAGTACAAGTAGTCATCATTGCAGCATAAATGACTGCATTTACAAATCAGTAAACTTTCTGTGAAAAGGATAGTAGAACGATGTGAAAAGAATAGTAGAACGCTGTCAGAAATTATACTGAATACCCCTAGACATCGTTCTACTATCCTTTTCACAGAAAGTTACTGATTTGTAAATATAGTCATTTATGCTGCAATGATGACTCTCCTTGTACTATCTCCCTTCCTTGGAAACAGTTAATGGACCGGGAAAAACACCCTGACTCTCCAGAAATTGAGTTTGACCAATTATTTCCGCACATGCGTTAAAACTTCACTGGACATACGTCACTTGTGACACAACTACCATGTGTACATGAAGCGATGGATCCTTCTTGCCAGCAGGGTACTCTTCAAGCTGGTGGGGGGGCATTCTCGTCTGGGGACTGTTTACGTGGACTGAAATGGGACCCCTGGTACGTGTGACATCGTCCCTCACAGGTCAACGTTACCGGGATATCCTGGACGACCATTTGCTCCCGTTTGTGCGTCTTCAACATCCCACTGGGGACCTCATCCTGCAACAAGACAATGCACCGTGCCATCGCTCCCAAATTGTATCCGAATGGTTGGATGAACACTCCACCGACGTGACCTCGCTTCCTTGGCCAGCTAGGTCACCTGACCTCAATCCCATCGAGCACATCTGGGATGCCATCGAGAGAGATGTTCGAGGCTCTGACCCCCCTCCATCAAATCTTCGTGAACTGTGGGAGCTTGTTCAGGGGTCGTGGATCCGTATGGCTTCCCAACGCTTCCGGTGTCTTGTCGAGCGCATGCCGAGACGAATCGCCGCCGTCATCAGAGCGAAAGGTGGTGTTACACGTTAGTAGACAGGTATCTCTAATTCAATTGCTCTTCAGTGAATACTATTTTCTAAAATTTTCAGAAAAAAAAATTGAGACTACAACTGAATAACAGAACGCTTTAAAGAGTTCTATTATTCAGTTGCAGTTTCTGTCTAACTTCCTTGAAAAAGCCATCTGGTTGATGCGCGAAAACTTGGAAACGTTTATGTATATATTCCTACGCAAATAAATGGGATCACTAGTATAGTTACTGTTTTCTTCATAATTGGTGTACTGTTCCTCGTTATCAATTTAAAATTTTTTTTCTAGAGTAAGTTGATGTATTAAATCAAGGCATTTTTTCTAATGTAAGTCATATTTTAACCCAAAACATTAAAAAAATGAAACACTTTCGGGGAGGACAAGGCCACCTTGTTTTTCCCTCTAAATACGCCCCTGTCCTAATTCCTTCATTTCAAAATTTCACAAGCTAGTAAATGTTAAATAATTCATGACTTTTATATTAACCTCATTTTTTTCTATTAAAAAGGCTTGCTAATTACAACCGTATAGCGGAGTCATGTTTTTCTTATACATAAATTTCGTTTCAGATAATTTCATGTGAAAATAAATGTTCAATTATTTTAAATGCTCTTTGCCCTGAGCTCGTTAGATGAGGCCACATTACGCTTGCAGCATGGCGAAATTCTTGTTTAGAAGACATAATTTATGAATGAGGACACGTTTCTTCCCCTGCGCAGGCCTCCCAGTTCCCTTAAGGAGCCCCAAACAGTTAAAACTTTGAGGGCATGCGACTTCAAATCAAACGTATTTCAGCCGTAGGTCCAGCAGAATGTCCTCAGAAAGCAAAAAGTAAGTTGTCCCTTTTATTTTGTTTTATTTTTTCACATATGAGAAGCAGTAGTTTGATAATTTAACAGGATATTGGAACCATTAACTTCCATTCATTTTCAACTTTTGTTGAGATATACATGATAAAAAGACATACGAACCACTTTAATTGTGAACAAAGCAAAGCATCCTGCTATCTAAAGACAACTTATCAGTTAAGGGTACTCCAGACTATGCAGGATCAAAACGCTTATAGCATGGTATAAATCCGTTGGCATTAAACTGTTTTACCGCACTGAATAAACTGATTTACTGGTATACTTTGCTATAAGCGTTTTTAATTAAAGATAACTTTTCGTCAGAAACTATTTTTTTTCCTCATTTCTCTTTTTTTTTTTTTTTTGTGTTTCTAAACCAAAATATTTTCTAACCATTTAAAGCAATCTTCAAGAGCGCAAATGGATGCATGGATACTCCATATCTTTTAAGTACATATATTAAAAACAGAGTCTCGTTTTTGGAAAAGAATCGCTTTTAGGTATCAGAAAAAGTAGACTTGTTTATTTTTTAGTAATACCGATACATTTTTTTCCAAAAGGGAATTTTTCTTAGCTTCCAACAAGATTAAACCCCAAAGAAAAACTAGGAACCTTCGCTTCTCTAAGAATAAATTTTTGTTGACGCGTGTTTATTCCAAAACAGTGATTTTCTGGGTTCCTAAGAAGAAAAATACTTTCCTTTTTTTTTTAAAGTAAATTCCTTCACGCCGCAGCTAGCCAACTAGCGGAATCTACGGAGGACGCATTACATGTGTATACAGTAGTGACTAATATTGTGGAAAAACTTTTAGAAAAAGTGTATTTTTGAGGTTTGATGGCTCATAACACCACTTTTTTTGTGGAGTAATACCATAAAATTATATATCAATGGAAAGATAATTTCATCAAAAATATAATGCAACAAAGTTTGTTCAATTATCCGTATTCTATGAAAAGTTACAGCCAAATAACCAGGAAAAGGAAGCACAACTTGCTTAGGTTGATATTACCCATACACAGGGTTGTGCAATTACGTGTAAAAAAAGGTTTTCTACGTGACGCGTAAATTACGCGTAAAAAGACTTAGAAAACGTAAAATACGTAAAAAATTAAAAAAAAACACGGCTTTGTGCTGTTAATTAACTTGTTATGTACGAATACGAGAAAAACGAAGATCCTTTAAAAAACCAACATAACCTTCGGTATTTTTATATGATCTTATTGGAACAGTGAAAACTGCCACGTCCACGTGACATACCACCAGGATACAAGAAAGCGGCTCAGCTTCGAACGTTCGAAGAAATTGGTTCAAATATATTATACTCTTAAGTTACAAGATCATAACAGTGAGGATTATTAGTGTGATTAAGGGTGTGTGAGAATTGAGAGTGACAATTATAAACATTTAAAGAGCATAAGAACATTATCTTTAGTAAAAATTAGAATAATGACAAAGTGTAATAGACAGTGATATTTTCAGTGTTAGAAGTAAAAATCAGTTACATTTAAAAACAGTAGTTTAATGTTTTGTCGAATCTACAATTTTTTTCATTAAGGGTATAAGATAGCACAATATGAAAAAAAATTAAGTTTTGAAAGGGCAAAATTATGATTTTGAAGTGTACACCTGGATGACATGTCAAACACAAATATTATTAAATGAAAATGTACCATATTTTGCATTATAGACATGTCGTAAACATTCATGTCAAAATATTATCTTTGGTGAACAAACTGAACATAAAATTGTTTATTTCCTACAATTACATAAATATGAAAATACCCTCGACGAATTTGAAGCTGTTAATAAAATCTTGAATTCTATTCCATATACATTGTGATTTTTATCGATGCAGGTGCTAGAGGTAGATTGCTTTCTCCATTTTTTTTAATAAACAAGAAAGAACAGATATAATTTCAAAAAAAAAAAAAGCTGTTAATAGGAGGCTGAGCTTTATGAAAAATCTTAAGAAAATAATGATTTCATAGTGAAATATACAAGAAAATGTAAGTTTAAAATGTAATATAATTAAAGTGGTTTTTATATTATATTTTTCATACATGAAAGAAAATTAGTTTTTTACGTCTGCGTAAAAAACTGGTTTTCTACGCCAAGTAAATTACTTGTACATTACGCGTAATTTACGTAAAATACGTAACGAGTAAATTACCTTGCCAACTCTGCCCATACAGCACAAAACGTTTCAGATATGTATCGATAATGTTACAATCTCTCAGTTTCGTTAGTCTTTCAGAGATATCTTACAATTATGTTTCTGCAACATCAATTTTGGAACATAACTCTTTGTACATTACGGTTACCTTAAAAATAGCATTCACTGATACTATAGCTTTATAGTTTCCATTGTACATATTTGCTACCTTGATGTTACATTCCGGCGATATTTAAGTTTTTTGATTTGGCAACGGCGTGGATGCGCATGCACATTTATGTCATTTCACCGAAGCACTCTCTAGTCGTTCCATGTGCTACTGGGATATTCTTTGGTAATACTGCAGTACTCGAGTTAGCTGGGTGTAGGAGAACTGGCCACCGGAGAAGTGGCCACAAAAATTTAAAGGGGCAGTTTAAAAATTGCATTTTTGACTGCTTCGTGGCCACGACCCCCAGAGGTTGGTTATCTGAGTCATATAAAGTTTCCTTAATTTCGTCTTTTCTTAATTGCGATTATTAATATAAATTCTTTATAAAAAATGCTTGTGATCTACAACTCATCAAAAGATTTCAAGGTTTACAAACCACAAGTCTGCAAATTATCTGAGGGCATATGCTGACTCAGGAAAACTGTCAAGAAGTGTAAAATAGAAGTGTGGGGGGTAATACCAGAAATGTAAAATATAAAGAATTTACAAGTCAACACATTATCTGAGGGCATGTGCCTGCTCAGCAAGTCTGTCGGGTGGGGGTGGGGGTGTCAATACCAGCAGTGTAAAATATAAAGAATTTTTCGACCGATCGGGTGATTTTCAGCATTTACAACCAACAAGTCAACAAATTACCTGAGGGCATGTGCTGCCTCAGGAAACCTGTGGTGGTGGTGGTGGGGTAACACCAAAAGTATAAATATAAAGAATTTCTTGTCGATCGGGAGATTTTCAGCATTTACAAGCTATAACTCAACACATCATCTGAGGGCATGTGCCTACTCGGCAAACCTGTCGGGAGGGGGGGGGTAACACCAAAAGTATAAAATACAAAAGATTTCTGGCCCGATCGAGAGATTATCAGCATTTACAACCTACAAGTCAACAAATTATTTGTGGGCATGTGCAGCCTCAGGAAACCTGTCGGGGGAGGGGAGGCATCAAAAGTATCAAATATAAAGAATTTCTGGTCCGATCGGGAGATTTTCAACATTTACACCCTACATCTCAACAAACTGTCTGAGGGCATGTGCTGACTCAGGAAACCTCTCGGGGGGGGGGGTAATACCTAAAATATAGAACAAAGCATTTCTGGTTGCAAATACTAAAAATCTCCCATCTCCCGATCGGACGAGAAATTCTTTATATTCTACACTTTTGGTATCTCCCCCCTCCCCCGACAGGTTTCCTGGGTAGGCACATGCCTTCAGATAATTTGTTGAGTTGTAGCTTGTAAACGCTGAAAATCTCCCGATCGGACCAGAAATTCTTTATATTTCATATTTTAGGTTTTAAGCTCCCCCTCCCCCACCATAAGTTTTCTGGGTTTGTTTGCACATACCCCCAGAAAATTTGTTTAGCTGTAGTTCATATACCTGGAAAAATATCGTAAATAAGAAAATACGAAATTACGGAAATCTTATGTGTGTCAGATAACCAATCTCGGGACTCTTAGCCACGAAGCAGTCCAGAACGTAATTTTTACACGGCCCCTTAAAATTTTTGTGGCCACCGCTCTCCGCTTTGTCTTTGGCCCGAAAATCATGGAGACGTCTAAATTTCTTACTGAAAATGAAATATAAAAAAAAATATTTTATGAACAATAGTTGCTCAAGTAGTGGGGAATATAGACACATGAAATGTGTTTATGCAGAACAATTTTATGGCACTGAAATTCCAATGTGGCCAGTTCTCCGGTGGCCACTTCTCCGTACCCGGAGTTAGCTGGTTAGTGTACACTAGTGTTCGACCTTAAGTTTTGCACGCCAGTGTATAATATCTTAGTGCATTTGTTGGTTCTGAATCAGAAAAAAAGTATCAATAAAAGCAGTTGTTAGTTTAAAGGTAGAAAAAATAATAATGTTGATATATTGTGAAGTTTAACGACTACGTAATTTTTGAAAAAAAATAGAGTAAGACATGCATTAAAAGGTACATTTCGTTGATTAATCATGAAGAAATTTAAGTCATCCTACAGAAAAATAAAATGATTTATGGAAAAAAATAATGTATTTCTATTAAATAACGTATTCGCAAAGCATTTAGAAAAAATAGATTAAGGTATGCATTAAAAGGTACATTTCGTTGATTAATCATGAAGAAATTTAAGTCATCCTACAGAAAAATAAAATGATTTATGGAAAAAAATAATGTATTTCTATTAAATAACGTATTCGCAAAGCATTTAGAAAAAATAGATTAAGATATATGTTAAAAGGTACATTGCGTTGAGTAATCATGAAGAAATTTAAGTCATCCTACAGAAAAATAAAATGATTTATGGAAAAAAAAATGTATTTCTATTAAATAACGTATTCGCAAAGCATTTAGAAAAAATAGATTAAGATATATGTTAAAAGGTACATTGCGTTGAGTAATCATGAAGAAATTTAAGTCATCCTACAGAAAAATAAAATGATTTATGGAAAAAAAAATGCATTTCTATTAAATAACGTATTCGCAAAGCATTTAGAAAAAATAGATTAAGATATACATTAGTAGTAGGAAAGGACCGATCCGGCCGCAAGGAGCCCTCCTTCTTTTTGAAGGAGCTAGCAGGAGCCTCCTTCTTTTTGAAGGAGCTAGCAGGAGCCTCCTTGCGGCCGAAGGGTTTGACCTATACAGCAGCCGAGGAGCAGGGGATGAGGATGTGCGGGGGTGGGGGTTTTACGCCCCCTCCCTCCTTAACGATGGTGGTGACTTCTACCGTTACTTTGCAGAACTTTTTTTTTTTTTTTTTTTTTTTGGAGATTTTCTTTAATGGAACTTTATTAATTTTATTTTATTTTTTTGTTCTGCGTATGCATGGTCGTTATCTGTGCTACCCTCTTGCGGTGCTTCTTGGAACTTTCGATGGATCTTTGTTTTTGCGAGATGGCAGCGACCGAGTGGGAAAGGGGTTGGATATAGGGGATGCCAACTCGATGTGCTGCCCCCTAGCGTTGCTTCTTGGAACTTCCGATTGATCTTAGATTTTGAGAGATGGCAACGACCGAGTGGGAAAGGGGTTGGATATAGGGGGATGCCAACTCGATGTGCTGCCCCTAGCGGTGCTTCTTGGAACTTTGATTTTGACAAATGGCAACCACAGAGTGTGTAAAGGGGTGGACATAGGGGGTGTCAACTCGATGCTCATGTGCTGCTCTCCTAGCGGTGCTTCTTGGAACTTCATTATTTCAATGAATCTTTGATTTTTGGGATGGCAACGACCGAGTGGGGAAAGGGCACTGCGTAGGTATTAGATATGATGCTGCTTCTTGGAACTTTATTTTTTCGATGGATCTTTGATTTTGAGGGATGACAACGACAGAGTGGGGTCCGTTGAGATTTTTTATATTTATTCCTGTGGTTTTCAAGCGGGATATTTTCCCCCTCTTCGATGCTATTTTTCCCCCGGGGAAATTTTTACGTAACGATGCTGGGTAATTTTCTTTCCAAGGGAATAAAAATGCTCTGATGGTCTTAGTGAGGTTCTAACTCACGATGATTTGGTTTCAAAATATGGTCAGATGGCTAGATAGTTTTCATGTACTACGTATTCACTCTATTTTTTTTTTAATTACTTTTACGTTATTTCTTCTTGTGTTTTTATATATTTTTGTATGTTTTGAGGGAGTTTTTCGTGTAGATGTAATGAATTTTCTTTTTCCTCCATTCAATTTTATTTCAGACCATGAGACGAGGAAATGCTTCTTTAAAAACGATATCGTTCCTGTTCGCAGTAACTATTGGACTTTGACAAATTTTTTGGGAAATCAAGCGGAAATGTAGACATGTTAATTCTGAGTCTTTCACCCTTCCAATATTTTTTCCTAGTCGCAATGTTTTCATGTACTATGTATTCCCTGTTTTTTTTTTTGTTTTTGTTTTTTTATAACTTTTACGTTATTGCATTATGTATTTTATATATATATATATTTTTGTATGCTTTGAGGGAGTTTTTTCGTGTAGATGTAATGAATTTTCTGGAGAACTTTTCTTTTTCCTCCATTCAATTTTATTTCAGACCAAGAGACGAGCAAATGCTTCTTTAAAAACGATTTCGCTCCTGTTCTCAGTAATTACTGGACATAGACTTCATGTTAATTCTGAGTCTTTCACCCATGCAATAATATTTTCTCGTAATTTTTCCGTATGTTCAAGAACTCTACAGATCTTTCCCAGTTAAAATTCTGCTGAAACAATAGTTTCGGTCTTTATTTCTCATAACATTATAGCTTCACAATTTTAGATATTTTTCTTCTTCTATCTTTGAAATTTCGTTAAACTTCTTAATAGGTCAGGATTCTTTTTTTCTTTTCTTACTTGGACAAACTTATGAGTCCTTTTATTCAGATTATTATTTTTTTTTCCATTTCATTTCAGCAAGCGATTATTTTAGATGTAACAAATCGTCAGATTTTTGTTTCCCTATATAGCATATTTTCCAACTTGCTTAAAAATATTCCTCAAAGCTTGCAGTATGTCAAATATGCATTTTTTTATTCTTTCTTAGTTTGCTGTACTTTTCGTGGACTGTCCCGATAGGAAAGCATTCATTGTCAAGACATACAATCTAAAACCTTTTTTCTTCCGATAAAATTTGTATTCTTTACCCTGTATATTTTTCTATCTCGTCCGAAAAAACATTCATTCTAGAGCCAAAGCGAGTAATTCCGTTTATAACGAAGTAAATTTCTCCGTCATTTTTGGTCTACGCCGGGATTCGAACCCGAGTCCGCTTATTCCGGAACAAGTCGCTCTACCAACTGAGCTACGCAGACATTTGTTCTGATTGCTATGTGCCTTTATGTCGTGTGCATCCTGCTGGCAGGTACGTCACATCTCCCCCCCCCCTCGAAAGAGGGCCGGGGGCATGGCCCACGGGTCAGTCGTGACCATGAATCGTTGCATGCAGCCATCCACTGTAGAACGTGCACTTGAGAACTCCTAGTCAATCTGCTGTGTGGAATGCAACATCACACATTTTTATTTTTCGAAGCGCTGGAGAAGGAATTCTCTGATTTTTCCTGTCTCGCGGTGTGGAAATAACATCACACCAATGCGAGATTTTGAACGGCCGGGTCATCCGGATAGTTCGGGCGCCATTATAACGAAGTAAATTTCTCCGTCATTTTTGGTCTACGCCAGGATTCGAACCCGAGGCCGCTTATTCCGGAACAAGTCGCTCTACCAACTGAGCTACGCAGACATTTGTTCTTATTGCTATGTGCCTTTATGTCGTGTGCGTCCTGCTGGCAGGTACGTCACACGTTCTTCCCATAAACATTATTTCTTTAACGTTTTACTAACTCACCAGAAAAGCAGTTATTCCCCACCCCCATAGTGAAAATAAAGAAATTCTTACTTCTTTTTTCATACATATCGACTCAATCTATTTCTTTTCGAAATGCTGGTCACGACATTTCAACTAAAATATCATACTTTCACCAAAAATCGTATTCTTAAACGAGCTATTTTTTTTACTTCATTTCATATATAACTAATTTTTTATTCTTTACTCACCTCATCAAAGTTAGTAAGAACTCCCTTAATCTCATTCCTTTTACTCATTCAGTTCACTTTAAATTGAGATGTTTCAAAACTTTCCATATATTTAATTCACTTAATGTATAGTTCTTCCGTGTCCGTCCATTCATTTTTAACTTCTGTGCATGCTGCATTTTTTCTTTAGACGTTTAGTTTCATTGACCTTTTCTTTCGTTTTGACGAAGACTCTTATTATTCCACATAACTTTATCGTTGCATACGCTGTAACATGCATGCACCACAGAACGCACATGAGATAAATGTAGAAGTGGTGTGAGCATTTGTCCACATAGCTCAGTTGGGAGAGCGACTTACTCCGGAGTGAGGATACCCGGATTCGATGCCCAGCATGGACACATATCAGGATGAAATTTACTTCGTCATAACGCTCATATTTTAGAACTCTTCTCCACCTGTTCTTCCATGATACATTTTTTTATTTATTTGATATTCAGAGTTGTATACATTTACTATCCAAAAAGAGAAATATTTAATGTAAAGGAATATTCTTCCAGGCTGGGGAAATATATGTGTATATTAGATCATGTTCAGTTAAGGAAATGCATGTATATATTTCAATATGAAAAAAAAGCCCTATAAGTGAAAGCTCAACCTAAAGACTGATAGATTGTACACGCTCTCTCTACTCTATGACATTTCTTTACTGAATGAACCATGACCTTTTTTTTTCTTTTTTTTCACGAACCGCTTTAAAATCTTCGTTCTCACTTTACTATTGTCAGATTCCATGTCCCTCCAGTTCTTTACTGAGAAACAGGAGCATTTATTCAATTTTAATTTACTTAGAGAGTAGAACTTTTTTAAGCTATCGAAGTACTTTCAGGTCTTTCATTACGAAAATTTTCATTGTCATGAAAGCAGACATAATCGAGATGATTTACCATCATTTCAATGAAAGTGTTTACACATTCATTGCTCTGATGTCAGATTTCATTTTCTTATACTTCGAACAGAAATGAGTCTGAGTCATTCGTCGAGAAAACATTTCTTTCATATCTTTTTTTATTTTTATTTTTTTTTTATTTTTTTTTTTTGCCTCCGAATCAAACGAACTCTAAAAATAAGAGACGCACTTTAATGTTTTTTCCTCTTATGAGAGGAATATGGGAATATGATACCAAAATTAAAGAATATTGACTTGCCTCTTAACACCTCACATCTACGGGTTTTATTTTTTTTATTTTTTTTTATTTTCAATAAGCTGTTTCTATATTTTTACAACTGAACAGATTTATTTATTGAAAAATTCTAAGGAAGACGAAAAATGGGTTTGTTGATTTCCTAAGAGGATGATTTTTGGAACTTTTAGTTTTCTTATAATTGCAAAATTCCCATAGAATAACATGGGAAAACTAGCATGCATAAAAGACTGTTTTGGATCGAGTAAAATTCTGTAAACAAACGTTTTTTCAAAAAGAAGAAATTATAACAGAACGAAAATGAAATGAAAGAAAAAGTACCATGACAAGTTTCACAAAAGTAGAAAATAAAAGAGTGAAAATGAAACACTACGGTTTTCTTAGAAGATGATTTTGGAACTTTTAGTTTTCCTATAATTGCAAAATTCCCATAGAATAACATGGGAAAACTAGCATGCATAAAAGACTGTTTTGGATCGAGTAAAATTCTGTAAACAAAAGTTTTTTCAAAAAGAAGAAATTATAACAGAACGAAAATGAAATGAAAGAAAAAGTACCATGACGAGTTTCACAAAAGTAGAAAATGAAAGACGCAGAAAATGGAAAGAAAGAAAATACAGTTCATGAAAAATCATTAGAATTCGCTACGGCTGAAGGTCCCCCGAGCGGGTTCATAAACCAATGTAAGAAATTCTATCAAGAAGGGGGAGCCTATTCAAATAACAGAAAAAAATATCAAGAAATTTCGCTTACCTGCTCCATGGAAGAAAAGGATGAACTAAAATCCGACATGATAAAAAAAAATATTGACTATGTAGACAAGCGCGATGTTTAAAAGTGAGTGAGAAAGAAAATGGTGGTGTTAGCGCCGTTTATTTCCAAAAATGAATGAACTTTGACCCCTTCCCAGAACCCTCTAGGAAATTCTATTTTTTCTGAGGGTAGGAAGCATGGGAGAATCGATTTCAGAGGGTGGGAGAGGATATCTTGATTTAGCATATACCAAGCATGTATGAACTCCATTTTGTTGTAATTAAGATAGTGAACGTAAAATCTCTTTCACAGACAATCTTTATTCTTAGTTGGAATATATCTATAACATTCTTATCGTACAATTAAAGCTAGAGGCGCCATCGATTCTGCTCGCTAAAAGCTACTAATGGGTTCAGACAATCTTAATCACTAGACCGTATTCAGACAGTCTTAATCACTAGACCGTATTTAACTTGAAGGGAAGGAAGCACTTTCATTCTCCGATTAAAAATAAAGAGAGAGGCGCCATCGCTTCTGTTCGATAAAAACTACTAATGGGTTCAGACAATCTTAATCACTAGATCTTATTTAATTTGATAGGAAGGATGCAGTTTCATTCTCCGATTAAAAATAGAGAGAGGGGTGCCATCGCTTCAATTCACTAAAAGTGCAGCAAAAAAAGAAAAAAAAATGTCTTCTCTTGCTAACACCTAAAATATATTAAAAAACCAGAAAAAAAAGAAAAAAAAATAAAGTTCTGCAAAGTAACGGTAGAGGTCACCACCATCGTTAAGGAGGGGCGCAAACCCCCATCCCCCCACACACATTGTAACGTACCAGGAGATGTGACGTACCTGCCAGAAGGACGCACACGACATGAAGGCAGATAGGAATCAGAACAAATGTCCGCGTAGCTCAACTGGTAGAGCAACTTATTCCGGAATGAGTGGACCCGGGTTCGAACCCCGGCGCAGATAAAAATGACGGAGAAATTTACTTCGTTATAATGGCGCCCGAACTATCCGGATGACCCGACCGTTCAAAATCTCGCATTGGTGTGATGTTATTTCCACACCGCGAGATAGGAAAAATAAGAGAATCCTTTCTCCAGCACTTCGAAAAAAAAAAAAAAAAAAAAAAAAATAAGGGGGAGATGATGTAACGTACCAGGAGATGTGACGTACCTGCCAGAAGGACGCACACGACATGAAGGCAGATAGGAATCAGAACAAATGTCCGCGTAGCTCAACTGGTAGAGCAACTTATTCCGGAATGAGTGGACCCGGGTTCGAACCCCGGCGCGGATAAAAATGACGGAGAAATTCACTTCGTTATAACATCCTCATTAAATATCACTAGAGTGAGTCAACTATTCATTCGTTACATCACATAATAACAATGTCTATTAAATCTCGAGAAAATAAAATTAATAAAGTTCCATTAAAGAAAATCTAAAAAATAAAATAAATAAATAAATAAATAAAGTTCTGCAAAGTAACGAACGATGGTGGTGTGACAGCTCTGACCTTCATTCAGTTTATGAGAAAAGTCCGTTGCTTGCATGGGGAAAATGAAGATATAATAATCAACCGAGAACTTATTATTTCGGCCTCTCTTTCTTTGGACGGACCTCACAGTTGTATATTTGAGCTGCTTTCCCCTCGGATCAATGGATTTCATCGACTAAATCCTAATTCCATTAAACTGAATGCTGAACAATTTGAAGCTCTCGCTGATCAATGTGAGAAGATATGGACCAGCATTACTATTCTACTATTTGGTCCAGTTTTTACAAAGGGTGTTTTACTACATCAGAGGATTCCCCGTTCCTTCCTCTCCACTAACGAACGAAGAGTATTACTTCATGCTTAGTGAAGTGGTGTGGGATCTTGTTCAGAGCCATGCTGAAAAATTATTCTATTGTATTCAGTGTTACCTTTCTCCAGATCGTATGCTTGAAAACATCTTTAGCCACAGATGTACTGATGCCACCCCACAATCTAAGTTTAAAGAACACTCCAAGGAGGCCGTAGCAATGTTAGACCCCAAGACTTTAGTGGAATCTTTTGCTAAATCCGTTGGGGAGAATATCCCATCTGAAGCCTTCTTGGAGTGTTCTATAAACTTAGATTGTGGGGTGGCATCAGTACATCTGTGGCTAAAGATGTTTTCAAGCATACGATCTGGAGAAAGGTAACACTGAATACAATAGAATAATTTTTCAGCATGGCTCTGAACAAGATCCCACACCACTTCACTAAGCATGAAGTAATACTCTTCGTTCGTTAGTGGAGAGGAAGGAACGGGGGGGGGGGGATCCTCTGATGTAGTAAAACACCCTTTGTAAAAACTGGACCAAATAGTAGAATAGTAATGCTGGTCCATATCTTCTCACATTGATCAGCGAGAGCTTCAAATTGTTCAGCATTCAGTTTAATGGAATTAGGATTTAGTCGATGAAATCCATTGATCCGAGGGGAAAGCAGCTCAAATATACAACTATGAGGTCCGTCCAAAGAAAGAGAGGCCGAAATAATAAGTTCTCGGTTGATTATTATATCTTCATTTTCCCCATGCAAGCAACGGACTTTTCTCATAAACTGAATGAAGGTCAGAGCTGTCACACCACCATCGTTCGTTACTTTGCAGAACTTTATTTATTTATTATTATTTTTTTTTTGAGATTTTCTTTAATGGAACTTTATTAATTTTATTTTCTCGAGATTTAATAGACATTGTTATTATGTGAGGTAACGAATGAATAGTGGACTCATCTGATCATTTTTTGAAACCAAATCATCGTGAGTTAGAACCTCACTAAGACCATCAGAGCATTTTTATTCCCTTGGAAAGAAAATTACCCAGTATCGTTACGTAAAAATTTCCCGGGGGAAAAATAGCATCGAAGAGGGGGAAAATATCCCGCTTGAAAACCACAGGAATAAATATAAAAAATCTCAACGGACCCCACTCTGTCGTTGTCATCCCTCAAAATCAAAGATCCATCGAAAAAATAAAGTTCCAAGAAGCAGCATCATATCTAACACCTACGCAGTGCCCTTTCCCCACTCGGTCGTTGCCATCCCAAAAATCAAAGATTCATTGAAATAATAAAGTTCCAAGAAGCACCGCTAGGAGAGCAGCACATCAGCATCGAGTTGACACCCCCTATGTCCACCCCTTTACACACTCTGTGGTTGCCATTTGTCAAAATCAAAGTTCCAAGAAGCACCGCCAGGGGGCAGCACATCGAGTTGGCATCCCCCTATATCCAACCCCTTTCCCACTCGGTCGTTGCCATCTCTCAAAATCAAAGATCCATCGGAAGTTCCAAGAAGCACCGCTAGGGGGCAGCACATCAGCATCGAGTTGACATCCCCCTATTTCCAACCCCTTTCCCGCTCGGTCGTTGCCATCCCTCAAAATCAAAGATCCATCGAAAGTTCCAAGAAGCACCGCAAGAGGGTAGCACAGATAACGACCATGCATACGCAGAACTAAAAAATAAAATAAAATTAATAAAGTTCCTTTAAAGAAAATCTCCCAAAAAAAAAAAAAAAAAAAAGTTCTGCAAAGTAACGGTAGAAGTCACCACCATTGTTAAGGAGGAGGGGGCGTAAAACCCCCACCCCCGCACATCCTCATCCCCTGCTCCTCGGCTGCTGTATAGGTCAAACATTTCGGCCACAAGGAGGCTCCTGCTAGCTCCTTCAAAAAGAAGGAGGCTCCTGCTAGCTCCTTTAAAAAGAAGGAGGGCTCCTTGCTGCCGGATCAGTCCTTTCCTACTACTTACATTAAAAGGTAAATTTCGTTGATTAATCATGAAGAAATTTAAGTCATCCTACAGAATAATAAAATGATCCGTGGAAAAAATAATGTATTTCTATTAAATAACGTATTCGCAAAGCACTTGCCTTCTCGTTAGTTCCTGCAGAACGATGTAAGCACGAGGCGTCCCATGGTCGAGTGGGATAATGCATCTGCCAAGAAACAGGATTTCAAACCTGGCGTGATCTTCGAGGATTTGTATTTCCTTGGAAAAAAATTTCCCTAGCGTCGTGAGGTCACACCGTAAAATTCTCTGATGGGGAAATCAAAATGGCGTACAAAAGATATCGGTGAGACCATGTGGGGAGGTAAAAAAAAATTGGCGAACAAAACATGTTCGGTAAGACCACGTGGCACACAAAATGTTATGGTTGAACACAAAGAGAAAATGGCGGACAAAAAGATGGTCGGGAAGATCACGTTGAAAAAAATGGCTGCGACTGACATCATGATTGACCAGGAATCGACCACATGCGTCCTTGAGGCAGCATGTGGACAGCTTCCTTTTTACAGAAACCTCCTATTATCACGTTAGAGTAATATGATGATGTCACAAATGTCTTTCAAATATGTAACAGTAATATAACGAAGTTACAAATATCTTTCAAATACGTAACAGTAACATGAAGTTGGTATGTTGAAGTTACAAAGACCTTACATTGTAACGTATCGGTTATGTTTCAAAGTTATGCAACGTTTACGGACATTTTGACGTAGCCGTAAGGTTTCTGAAACATTACTGTTATATTGCGCAACGTACCTGAAAAGTCTCAATGTTTCAGTGCTACGCATTTGTAACATATTCGAAATACTCTGTGCTGTGTGGGGAAGTAGCTTTCCTTCATTTGAATGTAGCCAATGAGCATGAGTGTTTACAGAGCCAATCAGGTGCCATCTTGTTTTGGCAATGAGCCAATCAGGTCACAGTAGGATTCATCTATTGATGTCATGTATTGGAGCTGAGAGGAGGACATTTGTCAGTGTGTTATGTGATTGCTAATAAGTTTTTGTGTGTGTGTGTTCTTTCATTTAGTGAGCTTGTAAAACGTAATAAAGAAATGGCGAAAGAGTTGACTGGTCACCCAGAAAGCGATGTAAAATAGTACTATTAAGTGAACAAGGCTTCAGTAATGAAGAAATTAGAAGAAATATTGGTGGAAACTTAACCAAAGGTGGCATTTCTAAATTTTTGAAGAGGTATAAGGAGACTCAGTCACTACAAAACCAGACTGATAAAGGCAGGAAAAGGTGCACAACAGCAAGTGATGAAAGAAGAATGAAGAGACTGTGCCTAGGTGACAGAAAAAATCGTCTGGGTGTACACAAGATGAAATGGCGCAATGCAATGTGAAGTTAAGTGCAAGGACTGTTCGGCGTAGACTGCAGGAATTTGGTATAAAAGCTAGAATTCCACAAAAAAAAAGCCATTTTTCTCTCTCAAACAAAGGTTGAAAAGATTAAACTGGGCTAAAACCCACGTTAACTGCGGACAGCGGAACAATGGGACAGTGTTATTTGGAGTGATGAGACCAAAATCTCCCTGTTTAGTAGTGATGGCATAAAATACGTAAGGAGAAGAATCGGAGAAGATTTGCATGCTGATTTCATTACATGTACCATGAAACACCCAGTTAATGTTATGATCTGGGGTTGTATGACATCAAAAGGTGTGGCTAGAATTTGCGTGATTAATGGGAATATAAATGGCCAAAAATACATTAATGAAATACTTGAGCCCAAACTGAAGCCTTCCGCACGTGATCTTTTCCAAGATAACGAAGCATTTATATTTCAACAGGATTCAGCTCCATGTCATGTTACTGCTGTGTGCAAAAAGTGGTTTCAAGATAATCATATTCCACTCCTGGAATGGCCTGGGAATAGACCAGACCTTAACCCCATCGATAATCTATGGAGCTGATTAAAGAAACTTGTTAGTCAGAAGCAACTCAGCAATAAAACCCAATTAATAGAAGCAATAATTCAATCTTGGTTTCACATTATAACAGCTGCAGAACTAAAAAACTTGGTTCATTCCATGGGAAAACGTTGTAAGGCCGTAATTAACGCTAAAGGTTACCCAACTAAGTATTAACTGACATGAGAATTTTTGTATATCTCATTTTTTCTATGTGTTTCACTTTTCTTCTTTATAACTGCTGTTCTATTACAAAATCCTTCATAAAAGTTATTGCATTACATTCTTCATGAAATTATCTTTCCATTGACATATAATTTTATGGTATTACTCCAAAAAAAAAAAAAAAAAAAGTGGTGTTATGAGCCATCAAACCTCAAAAATACACTATTTCCAAAAGGTTTCCACAATTTTGGCCACTACTGTATATATAATTCCCTTATGCTTTCGAATTTCATCCACCCATCTCCCATATGATCTTCTATATCTTTTCCTGTCCCTTGGAATACAGTCCAGAATTTCGGTTGTCCATCGGTGGTCCGTTCTTCTGGCAGCATGTCCAGCCCATTACCATTTTAGGGATTTTATTCTGATCATGATGTCTTCCACTCTTGTCATTTTCCTTATGCATGAGTTTACTTCTTCATAATCGTTTACTGATTATTGCTTATTTCTTGCTTTTGTGATGCACTTACTTGTTGAGTGTAGTCATTATCATGGTCGTTCGATGCCTATGTTTGTGTTCACATGAGTGCTCTTCGGGCATGTGGTGCAGTTTACGCACTATGATATTTTCGCTTGCCTCCTGTTTCGATTCCTATGCTTGTATGCAATATTGTCTGTCTGATCGTACCTAGCATGCTCTCTCTGCATTTCTTTGCCTGACCCAGCTTTGTTGGTCCTAATGTGCACACTTTTGTTTTTCATACAATTTTTCTCATGTGTGTGAATATTTTAACTAGGTGTGCAAGTGCACACCTACTGCATTTTTTCATCATATCTCTTTTGGTTATATCAAGTATGCATCTCTCCAGGCTTCTTTCAGTTGACTGCAGTCTTTGTATGTCTTTTTTAGTTAAGGTCCACGTCTCTGATAGGTACGCAAGCACTTGAAGGATGCATTGATTAAACTATATATATATATTTCTTTTTTTCTTCAGAAGTCCGGACATCGACTTATCTGTTGGAACTTCTCAATTAAAAAAAAATGTTGTGTCTCAAATTTGATCGGGATCCAAGCCAAGCATCCTGAAAAGCAATATTTTGTTCTTAAGAAACGATTCCGAAAGCCTACGAAATGTAATATTCCATTCATTAAAAACTTGTTTAAAAGCTGCTGAAACGGATATTTCCGTTCCACAGAAACGTTAAAATCGTGACAGATTTCGAGTGTCCTTCTGCCGTATTTTAATTGCATTTGCCCTCGCGATCTCTCCAAGACTACGTTGGTAGCATTCACCCCCGGTTTTGGAAAGCCTCCAGAACTAGAATGGGTGCATCTCACATAGCTCGCAATGATTAAACCTCTGAAACACATCGCTGCCACGCATCTGATTGGCTGATGGCAATTGTGTCGACGGCCGGCGGCGCATGCGCTTTAAAGATAGCAATTACCAGCTGCTAGCGAAAGCAGTCCTTTTTCGATCTAAAAATCTCTCAGTTTTATCTCTCAACTGAATTAAAATTAACAATTGCTTCTGTTTGCTTATCTTAATTTATTTCGCGTTTCCGATTGAAATCAAAAGCCCTTTATTTTCTGATTTCAATCCGTAACTCATGCTGTAAACATCACTCTGATTTGGCACACTTGTGTGGCCTCGGTTTTCTTTTTACATTTGTGCGGCGGTTTCTCCTACTTTTCGGTACTACGGAAGCAATACAGTAGCGTCATTTTGTAAGAAAAAAATAAATAAACCTACGAAAATCGACTTTTTTTCCAAAAAAATGAGGAAGTTACTTCACTTTCTCTTCCTTTTAATATTTACTGGAACATTAAAAATGCAGTTAACGAATTTTGGAACACTAACTGTATGTGTTCGAGCCTCGTCTTATACTCAGATGCAGTTATCTATGAATGAAGATAAGGAAATTGAGAAATTTAATCCATTCAACTTATACACCATAGCAACTTCTGAACACTAAATGTATTTGTTGTAGCCTCGTCTTATACTCAGGATCCACTTATCTATGAATGAAGATAAAGAAGGTGAGAAATTTAACCCACTCAACTTATACTATATATCAACTTCTGAACACTAACTGCATTTGTTCTAGCCTTGTCTTATACTCAGGATCCACTTATCTATGAATGAAAATAAAGAAGGGGAGAAATTTAGCCCATTCGACTTATACTCTATATCGACTTATAAGCTGAAAAATACGGTATATATATTTTTTGTTTCCCTGAACTAAATATCATTATCTTCAAACCTTCAAGGTTCTTTGATGCAAGCACCATCTTTCTCCATTTTTATCCATTTATCACCATTGTGAACCACTCTTCTATTTCAATTCCGTGTCATCCCATTCCAAATTCATTCTTTCAACATGTTTATTTTGAGGTCTTGGCGTCATTAACTGTTAAAGCATAAAAGCCTACTTTCTAGGAATCCAGTGTGTGCTTGAGCTCTTAACGAGGTGTCCAATGAGTGCTCGAGATCTGTACTTTTGGTAGTGGGGCTCAGGACCTATAATCCAATGGATGCCCAAGCGTTGTAAATGAAGTCCAAAAGAATCTTGAGCTCTTGTCTTGAGGTCCAATGTGTGCTCCAGCTATTAAGAAGATGTCCAATGAGTCATCAAGCTCTGAGTAAGTCAATTTTGTACCGGTGTTTAAGACCCGAAATCCAATGAGTGCTCAAGTTCTGGATACGTCCCTTTAGGGCTGAGCTCATGATGCAGAATCCAATGGGCGCTCGGGTTCTGAATAAGTACTTTTGGTAGTGGGGCTCAGGACCTGTAATCCAATAGGCGCCCGAGCATTAGACATGATGTTTAATGGGGGCTCGAAGTTTTGTCTTGAGGGCCAGTGGGTACTCCATCTCTTAATCAGATGTCTAATGAATCATCAAGCTCTGAATAAGTCCATTTGGTACCGGAGTTCAGAACCCAAAACTCAATAGGTGCTCAAGCTCTGGATCAGCCCTTTTGGTTCTGAGCTCAGGATGCGGAGTCCAATGGGTGATCGAGTTTTCTACATATGTACACACACACACACACACACACACACAGTTGGACATCGATTAAAAACAAATTAGGCATATGGTTTAATCGGTGACGGGTTTTTAAAAGTAGGACCGATGCATAATTAAACACGCTCTTAATTTTTCGTGCGCATTTTTTACAGTTATAGGTTTTCTTAATTTTGGCCCCTTAAAAGACGTACAGTACGTGTCACTCTATTTTTTTCCATGTGCCTCTACGTGTATGCATGCACATATGCATGTATAGCATGTTTTTAAAAAGCAGGTTTTTAATCAAGTTATTTCCACCTCTTCCTTCATCACTCTAAATGTATGATTCTAAAACTAGATTTTGGAAGTATTTCATGAGCACGAGCAGTTCATGTTATTTTCATGATGAATTTTGTTCTCGTAAAAGTATGTATAACGAAGTAAATTTCTCCGTCATTTTTATCCGCACCAGGATTCGAACCTGGGTCCCCTCATTCCGGAATAAGTTGCTCTACCAATTGAGCTACGCGGACGTTTTATTCTGATTCCTATCTGCCTTTATGTCGTGTGCGTCCTTCTGGCAGGTACGTCACATCTCCTGGTACGTTACATATGGACCACATAATCTTTCACCTTCCCCAAAATGCAGATCAAGAGACTTAAATATAAGCTTTGTTTACAATATGCATTGCCATTGTAATAAATCGTTTTAAGTATCGAAGTACTGAAAAGGAGGAAATTATAGTGCTATCCGCTGAAAATGTAAACCGGCCAATTTAAGTCTTTCTTTTCTTTTCTTTTCTTGAAAATGTTATTCTTTCCAATTACGTAATGGGTGCTCAGCATACATTGATAAATTTCACAGGACAGCTCACATGGTCCAAGATAGAGATGAGTTCGGGCTCAATTTTAGGAGCCCGGGCCCGCATTCTTGGAAAATTTTGCTTATCAAGGCTTGCATTTATGCATTATACACTGGCCAAAGATATGGCCCAAGCAAGGATTAGTTTAAAAATCATTAGTTTAAAAAGTTTAGTTTAGTTAATCCACTTCACAATATTAATGTTTTTTAGAAATACTACGCATAAAGCCAAATGTTCTAAAATGTGGATTTGAAATTAAATAAATAATCTTCGATAGTATCAGGGTAATCAGTAATTTTGGTAAAAGCTGAAGAAAAGAAAATCGTTTAGAAAAAAAAAATTCCATTCGTTATTTCTTTTTGATTTCTAAATTTACTTTTATTTTGAATAAACTGCATTATAAAACGTACAAAGCCGTACAGACAGTTGCAAATGTTTGAAATTTTGACTCTAGAAAACTAATATTTGCAATATAATTTACATATATACTAATTAGTAAAGGTAGTTCAGAGTGATGTAGTAGAATATAAAAAAAGCATGTATGGAAATTTCCAAAATGAAAAAAAGAGAACGTAAAAGCATTCCAGACCAGATTATTCTGCATTTTGTAACATCAACAAAGCTTTGCGCTTAATAGTATAATAATCACAATATTATCATATGTGTGTGGAGTTTCCAGATCAAGTTCATCATGAAAAATGAGAGAGAGAGAGAGAGAGAAAGAATTGCATCTAATGCCTCAGCGCTTCAACTTGTTCTTTTCTCTAAAACTCGACCTGCTGCACTAAAAACCAACGTCACCCCCAAAATCGCGAGAGTGAGGAACTTTAAAAAAAAAATAACAATACTTCTAACTGCACAATTTTGGAAATGAATACATCATTTTAAAGATAAGATTCTTGATTTTTAATTAAATACAAAAAAATGGGAATGTGATTTTTTCCCAGTTTTTCGATACCAGACCTCCTTAAACTAATCCTTGCTTCGGCCATAGCTTTGGACAATGCATTATGCAAGTCTTACTAAGCAAAAATTTGTCTTGCAATGGCCGCTAGCTTAGGAAATTGAAAATCCTTCCACCATGGTAACAAATCCACAATAAAATTCAACACGTGTAATTTAACCGGGCTCGGAATTACACGTGTTGAATTAATTACAGTAATGAAATTCAAGACGTCTAATTCCGAGCCCGGGCCCTGTGTATTCGGTAGTTAATGAATTCTGAGCCCGTCCGAGCTCATCTCTAGTACAAGATCGCCCTATGTGCGTGGTTGTGTATTCTCCATTCTCTTGTTAACCCCCTCCCCCATCTCTGATGGGTGGAAATATTTTCCTAAGAATGTTGTTTTCAAGCCATTGAAGTGGTTTTCATCGCTGTCTACAAGCTAAAACAGTGATGTCTTAATAAATGCCGAACTTGATTCTGTCAATAAAATAAAAAATAATAATAATAATTAAAAAAAAAAAAAGAAATAAAAGAAATTGGTGAGACCAAAAGAGACAAATTAGAGTTCAGGTAGCACTTGGGGCGGTACCATTTCTTGTTTAAACTTCTTCAAAATGTTCAGGAGATGCCATTTAGTCACATTTAGAAATAAAGGACGCGTTCTATAGCCCATTCAACTAAAGAAGAACAACTGCCTTTGTCGACAACAATGGGGACGGCGATTTTCCGTTAATTGGATCAATAAGCGGTGAATGTTGTTCACGTAGTTGAAGATCCTCTGGAGGCTATTCGAGCATTTCTGTGACTGAGAGCCATAACTACCAGCTGCATTCAGTTCGTTTTATGTGGTACTGAAGGTTCGAACTCCCAAACAGTTGCGAAAAGCTGTGCAAACAGCCACAGTTTGATTGTCACTCCGGGATAGACATAACGTTGGGTTATAACATTTATTTTGTTTTGTCGAGCCGTGCTGATAAGCTCTCGGTCTCACCAAGAAGGAAATGGGCTAGAGTCATAAAACTTACAGACTATTCCACATATTCACCCCAAAGTTCAACACACTTGGCACAGCGTTTCTGGAGTTTCTTTAATCTTTCCAAAAAAATTCTGAAGTCTGATCACTCAAATACTGCTCTGCTGCTGACATCACCTTTGAATCATTCAAAATATGCTTCCCTTTCAAACTTTTTTAAGGTTTGGGAACAGGAAATAGTCCGATGGAGCAAGCTTTGGTGAGTAGGGTGGATGATCTATGCACTTAAACTCCCAGATCCCTCAAAACATCCATTGTCTTGCCACCCTTGTGAACCAGCGCATTCTCCTGCAAAAAAAGAACACCTTCCCGCAGTTATCCTCGCCTTTTTTTCCTTCAAAGCCTCCTTCAATCGGTACAGCAAATTGGAACAGTATTCAGCCGTTATTGTTTGGTCCTTCGGGAGATAGTCAGTCAGTAAAACGCCTTCCGAATCCTAAAAACACCGTTGCCATGATCTTTCCTGCAGGCCTTTGAGTCTTGAATTTTTTGGCCGTGGAGAACCCGAGAGTCGCAGGAACTGTTGTTTCGTCTCTGGATCGTAGTGATGTAACCACGTTTAATCAAAAGTGACAAGCAGCTGCAAAAATTATCACCAGATCTCTCAAAATGCTGCAAAACTGATTTGGAAATGGGCACTCGTTTCCGTTTCTCATCGGCGCTCAAACATTTGGGCACCCACTTACCCAACATCTACTGCATATCCAAGTGCTCATGAATTATGAACCCAACACGTTGTCTGGATATCTGCATTGTCTCAGCTATTGTTTTAGCCGAGATTCGCCGATCTGACAAAATCAAATCAGGAACATGATCAAAAATTTCGGGTGTTGTCACTGTTGAAGGCCTCCCAGATCTTGCTGCATCTTCAGTCTCAAAGTCTCCAGGTTGAAAGTTGGCACACCGTTTCTTCCCAGTGGAATATGAAGGGCACTTGTCACTTAATGTTTGCGTCATACACTCGTAGATTTCCTTCTGCAGAAGCAGAAATTTCATGACAGCCCGAAGTTCCACATTTGAAAATTCTTCAACATTTTGCATTGACATATTCAGTTCAGGACGTCAAACATCCGCAAAAATAAGAGCTATTAGTCTGAAAATTGGCATTTTACAACACAAAAGAACACTCTTTCGAGCTGCAGTGACAAAATAATGCTACATTTACAGGAAGTGGGTTGGTCCGAGAACTTTTCAGCATCCCCTCGTACAGTGGTAGAAATGGGCCGGAACGCAGCGGAACCCCGTTCCTGGAGCGAAACCCCAAGTTCCGGGAGCGATGCGACACCAAAAGAAAGAGAGTATTTAATTTAAATAAAACATTTCGTAATGCATTATACATTTCAATAAATGTCGCCATCTTGTATGAGTTGTTCGTCGTTCCAAAAATAAAAGTTTTCTTTCTGTTCCAATGAAGATCTAATAAGGTGTTTGGTGAGAGAGAAGTTCAGAACAAGAGCTTCTGGCGGACCGCGGAGGAGGTCCGCGGTCCGCCAGAAGCTCTTGTTTAAGAAGGTAATTCTTATGTTTTTTATGTTTATGTTTTTTTTATGATAATTTTGGTTTTCAAATCGAAGTTATAATAGATATTTCAGTTAAAGTAAAAGGATATTTCATACAGAGCCAAGTTTTTTTTTATTTTGTCGCCCAAAACAATTGCATATCTCCGCCTCAAAAACGAGCTAACTTTTTTCTCCAATGTTCATTAACAGCGGGCACTTTTAATTGCACCTGTATCCGAATGGCCTTTTCAATAAGAAACGTACCTCTCAATAAAGAAAACAGCTCTGACTTCAGCTAAATATATTTCATTTAAAATTTTAATAACGAAATTTCCTTATATGGCTATATATCTGCTGCTGATGGGTTTGTGCATATTAAATATTTATGACATTTACCTGTACGTCAGGTTCCGGCAGTGAAACATTCCCATTTGCTACTGCATATACAGTAAAAGTCCGATATTACAAGTACGGCTTATAGCGAGAATCCCGCTGTTACGAGAGATTCAAAATGCACCATCAATTTGCTAATGTTAAAGATAGGAAAAATCTTCGTGTATTACGAGTGGCAAATCTAAGGAGCTCCCGCTATAACCAGAGGATTACATGACCAGTCTTTCTTCTTTCAAAGAAACAAATTCTTTCCCTGAAATTTCTGGAAGTTGCAGGGAGATAAACGCGTACAGCTGCACACAGAGATGAATTACCAGTGGTTAGTCTGCTTGGATGTTGTCTCTCCGCTTTCTTCCACTCGTCTCCACAATGGTGGGAAGTCGACATTTTTTTACACGTGTACATTGTATGTTTTCTTTCTCTAAATGGAGAATAAAAGGAAAAGTTGACTTTGGGAACAAAGTTAAAAGTTTTATATGAATGTGAGAAAAGTTTAAAGTCGAAAAGTGAGATCGCAAGAAAATTTGGTCTTGCATCATCAACGCTGTTTACAATTTTAAAGAACTAAGAAAAGATCAAGGAGGCGGCTTTGCTAAATAACGCACCGGTGAAATCCATGAAGTTACGCAATGGTGAACACAAGGAATTGGAAGATGCTTTGCCGTAATCGAGCCAGAAACATTGTTGTTGGTAGCCGGATGATAAAAGCTAAAGCTAATGAATTAAGCGTTGAAATGAAAAGCGAGAATTTTAGTTGTTTGGACGATTGGCTAAACCTATATTTAAAATAAGAAAAGGGATTTCCATGAAAAAAATATTTGGAGAATCAGCTTCTGTTAGCACACAAACGGTTCAGGATTAGTCCCCTACCCTTTCGGAAATTCTAGCTCGACACAATGCAAAAGACATTTACAATGCAGATGAAGCGCGTTGTTTTATAACTTGTTGCCTGACAGTACTTTAGTCGTAAAAGGCAATCATGTAAAGGAGGAAAACGCAGTGAAAAACTTTTAACTTTTCTATGTTGCGGCAATATGAATGGTAGTCATAAATTAAAGCCCTTAGTGATTGGAAAATCACAAAGGCTGCGCTGCTTTCACGGTACTTTGTTATTATGTGCATATGAAGATACCAATAAGAAAATTATAATAGTGCCGTTATTTATAATTGGGTGAAGGCTTTCGACGTTCAAGTTCGAATTGAAAACAGAAAAATAGCGCTATTCATCGGTAATTGTCCTGAACACCCAAGTCCCGAAGATGTTCAATTGTGTAACATTGAACTGTTATTATTGCCACCTAACTGAACTAGTATACTTCAGCTTTTGATTAAGGAGTCATGAAACTTATAAAGCAAAAATATCGGACCATTCCGGTAAATGAAGCGATCAGACGGATGTCATCAAAGACAACCCAGTAAAATGGAACGTCCTTGAGGCCATTAAAGCTCTTGCCGTGGCATGGAATGAACTGCTAGAAAAGCACACTGAAACAGGTTTTAGACATGCTGGCTTCATTACCAAAGATGACTTGAATAAGAAAATCTTTGCGGACAAACCTGCAGAACAGGAAGCAGATGGATGGAACATCATTGCCAAAAAAATGGGATTGATATTTAGCTTCCAAGACTACTTCAATGCTGACACAGATGTAGTACCTTGGAATAATATATCTGAAACAGAAATCATGGAATCAGAAAAAAAGCTCAGAAGAAGAGCAGGATGATGAAGAGGATAGAAATGAAAGCGTACTATCTCAATAAGGGTTCACGCAAGCTTTAAACACAATCGGACAATTTTATTGTATGTCAAATGCACCTATTGAAGAAACGGCAATTGTCCGTAAAGTTGAGATTCACGTGCTACAGTCATCAATATCAAAGAGGAAACAAAATATTCTCCATTCTTACGTTTGTAAAAATCCCAATCTGAGTTAAAAACAAACATCAGGTATGTAATATGTATTGTTTTGATTACGTTTCTTTATTATGTAGTACTGTTCTTTATGTGTTATGTAGTACACAGTCGAGTACATTATTGTGACCACCTCCTACTTTAGACGTCAACAGCGCGTAGTCAATGAAAGAAGGCACGAGTCGTGAGCAGGCTTGGAGGGTATATAAGGTGTGGTGTAGGCAATCTGAAAACAAGCCGCGGGTGGCCTAGTGGGCAACGTACGTGACTGCCGCGGAAAAGACCTCAGGTTCGATCCCAGGCAGGTACGAACGCTCGATCCACTAAGTATCCGCCGTGCGTCGGATGGGCACGTTAAGCCGTCGGACCCCGGGTACTGGCCCCCGGTAATAAATAAGGGCGTCTTCCTCGCCCTTTCTACTTCACTTCCGTGTCACTTTCCTATCGGGCACTCTAGCCAAAATCTCCTAGCTTCCTATTTCTAAGGGTTGTTTAAGACCTGGGGTCAGACACTCCCTTCCTAAAATCCTCTAGATCTGATATGATATGACCTGAAAACTTATCACTCGTTGCTGTCATGGATAAAAGGAGCGATTTATCAGATTTGCAAAAAGGGATAATTATCGGCTTTCCGGCCAAGGGTGGCAATATTTCTGAAACAGCGCAGTTTGTGAACTGTTCACGTGCTGCTGCTGAGGTTAAAGTGTATCGTGATTGGAGAAATGGCACTATTGCGAATAAGCGACGTGGAAGCTGCGGAGCACCACGTGCCATTAATGTGAGAGGTGAACGTCGGTTGCGAAGGTGCGTAAGGGCTGATCGACACGTTACATTGGAGCAACTCACTGCCCGAATGAACCAGGGGGCTACCGGAAGTGTGTCTAAAACGACAGTTCAGCGAACCCTGTTGCGTATGGGGTTCCGACGCAGAAGGATGGTCACTGCACTTATGCTAACGAGGTGCATCGGCAGAAAAAGCTTACATTTGCACGGCAGTATCGGAATTGGACCTCCGCTGATTGACAAAGGATTGTCTTCTCCGATGAGTCACGTTTTCTGCTTCATCGAACGGATGGACGTTGGCGTATAAGGTGAGAAACATCGGAGGACAAACACTCTTCAACCATTGCTGGTAGAACACAAGTTGGTGGGGGCAGCGTTATGGTCTGGGGAATGCTTTCGTGGCATTCTCTGGGTCCACTCATACCTGCGGAAGGCACTACGGACCGAATTCGTTATGAATCCATCCTTGCAGACCACGTACACCCATACACGCTGATTGTCTTTCCTGGGGCGGATGGGATCTTCCAGCACAACAACGCAACGTATCAGAGAGCTAGAAATGTCCGAGAGTGGTTGGAGGAGCACGATGAAGACTTCAAAGTACTTCCCTGGCCCCCTAAATTCCCAGACTTAAACCCAATTGAGCATCCGTGGGACCACCTCGATCGTATTGTTCGCTCTATGAATCCTTCACCACGCACCCTCCAGCAGCTGTCAGACGCACTGCAGTCAGCATGGCTCCATATACCTGTGGATACCTTATTGAGTCACTCCTAGCCCATCTAGCTGCTGTCCGCGCTGCATATGGCGGTTACTCTGGATATTAGCTAGTGGTCACAATAATGTGACTGGACTGTGTAAATATACAGTGATTAAATGTACGTTGGATAAGGAAAAAACTGCCCAAATTTTGTTTTCATACCTTATAAATGTTTTGTGTGACTTTCATTGGTCACGCGAACTACATCGAGGCGATAACCAAACTCTTGCCATACGTGATCAAGCATGTCTGTGTTGTCAACGACTGCAGAGCACTATAAATGCGAACATTGAGTTACCGTTGTGAGGAATGATGGTACATACACATTATCTTTAACATACCCTCAGAAGAAAAAGTCGCGAGGGGTGAGGTTCGGAAACCTGGCGGGCCACCTGGAAAGCGCTTTGTCGTCGTGTCCACAGCGACCAATCCAGCGGCTAAGGACAAGACATAATAATACTAATAAGACAACCTATGTCTTTTTTTCGGGCCGTGGTCTTCGGCTGTCGTCGCCTACTGGTGTTTTCTTGAATGGTTATCTTGTTGCATTCGGGTCTTCTGGGAAATTTCTGGGTGTTATACTACATGAGACTTTGCGTTGGGATGTCCATATAAGTTATTTAGCAAATATTCTTAAGTCTCGTATTGGCGCTATTTCTAGGATTTCTAGTTTTTTGACAATCAGACTCAGATTAATACTATATAATTCCTTTATCTATCCCATGTTGTCTTATTGTATTTTGGCCTGGGGACAGACAACGGATGGTAACGTTAACAGAATTCTTATTCTTCAGAGAAAATACATTCGACTTCTAAATTCATTTTTAAATACTGGTATTATTTATTTTCTTTATAACATACTTCCCTTCGATAAAATATTCATTTTCAGGTTATTACTATTTGTGCATGACAGAGTCTATACGAAGAGGTATATTGAACTATTGCAATTACAGCGTTTCTCCCATTCACATAATACTCGAGGTCATGCAAGTTTTGTGGTTCCTAGGGCGCGCACCAGATTGCTGCATAACAGTATTATTGCAGCTGGACCCCGTGAGTGGAACAGACTGCCATTATACATCAGGGAAATAGTGGCCTCTGGGGCATTTAAAAAACTGCTACGAGAGTTTTTGTTGTTTGATTGAGTTCCTGTATTCTTTCTTTTACGGTATGTCAATACCGGTCGTATTTCAAATGTTGCTATTTTTATTGTTTTGACCTGACTCATCTACCTTTGGAGATCAGGGGCTCATCAGGCTTAAATTTAAGCCTTTTCCCCTGGCTCCATGCTACAGTTCCATAGTACATTACGCTATCTTTGTTTTTTTGATGAATTACTTTGTATTGATTTTTTGGTCAATTATAAATGAGTTTCAGTGCTTGTATGTTTACGATTATTATGCTAGATATATCTGAGGTGGTTTGAGCTCTTGTTTACTCTTGGAATAAATAGTTAGTACTAAATGTTATTAATTTATATTGAACTTTGTGATATTACTGTGATTCCATGTTTTCATTGCATTGTGCTAACATTGTGTTAATATTTAATTTTAGTATAGTACATATCACAATTTTGATGTTTGTATTTTGTTAAATTTGATGTACTGTGTTGTGTGGCAGAATTTTCATTAAATTCAAATTCAAATTCAAAATAATGACAGTCTTTCGCCCAGGTGCACATACACGGGTTACATTGCGCCATCTAGCGGTTGAATGCGTAAACTCGGTGCGTTTCTTTTCGTTCTAATGTGTGGTACGCTATTATTACCTTGATTTTTACAGAGCTATAATCTAATGAAATCGGATGAATCATTTTAAATTACCCTGAATAATATAGGGTTTTTCGACATAAACTAGTTTACTCATATTGTAGAATATGTTAAACTGTATTGATTTGGACACCGTCACATTAGTATGAATTCCATAAGAACTGCAGTCTTTACGTTATACATCAAATAACATAAGAATGAAGATATATCTCATTCCTTTTTTCCCCGACCATTTTCTTTCCTTTTTTTTCTTTCTTTAAAGAAAAACTGATTTGGTTATTCGTAAATGAAATAAAAACGTCCCTGCTCTTCTTACAAAAGCACAATCTTTCAGAATAACTAGAAATATTCAAATATGTCAATTTTCAGTATTGAAATATTTCCAGATAATTTCAGTATAAATGTTTTTTATAATAAGGCTGATACTTTGTGGAACGTTTTTTCCCCCTCAGGCTGGTACTTCGTGAAACGTTTTTTTTTTTTTTTTTCTCGTGCTGAGCAGGCGAGGAGAATTTAACCCGCGCCTCGGGAATGACATTAAAAAAATTCAGGGTTTTAGATTTTTTTTTTTATTGAAGGTTTAACAACCACCGTGAGCAGCTCGATGGGCCATAAGCAGTCGCCCCTCCCTGATTTAAGGCGACTGGTTCCAGGGAAGGGAGAGAGCCAGTGCCATAAGGCAAACAAAATATCCATGCCTCAACGGGATTCGAACTCAGACCCTTCTCGGACGAATGGTCATAACCCAGCGTTGAGACCACTGCTCCACTGGGACGACTTTTAGATGTTTAGTAATTAAAATAGAAAATAATATTTAGTTTTATCAGAAGGTATTTTAAGTGGCGGGAAATCCAATAATCCGAATATTCATCCGATTTCGGACTTAGTGAAAAAGTAAGAAAAGCGTAGGGACAAATGTGATGTTTCGCCCCTGCAAACAAATGAGTAAGGCAACCAGATCAGAATACACACATTAACACACACATGTCTCATACGTACTAACGCTCACTCAGATGCCAGCGACCTAAACGTTCGGCCATCGCGACACATGGCATAATTAGATCAAAGCGACAGCATGCTTTTACGATTAATACATTTCTGGAATTCCTTATTGTTATTAAATATAGAACATATAAATCACAACTTATTACCCTGATTTCGTTATTCACCGATTTTCAGTGTTAAGAAATGCCACAAGGATCAAGTTTACGACTGGGTAACGAGCTCTTCCTTCCGTTTTTAACGAGATCCAATTAATAAGTTCAGACCATCGAACGATTTGCTTTTGAAAAGGTTCATGAAATATTGATAATTGTCTACTAAATCGAAACTTTTTATTAGCACAAAAACAGATATTTGTATATATTACAGTATTTTAAAGGGTGTCTCAGGCGCATTGCCTTTATCTCTTTCTTTTTTTAACCTTTATAATTTGAAGTTTGGTAAGGGTGATTTGGTCACGTCCTTTCGGACAGTATATAAAACTTCCTGGTGTAAATGGTCACTTCGTTTGCTAAAGTGCTGTAGAACCCGGAAACCGGAAGTCTGGATATCGGCTTCCAAAAATCTTGTACCCATTCATGAAGGTAAAGTAACTTTGATATTCGGAAACTTTCATAATGAAAATGTTAATTTCATGTTTTATATCAAAAGCAGAGACACTGTTTTGAGTTCAAGGTCACAAATTGCAAAATTACCGTATTTTTCGGAATATAAGGCTTGCCATACTACATTACTTCGGAACGGAAACGAAACGTCAAAATCGTCTGCAAGAAAAATTGGTTACCGTTATTTCCAGTGGAAGCCCGCACATTACGCCGGAAACGCATCGGAATTCTTGCTTCGGAAACGACAATCGGAATCGGAAATTTTGATATCGCTGGCTGAGAATATTTCTTCCGAAGAGATTTTATTCCGAAACATTGGCGCATGCGTTAAGTCAAAACCATCTTCCTGAGCTGTTCATTTTTTCACATCGGCAGATGTGCAAGCTCTTGCCGCGCGACATGATCTGTCTGTGTTTAGTGGTTCTACCTTTTTGGAAGTTGTTTTTGATTTTTCTTTCAGAAATGTCTTTTGACGAAGAATTAATCAACACTATGAAAAACAAAACAAATTTGTACGGCATTGGTCATAAACAGTATTACAATACGGTGATGAAACAAAACGTGTGAGACAAAATATCAGAAAATCTAACTAAATCTGCTAAGTACTACTTTTTCTCATTTAATAAAAACATTTAATTCTAAAAAATACGTACATAAAAAATAGAGTCCGTAGGTAAATGCATATCGCTGCCATGGGATCATCTTATTGTATTCCATGTTATTTTTGTTTTTGTTTGTTTGTGTAGAATCTAATTATCAGTGTCATTTTGTTTCACGTTCATTCGGATATAATGCTGTTAATAAACAGGAACAGTACACCAACTATACTCAAAATAGTATAATTATACTAGTGATCCGAATTTCTTTGGCGTAGAATAGAAATCAAAGTTTCCAAGCTTTCGCACATTAACCAGAGGACTTTTTCAAGGAAGGTAGCCAGCTAACTGCAAACTGAATAGTAGAACACTTCAACAATTTGAACGCGGTGACTTGAGTAGACAATAAATGAACAGATACGAATGTAATTATTCGTTCACAGAAACGAGGCGTCAGGTTGGTTGGGCATGAGGTACCGTGGGAAAAAGTGCTGCATTATTTAACGAACTGGTTCCAAATTCGTGGCAATTCTAGAGAGACGCTATCAATGTAAGCTTCACTGTTGTTAATGATTTCTAAGGTTTCGCAAATGGTAGTAGATTTACGCATGGAGTAGGAAGCTAATTTATTTATATCGTCCCACATAAGATCAACGGACTTGAATTTGACTTTCCTGGAGACGGCCGCGGCAGTACTTACTTTTCACTGGTTACTGTTGGCGAACAGCAAGGAAGGTCAGCAACACCTTGACCCGACCCGTTTGACCCGTAAGAAATTGTCGACCCGTTGACCCGTTTCCATCTCTGCTTGGGTGGGGGTAAAGCAGGGGAGGGGGTTACGACCAACTCGATAAGCTGTAAGCAGTCTCCCGTCCCTAATTTAGGGCCACTGGTTCCAGGGAAGAGAACCAGTGGCGTAAGACAAACACAACATCCATGACTTGCCGGGATCCAAACCCGGACCCATCTCGGACGAATGATCAGAAGCTAGAGCTTAGACCATTGCGCCACCGGGGAGGCAAAAAAGTTTTTTGAGATGGCCCAAGATATAAAAAAACTGTAACGAAGACATTTATTACTAGCGAAGATAATAATAAAGTAGAAGAATCCAAATATGCGGATCATGACGTCCGTAGCTAACATGGAAGCTGTAAAGCAGTATTGAATCGAGAAAGGAAAGACGCATTCTGGAAAAATATCGCTAATGTCAAATACAACCTTGAATGCGTACATTGATTTTCAGAGGAAGAGTATGAGATAATTATGTATTTCTTCGTTCTGTCATAAATAAAAAAGGCATTTCGAAGGAATGGTTGGTCCTGAAAATTAGCCAAGCCATGTTTTTCGTTTGGTGAGAGAAAA
The DNA here is from genome assembly GCA_039090855.1 of Macrothele yani. Lineage (NCBI taxonomy): Eukaryota > Metazoa > Arthropoda > Arachnida > Araneae > Macrothelidae > Macrothele > Macrothele yani. The sequence continues at coordinate 4,074,447 of CM077012.1, forward strand.
TTCTCACAGGTTGAGCATCCTGATCCGAATGCTTGAAGCTGAACGTGTTGTGGATTTTGAGATATCTCTAAGAAGCTGGTATTTTACCTTTATTCATTACAGTAATTCATTATTCTCCACCTATAATCAGGACGTCACTAGATTAAGAGCATTGGGTGCTGAGCAGAGCTTAAGTTTTTTCACTATCTCCTACTCACCCCATTGCCCCTCTTCCGAAATAAAAAGAATAACAAAACTCCACAATTTCGGAACTCATAGTTGTTGCTTTTAATTTAATTGCATGTTAAATTTAAAGTAATTAAATTAATTAATTTAATTTCCCTTACAACTAATGTAGTCCCGAGATCTGAAGTTTTAAGATTAATTTTAGCGCCCCAGTTTCTTTGCTAGGGTGGGGAGTATTTAACAGTGTTGCAGTGGGCTCACCTTTCTTCTGTTTACGAGGATTTTTATTTGTGGGTTTTGTTAGGACGACCAACAAATTCCGAATGTAAACATTATGGAAGCTAAACTTTTAGCGTTATGTCCCCCTCAGTTTAAACAAGGGACAAGTGAATAGTGGATCCTATGTGTTCTCTGCGTGCTATCTGGGTGGTCTGGTTTATCGAGGTGGCAACGCCACAGAGTACTAGGCTTTCAGAGACAAAGCTTTGCTGCTGTGAGAAGTAATTAGTAGTGGTGCAGTTAAGGACAATTAAGCAAGAGAGAGAGGGAGAGACTGAGAGATTCACCGAATGGCATGCTAGCCCTGAAACACCAAATTCAGCGTACAAAACACAAAATACCTGAGCTTCCAATTGATCTACACGTCCACCAGGTTTTGAAGTGTTGCCAACACTTGAAAAAAGAAACCCTATGGCTGAAAGGTAAAAACCTATATATATATTTATCTTTATATGAACCGCATTTCCCACCCGACTATCCGTAGGACGTGTCCTTCCGCAAGTGGTGGTTTCATATAATGGTTAAATGTCAAATGTAAGTATGTCATTCACTTCTTTGTCTTCTTTCTTTATTTTTTGATGATTGAAAACTGATTTAAAATAATAATAATAATAATAATGATAATAATAATAATAATAATAATAATAATAATAATAATATGAGCTTACTAAAGGTTTAAAAATTATTAAAGAAAAAGAAAAACTTATTTAGAGGTTATTGTAAGATTATTGGGTGTTGGAAGGGGGGAGGGGGAGGGGCTTCAGATCAGATATGGAAGCGTGAGCGGTTCAACGGGCCGAAAATTTCTTGTGGGTCAAACGGCTTGGGTCATTGAAACAATTTCGACCCCGTCTTATTTCACTTTTATTTTTGAAAAGATAAAAAATATTTCAAAGCAAAATGCATACAATGGAATTTTGTGCTAGATATTGGTGCTACCGGAATGCAAACTGATTTGTCATGAAAAAATATTGTCGTCTCTTTCGTAGAGCAACGTAAATTTCCACTGACCGACGATACGGCCAGACGCTAGACTTACCGATATCATATCATAAAACGATACTTCCTTTCCGATTGTTTTCAGTGCGATACTCCGGAGGAAGATAAAGGCAAACGCCTGTCGCCTATGTCCCTGGTGATTTACTCTCTCACACCCAGCGTGTCACATTGTAAGACTGAGAATTATAGAGAAATCATACAAAAATTGTAACATATATCATCATCATCATCATTGTCAACCATTATCAATCCACTGCTGGACGAAGGTCTCCCCAAGTTTCCTCCACAACGGTCTGTCTCGTGCCAGTCTCCTCCATGTCACTCCCGCATATTTACGAATTTCATCCACCCATCTCCCATGTGGTCTTTTTCTGGGTCTTTTCCTGTCCCTTGGAATCCAATCTAAAATTTCGGCTGTCCATCTATGGTCTGTCCTTCTGGCAGTATGTCCAGCCCATTGCCATTTCAGGGATTTAACCCTGATCATGATGTCTTCCATATATAACATACTGTATATAGAATTATACACTATATTTGGAATTATGCATACTACTACTACTACTACTAATAATAATAATAATAATTAATATTATTATGCATAATTCCAAATATAGTGTATAATTCTACTGTATATACAGTATGTTATATATGTTACTAGTTGAATACCCGTTCTTCGAACGTGATGATATTAAAAATATTTCTATGATACAGGATTTCATACCATACCATAATATAATTTGTTCCATAAATTAATATACTAATAATACACTTGATCGGTTTGTTCTATAACTTTATTATATCATATCGGTAATAAAATGGATTCAAATACATAATGTTTATAACATGAATTTCTGCATCCTTATAAGATGCGGAGTGTTGTCATTTATTTGTAACTAAACACTTTTATAGCGATGAACGAATAGAAAAATAAAAGGAATATATTGACTTATGTTAGTGCTTCTTTGTACACTACGTTGGCTGTTCTGGAATCATCCGCCAGTATTACCAAACTGTTAGGAGAACTAACTTTTGAGCACGCTACGTAAAACTGGCCATGAGAGAAACAGTTTTCTCTAAAGTCGATACCAGCTATTTTTAAGGATTGTCCTTGTGATTTATTGATCGTCATAGCAAAGTAGACCTTCACAGGAAACTGTAATCTCTTGAATTCGAATGGGTAATCAGATGAAATAAGAGGTAAACGTGGAATAAATACAGATTCCCCATGTGTGCAACCAGTAAATATGGTGGCATCAATGACATTGCGATGTAGAGCATTGATTTGAAGACTTGTGCCATTGCAAAGTTTGGGAGGATTTAAATTCCACAACAACATAACTGGAGCTCCGTTTTTTAATAGAAGCTTGTGAGGTGGCATTCCTGATGGATTCAGAGTCAGAGTGTTTAAGAATTCAACAGGATACTTAATTACTTCGTCGCTGTTAAGTACTGTATCAAGTGATTTATATGTCATTTCCTCGGCTGAAAAGCTGTTTAACAGGATACCATTTAATTCTGAAGCCCCCCTCCCTTTTTTTTTTTTTTTGTTGTTGTTAGGAGAGCTCTTTCACGAAGCCAAGTCACTGGTTTGTTTTTTAACTACTTGATAGGAGGATAAACCATTGATATTAAATTGTGTACATTTGTAACGGTTTTGCACAGGTTTTGTGGAATATCAATTTGCATTCCGTTTCTTTAATACGGCCATCCCCAATCTTCAAGAGCAACTTCGCAAAATCACCGCATTTGTTGTCGATATTTAAATGAACGCGCATGTTTTTTGTCAACGAAAGTTCATCGATGTGAGGCCATAATGATGAAGATTTCAAGCAGACATTGACTTCATCTGCACGGGTTCCCTTTGGAACAACTGGTAAAATTTGACGGAAGTCTCCCGCAAGCAGCACTGTGACACCTCCCATAATATTGTTTCCATTGAGGTCTTTTAAACATCTACCAAGTGCTTCAAATCCTCCTCTGTGGGATATAGTGCACTCATCTCAAACGATAAGTTTACAATAATTTAGAACTTCAGAGAATTCACTTTGCTTCAAAAAGTTCCATGTAAGAGTTTCCACATAATTCATGTTTAGTGGAAGTTTAAAGGCTGAATGAGCAGTTTTACCTCCTTCAAGGAGAGTTGCAGCAATCCCTGAAGAGGCAACAGCTATTGCAATCTTTCCTGCACTTCTTACTTTTGCCAGTAACAGATTTAACAAATATGTTTTTCCTGAACCTCCAGGTGCGTCAAAAAAGAATAATTTGCCATTACTGCTATCGGTGCTTTCAAGTACTTTTACGTAAACCCTTTTTTGATCTAGTGTAAGAAGCAGCTCATTTGCATTTACGTTCTCTAGTGAAGATTGAACATTATAGCTGATTTCTCTGAGGGAGTATTTGTTTTCTTTGTTGGTTGAGGCAATTAATAGTGCGTTAAGGTTTTTTCCCCTATGTTAAGGACCTCATCCTCCAACAGTACTAAACATCTGTTATGTATTTCTGTCTTGTTGAGGATACCTATATTTCCTAACTCGTTATTGACTTGCCTCGAAACATCTTCAGAGAAACTGCCCTTGTACTTTCCCCAAAGATACAATGGTTCTGATATCTGACAAAAAACCAACATGATCGAAAACAATTGTCTTAACACATAAGGCGGTGTAGATAAGTTAGCTTCCTCCAAAGTTTTGTCCCATTGGTTATCATCTTCCAATAGACCAAGGGTTTTACAGGCTGCTTGAAATGTCGGACAGACATTATTATCAACTGTTCCGAGACATAAGAATGATGATGGCCCCCGAACTTCATGCAGTAGTAGGCGAAGATAATAGCACTCTGAGTTATTGGGATGTACTGTATATACTCTTCCGAGAACTTGATCTTTCTTAACATCATGATGACCTTCGACATTCATTCCTTTTTTCTTCGTATAAATGTTTTCGTATCCCAGACGAAGTATGATGGAATCTCATGATATAAAAGTGTTTTGGCGAATTCATCGGTTTTGCACAACTCGAAGAAACCTGTCAGTGTAGTTTTAGGGGGATCTTTTACTCTCTCAAGTACATTCTGAGTTGTAAAATACACGCGTTGACCATTTTCTAAATGGACAGAGAGGTGCATAACAGGAGGAAGGAGGAAATCTTTCATGAATCGGAAATGACAGAATTCTCCAAACAGCTTCTGAACTGCTTAAATGTCTTCCAGTTTGATAAATTTATACTTCATCAAGCTTATTTTCTAATGCAAATGTTGCCTGATCACTGCCCTTATTGATGTATTTGCAGATGTACTTAATTGATCTCACCGAATTGCAATATTCCACGTTGATGTGAGCGTGAAAAATTGCAGAAAGAACACGATTGAAGGGCACCACCCAACGGTTGTTTAGTATCATACCATTTATTTCCACAGTAAAACCACCATCGGAGATCTTCGTCGATACTGAGGGTAGCCGTCATTACCAGTTTGAGTGTTGTTGATCAGAGGTCTAGGATACCTTTTGGTACAAACGCCTGCTGACATGCTAGGTGAGCTTTTGTTCACACTACCACAGGGTCCTTGTATCATGTTACTCTTTACTATGTCGTAAAGAATTGGATTTATTTTTGGATCTGGAATTTCAGCACTTATCACGGGATCAATATTATCTGGTAAAATTTTGTTTTTGTAACCAAAGCAAAATATTTATATGAGGTAGTCAATGTTTCTGCCATTCTACAGAGTACATGTAACATCTTATATCCCCGAATATACGTACATCCTTTCGTTCATAATTTCATAATTTTTTAACTTCCAGGTGGAAAACTCGCGCTATGATGTCATGGCGATCATGTGGTTTTTGTCCAAGAAGCAAAGCTTCAGATATTTCCGTTCATTTTACGTTACATGTAAACGTTATAAACAAATCTGGACGGCCGTAATAACGCACATAAGTCATAGCGTCCTGAGTATGTTGATGCATGTAACGTGGGCCTCCGGTGAACGATGATGGCAAACTTACCATTTAGCCCAAATCTGAAACTTTGGTATCATTTTTCTGAACTGCGTCTTGCAGGGGAATATACTTTTCCTTTCTTAATTTGGTTTGACTATGGCATATATAGTTTAGCCCTTCTGTCTCGATTGTAGCATACATGTCAACCAAGTATTGGCTGAAAAGACTGCAGTTATAAAGCAAATGATTTAGTTCACCTTGTCCGTGCATAATGCGGTAGCTGTAGAAGTCGGCTGGAGACGCAGTTTTTTGCAGATGTTTTTTTAGCACGTCTTTTGTAAAAAACGATCGTGCTTATGTTATCGGTTTGTCCGTCCGTCCGTCTGTACCCACGATATCTCTGCAACTGTTACTCCGATTTGAAAAATTCTTTTTGCATTGGGAAGCTTGAAATATGCGAATGATGATCCTTCATTTCGTTATTTTTTTTTTACGATGTACAATTTTGCCGCTAGAGGGCGTAAATGCAGATGATGTCGAATTCAAAAATACCTTTTATTCCGCATATTTGCTTCTAAACATCCGATTGAAAAAATCTTTTGTCTTTCGATTCCATTTATGTCGAAGAGTATTTTAGATATAGTTACTTTTTCAAATTACCCATAGATTTTCCGCTAGGGGGCGAAAAATAAATTACATTTTTCCCGATAACTCTTCTTCTAAAACTCCGATTTGAAAAACCTTTTCTTCAGCGGATACACCTCCTGATGGAAAATCTTTTGCATATAATTTCAAATTTTTGGTAAAGAATACTGTGGCCACCAGGGGGCGTAAGAGTTAATTTTTGCTTCTGATGTATTTGCCATAAAATCTGAGCTTCTAAAATATCGATTGAAAAAATTCTTTCGTGGACTAATGACACTCACATCGATAAACCTTTTCGGAATATTTTCTTCTTAAAATATTCCACAGTTTCTCCGCCAGGGGCGTAGATGTATATCTTATTTTTGTCAATATCTCTACTTCTAGGAGTATGATTTGAAAAATTCCTTCTTTGTTGGATAGTGTTTTCAGTGTGACATGTTTTTCATATAATTTCAAAATTTTCAAGTAATTCATTGACTTTCCGTAAGGGGGCGTGGAGGTAAATTGCGTTTCCCGTATATCTCTGCTTCTAAATCTCCGATTTGAAAAATTCTTTCTGCACCGGATACAGCTCCTGATGGGAAATCGTTTGCACATAATTTCTAATTTTTATAAAAATGGTTTGGCCACCAGGTGGCATAAGTCTTAATTGCCGCTTCTGATGTATTTGCGGCAAAATATGAGCTTCTAAAATCTCGATTGAAAAAAAGTCATTTGTTGACCGATACTACTCACATCGGCAAACCTTTTGAACAAAATATATACTGAGCAGGTCAACTCAAGTCATTCAAACCTCAAGTCATTCAAACCAAATTTAGAACAAAATATATACTGAGCAGGTCAACTCAAGTCATTCAAATCTTAGGGCGGGGCTTCAGTTGCTGGGCCACAATGGCTCGATTATTGCAAAACGTCCTAGCGTTATCAAAGTTGGGTTATTTAAAAAAACATTTGACCCACTTAAAGTTATCGTAGGAAAAAATCCTTTCTTAGTGCACCTCTATGTTGTAAAAGGAACATTCCTGCGCAATATGAAAGTTCTAAGTTCAGTAGTTTCTGAGATTCGGTGATAAGTCACAGAGTGTGTCAGTGAGGGATTCCAATTTTAAACGAGGTCCGATCAAAAAGTTCCGAGACCAGGCCGATATACAACAAAGTACTTACCTTACTTAAGTCTGGCTATGATCTCCTCAAAGTAGTCTCCTTGGTCAGCGATACACCGCTGCCAGCGTTTTTGCCACAGTTGGAACGCTCCCTGGAAGTCCTGTTGGCAAATCGTGTCAAGCACCGTCTGCGTTTCGCGCTGGATCTCGTCCACGGTTTCAAAACGGTAACACTTGAGCTTCATATTTATCTTTGGGAGTTCGAGAGGGTTAATCAAGAGTTGAACTTCATCTTCGGAAGTTCGACAGTTAGATCTTGACAGAGTTCGATACGAAGCGCCTTCTGTTCGGGGTTCAGAATCTTTGGCACAAACTTTGCAGCAATGCGATGCATGTTCAAAACCTACGTCAGAATTTTTTGCACTGTTCCGTATGACACATTGACGATGGTAGCAATGCCTTGAATGGTTCTCCGACGATCCTCATGCACCAGTTCCCTAATTTTGTCCACATTTTTGGTGGTTTTGCTCGTGGACGGTCGCCCTGACCTCTCGTCGTCTTTCAGTGCCGTTCTTGAAGCGCGAGTGCCACTCAAAACACCTCACACGACTCATTGCTTCATTGTCTTAAGCCTGTTGCAACATTTCATGCGTTCTCGATTTGCCGAGTTTGATGTTCGCTCGCTGCTCTAGTTTGCAATCCATACCGAAATCGCAGCTGTGTTCTGCACGTGGTTACCAAATATCGAGCAGCACAGCTCCTGATGTTCACAGAACGACGCCACTCGGCACAGTGACTTATGAAAGTCACTGCCCTCGACGGCTGCTCGCGCATCTGCGTACTGCCATTTGTTGGCGCGCTACGTACCTAGTCTCGGAACTTTTTGATCGCACTACGTATGTACAGATGTATGATTTCTCTATAACTCTCAGTCTTACAATGTGACACGCTGGGTGTGAGAGAGTAAATCACCCGGGACACAGGCGACAGGCGTTTGCCTTTATCTTGCTGGTGGGTAGGTTTTATAAACTTGGTGGGTAGGTTTGACATCGTGAGGCATGTAAATGATTCAAGTATCACGCTCGGCCGCTTATGTGACGCAAGCAAGGAAGAGGAGTCGTAGCGCTGTGCCTGACCGGATATATAAGGTCGTCTCTCTGCGCTTGCTTTCCATTAGAACCGCACATGGCTTAGTGGTTAGCAAGTCAGACTATCGATGCTAGGTCCTCAGGTTCGAACCTGGGCTGATATTTCAGAGATGGTGTGATTTACTAACAGTCGCTGAATATCCGCCGTGCATCGGACGAGCACGTTAGGTGACGGCCCCCAAGCTGGACCCACTGGTTAAATGGGTATCCTTTCCTGTGCCCCCCTCCTGAAATTCTCTCACCGCACTGTGGGCAACATCGTACTTGTACGGTGGCGCCATCTACTGTACTCTAATCTCACTACAAACTGTTCTGTCAAAGTCACTAGACTTGCTCTCATTCCTTCCGTTTCTGTGTCCTGCCCAAAAGACGATCTCCCTGTAGGTGGCTGGGACCTAAACTCTACTCACTGTGGACGGAAGTCCTACAAGAAAATGACAAATACTTACTTGTCATTCTGACTCGTGCTGTTGTGTTGGTTGCATCCTTTGCCCGAGACATACTACTTTGCAAGTGCAGTATGCCTCGGAGAAGAGTGCGGAAGCAATTCTAGCAGTTGGAGGAGTACGAGAGGCTCTCAATTGTCGGGCTTCGGGAAGCGGGAAGGTCTTATCGCCGTATTGCGCGCCATACCGGTCGTGTGAATATATCACCATAGCACGGTGTTGGCTGTAGTGGATAGATCAAGGCACGCAGCAACGACAGGAAGGGTCTGAGAGACCTGGACAAGGGTCTGACGACCGACGTGTTGTCCGACATGCGCGGAGTGACCCCACAGCCACGATTGCGGATATTCAGCGAGCAATAGTGTCCTCCATGCATCGTTCGATTAGTGCCAGCACCATTGGCAGATGGCTGCACGACGTAGGATTACACGTACGCAGACCGTTACACGGTGAAATTCTTGGGTTACATTATTACTATGGTTTTTGTATGTGTGGTTTTTTGTGTGGGATTATGGTTTTGTTGTGGTTTGTTTATGGTTTGTGTGTGTGTGTGTGTGTGTGTGTGTGTGTGTGTGTGTGTACTTTAACAAGATCGGCATTTGATTTACCACTTTTTGGGCGAACTATTGAGCTGCAGTTCTGGAAAGTCTGCTTCAATTACAGCGAAAGTACTTTTTCCATTTGAAGGTAATTAAGTAAAAATTAATTTTCACATTCTGTAATTTCTCTCACTTGATAAATTTGCTCTGAAATTCTTGTAATTCTGGACATTTTCATTTTTTTGAGATATTTTTACGTAATTATTTTATTAATGATAGGTAAACCTTATAAAAGAAATCATTTTTTGGCAATTTGGATATCCGTTCTCACTAAAAGGGAAGAAAGTATTACAAATTCTGTTATCGCCGTGAAATTCATAAAAAGGGAATAAAGTCTTCGACAGTTTCTCTCAGAGAACGCTTCTTGTTTGTTGCTTCTCAGCAACGGAAGGAATTTTATTCTTACACTCAATTTTACTAGGGATCTGCGGTCCAAGAAAGTGGGTAAAATATTGTTAATTATTGCCTCAATATAAAAAAACCCACCCTGCATTGATGTCTAGTCTTGCGTTGAAATGATGTTTAAACAGTAATCGGTGTATACTGAGATACCGTTTTCATTAGGGATGGGATACGGGTGTCAAAAGCTCTGCACACTCTCCATTTTTGAGAAAAGTGTGAATTAACGGAGAAAACTTACCTGATTGCCATTCAATGTACTCCCTTCCGCTGCGAATGACAGCTTGCCAGCGGTGAGGTAGGTCCTGGATGCCCCGCAGTACGCCATCTTTGTTCAGCTGTCGTATTACTCGGGTCACGTCCAATGACAGTTCGGCCAGCGATTCGTAGCGGATGCCACGGAACCGATTTTTTAACTTTAGGAAAATATCAGAGTCGGGTGGACTGAGATCAGGGATGTATGGTGGGTGGGATAAAGTTTTCCAGCCATATTTCGACAAAAGTCCCCGTACCGACGCTGCACCATGACACGATGCGTTGTCACGCAGCAAGATCGCTCCCACTTCCAACAAGTTGGAGCGATTTTGACGAATTTTCGTTCTCAACTTTGTCCTCAGAAAGTCACGATAATATTGTGCGTTGACCTTTTGCCCTACCGGCACTCGATCAGAGACTACAACACCCTGGGCATCGTACGCAAAAATCATCATTTTCCTCACTTTGGATTGTTGCCGACGACACTTTGAGGGGCGTGGGGAACTTGGATGCCTCGATTCCGCTGATTGTGACTTAAGTTCCGGCTCAAAATCACGGGTCCAAGTCTCAACAATTGCGCCAATTTTGTTCAGGATGGTGTCACCATCCCTTTCGAACCTGTAGCGGTGATACTGTGCGATGCTCACTCTGGCTGCCTTCTGCTCGGGGTAAGTTCATGGGGCACCCAGCGTGCGGCGATTTTTCTTTTTCCTAGTGAGTCGGTCAAAATCCGGTGAACAGACACATTTGCCTGATGAGCAATCTCTTCGACTGTCAAACAGCGATTATCTTCGAGAAGCGTTGCACTAATGGTGACAGATGTTTTGTCTGTCGCCGTTTGAGGTCGGCCTGAGTGGTGATCATCTTTGATGCTGCTTCGGCCCTCCCAAAAGCGAGATGCCCAGCGGGAAATTGTGCTTCGATCAAGAATTTCTTCCCCACAAACTTTTTGCAAGGCAGCGTGGATCTGTGTCGGAGTTTTCCCCGCAGAGTTTCCACATTTGCACGTACGAGCGCTGGTCTAATTCCATGACTTGACCTGAGGAGCTGCAAGGTTATTTTTTCAAACCCTCCCAGGGCCACACAGCAAATGATAGCGCGTCGTTTTGACACCACTGCATTGCTGAGAGTCTGACCTTTACGTGACGCAATCATTTTCCCAATTGAATCATCCGCTTCCGTTTTAGATTAACGTGTGCAGAACTTTTGTTATGACACTCGTGCCTTGATAATTTATCCCAAAAGTGGGCCACACAATATAGCTTTCAGGGCCGCTTATGCATCACCAGTCCGCCACTGGGTGTGCCACCGCGACGGAAAACTAAACAAACAAAAACTTCCAGCTGATTCTTGTTTTAGTAATATACCCCTCAGATGGAAAGGAGCAAAGCTCAATGCCACCCGAAACCACTAAAGAAATTATCTCAGTAACGCAACCGAATAAAGTGTGTGTGGGGCACAGTTTCAAGAGATCACAATATTTTTTTGCCTGGCCGCACAAGGCTGTAATAAAACTGTATCGCCTTTCTTCATAAGGTATGAAAAGTAAACGATTTTCTTTTCTTTTATTTTCAGGTCATTTGTCAAGATGAACAACCCGGTATTGTACTCCAGCGCAAACCCTTTGCAAGTAAGAGACGCCAAAATGGCGCTCAAGGCATACTTGAAAGATTCAAGTAACATCATCGAAGATGAGAGTATACTGGATATCGGGTGCGGATCTGGCAACGTAACCGCCCAAATCTTGGCCCCGAGCTTCCAGAATTACAGCAAAATTGTTGGAGTCGACATATCAGAAGACATGATCCGTTTTGCCAAAGAACATTTCAATATGGAACGCATTCATTACAATGTCCTGGATATAACAGCCGATGTCACAGATTTTCGTAATTTCTGGGGTGGATTCAGCAAGGTATTTTCTTTTTACTGTCTTCATTGGATAAAGGATCACAGGAAAGCTCTCGAGAATATCAAATACCTGATGACTGGAGATGGAGAATGTCTTCTAGTATTTGTTGCTCAGTGTCCGGTCTTTGAAATGTATGAAATACTAGCTAAAGATTCTAAGTGGTCGGAATATATGCAGGTACATTTTTACTTGAATCTCAGGATGTGTTCTTTATTTTAACCATATGAGTCAGACAGAGCATTTAACAAACTGTCATGGCGATAATTTGTTTTTTTTCCAGGAAATTATGAAAATGATAATTTTCTTTTTCACTTCAGTATTCAGTGATAAGGATATCTCTTTTAACTGTTCACCTGTCCATAAAACAGATGTTAATGAAAATTGAGGTCTCAAGTAAGATTGGCTTACCTACTAGGATATACACACTGTATACTGAGTGATCACTGAATTATTAGGGGTATGAAAGAGTTTTCGCCGCCCCCGCTAGAGGGCGCTGTAGGAGTCTAACTGGCCGGCGATCCGTGCTGTCAGTTTGTTATGAAACCAAGCATGGCGGTTGATAAAGTTCATTTGCGGCACTGTTTGTTATTCATGTTTAATTTAGGGAAAAGGGCGAGTGAAGCATACGATTCAATATGTCAGCCGTATGGCGAAACGGTTATACGTGAGCGGACGTGTCGAGAATGGTTTGCCAGGTTTAAGAAAAGGTGATCTAAGCTTGGAAGACAAGCCACGTGCAGGTAGACCGTAGGAACTTGCAGACGAGGAGCTGGAATCTCTGTTGCAAGAGGATGCCACACAATCGACCACGCAACTGGCGAAACGTTTGAAAGTGGCTCAATCGACGGTGGTACGGCGTCTACAGGCCTTGGGCAAGATGCAAAAGATTGGTAAGTGGGTTCCGCATACTTTAACGGAGCGTAATATTAGTCAACGATTGGGCGTGTGCATGTCGTTGCTGAAGAGGTTTCAAGGGAGGAGCTTCTTGTGGAAGGTTGTCACCGGGGATGAGAAATGGGTCTATTGCGACAACCCCGTACGCAAACGATCCTGGGTCGACCCAGGCCAGCCATCAACATCCACTGCAAAACAGGATATCCACGGGTAAAAGATGCTGCTGTGTGTGTGATCGGATATGCGCGGTGTGCTGTACTTCGAACTGTTGAAACCGGGCGAAACAATCACTGCACAACGATATAGCGGTCAGTTGATGAAACTGAACGCCGCAATCGAGCAAAAACGCCCATCGACAGGTAAAGGCGCCGCCCAGTCATCCTGTTACACGATAGTGCCAGACCACAAGTTGGTGCCACCACAAAATCAACCCCTGAACAGTTACAATGGGAGGTTTTACCACACCAGTCTTACTACCCGGACAGTGCACCCTCAGACTTCATCTGTTTCACTCTGTGCAACATGCACCTGCCCAACAGCGGTTCACCACAGTTCCAGAGGAGGAAATTTTGTCACTGCGTTCTTCAGCTCAAAACCCGAGTTCTTTTATCACAGGGGCATTCATTTGTTACTTCAAAAATGGCAAAAGGTCATTGATGCTAACGGCCAATATTTCGTTGAATAAATGTATACTGGTTTCCTGATTGTTCCCGTCTCTTTTTTCATACCCCTAATACGACGACCTACATAATACTTCGTAGGCCCTCCTTTCGCCTTCAGCATAGCAGCTATCCGACGTAGTACCTATTCAATAAGATGCCGGAAGCCGTTGAGAGGTATGGCCAATCAAGCTGTGTGTAATGAGGACTTCAATGATGGTATAGAGGTGATTGGTACATCCAGACGCCTGACATGCCATTCTACAGTGTCCCACAAGTGCTCTATGGGACTGACATAGGAGGAGTTCGGATTCCAATCGATACCCTGGAAGTCTGAACTGTGTTCGCCAAACTATTGCTGCACAACATTGGACCTTCGGCTAGGCTCATTGTCATTTTGGAAGACACAGTCTCCATTCGTGAAAACGTGCAATACTGCTGGGTCCATCATGCTCCCAATTTTACTACCTGCTGCTCCACTCACACCTTATAAATGCTACGTCCGTTTATTGTTCGCGCCTTCTCGGAAATCACGGCGTCAACGGGCCACAAAGAGATGGTCATAATTCAGTGATCACTCGGCATATATCAACCCACACGAAGATTTTTTTAAGGAAGGACTTCAAGGAAGTTTTTCAGCCTGCTCCAGAAATTAAGGGGACTCGATATTTCTTGATGATGAACGCTATAAGGGAATCATCCTTTATATTATAGAACAAACGGAAAGGCCATGAAAACTTTTGACTATGAAGATTAAAATAAAAATGGATTACCTATATGAAAAATATACACGCGCGTTTTCTGATATTGAACTTTCAGTGTAACGTTCTGTGTACCTTCTGGCAAAAGGAGTTCGTACACCGATGAGTAATTACATTATGACCACCCACAGCCTAGAGAAATGAGCGCGCCCAGAGACCGAAAAAGTTCACAGAACAGTATATATACAACCCAAGGACCAGCTTTCGGTTAGTAGAGTGTTCGGAGTCAGAATGGGAAAAGCTTCCGATTTCTCGGAGTTTGATAAAGGACAAATTGTGATGACACGGCGCCTCGGAACTACAATCTCGAAAACAGCGCGCCTTGTGGGTTGTTCACTAGCCGCTGTAGTCAGTACGTATCAAAAGTGGTGCATAGATGGCCAAGCGACGAACCGTTGCCCAGCAGTGTGTCGTCCGAAGCTCATTGATGCCAGAGGGGAGCGGAGACTGTCGCGCATTGTTCGCAGCGGCCACAGTGCAACATAACACCCGCAAGTACAACAGTGGTGATCGGGGCAATGTGTCACAGCCCACAGTTTATCGCAGCCTTCTGCGCATGGGCCTGCGTAGCCGGAGACCCAGGGTCACCATGCTCACTGCACGTCATTGCGAACAATGAATGAAATGGGCTCAAGATCATCGAGATTGGACCGCTGATGATTGGGAGAAAGTGGCCTGGTCTGACGAATCAAGATTTCTGGTGCATCAGGCATGCGGCCGAGCGCGGATACACCGATTACCAACTGAGGCTTTGGCAAGGCAAGTGGATGCACTGTTGGGTGGAAACAGGCCGGCGGTGGCGGAGTTATGCTGTGGATGATGTTTTCTTGGGACACTCTAGGCCCAATTATTCCAATAGCACAATACCTGACAGCTGTCAGGTATCTGAACATCGTTGCGGACCATGTTCACCCATTCATGGTAACTGTGTTCTCCGCTGGTGATGGCCATTACTAACAGGATAATGCGCCATACCACACTGCCAGAATCGTCAAGGGGTGCTTCGAGGAAGATGCTAGTGACTTTCTGTTAATGCCCTGGCCTCCAAATTTACCTGATTTGAACTCAATGGAACATTTGTGGTTCGACTTGTAAAAGCGGGTTCGCGCTAAATCGCCGCCTCCCCTCCGAAATGTACGGGAACTGGAGGACCTGCTGTTGACATTATGGTGCCAGATACTCCAGGACACCTATTGCCACCTCATGGAATCGATGTCTCGCCAAGTGGCCGCTGTTTTGCGGGCTAAAGGGGGTTCTGCATCTTATTACGTAGGAGGCCATAATGTAATGGCTCATTGGTGTACATATACGTATATACACGGGTGTGCAAAAATTAAGGACAAAGAGGAGAAATTAGCATAACAGCGGAACGAGCAGGCAGAACGGACCAAAAGACCACTCAGGAGATAGACTAGGGTCCGGTACGGTAGAGCATGCGTATATATGCTGCATGACGTACGGGGGGGTCGGAAGGGTATAAAGCACACGGGTGGTGTTCGCTCAGCAATTCGGCGAAAGCTATTGCACGCTGTACATCGGTTTGAACGACGTCAAGTTGCTGCCACCGTGTGATATGACCAACAAGGCCATCCAGTAGACGACATTTTGATGACTTTACCCGAGGTAGCGTCGAAGTGTGACTAGTGTGGCCGAGGAGTTCGGGATCGCTCACAGCATCGTTTCATGAGATTGGAGAGCATTTCAAACGACAGGAACAACTGTCCGAGAGTTTAGCAGTGATCGTCCACGAGCAACCACGGCGGCGGAACACCGGTATATTGTCCTACAGGCGAGAAGAGACAGACGGCAGACAGCGGAAGAAATTGCAAGGCACATGCAACAGTCAACTGGACGTCCGTTATCGCGTTTTACTGTGGCCAGGAGGCTGCATAAAGGTGGTCTATTTGCACGACGACCAGTACGGTGTGTGCCATTAACGCCTGCTCATCGGAGACGGCGGTTTCTGTGGTGCGAGGAACACAAGAACTGGACACATCAGCAATGGAGCCGAGTTAGTCTGACGAGCGATTCTGGACGTATACACATCTGGAGAGAGCAGGGAACACGCAATCACACCTCCAACATCATTGAAAGGGACCGGTTTGGTGGTGGCGGAGTTCTCGTTTGGGGCGGTATCATTCTTGGTAGCCGTACTGACCTCCATATCTTCCAAGGAGGTTCAGTCACTGGTGTCCGATATTGTACAGAGGTTCTCCTGCCTCACGTACGTCTGTTTAGAAGTGCTGTGGGTCCTGAGTTCCTCTTCATGGACGACAACGCTACACCTCTTTGCACAGTGGCTGTCGCAGAGCTGTTGGAGAGTGAAGATATTGAACGCATGGATTGGCCCGCAAGGTCTCCGGACCTAAATCCAATCGAACACGTGTGAGACCTTCTCAGGAGACGCTTGGCAGCACATCATCAGCCGCCAGCAACGATTCCGCAGCTGCGATTGGCGCTGCAAGAGGAATGGGCCGCGATGCCTCAACAGCTCCTTGACAACCTCGTCCTCAGCATGGACAGACGTTGTAAATCCTGCAACGCAGTCAGGGGTGATCATATCCCCTACTAAAGACTGGATTTTTCTTGGTAGCCGCCTGTCACATGGACGTTTCTGTCTTCTGTTCACTTGTGCTCGAAGCTACCTTTTCAATAAAGTGATTTTGTATCCTTTGGATTCCTTGTATGGACGGTTTTGCTTACTTGTCCCATATTCTTACATCTTGGGGATCTTATGGTATGATTTGAGTCGATGTGGAGCATTTCTGCACGACGTTACATTCGAAAAACCGTCTCGTCCTTAATTTTTGCACACCAGTGTATAAGAAGAACAAACTTTGCGTAGTGTTCGCAAAGCTGCATATACATGTTTTAAACATTGAGGAACAGCTCAATGTTTTTTCCCCATATGACACCATGCTATGTACAATTTGTACATTCAAGTTTTACGTAGCAAACCTATTGGCATTTAAAAGAACATTAAAACTAATTCTTCACGGTATGGATTAACCCCAAGATTGCCAATTCCTTGTGAAATAACTTACTCACTTACAAAATAATAAATTTCACGTGGTGTAGTGTTATACAGCACTTAACGGAGTGGAGTTCTCAGGGTTTTTTTTTTTTTTTCTTAGTTTTTTTTTTTTAGTATTTTTTTTTTTCTCGCTGAAAACGTTTTGGAAGACGAGGCCATTAAAGGAATGTCACAAACGAATATACAGGTATTCTGAGGAAGGCAGTCCCATCAAACATTTATAAATGAGATTAATATTTTTGATATCTACATCTTCCGTGTAAATCCATTGCTAAAAAGTACACCCATCATCCTTAAATTGAAGTGGGTGTTGCGGAAAATTTTTCATGGGTCCATGCCAAGATTTTACTGCAGAAAAATTGTACTGCAATTTTTATGTTGTGGACAATCACAGTTAGAAATTTCAAGATAATTAAATATCGTGGCAAACTCACTTAATCGACGTGGAAAAAGCGAATAACCAGGTTTAAATAACTAGTTTAGTTAGTTATGTATGTTATTGCGCTGGAGAAGCTTCTAATTTTGGACACACTCAATGTTTATATTTGTTAAAAATTTTCTCTTAAAAATGCTGAAGTAAGAACGTTAATTTTTTTTTTTTTTTAAGTATTGCTTATGTAGTCATTTCATGTTTGACAGATCGTAAAATAATCTTGATTTTCACAACTTTGAGCTTCCAGTTCTTAAATTTTCAAAGAAGTGGGCTAAAGTTCCAGCAAATATTTGAGAGAGAGAGGGCGAACGGCTACTACCAAAATTATGTTGGAGTTGTACCAAAAATCCTTTCGCATAAGACATGATTTCTAAATTTCAATAAAAGAAAAAAAAATACAGAACTTTTACACTGCAAAATTTTCTATTTGTACTCCAATTTTCGTAATTTTTCTATTGTGAAAAATCACAGTTAGAAATTTAAAGATTTTCAAATATCGTGGCGAACAGATTCTTCATTTAGTAATCATATATTCGTATGTGTTTCAATTACAAAACGTGCTTTGATGCTGCGGTTATGTATTGTAAAGACACCTTACTAAATAACGTAAACAAAACATTTTGCAACTTCATTTTGAAATGATATCTCCGTAAATGCCTTCATCTGCAGCATTTGTCAGTTATCACAAGGAGCGTAGGCTGTGTAGGTAGAACATTTCGGGGGAAAGGGATCGTACATGAACACCCCCGCAAATAATCTTACAGTTATTTCAAAATATGTTCTTGATATTATTAGTTTTCACTTTGAATTCTGTGTTATCATATAGTGGATAGCACATCCCATAATGACCATTATCTAGCATTGTTCTGCAACTTTATCAAACATGGGTGATATTTTTACAACTTTAACTAAAGTAATGAAAATAATTTAGCCCTGTTCAGCCCCCACCCCAATGCTGTTAACATACGTAGATTGTTGTGCCTCCCGATTTTTCCTGATGCCGGGCCCCTCGAAACATTTCAGGATGAAATGAATGGTCAAAGAAACTATAGAAATAGATAGACATCCCTTCCCCACTCCGCAGTTGAGAAAGACATCGGTTAATTGCACTGGCAGGAAAGAGTGAAAGTTTGAAAGAGGAGAGTTTGTTTAATGCCTAAACAGATTAATCATAGTTTTCGGGTTCGTTCAGGCCCGGACTCTATCTTGCAATATAAAATTCGGGCTCGGGCGGGCTAGGGCTGACATACTTCGGGCTCGGGCTCTTAAAATTGAACCCTAACTCAGCTCGTTTGAGCACAGCACTAATGCCTCCTACAACCAACGAGA
Source organism: Macrothele yani (assembly GCA_039090855.1). Classification (NCBI taxonomy): domain Eukaryota; kingdom Metazoa; phylum Arthropoda; class Arachnida; order Araneae; family Macrothelidae; genus Macrothele; species Macrothele yani. The sequence continues at coordinate 4,093,441 of CM077012.1, forward strand.
GTAAAATTAACACCCCCCTCCTTCCTTGGGGAATATATAGAACATCTTGTACACACAACCACCCTCCCGCAACATACGGTACATACATTCTCGTTCCTCAGCTACTAAGTGAACCCAGAAGTTTGCAAACACACAAGGCCCATCTATTGTAGTTGGGATTCTAGCAGTTGCATGGTGAGGGGATTTTTTTCCCTAATTCAAAACAGAATTTTTTTTTTCCCGCTTGTTATAATAACATTATGTGTATTTTATTTATAAAAAGAGTGTTGCGGTTCAGTTGTGTGTTTAAAACAACTGAACTGAAAACGTTTTTAAGAAAGTAAGAGACAAAATATACGGAAGGGGCCCACCGGGAAGTGTCCCGGTGTCACGACAGGAACCTCGACAATGTGTCAAGAAACGGAAAGCGCCCTCCAGCGCCTGACCGCGTAACTTGCGACCATGCATTCTATGACGAAAAGTGCTTGTTTTGGTGTGTTCTATCACCCCTTAAAGTTTGTTCCATTAGTTTTGAAACACCCTGTATATATATCATCATCATCATCATTGTCAACCATTATCAATCCACTGCTGGACGAAGGTCTCCCCAAGTTTCCTCCACAACGGTCTGTCTTGTGCCAGTCTCCTCCATGTCACCCCTGCATACTTTCGAATTTCATCCACCCATCTCCCATGTGGTCTTCTTCTGGGTCTTTTCCTGTCCCTTGGAATCCAATCTAAAATTTCGGCTGTCCATCGATGGTCTGTCCTTCTGGCAGTATGTCCAGCCCATTGCCATTTCAGGGATTTAACTCTGATCATGATGTCTTCCACTCTTGTCATTTTTCGGATCCACGAGTTCCTCTTCTTATCTCTCCTGGTTACACCAAGCATGCACCTCTCCATGCTGCTTTGAGTTGTCTGCAGCATATATATATATATATTCTATAAAGAAGATACCTAAGCAAAAAAATGCAAATATAATTTTGACTCACACCTAGTACAACATAGAAAAGGTTATGTATCTACCTGTGTGAGTAAAAGGAGAAAAGACAAAAAAATAAAATAAAACAACTGAATGTAGAAGGTGTCGAGAATACTGAGCCTTGGCTTTATCAAGGACCAGCAAAAACTCTGCATTTTCTCACTTCCACAAAGACCTAGTTGGAAATGGGTTTCTGCAAGGCCATAGATGCAAGTAACATTCCCACCTAAAATAGTTTAAAACATATATATATAAGTCATGTCCTCCGTAGAGTTGCATGACCTAGCACTAACATGAACGGTTGTTGTTTCTTAAAAAACTGACCGCTAATCTTTCAGTCGGAAGGCCATGGATAACATGTTAATCTTTTTCTCGACTGTCGAACCAAACCGATGTAGCTCTGGACAATAACCTCGGAGCCCGCGTGTATTTTTGTATTACCAACAAAGGTATGACGAAGTAAATTTCTCAATCATTTTTATGCCAGGGGCGGGATTCGAACCTACAACTCTCGGCTCCGAGTGCTATCCACTATACTGCACTGGCATGTTCTCTCACTGCTATCTTCCTTTTTCTCATGTGCGTCCTGTGCGGCAGGCACGTCACAAAGTTTACGGATGGGCTTGTAAAATAGAAAGTCAAATTCTGAACGGAATGTCAACTTCAACGAATGGTGTGCAGTGCATGTGTTATGCACGTGACAGGATAGGAAGATTTTTTGATGGTCCCCAAAATGATCTTCATATAAAAACAGATTTTAATGTTGTTCACGAGTCAGTGAAATTGAAGCTACGAAAAGTCGAGTTAATTTAATTTGTAGAAATGTGTCTTTGTTATGTACCCTGAAAAAAAGTAATACAGTATTTTCATTACTAAACACTGTTCCTCTGCTGTTTATAAGAAAAAATAGCAATTATTTTTAGCGTAAATATTATTTTTTGCAATTATTTTTGCTATTATTTCATGAAAATAGCGTGTCAAATTCACTTTAATTTTTTTCATTAAGGCGTATTTTTCATGTACGGCCGTAAGCGCCCAAAATCTCCTGCTCTGCATCTGACTACTAAGGCAACGGAAAAGTTCTATAAATTACATAGGAAACTATAGATTTACCTTTTCAGCACCTCAAGCAAAGGGAAAAATTCGAGTTTTAAAATAAATTGTTACACCTGCAAATTATACACTGTTGTCCAGAATTAACGTGACAGATGAAAATTAAAGAATATGTCCGAAACGAGGCGACCGATTGTAAAGATTTTTCAGAGACAAGTGCAACGGGAAACACTAAGTCAACGTACCCAATCAGCATTGCGTAGCTCCCATGGAAATATGCAAATGACGACCGTACGTCATCGAGATGTCAAGCACATGATGTACGTTAATATAGCAGGGTGCGGCACTTGAATCTTGAGCTGGATTGTTAGATGAAGAATGGCACTGCACCATCACATAGAAGAGAAGACTCTTACAGACTGTAAAGAGAAGACTCTTTAGAGTGGAGAATGATCGGTAGATTGGAAGAGGAGCAATCGCAAGCTGAGGTAGCAATATGGCTGAATGTGTCAAGGCCAGTGGTCTCTAATCTCTAGAGACATTTCCAGGAAACCGGAACAATAACCAGAAGGCAGGGACCATGACCCCAATGATCCACAAGTCCAGACGACGGGTATTTGTCTCTAACAGCTCTCCGCCATAGGGAGTCCACAGCCAGGCAACACTCGTAGCTCCTTTGCTACAGGAACCGCAATATCCAGGCAAACAGTTTACAGAAGATTCCACGAGAGAGGTATACGCAAGAAAACCGATGGTCTGTATCTCACTCGGAGCATCTCACAGAATGGTCCGTTTCAATTGGGCCCGACAGAAGCACCCGCGGACCTCTGATCGATGGGTCTGTTTTCTTTTCAGTAACGAGTAGAGGTCCAGTTTAAACTCGAATTCTCAACGTGTGTACATTTGGAAAGAGGAGGAAAGCCGAAATCTTACCCTCTAACATTAGGGAAATTGACCACTACAGGGGTGGAGAACTCCTGGTTTGGGCTGGCATCATATTGGATGGATGTACGCCACTGTACGTTTTTCCAGGAGGCATCCTGACTGCTGCATGCCACAGGGATGACATCCTAAAGTCCCGTGTACAGCTTTTCAGGGGAGCTGTTGCCCTCCCCTATAAAAAGCGATGATAACGCCTGTCCCCATAGGGTTCGGCTAGTCAACGAATTCCTGGAGAGTGAGGATATTCACACGATGGAGTGTCCCGCGAGATCTCCAGATGTGAACCCTATAGAGCTTGTCTGGTACTCCCTAGGACGAGCAATTGCAAGCCAGCAGCCCCCTCTTAGAACACTTCCGGAACTCCCACGCGCCTCGGTGGAGGATTGGCACTTTTTGCCACAAACTCTCATTCACAGCATTATAAACAGCATGAGGGCTCGTTGTATCGCTTTTCGATGTAACCACACTCCCTATTAGCCCCTCGAAATACGCGCCGCCACTTGCAGCAGCACTTTTGGACTGCCATGCTGTCCATGCGCATGCTTCCTCCTCATGCTCTGATAGCGTTCCTTTTCTGTTGTGCATTGCTGCGTTATCAATATACACTGCCTGACAGAGAAAATGCCACACCAAGAAGACGTGAACGCAGCACCATGAAAATTGTAGGGTGGGTGCACACGCACAAGTTACGCAAATGATTGCATTTGCAGGCCGATCGCACGAACAGCGCGCGGGATGTAAGGGGACAACCAGCCCGTGAGGCCATCAATCGAGACGTCGTCACGGACGCGAGGAGTGAGTGGTTCTGCTATAACCGTTTCTAGAGAACGAACAAAGGGTGCCAATGCAGTTAAGATGCCGTCGTACACGATTTCGTAAAACGGATGAGTTCACGAGTTGTGTCATCGTAGGCCTTCGGAGCCGGTTAATCCTTGCGTCGTATTGCGGAATAAACGGAACGTGATGCCACAACCGTTGGTCGCGTTTGGTGACAGTGTCCTAGGAAGGATCTGTGCAACGTCGTAGGAGGACCTGAGAACGGAGACGAACGTCCGAGAGCACCGATCGTCGCATCCGACGTCATGCCATAGTGGACCCACAGGCCACAACGGGCGACATTTTGCGGAGTGAGCGCGAAGGCTTGGATACTCACATATCGACGCGGACAGTGTCGCGCCGATTGGCTGCGTCTGGTTTGTTGTCCAGCCGTCCGTTGCGAGCCATAATCGTCACCGTTTAGCGTGGTGTCACTCCAGAACTGAGTGGGGTGCCGAATGGAACAGTGTGGTGTTCAGCGACGAATCACGATTCTGTCTCACCACGGATGATCGTCGTGTGAGAGTATAGGGGCGACGTGGTCAACGGGCGGTTTCCTCCGCCATTGTGGAGCGCCACACGGCCCGGCAACGTGGAATCATGTTGTGGGATGCTATCAGCGCCAACAGTCGCCCACCACTGGTACGCATTACGGGCACATTGACAACACGCCGCTACGTTGACCAGGCGCTGCTGCCCGTGGCACTACCATATCTACAGAGCATCCCAAACACCGTTTTTCAACAGATAACGCCTGGCCGCATACCGCTCTGAACTGCCTGAATGCTTTACACGGGGTGCGGATGCTTCCATGGCCAGCACGATCCCCCGATCTCTCGCCCACCGAGGATCCGTGGGACACGATTGGACGTCGGTTGAGTACCCTCTCACCTCCGCGAAAGGAAGATGAACTGTGGACTTGGATCAACACAACATGGTCCACGATACCCCAGGACTCTATTGGGACTGTCATTGTCTCGGTACCACGTCGGATTCAACGATGTATCGCTTAAAATGGGGCCACACTCCTTACTGATCATCCTGTATATTCGGCTAATGGAATCTAGTCTGTATGTGACAACTATATCATTTGTTCAGGATCTACTTGGCTATCTGTGTGTGCAGTTTTTTCTGTTTTCGAGCATTCCTTCATGGTGTGGCATTTTCTCTGTCAGGCAGCGTATGTATGTCCGTAGCAACTGTCGTTAAACTCTGTCGTGTGGATTTTGCATTATTCATGATTTTGTGTTTGTCTTGTTAATTTTGGACACCAGTGTAGAAGAGACAGTGGAGAAGGTCAACAGAAACTGGTCTCAGTAAAACTTCACTTTTGTTTAATGATACAGTTCTTACTGGTGGCTCTACTATTGACTTAATTTGATAAGAACTCTGCCACCCATCGTTAAGAATATAAAAATTATATTTAACTGTCGATCAAAATTAAGAAGAAATTATAGGAATTACTCGTATAAGATAACATCGCTGAAAACGAACTGTGGCGTCATGGGCCACAGTTGTTCCTCGGATCATAGTTTGGCACTATCATAGATGACCTGCTTTTCGGAGTTCCTAAATACACTATATTCACAAAAATCACCAGACACCCCTTCAAAAGCAAAGGAACGGATCCGCTGCGTTGTTAAGATGCGCGGTACAGCTGAAAACGGTATAAAAACAAGCCTGCAGCTGACAGCGATCATATCGCACTGTGAAGTTGAGTGAAAATGTCGCGGTGGGAGAGAACTGACTTTGAGAAAGGAAAGATTGTTGGGTGTTATATTAGTGGGTTGTCCATAAGAGAAACTGAGAGACTTTTAAACATATCCAAGTCAACTGTTTTGGATGTACTGAATCAATGGAAGACACATGGCGTGCCTGAAGCAGCGAAACGTACCGGCAGACCAAAGAAAATCAGTGATAGATGATATCGAAGCCTCAGGAGAGTAGTTACAGCTAATTGACGGAGTACTGCACAAGACCTCCATGTATAGGTGAGTAAAAATGCTGAAACCTCGGTATGTACACGTGCCATTTGCAGAGAACTTCATTCCATGGCTTACCGTGATCGTGCGGCTGCTCATAAGCCTTTCATCTCCCCTCGGAATGCTATTCGTTGTTTAGCATAGTGTAAAGAACATTTATCGTGGACCGTAGATCAATGGAAACGGGTCCTATGGACTGATGAATCCAGATGCACGATCCATCATTCTGATGGCCGTGTGTGGGTATGGTGGCAGCCAGGGGAACGCTATTTTCCACAGTGTACTGTTCCTACGGTCAAGTTTGGCTGGCAGTGTACTCGTGTGAAGGTGTTTTTCGTGGTATGGTCCCGGCCCATTGGTTATCGTGGACAAACCTGTTAACCAGCACTTCTACCTCAATATTCTGGACAATTATGCCCTACCAACTCTGTAGCAATACTATGGAAACGAGCCTTGTTGGTACCAGCAGGATTATGTACCGAGCCATAAAGCAAGGACTGTTGCGGCGTGGTTTGACGATAATTACGTATCGTGTGTGGACTGGCTAGCACAGAGGCCTGATCTTAATCCCATACAGCACCTATGGGATGAATTAGAGTGCCGCATAAGAAGTTTGGAACCAATGCCTGTTACTAAGCAAGAGGTAGCGGCAGCATTTTGTACTGAATGGAAGCGTATACCTATCGCTGTGTTCCAAAACCTTGTCGAAAGCCTGTCTCGAAGGGTCAGTGCAGGCATTAAGACCAATGGTGGACCGACACCGTTCTAATGTATGTCAATAAATGCTATGTTATGTTTCTCTTCTAGGTGTCCGGTGACTTTTGTCAATATAGTGTATCTGACGTACTACGGAGGTAAAGCACGTGTCAAGACGACAAATCTGCGCGATATATTCCGTCCGTGTAGCTTAGTTGGGAGAGCAACTTACGCCGGAGTGAAGAGGCGCGATTTCGATCTCCGTCAAGGGCAAATTTGTGTTATCACATTGGCTCCCAAACGTGAAAATGGATCTACTGGTAATTGGGTTCTTCGAAAAATCTGTGATGTTTGTTCCACATATCATCTAAAATTAATGAATTCGTCATTCGCTCAAAAAAAAAAAAAAAAAAAAAATTAAGAGGGAGATGATGTGACGTACTACGGAGGTAAAGCACGTGTCAAGTCAGCAAATCTGCAGCAATACATTCCGTCTGTGTAGCTTAGTTGGGAGAACAACTTACTCCTGAGTGAGGGAGACCCGGACAAACTTTTGTTTACACAAATCTCAGTCCTATTAGGACTTTTAATTTTTTTTTTAAAGGTAAAGTTTCAAAATAAAACAAAATTTTTTTTTTTTTTTTACTTAGAATACTGCACTTATCAAGAACTAAATAATTAAAGCATTTTCCATTTCATGTAATATAGAATCATACTACATCATTTTTGTAATAAAAATACACAGACGTGTCAAAGAGATGAATTATGAATTTTGTTTCGTAACGTTTGCTTCATTTTTTTCAAATCTAGGATGTCCACAACTTCATTCCTTCAACGCAGCATTCCCCGCAACCTGCCTCGGACTTCTCCCTATTACTGGAGCATGTTGGTCTGTATGTTGAGAATTGCGAAATCGTGGAGCAGTCATTTACTTTTACTTCGATGCAGTTGTTAAAGGGTACGTTCTGAGAATAGTGTTATGTTTGTGTTCAAACTTTTACATGTTCATCAAAATGTTCTGATCAATTAAATATTGTAAAGCAAACTTTCAAGCGATTTTTAACTCAACATGCATTTCTGTTCCCTTGGGTAACATTTCCTTTTAATCTGTTATCAACTCGTGAAATTTTTTAATGCCTTCAGAAATCATATCTTCAGGCAGTCCTACTCTGGGCCGTTCTTTGTATTCCTGAAATCATATCTTCAGGCAGTTCGACTTGGGAGTTCTTTGTATTCCTGTCATTGTTTTCAAACAGAGACAGTCCCACCATTGCAACTCAGGTCTTCCTCTGTTCTGCCGATTTAAAGTTTTCACGTTCTTAACACTATATTTCACATATTTTTCATTTTCGCTCAGTACATACCCGCACCAGTTTAATCATTCCGCTGGTCACGTACTGGAATACTGAAGGGAAATAATGAGCTTGGAACACTCTGGATAAAGTAAAAACCGAACGATTAGTGTGTGGTATTCCCCTGAGTTAAATAAATCAGTAAAAACCTAGGAGAAATAATTTATTCCTTTTGACTGAATTTATGTCTTACACACCTGTAACTCGTAGGAGATGCAACACTAAGATATTCGAATTTTAAACAGCACACTGCTGACATTCGAACAATTGTATACTTATTTATAACTCTAAATACAGTGGACGACTTCACAGCACCTAACTGAACACTATTGAACTTGAACAGTTATGCAACAGATTTAACAGATGAGAACAGCAGTGTGTGTGTGCGCGTGCGTGTGTGTGTATGTGTGGGCAATGGTGGAATTTTGAATAAAGCTGCACTATTCCTCAGGACCAGTGTATACCAGAAATTGATGGTCCACTCCCATTCTTACTGGTCCGCAAATATGTACTAGGTTGTCCATATTGAACTTGAACAGTTATGCAACAGATTTAACAGATGAGAACAGCAGTGTGTGTGTGTGTGTGTGTGTGTGTGTGGGCAATGGTGGAATTTTGAATAAAGCTGCACTATTCCTCAGGACCAGTGTATACCAGAAATTGATGGTCCACTCCCATTCTTACTATTCCGCAAATATGTATTAGGTTGTCCATAATGAAATGTCCGCTTTTTTGATCTCTCGTGTTTTGGCAATGTGTTGTGTTTAATACAGTGAATATGTATGAAAGTATAATACGTATATCATTGGAAAGTTCGAAATCTGCAGACTGTAACCTTTTGGGTCACTTTATTAACAAATAATATTTCCTAATCTATATTTTCCGTTTCAGTGAAAGATGAATAATCGTGATTTTCGGGCAATTTTCCTCTACTGGGCCACAACGCAGCGCAAGCGACGCGAAACATTGTTGGTGCCTTTGGGGAGGATGCGGCTGACGAACGTACGGTGCGAAGATGGTTCGCAAAATTCAAGGCTGGCGACACGAACCTCGACAATGAAGATCGTGGACGACCGAGTACCGTCATCGATGGCGATACATTGAAGACGCTTGTTGAAGCAGATCCACACACAACTCTTCGTGAGCTTGTGAGAGAACTGGGAGTTAGCAAATCAGCTGTTTCTGTGCAACTCAACCAAATTGGAAAGTTCAAGAAGCTCGACAAATGGGTGCTACATGAATTGAACGAAACTCAACAAAACCGTCGTTTGGAAGTCTCGTCTGGACTGCTGTTGCACAACCAAACCGATCCTTTTCTCGATCGCATCGCGACATGCGACGAAAAGTGGATCCTGTACGACAATCGCGATGTCCCTTGGACCATGACGAAGCTTCTCAACACTTCCCCAAACCAAAACTCCTTCAACAGAAGGTTATGGTGACTGTTTGGTGGTCTTCAACCGGTTTAATCCACTACATCTTCCTGGATGCGGGCGAAACGATTACCGCGGCAAAGTATTGTCAGGAAATCTACGAAATGCACAGAAACTGCAACGCATTTGCCCATCATTAGTCAACAGAAAGGGTCCAATACTTCTGCACGACAGCGCAAGACCGCACGTCGCGCGTATCACTCTGCAAAAGTTGAAACAATTGGGCTATGAGACTGTACTTCATCCACACATATTCACCAGACCTTTTACCAACTGACTACCATTTTATCAAACATCTGGACCAATTTTTTTAAAGGGGAAAATTTTCCACAACCAAGCTGATGCTCAAAACGCTTTTCAAGCTTTCGTCACTTCCAGAGCTCCTGATTTTTATGTTACCAGAATACATAACCTTGTTTCTCGTTGGCAAAATTGTGTTGAATCGAATGGTTCTTATTTCAATTAATCATGTTTATTCTGAGCTGAATTAAGTGTGATTGACGAACAGGTACAAATCGGGCATTTCATATGGACAACCTAATAATACAAATATTAATTAATAACGGGAAACTGTACACCAACTATACTTAAAACAGTATGCACAACTATATTAGTAATCCGAATTTATTGGCGTGAAATAGAAATCAAAGTTCCCATCAACCAGATGGCGTTTTCAAGGAAATTAGACAGCATAATGTTTACCTTTTATCTATCGTCTACCATCCTTGAAAAATCCATCTGGTTGATGTGCAAAAGTTTAGAAACATTGGTTTTTATTTTACGCCAGTAAATTCGGATTACTATTATAGTTATACTATTTTAAATGCAAATATTAATGCATTAGTATACACACTTTTTTGGTTTTATCGCCCTTCTTCAGAAAGCTAAGTATAAGAAGCATCAACTGTAATTTGAAATTAACTACATTAATATAGTACAAATATCACAAAATATTTTTATAATGATTGCAATTTTATGCCAACTAATGAACACGTGAGTTAACTGTAGTTAGTAGTTTGACAGATGTAAGGTTTAGTTACAAGTTTTTTTTTTAGTCCTTTAACCTGATTGAACTCATAGCGTCACTACGGAAGTGGACCAAATTCTGCAATACCTGAGGTGTCTAGTAAATAATAGTAAATACCCTTCATTAAGTCTGAAACAGTTTCAATGTTCAGTTCGTCTAACCAGTCTGTTTTGATTTTTCCCATGCTTCTGAGCCCACATTCATACTCAGCTGATGTGTAAGGAATTGAACGTAAAGGATCAATAGAAACAAATATATAATGCAATACTATAAGATAATAATCCTGTTTCTTATACACTAGAACGATTTACAGACTAAAATTGAAAACATAAATAGAGAGTGAGTTTGTGAAACAGAATTTCTATGGTCTCCCTAATAAGGTTCCTTTTGCGGTTGTGTGCGGACAATATCCTCCTGAAGTCTCTACTGAGCAGGCCTGCCTCGTTATTTAAAACTTCCCTTGACTCGCAGTCGTGAGTTTGCCATCCCTTTTATGTTCTTCAAGCCTTGCAGCAAAATACCTTTTTGTCTTTCTTATGTATATCTTTTTGGATCCATCCAGATACTCTATGGATGGATAAAGTACACCCCAGTATGGTCGGACGCGACAGGTTAGAGATCAGCGCTTATGATCATATCAGAGATACATCGATCATGGCCAAAATATTTCTATGCCCGATATGATACTGTGAATGTATCTTTTCCCATGACAATTTACCGGACTCTACGTTATAAGAATACAATGACTTTTTTATGGAAATCCATTCACAACTCCTGTACTTGCAGTTTGAATTTATAATTTTCACCCATCGGACGTTTTTTTTATTGGAGGTTTAACGACCACCGTGAGCAACTCAGTGGGCTTTAAGCAGTCGCCCATTCGTAATTTAGGGCTACTGGTTCTAGGGAAGGGAGAGAGCCAGCGCCGTAAGACAAACACAACACTCATGCCTCACCCGGATTCGAACTCAGTCCCATCTCAAACGAATGATCAGAAGCCATCGCTATGACCACTGCGCCACCTGGGCTGCCCATTGTACTTTAGATGGGATAGTAAGAACTACTGGGTTATTCGCTATCTACTACGAATGAATGTCCTCTTTATCTTCAATAAAACGCTCTTTGGGAGCTTCTTAGGAAGGAGAGAGAGAGAGAAAAGGAGGGGGGTGGCTAGTCTGCAGCTTTATTTAAAAAAACTTCCCAGGTTCGTTATTGCGTCATTTCGGTGGCCGAGTGGTCTGAGGCGCTGGAATCTGACCATTCGTCTGAGATTGTCCTGGGTTCGAGTCCCGGATGGCGCGAATTTTCGTATCGCCTCCCCCCCCCAATTTGCTAATGGTGGTAATTAGACCCCGAAACACCAACAACGAAAAAGTCAGTTTTTTTCGATTCGTCAGATTCTGTACAATTTATTCTTTGCTAGTTGATATACAATGAAATCTTTGAATAACTGTCACCGCTCGAGCCGAAAAATAGTAACTGTTGTGGGAAAGTGATCGTTATTCGGATGTTAGGCCCAAATTAGTATTGTTTGTTGATAGTGGTTGGGTCGAGAAAAACCTGGAAGTCAAACCAGAATTAGAGACAGATATACGGACAGCCATTGTAGAGATGGGAAGATCAGAATGCATGCCATACAGTGTTAGCCTACAGAAACCTGATCTTTGTCTAAGAGTGAAAGTGTTCAGATTTAGAACAGTTAATGCAACCGATGGTTTGCAGCTGAATTTTTGAACCAGCAATAGCGGTTTAAAAGCAACGATTACTCTACGGCCACAACGGTCTTGCACTCTGGATATTTTCCCAGAGTTTGTGTAGTCCTGTACTCCCATGAAATTGTTGACCATGTAAATCCAAATTTCGTGGTAATTTCCCCGATGGAGTGACCTATCACCCGGGCGCCGACTATCATACCACGTTCGAAACCTTAAATCCTGCTAAGTTGCCAGTTGAACTGCGAATCCTATTACTTGAGCTTGCGGAGATCACAGTTCACATGTAGAGGATTTTAGGAAGGTAGTGTCTGACCCCAGGTCTTAAACAACCCTTAGAAATAGGAAGCTAGGAGATTTGGGCTACAGTGCCCAATAGGAAAGTCACACGGAAGCGAGGTGGAAAGGCGGAGGAAGACGCCCTTATTTATTACCGGGGGGGGGGGGCAGTACCCGGGGTCCGACGGCTTAACGTGCCCATCCGACGCACGGCGGGTATTTAGTGGATCGAACCTGAGGTTATCTCCATGGCAGTCACGAACGCTGACCACTAGGCCACCCGCGGCCCAGCTTGCAGAGTTAATTATCTGCCTTTATATATATACGTCGTTTGCGGACGATTCCATTTACCGCAGGGGTGTGGTGGCATGTGATGGAAATGGTTGCACCCTTCCCAGATTCTTGGCACGTCAGTGTAAATGGACATCTGCTGTCTGTCTCTCTCTCTCTCTCTCTCTCTCTCTCTCACGATCTCTCTCTCTCTCATGATCTCTCTCTCTCATGATCTCTCTCTTTCTCTCACGATCTCTCTCTGGAATTTCTAGACTGCAAATAATGAACTTTGTTTTTAGTAAGGGTATTTGTTATGTGAATATGTGAAACGTTAAAATATATATATATATTTTTAACTAACTGAAGAATTTCCTTTTTCCAGATTGCATGAGCGCCGTGAATCCTTTTATAAGCCGCATTCCATCTGAACAAAGATCTGACTACGTAACCGAGTGTCTACACACTTTGTCTGCACTGAAGACTCAAAGCACCAACAATAACGAAAACCAAGACCAGAGTTTCTGCTACAAGCTGCTGGTAGCACGTGCTACAAAACTTAGCAGTTCCACTCAGCTTTTGACCAATCAGCACGAAAACTGATTTTATGCTGTTCGTGTGCAGCCACAAAGTATTTTTGGAGTTGGAAGTTTTCATGCACACCATATTTCAGACCAAAAAGTGAAACTGATCTATGAACTTTCGGCCATATTTGTACGATTATAAAGTGATGCACACAAAGTTCAAAATAAATAATTTTAGGCTTATTATGGCTCGTTCTTTTGTATATCGTAAAGAAATTACACACACCTTGTTAAAAAAATAGTTTGCAACAAATCTTCTGGTATTGCTTTAAAATGTATTCTTACCATGGAAAAATTTAAATTATATATGCAGTAAAGTTTCGTCGAAGCATTTTTATTTAATAAGATTAATCACATGAACAAAGAAATGTCTGGAAAAGCTTTTGAAAAACTTTCGGGTGACATTTTAATTACTAATTATGCGTCACAAATCATTTATGGATTCAGCCACTTAGATATCCAGACTCCAGTCATGAGGCATTTCGTTGCCACTTCGGTTTGAAAAAATAAAAAAAAATAAAAAAAGAAAAAAAAAATACGGCGCTAAACAAATTTTATTGATTAGGCATCAAACGCTTGCTTTTTGGTGCATTTTTTTTTATAGAGGTTGATCAATATTTCTAGGAAATAACATCACCCTGGAGCGAGAATCGAACCCGTATCACCCGATTTTCGTTCGATCTCGCTCCAGAGTGATGTAATTTTGAAGTTTTCTGATGTGATTGATACGTATTTAACAGTGATACTGCAATTCAGGCATATCTTATTACTACATTAATAATCCTGACTTTATTCTACGTAATTAGCAAAAAATATTTCTTCCACAGAATTCAAACTAATACACGGTCGTGTCACATTATTGTGACCACCAGCTAATATCCAAAGTAACCGCCGTGTGCAACGCGGACAGCAGCTAGACGGGCTGGGAGTGTCTCAATAAGGTGCTGGAAGGTGCTCACAGGTATGTGGAGCCATGTTGACTGCAGTGCATCTGACAGCTGCTGGAGAGTACGTGGTGGAGGATCTATAGAGCGAACAACACGATCGAGGTGGTCCCACAGATGCGCAATTGGGTTTTGGTCTGGGAAATTAGACGGTCAGGGAAGTACTTTAAAATCTTCATCGTGCTCCTCCAACCACTCTCATTGTCATGCTGGAAGATCCCATCCGTCACAGGGAAGACAATCAGCATGTATTGGTGTACGTGGTCTGCAAGGATGGATTCATAACGAATTCGGTCCATAGTACCTTCTACAGGTATGAGTGGACCCAGGGAACGCCACGAAAACATTCCCCAGACCATAACGCTGCCCCCACTAGCTTGTGTTCTTCCAGCAATGGTTGAAAAGTGTTTGTTCTCCGATGTTTCTCGCCTTGTACGGAAACGTCCATCTTTTCGATGAAGCAGAAAACGTGAATCATCGGAGAAGACAATCCTTTGCCAATCAGCGGAGGCCCAATTCCGATACTGCCCTGCAAATGTAAGCCTTTTCTGCCGATGCACGTTTGTTAGCATAGGTGCAGGGACCATCCGTCTGCATCGGAGCCCCATACGCAGCAGGGTTTGCTGAGCTGTCATTTTAGACACATTTCCGGTAGCCCCTGGTTCATTCGGCCAGTGAGTTGCTCCTCTGTAGAGTGTCGATCGGCCCTCACGCACCTTCGAAGCCGACGTACGCCTCTCACATCAATGGCACGTGGTGCTCCGCAGCTTCCACGTCGCTCATTCGCAATGGTACCATTTCTCCAATTACGATACACTTTAACCACTGCGGCACGCGAACAGTTCAGAAACTGCGCTGTTTCAGAAATACTGCCACCCTTGTCTCGAAAGCCAATAATCATCCCTTTTTGCCCATCTGATAAATCGCTCCTTTTATCTATGACAGCAACGAGTGATATGTTTTCACAATGCCTACACCACACCTCATATACCCTCCAAGCCAGCTCAGGACACGTGTCTTCTTTCATTGGCTACGCGCTCTTGACGTCAAAAGTAGGAGGTGGTCACAATAATATGACTCGATTGTGTATTTTAGTATGGATTCATATCACAACAAGAAAGCGCTCCTCAAATGTTTTTAAAGAGCACATAATTTTTTTGAAGCTCCTGAACACTTGCATATGACAGACACCTATATGCTGAGTGGGCAATAAGCAGTCGCCCTTCGTTTATTTAGGGTCATTGGTGCCAGGGAAAGACAGAGCCATAGTTCGAGTACAAATGCACCACTTTTGCCTAAACCAGAACTCGAACCCGGACTCAGCTCGGCCAACTAGCCAAAACCATAGGCATCTACAGTCGTGGCCAAAAGTCCTTCACCAGTAGACCGAAAGTCAATTTTTGATGTTTGAAGTCAACTTATACAGCGGAATGATAAAGTCGTGAATACATATTATACATCATTTTAAAGGACATTTTATGCTGAATTCAAATAGTTTTACAGAATGTTATTACCAGTAATAGAAGTGAAGTTACAAGCAAAAGTACAGCGTCTAGCCATAAAAAGCAAAAAAAAAAAATTAGTGGTATTTGTGAAATTAGTGTACAATGCATTTAACGTAAACAGTCGCCCGTCCCTAATTTAGGGTCACTGGTTCCAGGGAAGGGAGAGAGCCAGTGCCGTAAAACAAACACAACATCCATGCCTCACCGGGATTCGAACCCGGACCACTTTCCCCTTTCGGACGAATGATCAGAGGTCATAGCTTAGACCACTGCGCCACCGCGGCGACTCAACCAACTTTGACCGATGACATGGCGCGTTATCGTCCTGAAAAATAAAATTCCGCAAGCCCATGTCTCGGGCAGATGGTAGCAGTTTGGACTCCACAACATCCACATATTTCTATCCATTCAATGTGCCATCAACAATGTGTAGACGGCCAACACCACTGGTTGAAATACAGGATCATAACATCACCGAATGTGGGTGCTTGATTGTTGGCTGGGTGCCGCATGCCTTATTTCTTTCACCAGCCCGACGACGAACATAATTACACTGGCGGAAAGTGAAAAAAGAACACCAAGAAGGAATTGGCGGACGATCATGAAATTTACATATGTTAATGGGGTCGAGTTTACGTAGGTGTGATGTTAATTTCGGGACCAACCGGTGAGCGCTTACGCCACAGCACGTCATAAGATGCAAATTATCGTCGGTGGTATTTAAGGAGTACGGCGAAGTGAATGTAATCAGTCGTCGGCGTACGGACACGTGCGAAGACCCTGAAGGAGCTGCAATGCCTGGACATGGAAGACGTGTACGATTTCAGGAGTTATCGGACTTTGAGCGAGGTAGTCTAGTCGGACTCCGAGAGGCCGGGTGGTCGTATCGTCGTATTGCGGAGCGAATT
The DNA here is from genome assembly GCA_039090855.1 of Macrothele yani. Taxonomy (NCBI): domain Eukaryota; kingdom Metazoa; phylum Arthropoda; class Arachnida; order Araneae; family Macrothelidae; genus Macrothele; species Macrothele yani. The sequence goes on from CM077012.1 coordinate 4,109,908, forward strand.
GGACTGGAAGTATCGGTGGTGGTACGATGGTGGCGTAGATGGTCCGAGGAACATTCCCACACAAGAAGACGTGGAACCGGGAGTCACAGACGGACTGATGAGCGGACCGATCGACGCATAAGAAGAGCGGCGTTGTCAAGCAGAACATCCACTGCGACGCAAATCCGAGCTGCCGTTGCACCTGAGGTGACTGTGCGAACAATCCGCAACCGTCTACTGGATGCAGGAGTACGTGCACGTGTGCCTCTGGCAAGTGTACCTCTGACTCCAGCCCACCGTCAGGAACGGCTGCAGTGGTGTCGCCAACGTCTGCACTGGAGAACGCAATGGCGATCTGTCGTGTTCAGCGATGAAAGCAGATTCTGCTTGGGAGCCTCCGATGGCCGTATGCGTGTTCGCAGACGCACAGGGGAGCGTCTCCACCCTTCTTGCATCCGCCAGCGACACACAGGGCCAACACCTGGTCTCCTGGTGTGGGGAGCGATCAGCTATCACTCCCGTACACAACTAGTGTTTGTACCGGGTACGTTAAACAGCACCTCTTACATCAACAACATCATTCAGCCCGTTGTTGTGCCATTTGTAAGGTAGGTCCATCGTGGTGTTTTCCAGCAAGATAACGCACGCCCACACACGGCACGTGCAACGCAACATGCACTTCAGGGTGTGAGACAACTTCCATGGCCTGCACGTTCACCGGATTTGTCCCCCATTGAGCACGTGTGGGATTTTATGGGACAACAACTTACCCGGTCTCCACGGCCAACCACGACCATCCCCGATTTACGCGTCCAGGTTGAGGATGCTTGGAACTCAATACCCCAAACTTACATCCAACATCTGTACGACAGACTCCATGCCAGAATTGCACAGTGTGACGCAGTTCATGGCGGTTCAACCTCGTACTAACCATGTTACATGGAAATGATATTTTTCAGTTTACCAGCAAATACAGCTGTATTTTGCCATAATGTTTTGATCACGTTATTCTCTGTATTCTGTTATTATGCTGAATAAATTTCGTTGGTATCAGACGTCTCCTTCTTGGTGTTCTTTTTTCACTTTCCGCCAGTGTATTTCCATTATTTGCGGAAATAGTAACCGTTGTTTCATCACTGAAAATAACATTTTTCCTTTCATCAACAGTCCAATTCTTGTGTGCTTTGGCCGAAGCAATTCTGTTGAGCCGTTGTTGTTCAGTAAGGAAAGGTTTTCGTGCAGTCAGTCCATTTTCTTGTAGCCTACGACGAATTGTACGTGCAGATGCAATAATGCCTACTTCATTCTCACACTCATTTCTTAAATTAGTGGCTGTTTTAAACAAATGAGATTCTTAATGCTGTCAAGATACGATTATTAATGGAAATAATTGCAACATTAAAAGACGATATTTTTATTTACAATTAAAACCAGCTAAAAACAAGTAGGAAGTTCTTTCAGAACCACTATGGGTCCGTCATCAGGTACAGTGAGGGTGAAGCATCGTGAATATATAGCAAAAACAATTACCCACAATGCATTAGCATGGCAAAGTGTTAATCAAACTTTTGCACATGCGCATTTGACATGTATGCATATACAAAACATGTAAATAAACTATAAGATTCGGTTATGAGTTTTGATGGTGTGTATAATGATTTGATATAAAATATTTGCATGATGTCGGTAGAATCCATGGCACGTCATCGTTACAACAGCAAGAATATTAAAGTACAGACGTTCTGTAAACAGCAAGTCAAATTTCGTAGTAGCTTTTGCAGTAAACGAAGTGTTATTCCACTCCGGGACATGATTACCTTGATTAACTAACCTAGATAAAGCTGTGAAATTCGAACAAGTCCTAACGTTGTATTTGTGCTCAGATGCAAGTGTACCAATTGTCCGAAGGGTGGATCGCACATATTTAGTGTCATGTGCATTGGGGTCGGTGGCTTTGAGCGGGATGGAATATACACCATGTCTCTGAAGCATACAAACTTCCTTACGGTTCTTCCTTAATAGTGAAAACAACTTTATTGTCTGTATACCAAAATCCATGCCTTGCCTATAACAGGCATTCTTTAAGATGTGAATTAAATCAGGAACATAATCCACAGATCCAATGTACCTGGTAGCAACCTCATTACCTCTTATAGTATGCATAGAGCGTTGACACCGTTGAAGCTGACGTATAACAAAATCACGTGGGTTGCCAAACTGAGAAGCCAGATTAAAAATGAATTTAATTTCCTTATTCCGAAGTCTAATAGACGATGAGTGTGAATACGCTCTACGAAACAAAAACGATACTAGTGTTGTATAGGGTTAGCGGATGAGTATGGGATCAACGCGGGTGGTGCAGAAGGTTTTCGAAACACAGAAAAAGAAATTGAACGGTTAAATATGTTACGATGCAGACAGAAGTCGAGGAAAGGTAACGAACTCTGTGTTTCGAGTTCAACCGTAAATTTTATGGTGGGGAAAGGGGTGGAGAGCAAGTAGCAAACTCGTGAAGAGCGGAAACAGAGTGAGGCCAAAATACAATAATGTCATCAACGTATCTAAGAAAAAGTAATGGTTTAAGGGGACACTCTTCAAGCATTTTATTTTCTAAATGTTGTAATACCACCTCGGCTAAAAGAGCCTATAGTGGCGAACCCATGGGGTATCCGCTTTTTGGTGGTAGGTAATATTGTTAAATCCAAAGAAGGTACGTCGTGCCACAAGTCTTAAGACATCGATGATTGCTAAATCTTCAGTAGGTGATGCACCTAAACTTGGGAGTTTTTCTTCAATGAGCGAGCTCGAAAGGGACACTGGGATATAAAGAAACGACATCCAATGACGCTAGGATAAAAGATGAATCCGAAGAGTCAAATGATTTAATTTTGGCAAGGGCCTGAGATGAACTGCACATTACAGTTAGAAATTATAGGGTTTAAATAAGAGGTTAAAGCTTTTTCCAAGAGCCGTGTGGGGTTAGCATAACCTGGAAACCAATGGGCGAACAGGGTCGCCCTCCTTATATAATTTTACCTTGCCAAACAATTCAGGGGTCCTAGGGCCATTGGGTGGATGCATATTGCTGGAAATGTCATTAGGGAGGAAGCCCTGATTTTTTAATTTACTTAATGCCACAATTGTTGCTGCTGTTGGATTCGAACGAATTATTTCGTGTGGAATTTTGTTAATTGCCTCGGTAACTTTTAAGCAATACTCATCAGGATCCATCAACACAATTTGATGCGACTTGTCGGCAGATACTACTGCTAGATCTGGGTTTCTTGAAAGAAGCAACAACTGTTTACGCTCATACTGCAAAGCCGTGCATTGCTCCAATCCTTGTGCTTTTTTAGGGTGAGCTTGCACTCGAGTAACAGCATAGCGTGTAGGTTCCTGTTCCTCAAGCAGTTTTGACAAAAGTTCGGGTTGCAGTACTTATAACCACGAGATAGAGCCGTGGTTTGTACATCATTTACAGAAATTGAGTCATTTCATCTTACTGTCATTTCACGCCATTTAACGGGGGAAAAAAACCCCAAAAAACTTTAAAGCTGTTATCTGTGAGACGCTATATTGCGTGATCCGACTATTTAATCTCATCCTTGCAATAATAGGAATATCTCGGTTATGATTGCCAGAGGAGTAACAAAAGCGGGGCAAGCAGGGCTGCTGCTCCGGGCGCAGCACAAGAGAGGGCGCAAAAATCCCTGCTTGCAATCTGATTAAAACCGGAATTCAAACTTTCACCAGTTTCTGGTACAGAATTCAGCTATAATTTCTTTCGCTCGTTGCGGTAGCTTGGCAGCTAAAATTCTCATTTCTTCCTCAAAATGTTCAGGGGATGTACATAAGTTGCTCACAATCAGAAATGAAGGCACGGTTTTTCGTACGTTACAAGATAAGGATGGCCTTCATATTTCTGAAGATTTTCTGGGGGCAATTCGATTATTACTGCCACTACTACAAACTTCATTTGGTTAGTTTAATGCATTACCGAAAATCGGAACTTCGGAGCAGTTGGGAATCTCACCGCTCTCTTCACATTTTGTATTTTACAGTTTTAAATGGCGTTCTGCGTCCAGTTCAGCTTCGCCATTCAGAACGTTTTTGATGCCAAGTAAGAGTAAAAGAAATTCCCTAAACACTTCTACTGAGTGCGCAGTCACCCATATCCTAATTTTTTCCGACGCAGTTAATGAGGGTAAAATGCCGTTCCGGTTTGGGATAAGAAATGACACCTAGTTCCCTAATACCCTATTTGCAGTATCATACCCCAATAAAAATATTTAAAAGTTGTTAACTACAATTAAAATGGCAATAACTTTGAAAAGGTCTTCATCTGGTCCGCCGAAAAACTAACCCATTTCTAAAATCTATTCACAACCGTTCGTGATTACTAGTTACTAATTAACTACAAGAGAATATGATTAAAAAAAAGTATAAAATGCAGCGTGAAACGAAATGTCAGAAGCAACTCCCGATGGCCAGTGTTAATTCTTTTGAAAAACTGTAATTGCATATGCATGTGGGTACTAAATGCAGATTTAACAGAAGAGACCAATTTTATTATCTTAAAAACTCATGCAGCAAGCAGGATTATATTTCAGGCAATAAAGCTCATTTTGACCTAACCGACTTCAGTGGGAGGGGGGGGGGGGTATATACTGGTTCGCCCCAGGCGCAGAAATGCCTAGTTACGCCTTTGATGATTGCACATAAAACACAGCATTACTTATTTTAGATCATCGAAAGAATTTCTTTGCCAATCTTCCACAGCCATCTAACCACGAAAGATGATTTCGCTGTGCTAAGCCTAGGAAGTTTCTTAGCCCAGCTATACCCCGGGATGGGAAGTTATCAAGCAAGGATTACATATGGTGGAATCCTAAAGTTAGTACCAACGCAAGACAACTCTAAGAAATTTCACACTGCAGTCCCACGTCGGTAATGAGGTCCTTGTGATGGTCAAGGAGGACTTCGTGCTCCTCAGTCAAAAGAGCTAGCTGCTCTCCCCTTCCATTGTGCCATGTTCCTCATGACAATCAAAACCTGCATACCGTAGTCCCCCCCCCCGTCGCCGAAGAGGTTTTTATGAATGTCATAAGCAGGGACGTCGTTTGATTTTGAAATCAAGGTGGGCAAGTACTATATTTGGTGGGCTGTCCAGGTGGCGTAGTGGTATAAGCGATGGCTTACGACCATTCGTCCATGAAAGGTCCGGGTTCAAATCCCGGTGAGGCATGGATGTAATGTTTGTCTTACGGCACTGGCTCTCTCCCTTCCCTGGAACCAGTGGCCCTAAATTAGGGACGGGCGACTGCTTATAGCCCATTGAGTTGCTCACGGTGGTCGTTAAACCTCCAATCCCCCAAAAAAACTATTTTTGGTGGAGCAAGTTTGTTAGCAACTTTATTTACGACTCACTGATGGATATAACTTTTAACGCTTTTTATTACTGGTTACAAAGGAATTCGTTAGACCCCTTCCTCTTGGAGACACACACCTGGATCTGACTAATTACGCCACTGGTAAACCAACAAGATAACATGACAATGACTAGAGCGTTAATGGTATAAGATGTAAGTGTTGGTAGAATATCGCCTACGCCGCCCCGGTGGCGCAGTGGTCTAAGGCGTTGGCCTCTGATCATTCGTCCGTAATGGGTCCGGGTTCGAATCCCGGTCAGGCATGGATGTTGTGTTTGTCTTACGGCACTGGCTCTCTCCCTTCCCTGGAACCAGTGACCCTAAATTAGGGACGGGCGACTGCTTATAGCCCATTTGAGTTGCTCACGGTGGTCGTTAAACCTCCAATCAAAAAAAAAAAAAAAAAAAAAAAAAAATATCGCCTACATTTTTTTTATTGTATTGTCTTAAATGCTTCTCAAAATTTCGCATTTTCGCTTTAAAAAATTGTACTGTACTTGAACAATTGCTTTAAAGAAAATGTTTTTTTCGTCTACCAGAATCAAATCTTAATGTCGTGACACGCAGACACAATACCTTCCCTTCTGTATAGCTCCCTTCCTTCAAGCTAGCGACTTTGCGCTGCACTCCTCCAAAGCAGTCGTCATCCACGTCCTTCACTGCCACGAGGCAGACTTGAGAACTCTGATATAGCCGCCCCGGTGGCGCAGTGGTCTAAGGCGCTGGCCTCTGACCATTCGTCCGAAAGGGGTCCGGGTTCGAATCCTGGTCAGGCATGGATGTTGTGTTTGTCTTACGGCACTGGCTCTCTTCCTTCCCTGGAACCAGTGACCCTAAATTAGGGACGGGCGACTGCTTATAGCCCATTGAGTTGCTCACGGTGGTCGTTAAACCTCCAATCCAATCCAATCCAAACTCTGATGCCGCCCCGGTGGTGCAGTGGTCTAAGGCGCTGGCCTCTGATCATTCGTCCGTAACGGGTCCGGGTTCGAATCCCGGTCAGGCATGGATGTTGTGTTTGTCTTACGGCACTGGCTCTCTCCCTTCCCTGGAGCCAATGACCCTAAATTAGGGACGGGCGACTGCTTATAGCCCATTGAGTTGCTCACGGTGGTCGTTAAACCTCCAATCAAAAAAAAAAAAAAAAAAAACTCTGATATAGCTCTAGACTCCACTTTGTGTTGTAATCCCCTACTAGCACAAACAGGGCAATTAGTCATGACTTACCTCGGTGAATTCATATCCTCCCCTACTCATTCGCCACTGGCCGCACTAACATGAAAAGGGGGTTTAAACTAAGGATTTCAAGAGCAGAGAATAGAGTTTTTGTTCCTGAGGATATATTTTTGACAACGTTTCTTCGGAGAAATAAAGAACGCACTTTCTCTCTACTCGGAGCCAGGCTAACCTGACTATGGAGTTTAGGTTACAGAGTGTGTACTTTCACTGCATAATATACACTGCCGGACAATTGCTAAGGACGGATGACAATAGCAACGATAGCAACCATAAAATGGAAGGCAGGGAAATGTGGAAATTAGCATCACAAGTGCGGGATACAGTAAGACGTGTTATGTGTTTGCAAATTTTGGATTGCCGAACTTGTCCGTGACGTCATAGCGCTGATAAGAGATATAAAGAATTTGAAGCGTATTGACCGTTGTTGTTCAAACGCAAAGTTGAAAGGGAAAGAATCAATTGACGAACTTGCAATTTTCAGTATGTCTTCCCGACATCACCTAGATGATTTTACGCGTGGCCGTAATTTTTTTTTTTTTTTGATTGGAGGTTTAACGACCACCGTGAGCAACTCAAATGGGCTATAAGCAGTCGCCCGTCCCTAATTTAGGGTCACTGGTTCCAGGGAAGGAGAGAGCCAGTGCCGTAAGACAAACACAACATCCATGCCTGACCGGGATTCGAACCCGGACCCCTTACGGACGAATGATCAGAGGCCAACGCCTTAGACCACTGCGCCACTGGGGCGGCCGTGGCCGTAATATTGGCAAGATTGAAGAAGGGCGAAAAATAACAGATGTTGCCAGGGAGTTCGACGTCAGCCACAGTGTTGTTTCAAGGCTTTGGAAATCATTTCAAACAAATGGAGAGTGTAACAAACGTCACGGGGAGGTCGTGTTCGCAGTACGACACCTGAAGAAGATCGGAACATAGTGCTATCAACAAAAAGATACCGGCGCAGCACAGCTAGTGGGGTAGCAAATCAGTTTATGGCTGCTACTGGCAAGCGGATCTCCCGAAAAACTGTCGCCAGACGTTTGCATGAAGGAGGACTATACGCCCGCCGTCCTGTTGTGTGCATCCCATTGTCCAGACATCACCGTACCGCCCGTTTGCAATGGTGCCATCAACATCGCAATTGGACTGATAACGACTGGTTTGCTGTCCTCTTCTCAGATGAGAGTAGATACAGTCTATTGTCTGATTGTCGACGGCAACTGATCTGGCGTGATAGTGGTACTGCATATTGTCCAGCAAACATACAGGAAAGGGACCGATATCCGACATGTAGTGTCATGGTATGGGCTGACATCATGATCAATGGCCGTACATCCCTCTATGTGTTTCCAACTGGGACTATGACTGGCCAATGATACATTAATGATGTTCTGCTACCTCATGTTCGCATGTTCCGTGGTGCTGTCGGTGATAGATTCATTTTCATGGACGACAACGCAACATGTCATCGAACAGTCTCTGTCCAGGAGTGTCTTGAGAGCGAGGATATTCAACGCCTCGTATGGCCAGCACGTTCTCCAGATCAGAATCCCATTGAAAATGTGTGGGATGCTTTGGGGAGGAGTCTTGCTGGTCGCCAATGTCCTCCAATAAACAAGGACACCCTCATCCGTGCAGTGACAGAGGAATGGGATAAATTACCCCAACAGCTGCTTGATAATGTTGTGCAAAGCATGACACGAAGTGTGGAATCTTGCATCGCCCTCCATGGTGGCCATATCCCGTATTGACATCTTGCGCCGGAACGCCTGCGGACGGTAATTGCATTTTTTTCACGTTTACGTATTCTGCACAAAATGGCCTGTTTGTCCCTTGAACACGTTCCAAAGCCTCCTGGATTTCAGAGCACAACAAATTGTCTTTCTTGTAATGTCCTGGCAATTCTGACATTATTTTATTTCACTTGGCATCCAACCACACTTACTTTTTTATGCGCTATATAGCCGTTTATGATCCGTCCTTAGCAATTGTCCAGCAGTGTAGTTCCAGTTTAAAAGCCATGTTCGAGCTTGAACTGAGACCTAAGAAAGCACATGGATATATAGATGTTCTAAATGCCATACGTACGCACATTTAAAAAATGAGGATTCCAGTTTCGGTCGAGTTTCTAAAAGATACAAATATTCGTATTTTGGCTGCGTCATTGTCACTTCTGTTTTCTTTCAGACATGAGGATATTTACTACGACTGGGAGGGGAGAATTGTTAGCCGGAGGCGGGGAAAATGGTTTGGCTGTCATAGTAATGAGCATACTCCTTTCTTCGTTGTTACTGTTTTAAAATACTAATTCAGAAATAGTTTGTCTGGTGGTCGGTATGGCTGAGAAGGTGTGAGAGTGGAGGAAACGCGTGTAGTTTCCTTTTGTCTCGCCTTCAGTCACCCTTAAGTGAAAAGGGTCCGTGACGCATGGCACCCTATTAGTCACGGTGAAATATTGATAAACAAGGAATTTCATGTCGGTGAATCGGTTTCACAACCTTAACAGTGTAATCAGGTTAGCTTTGGCCCGAGGATAGAGAAAAATACGTAGGGCTACACGACGATAAAACAAGACTCGTTCTTTCTTGGCAAAGACTAAATTTATAAGTTTAAAAATAGAAATGGCATATTTTTAATTGGGTGGGCAAAAGTTTCAGGGTGAGCTGCAGCCCACTCTCGCACTTCCCTTTGGCGACGTCCCTGGTCACAAGATAATAGGAAGCAAATTTTTTGTTATGAAGATGGGCGGGGGTGGGGGTGAGGGGGTGGGGGATGTGTTATCTTGTGTCTGGGTGGTAGTGTGAAATATAGTTAAACTACATTAATCTATTTTATTGGCATAAAATAGAAATGTTTTAAAGCTTTTGCACATCAACCAGACGGCTTTTTTCAAAGAAGGTAGACAGCAGTTTGCTGTTTACCTTCCTTGATGGCTTTCAAGGAGAGAAGACAGAAAACTGCTGTCAACTCTCCTTGAAAAGCAGTCTGGTTGTAGAAGCGGTTCCAGAATCTTACATTAGAGGGGAGGGGGAGACCGGTCTTAAGAAGGGGAGAGGGCCTGCACACTCTCTAAACTTGCAACGCTGCCCCTTCCTGACATAGCAAGGCTCTTTGAACATTTTTTTTTTTTTTTTAAATCGAAGCTGCGTACAAGAAATGAAAAATCAGCGCTATTTCTCATGGCGTTCGATTTACCGCTTTTCGAAGAAACCGGTTTGGTGCTCTTTTAAATCCCACCTCAAGATAAAATCTTTCAAAATACAGTTTGATCCTTTCTATACGGGCCAGTTAATTTTACGCAAGTTCCAGCGTGGGAATTTCTTCCCGGCCCAATCTAGATACGTACTTCGCAATCACGCACTCCAAAGCTTAACCCATATGGCGACATTCTCTCACTGTTAAAAATTGGTACTTGGAAATAAGCAAAATGTACTCGTTTTTGAGTACATTCTGGGATTATAATAGCTCCGAGTACTTCTGCCTCATTTTTGAAAAAGACACGTACTCATTTTTAAGTACATACAGGGAATCAATTGTGAGTATATCTGGTATTTCTAATTTAAAATATATGTACTCATTTTTGAGTACATATATTTCAAATATATGTACTCAAAAATGAGTACATATATTTCGGGCAGGGCACAAAAACTGAAGGAAGTTAGAGCGAATCTGACAGGATAGTTTGTAAGTGAGAGCGAGCACAGCAGATGGCGCCACCGTACAAGCGTACGATTTTGCACATAGAAGGCAGAGAGAAATTAGGGGGAAGGGAGGGGGAACTTTAAACGGGAAATTCCTACCCGGGGATCGTCACTTAACGTGCTCGTCCGATATTCAGCGATTGTTAGAAATTCACACTATCAGGCTAGATTTGAACCTGCCCCATCAACTGTAGTCTGAATCTCTAACCACTAAGCCATCCGCGGCTCAATTTGAAATTTGGAATCGATGTTTTGAATAATTCTCTCAGCAATTCAAGTCCTTGGTGCCACAAGACAGAACTGATTTTCAGGTCAATTGCACTACATACTTGCATTCCATACGTACTCATTTATTCATAGAATCAACTGGAAGTATATTATTCGATGGCACATCTAGGATAATATACTCGTTGTTCACATGCTGGGCAAATGGACCGCACAGTTTTATGACAAATATAGTGATGAAGCGACAATATATTATTTATGAGACTGACACAAATACAGTTAATTTAAAAACGTACACAAAGGTACTTTATGCATGATTAAATTACTTGTAATCAGTTACTTTGTTGTACTAATTACTTGTGCCACTTTACACATTTATTAAACAATTTCTCTTGAAATCTATAACATCTAAAATGAAGTAATACCAGATTATATTTATTGACGCAGTTATTTGTAAGTACGTATGGTTACTTGTTTGAGCATGTACTCGTTTACGATGCGATTGTACTAAAAAAAAAAAGTACGTTCAGATTCTCATTTTTAAGTAGATTTTTTTAACAGTGCTGATTTCAATTACTGATGATACGAATACAGCCCTAAAGAACAGAGCAAAGCACACCCATTGTTTTCCATGTCTTCTTACTTCCGCTCTCAGCCTTGTTTCTGAACCTTCAGTTTTTTTCTTTTGCTTTTTTTCTGATGAAGCTATAACAGAACATTTTATCTCCAAATTGACAGCGAATTTTTGTTTCCAAAAAATCTACGAAAACCTGTGCACTTTTATAATTTACAAAAAAAAAAAAAAAAAAAAAAACTTAGGGGCGGGCGATCGCATGTTGTGTACAGTTCCTAGTTATAAAACTACAGTGTGCATCAGATGGAGGCAGGTCAGTTTCAGTGTCTGATCTTCACGTAAGTGTGTGCATACTGTCTATTGATACTTGAGAACACTAACTCAAAGTTTTGTAAAACATGTGTGGGTGTGCTGCTATTGACCTGAAAATCAGTTCTGTCTTTTGGCACCAGGGACTTGAATTGCTGAGAGAATTATTCAAAACATCGACGGCCAAATGGTAATTCATTACTTTTAAAAAGTGCAAAAGTTGTGCCTCTCCTGATGACACTGATTAGCTTTATCTTTACCTTCCAGACTTAATAGGTGAGCATGCGAAGCACTACCGATACGCATGAGAGCTACATAGTTTGTATTGAAGTATGGGTTATCTTTTAAAACTGAGGCACTCGTTTAAAAAATTCTTGGTGGCAGTGCGTTCCTTCTGACATTTTATTTCACTTCAGTGCCTAAACATCTTCAATAACTGATATTTCGTGTTTGTTTTATTCTTAAAAATTGGCTAAGTAATATCTGCAGAAAAGCCAACATGCAATATTACGCAGGATATCGTAAGCGACAACTGTCCATAGCTGCGCGCTATGGACAGTTGTCGCTTATACGATATCCTATTAGACGATGACTAGGGCAAAATATCACAAAACAACCATGTAATTTGTTATTTTGGTTGATCTGAACTCGTTCCATTGCTTGTTGCACTTGATCGCTATGTCAGATTTAGCGTTCTTAAGTGTATTTTGCTCTGTAGAGTTTGATCTTCCCACAGTTATCACAGCCCCTTCTCACCAAAGAGAGCCGGAGCAATGGATAATTTTCGCCTAAGATACCTGGTGTAAAACAGGATGTTTGGCTACTATGCAGAACATGCATGACATTTTTAACGAACTTTTATGAATAAATAACCCCCGCCCCCCCGCCCCCCCCCAAAAAAACAGGTTGGCTCAATTCTGATTGAGCCGTCAGTTTGTAACGTAGGACTACGACTTGCAGATCGGAGAGTTGAAATGAGCCAGTAGAGTATGGTTTCAAAGCGTTTAATTTGTTATAGCCAACATAGGTCTATGATATGAAAAAAGTAGCTTACATCATTTTTACAAATAATGCTGGATGCATTGTGAACACAAAGAGTTCGAGATGGTACGGGTTCGATCGGTGTGTTGGATTTTTGTTTGGCGGCGGCTGCTTTCAGGCCTTCTCGATATACTCTCTAGTTCGTTGGAATGCAGTCTTCTTAGGCTTCTTACATTCCTCATCACTTGCTCTTGCCTCTCGTTTTGATTTTCTCCACTTTTGCTTGCGTTCATTCTAAGAATTCCGCGGCATTGTCGAAAATGTTAACCCGTTCACACGAAAACAATTTTCAAAAATTTTAGTTTAAACCACTGCGATATGTTCTTTATTTTTGAATAGATTTCTTCGAGAGCTTTGAAACGATACCACGCAGTCATTTTGCACGCACGGTTGTCCAGATAAACCGCGATATTGTCAAGTGTTCATTGGTTCAGATGAAAACATTTTTTTTAAATGTTCAGTTCAAACCACTGCGAAATGTTTTTCGTATATTTGAATAGATCTTGTCGAGAGCTTTCAAACGATACCACGCACAGTCGTGTTGCACTCACGGTTGCCGAGATAGACTGAGTGAAACGCGGCGGCACACCCAGAAATATTACATCATCTCCCCCGCGCACAGGCGGGGAGCGAGGGGAGCATCGCGCGCACGATGTATTGCGCAGTACGCAACTTAGACTCCATGCTGTTTGCGAATATGCTGACACGATTACCGTGCGGCACGTATTTTTAACGCTCTAATGATTTTTTCAATTGGGACCTATTTTTATCACAAGCTGTCGGCCGTAAGTCGCCCCATACCATCCACGGAGTTAGACGTCAAAAACACAAGAAATGTTTACACTATGGGAAATAAGTTTCAACACGAAGTAAAATTCCAACACCGACGCTCTGGGTTCCTTAGAATTTGTAAAAGCTAGTGCTTATGTCCTCTAACAGATTTTAGACGTGTGGTAAATGCTCTTGCTGTGACGAAAACATTGCAACCCCACGGAATCAGTTGGATCTTCCATATGACTGGCGGTTGGCGTTCTCACTGGCTGCTCCAATCTTTTTTTGAATATACATTGTTGCTCTTTGGCCAAGCATGACACACGCTCCAGTTACTCTAAACAAAGCTATGCCTGCGAGAGTTCATAGTAGAAATAAGCTTAACTGCTACTTGGTGATCACGGCGCAAACTGTGACTGCTACTCAAAAGTAACAGTGATTTTTAACTGTGATTGGAATCACAGTTTAGAACCTGTTCTTCTACTTCTGTCCCAGGAACGTATCAGCTAAAGTTACAACGGGAGTATGAGTGTGCTTTCTTACATGTAATAGAGCATACATATGTGTGTGTCTCGGCCGTATATATAGTATTGGCTGAGACAGACTACAAAATTACGAATTTGTTAGTTTTCTGATTCAGAAGAACATACGGATACAGCATACATAAAGTTGCCTGGCAGAAATTTCGGTCCTTACGTACCCCCTTGTAATAAGTCAGAATATCAGATTATGTAAAGTGGTTTTTACAGGATTTTTTACAGGTGATGAGGACGGGGCGATTGCGGAAAATTATGGGAAAAGAAATAATTATAATCAAGTAACATTTTGTAAGTAAAGGGATACTTTAGTTTGAGCAACTCATTACCTTTCTATGGACGGGATTTCCGTGAAGGTTCATTTAATAGCTTGCATATTATATAGATACATTGCCACACATCTAAATTAGCAGTTAATAATTAACACTGGAATTGTGGACCGCGCCTCAATGCCAAGTTGAGAGAAAATAATGTAAATCGTATTCCAGCAGTACATTTAAGCCTTACTGCAGTGTGAACGTCAAAATAGACAACTTAAAAATGATTTTTTAATTAGATATCCAGCACATAGTTATATTTTTATTTCATAGGTTTCCAATATAATTCTGAGACATTTAAAAAAATTCAATTTAGTTTCTAAGGCATCCTCGCGCCTCTTTCGAAAAAGAAAGCGAGAAAAACTTAAATTTGAATACAACAGTATGCTGGAAATTTAAGAAGTTTTAGTTTAATCGATCGATAGTTTTTTAGTGAATCTACGGGAAGTTTTAGTTTAACCGTCGGATGATTCGAAGCAATTATCTTTTTTTCTCTTAACGATGAGGCATTTCAATCACCTGTGACAAAGCTCACTCGCTCGAGAACGAAGTAACAGCAAATTCACAAATTCAGCTGACAAGTAACGCTTTGAAAATATCACAAATTACAGGCTGCGGGAGTACAAATCACGGCAGCAGATAGCAGGAGCAGAATTCACTCGGTAACAGTTAATATGGAGCTGTGATACATCACGAAGAGCATGTTGGGTAGCAGTGACAGAATGAGGAACGTATATGCTGTTGGCTGTTCCAATCACTGTTACTTCAGGTTTTCAGTAGCAGGTGCTACCTGTGATTTTTTGATAACAGTGATCAAATCACAGGTAGTGAAATATCGCTCATCTCTAGTTCATAGGTAGCTACTTACAGCGCTCCTATAGCTAATCGAAGCTATTGTAAACATTTTTTCAGCAACGCATCTTACTGAGTAATGGCAAAACAAAGAACCCTAGGCTGTGAAAAGCTTGAAGTAGCTAAATATAATCGAATTTTACATTTCTGGAACGTTTTTTTCTCTTTTCACCATCCGGGTACGCTGTAAAATCATTTTTTGTGAAATTGAAGTCATTTTCCGTGATTTCTTGCGTGAATTAACGAAGCGTTTTCCTGATTCATCCTTTTACGTGAAATGACTGAAAACCCTTGAATTTTCACGTATTTTCGATGCACGAATAGGCAGAAATACACCAATGAACCATTGCGTTATGACAACCTCCCAACCTAGAGAAAAGAACGCGCCTGGAGACCGAAGAGTGGAGAAGGTGAAGTCCACAGAGCAGTATATATACAATCCGAGGATCGGCTTTCGGTTAGTAGTGTTCGAAGTCAGAATGGGAAAAGCTTCCGATGTATCGGAGTTTGTTAAAGGACAAATTGTGATGGCATGGCGCCTCGGAACTACGATCTCGGAAGCTGCTCGGCTGTGGGTTGTGGAAACAGAAATCAGCTGGTACCGATCCATTAGAAAAAATGTGAGGTTTGGATTCCCTTTTTTTTAAATTGGGGGTTTAACGACCACCTGAGCAACTCGGTGGGCTATAAGCAGTCGCCCATCCCTAATTTAGGACCACTGGTTCCAGGGAAGGGAGAGAGCCAATGTCGCAAGACAAACCCAACATCCATGCCTCACCGGGATTCGAACCCGGTCCCATCTCGGACGAATGATCAGAAGCCGTCGCTTAGACCACTGCGCCACCGGGGGACGGCCAATACAACTTAAGGACATACCAAAGGATTTTTTTATATTGGAGGTTTAACGACCACCGTGAGCAACTCAAGGAGCTATATAAGCAGTCGCCCGTCCCTAATTTAGGGTCACTGGTTCCAGGGAAGGGAGAGAGCCAGTGGCGTAACACAAACACAACATCCATGCCTCACAGGGATTCGAACCCGGACCCTATTCAGACGAATGATCAGAGGACATCGATTAGACCACTGCGCCACCGGGGCTGTCCAAAGGGAAATTAAATACTAATAAAGAAATGATTTAATATCGCAAATAGTTTTCATATTTTTCGTGCAGTACAATTCTTTCGTAGCATTCGCAAAGAGTTGCAATTAGGCATACATTACCGAACCCAAAAGAGAAGGAAAAGACCCGTTAACAGTACCTTAAAGGTGATCCCACGGCAATCGTTTTGCTGGCTCAGTCAGCAGCGTTTCATGTTCGCCTACAAGCAATCGCGAGCTCGAACACCACAGAGAAATGATTTCATAAGGAAAACCTCCGGCTTTCTACGCACTATGTCCTTCAAAACACGCAAAGGGCATGCCCAACCGTCGTCACTGAAAGAACCCAAGCCATCTTCATCTGTTCACGTTACGTCAACGGAAGTCTAATTTTCCGTACAGAGACTCAAAAAGTTAAAATCGAAAAATTTTGTAACTTGGAAAACAAAACGGAATTATCCGGAAATGACATTTCTGTAAAAAGAAAAACTGAATGGATGACAACGAAACATTTCTCAAAAAACTGAATGTTTCCATTATTAGAAACGGAGACATCTCAAAACGGATTTTTCTTAAAAATCGGTGGTCTACCGAGCAACTTTGCTGCATGTTATTTTCAGGAATTTTCCGTTAACTCACACCTCACTTACTTTTACAATGTGCATAGCGACACCACTATTCTGTATAAACTGATTGTTTGGACACACTTACAAAATGCACTATAAAAATGACTGTGCCCGCGTCTGTACGAAATTAAACAATTAAAGGATGCTTTAATGCTGCAAGCGAGCACACAACGTCTCATCTGGGTGGCCCCTCGGATCCCCATTCAAGGGGCGATACTTTCTTTCTTTTTCATTAATAAAGACAGCGCTTTCAGCTGAACGAATAAATTCACCTTTACCTGAATTAATATCTTACGACACTGATAACGATAAAAGTACGAAATTCCAAAACTTCTTCGCGGACAGAAAGTGAGTGTTAAAGCCGATATCAGGATCTATTCAGTGGCGAACTGAAAGCACCGACAATCCCCTGGAGACCTGTATTTAAGTAGTACTTAAAAGTCTTGACTCTCAAAATGGTAGGCATAAATAGAAATCGTTATCATCACCTCTTGACTCCCACACTCCTGATAAGTTGTGACGTCAACGTCGTCACTGTTACGAAGCAATATTTAGCTTGGATGTTTCAAAGAGAGTGTTTCGCAAATTGGGTCTTGACGATTGCACAACTCTTATGCATATATTAGTCATAGATCTGACAGCGTTGAGCAAAGCGAACGCCCGTAACGTAAATGTAAAAGTTGTCTACTAAAACTTCAAGGGAGAGAAAAATGTTTTAGACGGCTTTAATCATGAACTGCTGTTCAAGAATTCGTGTAATCACAAGTCCTGAAAAGCTATTCTATTATGACCATCCCCAGCCTAGAGAAATGAGTGCACCTGGGGACTGAACGGTGGCGCAGGTGAAGTTCTTTTTTTTTTTTTTTTTTGATTGGAGGTTTAACGACCGCCGTGAGCAACTCAATGGGCTATAAGCAGTCGCCCGTCCCTAATTTAGGGTCACTGGTTCCAGGGAAGGGAGAGAGCCAGTGCCGTAAGACAAACACAACATCCATGCCTGACCGGGATTCGAACCCGGACCCCTTACGGACGAATGATCAGAGGCCAACGCCTTAGACCACTGCGCCACCGGGGCGGCCAGGTGAAGTTCACAGAGCAGTATATATACAACCCCAGGACCGTCTTTCGGTTAGTAGAGTGTTCGGAGTCAGAATTGGAAAAGCTGCCGATTTATCGGAGTTTGATAAAGGACAAATTGGGATGGCACGGAGCCTCGGAACTACGATTTCGAAAACCGCGCGGCTTGTGGGTTGTTCACTTGTCGCTGTAGTGAGCACGTATCAAAAGTGGTGCACAGATGACCAAACGACGAATCGTCGTCTAGCCGTGTGTCGTCCGCAGCTCACTGATGCCAGAGGGGAGCGGAAACTGTCGCGCATTGTTCACAGCGACAGCAGGGCCACAGTGCGACAAATCCCTCTTGAAATACAACAGTGGTGATCAGGGCAATGTGTCACAGCACACAGTTTATCGCAGCCTTCTGCGCATGGGCCTGCGTAGCCGAAGACTCAGCCGGGTCTCCATGCTCACTGCACATCATAGCCAACAACGCATGAAATTGGGCCCAAGATTATCGAGATTGGACAGTGGATGATTAGAAGAAAGTGGCCTAGTCTGGCAAATCAAGATTCCTGGTGCATCACGTAGACGGCCAAGCGCGGATACGCCGATTACCAACAGAGGCTATGGCACCTGGATGCACTGTTGGGCAGAAACAGGCCGGCGACGGCGGTGTTATGCTGTGGGCGATGTTTTCTTCGGACACTTTAGGCCTCATTGTCCCAATAGCACAATCTCTGACAGCTGTCAGGTATCCGAACATCGTTGCGGACCAAGTTTTCATGGCAACTGTGTTCCCTGCTGGTGATGCCCATTACCAACAGGATAATGCGCCGTGCCACACTGCCAGAAGCGTCAAGGAGAGGTTTGGGGAACATAGTGGTGACTTTCTGTTAATGCCATGGCCTCCAAATTCACCTGACATGAACCCAAACGAACATTTGTGGTTCAACTTGGAAAAACGGGTTCGCGCTAAATCACCCCCCCACCCCCACCCGATAATGCACGGGAACTGGAGGACCTGCTTTTCAAAATCGCTTTATTGGTATAACGAAATAAAATAGACGTTCAGTATGGAGCGTCTTACAAACAAAATTCAAACTGATAAAATCAACGATATTTACACTGCAATGAGAAATGTTGATGATACTGATATGCTGCAGTTGAGCTAAATGCACAGCAGGTGTAGGGGAAAACACCATAAGTTGGTCAACGTGTCACATGACACTGAAGGAACATATTTCCAGGTACACTGTATTGAAAACTTAAAACGCATGATAAAGTAGGCACAGGTTGAGCAAAAACAAAAATGAAATAGAATGATGATTATATACATAGGTAACATTCCAACGTAGAAGCGAAACGACGGCGATAGAAAAACATAGTATCACTTATGCAACGAAGAAATATATACTACAATGAGAAATATTAATGATAAGGAGATGCTGCAATTGAGCTAAAAACACAACAGGTGTAGACAAAACACCGTAAGGTGGTGGTCAGCATGTCACATGACACTAAAGGAACATATATGCAGACAAACAGCATTGAAAACTTAAAACGCATGCTAACACAGGCATAAGTTGAGCAACACAATGATGAAATAGGATGACAATTATATGCAGAGGTAACATTACATAGTGTTGGCATACGTAAAAGTGAATTAACGACGACAGAAAAACATTGTACAACTCGTGCAACTGAGAAATTTATACTGCAATGAAAAATGTTAATGATAAGGAGATGCTGCAATTGAGCTAAAAACAGAACAGGAGTAGAAGAAACACCGTAAAGGTGGCCAGCATGTTACATGACACTGAAGGAGCATATTTTCAGGTAAACAGGATTGGGAACTTAAAGCGCACGTAAAACATGCACAGGTTGATCAACACAATGGTGAAATAGAAAGACAATTCTAAACATAGGCAACAATATACAGTGCATACATACTCAATAGCTGAACAAAATAATAGAAAAACATGGAACAACTCGTGCAATGGATAAAATAATATGCAATGAAAAATGTTGATACTAGGAAGAAACTGCAATTGAGCTAAATACACAACAAGTGAAGGAAATACATCATTGGGTGGCTAGCGCGTAACATGACGCTGAAGGAACATATTTGCAGGTAAGCAATAATACAAACTTAGAGCGCACAATAAACAGGCACAGTTGAGCAAAACGGTGATGTAATAGAATGACAATTATATACATAGACAACAGTAAGCAGTGCCGACATACTTAATTGCAAACCGAGGTAAGAGAAAAACATAGTACAACTCGTGCTACATAGATAGCACGTAAAATACAGCAGAAGTTACAAGTGAACACACTGTGCACACAAATGTAGTAGAAGTACAAAAATATTTCACTAAATGTAATAAAACACGACCAACGCCGTGAAAATGCAACACTCAGCGCCACATTCTGGTGCTAAAAGAGAAAAAGTTCTAACGGATGGTTAGATTGAGGAGACCTGTGTCCACCGCGAACCACGGGGTCAGAGGTACCCACGTGGAATGGAAAGCTGCTTCTCGATGGCTGATGGAAGCCAGGCGGTGCTCAAAGCGGAGACGTGATGTTAGACGGTCTCTGAAGTGGCACACAAGTGCAGCACTCGCTTGTTGAGGAGAAACAGGTGAGGAAATACTCCGGAGTTGCTGATGGAACACATAAACTACGTGTTTGGCCAGTACAAAGAGATATGCACAAAGAGAGGGAAGAGGAACTGGTGGATTATCACGTAATAGAAGGTGTCTATAGGCTGTAAACGATAACTCTTGGGAGCAAGAGGAACTGGCAATCTTGAAGGCTTGATTGAGTAGAGGCAGTAGAACAGGACAATATAGGTAGACGTGAGAAACGTCTACCTCCTGAGCGCAGAAGGAGCAAAGAGGAGAAGAGAGTAGAGACATACGATAGAGGAAAAACGGAACAGGATGACGATTATGGAGGAAGAGCCAGTGGGTGTTTTGTTTATGAGGTGTGGAGAGGGGGAGCGGGCAGCGGCCCAAACGGCAGAAAGAGAGGTAGTAGGAACATCAAGTATAGGAAGAGCAGAGGGAGTGGAAATGTGCACTAGGAGACGATACAAAGATTTAGATGAGATAGAAACAAGAGGTTGAACCGTGTGAGCGTGCCGAAGGAAGAACGGTAGCGGAAGAGGAGCAGAGAGCACGGATATCAGACCAGAAGGGGACGCCAAATCAGGGAAAAGAGATTGGATAGCAGAGTGCAGAGAGTCAAAGACGAAACGAGCAGAACGGGATGATAGAATTGCAGCTGGGAGATCGGCGAAAGGGCGCCAGGAGAGGTCAGGATTAGTCAGGTCTTGAATGGTTACGACACCGGCACGAAGCCAGGAAGAAAAAGCAAAGCAAGGGAGGTGGGGAGGGTGGAGAAGAGAGTTGAAGAAGAGGGGTTCAGCAAGAAGCTCAAGCGTTGAAGAAGGAGAGGAGCGCAGAAGGGGAAGAGAGCGAAGGAATTTAAGAGCTTCAGAATAAGCAGGGGGAAGTTTAGAGGGGGAACAGGACAACGGTCCATAAGAACTAGAGGGGAAAAGAGAAGTGGGGGTTACGCCTGGAGGCGAGAACGTTTCTTACCTGAATTGCAGATGCAACTGGAGCTGTGAAAAGACGGACGAAGTGAATGATATGGTGTACCTTATAGCTCAGAGAAACATCAGGAAGACCGGCTCCACCAAACGAGGGGGTGCACAGAGCTTCGTGACGGAAAGCCAATGATGTCGCACCCACATGACCACTGTAAGACGGCGGGTGATCTCTTGTAGACAAAAGAGCGGGGTTGGAGCAGCTATCCATGAATGCTGACACATGGACAAGAGATATGTACGAGTGAGTCTCGCACGCTGGTGATAGGATGTGCAGAACTGCACTCGTCTCCAGTACACCGCAGAGTTGGTCAGACGAGGATGTAAACCGGTGCGAGTAGCTTCTGAGGCTGCACGTGGCTGTTCTAAGTGAACTCCTAGGAAACGTTGGGTGGTTGAAGACCATGAGGCACCCCATGGAGTATCTGTGTGGTTCCGCCACGCCACGCACCACAGACCGACGCTCTTAGACGTGTTTAGCTCAGCAGCAGAACAGGAGGCGTAGTCGGAGAACAAACGACGAAGAAGGTGGAATTGTGATTCTCTACAGCAGACTGTAATGTCATCCGCATACGCAGAATAAATTACTGAGTGGTGTTGTGTACTAGCGACTGGCGCTGGAAGTGTAGCTAAGAAGGAATGATGAAGGGAACGAAGAAAGGGTTCCACGGCGATCGCAAAGAGTTGCCCTAAAAGCGGGCAGCCCTGCCGGACTTCACGCTTAAAGGGGATTGGAGCTGTAAGGAAGGATGCCGTCTTGACATGGAAAACGGCGTCCCTGTAAAGAGAGAGAAGAGTGGAAACAAAGGCAGAAGGAAAGCCAAAGTGCAAAAGAGTTTTTGTTAGGTAGTTGTGTGAAACGTTATCGAAGGCGGAGCGGAGATCCAAAGAGAGAAGGGCTAAGGGTTCGGAGTGGGTTTGAGCGAGATGAATTAAATCACGGAGGAGTTGGATATTAGTAGAAAGAGAGCGTCCAGGAACAGTGTAGGTTTGAGAATCAGCGAGAATGTGAGGAAGGACGGAGTTGAGACGGTGGGAAAGAAGCTTAGTGAAGAGTTTGTAATCCTGGTTAAGAAGAGAAATTGGGCGCCAATTTCCCAAGTCAAGAGGGTCACCCTTCTTGGGAAATAAGACTACATGAGCGTCTGTGAAGCTCCTCGGGAGGGTGGGGGAGAGAAGAGCAACAGAAATAGCAGGAAGAAGAAAGGGTAGGAGGAGAGGGAAGAAAGTACGATAGAAAGGAAAAGAGAGGCCGTCCGGACCCGGAGCGGTTTGAGGATTGAGAGAAGAAAAGACATCAGAGAGCTCAGAAGATGTGGGTGGAAGAGTTAAAGAGGTAGCTAGATGTGGGGGAACCTGAGGGAGATTGGAAAGAAGGTGAGAGAGAGAGTAGAGGAGGACAGGGGAGGAGCCTCACAGAACTTGGTGGCAAAAAAATTACGAACGTGAGAACATAGAGTCGACGGATCAGAAGTCACAACACCAGTTGGTAGACGAAGCTGCCGGAGTGCGTTGGTAGACTTGCGTGAAGACTCCATTGACGCAAGGAAATCATAGTTGCAATCCTCTGGGTGTAGGTGTTTTATGCGAAGGCGTAATAGAGCCTGCTGCGCAAGAGGTTCAAGCAAAGCTTTAAGATCTGCCTGAATTGCAGGAAAAAGTGGATCTGACAACCCGATGAGAGCAATCTTCCGTCGGGCGTGATCAATTTGCATCAGGCGAGATGTTGAAGCTGTAAAAGCAAGCTGTTTGATGTGCAATATGAGCTGATGTTTAACTTGCAGCCAATAAGTCAATGCACAGGGAGCTGGTTGTATCCCAGCACGATGAGCACTGAGGAAAGAACGAATGGAGGCACAAAAAGTAGGATCACTGAGCAAAGAAGAGTCAAGTGTCCACGGACGAACTGTCCTAGGAAGCGATGCCGAAGCAAATACTGTGACAGAAACTGAACTATGATCGGAGGAGGCAGTGGATTGTATTTGCGACTCAGTAATGGACGCAAGGAGCAAAGGTGAAATATAAAGGCGATCAAGGCGAGCAGTCGCTAGAGGTTGGTTCCCGGTAGTATCATGGGGGTTGAGACGGCGATGTGCATCTGTCAAGGAGAAGTCAGCGACGAGCTCTTGGAGTAAGGCAACTAGAGCAGTGCGACGTTCTCGTGTAGCTGGAGAGCGGTCGAGAGACGGATTCAATGTACAATTAAAATCTCCTCCCAGGTTTATTCGGTCGGAAGGCGAGACCGCAGAGAGATCTCGATGCAGGCGGGTAAACAATATTCTGTGATGAAGAGAATGCGATGGAACGTAGATATTAAAGATGTGAAAGTGGGTATCGCTGACAGAAAACGATGCGCGTTGAAGTAAATCTCGACAAAGGTTCCGAACCGAGAAGCCAGTAAGAGAGGAACGGAACTGCTGATGTAGGCCGATCGCTAGCCCACTACTTGAAGTAAGACGAAATGCGTGATGAAAGGCGTAATCGCTCGCTCGCCAACGATTAAAATACGTGGAGGTGTGACAGTTCGTTTCTTGGAGCAGCAAGACGTCCGGCCGCAGGGGTGAAAGATCCTCCATAACGAGAGCATTTGCTAGGGGGCTCGCAAAGCCCCGACAATTCAAGGTGGTGACCCTGAAAGTGGCAGATCCACACTTATTTGGAACTCTGCACGAGCGGCTGAGAAAATCAATCTAAAGCGTTTGATGAAAGCCGGGACCCACGACTTGTAGGCGGATTGCTTCTGATGGTGTCGAAGGAACGCATCAATGATGCCCGCTTGAGATAGAACTGCTTCATACTGTCGTAGGAAGATGGTAGTTGCAGAGAAACTATTCGTATGGCAACAAAACTGGTACCAGTCATCAAGGGAGAGAGGCTCCCACGTTTCGAAACAGTGAGCAAGGCGGTGAGTAAAGGCCTCAAACGAAATAGGGCCATCAGTGGAGGACTCACCAGAATCAGCAGCTGAGGAAGAGAGAGACGGTGCATCAGTGGTACCATCAGGGGAAACAAAACGTCCAGAAGCGGACGGGGATTTTTGCTTCTTTCGCCGAGCTCCTGTGCGAAGTTTCGAAGACCTTTTAGCAGTAATCGTCGACACACGAGATGTGGCAGTAGAGTCAGAGGAAGGGTCCTCTTGGTCCCCATCACCATAGACCCCAACTGTAAAGGATGGCGAGCAATCCACACGAAGGTCATGAGAAATAGGAACTGACAGTGCTTGTCGAGATGTAGGAAGTAAGAGAAAAGCATCAAGTGAGGACGTATCAATCGTCGAAGACATCTGTTGACCAACGTCTGCAGTGCGACTTTTCGGTACACTGGCCTGAGGGGTTGTCGACGCTGAAGAGGATGTAGCAGGCAGTGGTCTCTTGGAAGCTGGAGGCAGTCTGGAAGCACCCTGCGATGAAGATGGTGCAAGCGGGCAACGAGCGCGCTGATGACCTAACTCTCTGCACAGAGCGCAATGTTCTGAAGTAAGTAAATCAATCTTATAGTGGAGTTGGCCGCAGCGGACTGTAAGAGATTTAGGAAACTTGCGGAGGTGTTCCTCAGTTGGGAAAATAAGCCTGACGCTTCTACGGAAGCTCCGAACATTTTTATTGGCTGGATCCTTTGGTGCTGCGGAATGCGTGGTCACTGGACAGGAAACCCGTCCACACTTACTTAAGGCTGTGCAAATCATGTCATTAGAAATCTCAGGAGAGACCGGGTGCAGAGAAACTTGCACCGGGCGCCTAGCAATCGGTTCAGCGATGAGATGAAAATCCCCAATGTCAAGTCCTTGAGTTAGGAGAGAATGAGCATACTCTTTACGCGAAAGATATACGATAACTGTGCGTGGCTTGCGAGTGAGATATGTGACAGAACCAGGAGGTAGAAATTCGAGTGACGCCCCGGTGGCGCAGTGGTCTAAGCGATGGCCTCTGATCATTCTTCTGAACGGGGTCCGGGTTCAAATCCCGGTGAGGCATGGATGTTGTGTTTATCTTACGGCACTGGCTCTCTCCCTTCCCTGGAACTAGTGACCCTAAATTAGGGACGGGCGACTGCTAATAGCCCATTGAGTTGCTCACGGTGGTCGTTAAACCTCCAATCAAAAAAAAAAAATCGAGGATAGTGTCACAATAAACCTTTAATGGGGTATTTTTTTTTTTTTTTTTTTGATTGGAGGTTTAACGACCACCGTGAGCAACTCAATGGGCTATAAGCAGTCGCCCGTCCCTAATTTAGGGTCACTGGTTCCAGGGAAGCGAAAGAGCCAGTGCCGTAAGACAAACACAACATCCATGCCTGACCGGGATTCGAACCCGGACCCCTTACGGACGAATGATGTGTCCAGCGCCTTAGACCACTGCGCCACCGGGGCGGCGGAGCAATCTTAGACGGCTTGCCTGAGGGCAGAGTGGCAGAGCCATCAGAGACATCCATGACGTCATCATCTACCTTAGGTACGCGTGACGTAGCTCCACCAGGAAGAGTGGAGTCAGATAGCTGAAGAGTTAAAGAAGAAGACGCACTGGCATCAGGAGGAGGTCGATACTCCACATCTGCATCAACGGACGCTGATTGGTTGACTTCGAGAGAGGGCTGAAGCGACGAATCAGGAGATCGGTACTCTTATCAGGGGTAGCCATCGCCGATGGCGAGGCTTAACGGAGCAAAGAAAAAACGACTATCTTGTCGAAAATGAAATGCTAATAACGAACTCAAAAAAGTACTCACCAACTCGGGAGACGTCAAAAAAGAAAGACACAACCTTCACCTTGAAAGCACGCTCGAAATAAGAAGCACAACACACGCTTAATAAATACAGTAGCCAGTCAAACACGGAGCAAACTCAACCACGTTGCGGACAAGGACCTGCTGTTGACATTATGGTACCAGATAGCTCAGGATACCTATCGCCACCTCATCGAATCGATGCCTCGCCGAGTGGCCGCTGTTTTGTGGGCTAAAGGGGGTCCTACAGCTTATTAGGTAGGTGGTCATAATGTAATGGCTCATCGGTATATACATATAAAAAGCAGTAACCCAAAAATTTTACTGACGAGCTTCCATCCCAAACTATTGATAGCACATTTTTTTTTTTTTTGAATGGTGGTTTAACGACCACCGTGAGCAACTCAATGGGCTATAAGCAGTCGCCCGTCCCTAATTTAGGGTCACTGGTTCCAGGGAAGGGAGAGAGCCAGTGCCGTAAGACAAACACAACATCCATGCCTCACCGGGATTCGAACCCGGACCCCGTTCGGACGAATAATCAGAGGCCATCGCTTAGACCACTGCGCCACCAGGGCGGCATAGCACATTTGATTAGATTGTATTGGTTATTGAACTGCGATTGGCAAAAGCAGCATGAGATAAAGGATGTCAGCTCAAATTGACGGGGCTTGAATTCGAATGTCGAGAAAGGAGAATGGGTGTATCAAAAACTGTGTTTGGTTCAATAGAACATTTGCTACTGTACATTTTTCTTTTTTTTTTTTTGAAGCCATCAAAGTGGTAAACAAACTTTGACGTTTTGGCATTACTTGGCTTTTTTCTAGAAAAATATTGAAGTACATTATATACACTCTTCCCCCCCCCCTGAGTTTGCCTAAGATCTAACGGTCCGAAATATGGCGGCCCACAGCGAATTCTCCCGGTATCCTGGCGGCCCAGTCCGCGCCTGCTAATAAACATGTCTAAAAATGGTAAATAAATTGGAATCCTGTAGTAGTGTTTTGGGGTTTCTGTGTTTATGTTACAGCGTTGGTTTTGTTTTGATGTGATTCTTATTATTTTAATCAAAACTCGTTGCTTTTCAGCGTGCTTTAGAATAATCTGAAATAAGTCACGGAACTCAAATTTAGTATTGCCTCGTCGCCACAGAAACCTCAGTATACCAATGTATTGACTTTTCATTGCAATGGGACATCCTGGTCCTTGGCTTCTTCCTATTCATGGAGAAAACACGTTCAATTGTCGCCATGAGACATGCAAACAATTTCAAATACTAACAAAACTTTGCCTTTTAAAATCGCGTTTTTGAAAAATCGAAAGGTTCCTTTGGGAAGGGATGGGGTTAACACCCCAACCCCGTCCCCTTGGACACGCGAATACCAGTCTTGGGTGTTCGGTAGGGGGAATGAAAGTCAAAAAGAAACGAAAAAAATCTGCGAAAAGGAAAAAAAAAAAAGCTCAGATTCCAATGGGCAGAAGGGAAATTGCACTAAACGGCACTGGAAATGTACTCATAGACAGCCATTATGTGGTGATTTTTTCCAGCCATATACTACATGCCGCTGTCGCTCAGACACAAAATGCTACGTCAAGAAAAATTAGAAATCTTGGCCATGCAACCTATTAGAACGAAAAAAAAAAAAAATTTCCAGTGCATCACCTAGAAACAGAAATATCCTGAGCAACGCAATTACGCATTTACGTCACCTAGCAGAACTTCCAATAACATGTTTATGTATAAACAGCCATTATGGTAGTTTTGTGTAAGGCTAACGCGGTCGGCTAGATATCGAGAGATCTGGGATTCGATTCCCCAACGATGACCGAATAATAATTTTTCGGTTGCTGTGCGTTGCTAACACGTGGAAAGAGCGATGTCTTTGTTTATTCACTGACGCCACGTATTTGGAGGATTTTCA
This sequence comes from Macrothele yani, assembly GCA_039090855.1. Lineage (NCBI taxonomy): Eukaryota > Metazoa > Arthropoda > Arachnida > Araneae > Macrothelidae > Macrothele > Macrothele yani. The sequence continues at coordinate 4,137,918 of CM077012.1, forward strand.
TTAACACTTCTATACATATAAAAAGCAGTAACCCAAAAATGTTACTGACGAGCTTCCATCCCAAACTATTGATAGCACATTTGCCATTTCAACTTTATTAAATTTTCAGTGGAACTAGAGTCAAATTACAGCATTTCATTTCTAGACTTTACTATTTTCAGAGACCCTGTTACTAATACCATCCAAACTACCGTTTATCGAAAACCAACCAGCTCTGTATGTATTATAATTAACGATTCGTTTCATCCCAGGAATTATAAGTTGTCGGCATTACAATTTATGCTTCGCAGAGCTATTTCACATTGTTCAACCCTTGAATTACGACGTAATTAAATTGTTAATATTAAGAACATAGCAGCACAGTATGGTTACCCAGCAGACATAGTAAATTCAGAGCTTAAAAAATTACTTAGAAGATCCTCTACAGCCCTCATATCTGGTCCATCAGAACTTAAGTATATTGGATCCATGGATTATATCCCTAGTCTTACTCCATTATTGCGCAACGTTTGCCATAAATACAAATTAAACTTTGGAGTAAAAACTACAAACATCATGGCAATGCTTAAAAATGATAGAGACCCAGTGGATATTGCAAACAAAAGTGGTATATACAGTGTCCCGTTGATCCCCACAGATGAATACGGTGAAATACGCACTTATATCGGATCCACAGTGCGCAACTTGTCAACACGCTTAAAGGAACACAAATACAACATAAAAATGGGTACTCAAAATACCTCATTAGCCATGTTAGTCCATACAGGAAACTTTCATCCAGACTGGGATAGTGTCACAATCCTTGCATCACCTCCTAATAAGTTTCTGGCTTTAATCACCGAAAGTCTGTATATAATTCATCATAAAAAGTCTGCATGCAACGATGATACTCCATACAATATCCCTCACCCCTGGAGACTTCTTATATAAAACAAACCTAATATATAGTTATTGTTGAATCTATTAAGCTTATTGTATTGTGTCGACTTTATTTCGCAGACTTTGCGCTTGCGCTATAACTCTAACTCCTACGTCACTGAACGTTGTAAATATATACTTCAGTACATGTCAAATTGCTTCAGTATTCACACATCTGATGATGGGAGTCGCTGGTGACCCCGAAAGCGCTCATGTGTCATTGTAATTCATATGTGTTTTTAACTTAATAAAGTTTTAAATATCATGTGTTTTGAGACCTGATGTTAAAGATCGTGCTACGACGGCTGTTTTTTAAAGAAAAAAACAAAAAAAAACACTTCTATGTTCTTGGAAGTGTGACAATTTGTGCACAAACATATGCATACATTTCTCTGGATGTACAGTACATGGTGTTTCATAAACATTATAATCGGGGTTTGTTTTCTCAGAGGATGGTCGTAGACATACACTTCTAAGTCGGATAAGCATGATAATAAAGCGTAGAATACTGTCATGGCAGTTTCACTACCACGGGAAATTTTCATAAAAATAGGAAATCTACAATTTTATACGGCGCATCAGCGAACAATATCCATTTAGAAAAAGTTGCGCGGCGTGCAATTTAGTCTAAAGGGAGCAACCCCGTCTTTTTAGTTGCAAAAGTCGCCGAAACATTAGCTATGTGAATCACGAACATGTGTCGTACGAAGCCCTGTATTTAGTGTTTATCCGCTATTTTAATGATGTTTGAAAGTTGCTGCAGTGTTGTGGTTACACTCACCGTAAATAACCACCCTCTCAAAGTACTCCGTGTCACTGTATTGGGCCATTAACTCCTACAGCTATAGGAAGCGAGTTTAAGCCGTTTGACGTTTCACAGATTTGCCAGACCGATGTGAATGGCTAACAAAAATCTGCATTGATGTCCAAGAAGCCGCCTCGGTGGCGCAGTGGTCTAAGGCGTTGGCCTCTGATCATTCGTCCGTAAGGGGTCCGGGTTCGAATCCCGGTCAGGCATGGATGTTGTGTTTGTCTTACGGCACTGGCTCTCTCCCTTCCCTGGAACCAGTGACCCTAAATTAGGGACGGGCGACTGCTTATAGCCCATTGAGTTGCTCACGGTGGTCGTTAAACCTCCAATCAAAAAAAAAAAAAAAAAAAAAAAAAAATGTCCAAGAACGCTCATTTAGTGGACCATCACTGCTCGCAGAAATTAATATCGGTGTAAGTGCAACCGCAATGCAGCGGCGAATGTAACGTCTTACACACAGCGGATAAGCGTGATATAACTCCACCAAATACACACGACACATGTTCGTAATTCACATCGCTAATATCTCAAAGACGTTTGAGGATAGAAAAATGGGGTAGCTTTTTTTAGACTAATTAGCGCAACTTTTTCTAAATGGATATTGTTCGCTGCGGGGCAGGATACAAAATATTTAGATTTCCCATTTTTATGCAGATACCACCCACGGTAGTGAAACTGCCACAACAGAATTCTACGCTTCATTCTGATACTTTTTCCAGTTGGAAGTATATGTCTCCGACCAACCGATGAGGAAATAAACCCGGTTACAATGTTATGAAACACCTGGTGTATGTCCTTTTTCGTTGTGTTTACACGGAAACTGCAAGATTTTCTGATGTTTTTAATGTTGCCTCTCTTGTTTTTTTGTAACTCTGTCTTTTTTGAGCAAAGTTGAGCAATTTTCTTGCAAGCATCGGAATCTTCTGTCCTTCGCGTTCTTTGGAAGACGTAATAGCTGCGGTTTGTAGTCAAGGTTGAAGAAATTCGCTGGGAAACAGACCGTGTTCGAAAGAAGCAATTCTGCTGGAAAACAAGTTCTATCTATTTTTGCAGTTTCTTTTTACTTTGCATTTTCTTATTTTTCACTGCATTTTTTTTCGTATGTTGTCGCGAACTTGCAGGATGAAACCATCCGATAAAGCCGGCGATGATGAAGCTCATTTAATCTCGTCACCGGGATGAATCATCTTTAAGTGACCCTGTTTCAAAACAATTTTTCCTCGTGACATTTGGGAAATACTCTCAGAGAGCAAATACACTCTCTTGAAATACAAAGAGATGTATTCGTCGTACAGGTAGTTGTCGTCAGTTTAGGCCTTTCGTTAGTATGGAAAAGTTCAATAACTACAGTATTGGGGTATGACAAATCTTTGTAAAACTTCAAAAGCTCAAGAAAATGACACATTTCGTTTAAGCATTCAAGCCTTGTCAGGAATATTCACGTTTCATTCATTAAAAAAAAAAAAAAAAAAAATATTGCTAAACATAAAAGTTTAATCGCAAAAAAAGTTCTTTATTCATTAATACAACAGGAAGAGTAAAAAATGCGTCCCGTTTTGAGCTACATATAACGATGAGCCTCATTCCGCTGAGAAACGCTCCAGGTCCCGCGATGACCGGAAACACACGAGGCTGGTGACGTGCACGTAGCCACATGCATTATCAGGTGAACAGAGGATAAAGGTTGATAAAAGTGCTGTTCGGGTGCTCCTACGCCATTATTGTACAACAAAAAGGTAAAACGTGGCAGCAGCTGCGAGTGAAATTTGTGCAGTCGCAGGCGAAGAAACAGCAATGCACGAAAACGGTTCCGGCGTTTCAATGCTGTGGATACTAGTATCGAAGAGAAGTCGAGATTAGAAAGGCCAAGGGTGGTTATTCCCATTAATAAATGAAAGCTGGGACACCCAGGTACGTGTCCCCGATAACAGTAGAGCGAACCCTGTTACGCATGGGTTTCCGGAGTCGACGCTGCGTCAAGGTACCCATGTTAATTCAGGTCCATCGGCAATGACGCCTGTAGTTTGCATGGGAATACCGTCATTGGACAATGGAAGAGTGGAAAAAGGTTGTATTCTTCGACGAATCGAGGTTTCTACTCCACAGAAGTGACGAGTGGCGGCGGATGCGGCAACAGACACAAGAGAAACAACACCCGGACAAGCTTGTCGGTGAAGTACAGGCAAGCGGTGGCAGTGTGCATGTCTGGGGTATATTTTCCTGATATGGCCTGGAACCGCTGGTACCACTGGATGGGTCCCTGAACGCCAATGGCTACTTGTCCATCCTCCCTGACCACATGTATCCCTTCACGTTGGACGTTTACCCTGATGGTGATGGTGTTTACCAATAGGACAATGCGCCGTGCCACGTCGCTAAAGGGGTGTGTGATTGGTTCCAAGAAAACGACAGCGATGTTCCCGTTCTCCCTTGGCCGGCGAAATCGCCCGACCTCAATCCCATAGAGCACTTGTGGGACTATTTGGATCGACAGGTTCGACGTGCCGACTCACAACCACATGATCTCCGGGACCTCCGTGCTCTGCTGCAGTTCGAATGGGCAACCTTCCTCGCCGCTATCATCCGGGCCAAGGGTGGTTATTCCCATTAATAGGTAGGTGGTCATATTATTCTGATACGACCGTGTATACTCCCAATCCACTGCTGGATGAAGGTATCTCTAGGTTTCTTTTACAACTTTCTGCCTCGCGCCACTCTCTCCCATCCATCCCGGCATGCTGTCGAGTTTTATTTCCTTTATAATTGCACCTCGCCCTGGTACTCAGTCATGCATTTCAGTTGTCCAACGGTGGTCAGTTCTTCTACCAAGTTGTTGAGCCCATTGCCACTCAAGGTTCTTTACTTTGATCATGATGTTATGCACTCTTGTCATTTTCCTGATCCAAGAGTTCATTTTCCTACTGTTCTTGGTTATGTCAAGCATGCATCTTTCTATGCTTCTTCTAGTTGCCCGCAGCCTCTGTACGTTCTTTTAGTTAAGTCAATGTCTCCACCCATAAGTAAAAACTAGAAGAATGCATTGGTTAAACACTTTTAACATATAATTGTAAATTGCTCTTTAAAATAGTGCCGCTTCTTCCAAATCCACTCCAGACACGTTTTATACGCCCAGTAATTTCTTCTTCGATGTAGTCAGCTTGATATCTGCTGTGCAAGATAGATTTAGGCATCAGTTACGAGTACTTCTAGATTTGCCCCAACAACCCCTAAACCTTCCAGTTCTTGTAAAAGCTGTTTCTCCCAAATGCACTAAAGCTCCAGAAAAACTTTATATGCCGATCAATTTCTTCTTCGGTGTAACCCTTGTTTGATATCTGTTGTCCCAAGTAATTTCTTCTAAATTTGACCCACCAACCTCTAATTCTTCAGTTCTTGTGAAAGCATTGTCCATCAGTTTTGTTTTCAGTAAATCTCTCTTTTACCTAATTTCTTTACTCTTGTCAGCAAGTTCCTAGATCATGCTCTGAAGCTGTGAGGAGGTACTTGCAAAAAATTACTATGTCATCAATAAACCAAATGTGGTTTAAACAATCTCCATTAGTCTTTGTATCCCCTTTCCTCCCAGTTCAACGATTCGAATATATTCTGCTATGTGGCATTAAAGAGCTTGGGAGGTACGGTGTCACCTTGTCTCATTGCTTTCCAAATTTTATGCATGCTATTTCTTGAACAGTTAAATCTTTGCTCGTGCACTTTCTTTGGTGTTATTAATAACATTAATGCATGATAATCAATACCTCAGAATTTCAAAGACATTATTATAACTGCTGATGGTTTTACAGAATCAAAAGCCTTTTCGTAATCAATAAAAGGCACACACAATAGGAGCTCATATTCATTCGCTGTTTCACTTAGTTCTCTGAATACATGTACGTGATCTATAGTGTTGTAGCCACTCTTAAATCCAGCTTGTTCCCTTGGTTGACTCATGCTCAGTATTTCCTTCAAGCAATGTGACTGTATCTTAGTGATGATTGTGTAAACAACTGATAGGATATTCATGAGTCTGTAGTTCCTGATATCCTTAAGATTCTTTTTTATTTATGTAGGAGCACTGCAGCATTGTTCGAGTCATCAAGAATCTTTCTTTCATAGAGGCATCTAATGAAAACTTGAGCAAGTATACTTTCTATTTTTTCACAAGTTTCGTGTACAATGCCTAGGATGATTCCATCTTCCCTTGGAGCTCTTCCCCATTTCATGTTATAAATTGTTTTGGTAAGTTCTACCTGGAGACACTGCACACATACGCACGCACGCACGCACGCACGCACGCACACACACAGAGCGTATACATTTCATCATATTCGTAATGGATGTATCATTCCTTTCATACAGTTTTGTGTCAAACTCTTTAACAGCTCTCAGAATTTCGCATCTGTTTCTTGTTCCATTATCATCTTCTTCTCTGAGTGCCATATTATGTTTTCTTCCATTACTGTGATGACCCTTTGCATTCTTCAGGCTTTAGTTGTTTAGAATTGCTTTTCCCGCCAGTTAACAATTGAATTTCCTTACCTTCAGTAATACTATTTCTTACTGTCTTGCAGAGCTGTACATATCCCACTTTGGAAGTTACATTTTCTTTATTTATCTCCACCCCCCCCTCCTTTTTATTTCAGCATTATTTTTTGTTCTGGTTCTCTTTCTGAGTACAGTATCACCTATTTTTGCCATCGCGCACCGTTTCTATAAGAGCCTTGGTAATTTTTCTGTTAATTTCAGATATGTCTACTATTTCTGTTGTTAGACTATTACTGCTTCAAGCCCCGTTTGGGAATTTGCGGGCATAAATTTTACTAATTAATTTCGATCGTCTAAAGGTGGCAACAAAGACATTGGGTTTCCTAGAATTGGCGAATCAGTCTTATCGTTGGCACCTGTACGCGCTGTGTTTCATACGAGCTCGTACGAGGTCGCAAGAACTCATATGCCCCAATGAAGTTAAGTTTTAAAGCTAGCATTCCTGTATCATGTTTTTTAATCTTGGTATCTCCAAAAGAAATGAAACTGTTTACCTAAAAATAGACCTGCACCGGACACTCATACTCATTTGCAGAGCAGCAAGCGAAGAAAGACACACCTGAACAACAAAAACAAAAAACTATAAAATTTATTTTGTCACATTGTGTAACTTAATTACAGATAATTGGTGAGATCAGGTAAGTTATATTACATCAAATCACTTTAAACATAGTTAGGTCAAGCCTAAGATTCATATAACTGTTACCTACCAACCCGACTCGTAAGGGGTGAGCAATATTAATTAATTTCATCATCAAATTTCATAAATGACTTCGAAATGCAAGGATTGAAATATTTGAATGATGTCTGACCTACCCTGAGTCTTCTACTTCGCTGGTCCTCTTATGATGATAGTGCTTCTGCGTCAGGCAACTGCTTCCCTCCTTCGTATATGTGGTGAGGCCGGTATCATCCGTGGATGAAACGCAGCCTTTGCTTCAAGAGCCGTCTGTACTTGGACGATTTTTTCCTAACAATTTTGCATCTTGGCCACTGTGCGCTTAACAACCTTACACTTTTGCAACTCTCCGCTCCTAACAATTTTTCACTGCATCGTAACAACTTTTCGTTTTTCTACTGTGACTTCGATTTCTCTAAGCTTTCCTTTTTATTTTCCCCGTCATTTTCGCTTCTCCTGTATTCCTAGGCGTGTCCTCACTTCCTGGAGTTGTCATCTTCGCCATCATCGGTTCTTGGGGGTTTTCCTCATCCACTCGGGTTTCGTCCTCCGGGAACGATGACCACTGGTCATTTCGAGCAGATGTTCTTCTGGATAGCCGAACATCTGCCGAACTAAGCCCTTTAAAAAATAATTTGGCCCTGTCACCCTGTTTTCGGAGTTATGTTATCAGGGTATTCTGGAATGATTTCTAAATCTTTAAGTACAATCGAATGTACGTACGCACACCTGAGTTATGTTCTCCGACACAGAGACTGGGTGACAGAGTTTACATTTTTGACCAAACCTAGGAGGATTTCTTTTGCAGACTCGGACCGCATGGTCGCCGCTGTAGCCTATTGTTAGCTGAGGTTAGTATCTAATCCCTACGTTACACCGCCGTGCTTGTTCTTCTATGCAAATCCCAGGCATGAAAATACCTTTTATTTTCAGAACTTTGCACCTGGCGTGGCATTCGAGTTCCGATCTTCCTTCTCACATGAAGGGAAAGCAAGAAAACAGCAAACTTTTTATGAGGCCTGTAGCGGGATAATACTCCCTGCAAACCCAATCAGGAATTACTCTAATTGAAATAATTAACATGATTAATTCCCGAATTTCAGTGTTTCTTTTCCTGAAGCAATGTGCCTGAAATTAGAAGAATTTTCAGAGCAACAAGACCTAGTACAGAGTATATTCCACAGCTGCAATACGGAAGTTTTATGTTTCTTTTTAAGATTTGTCATGTCAATGCTTTGCGTTTCCTTTATGGGCTTACCATGTTCAAGTTTTGTGTTGAGATGCAACTTACATCTCACCATTCTATGACCACTTCCTGTGTTGAAGCTGTCAAGCACACAGCAGACTTCGATGACAAATTTTATGCTTCATGTAATAAAACTAATTTCACTTGTTACCCAATTTTTGTGTCTTCATGTGCATTTCCTAAGCAGCTTTATCTTGAAATGATGAAAAAGCTTTCCACCTCTCCAAACTCAACAAGAACATTTCCACGTTCGCTTCGGTTGTCGTGACCAAAGGTGTCGACTATGAAGGTGTTCAGGGGCTTGAGCACCACCAAATATTTTTGTGATATGCACTAAATCCACCGTTGTTTTTTTTTCTTCACATTATGAACAAGAAAGATGACACCGAATTTTCGGGTGTAATAAGCACGTCTTTTGAATCCGTTCTGACGCAAATTAAATTGATCAAAGCTCTTCAAAGGCAATGGAACCGGTATGGAAAACAATAGTATCTGACGAAAGAAAGAAGTTTTTCAATCGGGTCTTTAATCCCTCAGATATTGGTGTAAACGGAATCTTAAGCTTACGAACTCTTAGAAACAGAGTTATCGACAAAAATAAGATGTGACTTTACGTCCCCTGGTGGGAAAACCATACATTATTTTAGGAAGAAAGTATTCTCAAAAGGTTTATCCATATGAGCGGTATCGGTCCAAGAAAAAAATTCAGTCGAGTTTTCATTAGCCCAGATTTTATACTACAAATACATCAGAAGCAGAAATTAACATTTATGACCCCTGGTGGCCAAACCATTCTTTACCAAACATTAGAAATTATGTGAAAAATATTTTCCATCAGGTCTTGTATGCGATACAGGAAGAATTTTTCAAATCGGAGTTTTAGGAGCAGAAAACGCAATTTACCTTTATGCACCCTAGCGGAAAGTCTTAAATGATTTATGTGAAAATTTTGAATTTATAGGAAAAACATTTCGCATCGAAAACACCATCCAACAACAAAGGATTTTTCAAATTGGACATTTAGAAGTAGAGATATTGACAAAAATAAGATATAAATCTACGCCCCCTGGCGTAGAAACCATGCATTATTTCAAAAAGAAAGTGTTCCTAAAAGGTCTGTCGACATGAGTAGCATCGGTCAACAAAAGACTTTTTTCAATCGAGATTTTAGAAGCTCATATTTTGCTGCAAATACATCAGAAGTGGAAATTAAGACTTACGCCACCTGGTGGCCATACCATTTTTTCACAAAAATTATAAATTATGTGCAAAGGATTTCCCATCAGGAGCTGTATCCGGTGCAGAAGGAATTTTTCAAATCGGAGGTTTAGAAGCAGAGAAATAGTGGGAAACGCAATTTACGCCCCCTAGCGGAAAGTCTATGAATTACTTGAAAATTTTGAAATTATATGAAAAACATGTCACACGGAAAACACTATCCAACAAAGAAGGAATTTTTCAAATCGGACTGCTAGAAGTAGAGATATTGACAAAAATAAGATATACGTCTACGTTCCCTGGCGCAGAAACCATGCACTATTTTAAGAAGAAAATGTTTCCAAAAGGTTTGTCAACACGATTAGTTCGGTCTACAAACGACGTTTTTTTCAATCGAGAATTTAGAAGCTCATATTTTGCTGCAAATACATCAGAAGCGGAAATAAAGATTTACGCCCCCTGGTGGCCAAACCATTTTTTTACAAAAATTAGAAATTATGTGCAAACGATTTCCCATCAGGAGCTGTATCCGGTGCAGAAAGAATTTTTCAAATCGGAGATTTAGAAGCAGAGATATAGGGCGAAACGCAATTTACCTTTACGCCCCCTAGCGGAAAGTCTATGAATTACTTGAAAATTTTGAAATTATATGGAAAACATGTCACACGGAAAACACTATCCAACAAAGAAGAAATTTTTCAAATAGGACTGCTAGAAGTAGAGATATTGACAAAAATAAGATATACATCTACGCCCCCTGGCGGAGAAACTGTGGGATATTTTAGGAAGAAAATATTCCGAAAAGGTTTATCGATGTAAGTGACATCCGACCACGAAAGAATTTTTTCAATCGATATTTTAGAAGCTCAGATTTTATGGCAAATACATCAGAAGTAAAAATTAACACTTACGCCATATGTGTCCAAAGTATTATTTACCAGAAAATTCGAAATTATATGCAAAAGAGTTTCCATTAGGAGATGTATCCGCTGAAAAAAAGATTTTTCAAATCGGAGTTTTAGGAGAAGAGGTATCGGAAAAAATGTAATTTACTTTTACGCCCCCTAGCGGAAAATCTATGCGTAATTTGAAAATGAAACTATATCTAAAACACATTCGACATAAATAGAAATCGAAAGATAAAAGAATTTTTTTAATCGGATGTTTAGAAGCAAATATGTGGATTAAAACGTAATTTTGAATTCGACATCATCTGCATTTACGACCCTAGCGGCAAAATTGTGCATCGTAAAAAAATAAAAAACGAAATGAAGGATCATCATTCGCATATTTCAAGCTTCCGAATGCAAAAAGAATTTTTCAAATCGGAGTAATAGTTGCAGAGATACCGTGGGTACAGACGGACGGACGGACAAACCGATAACAGAAGCACGATCTTTTTTTACAAAAGACGTGCTAAAAACTAAAGAGGAAGAATCAAAGTGAAGCTCAAGAATTTCGTTGGAATAAATTAAATATCTTTTTTCAGGAAATACTGTATTGAATATCTTTTTTCAGGAAATACTGTATCACTGTTTCTAGCAATATGCAAAATGAAGCAAAATGAAGTTATTTGTTTTTAAGATACCGATGTTTTTGTTGATAAGTTTAATTTATACAGAACGATTCAAACTCAGAAATTTAAAATTTGCTGTAAATACTTTCATCATCGGAAGACTGAAATTAAAAAGTTAAAGCTAATATAACCCATTCGCCATGATTTAAAGCGAATTTGACGTACTCGATCAAGGAAAACCAGTATAAAAAATGTGAAAATTAGCTAAATTTTTTAGTGGTGCAAGTCTAGTAACTGGCACGTGTAAGTTCTGAGTCTGCATAAGGCAGCGCTTCGTGTTTAAAGGTAGACTCACTCTCAAGGGAAAAGAAATTTCCAGGGTACAATTCTCAGCCCTTATGGGAGAACTCTTACGCAGAATAGTGATCGGCAGAGGACAAATTCATCGAAATTGTACAGTAACATCGTGCATTCGACGCGAGACGAGAATAGGTCCGCAAGGGCTTTTTTTTTTTTTGATTGGAGGTTTAACGACCGCCGTGAGCAACTCAATGGGCTATAAGCAGTCGCCCGTCCCTAATTTAGGGTCACTGGTTCCAGGGAAGGGAGAGAGCCAGTGCCGTAAGACAAACACAACATCCATGCCTGACCGGGATTCGAACCCGGACCCCTTACGGACGAATGATCAGAGGCCAACGCCTTAGACCACTGCGCCACCGGGGCGGCGCAAGGGGTCTTCATGGAAAATGGATTATGTTCAGTTAGCATGTATACAATATGTTGATATGCGGCGAAGAAGCACGCGGTGACATCGAATGCAAATAAATGCACCCCGGGAGCAAAATTCTCATTAGGCATGTAAAATTGTATCTAATTTTCTTATTATATTGTTCGATCGATCCATTGCAAGATATTTTAGAAGATACTTCGTAAGGTGTGTTTTGTAGTGAATGACAGTAAGGTGCCAGATACAGATATTTAAGCATTTAAAATTTCAACCCTGGAAACGATACCTGCTTTTAAATTTGAGCATGCTTCGAAATTTTCAGAAGTCGGCGTCTATAGCCATGACCAAATTTACCTACCGAAGTTTCATTCTGTTGCTTTTTCCCTATCTTTTATCATTGAAATCACCCACCACGAACTTGTGAAGTGCTGCTTTAATTTGTTATTTAAAACTAGAATTTCCTCGTAAACCTCAATTTCTTTATCAGTATGACTTGCGGTGAGACATAGGCTTGAATGATCTGAATCTTGCTATCTTTTTGAGAGTTGGATAATAAGTCGTGAAGCTCTGTCTGAGAAACTTTCGACCTCTAGAACATTGTGCTTGTTTTTTGTTAATTATAAATCCAACAGCACTAGTTCTTCCATCATCTGTTCCACGGTATTACAAGAGATGGCCACTTTTCAGTTCTGCCCTTTTCCTCTTATTTCAGGCCCTTGCGCCATAAAAATCCACCAACCAACCCCTTAATTTACTTACAAGGAAAACTATCGGACCTCCCGACGACAATCGTCACGGAACGTTCTGTGGTGGACAAACATGACACCGAAGTAACAGGTGTGAAGTACGGCATTTCGCAATCGCCCGCAACCCCTAGAACATGGCTAATAAAAGTGGGACGCCCGCCTGTAATGTATGCAGCCATGAATTGTCAAACAGCCTTTACCTGTTAGATATGAGGCACCTAAATGTCGAAAGAGACCACGTACAACACCATTAAGTTGCAAATGTCATATACATACCTCACTCACGTCATGGTAATGTGTTGAGAGAAGGCAGCGCTGCAAGCAAAGGTGAATCTCCCACCACTAGCAGATAATGACGGCACTGGAATCAGAGTCAAGAGCGTTGCACATGTCACGCACAGCAAAATTGATGTCCAACACATTACGGAACGGAAGAGGCGTTTCGTGTGGCAAGCATCCAGACGCATTCCACGCATAGCGAAGTATAGTTTGGTACTGTGGTGCACACAACTAACTGGTTGTATATAAATGAATGCAACTTGAAAATGAAGATTCTGTCATGCAGGTTGACGCCATGCACCTCATCAGAACGTATGTACTGTTCCATGCGTCGTGCAAACAGTTTGTATTGTCGAAAGCAATACACACCAAGGGGCTGGCTGGCAGTATTTGGTGGCTTTCGGTATTATGATTTTTGTGTACAAATTGACATCCCTGTCACCGAAGGCTTTGGCTGGCAAACTAGTGTCGTTTTTTGTTTTTTTTATTGGAGGTTTAACGACCACCGTGAGCAACTCAATGGGCTATAAGCAGTCGCCCGTCCCTAATTTAGGGTCACTGGTTCCAGGGAAGGGAGAGAGCCAGTGCCGCAAGACAAACACAACATCCATGCCTGACGGGATTCGAACCCGGACCCCTTACGGACGAATGATCAGAGGCCAGCGCCTTAGACCACTGCGCCACCCATGCTGATTGGTGGGCGTGAGATAGCATTCGTTCTAATCCTGGTGGTACAGTTACACTATTATTGATCGGTCGGTATATGTTTTGTTGACAAATTTTAGACTGTTGTTACTTAAAACATATCCCCTCTGGCTGCTGAAGCACAAAATGGAATGAAACAGTAAATCATAACAATGAGAAAAAAAGATAAGAAACCATGTCTTATCTAAGATTAAATCCAGCCTAAAAGTACAGGGAGACAAAAGTCCATGCCTTGCATAACTCATTCGCGAACGAGAAGTATTGTAGTAACATATATACATCTTTTTCCAAATAAGGCTGTACTTAAGGTGAATCAATAGGAACGGTTTTGCCAGTAATTCGCTGCCGCACGATCACAGGGTTCATTAGCCTTTCGGATAATGGGAGGAAGAGTAAAAAAATTAAGTGCCTTTATTACGGAGAAACGCGTAATACAGAAAATTTAAAAAAAATTGAAAGAGTGCAGATGAAGTTGCGCAGAAGACTGAAACGGATTAAATGAAATATGAGATTCTGAGTTGCTGTTATGAAACTTCAAGGAAGTTATTTGCCCACAAAGTTACATTTACTCATGATCGTTAATTAGGCGCATTTTGAAGGAAATTTATTTCCTTAATTGTATGTCTGAAAAAAAATTGTCATGTACCTAAGCGAAATCCGTTCATTCTTTTTCTTTGTTTCGAAGTTTAACAACCACGTTAGCCAGTTTGGTGGGCTATCCATCCCAAGTTTAGGGCAACTGGTTCGAAGGAAGGGAGGGACGCAGCACCATCGGACCACCCATGCCTCATTCGGGACTTCAGCCGCAGCTCATCTCGGACGAATGATCAGTAGTCATCGCCTCAGACAAGTCGTTCATAAAGCTGTACGGGTAGTTTCTGAAACTTTCGATTTACTAATAAGGCTTTATACAGTTAGTTTCTAATGCACTCTTTGCAAAAAAAAAAAAAAACAAAACCCGAAGCACTTGAGAAAGCCGTTTGATCCTGATGAAACTCCACATGCAAGTACCCGAGGGCAACGTTGTATTCAGAGTTTTTTTCCGGGTGGGCAATTACAAATTTTGAGGGGGCAGAAACTTGGTGACTGATCACAATTTTGTTATTCCTATATACATTATTATATGTAAAAAATTTAAATAGAGTATAAAACTTTTCTTATGCTCATATATCACAAAATGCAAACTCCAAGAAATCTGCTATACAAATGATTAAAAATGTTATTATACCTTTGCTTTAATTCAGTAATGCACCACGAATTTCACCATGGGGTGATATAAAATATTGAGGATGCTAGCTAGTATGATAACGCTGTGCTGGAGAAAATCTCCCCCAAAACATTAGGACTGGTAAAAATTTCCTCGCTTTACTATTGGGTTGTCGGAAACGTCATGACGTATTTTGGCACCCGATGGCGGTTGGGCGGTTTTGGAAGTACTAGAGGCATGCACAGCTCTGTTATCGCTATGACATTCGACAGGTGCCAGTTCTAGCTGCAGTCTAAAAGGAATAGTGAGCGATCTGGTTGATTTGCGGAGATTTGAAGATGGAAGACCAAACTGTGCATTTTCGCCATATTTTACTGTTTTACTTCCGTAAAGATAAGAACGCGCGTCAAGCTTGTGAAAAGTAGCGTAAAGTGTACGGTGATAATGCTGTACAAGAACGTCAGTGTCAGCGGTGGTTCGCAAAATTCCGTGCTGGTGATTTTGACCTCAATGATGCTCCTCGGTCGGGGAGGCCCACCGAGGTTGATGACGACCAAATCAAGGCACTGATCGAGTGAAACCCGCGTTAGACGGCACGAGAGATTGCAGACACATTGCACATCCATCATTCAAGCTTTCACAACTACCTGAAGAAGCTGGGATACGTAAGCAAGCTCGATGTGTGTGTTCTTCATGAACTCAAAGAAGCTCAATTGACAGCGCGTATAAACATCTGCGACATGCTCATTAAACGTGAGGAAAACGATCCTTTTTTGAAGCGACTGATAACTGGTGACGAAAAGTGGATTGTGTACATCAATGTGCTGCTTCGCCTTAAATGACAACCAAAGCAGACATTCATCAGCGTTCTGGTCTCAGTGTGGTGGGATTTTAGAGGTGTCGTGTTTTTCGAGCTCCTACCACGGAACCAAACAATCAATTCGAATGTGTACTGTCGGCAATTGGACAGTTTGAACGAATCCATCATCCAGAAACGTCCAGAGCTCGTTCATCGTAAAGGTGTTGTGTTCCATCACGACAACGCGAGACCACACGCAAGTTTGATCACCCGCCAAAAATACTTCCACTTGTTTCGCTCTCTTCAACAGAGTCCTTGCGTGGTATAATGTTCAATTCAGATGAGGCTGTAAATCAGCACCTTGTACAGTTTTTCGCCACGATAGACAGGTCCTTCTATGAACGAGGCATTCTGCAGCTCACTGAAAGATGGCATAAGGTTATCGAACAAAACGGGCATTATATCATTGTTTGATCTTTGTTCTTTCTATCAATAAATGACCTTTGCAAAACATGGCTAAAATACGTCATGACTTTTCGGACAACCCAATATAAGCGTGTTTCTGATTATTAAGGAATCATCAGTGTTATCTGAAAACGTATGGTGTAAATTATTCAACAGCCATTTGGTGTCAGCCCCTTTAGATTAAAAGTAAAAAAAAAAAAAAAAAAAAAAATAGTAAAAACAAACTAACCGTTTGCGGTGCCTTGATTTCTTTCTTTTTTGTCACAGAATGTGAACTACGCACCGCCAGGAAAAACTTTTTATGGGCAAAATTTCTAATAATTTGCTATTGTTAAAAATTAGGTAGCAAATATTTTGTTGTATTGGAAGCACTAAAGTCATGCTAGCTACACTGAGGCTTAACCGTATACCTGGAAAATCGGCATCCAGTAGACTGAAATAAAGCTGAATGCCAGCTTCCGAAATATGATGTATTTTTTTTTTGATTGGAGGTTTAACGACCACCGTGAGCAACTCAATGGGCTATAAGCAGTCGCCCGTCCCTAATTTAGGGTCACTGGTTCCAGGGAAGGGAGAGAGCCAGTGCCGTAAGACAAACACAACATCCATGCCTCACCGGGATTCGAACCCGGACCCCTTTCGGACGAATGATCAGAGGCCATCGCTTAGACCACTGCGCCACCGGGTCGGCTATATGATGTATTGCAGTGCAGACATATCTACTCTGTGGAATTAGGTTTTTATTGTGGAAGTAGTTCAAGTTGTCAATGCTTCAAAAATTGCCACTTCAGCGAAGACTGTTTTATTGAAAGTTGATAGAAATTTCAGATTGAAGTCCATGTGGATATTATTTTTTATTATATTTTCCCTCATTTTCTAAAATTTTTTAAAATTAATTTCTCCAAATATTCAGCTATAAGCGAACACAATTAGACAAAATGTAAGGGCAGGTCGCCCTAAAACCTAGGGGGGGGGCGTTAAAGATGCCTGAATACATCACTGCCTCAGGGCCGAATATGCAAATCATTAAGAAATAACGACCAACGATGAAATAGTGGTCCGCCACAGAGCATGGGAACCGCACATCGAGGAGGGTATATAAAGAGCAAAGCTCGCACACAAGGACAATTATGACAGTGAATTGCGGTTGTATCGACCTCCACGGTCTATGAGGATGCCTCGACGTCGGATCCGTGCACAATACAAGCAGTTCAGCAAGTTCGACAGAGGACATACAATTAGGCTGAAGAGAGGCCGGTTGATCAAGTCGCCGTATCGCCATGCATTCAGGTCAGAGCGACGCGGCAATCGGACGATGTTAGCTCAATGGATCGAGAGCACAAACCAGCGGAACGCGGGCAACGACAGAACGCGAGGATCGAGCAATTGTGAGAGCCGCACGAACAGAACCGAATTCGTAGCTCTCAACTATCCGTGGCCATATTGGGTCGTCTACAGGTATGAAAGTAGTCATCAGATCATTGCCAGACCACTTGCTGCACGAGGACGATATTCAAGGCCACTTCTTCGCCTACCAATGATCATCGCCGGCACCGGTTGCAGTGGTGTTGGGCCTGATCAACGTGGGATAGTGTTTAGTGGCGCCAAGTTCTCTTCACTGATGGGTCATTGTTTACACTTTGCGCCGATGACCAGCGCACACGTGTCTGAATACTGCCTTTTCCGTGGAACAACACACGGCTCGCACACCAGGAGTGACTGTCGAGAGAGCCATTTTTTACGATAGCCGGACACCCTTGGTAGTACTCCGTACCACCCTCAGTGCTCAACGGTACGTCGACGACATTCTACTTGCTGTGTTGCCATTCCTGTCGCATCATCGAGCAATTTTTCAACAAGATAATGCCCAGTCACACCCGACGTCTCACCGGTTGAACATGTTTTTTTATTGAAGGTTTAACGACCACAATGAGAAACTCAATGGGCTATAAGCAGTCGCCCGTCCCTAACTTTGGGTCACTGGTTCCAGGGAAGGGAGACAGCCAGTGCCGTAAGACAAACACAACATCCATGCCTCACGGGATTCGAACCTGGACCCCTTACGGACGAATGATCAGAGGCCATCGCTTAGACCACTGCGCCACCGGGGCGGCTGAATATGTTTGGGATGCCACCTAAGCCCATCCTGCAATGTCGGCGAACTGGCACGTAATTTGGATCTGGCATGCTTTACTTCAGGACAGTATCCGTGAACTGTATGCGTCTATGACACGCCGGGTAACCGCTTGCATCCAAGCCAGAGGTGCGGTACAACGTACTTACTTGTTCAATTAGTGTTTTATCCGAATAAATGGCCCAACTTTGGAATTCCAATCATTTTCTTTCTCATACCACGTACATTGAACATACAAATTTTCATCTCGATCGGACGATTTCTTCTGGGTGCTTCGGTTTTTTTGGCAAAGAGTGTATAAAAAATAAAAGTGAATATACACACTGGTGTCCAGAATTAAAGTTCGGAAGGCAATAACGAGCAAATAATCCAAGGCGCTCAACGAAATGTTACGATGTTCACAGGACATAAGCAAAGGTCCACGAGAAACAAATTCCCGTAGTGAAATTCGCATATCTGTGAGAAAAATGCTAATTTGTAAAAATTGAGTTACATACTTAAAAAGCCAACGGGGATAATCAGTGGCATTTTTCGTTAACAGCGTTTGTAAGAAGCGCTTCAGTAGTTGCAAATGCTTTCCTTATAATGCATATATGTGTATCCAACGCCGTGCGGCGGCGATAGATAAAACAAGTTAGTAAAATCATGCAATGCATTGATTATGATACGCTTTCCAACATACCAGAAATTATTACTAAAGTTATGAGGATAATGGCTGTGGAATAAATCTCGTTCCTGTGTCCTGACCTTTGACCCCATTTCGATGATATTCAACAGAACCGGTTCAGTATACCTCAAGAATAACATACTAAAGTTTTGTCGCAATAGAAGCAGTTTTACGCAAGTTATGAGAATAATGGATGTGGAATAAATCTTGCTTTTGTGCAATGACCTTTGACCCCATTTCGTTGATATTCAACAAAACCGGTTCACTATACCTCCGGAACAACATAACGTTTTGTCGCAATCGAAACATTTTTAGGTAAGTTATGATGCGCAAGGGCAATGGAATGGATCCCACTCCAGTGTCCTGACCTTTGACCCCATTTCGCCCATTTTCAATAGGGTTCGTCCCCAGTGGCTCCCTACCAAATACTAAAATTTCATCGAAATCGAACCATTTTCACGCAAGTTATGACGCATAAGGGCAATGGAATAAATCCCGCTCTTATGCCCTGCCTGACCTTTGACCCCAATTTTCAATAGGGTTCGTGCCCAGGTAGTTCCCTACCACATACTAAAATTTCATCGAAATCGAACCATATTTACGCATTTTATGACGCATAAAGGCAATGAAATGGATCCCGCTTTTGTCCTGACCTTTGACCCCCATTTCGCCCATTTTCAACAGGGTTTGTTCCCAGGTGGTTCCTTACCACATACTTAAATTTCATTGAAATAGAACCATTTTTACGCAAGTTATGATGCATAAAGGCAATGGAATGGATCCCGCTCCTATGTCCTGACCTTTGACCCCATTTCATTTATTTTCAACAGGGTTCGTTCCCAGGTGGTCCCCTACCACATACTAAAATTTCATTGAAATCGAACCATATTTACGCAAGTTATGACGCATAAGGGCAATTGTATGGACCCCACTTCACCCGTTTTCAATAGAGTTCGTCCCCTGGTGGTCTCCTACCACACACTAAAATTTTATCGAAATCGAACCATTTTTACGTGAGTTATCGTGCCGACAGACGGACGGGAAAAGCTGGAGAATATACGCTTCTTCAACTTACGGTTGGGAAGCGTAAACAAAAAGCAGGCTAATCTCAGGACCAGATCACAAGGGACGTTAATATCCTCCCCAGAGTGGTTTCACGGTTATGTCAGCTATTTAACAGCACCAGTGAGGTGTCAAGAAGGTTTGGCCATAGTAATGCAAGGCGTACGATACCTGGTGAGGACCGTTATGGTTTGTGTCGCGGTCGCATGACCACGACACAAACCATTCGTGTACATTGTAATGAGAATACAGTATATTCAAAAACTTTCTACACAGTGTTATTAGAACTCGCAGTAAAAGAAATTGCAATTCTAAAGAGTTTGGTATAAAATTCGGTTTTGCTTTCACAGTCTTGTTAAGATTCCCGATCGCATCGTATTATTGACAGCGTATCTGAGAAGTATGACCAAAACTTTTAAACAGTTTTGATATTTTCAGTTGAATACTGGAATTTTAGGAAATTCAAACCACAGGGATGCCACCGGAGTAAAAGAAAAGAACTCGTGATGATGTTTCGAAAAACTCACCACAATTATCCAGGATTGCGCAAATCTACGAAATTTACAAATACCGTGTCAAATAGACAAAATATTTTATCGTTCAAAAAATAAATAAAATAAAAAACTGAACAATACGTTACAACCATGTGGATGGAAAATTCTATGAAGTAAAATAAAAAAAAACAAAACAAGAAAATATCACCAAAATGATCATAAATAAATAAAAAAATATATATTTTAATCTGAGAAACCAGAAAAACACATGGAAAATCTGGCACGGCGACAGCTCATTTCTTGACATTCGTGAGCGCATGTCAAACGACATTACCAAAATGATCATATGTAGAGGATTTTAGGAAGGGAGTGTCTGACTCAGGTCTTAAATAACCCTTAGAAATAGGAAGCTAGAAGATTCGGGCTAGAGTGCCCGATAGGAAAGTCACACGGAAGCGAAGTAGAAAGGGAGAGGAAGACGCCCTTATTTATTACCAGGGGGTCCGACGCACGGCGAATATTTAGTGGATCGGGCGTTCGTACCCGAGGTCCTTTCCGTGACAGTCACGAGCGTTCCCACTAGGCCACCCGCGGCCCACGACATTAACAATTTTGGAGGGATATGATATTACGTTCACGAAGATGATTAGAAGCATAGATCCCCGGGGAAGTGATATTCTTGAAATCTAAAGCCGCCATTAGAATATTTTGGATAGATTAAAAGAAAAAAAAAAAAAAAAAAAAACACTGCAAAATGTCATGAAAACTGACTATTAAAGATCTTTTTGTGTGAATTTCTCAAAAACTAACAGCAGGCCTAAAAGTTTCATAACCCGGGAGGGATCTTTGGAATCCCAGATGTTTGGTAATGACTTTCCTTCACAAGTAAAGAATGTGTTCGTCTGCATTTCTTACGCTTAATGCAAGTAAGTGCTACTGCAAATAGGATGAACACATGGTACGAGACATCTAGATACAAGTGCCTAGAAGTTGATTCAAAACATCATTGATGGGTACGATGAGCAGTTTTACAGATAGTTTTTATTAAGTCTTGAGGTTCAACTGAAGTAAGTTGGGAAAGGATGAAGTACGAAATTGATTATATCCTTCGATTTTAACATTTCAGTGTTTTAAATTGATAATGAATTTCTTGTTTTTAACTTTTTGGTAAGATAGCAAAGGTAATGTACATATGTAGATACTTTGAAACCTAACCTTAGGACTACTATTTACATAACTTCAACAACGAAGTTATGCAATTAGTTGTGTGGATGTTGTTACACATTAACAGTTTTTGAGTGTTAACATTGTAAATTTCTTAAAATCGATTTAATATAATAAAAACTACTATTTTACAATTGAATTTTTTTAACAGTTTAAAGGAATTATTATGCGCGTCACTCAGTCCTTTGACGAACGTCAGCGAAATACGTGCGTTATACACTCAATAGACAAAACATTAGAAATAGGATGATGGGGGGGGGGGATGGGCAGTTGAATGGACATCCCCACGCAGAGTGGAACAGACCCAAACTGAACGCAGGGCTTCCAAACAGTGTATCACAACCGACGAAGATGTGTAAACTTGGTGATCCGAGTGACTTTGATCGTGGACGCAAGACAGATGGGTCATTTTATCGCCCAAGTAGTAAGGACCCTAGGGTTTCCGAGAGCAACCGCATCAAGGATGTTCCGCGGGTTCCGGTACCCTTGCTCCGGGCAACCAATTTCCGCCGTGCGTCGGATGGGCACGTTACGTCGTCGGACCCCGGTTGTAAATACGGGTGTATTCCTCCTTTTTAGCTTGCTTCCATACGACTTTCCTGTCAAGCACTCTAGCTTCCTACTAAGGGTTGTTTAAGACCTGGGGTCAGACACTCCCTAAAGTCCTTTACAAATGATCATCCAAACAGTGCATCGCAATAAACGAACACGAGTAAACGTGGGGATCTGAGACTTTGATCGTGAACGCATTTGTCAGCGCAAGACAGATGTCATTCTATCGCCCAAATGATAAGAACCTTAGGTCGGCTATGTTCATAGGGCAACTATATCAAGGGTGTACCAGTACCACCGTGAAGAGCAAACGGTGGCCGTTCACATGATTGCAGGTTTTTAACGACCACCATGAGCAACTCAATGGGCTATAAGCAGTCGCCCGTCCCTAATTTAGGGTCACTGGTTCCAGGGAAGGGAGAGAGCCAGTGCCGTAAGACAAACACAACATCCATGCCTTACCGGGATTCGAACCCGGACCCCGGTAAGACAAACACAACATCCATGCCTTACCGGGATTCGAACCCGGACCCCGTTCGGACGATTTTTTTGATTGGAGGTTTAACGACCACCATGAACAACTCAATGGGCTATAAGCAGTCGCCCGTCCCTAATTTAGGGTCACTGGTTCCAGGGAAGGGAGAGAACCAGTGCCGTAAGACAAACACACCATCCATGCCTCACCGGGATCCGAACCCCTTTTGGACGAATGATCAGAGGCCATCGCTTAGACCACATGCCACTGACAGTGGTTGACGTAGATTATCCAGGCTCGTATAGTACCAGGGGCGGAAAGTGAAGTTCATTGACCGGGCCCAAAATTTCGAATCGTGATGCACCCCCCGCAACAAATAGGAGAAAAACAATGCCTAAGGAGATTTGTTAGGACCACCTGACCACTTACCTAGAAGAACTTTCCAAAGCACATCAAACCAACAAAAAAAAAAAAAATCGCACGTATGTCAAATGAAAAATAAAATTTTTGCTCAAATTATTGACCGGGCCCTGACAATACCACTTGGCAACGGCGGAGCAAATTACATCCAGGTTAAATGTAGAGGCCCAAGCAGCGTCAGCGAGCGAACGGTACGTTGCACGATCTAGTCGTGTGACCACTGTTCGCTATCGGAAATAAAGCGTTGCCTGGTGCCGGGAATATAAAAACTGGGCCTCTGAATAGTGGCGTTACGTCGTGTAGTCAGATGTATCCTGTTTTCAGCTATACCGAGCTGACGGGAGTGCACTGCTTCAATAGCATGAGGCCATGGCCTTGTGGTGCCAGGTCGGCTTTGTTAATAGCGGTGGTGGCCCTGCGATGGTATGGGGGAGCCTTTTCACGGGACACATTAGGTCCCTTTAGTGTGCCTGGAAAGATTCTTAACCGCTACGCGTTTCCAGAATGTGCTGGCTGATCACCTACGTTTTCATGGCTTTCACACATCATACTGCCAATCATCTGTTTCAGGAGGACAATGCGCCGCCCCCACTAAGAAAACATTTATCTGAATTTGGAACCATCCAGCGGCCCCCAAGGTCTCCAGATTTAAACCCTGTGGGATGCCACGGAGCATCAGGTCCATGGATCCTGGAGTGATGTCTTGGGCAGAGTTGCGGACAATTTTGCAAACAAACATGACTGGCATTACCTCTGGCACTTGGTGGAGTCAATGCCTCGACGTGTACAGTCTGTTATTCACGCTAGAGGAGGACCAACACGCTATCACGTAGGTATCTCTAGTGTTTTGCCCATTGAGTTTATATAAAGCAGCAAGATGTCATTGAAAAGATTTTACTTTAGTGATTAGAAAATTTATAAGCATGCTTGCACATGAAACACAAACTATTTGTAACTTTGTACATTAACGTTTTCAAGTATGTTAGTTTTTATTTTTGTGTTTAACAACCACCATGGGCATCTCTAAGGGGTATGAAGCAGTTGCCGGTCCGCCCATTAATAGTTCCAGTGAAAGAGTGCAGGTACCAGCACTGTGAGGAAAGCGCCCACATCTGAGAAACGAGCCCACAATCAGCTCAGACAACTTGCCAGAAATCAGTTCCTCTGATCTTGAGTATTTTTTTAAGGATTCACTGTAAAAAAACTCTGTTGTACATTACACACACACACACAAAAAGGGAGACAGTTCAGCTGCCTCAAGGTTTAACAACCACCGTGAGCAACTCAATGGGCTTAAGCTGTCGTCCGTCCCTAATTAAGGATCACTGGTTCTAAGGAAAGAAGAGAACCAGTGCCGTAAGACAAACACAACATCCATGCCTCACCGGGATTTGAACCCGGACCCCGTTCGGACGAATGATCAGAGGCCATTGCTTAGACCACTGCGCCACCCGGGCGGCCAATTTTTTTAAATGTGCGCATTATGCTAGAAATCCCAACAAATGTTTCACATATTGTGAAGTCTGAAACATTGTCCAGGGCTGATTTTGTTAAATATTTGGAAAACTAACGTGTGGAACCTTTTCAACAAAACTCACCAGAAAATGTTTGTGAACAAACAAACGCTCCATTCATTATTAAATCATTCTGACACAGACTGCCAGCCTCCTTATGAGGAATGTTTCACAATAAACATGAAAACATTTCAGAAAAGTCTCTAGAAAACTGTAGTAACCTTTCTAACAACTCTGAGAAACTTTGCACATGCTGCTGAAAAATCATGAAATTGACTGGAAGCCTGATTTTGAGGAACATTTCACAATAAACATGAAAAAGCTCCAGGAAAGTGTCAAGCCTTCAAAAAAATTAAAATATGGAACATTTCTAACAGATCTGAGCAAGGTTTCAATATATCTGAAACCGAGTTCTCCACAAAAATGTTCTCAAAACTTTTGGCTGCACCAGGCCAGAAATTTTACCATTTCCACGAACATTTCAGAAAATGTTTCCAGAAATACAAGTACTGTAGGCCACTCACCTTTCATATTCTGTCAGGAAGTCCTACGCTTTTAGGGAACACAGCCTCTGGTTCCAGGATAGGGAAAAAACCAGTTCCATAAGACAGCACACTACACACATATACCTCATCCAGTATTAAAACTCTGGCCTATCTTGGGCAAACAGTCAGAAACAAGCGTTCACACCACTGCACTATTGGAACAGCAGATTAGATGTTCATAGAGGTCCTTAATTTTCCGAAGCAGTATTAATAGTTGAATTTCTCACGAGAGAATGAAAGAACTGGTAGTATGGAGATATCTATGGGTACAAAAGTGTTGGATGTAGTTTTGACATCTGCAGAGAACAATTGCTTTGGATTTTCTTCTGGATTTAACAACCTCTGCAAGCACCTAAGGAAATAAGCAGTCTCTCATTCCTAATTTGCAGCTACCAGTTCCAGGGAAGTAACAGATCTAGTGTTGTAGGACAAACACACCACCCATGCCTCATTCAGAACTCAAACCCTGGTTCAACTTAGACGATTAGTCAAAAGCTCAACCCTGGGACCACTTGGCCACTGAACCGGAACTTCACCCAACAACAAAATTCTCAATATCTTACCATAGCCTGGGCATGACCATCGGCATGGCGCAGTTGGTTAAGTTGCTATGCACCGAGTGGGAGGTGAATGTTTCTGATGGGTGTTTGAATAACAGTCCTGCTGGAACTTAAGTTTTTCTGGGATTTTCTGCAGACTTCGTGTTTGGGGATGTGGATGCGTAAATGGTTCCCTCTGAAGTAGGACCAAGATACTCTTTGTCCCTTGGTCTTCCAGGCTGGGGGTTGAGCATGGGGCTAACAGCTGCACCTTGTAAAAAATTCTTTCGCTCTGTGATCTCACGAAAAAACATTCAATGAGAAGACCTGGGCGCACACAGGGCTGTCATGTAATTGAAGATAGCTCGGGCACGATTGTTTGACCAGACTGAACTTTCCTTATACACTCTGAAGAGTTTTGTTAATCCTGAAAGGTGACATGATATCAAACTTCTGTGGTTCATTAAGTAACCAAGGCTCCCAATACTTTTTTTTTTTTTGAAAGGGGGTGGAGACCATCGTGAACAACTCGATGGGGTGCAAGCAGTCACTCGTCCCTAATTTGGGGGCACATGTGAATTGTTTTCCCCATTACACAAATTAAGCTCGAGCAGATGAGATACTGCTTTCTGAAACAGCAAAGAAGTTTTCTAGATTTTGTTCTGAAGGGGAATTTCGTCTGTACTGTTTTTTCTATGTTATCACCAAGTGGCAGGAAGGAAAGTCAGAGGAAGGCCAAGGAAGTCATGGGAGGATCAGATTCAGGAGTGTCTGCATGAGAAAAAGATTATGAGTATCACAATATCTATAGAAGATCTTGTGTACAGCGTGTGATGAATGTCAGTGAAACCCCAGTTGTATGTCAAGATCGCTGTAAATGGAGAAGTTTGATACAGCAACAGTAGGTAAAAATTATCGGGTAGTTGGTATTTCTTTGTGGAGCTAACCTCTGAATCTCGGAGAACAGCTTAGTGATATGTATGTATGTATGCACTTTTTCTTTTAAACAATGGTTTTATTAGTGAATGAGCACATTAAAATATTACAGAATTTGCTAGAATGCTAAAATGTCATTGGGTACATGAATATTATACAACATCCCAGAAATGAATCATGACACAATAAAACAATAATTCAGGAAAAATGTTTTATTTACATATCTGAAAGCAATTTTTTTTACTTGGCTTAGAATGGAGAAAGAATTGGAGAGAGAAACAAAAAAAAAAAAAGTCCCCAGAATAAAAATGTAAGTAGAAATTTCAATTTGAACAGAACAGAAGTAACACCCAGATTCCATATATGAGAACAGAAGCTGAAAATGCTACTTATGACTGATACCCCTTTTTGAAGTTATCTTACAAATTGCTGGGAGGTTATATTTGAAGTTTAAAAAAAGAAAAAAAAAAGAACTATAGAATTTTTACATTCTCATTTGAGAACTATGCGTACTGATCAACACAACTGGAAAG
This sequence comes from Macrothele yani, assembly GCA_039090855.1. NCBI lineage: Eukaryota > Metazoa > Arthropoda > Arachnida > Araneae > Macrothelidae > Macrothele > Macrothele yani. The sequence goes on from CM077012.1 coordinate 4,164,874, forward strand.
AAATCAATGCGTATACGGGCTACAGAAACACACTACTGACTTAAAAACTTTTGATTTTCATTTTTATCAATTTGAGACAACACAATATTTAGACAGCACATGAACAATATCTAAATAAAAGAATCCGAATAAATATTAGTGTATTAACAAGACTTTAATTCTGAACACATCATAAAATTTACAAAGGTGACATTTGTGCAGCTAGTGAATAAGTATCACATCATAAGTTGATACCCCTAGTGTAATTCCACAATGTCATATCCATGTTATACTAAAATCCTGAAAGGAAAATGGAACAGAATTTATGAGTTGGAATAATTAATTTGCGTTTGATATCCAAACACTATTTACCTCATAAGAAAAAATTCAAACACTCAACTGTGAGATAAGAAATGAAGTATTTGCATTTATACAATATTACAACAAAAGGCAGAATAATCAGGTTCATTGAAAATGAATTTCCATAATGCACTGACAACTAATGCATCACATTATAATCAAAACGTATGAAACAATAAGCCAAACCTATATATTCATCAAAAATCAGTGAGTAATATTTACATTAAAGCCTTTGCCCGTTTGAAGAAGTTAAATATAAATAACATAATCTTAAAACTTCACAAACTAAAACAGTAATGATATTAATAATAGCAATAAAAATACAGACAACTCTGAATTCTTAAGACTGCATCGAATGAATTTCAAAAGACAGGGGAAAAAAACTGGTTTGCATAATATTAAAGATATTTATTTTTGGCTTTACTCAGTGTTACTAGTTGAAAAAATGCAATATTTACTTGAAGAATGTAAAATATTATTTTGATTACCCGAGTTATTTAATTATTGGCAAAAGACATTCCCTCTTTACCATTAAGACCACTGATTAAGTATGAATAAGAATATTGTAGCCAAAATCTTAACCCTTTCCACTCGACTGTCAGGTGACACCTGACATTACGAAATTGCTGAATAGCTTGTGTGTGTGTCGGGTGTCACACACCATGCCGATTACGCCTCTATAGCTCGTATTACAGGGCTTGCGAGACATTTTTTTTTTTTTTCACCGAATAGGTCAGGTGTCACACGCCACACCGATGGCACCTCTATGCTTGTATGTCAGGGCTCGAGAGACATTGCTTTTTTGCCGAACAGAGAAAAAGAAATGTTATCAGTGTGTTGGGTGTCACCCGCCATGCCAATGACTCCTCTATAGCCCACACGTCAGTGCTCGTGAGACATTTCTTTTTCGCTGAATAGCTCACATAGCAAGTGTCACCTGCCACACCAATGATTCCTCTACAGCTCGTATGTTGGGGCTGGCGAGCCAAAGCTGAACTTTTACTGTTAAGTTGTGGCCTCTAATGAAAAAAAAACAACAAAAAACCTAGTGCTGGGTGTGTAGGGTGAAAAGTTATTCAAGTGGAAAGGGTTTTTAAAATGAAATATTATGCTTCTATATTCTGATTTTCAATGGCTTCTGTTCAACAGTTAATTGAAGATGTGAATTATTTGTTTTTAGTAACGTTTCTAAATAAATTTCCATTAGCTTGATGTTCTCAGACTCTGAACCATAACGAGAATATCTTACTATAGCGTATTACACTATTTTAGTCATCTTTTTATAAAAGCCATTTAGTGCTAGTTGACACCCTGTTCTAATACACACACAGCCATTCAGAGAGATAAGAATAATAAATACTGAAGTAGGCAAGTAAAAATCAATATGTGATCCATGCTTGAGTGTTCAGTACATACAAGTTTCTACACTTGAACAAAATGGGATCAACACCAAAGCCCTATCTTCAGTAAGATGTTTAATACTAGCCAATGGAATTCAAACTACATAAACATAATATTTTAGTTACAAGTCTGAGAAAAATTTACATATAGAAGTGCATTCCTTGTCAACAACAAACCTGATCATAGAAAATTAAAGAACAGATCCCAGTCAGTCACATACACTTTCTACTAATACAGCCCTACAACAACAAACGATTTTACTGGTGCTTTGGAAGTTAGACTTATCATTGGGTATATTTAGGACACTGATTCCAAAAATGGCCTTGGTTTTGCCTTATCGGCTCTAGTTTTGGAGATACTTAGATGCTGATGCGCAGAAATATAAGTAAGTGTATACTTTTACTAAATGATTATTCAGGGCATTAAAGGAATACTGTGGTTCCCTGGCATGTGTAGGTGAGCCAATTTTAGTGATGATCCCGTGCAGGAAAGCTCATCAAAAACAGAAATAAGCAGATAGCGAGAGGAATCGGATGAATGTGGATGGAGTCTGTGATAGAGATAGGAATCGGATGTTGTGTTGCTCTAGTAATTAATTAAGGTAGCCAAAATTACAATAATTTCAAAATATATGAATGTAATATTCCACTGTATCATGATAATTAACACAGCAATCAGACATCACCAAATTGACTGTAATTACTATTTCACACATGAATTAAATCACATCAGAAAACTTGAAAATTTCATTGCCGTGGAGCGGGAAAACTTGAAAATTTCATCGCTGTGAAATTTTCAAGTTTTCTGATGTGATTTAATTCATGTGTGAAACAGTAATTACAGTCAATTCGGTGATGTCCGATTGCTGTGTTAATTATCATGATGTATTTACCATGCATTATGCGAAGAATATTTCTTCAACTCTGAATATTACACTGTATGATTGTAAAGCCGGTGATAGAGTTTGTGAACATCTATACAATTAGAGATGTAATGTGATTTATTTATTTTTGCAGATTGAGTAGACCCCACACGTTCTTCACGAAGAAACTACTTGAATCATCCAGATGTATTTTGCTACATTTGTGGTAATTACATCCTAAAAAAAAAGTAGGAAACCTATTTCTGAGTTTGTGAAGAGGGCATATTTTGGTTATTTTGAGGTCTAGCTTGGAGTGTGGGCTACCTAAATCTTGTATGGAGCATTTGCAGTAGTGAACAAATGGAAAGAGGAGTTGCCTGAAATTTGGAGGGAACCATGACTGTTATTTTTGTCTTGTCAACATTAAGGGCATCAATTGAAATAATAAAAACTAGTGGACACATCCTGGCCTAGATTAAGCAAGACAACCTCATCCCCACTCAAATGAGATACCTGTTCCATCTTTCAGACAGCTACTAGATGATAAAGAAGCACGCACGTCTTATTAGATATCACATATCACTAAACTGTTCTCTGAGATTCAGAGGTTAGCTCCACAAAGAAATACAAACTACCAGATAAATTTTAACTGATTATTTACTTACTGTTGCATCTCACATTTTTATGACAAACAAGATAACAGAAGTGTAGAAAGTTGCAGTGATTTTGTAGGAGCTTAATCAAGTGCTCAATGTTTTAACTAATGTAAAGTGAGTAACCTCATCAGGGATCTGAACCTCTCAAAGGAGTCTTCTGAATTGCTGGCCTCCAGGCTGCATGAAAAGAATTTGTGGACCTTCTCTAAGGACAACAACCTTGTGTCCTGCAATGATGTCAGAGGTCTGTTGAGGTAAATAGGTATATCAAACTGATTTAGTAATAGTATGTAATATTAATAGCATAAACATTTGTCAAACTATTATTAAAAATAGCAGATTATACAATTAAGGATCCCGAATTCTGACAGACGACTGGTTGAATCAGAGTATAAAGTGGCCATGCTGTATCTCCAAAACTAACTACAGCTGATAGAGCAAAACCAATGCCATTTTAAGAATCAGCACCCCAAATATATCCAACTTTTAAGGCACCAAAATGTATGTTGGGCAGTGTAATTTAATCAGATAACATAAGGTGAACATACCAAACTCTATCACTAAATACTGCATTTGTCCAAAGACACACCATAGTGATGACACATTAATGAGGTACAACATGAAGAACACATATTAGATCTTCACTGTAAAAATTATAGGGCTACATTTTGATAACTTTTAATTAAAAAAGCAAGAAAAAAAATACAATGATGAAAGACCTTTTCATTCACAGTATAAAAACAAAATTAAGGGCTTTTATCACAAGATATAAAATGCTTTATTCCTCTAGAAAGGAAAAAAAAAGTTTACAGTCATGTTGCAATTTCACCTTAGTAGAGGCAAATGTACTGTTTAGTAGAGAAAAAAGGAGGAGGGGTGTGTGTGTGTGCTTAATTATAGCTAAAAGGGTCAAGACGACCACGTGGCACAAGCTCCTTATGCTGTTAACGAAAATCTATTCACGTCTGAATACTGCGTTCTTTGTTAAACTTCGCATTAATCAATGGTTAGTGAACGTCAGTAAAATATTTTCTATATGGAAATCACATTAGAAAATATGCCATGCAATGACTGTTCATGTAGTAGATAAATGGCTGCCTCCTTTATATTTACTCCTTACTAATTCACACCTTAGACAAAAATTGTATTCTACAATTCACAGTAGGTAAACAGTGACTTGTCGTATGGTGTAAAAAAGAATATAATTAATAAATTAGGATATATAAAATACTTCCACTGAAAAGCCAAAATTACTAGTAGTAATACTTCAAGTACCACCAGCATAGTGTAATTCGTTATGTACTTACTGTGTAGGAGGCAAATGTTTCTGACGGGAGTTCGAATCTCGGTCCTGCCTGCCATCTAGTCTGTGGTTTTTCCGCAGACTCCCTGTGTTCGGGGTGCAAATGCATAGATGGTTTCCTGCAAAGTCGGCCCCAGGACACTCTTTTGTCCCTTGGGCTAACGACCCCACCTCTTAAAAAAATTTCTAATTCCAAAATCTCACAAAAATACTTCTTGAGAAGGCCAAGGCCCACACAGGGCTGTCGAGTCATTGAAGAAAAAGAAGAATACTTCAAGTATTTTAAAAGTTTGCTTTGTTAATTTTTTTTTCAGAATTTAAAAGAAATATCAAACTGACCTTTCTAAAAATTAAAATATTACCATATCAGCCACACATAAAAAACATGACTCATAAAATGTTTGTTTTTCCATATTCCTTATTTATCCTCTATATTAACGGAAAAACCTATCACCAAATTTGGATACTGGGAGGGATGACACAGTTGCTTCACAGTACTAACTCATCATTAGATCACGAAGAAAAAAAAAAAACACATATAAGAAAATTTCTCAAAAGCCAACAAGAATTCTACCCAAGTTTTTGCTGAGAAGGTACCATAAAACATACACGATAGAATGCATGCCGATGGAAGGCATACAAATTAAAATGTAATAGCTTTTCTGAAGAATATGAAAACTTCAGTTTTTTTCCTCAAGTAAGAGCCTGACACAATATGACAGTTTAAATACCTACACCATGAACATAACTAAGTGTTTTTAACACTAAAGTTTGAGAACATTCTGAAATTGTAGGTGAAATGGCTAAAAAGAAATCTGAACAAAATTCCAGCAAAAGATTGTTTCAATAGGAGGTGAAAATGTTTCGTGTCAAAAATTTCTAAGAGGATGCAACAAATTATGAACATTCACTGACTACTGATTTTGCTGTATGTGAAACAGAAATGCTTCTCTAATTTTTTTTCAAGTCAAATTTTAAAGATATGAAAAACAGTGAACTTCATTATGAGAAAAGTAACATAGGGCCTCTAAAAATATGTGAGCCAAGGTGACATCATACTTCAATCTGACATGATTCACCCCAAACTAATAAACATTAAGGTGCTTCAACAAATAACTATTAAAATGTACAAATGTGTGATCACATACTGATTTGTACTTGCTGTAACAATTATCACACATGTAGCAGACATGTCTTGCAACTGAATTAATGTGAGCCCAATGAATTTCTTTTTCATAAATTATTCATAATTACAGAAATGCCTTCAGCAAATGCCATCCAAACTCAGAATTTCTTCCAAGTAAATTAGCCATTAAATGACAATGCATTTATGAGTTGCCTTGGGTGATGTAAAGTTATTTTGATTTCATCTCCACTTCTGAGATCTCCTCTTGAATGACAGTTGCTGATGGCATCACTTTAAATAAAAATCGGGTATTCAGATTACCAAGTGCTTAGGGAATCAGACATCTGATTTACATATTTCTTATTTGGTGCATACTTTCTTAGCTCAATAGTAATCATATCATACATGACTTGAAACTTGTACTTCAGTAGTGAAAGGGACTTGTACATAACAAAAGTAATTATTACATTTTTCTCACTTTTTTTAAGCATTACTTAACATACAAATGACAAATACACTGAAACCTCGGTTACATGTTTTTCATTTTTACACGTAATTCTGCACTACTCCCAACATCTTTACTGTAGTTTCTATTGATTTTTCAGTTCAGTTTTACGTAAGTCATTTATACGCTTATTGTGATTATACATTACATTTTGAATCTCAGATTATTAAGAATACACAGTTATTTGATTCTCTTATATGTAAACAGGTATGTTACAACTTTGAGAGAATTAAGAAAGCATTTTTTTTTGTAGCTATGAAATAGATGCAAAAATTTACTAAATAATGTTTGTTCACAGTTCTCTTTTCTCTGAATTCAAGAAATTTGAAGCAAGCAAAGAATTAATGAATATTTTTGTTGGCACTAAATCAACTAATGAACAAACACAAAACTACTTTGAAAAGAGCAATGCCTATAAATAAAGAATGTGCAATAGGGGGTACTGAATATTAAACAAAATCATATTCAGATTTACTAGTTAGTATTTCAAAGTAACAGCTTTTGTTTCCTATACTGAAAACATGAAATCGTACATAATTTTTTAAACCAGCTGTTATAATGAAAAAATTAATTCAAAAGTCAAAATAAACATAGGCTTAAGGTACGAAACAAAGTATTCATGGATACATGTCTTACATTATAAATTAGTGTAATCTAAAATTAAGACCCCACCCCCTTTCTTTTCTTTTTGGAGGCATTCAAAATTTACAGTAGTATTAACATTTTAAAATTTCATTTACACATTTTTTGAGGCCATCCCCTAGAAAAACGTATAACCGAGGTTCCACTGTACTTGCAAGAATCTTGGTTAGAGATGCACTAATCTTGACCACACTAGAATGGATTAAATAAGCATGAACCTTTGTTGATATAGCAGGCAGTTTTCTATCCCTACAACATCAGAAACTATTTGCTATCAAGGGACCTTAGTTCATTCCACTTACTCCATAATAAAGGAACATGAAAAACATGGCAGAAAAAGAATTCTTTCTCAACCCTCGTACTCTGAAAACATTTCTGTTTTCCCAGATTTACGGTTGTTTTAAACGTGTTTCATTATAATAAAAGTTTGGAAATCTTCCATAACATCTGCTCTGTCACCCCCCCCCTCTGGTTCAAATTCAATAACCTCTCACGAGCAATGAAGTCTGCAAGTGGTAGTAGAGTAGCCAATTCCACATTTAAGGTTATGAACTTCATGAAGGAGAAAGAACCAGTACTTAGGAAACAAATGTAATATCCAAGTCTGGAATACAGACCTTTGAAGTGAGAAGCCAGTGAAACCACTTGGTCAGAGGATTAATTAGCTAAAACTCTCATATACCTTTCATTGTTTTACTATAAGAATATCTCTCAAGAGTTTCTCCATACCAGCAAAGGAGTACTAGTAATTTTACAATTCCATTCTACTGTGATCAAGCCAAGAGCCTAACCAAAAGTTCAATCAAAAATCTCTCCCTCATCAACCACATTGTATTTAAAGGAGAATGAATACAAAAAAATGTTATTGTTACATTCAAGTTCATACTGTTTATAACTCTGATAGGGAAAAAACAACAACATAAAGTTACAAAATTAATCAGACCTGAGTTTTAGTGCAACATATCCTTATTAGCATGCCTTTCAACATATCCATACATGTTTAATAAAACATGACATACTTACAATATTTTTTGTCGGTCTATCATTCATTTATTAACACAGCTCATTTCCAGATGTATAAGAAAAAATCATTTTGTAAGTTACAGGCCAAAATTTTCCAATTTTACGTTTTTCCTGCTAGATAGGGCAAATGAGTAAATTTCAACTTGCTAGATTTAATTCTTTTAGATGAAATGCAAAAATTCTTGGATTAGACACAGTCTAGCATATTTAATGCTTTCCAATAAACATTTTCTTGCTAGGTAGCAAATAGTACAGTTGAATTTTTTGTGCATCCAGAAGCTAAACAAGAAAAAAAAAAAAAAAAAAAAAGAATTACTGCAGGATTGAGCAGAAACAAGTAAGAACAAATTTTTTTGATTTTCTATACCCCAAAAAACTTCAAGATGTGTTCTTCAAACACACACACAAAAGTTAAGATTTTGCAGCTTTTTCCAGTGCAATGATTTCCCACTACACAGCTGTAATGTATAAGTAGCTGAAAATCAGCTGTGTCGTCCTCTTGTGCTGAAACTTATTTTTGTCAAAAGACTAATTTCTGTCCCAAAATCTAGTGCCATTTCTGGCTGATCTTTTTTTACAGGAACACATTTTGTTTCACATACAATATATATATATATACATATCAATTGTTATTTCTAATTAAGAAATATGTTGTCACTGAAGCAAAGATCCACTGATGAAGTGTTTTAAAATACCAATAACATGGAGTATAAATCAATGGCAGGAAGCAGACTGCCTTGCCCATTACAAAATGGAATGGATTCCATGAGTATTGTTAATAATGCACTAAGTTCTAAGTTGTTGCTGCAATGTCAGGTGTGAATATTAAGCCTTTCTAAGCCACAAACTTTAATTGTATACTGATTACAGAAAATATACCTATATAATTCAAAGACAAATTAATTTTGTACAAATATTTAGCATGTCTGAGAAAAAAGTCATTGAAAGGAAACACAATTTATTCTGTACCTCAGAAATCTACTCCAAAATTTAGATTTGAAGGTACATTGTTGAGATTTTCTGTACTAAATCAAGAACTGTACCAGCAAATAGGAGAGGGAATGGTACAAGGGAGGGTTCATAGAACATCAGTTGAAACCAATTTACCCTACCCTTTTTATAAAATACAAAATGAAGAAAAAAAAATCTTTACTACCTATCCAGGGAACTAAAAACCAGAATTTGGGGGTTTACAAGTTTTAGTGCAACAGCATGCATTGAAAATAGTATATTTATTATTAACCTGTACAACTCGCAATTAATAACAAGTTCTAAATAAACAAGACTAACATGGAAAATGCAATGCTTTTAACATAGCCAATAAGCTAATAAGTGGCAAGAGATTCAAAGGCTCAATTTTCTCTTTAATTTAAATCTTTTCTTTTTCCTAAACAATAATAAATATATGTTTTATTCATATATGCACCTAAAACATAACAATATGTCAACAGAGTACCACATATAAAGTTGCCCAAAAACCTCTTAAATAAGAAAAAACCGAAAACTCATTTAGCACCATTTTATAATGTGGTACAATAAAGCTGCTATGCAGAAATTTAAATTGTTATGTAGCAATATAAATTTAGAAATAAATGAGCCTGAATGTCTTTTATTTCCCTAGATGTTAAATAAATGTTTCATTCATATATACACAGAAAGAGCAAAACATTATGACCCTCCCCCACCTCTAGCTGATGTTTGGATGATTTCCAGCTTGATGGTGCACATGTAAGAAGGTCAAGGCATATGCAGCACTATCAGTTGTAGCTGAAGCAGTGGCTGTAATGGGAAAGAGACCAGATTACAGAGCAAAGGGTGGCAGTATTGAGGAAATGGTGAACTTTGTCAGCTGTTCATCAGCTGCCACAGTTAGAGCAGATGGAAAGATGTGCAACACACCACTGGTAGGTGGGCGTTGGACGGCCAAGGTTCCTTAATACCCGGGAAGAGAGGCAGCGGCTTGGCTGTTTTGTCTGGGACAATATTCATACTACCTTGGCATAGCTTGCCATGGTCTGCAACCAGGGAGCACAGAGCAGTACATCCACAGCTACAGTGCAATCATCCTTCCACCATTTGGACCTACAGCATGAACACAGCACATCCTCAGTGACAACAACTGGAGTTTACCAGAAAACACCAGGAGAGGGTAGTGGAAGAAAGTTGCCTCCTCTAATGAATCATGCCTCCTACTGAATTGAGTGGATGGATGGTGGCAGGTAAGGCAGAAAGTTGTAGAGAAGATAGTACAAGATGCTGTGACCCCACAGGCAGGTGGCAGGGCTGCAATGCTCAGGGGGATGTTTCTTGGGACACTCTCAGTCCTCTGGAAGTGGTGGTGGATGGTTCACTAAGTGCCACTACATACCTGTCTGTTTATGGTGACAATGTTTCCAAACGAAGATAGAATGTTTCAACAGGAACAATGCACCATGTCTAAGGCCTATGTTGTTTAGGACTGGTTCAAGGAACACCAGGATGAATTCCACATTCTCCCATAGCCGCCCTAACATGTACAAAATTGAACATATGGATTACTAACTGCAGTGTATAGACTGTCCATCATGAACACTGGTCAAGCTACAAGCACCACTTGTATGGATATGGTACTGCACATTGGTGTACACCTACAAAGCACTAGGTAGGTGGTTATAACCTTTTGTTGCTACAGTGTATGAACTTTTAAGTGTCCTAGTGTGTCAACAGTGCCACTTTCTAATCCATATACAAGGTTGCCTCCCTCCTAATAAGAAAAATGTATGAAAAAAAACTTATTTAGCACCATCAAGTAACAGTGGTACAATGTAGATTCTCAGCCTAAATATTTTAATTTTATATATTTTACTGAAGTTGCCCCTACATATTATGATGTACATACAACATAATATATTACCATATATACTCATGTACAAGCCATAATAAGTTTTTGGAATAAATCCTGCTCTCAAAATGGGGGGGGGGGGGGGTCGGCTTTTTTGTGGGTCAGTAAAAAATAGGGCTGGATTTCTGATTGTTATGTCAATCCTCCAGCAGCATTTGCTGGCGTTTTTTGTGTTTTAGACAGCAGCTCTCCATGCATCACCATGTGACAGTTTTCTGACCTTCTGACAGTTATATCCTTAGCTATGCCCCCCCTTGAGTGGGCATAGTTAAAGATAATAACTGGCAGGCATGATTATTCTTCTTTTAAGACATCATGGAGAAATGGCATTCCTTCCATCAGCCAACAGTGTACATGCAATGCAAAAGGAGCCACTGATTTCACACTGAAGTAAGAAAATTATGATTACAGAGATTTTTAATATTCCTTTCTACGTATTTTACTTGTGTTCATTAAAAATGTATATGGATTCTTAAAAAAATACAACTCTGTTTTGCACTTCATTATCTATATCACGTAGTGGCACACAGAGAACCGTGGTCTCAAACGTAAAAAAATTGTCTGCAATTGCAATGAGAAGATTCACGTAATACTTCAGAAGTACTTCCAGAAATAGGGGGGAAAAAAAAAGAAAAGAATATTTTTCAACCCAGAGCAGGATTGCGATGGAAACAGGTGCAGCTAATGTGATAAGTGAAAAACTTAATCCCGCTTCAAATTGAGACTATGGAATTTCATGCTTCCAAAAATGAAAGAATTCCTCATTACTTGCTGCGTGGCCAAATCTTTGGAACTAGACACACAATGGATCAGACACCACATAAATCACTTAGCTGTTGGGGAGGGGCACAACCAATCAGGCATATCTCCTCTCTTGAGTTTTCACAGCAAGTGTGGGCATCTTCTGGCCTTGTTAGTGCCAGCTGTGTCAGTGCGGTTAGTGCTTTGGAAAAGCAAAGGCAAAGTGTTTTATAAAAAATGGTACATTTAAAAAATACTGATACTGGCCTTGTAGCTTCTTGGGTGAAAGATAATTTCACCAGAAATGATTATGAAGTCTTTCAAAAAATGCTGCATAAGTGATGCCATGGATGTTACAGGAGTTATTAGGAAACTCTGATAGTGAATCATACTTTGATAGCTTTCATGCAAATTCCTAAGATTAGCGAATTTATCATCTAATCATGCGAGTTCCTGAGATTACCTTCTATACAAGTAATCTCAGGAAATTTCATGATTCATTTCAATATATAAATACGTTTTCCAAAATCTTAAAATTTAAGATTGACTTATATTCAGGTCAAGGGTTTTCACAATTTTTTTGCAGAGGAAGTAGGGGTTGGCTTACATGTGAGTATATACAGTATGTAATAAATTGTAAAACATAAAAATAAATAAATAATCTTAGTGTTTACAGTATCAAAATACTTCAACGAATCATGTGCCTTTATGATTTCTTACATGCAATTAAATCATACACCAGAAATGTAACTGAACAATTAGTACCAATATTTTCTTTTTGTTTTAAAAATTTGAAGTTTATACAAATAGATTTAATTAACGGTTGAGCCATTTTTATGATACAAACTGTAAAACTTTTGTTTTCATATTAGCTCAAAGAATGAACTTTATAAAAAAAATGTATAATATATAAGTAGTCTTTTCTCAGGACAAGAGATTCTGAGGCTGAATTAATCTCTTCTTTTTCCTAAATGATGTTGTATTACCATTTCAAGCATAATGCACTTTAAACATCCCAGATGTCAAAAGTACCACATTCCAATCAATATACATACAAGGTTACCCTAACACCTTTTTTTTTCTTTTTCAAACAAATAATGAAAAAAAAAATACACGAAAGAAAATTTATTTAGCACCATCACATAATGGTGGTACAATATGTACTTCTCAGCAGAAATTTCAATTTTATACATTTTACTGAAACTGCTTGAACACCTATGTATTATAATGTACAGACAAAACAATATATTACACAGTAAAATATAAAATCTAGAAATAAATTAATCATCATAGTGTTTACAGTGTCACGACTTTACATTGAATCTCTCTCGTGTACCTTTACAATTTGTCAAATGCAATTAATGCATATAACGAAAATGCAACTGAACCATCTTTACCAATAATAATAGTGATTTTTTTGTTTTGGCAATTTGAAGTCCATAAAAACAGATATATATTTAATGACTGAGCCATTTAATGGTACAAACGGTAAAACTTCAGTTTTTCAATTTTTTGAAAGAAAGAAATTAAGTTTATATGTTTGTACAAATCACAATGACCAGAAAAATTTATAAAGTTTGCTAAAACAGTTTCCAACTGCATACTACAGACAACAACATCATAATCACTATGCAAAAAGCCACTCCCCCATTTTTGGATTAAAAAAATAAAATAAATAAAACCCTGAAAACAAATTTAGATTTTGAAGGAGCAATGACCTGGACTTCATAGGTTTCATCTCATAATAGCAAGCAACTAATGGTAAAGTACAATTATAACTCATGTTATAAATTATCTTTATGCCATACCCAACGTTTATTGGTATGATCAAAACTATGATTTATCCACTGCTGCTGTAAAAGATTGTACCTGTCTTCACTAAGATACAGAGGTTTTCCACGTCTGGAAGAAAGAGAGAAAACATATATTTCACACATTAAAGAAAGAAAATCTACAAAAATACATGCTTCAAAACAAACACTGCCTTATCATTAATATCCAGACACCCCTCCAGTGATAGTGAATTAGGTCCCATACAAGCACCATGTCACAGACATAACTATAAATATGCTCACAGGCCTATGATGAGACAACAGCATGACTGAATGCAAGATGCCTTGATCAACACAGTTAACTGACTTCCAGAGCAAATTTATACCAAGGTGAGTCATAAGTTCATAGTGTTTTGGAGTAGTGTTCAGTCTGGTACCACATGTTGACCACATATGGCTATTGGGCAAAATACAGTTCATCAGAGTCTATGGTCCTTCGCCAACGTTCAGCCAAAGATGCAATAATGTCAAAATACCAGGCAGTTGGCTTGGATGCAAAAAACTCAGTGATTACAACTTTCACAGCCTCCAAGGAATGAAACTGTCTGCCGGCCAAGAAGTGTGCCATGAAACGAAACAGGTGAAAATCTGAAGGGGCAAGCCCTGAGCTATAGGCTGGGTGTGATAGGATTTCAACGCCATCCAAATCCTCAATTTTCTGGCAGCCAATCTGTGACCTATGACATGGGGCATTATTGAATTGCAGGAGGACCTCCTTTCGGTTCACCATTGTGGGGTAGCACTGGCATAGAACGTCGTATAAGTGTTGCAGCTGGTCGACATACAGGTTCCCACTGATGACCTGACCATGTGGCACAAGCTCCCAGTGGAGAGGATCCTCAAAATTCACACATTGTCTTCACTTCAAAATGCCATCTTTGAACCACTGCTTGAGCCTCATTCCATTGGTCTCTGGTATCAGGATAATGTATTAGGAGTACAAATACGTTTTAAAGTGTTTTTTGTGTGACATATACCACTAATTTACATATCCAACATTCCCCCGCATTGTTGTCATGTGACCGTAACTGGTCCAGAGTATAAAATGTGACACAGAAATTTGCCCAATAGTCAAGCGCACTTGCGCATCGGTAGGTGAAAGATGGCAAGCAATACTACATTTATTTGACACTGCATTCATTACAAATTTCATCAAGGAAAAAGTGCTGCAAAAGCATGTGCATCGATCTGTTCTGTTCTGGGGGAGAATGTTGTATTGAAAAGCATGCGAGTTTTGGTTTAGACGGTTTAAAGCATGTGATTTTGATGTTAGCGATTGAGAGCGTAGCGCCGCCCCGCAGAAGGTTGCACACGAGGAACTGCAAGCATTGCTGGATGAAGACTCATCTCAAATGCAAAAAGAACTAGCTGAACAACTGGAGGTAACTCAACAAACCATTCCCTATCGTTTATGTGCAATGGAAAAGATTCAGAAGGAAGGAAAATGGGTGCCACATCACCTGAGCTAGAGAAACAAGGATGAGCGTGTCATGAAGTGTTTGAATTGGTTGATTAAACAACACAGAAAGTCTTTCCCGTGGAAAATCGTTATGGGTGATGAAAAGTGGATATGGTACAACAATCCCAAATGCAAAAAACACTGGGAAGCAACGACTTCGACACCGAAACACAATATTCACTCCAAGAAAGTTCTGGTGGGATATGAAGGGTGTGCTTTATTATGAACTATTGGAACAGGGTCAAACTGTTACTGCTGATCGCTACAAGCAACAGTTGCTGCGATTGAACCAGAAATCTGTCTGAAACATCCAATCACAGGCAAAGGATTGCGTCCCGTGAAATTACTGCATGACAACGTAAGGCCGCATGTCGCGAAATCGGTCAAGGAAACGTTATTGATGCTTGGTTGGTGAGTTTTGGATCACCCGACGTATAGTCCCGACATAGCCCCTTCAGACTATCATTTGTTTCGATTGATGCAACATGGTTTGTCTGCTATACAGTTCCGGACATGTGATGAAGAGGAAAAATGGGTTGACGACTTCATCACGTCACATGACGAAGTATTCTTCATGGCTGGAATCAGTCAGCTGCTCGACTGATGGCTGAAGGTGATGGATAACGGAGGCGCATATTTTGATTCGTAAAGGTATTGTTGTTTTCTCTCAAATTACATGTTGTGTTGTCTTGAAACGCTTTTAAACTTATTTGTACACCTAATAGGACAGGGTTCCCACTCTTTTTCTCCCACAAAAAATAAGGACTTTTTAAGCACCTCTCACCGAATTTTTTGGAGACTTTACCAATTGCATACACAACACAGACATATGCCCACATATTTTAACACAACTTAAATATGCAAATTGAAGTATGACGATTGAGTTTGCAATATTTTTCTATATAATTTAAGTTAAAGGATGTAATAAAGTTGAACTTAAAAGAGTTCTGCTGGCCAAATTAGTTTTCTTATGTGAGAGAATAATCACATATAAAATAAAGGATGTGTAAATTATAAAACTGTGCTTCAAGTTATGAGTTCAAGACCTGAATTTTGCACTTAGTCATATCAAAGTTTAAATTGCAAAACCACAGTCAAATTTATGAACTGAAGATTTCAATTTTGCACTTAATTTTCTCTTGGTATAACTGAATGATCATTACTTGCATATATGTAGATTCAAAAAGGGGAAATACAAAAGCTAGTTGTCAAGTACAAAAGATGGTGATGGGACTTGAACAAACAACAATATCCAGAACCTGTTGGATACATGTTATTTACAGAGCCCACAGTCCTTCAGTTTTTACAACAAATTACTTACCTCATCCTGTCCTTTGTTTTTCCACGGACTTTCACAGTTGACATCATGTGACATCAACATAGCAAATCAGAAGCAAAAGTTCTAGGTACTACATCATAATTTCTGGATTTCATGCAGCCAGTTATGAAAAGTAAGTACTTTTTAAGTACCTTTAGGAATTTTTGTCAAAAATTAAGGACTTTTATGTTCGACAGCTAGACACAGGGCTTTGCTGTTGGTGGTGACTGGTCTCCCACACCTCGATTTGTCAACGAGCTCTGCATCTCTGGACTGGAAGCGTTGGAATCATTTTCTTGCTGTTGCAGGGTGCACTGTGTCCCCTCACCTTTTACACTACAAATTTCCTTCACAGCAGATGTTGCATTCAACCCTTTTTTTCAATAATGAGGTAAGAGCACACGAACAAGTTTCTCCTCCAACAGTCTCGTCTCGTATAAGCGGCACACACACATTGGGCCTAACGCATGCCTACCTGTCTGAGCAGTGGAGAACGTCACCCAATCAGGGGTGGGACAGATTCCACCCTACTGCGCATGTTCCACCTGTTCGGTGGTGCTTCTCCATCTGTACCATGAAACACTACAAACTTATGACTCACCCTGGTAATAGGGCAGCACATAAGAAATCCTTCCATACATAACATTTCACCAGCATTGAAGATCCCAATGTTGATGGTTGGTGATGCAATATGCAAAAAGAAGCACACTAGGGATGAATCTGCCAAAAAAAAAAAAAAAAAAAAAAGACCCGGAAAACCTCCCAAGCAAATAGAACATGACAGGAAAGCTCTGCAAAGGACTGTCCATTCAAAATACAAATCACGCAGACCCAATGTGAGACTCTTGGGACTGCTGTTAGTACAAGTATAGTATGATGCACAATGTGGGTTACCATGGTCTAGCAGCCATCCAAAAGCCTCTAATCACTTGGATTAATGTCACATGCCAATTGACGTGGCGTAAGGAATGTCAATCTTCGACTGAACACCAATGGAAAACTGTGCTTTGGACTGATGAGTCACGGTACACAGTCAACCTGTCTGATGGTCGTTCCTGGGTGGGGCGGACACCAAGAGAAAGGTACCATCCAGACAGTATAACCCAGAGAATGAAGGTTTGTGGAGACAGCATGATGCTATGGAGAAATATTTTTGGTCATTTGGATTGGGCTCATTAGTCATTTTGGACAAAAACATAAATGCTGAGCTCTACTTATTATTTGTCTCGGATAAATATGCAGTACTTTGGGAAAGGCCCATACCTCTCTCAGCAGGACAACACACCACATCATACTACTCATGTTGTTACAGATTAGTAGAGCAACCCAAATGCATAAAATGCATTTCCACCCCGGAGACCCTGGGTTGCCACATTAAATAAGATGCTTATACAAACTATGCTGAGAAAGTGTTTAAACCTGGGTACCTATTTTGCATAAAATGCATAATTTGCCATCAATATGCATAAAATGCATAAATTTTCCATCAATTTGCATTACATGCATTTTCCACTTCAAAATGCATAAGCTACATTTTCCTAAGCAATATCCGGCATTCAAAGTTTTTTATTTGATAAAATTGAGGTGTGCGCTGATGACAACGCGATGCTGCGAAATGGATTTGTCTCCTGCGGTAGCGGGGCATAGCTGAGTGGCGTTTTAGGTTTCATTGGATCGGTTGCAAGAGTGTGAGCTGGGAATCTGCTGAGATGACGCAGCTCAGGTGCCAAAGTCCAAACTTCTCCGAGTTCTCTCCCTACAAAGAAAGGTGACTTGATCACGCTAGTTACGTTAACTAAAACATTTACAAAAAGTTCGTAAGTTGGAAGCTTTCGACCTTGTCTTAGGTCTTCATCACGCCAATGGAGGACTAAGATTGTTGCCAGATTCTACATTTGAATTTTTCCTATTTTTGTTGCCAAAACTTAGAATTGATCTCCAGATCAACGGAATTAGTTTTAGTTAACGTAACTAGCGTGATCAAGTCACCTTTCTTTGTTAATATTGTTACGTGTTTTGCCCATAATCGTCATGTTCTCTCCCTATCGCAGCAGCGCCAGTCAGCGGTCTGAAGGCAGCGCAGCAGCACATTTTTTTCCGGTGGTGTGTTAAAAGTTTAGTTAAAAAAAAAGTTTGCGGAGCCACCAAAAATGAGAAAAGACAAAGTTACAGCAAGATCTCGTCTTCTACAGTTTCCAAGAACTGGACTTGAAATCGAATAATCTGTCGTGTCTACCCATGTCGCAAGTGGGAAACATTTGCGGTGCAAAGAAGGACACACCCATCAAGAGACTTTGGAAGAAACCGTTGACCGCCAAAATAGCAGTACACAACAGTGGGAGGAAATGGTGTCGGCTTTCGTTGGTGCCCAGATTCCGTTGCACGTATTTTGAAATGAAAAGTTTCGTCAGTGGATGAAGAAAAACGTCCGTAATGGCCAGAATCTCCCTTCTGAGACCACACTCAGACGGATTCTCCCTCAAGTAAGTAACTCTGACCTCCAAGAAACAAGGCGCCTTTGCAAAGATCACAATGTTTCTGCAATAGTTGACGAAACGCAGAATTTTCTTACTCAGAAAATAAAAATGTGTTGCTGACTCCACTGGGAAACCACTCAAGGCCAAGAGTGGTCGTTTCAAAAATCGTAGACAAGTGCAACGCAGATACTGTCGTAGACATCATCCTCACTGCTTTGGAGACCGCAGGCGTCAATAGAATAAATCTAGTGGTGTGTTCCATGGACAATGCCCCCTACGTGTGTGCTGCTGCAAATCAGCTGAAATGCGTTTGCAGCAGACTTATGCACAGCACGTGTTGGGGCATGTTCTGCACCTAGCCTGCGAAGAAATATGACCATCGCACAAAATCCTTGATCACTACATCGCATGCATCAAGTCTGCATTGTCTAAGGCTCCAGCTAGACGGCAAGCCCTACAAGTCTGTCTACACGCTGCCAGGAAAAAGCCAATACTTCCGCTCTCTCCAGTAATTATCAGTTGGGGGACTTGGCGTCGAGCCGCCAAGTACCATTCCGAGAACATTGAGGTAGAAGCTCTTGACGACGACAGCCTGGCCGTAGAGGAACTGAAGGAGCTGCTCTGCAATCCCACCTTGGTTGAGCAAATGCAGCAAGTTGCATTGGTTGCTGTCGATTTGGACGTTGTAATCAAGAAGCTGGAAACTCGTACAACCCATTCCTCGGAGATTTGGTTGCTGCTAGCCTTGATCCGGAATCTCTTGCAACAAAGTGGCTTCCTGTGCTCCAAGCCTACTTAGACGGCAGACACCCTAGTGCTCAATTTTGGAAAGAAGTACAATTTTTTTATCCTCGCAAGTGTTGTCTAGAAGATGTGCGACTGTCTCTGCACCTGGAACTGCACCGATTTTCGCTAGAAGATATACCAGCCCAAGAGTTCTCACTCTATGCTGCGACACTGGAAGACAAGTCGACGAAAGAGGTAGATGCGGTGTCCTTCTGGAGAAAGATGAGCAGGGACTGTCCCATGTTAAGTGATGCAGCACTGAAGGCGTTTTCTGTCGTAGCAAGCACTGCTGACGTTGAAAGAAGCTTTTACCACAAAAAAATAATATCTGCAGATAGATTCGGGTTTACCGAAGTAAACCTGGAGGCCCATCTTTGAGTGACATTTAACAGAGCAGCTGAAGAGTTGGAATCAGAACTTGAACATATTGCTGCTCTGGATTCAGATTCTGAATAAATGGCGAGCTAATCCTGTAATATTTGATTTTTAACACAGACAATTTGTTTAAATACTGTAGAACATTAAAGCCTAGGCATTAATTAAAGGCATTTTCAAAATTTATTATTCAAATTTTACCTTTTTCTCACATTAAAAACAAAACAAAAAAACTACCAAGTACAGCAGGGGTTTTCTACTAAATTTACATGTATTTAAACGCAAAATGCACAATTTGGATAATTTTTGGATTTGAAACGCATAATGTCTAGATTTTATTTGCACAAAGTGGGTTGCCTTACAGATTAGTTTAAGGACACAGCCATTAAAAAGTTAGACTGACCGGCCCAGAGCCCTAATCTAACGCTACAGAAAATTTCAGGGTCAAAATTGGATTATTTGGTGCGTAGAAGAAGAGATTGCCCAACAAACAAAGCTCAACTGATCACTGCTTTAAAGGCTGAATGGCGGACATTTACAAAAGAACTGTGGAGGAGAGTATTACACGGAAAACAGAGGCCATTATAAGAACCAAAAGTTCCAGCACACAATATTAAATTTTCTGTAAATAAAGATTATTAGTAGACATGCAGGTGTCGGGATATTAATGGTAGGGCAATTTGTGTGTGTGTGTGTGTGTGTGTGTGTGTGTGTGTGTGTGGTCCTCCTCCAATCTCAATCCACTGCTGGATACAGCCCCCCCCCCAAGCCTCTTGTTACTTTCCAGATCCATGAGTTCCTCCTCATATATTTCTTGGTTTACACCAAGCACACACCTCTCCATGCCTTTTCAAGTTGTCTGCAGCCACTGTATGTCTCTGACCCACAAGTAAAACCTGTTTGTTTTGGGGTTTAACGACCAACATGAGCAACTCTGTGGGCTGTAAGCAGATGCCTGTCACTAATTTAGGGCCAATGGTTCCAGGGAAGGGAGAGAACCAGTTCAGTACAACAAACACACCACCCATGCCTCATCCAGGACTTAAACCTGGGCACACTTGGATGAAAAGGCAGAACCCAGCGCTTAGACCACTGTACTATCAGGGTGGCCAAGTAAGAGCTGGAAGGATGCACTGATTAAACACTTTTTTTTAAAGACATAATATACAGGGTGTTTCCTAAAGCTGTGGCTCACTTCAACACCACAAAAATGAATTGGTGCAGATAGAGGCAATAGGTATTGGTAAAAGATGTAATCATCAATTTAAGGGATATATGAATTACCCCAAGACTCCCTAGATTGTGGGGTGTACTAAAATTGAATTGCATCTACCTCTCACAGAGATTCTTGGAGTGCATTCAATGACTCAAGTGCTGTTACAGCAATCCTGTATCTGATACATTAGAACTAGTAATTTTATGTACCAAGGGCTTAAAAATAGCATTTAAACATGCATTTACCAAGAAAATGTTTCTGTGGAATATGTCAACTGGTGAAAAAGAAAAAAACAAACAGTGTAAGTTCAGGCATACACACAAATTCTATATTGCAGCTAGTGGCATAAGCAACAGGTTTCAAATGCCACACAGTCAACTTGTCATTATTGCTTTGAAATGTATGGATAACAGCCACAAACCATATCCTTAAGCTAGTTATGTAAACAGAGAGTACAGATTATAAATGGATAACGTCAGGGGTGCTTATTCTGTGAAATCAAATTTCCTGAAACCAAACTTCCTGAAATTAATGTAGATCAACACTTACAAAAAAAAAAAAAAAAAAATCAGAGTATATGTGTTACATTCGTAATTTATTTCCCAAATTCTGATATTTTTTAAAGAACAGTGGCCTTTATAAAATTTTACTAATTGCAAATTTCCAGTGTTTGGCCCTTCAAAGCTATAAATAATACTTATAAAAAGTAAAATACTGAGAAAAATAAAATAAAAAAGGCAACTTATATAATTGATGCCTTGCCTGCCTGTGTCAATGGTGTATTTTCTTGTGCAGAAAAGACTGAAATGTATATGACAAAGTTTGTTCAGTTTATACTTTAAATGATTTGTATATTCACATAATAAGTCATTTTTTGGTGTACGTAAAACTATGGAATAAACTAGTAGTTGCAGTTGAATATAATGTTTTAATGAATGCAGAACTGCATTCATCTCTGTTGAACACATCAATGCTGCTGATGGATGCAAAACTTCATACTTCATAATGCTTTAGAAAAAAATTTGGTTATTTTGTTTTTATTTTGCTGCAAATCCTTTGAGTGAGATTTATGTTTACTGCACCCAGATTCCTGCTTTGGTGTTGACAGATTTTGTGTTGGAATTTTAGGGCT
Source organism: Macrothele yani (assembly GCA_039090855.1). Lineage (NCBI taxonomy): Eukaryota > Metazoa > Arthropoda > Arachnida > Araneae > Macrothelidae > Macrothele > Macrothele yani. The sequence continues at coordinate 4,186,948 of CM077012.1, forward strand.
CACCACAATCTTTGTACTTACAGAGCTAGTAGCTGCTGATGATTTAATTTATTCCAGAAAAATGATCTCCAATTACTTCATGCCTTCTATCACACTTTTCCTTAGTTGATTTGCGATGAATTTTCCAGCTTTGCAACATGTTCTGTAACAAAGTTTTATCAACTGTAGTGGTGATCAGATTTTCAACACCAAGCATTTCAAACAATGAACATTTCTTTGCTAAGAGGTTATATTTGATGGTATGATAACTGTCCAAGATTTTTGCATCTAAACTAGTTCTGTGCTGTGTGATATTATCCATGAAATTAAACGAGCTTTCCACAATTAGCCCATGAAAGCATGAGATGAGGGCTTTTACAAGTTTACCCAATGTGGAGTACTTTTGTATTCCATCATGTGAGCACATTTTTGACACTGCTGCCCAGTATTCATCAATGCCTTTGGGAATTTTACTTTTTTCACATTTCTCATTGGCTGAGTAATTAAAGATATCACTAATTGCTGTATCGATTTGATATGATCTGATTTCTTCATCGATAACAAGCTTTTTCGTTAGCAGATAAGCACTGAGCTACATGCATCAGTCAATTTTGAAAGAGCGATATAGGTACTAGTTGGGCCCCTAAGAGAGGGGTCTAACCCTGAAAAACTAATCAGAGTAGAATTTCCTACAGGAAGTTTTTGGATCATGTATAAGGAGCATGACAGATAACATTCCTTTAGCTCTTTCTTAAATGAAGATACCATATAATCATTTGATGTACTTGCAGCAATAAGTTTTTTGGCTTCTCCTCCAACATAAATAAATTTGTCTGGCAGGTGATTATCACCACTCTTCAAATCTATTTTCAAAAGATCCTTGCGAGTTTTGCAATTTGAGATTATTTCATGTTTAATGAAAAATGATAAAATTATCTTTACCAACACAAAAAGTTCAACATGCAATCTATGCAACATAGGTTTTTTTGGTCTGAAACCAGCTTTATGTATTTATTGAATATAGGCAGAACAGCCCTGTACAGATGGATTTCAAGTAATGTTTTCTTTTGCACCACAAAAAGACTTTCGATACTTTTTTCTTCCTTTCTTTTCCCATTCCGGTTAAACTTTCTTATTTCAAAGAATCTTGGATTTTCACAAGTTTGGACACACAAGAATTACTAATTTTTCTTTCCTCATACACTTTATCCAAATCAGAGTTATACAAATTTCTGTCTGAATCTTTAATCCAAGAATAATAGAAGATTAGCAAAGCATCCCACAACAAAATCATGCGTTCAACTGCTGGGAGCACACACAGCCATCTATGATTTGGTCGTGAAAGCGGGAGAGCTTTTGAATTCCCAAAATCGTACAGATTTGGAAAAATAGTTCTCTTTTGTCAACACTTAGCAAGTCAAAGTGAATGTTGTCACACAATGATTCAATGTGCATTTTAAAAGGAGCAGTGAATCTTTTTACACTGTTGTTAACAGTATGGCAGCTATCACCATCAATATGAAGTAGATGTGGAGCTTTGTTGTTACGAACTAATGTTTCTACACTATTTTTTTTACCCCTCATAGTGTTGCACGAGTCCATCAGGAGATTAATTAGGTTACTCCAAGGAATGGCATTTCCTTCTATTAAATTTACTATTTTTGAGTAAATATTGGCTGCAATACAAACCTGAAGTTGAACCGATGATAAATGTTGTAATACGACTTCTTGTTGCTCAGGGCAAAAATATTGTGCAAGAATAGTTAAGACACTACAATTCGCCCGACTTGTGCTCTCATCAATATTTAATGAGAAGGGAGTCTGTCTGAGGGTATCGACAATTTGTTTTTTTATTGTACGAGCAAGGCCATCTCTCATTTTGTATGTAACAGTTGACCTATTCATGCTTAACGTCTGGTAATGCCTTTGGGTCCTTTGACAATGTCTGGGCCAGTTTTATAAGTTGAGGCCCAAGTGTATAGGGAAGAGAGTGTTCTGCTATGAATGAACATAAAATTGCCTCTGATCTAACTGTACGGGTACTTAGATCTCGTGGCTTTTCATCACCAGCAGGGTTTTCTGCAGACGTATAAGAATACAAGTTCATTGAACTCTTTACAGATGTTTTTGAAGATTTGTGTTGTGAAGAATTTGAATGGCTTACCAATGCTGTTACACCATCCTTTTCCCATCGAATGCCTTTGTTGCACCAAATGCAGAAACATTCCCAGGAGAAGCAGTTTTTTGACACCATATCCCAATGGCGTCAGCGTTGGCATCTTCCTTCTGAAGCCAATCCCAGCAGTATTTATTGAGGATATCTTTTTCCAAAACTTTTATGAGCTCAGCATCAGAATCTTTCAAAAACTTCATTATCATAAATTACATGCGATGTCAGGAACAGAAACTATTCTGTAGAATAGCACTTCACCAGGAGGAGCAGCAGCAAGGATAACCAGTGGTCCCCAGTGCAGCAGCAGTCCAATGGAGCAGGAACAAGTTGAAGTACTTAGGAGTGCAGTAAACTCAAGTTACCATACTACTGAAGCAGGGTGGGGGAGGGATGAAGAGGGGACAGTCACCCACATCCTGGACTCAGATTTCTCTGCATTTTAAGAAAGCCAGAAGGTCAAAGAGTGCATTGAAACCAATGACAAAGTCAAAGATTTTCTGAGCAGCAACCAGCAGGCATCCCAAAGGGAAGGGGAGGGGTGAACAAAAAGTCAGCAGGGAGATCCTCCCTAGATCTCTGTGATGATGAGATGAGAAGTCTTGAAAATTAAAAGCAGCAGGCAGAGTGGGTGGGCCACTAAGCCCTGGGGTGGGGCAGGAGCAAAGGGGCACTGCCAGGAAAAGAAAGGGGTGAGAAATTTCTGTTTGGAGTAGCTCTGGGCAAACCCAGCACCAAACCACAAAGGAAAGCAAACAGTTAACACACTTTTAGAAGACAAATATAACCATCAGGTGGGGGGTTGGGAGGGATCTCTCCCAGCTGAATTGGGTAGACACAGAGTGGACCTGTTTCTCTTCTCCTCTGTGGGGGGTAGATTGGCAGTCAGATTTCCCAACTCCCAGTGGAATTGAGTTTCGCTTTGGCCACCAACCAAGGAAAAACAGGGAAAGGACAGTGACAGGCCTTGCCAGTGGCTACAAAAAAAAAAAAAAAAGCCGAAAATTCTAGGAGTACAACGTCAAAAATTTCCGTAAAGAAAACAACAACAAAAACGCCTAAAATTCCCGGGAGTTTCGTACTAAAAAAAAAAAAAAAAAAAAAAAGGCCGAAAATTTTCGATTGGAGGGGGATGACCGCCAAAAATAAAATTTCTGGAGTACAATGTCGAAAATTTCCGGAAATTTCGGAAAATAAGCACCCCTGTAACATGCAGTGGTTACAAATTAAGGCAAAGTTAACGATGTTTCAAAGTGGATTTCAAAAGAGCTTGGAGCAGAAAAAAAAAATGCATATCAGAACAGCAGAATTTTATATGTGCATATTTGTTAAGTTAAACCTTATAAGAAACCAGGTAAAACCTACAATCTTTTTAGGCATGCCACCATTTCATTTACATCATCACAGATAAAAAAATACTGTATATTTGAATCTCACAAGAAAACGATATGCAAATCCTGCCAGTGATATCAATTCCTCTAAGCACTGGTGTGTTTTTCATGGACAATGTGCAGCTTACCTACACAAATGTTTGCTAACTTGTGCCTACCATATGGTCACAGCATTATGTAAAGTTATTCTAGAGAAGACTCTGAGAATGAGGTATGCGGAGGTAAAAATGACGATGATGGGCAAACACGTAACAATAATAACAAATAAAGATAACTTGATCACGCTAGTTAAGTTACAAGAAAAGAACTTTTACAAGAAAGTGCGCAAGTTGGGAGCTTTTGTCCTTATCTTAGGTCATCACACCAATGGAGGACTAAGATTGTTGCCAGATTCCACATTTGAATTTTTCTATTTCTGTCGCCAAAACTAGAATTGATCTGCAGATCATCGGGATGTAGAGAGGAGATTCGGAATTACAAGCCATTGGGTTGAAAATAATTTCCAAGCTTTCACGGTAATGGAGGGCAAAACGATTGTCAAAAGAAGCAATTCGTTTTGCTTCATTCCAGTGGGGAACTGCAGATGTGTTTTCCATTGTCAAAATAGACAAGGCTGTATTAGGATTGGCTTTCAAAACATCTTTTTATGTTCTAAAATTCTGTGGTTAATGCTCCTGTATGTGCTTCCAATGTATAAGTTATCACCTGTTGAAGAAGAGATAGGAATGCAGTAAACTCCTGGGAGGTCCAGATTTTCAACTTTGTTCCTATCCTTTTGTAGAAGTTTCAAGATGTTTGCGGGGGATTGAATGGCAAGATGGTAACCAAAACTTCTAAAAAGAATCTGTAACTTATAAGCATAGGAAGGATGGTAAGGAACAGAACCAGAGAATTTCAGGGTTTCTCTTTCTTTTGAGGAAGGAGGCATTCAATTTTCGAATTGTTTTCATATTTCTTTAAGAGGGAGTTGACTGTAAGGGCAGGGAAACCATGAGAGAGGGCTATTGTAGAAATTTTGGAGAATTCTTCTTGAAGAGAAAGTTGGTTGTTGCAAATGATATGAGCCCTGTGGATGTAAGACTTCAATGCTGCGAGCTTGTAGAGATGAAGAGTGAAAGATTTGTAGGGAATTATGTTAGTGTCTTGCAGAGACCTACATGCAACATATTGAAGTTTCCATCATTCCTCACCACCCTTTTCAACCTTTCCTGTGGTTAAAAATATGTAGATGACATTTTCATTAGCTGGCCACATACAAAGTCTGAATTACAGACCCTGATCAACTCCATCACCAAAAAATTTCCTTCCATTAATCTCAATAAATCTAAGAAAGTAAACAACAAAATTGATTTCCTGGATGTCTCCATTTGCAGAACTCTGATCTCTCCATCACTCGTTCGGTCTATCGTAAACCTTCTGCGGCCACTAACATCATTCCCATACAAATCTTTCACATCTTGCGCCACTAAAATCAATTAACTAACTAACTAACCAAATCTTTCACTCTGCATCTCTACAAGCTTGCAGCATTGCTCTTCAAGAAGAATTCTCCAAAATTTCTACAATAGCCCTCTCTCATGGTTTCCCTGCCCTTACAAGTCAACTCACTCTTAAAGAAATATGAAAACAATTCGAAAATTGAATGCCTCCTTCCTCAAAAGAAAGAGAAACCCTGAAATTCTCTGGTTCTGTTCCTTACCATCCTTCCTATGCTTATAAAGTTACAGATTCTTTTAGAAATTTTGGTTACCATCTTGCCATTCAATCCCCTGCAAACATCTTGAAACTTATACAAAGGGATAGGGACAAAGTTGAAAATCTTTACCTCCCAGGAGTTTACTGCATTCCTATCTCTTCTTCAACAGGTGATAACTTATACATTGGAAGCACATACAGGAGCATTAACCACAGAATTTTAGAACATAAAAAAGATGTTTTGAAAGCCAACCCTAATACAGCCTTGTCTATTTTGACAATGGAAGACACATCTGCAGTTCCCTGCTGGAACGAAGCAAAACAAATTGCTTCTTTTGACAATCCCTTTGCCCTCAGTTACCGTGAAAGCCTGGAAATTATTTTCAACCCAATGACTTGCAATTCCGAATCTCCTCTCTACGTCCCGATGATCTGGAGATCAATTCTAAGTTTTGGCAACAAAAATAGAAAAAATGCAAATGTAGAATCTGGCAACAATCTTGATTACCATCTTGCCATTCAGTCCCCTGCAAACATCTTGAAACTTCTACAAAGGGATAGGGACAAAGTTGAAAATCTGGACCTCCCAGGAGTTTACTGCATTCCTATCTGTTCTTCAACAGGTGATAACTTATACATTGGAGGCACATACAGGAGCATTAACCACAGAATTTTAGAACATAAAAAATATGTTTTGAAGCCAACCCTAATACAGCCTTGTCTATTTTGACAATGGCAGACACATCTGCAGTTCCCTGCTGGAACGCAGCAAAACGAATTGCTTCTTTTGACAATCGCTTTGCCCTCAGTTACCGTGAAAGCCTGGAAATTATTTTCAACCCAATGACTTGCAATTCCGAATCTCTTCTCTATGTCCCGATGATCTGGAGATCAATTCTAAGTTTTGGCAACAAAAAAAGAAAAAAATCAAATGTAGAATCTGGCAACAATCTTAGTCCTCCATTGGCGTGATGAAGACCTAAGGTAAGGTCAAAAGCTCCCAACTTACGAACTTTCTTGTAATGTAACTAGCGTGATCAAGTTATCTGTATTTGCGGAGGTAAAAGTTTATTTGTGAAGTGCCTGACAGCAAGAAAGCATAATTCTTTTGATTTTATGTGTATTATTAGTATGTAAGCCTTTTACAACAGTCACATCTCTGTTTTGTTAAAAATACTGTCTCAGAACACCCCATGCTGGGTATATGAGATGGTAAAAACATTAGTACTTCTAAGTTGCATGCTGGACATAAAAGCCTACGAATGGAATACGGTGAAATGGTATTAATATTTGGAGAGTGTTGATGCTATGCTCAAGCTGTTAAAGCATTATACACAGAACATCTCCCTGATTTGCTGTGTCTAAGTTTTTCTACGATAAGACATGATGATTTTAAATTTGGGAAGCAATGAGACAAGGTGAGTCTTCAACCATGCACTGAGAGACCTCGAAGATTCAGTGCATGATGAAGATATTGTTGCTTATGCCCTTCTGAAACAAACAAACAAACAAACAACAACAACAACAACGAGCTTGGCATGTGGCCTTTCCAATGCTACACTTTGAAGAATATTGAATCGGCATGGTTTAAACCTACACCACGTTCATTTACATCAGGTTTTATATGAAGGTGATAAGGAATGATGGCTGGATTGGTGCAATTTCTTTCTAAAAAAAGCTGATGCTAAAACCTTTTTTTTTTTTTTTTTTTTTTTGCATGGCATGCTGTGGGCAGATGAGGCCTGCTTCTCTCATGAAGGTGAAATAAACAAACATAATTCTCATTCCTGGTCACTGGATAATCCTTAGCAGACAAGAGATGTTAGTCAACAAAGAAATTCTTTGGGTGCACTTACTGGAGACATTATCATGACTTACTGAAGAAAATAGTTTCTGATTATTTTTTTTAATGATCCTCTGCCTTAAAGTAGTCTTCTCATGTGGTTTCAACATGATGGAGCCCAAGCATAAAAAGTACTGCCTGTTCAAGATTTTCTCAAATGAACATTCAAAGAGAAAATTATAGGTTATGGTAGTGGCATAGAATGGTCATCCAGGTCACTAGATCTAATGCCAATGGACTTTTATTTTGGGAGCTATTTAAAATTGTTGGCTTACAGAAAGCCACCTCACAGCAGCAGAGATCTGAAACAATGAGTTACTGATTAATGTAAGAGTATTTAATTGTATCAATTATGTGTTGTCCTCAAACATGTCTTGTTGCTGATGCGCAACATTTGAATATTGTGATTAATTTACGTATGACCCTTTCTCCCCATTGCTACAGGCATATTTATTAGAATCAGTTATTACATTTAAATCACAGATTTGGGAAGTAGTGTGCTATTTTTTTACTACAAACCATCGTGACAAATGACAACAGCAGCTTTTTTTAATCAAGCTGTCAGCTTGGAGGCAAAATCCCCCTCTATTTTTTTTTAATGCATTGATTCCGGCAGCCCGGGTTGCTCAGTTTCAGTTGCATTACCCCCTAAATACCTATCAATTTTTGTATTTGTTGAGCTCTTGAAGAGGTAATCACATGTAACAATTTGTTTCAGGGAGAGTTTAGGGCCATAATTTCACCTCATCACAGAATTCATATCCTAGATTTCCTTCTGAAGCTCTACATAAATGAACTGAAACCCTAATTTTCCAACAAAGGCTTGGGGGGGGTAATTTCAGTGAGAGGTTGCATTTAGAACCCTAAACTTCTCCCTCAAAAGCCATCCCCTCAAATCATTTCCTCTGGTGCTCAATCAAGAAAAGGCAGGAAAAGATCAGAATCGAAGGTGAAAGCGCAGGCCCTGATTTACGGGAGGACACACGGGCACGTGCCCAGAGCCCCGGATTTTGGGGGCCCCCAAATTTGAATTAAATGTGTACTTAGTTAATGGTAATTTTCTGTATGTACATTTAACATTTATTTTTTTACTTTTGCAGGCTCATGAGTCATGTGCTTATAAATGTGGTACTTGCATGCAGTGAGTTTGAGTTTCACGTAAACACATGGCGTGGCCATTAATGAGTTTCAGTGGTTTAATAACCTTCAAGTGGCCATTGAGAAGGAGGATCACTTCCATTGATTCACGTGACCTTTTCTTGCTTCTCCGAACGTACCTAAACTCAACTGATCCTTCAACTTCCTGCACACGGCTTGTCATTGTCGTAACTGTAACCGTGAATGCGATGGCTTGGTTGTATTTTGCGTTGCGTTTCTTGTAGTCTGATGGAATGTTGGATATATGTTAATTTTATATATATTCAAATTTAGTTAGTTGTAACAATATATTGCATTTTATATATATGTTGAAATATTTAACAGTTAAATTATGTCAAAACGAACATATTTATCTGGCAGTGCTAAATGGAAAGCCAAACAATTGAAACTGAAGGATGATGACCTGCAGCATTAAACGTTTTGCCATTAAAAAATTGGATATTTCACTTGGTCCCAAAAGTCCTACACATTCCTCTAATTTTACTACTGTTGAGTCTCTTGAGTGTAATTTGTCTTTGGAAGCCAGTAATCTGACTTCAGAATCATCTAACATCACAGATGCTCCTAATTTGGGAAATCTTTTGAATTCATCTAATGAAGAGAGCACAAGTTCCACAATGAATACAGTGGACCTTGCCTTATGGGGAGAAATTACAGAAGAAATGTGCGAATGCTTTTTGAACAATCCACCAGTCCAAGATTTGAAGTTGCTGGCATTCACAGGGAAGGATATCTGTGGTAAAAAACATTTCTTAACAGAAGGTAATTTTTTCAGAATAAAAATAATAATGAGAAGGTAAAACAAGACTGGCTTCTTTTATCCCTATCAACTTGTTTACTATTCTGCTGGATATGCAAATTGTATGCTAGGAGCATTACAGCATTAGGATCCACAGGTTTTTCTGACTGGAAGCATGCAAGTGAACATCTTACAGAGCATGAAAATTCACACATACACAGGCAAGCAGTATGTGACTATTCATCACGCATGAATGCTTCTGCATGCATTGACTGTCAGATAGTTATGCAGTATCAGAATGAATCCAAGTACTGGCAAGATGTTTTGCATAGAGTTGTTGCAACAGTTAAGTATCTCTCAGTTCGTGGGTTGCCAATGTATGGTGATGATGAAACAATAGGATCAGTTCAGAATGGAAATTTCCTGGGATGCTTAGAATTAACTGCAGAATTTGATTCATTCTTAGCTCAACACTTGGAAAAATTTGGGAATCCAGGAAGTGGTAACACCAGTTATTTATCTTCAACATGTGTGGATGAATTTGTTGAATTAATGGCTGTACGTGTTTTTAATGCCATCACTGATGAAATAAAAATGACAAAATATTTTTTTGTCATAGTTGACTCTACTCCAGACATTACACATATAGATCAACTGGCTTTTATCATAAGGTATGTCAACAAAGATGGTGAAGCAAAAGAACGGTTTTTGACATTTATTCCATTCCATGGACATACTGCAGAAAACATTACAAATACCATGATATCTTTTCTACAGGAGGCTGGCCTGGATATTATGAATGTCAGAGGCCAAAGCTACGACAATGCCAGCAACATGTCTGGGAAGTATTCTGGTGTTCAAACACGCATTAGGGAAATCAATCCACTAGCGGAATATGTACCATGTTCTGCTCACACTTTAAATTTAGTTGGTGTGAATAGCATAGATAGTTGTAGTAAAGTTCTTTCTTTTTTCCCATTTTTGCAAAAACTCTCTACTTTTTTTCTGCATCAACTCACCGTTGGAAGATGCTTCAGGAGAAAGTCCAGGAAGCACATGGAAATTCATCACTCACACTGAAGAGTCGGTCAGTTACCAGATGGTGTGCAGATGCTGCAGCTACACGATTAGCGAGGAAAAATTATCGTGAAATAGAAGAAGTTTTAGTATTTCTGTCAGAAAATGTAGATGATTCTTCACAGACAAGAGATGAAGCAAAATCACTGCTGAAGAAAATGCGAACAATGGAAATATTGATCAGCACAGTAGTTTGGGACACAATACTTCAGAGATTAAACTGTGAAATCAAACTTGCCAGAATCCAAAAGGAAATACTTCTGAAGTACCTAAAATTTTCCAGTCGTTAATTGAATTCATTCAGTTCGTGAGGGAAAATTTTGAAGTCTATGAAGAGGAAGCTAAAACATTAGTGTCTGAAAATGTGCAATACCATGGTCATGATTCCCGAAGAAAGAAAAAGCCCAAGAATAAACACCTAGATGAATGTAACAGTGAACATATAGAACTCAGTGCAAGGGATATATTTAGAACTCAGGTTCATTATGTGCTTTGTGATGCTTTAGTCACTCAGCTTTCAAGCAGAAAAAGTGCTTATGAAAAAATGAGAAAATTTGAATTTTTTTACAAAAAAATCAAGATCTGAAATTTTTGAAGGGGCAAAAGCATTGCAGGAATTACACTATAACAATGACCTTGACGACCAGTTTGCTGATGGGTTTTTGCAATTCTCCTCAATGATGGGGAAGCATGCAACCATTCCCCAGATGCTGCAAACTTTGAAGATAAACAATTTAGAAGCCACATTTCCAAACACTGAGACTGCACTTAGAATGTTCATGACATTACCGATTTCAAATTGTACAAGTGAGAGATCATTTTCTTTGCTGAAAAGACTGAAAAATCCCTTACGATCAACAATGCGACAAACGAAACTGGCATCATTAGCTCTGCTTTCTTTGGAGAGTGATGTGACACAGTCTTTAAATTATGATTCTCTAATACATGACTTTGCATCTAGGAAATGTAGAAGAAAAATATTTAACCCAACTGTTTCGTCCTGATATAGGAGGTAAATTTTCAATTCTTTTTATTCATTCCTAAAAATAAAGAATAGTAAATGAGTCATTACAAATAAAAAGATCTGGTGCCCAAACACAGCACTGTGTCATCGTATTGTCAGTTTTGTTTGACACTGGACAATTTATACATTCATGTCATTATGTGCTCATTAGGATTTGCTAAAAATTGGGTAAATGTGTAGTTTAGTGTCCTAAATTATTTGGTCGGAAAAGTTTTAAAATTTCGAAAAAGTGTGACGTACAGATTCTAAAATATGCAATTTAAGGGAAATGGCGAACAATTTTCATCGTTAGAATGAATATTAAAGATGTTTACTGAAAAACTTGAACTCCAAGTATGACTGAGTCAGCAGACGCTGCGGGAGACCTTAAACAACGCTGCGACGATGACATGAAGCTGTGCATCGTAGGAAGGATCGCTGCAGCCAGGATATTCACAGGCGGAATAGTACAACAGGAACCGGGTACGCTGTTGTCAGGAAATAGTGTAGTGCTACGCTACAGAAAATAGTTAATTTTGGTGTCAGTTCTTGACATTGCAATCAGACAGTTTCTTGGGTTTTTTCGCATGGGATTCTTTGATGCTGAATGTATGAACTCATTTCTCCATGGAAGTTTTTTTTTATTTAGTAATCAAACTTTTGCTTTGAGGCTTGCCATCTAACTTCCGTTGGAGAGAATGTGACACCTACTCTAACGCTTTTCTAGAAACAAGAAAGGCATGTGCATACTTACTATTTCGTATCACGGAATTACATGCCAAAGAACGAAGACAATCTCTGCACTTTTCTTTAAAGAGATAGACAGAAACTACAAACTACATTCTTTAGCATAGCAGTATATTCTGTTAATCTTCGAGCGTACCCGATTCCTGTTGTACTTTTCTGCCCATGAATTTCCCGCCGCAGCAAACCTTCCTTTCAACAGAGCTTAGCTTCCGGTCGCTGCCGCAGTGTGGGTTTACTCATCCTACTTGGACTACTTGGAGGTAAGCTTTTCGGTAAACATCTTTATTATGCATTTTTTTTTTTAATTTTACAACTTTTCTGACTAAAAAATTTAGGACGCTGAAGTACACATTTACCAAAAATTGAACCGGTACTAGGTGTTCCCCTCAGCTTTTCAGATTATTATTATTGTTTTTTTCTTTGTTTTTTCTTTTTTGTATAACTCAGACTCTTCCCCATCAACACAAAATTTTATGTTTTGCAGTTTTCTGATATATTTATCACGATGCGCTGATTTGATCTTGGTAGAAACCAGGAAGTTGGAAGTAGGAGTTCCCATAGCACTTTTTCAATTTTTTATGCAGCTTCACATCTCTATTTATGAGAAAGTTTAGTGGAGGTCGTCACCATGGATTTTTTTTCTTGTTTTAGTTCACATTTTTTGTAGGATGCATTGTTCTCATGTTCTAGACTCAAGAATCAGTACATTGCAAGACCACAATATTCACTAAAATTAAAATGTCCATCCATTTTTTCATAGATATATTGTTATAGTTAGAATCTATGGGGTCATTAACACCACAAACAACTGATCAACCAGTTGTCCCCGCACAGCCAGAGTTGTATAAAAATAAAATGCATCTGCGTACACAGCTAGTGAAACAGAAAACTCGCTGCAAACACCCGCAAACCATGATAACAATAGAATAAGATAATTTAAAGGAAATTTAACAAAACTAATAATTAGAACATTACAGATTCCAATGAGGACAAAATAAATACATTCTAAATGAATGAGCAGCAATGTGTGTAAAATGAACTTTTATGGCAAAATATTAAAATATTGAACTACGAACCTCATAAAAACAAGAGATTAATTAAAGAAAGTTTTTATATCCAGAAAAACAGTTCTGTCATCATACCTTCAAAAATTATAAATATCATTTTCAACAAGTTAATTCAAAAATACTGGACTTACAAAATGCATAAGGAAATAATTTTTATTTAATTGGCAACTGAAAGAGGAACTAGGCAATAAAATTTAAATTATGTGTAAACAAAACTTTTAATACTGTTTGTATACATTGAGAACAGGCCTTGATAAAATCTAGAGGCCAGAAATGTCTGTAAAAACAAAAGAACTCGGAAGATGTGAAAAATAATTAAGTTCTTCAGTTGAAATAGAATTAAGTATATTAATCTGAGTAAAGCATTGAGTAAAAGCTTTAATTGCTGTATATAGGCCTAACATTTTTACTTTTTAATCTACATGCAAAAACTATCTGCAAACCTGCTAATGATTTGGAAACTATCAGTGTACGCACATACGTCTACATTCTGCTACTCTGCACACAGTGACTATTATTTGGTTGATAGAGAATAAGGAGGGGGGGATGTTTTGTGCCCTGTGAAAGCCAACCCAACATGTTATTATGTCAGCCCCATCTTTTTATAGTGAATCATGTTTCCACTGGAGGAAGCTCCGATAAGAGTTACTAATAGTGGTATAAGTATACCACTGCGATTAGAGGAGATGCTTTCTCACCCTCACCAATGTGCTTGGCCAATGTGATCTGCCCCCCCCTTCTCTAATGACTTCCAAACTAAAAATATGGCAGCATTTCAGTCTCTGGCAGCTGGAATGTACCAGTCCAAGACAATGACAAGTGAAACATGATGGCAGAGGGAGCTAAAACTCATTGGAGGTATGGGCTGCCATTTGATAACCGTGGCCCTTGAGTTGGAGAAGAAACTTCAAAGGATCAAGGGGGATGTGATAAGACTAAGTGAAGAAAGAAGAAAAGGAGAGAATCTCATAGAACTGAAAAGTGGATGTATTTTGTACTATCAAGGGACAGACATTAGAAAAACGAGTTGGATTTATAACTAATAAAAAATTGAAGGACAATGTTCTAGAGGTCAAAAGTTCCTCAAACATAACTGCACAAATTGTTATCTATCAAGAAGATACCAGGTTCAGATCATTCAAGCTTACACATCCACCACAAGTCATCTGGATGACGACACCGAGGAGTCCTATGAGAAATCTGGTGTTTAAATAACAAATGTGAGCAGCACAAGATAATTATGGGCAATTTTAATGCGAGGATCTCAACAAAATAAAACTTCATATGTAAATTCATTTATATAAGCATAAATGAGTGTGGAGATACTCTTATGGAGTTTACAGAGGCAGAAAGGTTTCATATAATGAATTCCAATTTCAAGAAAAAGCTGCGTAGGAAATGCACATGAAGGCACAAAAATGGGCAACAAGAGAAATTAATAAGTTTTATCACATGAAACATAAAAATTTGTCATCAAAGTCTGCAGAAGACTTGACAGGTTCTCAACACAGGAAGTGGTCATAGAATGATGAGATGCAAGATGCACCTCAACACATAACTTGAACATGGCACGTCCATAAAAAGAAACAAAAAGTATTGAAATGAAAAATCTTAAAAAAAAAAAACCCAAAAAACCCCCATAAAACATTCATATTGCAATTGTGGAACAGATTCTTTGTACTAGAAAGTCTAACAACTGAAGTAGTAGACATCTCTGAAATTAACAGAAAAATTAATACAGGCCCTCATAAAAACAATGGCAAAAAGAGGTGATACTAAAAAAAAAAGAACTAGAAGAAACTAAAATACTGATGCAAAAAGTGTGGGGGAGGATGGGAATACACAAGGAAAATGTAACGTCCAAAGTGGGATATGTATAGCTACACAAAACACTGAGAAATAGTATCACTGAAGACATACGGATATTCAATTGTGAACTAGTGGAAAAAGCAATTCTAAACAACCAAAGCCTAAAGAACGCAAAAGGTCATCTCAGTAATGGAAGAAAACAGAATATGGCACTCAGAAAAGAAGATGGTAGTGGAACAAGGAACAGAAGCAAAATTCTGAGAAATGTTAAAGAGTTTGACACAAAACTGTATGAAAGGAATGGTACATCCATTACAAATATGATGAAATGTAAAAAAAGGGGGACCTTGAGGATCTCAGGAACTACAGACCCATGAGCATCCTATCAGTTGTTTACAAAATCATCACTAAGATACAGTTACGATGCTTGAAGGAACAAGATGGATTTAAAGAGTGGCTACAACACTACAGATCGTATACATGTATTCAGAGAACTAATTGAAACAGTGAATGAATAT
Organism: Macrothele yani; assembly: GCA_039090855.1. NCBI lineage: Eukaryota > Metazoa > Arthropoda > Arachnida > Araneae > Macrothelidae > Macrothele > Macrothele yani. Next base: position 4,202,144 of record CM077012.1, read on the forward strand.
GAGCTCCCACTAGATGTGCCTTTTATTGATTATGAGAAGGTTTTTGAATTTTCAGGGAGCCCTTCAACCTTTATTCTTCCCATCCTAGGCCTCTTCCTATTCCTCCAACCAACATTCAGTTTTACTCGTGACACTACCAAGTAATGATCAGAACCACCATCTGCACCTCTCATCACAAGAGAGGTGCAGATGTTGGTTCTGATCATTACTTGGTAGTGTCACGAGTGAAACTTAATGTTGGTTGGAGGAAAAGGAACAGGAAGAGACCCAGAATAGAAAGAATAAAGGTTGATAGGCTCCTTGAAGATCATCAGCGGTACTCTGACTTACTCAGAGAACGACTGAAGGATCTGAAATCTTGTGAGAGGGATGTAGAAAAGAAGTGGGAATGTTTTAAGAACTGTGTTGTCACTGCTGCTAAAGAGGTCAGTGGCACCACAATAGTGGGTAACAATAGAGGTGATGCTTGGTGGAATAGTGAGATTGATGAGGTAGTAAAGAAAAAGAAAGAAGCCTATTTGGGGATGTTGCAAGGTAGAGTCTCTGTGGATGAATATCGCTGTAAGAAGGGTGAAGCTGCTAAGCTGGTTCGCCACAGTAAGGCAAAAGATAGGAAGGAGAAAGTGGAAAGGCATGAACTGGCTTTTTGGAAAGATAGAAAGTCCTTCTGGAAGTACATGAGACTCAGGAAAAATAGGGAAACTAAGTGTTAAGTTGTGTGACGAATAAGGGTGGGGAAATGATATGGGAGCCCAATGAGTTAAGTGAAAGATGGGGTGAATACTTCTGTGAGTTATTAGATCAGGGAAGCAAAGATGATTCTGAGACAGATGCAGATGATGGCACAGTGAAGGATGAAAGCACAGGAGGGATTTCAAGAGAAGAAGTGTGTAAAGCTCTAAAATGCAAGATGCCACGCAGTTCGGAGCTCTCTGATTTCGAGAAAGGTGTAATAGTCGGGTATCACAGAAATGGCCGATCCATATGCGACATATCCAACGACTTGAAGTACCAGAAATTGACAGTGGCCTACGTGATTGGCAAGTGGAAGATGACAGGTGACTGTCGGAATGTGCCCCGACCGGGCAGACCCACAAAACTGGTAGTTAGAGACCGACGGGTGCTGGCCAGAGAAATTCGGAAAAAACGCACCAAATCGATAGGCCACATCCGCGAGGAGTTTCAACAGGCATCCGCGAGTGTTCTTTCGATGAATACCATTCGTAAGGAAGCCCATCTGCTCGGTTATCATGGACGTGCTGCCGCCCACAAGCCTTTGATCACCAAGTCCAATAGCGCTGCTCGGCTAACCTGGTGCAAAGAACGTTGACAGTGGACCGCTGAACAGTGGAAACAGGTTCTCTGGAGCAACGAATCAAGGTTCACCCTCTACCGTTCGGATGGCAGGGTCTGGGTTTGGCCTCTGCCTGGAGAACGCCTCCTGCCGGAATGTATTGTGCCAACTGTGAAGTTCGGCGGCGGTGGAATTATGCTATGGGGGTGTTTCTCCTGGTATGGCACGGGACCCTTGGTCGCAATTCCTGAAAGACTCAACGCCGAGACCTACTGCACCATTTTGGATGACCATGCGCTTCCTACATTGAGGAAGTTTTACGAGGTGGACCCATGTTACTTTCAGGATGACAATGCCACCTGTATGTTGCGAGGTCCACCATGGCCTGGTATGGTGACAATGGGGTTAATCGAATGGATTGGCCTGCGCAGAGCCCGGACCTTAACCCTATCGAGCACCTCTGGGACGAGTTGGAGCGTCGACTTAAGGGGTGCCCCCTACCATCCGAAATCGGTGAAGGAACTGACCTGTCTTCTCCAAGCAGAGTGGAAGAAAATACCGCTAGCCGTCATACAATGCCTGGTTGAGAGTATGCCCTGGAGGGTCACAGCTGTAATCGTCGCTCGTGGAGGCTCCACTAACGATTGAAGGTGAATAAACTTTGTTTTCCTTTGCTATCACAGGTGTCCAATTACTTGTTGGTAGATAGTGTATAATCAGCACACCAAGGTACCACCAAACCCCCAAATATTAAATTTCGCTATTATAGTTTTTGAGTTATGGTGGACACAAACAAACAGGCACACAGACACCACGGCCAAAATAGTAAAATCGTATTCTGCGGTCCCCAGAACGTGTATTTCCGTCGAAATCTCGAAGTTGAATTTTTGCAGTATATTACTTCCTCCTACTATAATGAATGAGAAAGTTAAAAACCCTGTCAACACTGCATTTTGAATTGTTGCTTTAAATGACCAGATTACTTGTAAGCTGGATCACTCTTATCATAAATCTTCTTGAGATGACACTTATTCACAAACTAAAAATTGTAGGTCAACCGTCATAGTATCAATATGTCTGCATGCTGGTTTGAAGCTCACTGTCATTGATCTAAGCACGCTGCTTTGCACACAAATAAATAGCTGACTGCTGACAGCATTTTCACACGATGAAGTTTACTAACACAAAATTAAATTTTACTTTCTGTACATACTGCATTGACATTCACTAAGTACTTGATGCAGACGTGCCAACCTCCAAAATCTAAAAATCAGGAGATTTTTTGCAGCTCATAAAATCACATGAGCGCTATTTTTTATCGACATTTTTCAGATGCAGGAGCAATTTTCAAGAAGTAGTATTATTGGTACATAGCATTTTTAATGTTTAAAAAGTTATTCTAAATGCAGACTGTATGTTTATATGCAAAGTAGAAAGCATAGTGAAAATAGTTGTCAACCAAGTACAATTAATAGCATTTTTTTTTTTTCGCCCTCGAATTTCCGTTTTCGGAAATTTTCCCTCCATTTTCAGACTGAAATACAAATATTTACGGAATAAAATGATATATAACAACAATACTAAACAGAGGCAACATCACAGGAAAAAGAAACTAAGATTATGGAAAAAAACTTTTGTTTCGTTTACTTCCGTCTTTGAAAGACGAAATACCGTCCCAATACGTATTTTTACGAATTGGTAAAATTCTTCAATGAGTAGTTTCACGCGCCGAGAAAAATTCACGATGCATATTTTTTACGCCCCGAGAAAAATTCCCGATGTGTACTTTTATGCTGGGAGAAAAATTACAGATGCGTATTTTTATGTGTCGAGAAAAATTCCCAAGGCGTATTTTTACGCGTTGATAAAATTTTGATGCGTACTAGACGCCTAATTAGATTACACATTTTGGAGAACTCTGGTCGGTACGCCACTTGAGCACTACCGTGGAGAGAGCTACTGCACGACGCGGAGCCATCGTTATACTTGATGGCTCCGCACGAAGCCGGCGAGTCAAAGATGACATCATCGCGTAACACGGCGCTTGTAAGGTCCGGTAAAAAATATAAATGGATGGTTGCAGCCTGCAGGGGATTAAAATATTTCGATTGAGCAATCGAAATATTAAAAATTCCGTAAAAAAAAAAAGACTTCTAACCGTAAATCAGTAAAATTAAGCAGAAATCCATAAAAGTTGGCAAGTATGCAACATCCATGCCCCACTGCGATTCGAACCCGGACCTATCTTGGACAATTTGTCGAAAGCCGGCGCTCAGTTTCACAACTTTATTATGCAGCAAAGACAATAACAGCTAATATGCAAAGCAGAAACAAATTGTCAAAGATATGACATAAAATAAAACATTAAAAACTGTGAAAGTGGTGTAATGCAAAAGGAAAAATCTCCAGCAAAAAGTAAGCGAAAGGAATGAGAAAAAAAAAAAAAATTCACAAACTAAGTGTACACAAAATGCTACAATAGAAGTAAAACAAAGCTGACAATAACAGATTCCCAATTAAAGATGAACAAAGGAGCACATTAATATTCTACAAAATGCGACGAAGAAGGGAAAAGAAATAAAAATCTCCACATTAAAGCAAAACCGAAAAGCACTCCTCAAAACTCTGAAGAAAACATAAACTGGCTCACAGCTAGGAGCGAGGAGACGTGAAACGATAAGTAGGTCACAGCTTGCACGCGAGTGTGTTTGTAACCAACATAAAATAGACCACTGCGCCACCGGGGGTGGCTTTCTTTTTGCGGATATGAGGAGAAGAAAAGTATGATATTGACGACTGTAAATGCCATCTTGCATCGATGCAGAAAGAAAAAGATTTCACAAGCGGTTCAAAATCTTTTTCTTCTACGTCAATCCAAGGCGGTGGTCGATGGAATCTCGTTATTTCGACCATCGTAACGGCTAATTGTCGGCGAAAATCGGGAGAATTTGACTTTTATCCGGAGGGCAGGAGAAATGGCTGAAAGTCGGAAGTCTCCCTTCTAAATCCGGAGAGTTGGCACATCTGTTGATGTTACACAGGAAGAACAAAAATCATAGAGGATAGTTCCCGAACACCCACTGCTCCAAGAGCGAGACACCTGAACAAGAAGGCTACGCACTGCACTCACGTGATCCACTAAAGCATATTTCGTCAAAGCTGGCACGCCAGATCTTTGTCGCTGTCAGTATTTTTTTTTTTTTTTTTTTGCTTAACTCAGGCGAACTGAAATAGTATTATCTAATTGTTTGCAAAATTAAATTTGAATTATTATTTTTACTTATTTATTTTAAATTTTTAGTATTTTATATAATTTTTCTTATCACCATCTCTCTTTTTCTTCTTTCTACTTTTCATTCTCTCCCCTTTCATTATTTTTGACAAAAGAACGCTGCCCCCCCCCAGGAGTGCCACCCAGGTACATCGCACCTCCCGCACCCTAGTCGCGCCGGCCTTGCCAAGACCCCGAGATTAATGATGTAGTCAGATGTCTTCAATACATCATGAAGAACAACTATTTTATGTTCCATGGCAAGATATATAAACAACTAAAGGGAGCACCGATGGGATCCTCTTTGTCTGGTATACTAGCAGAAGTCATCCTTCAAGATATAGAAAATCGTATAATGAATGATAATACCATAAAAATTACAACACTATTTATACGATATGTAGACGACATATTAATCTTTTGGAAATACGATGATGAAGATCTTCAGTCTTTTATCAATGCATATGCTGGCATATATCCATCCATAAAGGTAACAGTAAAGCAAGAGAAAGAAAACAAACTTTCATATCTTGATATTTTGCTAAAAAGGAACAAATAGCAGCTCACATCAAGTACATCGAAAATTGACATACCAACCAGTTATTATTCCTGCAGATTCGTCGCATCCATTCTGTTTCAAACAAGCTGCGTTTGCATCCTTCATAAAGAGAGCATACACACATTCATCTGATGAAAATATGTTCAATAATGAAATCCAATGGATTCGTGACGTTGCTCAATCATACGGTTATGATAACAAGAAAATGATAAATAACTTAATCAAGAAATATAACCCAAGTAAAACAGTACCTCCAAACCTCGGGAGAAAAGAGACAACAACAATATATGCGGGATCATTGCCATACATACCAGAAATAACCAACATTCTGAAGAACATACGTATGAAGACCAACCTGAAATTCGGCGTTACAACTAATGACACAGGCAAAATACACCTTTACTGAAAAGGGCCGGAGTGTATAGCATTCCAACAACTGAGAACAATAATCAAAAGACAATATCATACATAGGTAGTACAAAACGTAATTGTGAAATTATATTATTTGAACATATTGACAATTGGAATAAGCTTGAAAATAAAACAGTGCTTGTAGATTCCTGGATGGAAAATAATGTACCACCGGACTGGACGAACATAAAAATCTTGGCACAACATAAAACTTGGGGAGAACTAATAACATCTGAAGCCGTATGCATTTATAAACATAGAGAAAGTGTATGCAACAATAACACCCCCATAAGTCTTTCGTATGCATGGCAGAATTTAATAGATACTAAGAATGCTGTAAATAAAAAGATCTTGAAGAAAATGCGAGACGCACGCAAAGATATAATGTGAAGACTGCCAACAGATGGCGTGGCAGACGCCCATGAGACGTGATGACGGGGAAACGAGACATGATGACAGAAAAACGAGACTCGGTGGTAAGAAAATCTTTGTGCCAATGTCAGTATGAACCTGAGTGGTTTGCAGTTCGTTTCACGCCTGAGGATGCCAGCGAGTGCTGGTGAAACGTGTAGTGTGGTGACCTGACAGTGGCTCAGATAATGCGACAAGGATTCGTTGGCTTCCACGACCGATTCAGTATGAGATTTTTATCGTACATCTTGGTTTTATTTCCTTTTAATTAAAAATTCTTGCTTCAAATCTTGTGGTTCTTTGTTTTACCAGTTGACTACCCTCACCTTTTGTATGAGGCCACTTTCATTTCGTTTCATTATATCTCATGTGACAGCCTACTGAACCAATTTTAATATACGACAACCTCCAGCACAGGAATTGAATTTTAAACAGGATGACTTGAATACAATAAGGTACGTTTTTAAAGTTATTTCTAGTACTTTTCACATATACTGAGATACTGTAATGATCGTGTTGTCAGCCAATATAAGTCAGCGATGTCTGGGCTACGGGCATTAGACCTAAATAATCATTAACGCGTTGAACAGAAACATATAATATAGATGTTTGAAAAATCACTTTTTTGAGCAGACACCAAGATACTGTAATAATCGTGTCGTCGGCGAATATGTCAGTGATGTCTGGGCTACGGGCATTAGACCTAAATAATTATTAACGTGTTGAACAGAAACATATAATGTAGATGTTTGAAAAATCACTTTTTTGAGCAGACACCAAGACATATAGTATCGAAATTGTTCGCACAATATTCCACAAGTCAATAAAATAGTCATTATTAAAAAGTAGCTCTTTATAAAAATCATCTAAATGAGAATCATTTTCTCAGTATGTTTCAAAAATTCCTTTAAATTCACCTTTCACTCGTTGGCCTAAGGTGTTGAACTGCAGTTTTGCTTATCTGAAGAACTATGTGTTATAATTTTCTCTTCAAGTAAAACTTGTAATAATGTAGACATCCTTTTTTCACACAAGGTAAAATTACTTTGCAAAAGCTTAAACATGAAATTGATCTAAGAGTAGGAAAATGAATGCAACTTCGATCAATTATTTTGCTAGCAGTTTTTTTTTTAAAATTAAACAACAATATCGAAATTCTTTCTTCTGCAATTCAGAAACACCACTTTGATTTAAATACATGGCAGAAGCAACACCTATGTTAATTTCTTTCAGGCTCTTACACTTGGTTTCATCATCAACATTTATTTCAAGCAGCTTTGCTAAGGTATTTGTACCCTTCAACACTTAGCTTTTCACAAAAGTGCCCATTAATTGATGGATAAGGTAACAGAAAGCATCGTATAAAAAATGTGCCATTGGTTTTGAGAAATGGCTGCAACATACATGCTACAAATGAAAAAAAAAAAAAACAGCAAAACTTTGCTAAAATCAGTTTATCTTCACAAGTTTTTCTCACAGTTTCACAAATGAATGTGTCTGGCAAACACTGAACATTCTCAATATATTTTTTCACATAAGGAAATACTTCAATGAACCTTTTGGACACTGCTGTGTTTTCTACCCACCTAATTCATGCAAAATTTTAAAGGATATAAGGAACTTCCTGATACTACGATAATCTGCCTGTCTAGCTAGACTATCTTTAAATAACTGATACATCGCTTGAAAGATGACATTTAATCCCCATTTTGTGGCATTGTGCCCATGCTGAAAAGCACCATGTACAACATGGAGACCACATGTGCCTAAATCCAGTAAGTCACAACCATCTGCAGCTAATAATTCTTTTCCAGTAAGTCACAACCATCTGCAGCTAATAATTCTTCTCCAGTAAGTCACAACCATCTGCAGCTAATTATTCTTCTTTTATGTGCCTCAAAAATTTCTTATTCACATTTGAACCATCTATGGAAATTCGTAACAGCATCTTAAAGTTTAGATCTGCTACACCTTCTTTAAATTTGTCGACAAGATCTGCAGCAGTAGCATGACCCAAGAACACATAATTCCAATAACGAGTTGAAACACAATTAGTAGAATTACACCAATATCTGATAATAATATCCATTTGGCCTCTTTGGGATATCCGATTCAAGGCTTTGTCAATGCAAACTACGAATCTACTGGTACCTAATGATTTTTGTAGTGAATGATGAAAGAAAGGTGCTAATCCAAATGTTATCAAATATGCCATTTTTGCTCTTCCTAATGTGCACTTCTTCGCTATTTTGCTTTCACTGAACATGTGGTTAAAAATTTCTGCAACATCGTTAAAACTATGGAAGGAGGAATGAGAAACTACAAGTTTCATTGCCCACAGTATCTCTGCTTTTAGAGTAGATTCATGTGAAACAAAATTCGTAATGGTAGACCCCCCCTCCCCAACATTCAAAATCTCGGAGGCTACAGAACTTGTGCAGGTTAAAGTGGCAGGCTTTTCCTTTTCTGCTGTGGAATTTACCATACATAATAAATTTACAAGGGAAGGCTGATGTGACCGAGCTTGTGTGTTTTTCTGCTGCTTAGCACTCAGTTCATGACTTGTGATGGCCTGCTTACCCATATTGCTCAAACTGAAAATTTTCTGACAAAAACGGCATGTCGCAGAATATGGGTTCTTCGGAACTTCTTCAATCCAGTCTGCATATTGCGGATATGCATTATGATCTGTCCAAGCTATATTAAATACGCTCTTCCTGTACTTTGAGCAGCTCATGGCCGAACTCACTAGGTTGAATAATATGTAAAAATGAAAAATGCGAGTTCTCACAACAGCAAAATTAAACCTGTGCCACTAACGTATAAGATGCTGTTTTCACTGATTTCCCCCAACATGAAGCCACACCATGGCACCAAATAAACCTTGTGCTTCTTAAACTCCAATCCGCTTAAAACATGCCATACCAAAAATTAAAAAAATCAACAAGTACACGCATTATATATCACCACACACAGCTTTCCGAAACCCAAACTTTAACGAACGCGCATAAGCTGAACCACACAACAGTGTCAGTGGTGGCCATAGATGCAAACCCCTAAAAGTAGTTTTCAGTAACCAACATGTTCATTTTTCAGTAATTTTAAGTAACATTTTTTTTTTCAGTAATTTTCAGTAATCCAGTCTACAGTGGCAAATTTGGGTATTTAACACTGCAACAAATTTTAATCTGTCAGAACTATTAACATAATAATAATAATACAATAAAAAATAATTTGCTAGTGGGAAAATTTAAAATACTGTCTACCAGAAAAATATAATAAATTACCTCCAGACATGAAGAAAAATTATTCCTTGGAATGTTGGCCAAATTATTATGATAAACTGGCTGTAGTTGCCATTTTGGCCTTCCTTAGTTCAATTTGCGAACACTTCTTCTGATAGCATAGTTCACTTTGTGATATGCTGTTTATTTTTTCTACTAATAAAGAAGACAGCACATGAGTACTTAAATTAAGTCTGAATTCATTCATGTTTTTTTTTTCACAATACAGAAAATTCTTTCTGTACTTGCATTGCTATGAGGGACTATTAAAATCATTTTCATAATTTTGCTTAATGATTCATACTTCAACTGGTCACTTTCATTTTTCATTAAAGAAATTCTGTGCCACACTTCATCCATTCTCTCAGAAGTAACAGCACAGTTAAAATTTTCAAACTGGTAGTGAGCAAATACAGATTCCACCTTGTCAGATTCTTCTGGTTTCAAAACTGGAAACAGGGAACACATATATTGGACTGATGCAAAAGAAACACTTTGCCTTAATGCTACATCTGCAAATTTCAGCATGACTCAGAAATTCATCATTAAGTGGAAATTTTCTTAAAATGTAATTGCAGCCAGCCTTGTAAAATTCCCTTACCTCAGAATAAAAAGTAGCCACTGTCTTCACTCAGATCTGCAGTTGTGCCTATATAAGATCTCGCTTTTGACCCAATTACGAGATCACAGTTTTCTTTTTGATTTCTCCTTCTTCCAAAATTTCCATCTGCAAGAGATGTTGCTGTCACATCAAATGCTGATGGCTTGATAAATCGTACAAGCAATTCAGATAATAGACTATGAAGTTTTCTTTTTAATACATGCACAAGCGGAGCTTCCTGCTACAAGGACACGTTAACAGATGTAAACAAAGGAAGAGTAGCAGATAAAAAAAGACAATAAAGTTTAGATGAAGGAATTCCAATCATACTAGCTTCTTCATTGTCACTGAAATAATGTTCTAGAGCCTCCCACTGTTCTAAAATTCTGTCAATGGATTCCAAAAGTGATAACCAGCGAGTATTGACATGCTTTGGAATTTTGTGTGGTTTAGTACCACAAACAGCTTGACTCAGTTTTAGATTGTGTTTCCTCTTTGAACTTTTCTCCAAAAAAGTACAACTGTATCAGAAACTGCTCAACATTAAATCCTTTCAGTTGAGTAGCAGATTTCTGCGCAGCTAAATTTACTAAATGGCATGAACATCGCTGCACTATGATTGCAGGCTGAACCTTCTTTATGCGAGAAACAACACCTTTTACTTGACCTATCATAGTGTTAGCATTGTCACAGGAAAATGACACACAGTTGCTCTATGAGATATTTTTTTTAACAAACTCATTGGTCAAAACGTTGAATATTCCTTCACCTGTATTATTACTTGATTGAACCAATGATAACAAAACAGTTGAACTTTTCCCTATTTTTTCGTCAAAATATGTTATTGTAATGGGATACAGTTTATTTGCTTGAGCATCATTACTTCCGTCCGTAGATAGAGTAAAAGGATTTTTTTTTACTTCAGATACGATGTTACTTGTAGAAACACTGGCCTTGTGCTGAATTAGTGCAGTAGCCTTGGTTCTTCCACACAAATATTTTTTTGCGATCGCTGAATTGGGAAACATGGCTTGAAATAACGGTTTTTCAAGCCTTCAGTTTTCGGAAATTTATCCAACATTTTCAAGCTGAAATAAAAATATTTATGGAATAAAATGATATCTAACAATACTGGGTAGAGGAAACATCGCGAGAAAAAAAAATTACGATTACCAGAGAAATCTTACCTCCGTCTACTTTTCGTTTTCGAAGGATAAAATTCCGTCCTCCGACGGAGAAAACGACCCCCCCCCCGTCACCACCAATCCTCCCAAAATTTAAGTTAATTTATGCATCGATTTCGTACATGGTCCAAATGATAACAAAAAAAGGCGGAATTCCTCGAATCAGCGTGAGAATCTCGTCGCTGAAGATTACGGGGAAATTTTCGGGCGGCCTTACTTCCGTTTTCGGAAATCGTTGCCTACAATTTCAAGCTGAAATGATGCAATGAAATTTCATTTAACAATACTGAACAGAAGCAACATCGCGAGAGAAAAATAAATAAATACGATTACTGGAAAAATCTGCACTTTGTTTAACTTCCGTTTCCGAACGTTTAAAAAGACAAAACAACGTCTCCAGACGGAATACGATATCCCGAAAATTTCTTCACTTTATCCCGAAAATTTCTTCACTTTTGCATCAATCTCGAAAATGACAAAAAAAAAAAAAAAAAAACGGAGGGGACTTCGCAAAAGAATCTCACGTACGAATTAACCGCTGAATCGATTTCGAATGCTGTAAGATAAGGCTAAAATATCGATGACCTGTAAATTTTAACTTTTGGCCCAAAATTGGCGCAGATTTCGTCGAAATGGCGATTTTTTAGCAGAATGGCGCACAAACAACGTTTTGGCGCGGGCTGCTGCAATTGGCACAGGTCTGGCAGCCCTGAATGTAGCATTTATCCCCCAGAAGAACTTGAAGAAAATTTTTTTTTTTTTTTTAAGTTGATGAAAATTTGCTTTCTATCTCAGAAAATTAAATCAAATGGCGATTTTCCGTAATTTCAGCGGTGTTTCCGTACTTCCGTAACAGCAACCAAAAATCCGTAAAATTACGGAAAATCTGTATAGTTCGCATCTATGGTGGTGGCAGAGATGACATGTGACATGGAGAAGCTGGGAGGTCGCCAATCAGTTGCACTGCGAACAAAGCAAGGTTGTGAGGAGAGTGGGAGGGGACGGAGAAGAGATGCCTATGACGCGGTGCGGTGGGCATGGGGCTGGAAGAGATCGCCTTCTTTGATTAGCTGAATTGATGGCCCATGAGATAGAAGCCACCCTGTGACGTCACTGAGTTCTGATCATGTTCTGGGCAGCTATTTCTTGTCGATCGCATGAAACCAACTTCAGCGTGTGATCCTGAGAGCACGCTCTACCAGGGAAAATAGTCTATATACAAATGCAGTTCACAGAAATACTATCTTAATAGCAAAAACAAGTAAAAATTAGGAATAAGCAGGTAATCTCAAGTATGGAAATACTACAAAGTCCGAAATCCAGAAATCCAAAATCCAGACATTTTTCTGTGCCCAAGAGCAAAGCTGACACCACTATTGGCAAAAAAACCCCCAAAGACACTTGGAAAATTCAGGCAGTCAGTGTTTTCTTTAAGTTTACATATATATTTATACAAACAGTGAAACATCAACGAACGGCGACCACCAAAAAAATAAAAATAAAAAAACGCTGGGACTAATTTAGCTATTTATTTTTTTTAGTCTCTCTGCCCCGCCACTGTTTTCGACTAGACCCAAAAAATTTCATTTTGAAGTTTTATGTTTCTATTCCAACTGCATGACTTTTGTTTGGAATGACAGGGGTGGGGGAATCATGCAGCATGCTTTGCCTGCATTGTCCGAGAGGAAGGAGAAGAATGCAAAACAGTAGATAAAAATCCCGAACAGACTGTTCAGAACAATGTCACCATTTGTAGACTGGAGGGGAGGGGAGGGGGGGATAAACCGCTCAAAGCCAAGCGGTTGGAATGAAGGGGAGGGCAGAAATGCAGTGTCCCAAACTGCATCCTTAATCACTGGAAATGCCCATGTATTATGTGGCTAAATATGCGCCGTAATTTTCGTCGTATTATCCCGCAGACCGCGAAATTCACACAATTTTTTTTCTCCTTCGTATAATCCGCAGACCGTGACATATGGGGGGGGGGGGGGATCACTGTATAATCCGCACATCACAGATGTTGATCCAGAAGCGGAATTTCCGACAGAACAGTCAGTCGCCCAGAAGTCCGATTAAGTCGGGGGAAAAAAACGATCTTACTAAATAAAGAAACTCATTTTTAAATGTTTCTTTTTTTTTATATATTTTTATCTCCGGACAAATAAAGAAAGCTCAGCAGTGTTTAATCCGACAAATAAGACTAGCTTTTTAGCTAAAATCTCTAAAAATATTTTAGCAATTTCAAATTTTCTTCAGCAAAAATCTAGTGCATGCTTGGGGGGGGGGGGGGGGTTCTCTTTCAGATGGGCCAGGATTTCCACTAGACTTGGATAAAAAGGTAAAAAACATATCCTTGTGCAAATATTTTATAAAACTGACTGAAATTTTAATTAACACCATAAACCGTTAATAGGAGTATGACTTCCAAATTTTGCCTGAATCGGTTAAAAACTGTTTAAATTAGCCCTCAAAATTTTATTAACCGTTTCTGTGTATACCATTTCTGCTTACTGATGATTAAAAATTTCCATGGCTAATTCAAAAAGTTTGTAACCGATTCCAGTGAAATTTGGAGGGTTTGTTCGTATTACCAATTCATGGTGTTGATAACAATTTCAGCTAGTTTTGTGAAGATTTTGCAAAGTTAGTTTTTGCATTTTTTTTTTATGCATAGTCCTGAAACAATGGTGGTGGGAGACTGTGACTTCACCATCTCCTTTCTTTCGGTGGAGGTGGGGAGATTTCATTTGCAGTGATGTACGCACCTTGTTTATTAATGCGGTGAGTTGGGGCAAAATTTCCATGGCTAATTTAAAAAGTTTGTAACCGATTCCAGAGAAATTTGGAGGGTCTGTTCCTATTACCAATTCATGTTGTTGATCAAAATTTCAGCCAGTTTCATGAAGATTTCGCAAAGTTAGTTTTTGCATTTTTTTTATGCATAGTTCTGAATCAATGGCGGTGGGAGTACTGTGACTTCATCTCCTTTCTTTCGGTGGAGGTGGGGGAGCATGCGGCAAGTGTTGTACATATGTTTCCATTGGCTGGTTGCCAAAAAACAGAGAGCACGAGCAGTCAACGTTGACCTTTTCAACAATACAAATGACTCCACCCCCTGCCACCCCCGCCAGATTCGTGGATCTTTCATTATGACACCCCTTCCCCCGCTCTGTACAATAAATTCCAGAATGTAAAAACTTTTCCCAGGTTTTTACGAGAAATTTAATATTTTCCCAGGTTTTTACGAGAAATTTAATATTTTCCCTGATTTCTCCTGGTTTTTAAACCTATTATAAAATTCCCTGTTTCCTGGTCGCATGGCTACCCAGGTAAGTCAAAAACTCCAGTTAAGACAATAGAGTTACTGCTCTAAATTTACTGGGAACCCATGTGGTGTTCGAATGCATAACAGAATGAATTACTGATAGTCTTGTATTTAGATCTGCTTGGGCCATGGGTATGCCACTGCCTATCACAGATTCAAAACTGAAGCAGTGCAATGAGAAACTGGTCAGTCATATAACCAATGTGGGCTGTGGGAGGTACTACTCCTCAGATCATAAGAGAACTAGTTACCATATGAATGGGTGAGATAATGCTTTATCAAGTTAATTAGTACATTAACTGGATGGCTACAGAAAGTAGTGAAAAAAATTTCCCGAGTTTTCCCTGATTTCTAGAGCATATATCATGGAATTTCCTGATCATCTCTATTCATTCCCAGTAGAAATTTCCAACCAGAATGCCAAAATTTACACTAGAATGACTAAGCATTTAGACTGATAAATGTTACAAAGAGGTAAAAAGTACCATGAAACCTCTGCTCATTTATGGACGCACACGGGCCACAAACTTTTGTCCATAAATGGGAGACTCCCTTCAGTGGTTAAAATTTAAACACCATAACTTCACAAAGATTTTGCTGTGATTTGAAATGAAGTTTCAGATAAGTTTAAATGATGCATCTAGTTTAGAATCATTTAAGTGCAAAATGTTTAATACATTTTAATGAGCATAATTAATTGAAAAAGAAATGAACTTACGTGTCTAGATTTCTTACTACTGCAAACATTTCAGTAACTATTTTGCTGCATTCGAAGAGCTCTCATCTGTTGTTCTACAGTATCTCCCTCTCTCTGTGCCTGTTGCAAAACCTTTGCCTTTTTAGAGGCCAACTCTTTCAGCTGTGATGCTGCTTCCCTTTTCCTTTTAGAGAAGCCTTTTTTCCAGCTGTTCTTTGATTAGCAGTTTTTTTATTCATCAAACCTTGCTCTTGCATTTCGAGCACAATGGAACATCTGTTTCGTATTAGCCAGACCAGCAAGGCCACCCTTAGAAAGAACATGATCATAGACCCTTCTTCTGGCCACCAGTGGCAACTCGCTCATGTTCTCCCACAAACAGTCACTGTTGTGGGAGAACATGAGCGAGTTGTCACTGGTGGACATGTTGCAGATTTGGCAGCCTTGAAAGCTAATATCACATTGCATGTGAGAAACACCACAGAGGATCCTTTTTTTTTTGGATTGGAGGTTTAACGACCACCGTGAGCAACTCAATGGGCTATAAGCAGTCGCCCGTCCCTAATTTAGGGTCACTGGTTCCAGGGAAGGGAAAGAGCCAGTGCCGTAAGACAAACACAACATCCATGCCTCATCGGGATTCGAACCCGGACCCCGTTCGGACGAATGATCAGAGGCCATCGCTTAGACCACTGCGCTACCGGGGCGGCCACAGAGGATCAGTTACAATAAGCCATTGAACACAGTGTTCACCGCCTTCAGGTTTTACAACTTCAGAATGGGACCACATTGAGCAGTACCCCTTGCATTGCTAAGGTCAGTATCTATGTATAGCATGAGTGTCTTGTACATATAATTTTTGTTGCTTGCAGCGCCACAAATGCCTTACTGGTGAGTTTTGGTACTTCATTTTTTTTTTTTCTTCACAGAATTGTCTTCTGCATGTCCTCAAATGTCATTGTACCAAATTTGGTTGCATTTGGACTGTTAAATATCTTTTCAGACAGCGTTGAATAAGGGCAATTTAATTACGATCACCCTATATATGACACTTACTTCAGATCTCTGTCTTCCTCACCAAAACTGTCTAAGTACACAGAACCCCACAGGCAGGCTCGCTTTCCTCGAATGACAATAATTGTAGAGGAGTTCACAGCAAGGTACATAGCTGTACCAGCTCCACAGGATACAGAATGCTAAAAAAAAAAAGGGGGGGGGGGTATTTTTTGCTTCTCAGAAATATCAGATTTTCATAAAAGTTGTATCACATGAAAAAATTCAAATGGTAAAAACAGCACTTGAACCTTATATAATTACTAAAACATGAACAAATTAACAAACACAGTGCAGCAATTCAGTAATGAGACTGATTAAAAAAAAAAAAAGAGTAAAACACCTGGCTTGGGAAGGCATGGGTTTTTTGATAAGTTGTTTATAAGTTATGAGGTGGCAACAACATTTGTGTGAAAATTGCGCAGATGATTATTTACGCTGTGCTCGACATCATTCGGTGGCAGAACACTGTAACAGATTTATGATGGAGCAGAGAGCAAATATCCAGTTCTGTTTGAAAATCGGTAAAACTGCACCTGAGACAGTTGAATTGTCGTGTGATGCGTATGGGGCTAATTGCCTATCTTGTACACAAATATTATGGTGATATGCACTTTTCAAGGATGGGTGGGAAGATTTGGAAAATGATGAATTGAACTATGCACTGAGAATGGTTTGTATCTATCTAATACATTTTTCAACCACAAGTATATCCACACATATATATATACTTGGGAAAATCGTACTCTTGGTCAAAAGAGTGTGATAGATTGTTGTCTACGATCAGCATCTGAAACACTTAGTTGTTGACACTCATGTGATGAGAGGTGCAGATGTTGGCTCTGATCATTACTTGGTAGTGTCACGAGTGAAACTGAATGTTGGTTGGATTAAAAGGAATAGGAAAAAGCCCAAAATGGAAAGAATAAAGGTTGAAAGGCTCCCTAACAATCATCAGCGTTATTCTGACATACTCAGAGAACAACTGAAGGAACTGAAGTCTTGCGAGAGGGATGTAGAAAAGAAGTGGGAATGTTTTAAGAACTGTGTGGTTACTGCTGCTGAAGAGGTCTGTGGCACCACAATAGTGGGTAACAATAGAGGTGATGCTTGGTGGAATTGTGAGATTGAAAAGACTACTAGTAAAGAGAAAGAAGGAAGCCTATTTGGGGATGTTGCAAGGTAGAGTTTCTGAAAGTCGACAGAGTCAGCCAAAAGAAAGAAGATCAGGTTGCAGAAGTCCAAAATCAAGACAATGCTTGTGTGCTTTTATGACAGCAAGGTAATTCTGCATCACAAGTTCATTCCTAAAGGTACAACTGTTACTGGCAATGCTTACACATCTATTATGGTTTGGAACGATTGGGGAAGAGAATTGTTCGTGTCAGGCCAGAGTACAAAAATGGGCAAAGGTTCCTTCTTCACAATAATGCACTTGCACACAGAGCAGTCACTCTAGTTCACCAGAGGGTGGTGTAATATTTGGAAACTCATGATAGTGCTACTTAGTATAGTTGAAAAATTTTGCTCAACTTCAAGCTGCTGTACTTCAGACTCATTTGGAGGAAGAAAGAACATTTTTTATTACAACCAATTCTGGAAAAATATTTGTTGAATTGAGATGCAATTACTCTTGTATCATGTAGACACTAGAAAGCATTGCATATTTGGTTGAAGAGAACGTAATGTGCAATGACAAGGTACCCAAAGTCCAAGTCCTAGCCGCAGCACACCGACATGACAGCACGTAGGTGGATTAAAGCACCCCCGCAAGTGCCGTAAGGAACATTGCTGGGGTGTACCCCAATGCCATATCACATCGTCAATGCTGTCATGGGTTTGAACAGTTTTGAGAGAGAATTTTTGACCTGTAAGACCGTTACAAAGTCGGAAGACTCACAACAGTGGATATGGGCATGCTGAAGACATTAGTGGAGACAACCACAGATATCATATAAGGGACTAGATTGGCTGTCTGCTCTGTTGAGCATACGCTTACGCTGTGACAACCGTGGAGCCATATTGAGCGGGTTAATATGTTGAAGTGGGGCATATTACAAAGGATAATTTGGACTTGGTTACTGCGTAAATTGTGGTGAAAGCTTGCTCGGATATAAATCATTTGTTAAGAAATGAAAATATAATTGCGCTTACTTATTTGCCTTTTTCTCAATGTTGAAAAAAATATCTGGGAAGGCGTTAGTTAGTAAGATAAATTTAAAACTGGTATTGTATGCAAATACTGAAAATGACTGGAAAACATTTTTATGACTGTAATGAGGCAAAGATTTAAAATAATGAAAAAGCAAATGATATATTTGAAATCAATAAGTTGCTATTAAATCCAGAAAACTATTGATTTAAACCCAAAAATAATGGCTTCCACATACTTTACATAGGAAAGTTGAAATAATGTGATCTTTTTCCTTGCTAGCTGTTACCTGTGTCATTCTGATTTATTTATGATTTTGCTCAAAAATATTAATTTTATTAAAAATTGATACTTTGTAATTCACTGAGGAAATTTCAGTTTTTAACATTTTATTTATTTATTTTTGATTGAAGGTTTAACAACCACCGTGAGCAACTCAATGGACTATAAGCAGTCGCCCGCCCCTAATTTAGTGCCACTGGTTCCAGGGAAGGAAGAGAGCCAGTGCCATAAGACAAACACAACATCCATGCCTCACCAGGATTCAAACCTGAACTCTTCACGGACAAATGGTCATAAGCCAGCGCTTAGACCACTGCGCCACAGTGGCGGCTTTAACATTTTAAATTATTTATTACGACAAACATGAAACCAAAGGATGCATTAAATGTAAGCATTCATTAACAAAAAACCTCAAAATTATACACTGAGTGGCCACTTTATTATGACCACCTGACAGTTTTAAGCAAATGACCTATGGCTGAGGCTAGTATAAAAAGGGAAAGCTTAGAGCTTGCGACAGTAGTAGAAGTGATTTTTTGGTGACGAGATGGGTAAAAAATGTGATTTGACGAACTTTCAACATGGGATGATTGTAGGAGCTCGGAGCCATGGAGCGAGTATCATCGAAACCGCTGCATTGGTGAAATGTTCCAGAGCAGCTGCTGTTAAAGTGTTTAAAGACTGGACTGTCAGCCAAAAAACTGGGTCTCTACGTGCAACGTGTGGTCGTCATTGACTAGTGACTGCTTGGGCGGAACGGAGAGTGTCCAGACTGGTAACAGACAACAGAAGGGCAACAGTGCAGCAAATTACAGACCATCTTAATCAAGGATCCCCTCAAATGATCTCTGCATGCACTGTTCACCGTACACTGCATCGGATGGGATATGGCAGCCGAAGGCCTGTTCGAACATCTTTGCTGTCTGCAGTTAACAAGAGAAAACGTCTCCAGTTCGCACAGGAGCACAAGGATTGGAGAGTCGATAATTGGAAACAAATTATGTGGTCTGATGAATCACGTTTTAAGTTGCACCATGCCGATGGCCGAGTGAGAATTTGGCGGAAACAGCACGAAAGCATGGACCCCAAATGCATTGCTACAACCCTTCAAGTTGGGAGGCAACGTTATGGTTTGGGGAATGTTTTCCTAGTACGCTTTGGGCCCTTTAATGCATGTTGATCAAAGTCTGACTGGTATATCATATCTAAACATTGTTGCGGACCAAGTGCATCCTGTCATGTGGATGGTTTATCCCAATGGCGACGGCTACTTTCAACAAGATAATGCGTCCTGCCATAGTGCTCATATTGTACAGGATTGGTTTCAGGAACATGCCGGTGAGTTTACTTTGCTTAGGTGGCCCCCACAATCTCCAGATCTCAACCCCATTGAGAATTTGTGGGATGAAGTTGAACGAGCCATCAGACAGCTGGATCCACAACCCTGCAATATCACACTCCTGGAAAGTGCTATTCATCAAGCATGGTCTCAGATTCCACAAACCACCTATAAACATCTCATGGAGTCCATGCCACGAAGAATCGATGCAGTATTAAAGGCAAAAGGTAGCCCAACGAAGTACTGAGGGGGTGGTCATAATAAAGTGGCCACTCAGTGTATAATGTCACAGCAAATTAAAAATAGTGTGATTTTTTTTTTCTTATACCGCAGATGACGGAATGACGTTTCTTTTGAATTTAAGCCCTGGCCGAATCTGAAATACTGCAATATTTTGCAAGAGCCTTGACATTGCAGTTTGCACTACGGAATATAATTGTTTTTTCACTTAAATATTATGACTTCCTTCGCTAAATGTGTACTAACTGCTTAGAATCTGAATATAAATAGCAAATCACAGTACCAAACTCGCATTCCGTTGACTTAATGCAAAATAGTTTTGCTTAAATGGAGAGCGACGACCTGCTGAAAATGGCGCCTACATTGTGACACCTCAAGGGCTAGGTGTCCAATCTAGCTTCTTGTATATGGATATCTGTGAGACCGACCCATGTGTGACCAGTGCTGCCACTGACGCGCTGTAGATCGTAAATTAATCAAAAACCAAACCAAAAAAGGGACCCATAATTACAAATTCTATGTGTCCTTTGGGACTCACATTTTATTTCGGATCTTTTTAACATGCCATCTGGTAAAAGTCGAATTCATGAGGATTAGGGAAAGAACGAAAACAGCCAGCGCCGTCCCTCAAGATTATGTCCCAGATCTTTTAATCAATATTGGAACATCAAACATATTGTATTAATATTGGAACAGTTGAAATTTAAAATTTGAAAAACAAACAAACTTACATTTAATGAGAGCAGTGAACAATTATACTGTACTAAAAGTTGTATGTCTACTTCAATGACTGTTCATTAAAAGTCAAAAAAATTGTTCAAGAGTAGTACTGTACTAAAAGTTGTATGTCTACTTCAATGACTGTTCATTAAAAGTCAAAAAAATTGTTCAAGAGTAGTCATCACACAGTTCCTGTGTTTTGAAAAGTAAAAACTGCTCTGGTGTTCTGAGCTGATTTAAAATGCATTTACATTATGATAAAATTTAGTGGAAAATGATAAAATTTATTTCGGTCAGTACTTGATTTTTTTAAAAGATTGCATTCAAAGAGCTTAAATTAAAGTGTCGAACAATGTACATTACATTTTTTTTCATTTGCTTATTTTCATATAAATACTATACCGTGCAAATTAATTGGGACAAGCTATTTTATTCTCAGAATTGTAATGTGATCGCCAGTTGATGTCGGAAACCCATGTAAACCGGTTTTATCAGCTGTGAGGTGGTGTGACTGTTAGAACTTGATAGTAAAAATGTGGTCTGACTGGTTTTAAACAAGAAATAGGCACTTCAGCTGTGAGCTTTTGTGTGTGACAGGTGGATGTTAGTTTTGGCTCTCTGTGAGTACGTGTTGCATTCCTGTATTGAAAAATGGATATTTCCCCAAGGAAGCGTGCAAAAATAATTGCTCTGAAGGATCAACACTTCTATGACAGTGAGATATATCGCTTCTGCAGTTGGTGTAGGCAAATCAAGTGTATCAAGACTGCTTATGCGATACAATGCATCTGGATCATCGTCTCCAAAAAGGAGAGGTAAATGTGGAAGAAAACAAAAAACAACTCCACGAACCAATAAATATCTAATCAGAAGTAGTAAAATGAATCCAAAAAAAAAAAAAAAACAAGCACTGACCTTCAAAGAGATTTATTGGCTAGTGGTTGTGATGTTAGTGATTCAACTGTACGCCATAGGCTTCTGGAAGTTGGCCGGAAGGCAAGAAGACCAACGAAAAAAACAATATTTGAATGCAAAAATGAAGATAAAACGTTTAGCACGGGCCAAAAAATATAAATCATGGACTGCTGACGACTGGAAAAAGGTAATTTTCAGTGATGAAACTCATTTATTTGTGCAGGGTTACCAAGCAAATGTCATTAGACGAAGCAACTGTGAACCCTTAAGACCTGAGCATGTCAAACAAACTGTAAAACGGGTCTGGGTCAAAACACCGACACCCAAAACACCGACAGGACAAAACACCGACACCCGAAACACCGACACCCAAAACACCGACAACCAAAACACCGACAGGACAAAACACCGACAAGCCAAAACACCGACAGGACAAAACACCGACAGGACAAAACACCGACAGGACAAAACACCGACTGGACAAAACACCGACAGGACAAAACACCGACAAACTGTCAACATTTTACTTCAACAGTTTTAAACTTCAAGCCTTGTATCGTACTTCTTTGACAATAGTCGGCGCTGCAGTACCAATGCAAAATTTCCTTTGTTAAAACTGCAGTAAGGAGCTATATAAAAATTTCAGTTTTTCCTGTATATGTAAAATTGATTGTTTGTATGTCCGCTATACAAATCGACAGTTTTCAATTTAGAACCACCAAATTTGGTATACTACCTCATGGTACTCTAAGTTAGACCGTAAACCCTTTTTGGAATGGATCGAGGCCCGGGTCAAGGGGGCCCATACAAAATTTTCGTAAAATTTACAGTTTTCAATTTAGAACCACCAAATTTGGTATAATATCTCATGGTGCACAAAGTTAAACAGCTGACCGTTTTGGAAAGTGGTCGGGGCCCGGGGTCAAGAGGGCCCCATACAAAATTTTCGTAAATTCTACAGTTTTCAATTTAGAACCACCAAATTTGGTATAATATCTCGTGGTGCTCTAAGTTAGCCGTAGACAGTTTTTGGAAGGGGTCGGGGCCCGGGGTCAAGTGGGCCCATACAAAATTTTAGTAAAATCTACAGTTTCCAATTTAGAACCACCAATTTTGGTATACTATCTCATGATACTCAAAGTTAAACCGTTGACCATTTTGGGAAGTGGTCGGGGCCCGGAGTCAAGAGGGCCCCATACAAAATTTTCGTAAAATCTACAGTTTTCAATTTTGAACCACCAAATTTGGTATACTACCTCATGGTACTCTAAGTTAGACCGTAAACCCTTTTTGGAATGGATCGAGGCCCGCGTCAAGGGGGCCCATACAAAATTTTCGTAAAATTTACAGTTTTCAATTTAGAACCACCAAATTTGGTATAATATCTCATGGTGCACAAAGTTAAACAGCTGACCGTTTTGGAAAGTGGTCGGGGCCCGGGGTCAAGAGGGCCCCATACAAAATTTTCGTAAATTCTACAGTTTTCAATTTAGAACCACCAAATTTGGTATAATATCTCGTGGTGCTCTAAGTTAAACCGTTGACCATTTTGGGAAGTGGTCGGGGCCCGGAGTCAAGAGGGCCCCATACAAAATTTTCGTAAAATCTACAGTTTTCAATTTTGAACCACCAAATTTGGTATACTACCTCATGGTACTCTAAGTTAGACCGTAAACCCTTTTTGGAATGGATCGAGGCCCGCGTCAAGGGGGCCCATACAAAATTTTCGTAAAATTTACAGTTTTCAATTTAGAACCACCAAATTTGGTATAATATCTCATGGTGCACAAAGTTAAACAGCTGACCGTTTTGGAAAGTGGTCGGGGCCCGGAGTCAAGAGGGCCCCATACAAAATTTTCGTAAAATCTACAGTTTTCAATTTAGAACCACCAAATTTCGTATACTACCTCATGGTACTGTAAGTTAGACCGTGAACTCTTTTTGGAAGGGACAGAGGTCAAGGGGGGCCCCACACAAAATTTTCGTAAATTCTACAGTTTTCAATTTAGAACCAACACATTTGGTATACTACCTCATGGTACTCTAAGTTAGACCGTAAACCCTTTTTGGAAGGGATCGGGGCCAGGAGTCAAGGCGGTCCCATACAAAATTTTCGTAAAATTTTCAGTTTTCAATTTAGAGCCACCAAATTTGGTATACTATCTCATGGTGCTCAAAGTTAAACCGTAGACAGTTTTTGGAAGTGGTCGGGGCCCGGAGTCAAGGGGGGCCAATACGAAATTTTGGTAAAATCTACAGTTTTTAATTTAGAACCACAAATTTGGTTATCTCATGGTAATCCGAGTTAGCCCCTGGACGGTTTGGGGAACGGGTCATCGGGGCCCGTTGTCAAGGGGCCCCATACAAAATTCTCGTAAAATCTACAGTTTTTAATTTAGAACCACCAAATTTGGTATACTACCTCATGGTACTTTAAGTTAGACCGTAAACCCTTTTTGGAATGGATCGGGGCCCGTTGTCAAGGGGGCCCATACAAAATTTCCGTAAAATCTACAGTTTTCAACTTAGAACCGCCAAATTTTATATACTATCTCATGGTGCCCTAACTTACACAGTAGATGGTTTTGGGAAGGAGTTGGAGCCTTGTATTGGTCGGAGCCCGGGGTCACAGGGCGCCCACCCAAACTTTTCCATACAATCTACAGTTTTCAGTTTAGAACCACCGAATTTGGTATACTATATCATGGTACTCTGAGTTTTACCGTAGACGGTTTTGGAAGGGGTCGGGCCCGGCGTGAAGGGGGACCATACAAAATTTTCGTAAAAGTTCCATTTTGTACTTTTAAGAACTTCAACGCAATTTAGCACTCCAATATCCGATGTACGGTCTAAGTTGGAGACCGTAGATAACAACAGAGTGAGAAAATATCTATTTAATGGTGTATTAAAAACACAAATGAGTAAACGTTAGTTTTCACCACCAACGGACTGCTTCATCAGGCAGAAATACAATGTAATGTAAAAAGAGAGTTCCAGATATTCAAAATGGTAAACAAAAGGATGATCAATGCCAATGTCAAGTCACATGCACTCGACGTGTCATAGGTACATTGCATTTCAGTGTCGCTGGATTTTCAGAAGCGCAAGCCAGTGCACGGCTCTTCTATAGATGTCTTTTCGAAGGTAAATATTTCCACTCCATTTCCTTTCTTTTTTTGTTTCGTATAAGTAAATTAAGTAAATCAATTTTTTTCACAATTTCAGCCATCCCTGCTCCTACTTTTTTTTTTTTTTTTTGCAGAAATACTACTGCATCAGCCAGACACTGGCATTGGCGGGCATTAATTTGGAAGAACCCTGCTTTTCACATGGACAACTTAACGTTGCGTGCTCAAGGGTTGGCAATCCTGAAACTCTTTATATTTTTGCTCCCAATTGATAAACTAAAAGTAGAGTTTATCAAAAAGCAATAACCTAAATGAATTAAAATAAATTTACTGGAAAATTACAGGAATACCTTTTTAATATATTAACTTTCACCAGGTGAGCTTGGTGTTTCCACGAATAGTAATATTTACCCGGGAAATACCGGGTACCCCTGCTAGTTTGAGATATAAATTACCTCGGTTTTGCAGATTTTTCTCAGCTACATAGGTTACGTTTTTAATTTCGTATTTTTTAATCGCGGGGACCTGGGCAGTTTCAACAATTCTTAGTCACCTGTACTCATGTTCATAACGTTTATATAGCAAGACATGTTAATGCTTTTAAACGTACATAAAATGCCTAAGTGATTGTCCAAAAATTATGGGCGCCCCGCTGGCGCAGTGGTCTAAGCGATGGCCTCTGATCATTCGTCCGTAAGGGGCCCGGGTACGAATCCCGGTGAGGCATGTATGTTGTGTTTGTCTTACGGCATTGGCTCTCTCCCTTCCCTGGAACCAGTGACCCTAAATTAGGGACGGGCGACTGCTTATAGCCCATTGAGTTGCTCATGGTGGTCGTTAAACCTCCAATCAAAAAAAAAAATTATGTTTTTTTTAAGTCCATTGTGTTTTTCCTTCATACTGGCCCCCATTTATTCCATCATATTGGACCTGGCCACGCATATCATGAAAGCTGAAATCTTCAAAATTCAAAAAAAAATTGAAAATAAAATGTTAGTCCTTTGCCCGTGGTATCCGTTAGTGAACAAAAGAATAAATCATTTTGCTCTGTTTTTAAGTCGTTTTCTATTGAATTATATAATGAAGTAAATTTTTACAAAAAAATCAACGTGCCACGTAGCATTTCCATTTTTCACAATAAAGCGTTTTTATAGCTTTTGCCATGTCTCTGTTATTAATTTATTAAACGTAAAATTTTATTTGGGATTCCTGCCTACCCTTGGAATTTGGCTACTTGGCACGTCTCTGGTTCTCGCTATGACGTCACAGCCCCCATGAACCGTTCTTTGCAGAAGCTTAGAATACTAATCTTGAAACAAAGGAACGACCCAGACCTTCTTTTTCTATAGCCCTGGTACGTCGCCACCTTTACGAAAGCTCAGAGATGTAATAGAAAAGATAAGCAGACAATGTATTGAAGAAAGAATAAGATTTCTCCCTTCAGCCAAGGACTAGCAGGAAACACCCCAGAGACATCACTGCCCACGTACAACACCCAGGGTGTTGCGGGGTACTGCAAGTTTTAACCACAGGAAAAAACCCTGGGAGAAACCCAGTTTCTCCCAGCCTCACAATGCGCTTTGTTGGTATGATAGAGATAAGCAACAAACTGCGGCCGAAAAATTATCTTGCAATGAAAGCTATTACCTCCCACCCAGAGCTGCCTCCCAACTATCTAATGACCTTCATTTACTTACACTCCTACGAAAAGGTGAGAGGGGAGCAGGTTATTAAATTCGTTAACCTTGGACCGAACCCAAATCCTCGGAGCGAGGAAAAATCACGTTACCTAAGAGCACTAGTCTTTTTGTAATCAGTCTGTTTCTCAGTTCCATGAGTAACAGAGGTTTTGAAGAAGTTCCAAGCACAACCATGTCGGAAATATGTACGTTTGTCGATTTACAAAAGGGAGGGAAAAAACTGAGTTTAAATTGATTTCTTTTCCTTAAAGAAAGACAACGGTGTAATAAATTTTACTGGATATGCGATCAGAAGAGTAATGGCTGCAGAAGTAGAGCAATTACATCACTTGCAGGTGAAGAACATTATCTTATAAGTGCGTCCGAGCATAACCATGCTCCGGAAAGTGCTCGATCTAAAGTAGCCCAGAAGATTGCGGACATCTAAGAGAAGGCCAGAACCACCAACGATTTACCCCTGCGAATTATACAGGATGTAGCCTCCGAAATGTCTCTTGTGGCTCATCAGAGCATGCCGTCGAAAGAAGCACAGAGGAAATTGATAAAAAGAACTAGGAGGGTTGAAATGCCACCTGAACCTGCAACTGTGGAAATACTAAATATACCTGAGTTCTTAAAATACACAGAGGACGGGGAATTATTCCTATTAAAAGACTTGTATGAGAGGAATGAAAAAAGTTTAATTTTTTCAACAGAAGCTAACCTCAAAATGTTGAGTGAAGCTGCATTTTGGGTGATGGATGGGACTTTTAAAACAGTGCCCAATATTTTTAAACAGCTGTATTCCATTCACGGTCCCGTGGGTCCTATGAACAACTGTAGAGTTTTGCCGTTAGTTTACGCTCTGATGACTAGCAAATCGCTAACCAGTTACTTCTCATTCTTTGAAGAGCTAAAGACATTTGCCACTCAGAAAGATATTATTTTAGATCCACAGTGGGCGATCACTGATTTTGAGATGTCAGTCATCAATGCTGTAAGGGCCGCCTTTCCAGGCGCTAGACACCACGGATGCTTCTTTCATCTTGGGCAAAACATTTGGCGCTAAGTTCAGGCTACTCCTGGCCTGCAATCGAGATATTGTAGTAATGAAGAGTTCAGCTTGATAGTTCGACATCTTCCGGCGCTTGTTTTTCTTCCTCCTGAAGATATTGATAATGCCTTTAACGAGATAAAACTATTGTTTGATGACGAAGCGGAAGATTTAGTCAAATGGTTTGAAGAGTACTATGTCTTGGGAAAAGTTCGTCGTACAACACGTAGCAGTGAAGAACGGCGAAACGAGCCAATCTTCCCACCAACTCTGTGGTCAGTGAATTCAGGAGTGATCCCA
Organism: Macrothele yani; assembly: GCA_039090855.1. Classification (NCBI taxonomy): domain Eukaryota; kingdom Metazoa; phylum Arthropoda; class Arachnida; order Araneae; family Macrothelidae; genus Macrothele; species Macrothele yani. The sequence goes on from CM077012.1 coordinate 4,230,043, forward strand.
CGCATTCAGTGCTTTTTACAGTGCTTTACAGTGAATCGCGGTTTTGTCTCACCACGGATGATCGCCGTGTGAGAGTCTGGAGAAGACGTGGCCAACGGCGGATTCCTCTGCCATTGTGGAGGACCACACGGCCCGACAATGTAGCATCATGGTGTGGGATGCTATCAGCGCCAACAGCTGCTCACCGCTGGTACGTAATACTGAACATTGACTGCAGGGCTGCCCATACGCCGTTTTTCAGCAGGATAACGCCCTGCCGCCTACCTCTCGGATCAACCTGAATGCTTTACACGGTGTGCGGATGCTTCTGTGACCAGCACGATCCCCGACCTCTCGCCCATCGAGCATATGTGGGACACGATTGGACGTCTGTTGAGTACCCTCCCACCCCCGCAAAATGAAGATGAACTGTGGACGCGGATCAACACCACATACATGGTCCACGATACCCCAGGACTCTATTCGGACTCTCGTTGCCTTGATTCCACGTCGGAGTCAACGCTGTATCACCCAAAATGAGGGCCGCACTCCTTATTGATCATCCTGCATATTCGGCCACTGGAGGGTGTTCCAGGGCTGCGTAGGGTGCCGAATGTAACAGTGACCATTAAATCATTTGTTATAATTTTTTTTGTCTGTATGTGACAATTAAATCATTTGTTCAGGACCCACTTGGCTATCTGTGTGTGCAGTTTGGTCAGTTTTCGAGCATTCCTTCATGGTGTGGCATTTTCCCTGTCAGGCAGTGTATTTTACAGTGCTTATATATTGAAACTAAAACTCCTGATAAAGGTTTCTATTTTATATACATTTCATAGTAAGAATTTTATTTTGGATTCAAGCTTTTCTTCTTTAACTGCTGAAATAAAATTTGTCTGTACAGTTTTTAAAAGCGGATTTTCATTTCCCAGAATTCATAAGAATCTGCGTATTCGGTTACATAGAAAATGTCGTACATTAGGAAGTTATAATTTTCTTCTTTAACTGCTGAAATAAAATGTGTTTGTACCGTTCTAAATACAGTTTTGAAAAGCGGATTTTCATTTCTCAGAATTCGTAAGAATTCGTTTTCAGTTACATAGAAAATATCGTACATTAGGAAGTTGTAATCGTACTAGTACAAGCTTGGGTTTAAACCGCATGAACGTACTACACTCTACATTATTCTTTCAAATGTTAAATTTCAGTGTTATGTGAAAATCATTAATTAAAACAACTGGAAAAACAATTCACAAGAAACAGTTCGTTTCATCTTGCAATTCGAGTTGAAAGCCAGGATTTTAACGGATGTTCTCGTATAAATGTATTTACATGTGTATATTAATAAACGCATTTTATTTCTCTATTGATAACTTTTCCCCCACTATTCAGGAGGCTTGAATAGTGAAACCAAATAAGACGGCTTTATTAATATTCACGTCAACTATGAAATTCTTCAACAGCTCTTTTTATCCACTCATATCAATGTTTGCCGGCTCAGTCCACGGAATCGAAGTTTCTTTAGCAATGTTCTTTGTCCCTAACGTATCGCTTCCAACGAAGTACGGAAGTGATACGTTATTAGGGCACAAGATGACGGTTGCTTCTTCTTCATGACTGAAGGGAGTGCCCGTTAACCGCTGTTAAGATGTTCTATTGTGTGCAGGCTATTGTTAATGTTATTCGTAGTGCACATATTCTGTACCATCTGAAACTCACCGTTGTTTAGAAGTTACCGCTATTCGGTGATGTCTCTTCAATAAAACTCGGTGAATGCACAGTAAAAATAAACAACAGGTAATATTTAATAACATTTAATTTACTGGCGTTTAAAATACTTCATACAATACACTTTTGACATCGTTCGTATAATTACTGAAAGCTGTGGTAAAAGGCCTCTTTCGTTATTTTCTTCAGCTGGGTTGTCACGCCGTTTGAATGTTAGAAATATCAATGAATTTCTTCTTTTTAGTGCTGATATCGAAGGGGAGGGGGATCACTCACTGAGCCGGCGCCAGATCAATATAATACCGTGGGTTATTCAATGCAGCAACGGCTCGCTTACCAAGAAATTTCTCTACTGTCTCTGCCGAATAGGACTACGATTTGTCATGCTACGAGACCATGTGCAAAGGTCGGCCCTACCTTGCACATGGTCATCATTTAATGTGTTTCAACCAGTTCCGGGCGATTCGCCCAACGAGGATTGGTTCAATGCCGATTGGTCCAATGTCCGATTCGTCCAATGGTACGATTGGTCCAATGCCGATTCGTCCAATAGTACGATTGGTCCAACGCCGATTCGTCCAATTTTATCATCTTACCAACGATAAACTGTAATATTTTTCCAGAAAGGAATAATGATTTAAATTTTTCTGCTTATTATATCCTTTTGAAAGAGCATTTCCGTATATTTGGTAATTGTAAACATTTTACATAAACCTGGTAAAAGGCACTCAATGGAGCATTTCTCAGCTGTTTGCAAAGCACCTAGGAGCGGGCCTTTTTACAATATTTTTTAAGTTACAACCTAGATATTTGGTATTTGTAAACCTTTTATAAAACCTTATAAAAGGCACTCATCGTATCATTTCTCAGGTCTTTACAAGGCACCTAGGCCGCGGTACTTTTTAGAAGTTTTTAAGTTACAACCTAGATATTTGGTATTTGTAAATATGTTACAAAACCTAATATAAATCACTCGTCGTATCATTTATCAGGTCTTTCCAAGGAACCTATAGGCAGGGGCCTTTTTTTGCAGAGTCGTGTCTTAGGGATTTCATTAAAACATTCAAAGTTTTAGAAGATTAAGCAATTGAAATAGAAAATAATACTCTTTAGCTTTATCATACGGAATTTTAAATGGCAAGAAATACAGGATTTAAAATATTTATCTGACTTCCCATTTAGGGATATAATAAAAATGAGGAAAAGTGAGGAGCACTTAGCGCCCACGCAAGCCCAGATATGCCGCCATTTCTACAAGAGTATATATATATAAAACATTGACATACATGACGGGCGTCTCCTTAACTATTGTAGCCAAAAAATATCTCTTATGGGGACATATACTAATCAATTGTATAAAACTAAAAACAGAATTGGAAATTACTGGTTTTGATATTAAATAACCATAAACTGAAAACTGAGGCTTCAAGAAAGCCCTCAAGCAATTATGCGTAGTTTCAGCTAAAATGAACTGTTCTAATTTTATTATTTTTTTTTTTCCGGTTGCAAACTTTTCCCAAATTCGTGGCAATTTTATTTTCAGTATTAACGATACTTATATTTGAAAGTCGTTTCTGTTTCATATTAGATCAAAAGTAATTTTTCGTGATTTTAAGTTCGGAAAACGATCTTTTCTCTCAAGCCACTGTTTCAGACAGTAGAAATTTGCACAGGGGGATGTGTTCACCTTAGGCAATCAGAAAAGTCCCCAACAGGAAAACTCTCCCACATCGAAAAGGTCCCCCATCGGAAATGCCCCTCACAGGAAAAGTCTCTCATCTTTTTCAGTCAGGGACCATGCACAAATTGCATTTGACACAAAATATCGAACGTGGGGGAGATTTCCGGGGTCATCATTTCTATTCCCACGCTGTTTAAAACAAGTTGCAGCCGTACAAAGTGCTCAATTATGTGGGGGAAATTTCCGGGATCGGCATTTCAAACTTTTACCGCAGTTTAGAGTAAAAATCGGTTTACAATTAGCAGGGTTGGGTGAGGGAAATGTCCAGGTTGGTATTTCCACTTTTACCGCGGTTTTTAGTGGAAAACGGTCTTACAATCAGCAGGCTGACAGGGTGAGGGGAAATTCCGGGGTCCGGATTTCTTTTCCATCGTTCTCATGTTCATAATGTTTACGTAACAAGTCAATAATATTGCGATGTTACGCAGGCAGAAAATATTATTAGGCCTAACGCCTAAGCCCTTCTAAAAGTTTTCATTCCGTCATTTCCATATTCCTAAAATTTACGTAACAAGTAATGTCAGTAATACTGCGCTATTACTTATACACCAAACATTGATTAATAGGCCGTAGGCCTAGAGCTTTTTCTTCGCCTATGCGATATTTGTAAAATTTACAAAAAAGTCAAGTTAATAGCTTGGCGAGTTAACTTTTCTTCGCCTAAGTGTGTTAGACCTAATAATATTTTCTGCCTGAGTTGTACCGCGGTAATAATAATTTGAAATGTTACGTAAACGTTTTGAACATGAGCACGATGGAATAAAACATGCAGACCCCGGGATTTCCCCCACCCTGTCAGCTTGCTGATTGTAAGACCGTTTTTTTACTGTAAACTGCGGTGAAATTACACTAAAAAACTTAGGAAAACCGCTAAAAACTGTGGTCACAGTTGAAATACTAACCCGGAAATTTCCCTCGCCCCATCCAGTTACTTGTAAGACCGTTTTTACTAAAAAGTGCGTAAAAGTCGAAATGCCGACACCGGAAATTCCCCCACCCGGTCCAGCTAATTGTAAGACTGTTTTTACTTTGTATACACGGCGGTAAAATTTGAAATGACGACCACGGAAAATTCTCCCACATATTTGTGCTCGTTGAAAGGATGCAACTTGTTTTAAACAGCATGAAAATGGTTACTGTGAGAGCGGGAACTTCACTGATGCACGACACATAATTAATGGAACATTAAGCCTGTGTAATCAGGAAATCACACATGAAATGAACTAGTAAAAAATACATTAGGTTTTATAATGTAATACAAAAATTAACGTATGTTGTATGGGTGTACGACGAAAAACCTCCATATATGTATTTTTCTAATTGAACCTAGAATGTATTCCACAAAGACAAAGAACTTTCGAAAGTTCCAGAACATTTTGTAAAATATTTGAAGGCTACAAAGAAAGCCAGAAGTACTCACGCTCAGGAAAAGATACACCTTTCTCGAGTACGATAAAGATCGACCCATTAAGATAATGGCATCCGGCAAACTTTGTTTAACGAACAGACGCCGAGAAGTCTGGCTGTCTACACATCAGCATTGTATGTGGACAGGAAAATGTATTGCGTTCATATATGCTTGTATCTCTTGCGGTAGGTTAAGCCCGTCTAAGAAACGCCACCGATCAAACGATCCGGCTATCCAGTGGAAAGAATAAACGCCCGCAGAACGGATAGGCACGTCGACGCCATCGAGGGGAAAAGGAGCAAACGCGCTGGCCACGAGGACCTCGCTTGCCAACAGGGAGAGTAGTAGTAGGCCCTCGGGCCCAGGAAGCGGCAGTAACGTATATACGTACAGTGAGGAAGCGAACGAAGACAGAGCGCCAAGCGAAAAGGGTAGTCTGTCGGTTGTTCACGGAACGAACGGAGAGGATCAGGAAGCTTCAGCTGACGCGACTCGAAGGTTTTTCGGGTGCGTGTGTACTCAGAGTAAAGGTACGAGATGGTCCAGTCATACCATATACGGTGATGGAACTATTATTTTCTAGGTTAAGGAAAATCGGCGGCACAGGTCTCAGGAAGACAGACTCTCGAGATTTCTTCCGTTAACCGGAGAAGCGTAATTTAGAAATTTGGTGAAACAGGTCCCCGAGACGGGAACTCTCACCGATTGCGTTGTTCTTCAGGTAGATAGGAAACCACGGAGAGATACAGGTTTTAGGCATTATCGAGAAAGACTCTCTCTCTAGTTCACGAGTATCGGTAAATGATAGGCGCCAGTTTATAGGTTGGCCGATTACAAACTTTTCTCTTTACACTGGAAGAAAGACATTTGATTTATCACTACGGAGAGCGTTTCTTTTTCTACGGACAAGCTTACCTGCAAAAGCCTCCCATATTATTCATTAAATGTTGTTACATTTCAATCAAATATTTCAGCAATTACTTTGTAGTCATTGGTAGTTTTTATCTGTAGTTTTTCGGCAGTCTCAATCTATCCTCCTGGTTCACAAATATTCTTTATAGTAAAGTGGGGAGGAGCGTCCGTTCACTCAATATTAATATTGGGGTAAGTTCATATGAACGAACCTGGTGCTTCTATTGGCTGTGAGGGGGTCCTATAACGTAGACGACTGCTAAACATATTTAGGGCGTGGCCACATAATTAGCTGGGTACGTTCGCCCCTACAGTTACCTCAGAAATCTCTCCCACAATTAATATTTTGTGTAAACTGCAATTTGTGCACGGTCCCTGACTGAAAAAGGTAGAGGACTTTTCCTAAGGGAAACTTTTTCAATGTCGGGAACTTTTCCGAATGAGGGACAGTTTTCCTGAGTGGGAGTTTTCCTGTGGGGAAGTTTTCCTGTGAGAGACTTTTCCGTCCATCATTAGCAATATCATTCTTTCCACCACGCGAAAAGCTGAAATTACATCAACACGTAGTGCAAAATGCATGTTTTTCATTTTTTTGAAGATTTTGCAATACACGAGAATTCCGCAGAACACGCATCACGGAATATTTTATAGTAACCCCCCCCAATCCCCTTTTATATTGCTGCTCATAGCGAATCACTAATATTAAATTTATTGACACTTGAAAAAAAATGCAAGTAAAACTGATATAGTAAAACAATAACCGCTTAAAGAGATGCAATTTGCAGAAGAAAAAAATAGTACCCCAACATATTAATTGAATATACCAAGACATTTTTATGCACGTTAACGAGCGACGAACAAAGCACGGTTGGAAAGCGTAGAAAACTTAAGAAGCAGTGGCTCGAATGAACATTGGATTTACTTTTTTTTTTTTTTTTTTTTTTTTTTTTTTTTTAACTTCCTCTTAGGTCAAATTTATTGCAAGAGAAGAAGTTACGAAACCATGCCCCAACGCATTCTTAATTTCACAAAACTGGCAGCTTTTGCTTAATTTCGTCATGTTGGGTATCGATCTGGGCTTAAAAATTCCACAGATTTAAAATCCGTTTGAATTTTTTTCTACGATAACTACGTTCTGAAATAGAATTTTGAACTGGGAGAAATAAAGACACGTGCTGGAATGCAAAACACACCCCACGCTGGCCTACTGAGAAGTTGCGACCCGGGGGACGAACAACGCATTGTCTGAAAAGGAGAGGAAGGGGTGGGGCATAGCGAGAGAGAAATAGAGAGAGATGGACAGAACCAAGCCCAAGATTAAACAAGACCACTTAGTTGGCGCAGTCCAGTTTAAGCGCGGCGCAAGTTTTACTGTTTTAGTGTCTGAAACAACGCAAAACAATAAACCTAAACCGTGGAAAAACTGCTGCAAATGTTCCCACATAAACACATGTAACTGAAAAGTTATTCGTAATTTACATCGGCGCTTTAATTTGAATGGATTAAGTTAAATAAAAAAAGTTCCGTAAATGTTACGGGTAAATCGTAAAACTTGGCAGGTATGTGCTATCATATTGTCGAAATTTAAGCATCAGGACCTGCTTTGAATTTGGGATATGGTGTACACCCGCCGAAATTTTAATTTCGTATATGCCGTGTGGCCCAACGCACGTTTGGGACATGATGTACACCCACGTGATTTGTCCACCCGCTGAATTTTTAATTTGCATGTAGTGTGACCCAACACACGTTTTGAAAAAGAATCCGACTTGTCTCAGCTGGGGGGAGGGGGGATCCCAAAATAAAGCAAATGCAATGCAAATCAAAAACAACACACCAGATCTCTACGGGAAATGGCAAATTCGTACTAGGGAGATTGCCCCCGCCCCGATCAGCGACGTTACGGGGTCATAGATAAAATGCATACGCCGCAATTGCGTTTCTTTCACAGATCTTGTCAAAGTGTGGAAGTTTTCCTAGTAGAACAAAACGAAATGTACGTGTTTTCCTAGGGATATAAATGCGTTTGTAAGATCATAACGACACAAGGTTTATGTAGAAGCTTTGCCACTCACTAAATCTTGAGTTATGGCTTTAATATTTCGCATGTCATGCAATAAAGGCTAATTTACAGGGACTCAACAAATCGATCTTCAGGTGTTGACAAGATACCCACGTTACGGGCCTTTTTCGGAGATTTTAAATTACAACCTTGATATTTCGTATTTGTAAACATTTAATAAAACATAATAAAAGTCACTGAACAGATTATTTCAATGGATCAGTTCTCAGCTCTTTACAAGGCGCCTAGGCAGCCGGCTTTTTAGATTTAAGTTACAACTTAGATATTTGTTATGCAACTTAGATATCCTTGTTAACAGTTTATAAAACTTAATAAAAAGCACTCAACAAATTATTTCGCGGTTCTTTACAAAGCACCTTGGCCGCGAGCCTTTTTAGATTTCAAGTTACAACCTAGATATAGTTAGAGCTTTTAGAGCCCATGAAAAATATCATATATGTTAGTTTACCTTTAGGGGTTTAACACCCCCTTAATTCAAAATTTTCTTTCGTCTATTGATAGCGTAGTCTAATGTTTTAAGTTTGAGCTTCTTGAACCCATAAGAAAGGTAATATATATTAGTTTAGGTTTGGGGTAACGCCCTTAAATTTCAACATTTCTAAAACAAAGTGCAATTTTTATAAGGTTCATAAATATTTATTTGATCAGTTTTCTTACACTAGATCGGAAACGTCCTCAGACGTTACGCATTATCTACAAATTATCCGTAGTGGGCATGTGTCCGGTGGGCAAGTGTCCTGTGGGCTTTAGTCCGGACCTCCCTCTTCTTATACTTCCCAGTTATGTCAATATGATTAACTTGATACGTAAATGTTATGAATATGACATCGATAGAATAAATACTGTTTAAAAAGCCTAGGCTTTTAAACAGTAATAGTAAATGACGGAGAAATTTACTTCGTTATAATATATATATATTAATTTTCCAGTAATATGTTTAAAGTCACTGAAAAATTGGCCTCCATATATAATACTGCAATAGCTTCCAAACAACTTTGATACTATTCTTTATGTTTTCTTAAATTCAAGTACCTGGTTTACACACAAATTGTAGAATATATCAGAAGGAAGCCACACGTTTAATTTGTTATTTAACGAATGGGGAAACGATTAATGTGGTTATAATAATAATTCAAAAGCTGCAAATTTCGGTATTTGTATGACAAAGGGCGATAACAATTTGAAAATCGGGGCGATAGGCAACTAAGAAAACATTACATAAAACTTAAAAAAACGTAATAATAATAAATGAGAAAGTCTCCCCAAAAAGGTTTTGTTTTAATTTTTTTAACTGCAGGGCCTCGTAAGTGCGCTTCCTGGGCGACTGCACCGATCGTCCAGGCGGCCCTGAGAGTATGTATTAAGAAATAATCCTGAATCCAGGAGTTTCCGTATCGCTGTAATGTGCTAGAAACCAAATAATACATTCGAAAACCTTTGAGAAATTTCTGTGCTTTATACAACATTTGCACAGTGGATTTCCCATTTCATTCATTCAAAAACTTTTTTTAGCTAAATAATAAATAAAATATCATTTCCCACAGAGATAACATACTATTTTCTCAGTACATCTGGAAACGTAGCGCAGTCCACTGTATTTCTAAAAAAAATAAATTAAAAAATGCGTACTGCATACACGTTCAACATGTAACTAAAAAAATATCTTTGGAACACCTAAAGTTTATGTATAACTGATGAAATGGAATAGTAAGGAATATGTTTAACGAAGGTGTATCTTATCCACCCAGATGCGTTTTTGAAAACGAAGAAATCGTTTGTCTGGTTGTTGTTAGTTGAGGGCAGGGCTGGTTGAGGGGGACATCGCCACAGAAGCATGAGCGGGAGGATTCCTTTTGTCTTTCCTCCCATCACCCTTAGGGTCCTAAGGGGAAGGGTGCGGGGAGAAATACAGATAAACAAGAGATACGAACTCGTGGGTGAATCGGTTTCACAGCGTTGACAGTGTAATCAGCTTACCTTTGCTCAGAGTATAGTTTCGCGGAAGAAAGAAAAGTTCTTTTCTTCCCCATCTGATATTACCAGTAAAGCCCCCCCCCTTCCCTACAGGATTCGGACGGGTATATTGGATTGTAGAAAAAGTAACACCACACATTTTCTTAATCGCAGTCGAAGGTTTTGCTCCCTGGGTTTTGCTACTGGTAATTTTAGTTCCAATGCTGAAAATTCTCGGGTACGGAGAACTGGCCCCCGGAGAAGTGGCCACCGGAGAACTGGAAACATTGCAAATTCAGTGCCATAAAATTGTTCTGCATAGACAAATTTCGTGTGGCTATATTCTCCACTACTTGAGCAACTATTGTTCATAATTTTTTTTTTAATATTTCATTTTCAGCAAGAAATTTAGACATTTCCATGATTTTCGGAGCTAAGACTAAGCGAAGAACTGGCCACCGGAGAACTGGCCAAAAAAATTTTAAGGGGCCGTACAAAAATTGTGTTCTGGGCTGCTCTGTCTCCTCCAGATTGGTTATCTGACACACATAAAATGTCCGTAATTTCGTATTTTTGTATTTACGATATTTTTCTATAAACTATAACTACACAAATTCTCTGCGAGTATGAGCAAACCCAGGAAACTTGTCGGGTGGGGGGGGGGGGGTGCTTAAAACCTAAAATATGAAGTATAAAGAATTTCTGGTCCGATCGGGAGATTTTCAGACATTACAAGCTACAAGTCATCGAATTGCCTGCCTGAGGGCGTCTGCTGCCTCAGGAAAGTAGTGTGTGTGTGTGTGGAGGGGGGATACCAAAAATGCCGCCCCGGTGGCGCAGTGGTCTAAGGCGTTGGCCTCTGATCATTCGTCCGTAAGGGGTCCGGGTTCGAATCCCGGTCAGGCATGGATGTTGTGTTTGTCTTACGGCACTGGCTCTCTCCCTTCCCTGGAACCAGTGACTCTAAATTAGGGACGGGCGAGGGCTGCTTATAGCCCATTGAGTTGCTCACGGTGGTCGTTAAACCTCCAATCAAAATAAAAAAAAAGATACCAAAAGCGTAAAATATCAAAAATTTCTCATTTCTCTTCCGATCGGGAGATCTTCAGCATTTTCAAGCTGCAACTCGACAAATTTTCTCAGCGCATGTGCACTTTCTGGAAACCTGTCGGCGACGGGGGGGGGGTATCAAAAGTGTAAAATATCAAAAATTTCTAGTCCCATCGGGAGATTTTTGGCATTTACAAGCTACAACTCGACACATTATTTGAAGGCATGTGCCTACTCAGCAATCCTGTGTATGTGAGGGGAGGGGGATACCAAAAGTGTAAAATATGAAGACTTTCTGGTCCGATCGGGAGATTTTCAGTATTTACAAGCTGCAGCTCGACAAATTTTCTGTTCTGAGCGCATGTGCCTACGTAGCAAACCTGTCCGGGGGGGGGGTAATTTCAAAAGTATAAAATATGAAGATTTTCTCGTCCGATCGGCAGATTTTTGGCATTTACAACTCGACAAATTATTTGAGGGTATGTGCCTACTCAGCAAACCTGTGTGTGTGTGGGGAGGGGGGCATACCAAAAAGTGTAAAATAGGAAGATTCTCTCTTCCGATCGGGAGATTTTCAGCATTTAACAGCTACAACTCGACACATTATCTGAAGGCATGTGCCCACTCATTAAAACCTGTCCGGGGCGGATACCAAAACTGTAAATACTCAGCATTTAGCAGCTACAACTCGACACATTATCTGAAGGCATGTGCCTGCTCAGGAATCCTGTCGGGGGGGGGTTGTAGCTTGTAAATGCTAAAAATCTTCGGATCGGACGAGAAATTCTTCATATCTTGCACTTTTGGTACTAACCCCCTTGCCCCCCCCCCCCGGACGGTTTTGCAGAGTAGGCACTTGCCTTCAGATAATGTGTCGAGTTGTACGTAGCTTTTCAATGCTGAAAATCTCCGGATCGGACGAGAAATTTTTCATATTTTACAGTTTTGGTAATTCCACCCCCACCCTCCACCCCTGACAGTATGCTGAGCAGGCACATGCCGTCAGAAAATTTGCCGAGTTGTAGCTTATAAATGCTGAAAATCTTCCGATCGGACGAGAAATTTTTCATATGTTACACTTTTGGTATTACCCCCCCCCACCACCATCACCACCACCACACACACACACACACACAGGTTTCCAGAGTAGGCACATACGCTCAGATAATGTGTCGAGTTGTAGCTTGTAAATGCTGAAAATCTTCGGATCGGTCGAGAAATGCTTTATATTTTATACTTTTGGCACCCCCCCCCCCGAAAAGTTTCCTGAGTCAGCACATGCGCTCAGATAATTCGAAGACTTGTAGTTTGAAAACCCTGAAATCTTCTGTTGAAATGTAGATCATAAAATTAAAAAAAAAAAAAATTACATTAATTATCGCAATTAAGAAAAGACGAAATTACGGAAACTTTATATGACTCAGATAACCAACCTCTGGGTGTCGTGGGCATGAAGCGGTCAAAAACGCAATTTTTATACGACCCCTTAAAATTTTTAAATTTTTGTGGTCAGTTCTCCGGTGGCCACTTCTCCTACACCCGAAAATTCTCTGTCCTTGATGAGGGACTTCCGGTTTCCCCCATAGTTTTCCCGAGTCCTGACTTTCCGGTCGTTCATTTAGTTGAGAGACTCCACATCCTTAGCAATGGAAAAATTCTTTAACATACGCGGGGAATTAAAGTAGCTTTACATGGCTACATCCAGTGGCGCACCCAGGAATTCTTGTTGGAGGGGGCTATCATCATCATCATTGTCAACCATTATCAATCCACTGCTGGATAAAGGTCTCCCCAAGTTTCCTCCACAACGGTCTGTCTTGTGCCAGTCTCCTCCATGTCACTCCCGCATACTTTCGAATTTCATCCACCCATCTTCCATGTGATCTTCTTCTGGGTCTTTTCCTGTCCCTTGGAATCCAATCTAAAATTTCGGCTGTCCATCGATGGTCTGTCCTTCTGGCAGTATGTCCAGCCCATTGGCATTTCAGGGATTTAACTCTGATCATGATGTCTTCCACTCTTGTCATTTTTCGGATCCACGAGTTCCTCTTCTTATCTCTCCTGGTTACACCAAGCATGCGCCTCTCCAGGCTGCTTTAAGTTGTCTGCAGCCTTTGTATGTCTCTTTTAGCTAAGGTCTACGTCTCTGCACCATACGTAAGCACTGGAAGGATGCATTGATCAAACACTTTTCTTTCAAGACATAATGGCATATTGCTCTTCAAAATTATGCTGTTTCTTCCAAAAGCTCTCCAGGCAAGTTTTGTACGCCGATTAATTTCTTCATCAATGTGACCCTCACTTGATATCTGCTGTCCAAGATAAATGTACGTGTCTGTTATCTCCAGCTTTTCTCCATCAATCGATAAATCTTCATTTCTTGTAAAAGCATTGAACATCACTTTTGTCTTCTGAAAGTTCATTTTTAATCCCACTTCTTTACTCTTGTCAGCAAGTTCCTGGATCATACTCTGCAGCTCTGATGGGGTAGTTGCAAAAATGACTGTCATAAGCAAAACGAAGGTGGGTTAGATAATCTCCATTAATTTTTATCCCTTTGTTTTCCCAGTTCAGTGATTGAAAGACATTTTCCAATGTGACATTAAAAAGCTTCGGAGATATGGTGTCACCTTGTCTCACTTCTTTTCCAATTTTTATGTGTGTTGTATTTTCAAACAACCGAATCTTTGCATTTGCATTTTCATAGATGTTATTAATAATATTAATGTACGCATCTTCAATACCGCAGGATTTCAGAGCATTTGTAACTGCTGATGGTTTCACCGAATCAAAGGCTTTTTCATAATCGATAAAAGCCATGCACAATGGAAGTTCATATTCCCTCGCTCTTTAAATTAGTTCTCTCAGTACGTGGATATGATCTATTGTGCTGTAGCCACTCCTGAATCCAGCTTGTTCTCTCGCTTGAGCCATGTCCAGTGTCACTTTTAAGCGGTGTGAAAGAACTTTAGTGAAGATTTTATAAACCACTGATAGGAGGCTGATAGGTCTGTAGTTCCTGAGATCCTCAATGTCACCATTTTTATGTAGCAAGATCATTGTAGAGTTGTTCCAATCCTCAGGAATCTTCCCTTCATTAAGGCATTGAGTGAAAATTTAGGCGAGTACTGTTTCGATTTCTCCACTTGCTTCTTGTATGATGTCTACAGTAATTCCATCTTCTCCTGGAGCTTTTCTCCGCTTCATGTTCTTGATTGCATGTGCAACTTCTGCTGGAAGGACTGGAAGAACTCTGGTACTGGTACCTTTCATGATGTCTGGAGTACATGTATCGGAGGGGGCTATATATACGTATATATAGTATACGCACACAATGTGTGCACACACATTTATATATATATATAAGGTCAGGTGATGCGTAACATCACAGCCTCTCCTTGACAAATGTCAACCCCGCCTTCTCGTGGTGCATCCTGTTCCCACTAAAGGGGCTCTGACGACCGCTAATAGCGGTATAACTATACCATCGGGATCAGAGGAAATGCTATCCCACACTCACCAACCCGCTTGGCCAGCGTGGTGAGTTATGGCCAAACACCTCCAAAATGACTCTACAACTTAAATCTTGGCCCTCAGTCTCCGGCAGCTGGAATGTACCTGGCCAAGGCAGCGGCCAGTGCGACATGAAGGCAGAGGGTGCTAAGAATCCCCGGAGGACCGGACTAGGCTGCCATTTGATGCTGACCCTGGCTACCTATAACGGACGCTCCCTATCTTCTGATTCAAGGCTTCTTGAATTGGAAGAGGAACTACAAAGGATCAAGTGGGACATCGTCGGGCTAAGTGAGGTAAGGAGAAAAGGAGAAGATCTCATTGAACTGAAAAGTGGACATCTCTTCTATTATCGTGGGACAGATACTGGCAGAACTAGTGGTGTTGGATTTATAATAAACAAGAAACTGAAGGATAAAGTGGTAGAAGTTGAAAGTTCCTCTGACAGAGCTGCACGACTCGTTATCCAACTCTCGAAAAGATACCAGGCTCAGATTATTCAAACTTATGCACCCACCACAAGTCATCCTGAAGAAGAAATTGAAGAATTTTATGAGGAAATTCGTCATCTAAATAATAAAGATAAGCAGCACTTGAAGATAATTATGGGAGATTTCAATGCAAAAATAGGGCAACGGCAACAGAATGAAACTTCAGTAGGTAAATTCGGTCACGGCAACAGAAACCAGCGTGGAAATACTCTCGTTGAGTTTGCAGAGGCAGAAGGATTTTTCATCTTGAACTCCTTTTTCAAGAAAAAGCCACACAGGAAATGGACATGGAGGCATCCAATTGGGACGACAAGTGAAATTGATTTTATTATGTGTAACAAAAAATTCGTCATCGAAGACTGCAGTGTGCTGAACAAGTTCAACACAGGTAGTGACCATAGATTGGTGAGATGTAAGATGCACCTCAACACTAAACTGGAACGTGGCAAGCTCATAAGACAAACAAAATGTATTGACATAACCAACCTTAAAAAACACCATAATACTTTCAAGTTGGAACTGAAGAACAGATTCTCTGCTTTAGAAGGCCTAACATCGGAAGAAGTGGATATTTCTGAAGTTAACAGAAAAGTAACCAAAGCTCTAATGGAAACAGCAACAAAATTAGCTGGGTCTAAGAACAAGTTGCATGTGAACAAATTATCAGGAAAAACCAAAATGTTGATGCAAAAAAGAAGAGAGATGAGGACAACTAAAGAAGATGTGACTTCCAAAGTGGAATATATAGAGCTATGCAAGACAACACGAAAAAGTATCACTGAAGACGTAAGGAAATTCAACTGTGAGCTAGTGAGGAAAGCAATTGAAAACAACCAAAGCCTTAAGATAGCAAAGGGACATCTCAGTAAGGGAAGAAAACAGATTATGGCTCTGAGAAAAGAAGATGGTTCTATAACAAGAAATAGAGGCGAAATTTTGACAAGAGTGAAAGATTTCTACTCCAAATTATATGAAAGGGATGATACATGTTCTCCAGACATCATGAAAGGTACCAGAGTTCTTCCAGTCCTCCCAGCAGAAGTTGCTCATGCGATCAAGAACATGAAGCGGGGGAAAGCTCCAGGAGAAGATGGAATTACTATAGACATCATACAAGAAGCAAGTGGAGAAATTGAAACAGTACTCGCCCAAATTTTCACTCGATGCCTTAATGAAGGGAAGATTCCTGAGGATTGGAACAATGCTACAATGATCCTGCTACATAAAAAAGGTGACATTGAGGATCTCAGGAACTACAGACCTATCAGCCTCCTATCAGTGGTTTATAAAATCTTCACTAAAGTTCTTTCACACCGCTTGAAGGTAACACTGGACATGGCTCAACCGAGAGAACAAGCTGGATTCAGGAGTGGCTACAGCACAATAGATCATATCCACGTACTGAGAGAACTAATTGAAAGAGCGAGGGAATATGAACTTCCATTGTGCATGGCTTTTATCGATTATGAAAAAGCCTTTGATTCGGTGAAACCATCAGCAGTTACCACGGCTCTGAAATCCTGCGGTATTGAAGATGCATACATTAATATTATTAATAACATCTATGAAAATGCAAGTGCAAAGATTCGGTTGTTTGAAAATACAACACACATAAAAATTGGAAAGGGAGTGAGACAAGGTGACACCATATCTCCGAAGCTCTTTAATGCCACATTGGAAAATGTCTTTCAATCACTGAACTGGGAAAACAAAGGGATAAAGATTAATGGAGATTATCTAACCCACCTTCGTTTTGCTGATGACGTAGTCATTTTTGCAACTACCTAATCAGAGCTGCAGAGTATGATCCAGGAACTTGCTGACAAGAGTAAAGAAGTGGGATTAAAAATGAACTTTCAGAAGACAAAAGTGATGTTCAATGCTTTTACAAGAAATGAAGATTTATCGATTGATGGAGAAAAACTGGAGATAACAGATACGTATGTTTATCTTGGACAGCAGATATCAAGTGAGGGTCACATTGATGAAGAAATTAATCGGCGTACAAAACTTGCCTGGAGAGCTTTTGGAAGAAACAGCATAATTTTCAAGAGCAATATGCCATTATGTCTTAAAAGAAAAGTGTTTGATCAATGCATCCTTCCAGTGCTTACGTATGGTGCAGAGACGTGGACCTTAACTAAAAGAGACATACAAAGGCTGCAGACAACTCAAAGAAGCATGGAGAGGTGCATGCTTGGTGTAACCAGGAGAGATAAGAAGAGGAACTCGTGGATCCGAAAAATGACGAGAGTGGAAGACATCATGATCAGATTTAAATCCCTGAAATGGCAATGGGCTGGACATACTGCCAGAAGGACAGACCATAGATGGACAGCCGAAATTTTAGATTGGATTCCAAGGGACAGGAAAAGACCCAGAAAAAGACCACATGGGAGATGGGTGGATGAAATTCGTAAATATGCGGGAGTGACATGGAGGAGACTGGCACAAGACAGACCGTTGTGGAGGAAACTTGGGGAGACCTTCGTCCAGCAGTGGATTGATAATGGTTGACAATGATGATGATGATGATATATAGTGTACGTCTATTGTTTATATACGGTTATGACGTACGTCGCTCCTTATCTCTTTGGGGCTTTGGGAAGAAGACATCATGTAATAGAAGACACTATGTAATTTTTTGAACATGTAAAATAATGTTTAATTTGTGACGTACGTCGCTCTTAATCTCCTTGTGGCTTTGGAAAGAAGACACCATGTAATGGAAGACATTATGTCAGACACTATGTAATTTTTTGAACTAGTAAAATAATATTTTTGAATGTTTAAATTGTGACGTACGTCGCTCATAATCTCCTTGGAGGGCGTTTAAGCCCCCAAAGCCCCCTCCGTGGGTGCGCTAATGGCTACATCTATATCAAATACAGAGTTTATGAACACCACATGTTTCGTAAGTGAACGCAAGCGAACGGACGGATGCAATGTTTATATTCTAACAAATCCTGAAATTTCAGGTGATTCTATCAAAATCGTGAAACAATGGCAACTCCTCAAACAACAAGAAAATTGCAACCGAAAACTTTCGAGAAGAAATAAATGTGTGCGCCATCGATTCAGAGGATAACCTGATTTTAATTTATTCGGCTGTTGCGCATGGCTTTCAGTATAACGACATTGCAGACCTCAAGAATAACCGACCCAGGAAATTTCTTCCACCCCATCCTGCTACTTGTAATATCGTTTTTGCTACAAACTACAGTAGAATAAAAGTCGAAGTGCCGTCCCCGAAAATGTCTCCCACATTTTTCTACTACTTACAAAGCATCTGTAGATTGCAGTGAATACGGAATTACCAAAACCGGAATTTTCCCCTACCCCATCAGCCTACTAATTGTAAGATCGTTTTCACTGAAAACCGCGATACTAGTCGAAATACTAATCCGGAAATTTCCCCCACCCCATCTTGCTAACATAAACTACTGTAAAAGTGGTAAACATATGTAGGTTGCATTAAAAAATAAGGAAAAGCCGACCCCAAAAATTTCTACACGTTCGATATTTTGTGCCAAAAGCAATTTCTGTACGGTCCCTGACTGAAAGAGGTGGGGGACTCTTCCGTCCATCCATATGAATGGATGGGGAGCTAACAGTTCGTCTTTTTCTTATTACACCGCGAAGAATGCCGAGTAGTTCACTACTCGGAATGCTTTCACGTAAACTGAACAATTTGCTTTACTTTTTGTAAAAAAACTTACACATGTATGTTTCCTTTTCGCTTTTCTTCTAAATAGCCAAATCTCTAGAAACGGATATTTAATTGATTATGCTAAAAACCAATAAAATTGAAACTAAAACCTTATCAGTGCAAAAATGAAAAATATCAGTATTAAAGTGATTGGGGGAGAGAGGCACATTGTAACTGCAAGTTCTCACGATGTGGTTTTGGACGTTTGGCGAAAAAATTCTATATGGAAAAAGTTTTGTACCGATAAACTCTTACACTTTCTCATATAAGGGATTTGTTGTTGTTGTTGTTGAGAGTTTAACAACCACCGAGAGCAACTCAACTCAGTGGGCTATAAGCAATCGTCTGTCCCTAATTTAATGCAACTGGTTCCATGGAAGGGAGCGAGCCAGTTCCGTAAAACCAGGGGCGGTGGCTTCACCAAATTTGGGGGTCACGCTTCTTCTATTCTCAAAATAACAATAAAAAAAAGGCAAAAAGATAAACTACGTCAACGTCGTATATTTTAAAACACAATTGTAATTGTTCATTAGTAAATGCACAAGGAAACAGAAATATTCTTTTATTTAAAAATAAAATTGAGCCTGTGATTTTATAGAAATATCCAGAAAAGCTTTATTTTCAAACATTTGTAAAAAAAAAAAGTGAGAAATTAGTGAGGTTACTCGAACAAAGAACGAGAAGCACAAAAAATAAATTGAGAAATAAAGGCGCAAGAGGTTATCCGTTTCTGTATTTTTATTTATTTTATTTATGATAATTGTTTTAAACATTTCCCACACATCGTGAGAACATATCAAACACAATACGGGGATGGCAATCAAGTTTCCTATCAAATGAGCAATACTGAATATGTAAAAAACGTTTTTACTTATTTTGCTATTTATTATTTTCTTGGAAATAAAGAGCTTTGGCCTCATAAAGTGGAGCTTGGTCTACTTTATGAGAACCAACGATTATTTAGTTGAACAGAATGAAAGACACTAGGTGGGCACTTCTCTTCCAGTAAAATTATTGAGGGGGCAAGATTCGCCTTGCGCCTCCATAGTCGGCGCTTCTGCATAAGATAAACACAACATCCATGACTCACTGGGATTCGAATCCGGACCTACTTGGACGATTGGTCATATGCCTGCGCCACCAGCAGGGGAGGAGAGGGGGGGCACTGTAGTTTCAGGAAATGTACTAAGTCACGGCAATTTATTTCTTCAAATTAAAGTACATTTCTCGCTTGTCTTACATAGAAAGTTTTCTCGAAATTTGTTTCGAGTCCCCAATCCAATTCTCCATCATATAGGCCAACAAACGGCAATCTTTATACCCCCCCCTTGAACATTCAAAGTTTCCCTCGGAGGAACGGCAATTGGTGCCCCGCCCCTTAATGAAAAACATGTGGCAATTTTCCTGTGTGGAAGTTTTCCAAGTTACTGAAAAACGTGTCGCAATTTTCCTGTGTGGCGGTTTTCCGGCAACCTACGAAAATATTCGGCAAAAATTATTTTGCAGTGGAGCCGTTGCTAGTTGCTAATGTTCCTTTACATAATTTAGCTGACGTAATGAGCCCTTATGTTCTGGTGAACTGCCAAACGGATTTTGCATGTTTGTGATGCAAGAGAAAAATTTACAAAATGTAAATAAACATAAATAACTTTGAGAAACCATACTAATCGTAAGATGTTTCGGTTTACTTGTCGACACAATAAATGGCAATATGTTGCATACAGGTGCACGAAAATGTCCCCCACATAGGAAAATTCCCCCACATGAATCTCCCCCACCTTTTTGAGTCAGGTATAGCGCACAAATTGCATTTTACTCAAAACCTCGAATGTGGGGGAGATTTCTGGGCTTGCTTGTGATTTCCATTTTCACGCTGCTTAAAACAAATATGTGGAGGGTGAATTGCCGGGATCGGCATTTCCATTTTTCCCGCAACTTTCAGATGTTTTATAAGATATCGGGTAAACCGTCAAACAAGAAAAGCTTCACATTATCTTCAGCAACTTGGAAAAATGCCACACATTGGAAAACTGTTACCCAGGAAAACTGCCCCATAGTTTTCACTAAGGGGCCGTCGTGCACAAATGCGGTTCACTGTAAACTGACACACAGGAAAACCGCCACACATCTTTCAGCAACGTGGAAAACTGCCACACATTGACAAAGTGTCACACAGGAAAATTGCCACATGTTTTTTACTAAGGGGCTGGCCACAAATTGTTGTTCCCTTGGGGAACACTTTGAATGTGTGGCATATTTCCAGTCAGGCAGTTTTCCAAGTTCCCGAATTATGTGTAGCAGTTTTCCAAGCTGCCTCACGACGGAAAGGAGCTCTTTTGTTTGTCTGAATTTTCATGCCGGCTCACAACTGGCCATAAAAGTTCGGGGAAGGGGGGGGGGGTATAAAGATTGCTATTTCTTGGACTATATTGAGAATTGAATTGGGAACTCTATAATATGTAAGCCAAACGAGAACTGTACTTTAATTTGACGAAATAAATAGCCGGACTCCGTACATTTCTTTAAACTACGGTTACGGTGTGCAGTGTTCGACGGAACTACAGCACGACTCACGCTGTGTTCAGAAAAGGACGATAAGATGGGATTTTTTAAAAACGTTGAATTTTTACTTAGGCGTTAAGTATTTACATAACATGTCCAGCTTGTAATATTTTTTTGTAACTTAATTAATTCATAGGCCCTACACCTTGGCCTTTTTAACAGCTTTTAATACGCCGACTTCATATTCATAACGTTTACGTATCAAATCAAGTTAATATGTGCTTTTACTGAGGCACTAAATTTTAATTCACAGGACCTATGCCTAGGCTCTTTTAACAGTTTTTATTCTACCGGTTTCATATTCACAACGTTTACATATCAAATCAAGTTAATAATATTGTGGCTTTACTTAAACACGAAATATTAATTCATAAGGCCAAGGCCTAGACCTTTTTAACCGTTTTTATTCTACCGATGTCACATTCATAACGTTTACCTATCAAATCAAGTCAATAATATCGCGCTTTTTTACTTAAGAACGAAATATTAATTCCTAAGGTCTAAGCCTTTTTAATATTTTTACTCTACCAATGTCATATTCATAACGTTTGCACATCAACCAAGTTAATAGCATTGCCCTTTTACTTAGGCACTAAATTTTAATTCATTTTACGAAAATTTTGTATGGGGCCCCCTTGACCCAGGCCCCGATCCCTTCCAAAAAGGGTTTAGGTCTAACTTACAGTACCATGAGGTGGTATACAAAATTTGGTGGTTCTAAATTGAAAACTGTAGATTTTACGAAAATTTTGTATGAGGCCCTCTTGACCCCGGGCCCCGACCACTTCCAAAAACTGTCTACGGTTTAACTTTGAGGACCATGAGATAGTATACCAAATTTGGTGGTTTTAAATTGAAAACTGTAGATTTCACGAAAATTTTGTATGGGGCCCCTTGAGCCCGGGCCCCGACCCCTTCCTCAAACCGTCTAGGTGCTAACTTAGAGCACCATGAGATAATATACCAAATTTGGTGGTTCTAAATCGAAAACTGTAGATTTTACGAAAATTTTGTGTGGGGCCCTCTAGACCCCGAACCCCGACCACTTCCCAAAACGGTCAACGGTTTAACTTTGAGCACCATGGGATAGTAAACCAAATTTTGTGGTTCTGAATTGAAAACTGTAGAATTTACGAAAATTTTGTATGGGGCCCTCTTGACCCCGGGCCCCGACCACTTTCCAAAGCGGTCAACTATTTAACTTTGTGCACCATGAGATATTATACCAAATTTGGTGGTTCTAAATTGAAAACTGTAAATTTTACGAAAATTTTGTATGGGCCCCCTTGACCCAGGCTAACTTAGAGTACCATGAGGTAGTATACCAAATTTGGTGGTCATCCATTCCAAAAAGGGTTTACGGTCTAACTTAGAGTACCATGAGGTAGTATACCAAATTTGGTGGTTCTAAATTGAAAACTGTAGATTTCATGAAAATTTTGTATGGGGCCTCCTTGACCCCGGGCCCCGACCGCTTCCTCAAACTGTCCACGGTCGAACTTAGAGCACCATGGGATAGTGTACCAAATTTGGTGGTTCTAAATTGAAAACTCTAGATTTTACGAAATTTTTGTATGGGGCCCACTTGACCCCGGTCCCGATCCCTTCCAAAAAGGGTTTAGGTCTAACTTACAGTACCATGAGCTGTTATACAAAATTTGGTGGCTCTAAATTGAAAACTGTAGATTTTACGAAAATTTTGTATGGGGCCCTCTTGACCCCGGGCCCCGACCACTTCCACAAACGGTATACGGTTTAACTTTGAGCACCATAAGATAGTATACCAAATTTGGTGGTTCTAAATTAAAAACTGTACATTTCACGAAAATTTTGCATGGGGCCCCCTCGACCCCGGGCCCCGATCCCTCCCAAAAAAGGTTTACGGTCTAACTTAGAGTACCATGAGGTAGTATACCAAATTTGGTGGTTCTAAATGGAAAACTGTAGAATTTACGAAAATGTATAGGGCCCTCTTGACCCCGGGCCCCGACCACTTCCAAAAACAGTCTACGGTTTAACTTTGAGCACCATGAAATAGTATACCAAATTTGGTGGTTCTAAATTGAAAACTGTAGATTTTACGAAATTTTTGTATAGGGGCCCCTTGACCCCGGGCCCCGACCCCTTCCTTAAACCGTCTAGGGGCTAACTTAGAGCACCATGAGATAGTATACAAAATTTGGTGGTACTAAATTGAAAACTGTAGAATTTACGAAAATATTGTATGGGGGCCCCTTGACCCTGGGCCCCGATCCCTTCCCAAAAAGGGTTTACGGTCTAACTTAGAGTACCATGAGGTAGTATACCAAAATTGGTGGTTCTAAATTGAAAACTGAAGAATTTACGAAAATTTTGTATGGGGGCCCCTTGACCCCGATCATTTCCTAA
Source organism: Macrothele yani (assembly GCA_039090855.1). NCBI lineage: Eukaryota > Metazoa > Arthropoda > Arachnida > Araneae > Macrothelidae > Macrothele > Macrothele yani. Next base: position 4,253,560 of record CM077012.1, read on the forward strand.
AAGGGTTTACGGTCTAACTTAGAGTACCATGAGGTAGTATACCAAATTTGGTGGTTCTAAATTGAAAACTGTAGAATTTACGAAAATGTATAGGGCCCTCTTGACCCCGGGCCCCGACCACTTCCAAAAACAGTCTACGGTTTAACTTTGAGCACCATGAAATAGTATACCAAATTTGGTGGTTCTGAATTGAAAACTGTAGATTTTACGAAATTTTTGTATAGGGGCCCCTTGACCCCGGGCCCCGACCCCTTCCTCAAACCGTCTAGGGGCTAACTTAGAGCACCATGAGATAGTATACAAAATTTGGTGGTACTAAATTGAAAACTGTATAATTTACGAAAATATTGTATGGGGGCCCCTTGACCCTGGGCCCCGATCCCTTCCCAAAAAGGGTTTACGGTCTAACTTAGAGTACCATGAGGTAGTATACCAAAATTGGTGGTTCTAAATTGAAAACTGAAGAATTTACGAAAATTTTGTATGGGGCCCCCTTGACCCCGATCATTTCCTAAAAGGGTTTACGGTCTAACTTAGAGTACCATGAGGTAGTATACCAAATTTGGTGGTTCTAAATTGAAAAATGTAGATTTTACGAAAACATTGTATGGGGGCCTCTTTGACCCGCCTCGAACCCTTCCTCAAACCGTCTACGGGCTAACTTAGAGCACCATGAGATAGTATACCAAATTTGGTGGTTCTAAATTGAAAACCAGAATTTAGGAAAAGTTTGTATGGGGCCCCCTTGACCCTAATCCCTTTCAAAAATCATCTACAGTCTACCTTAGTGTACCATGAGGTAGTATATCAAATTTGGTTCTAAACTGAAAACTGTAGATTTTAAGAAAATTTTGTGCGGACACCTTCCAAAATCCGTCTACGGTCTAACTTGGAGTACTATGAGATTGTACACCAAATTTGGTAGTTCTAAATTGAAAACAGCAATGCCGCAAAATTTTTGTTTTGCCGTTAAAAGCCGTCGTACAAACTTTCTGATATTACTTGATCTTTGACATACAGCGCCGACTGCTGTTGGAGAAACAAAATAGAAACGAGATGTCGGTGTTTTGTCCTGTCGGTGTTTTGTCCTGTCGGTATTTTGTCCTGTCGGTGTTTTGTCCTGTCGGTATTTTGTCCTGTCGGTGTTTTGTCCTGTCGGTGTTTTGTCCTGTCGGTGTTTTGGTTGTCGGTGTTTTGGGTGTCGGTGTTTTGGGTGTCGGTGTTTTGTCCTGTCGGTGTTTTGGGTGTCGGTGTTTTGACCGGCACCCCTGTAAAACCCTCTGAAACAGACGTTTTGGGGTTTTTTCACATCAAATGGCACTGGAAGCTTAGTTCCTGTTCAAGGTATGATGAATTCTGCCAAGTACGTAGAAATATTACAACGTAGGATTGTTCCATTCTCACAAACTTTTGACGGGACATTTTAACATGACTTGGCCCCATGTCACAATTTGAAATTGGTCAAGAATTTCATGCTGGAAAATCAAATTCATTTGCTAGATTGGCCTGGAAATTCACCAGACTTAAATCCCATAGAAAACTTGTGGAATATTTTGAAGAGACGTTTAGGTAAAATGGACTGTACAACCAAAGAACGCATGATAACGAATGCTATAAAAGTGTGGTTCCACGATTATGAAGTCAAAAATATGTGCACTCAATTAGTGGAGTCAATGCCAAAACGAATTCAAAAGGTCATTTCTGCTAAAGGAGGACATACTTCATACTAATACAGGTATTTATCAGGGTATATCAAGACATAGAATGATATAAAGGCATAGTTTTGGAAAAAAAGAGTGATTTTTTACTTTGTCCCAATTAATTTGCACAGTATAGTATTCATTGTCTCTAGACTCTTTTGATTTTTTAAAAGGACCCAGAATATCTCACAAAATACCCACTTTTTAAAAATCTGTAGGTCCCTAGGACCCAGTTTGATAACACAACGACAGTTCTGTGTGACTATGTGGGGGTTGGCTGAACAGCTGAGGATTACCCACACGAGCATTATCATGCACTTGCATCAACTTGGGAAGGCGCACAAGAGGGGAGTTTAGTACTCATCAACTCACAGTTGAGCAGAAAGTAAATTGCACAAGCGCATGCGCTTCCCTGCTTGCATGTGACCAAGTTGTGACAGGTGATGAGAAATGGGTCCTGTATGACAATGTCAGTGCCCGGAAACAGTGGTTGGACCCAAAACAAGAACCCATGCTGACCCCCAAAGCCGGCTTACATCCACTTAAGATCCTGCTGTTTGTTTAGTGGGATATGCAGGGTGTCGTGTTTTTATGAATGCTACCAGAAAACACCACTATCACTGCCCATGTGAACAGCAGTCAGTTTGATGATCTGAACACATTGCTCACGTTGAAATAACCCACACTGCTGAAACGCAAGTGTTCTTTTACAGTGGGATGGAGCAAGACCTCACATAGGACGAGCGACCTGTCACAAGATCAGGGCCCTGGGCCGAGAGCTGCAGCCCCGCCCAGCCCATTCCCCCGGACACTGCCCAAAATGACTACCACCTTTTCCGGTTGCTGCAGTATTTCCTGGACGGACAGTGGTTCACCAACTGGAATGATGTTGAATGTACATTTTCTCACTTCTTTGCATCCAAGCTGTCACAATTCTACAGGGACGGTATCAAACAACTGCCCAAGTGATGGAAGCAAATGATGGCAACTACATTTTGGACTGATTTGCACTTGTATATATGGTAATTAGCACTTTTCTGCTGCTTTGCATTTGCAGACAACATTTTCTTTCCAACCTAATAATAATAATTAGGAAACACAATTGTATAAATTTTGTAGAAAAAAAAAACCAGTCAAATCAACTCTTACAAAGACGGCTTCATATTGTGGATGCTGGCGGCAACAATGCTCCCTCAGACAGACCATAGTTCCACAAACCAAGCAAAGGGATGGATCCTTAGGTACCCCATGACACACAGTACAAGGACGTCTATGGTAATATTGGAAGATTTGATCATAATTCTGAGGCAGCTTCAACAATGCCGGTGGGTACCACATCAGTTGCCTTTCAAGGAGACTCTACACATAAAAAATGGAACTATTGTACAAACATAAAAACACAAAGAAAAATTTAATGGTTTGACAGGGAGATAATATTACAACAGAAAAATAATCCCATAATTTTGCTCATGTAAAAAATAACTCTTTCAAAAAATATGTAACACATACAATGTATGTACATAATATACAAAGCTTCACTACTACTAATTCATTTACGATTGACATTTTTTACACATGGAGATATCATGTAGTATATTATAAACAATATGTGCACAATAACATGTTTTTAAAAAATCATAAATTTTTTTAATGTTGTTAGTAAAGGTGGAGACTAATATTCTTAGGTGGTTTGGCCATGTTGAAAGAATGAGTGATGAAGTGCTGACTAAGAGAATTTTTTCAGCCCAAGTGGCAGGAAAGAAAGGTAGAGGAAGGCCAAGTGTGTCACATGTAGCCATCCTCAAAATTCCATATCTCCCGACTTACGTTCAAGCATGTGGGTTTGATTCAGAGTTCAGAGATTGCATGTGGGTTTGATTCAGACACCTCAAGAATCCATATCTCCCAATTTACGTTCCAGCATGTCGATCTGAATCAGAGTGCATGGGTTTTCTCTGAAGTAATGCTGAGATATGTGATGAAGTTTACCCAATCACACCTGTTGCTCACTGTGTCAGGAGAGGATCAAGGATCAAGCACATCACTTGGAACTCAAAAAAAAAATAATTTCCTGTTGACATAGAAAAACTGTGAATTTCGGGGGAAAAAAAAAAAACACGGAAAAGTTCACCTCACTCCAGTTACATGAGCAATGGCAGACATTAAAAAAAAAAAAAAAAAGTACACGACTCCTGGAGTCAAAATTAAATTTAAAGACTTCTCCAGCAGTCTGAAAGGAAATAACAAAAAGGCACATTTAAAAAGTTCTTAAATTCCAGGTGGTGTTTGAACCCTGTAGTACAGTGGTTCCCAACCTTAAGCTAACCGCGGACCACTGACTGAGAAGGTAGATAAAGCACGGACCCCCCCTCCCAGGACAGCAGGCAACTAAGGAAAAGTACAATTTATTTTGTAAACATACTTATTAACTAAAACGAATTTTATCTAATTTAACGTAACTAATTTTAAGTAACTAAAATAACGTTTGAAATAATTGAAATCAACTGAAATTGTTACTGTCTTACTTGAGATTATAATCAATGTGATTTTTGCGCTTGCATTTGTTTCACTAGCTGTGGAATTCTCGGGATGATACTGCTGCTCAAAGCTAGTCGTATGTCGTCGCTTGTATCCAGCCAATTCCTTTGCTTGTTTTTAATCAGTAGCAGAGTAGAGAATGCCTGTTCACACAAAAACGTCGTCAAAAACACCGTAAGGTACCATAAGGCGGTTGCCAAATGTTTGGATAAGACATGGCTTTCTTACACCACAACTTCTCCATGTTCACACCAGATTCAAACGCATCCTTGAAGTTACTATCGTATTGAAGTTTGATGACCTCTTCTTGGATTTCACCAGGAAGATCCTTGGGCCTGACATTGAAAGGATTGCGAATAAGTTTCTTAATAGAAGATTCAACTCTGTCATATTCTGCAAAATAATGGTTGAATTTGTCTTTCAGTATTTGTAAGTGACGCAATAAGTTATGATGGACCTCTGCTGTGATGGTAGCATAATTCTTGTCATCAGCATGGGTTTACAGAGTCGGAAGTGACGAATAATATTTTGCCTGAATTATGTCAACCCATAGATCTATTTTGCAAAGAAACGCGCAAAGTTTGTCTTCAAACACAAAGATGTATGCCACGCCTTCCAATCTTTCGTTCCCAGGATCTTGCAGCTGCAAATTTAGCTGGTTCAAATGGGCGAATATATCCACGAGATAGGCAAGGCGCATTTCGAATTTTGGTTCACAAAACTGTTCCAACAAATAGTTCATTTTTTTTTCTAGATTGAAAGCACTTTCAACTCCTCTTTTAGCTCATACAAGCGTTTCAACATGTTTCCTTTTGAGAGCCAACGAACCTCAGTATGATAAAGTAGCGCCTTATGCTGAGCGTCCAAGTCTGCACACAATTTTTTGAAAACGTGTGTATTTAGCACACTATGTTTAACAGTATTCACCAACTTTTTGGCCAGTTTCATTGTAATGGCTATGTCATCCGGCAATGATTGGGACGCTAGCGCTTGGCGATAAATGGCGCAGTGCATCGTCAATGTGGAGGAGTTCTTCTCTTTCACTGTTACTAAACCCGAACGTGATCCTAGCATAGCCGGAGCACCATCAATACAAAACCCAGCAAGGTTTACCCACTTAATTTCATGCTTCTGGAAATAATCGGAGATTATTTTCATGATGTCCTTTCCTTTCGACTTAGTTTCCAATTCTCGTGACAGTAGCAATTCTTCTTTGATCGTGTTGTCTTCACCTAGAAATCGAACGAAGACAAGTAATTGACAACTCTGAGCAACATCAGTACTTTCGTCACATTGCAGAGCGAAATAGGGATAATTTTTAATTTCACTCACGAGCTGCTCTTCAATGCCCTGTGACATTTTTTTTTTTTTTTTTTATCGGCGACTTCACGGTGTTGTTTTATAACGGCATTTCTTGAATTTTCTTTTTAGCTTCCTCACTCAAAACTTCTTGCACTGCTATTAGCAAACATGGTTTCACTAATGTTAGGAGGTTTTTTTGACTTCGCAATTAATTGTGAAACCTCAAAAGATGCGGAGTGTTTTTTCAGATATTTCAAATCTCGTACCACTTTTTCCGAGTTTCATTTTCTTCAAGATCTCCAACTTCCCAGCAGTGTATTCTGGTGGGTGATCGCTCAAATTAGGATGGATTGTCTTTAAATGGCGCTCTAGCTTTGCGGGTTTTGGTGCATCATTGCCGAGGACTGTAGCACAAATCACACACTGGGGTCTAATCTCCTTATTTACTTAAATTAGGGTGCACCCGAACTTGATATAACCACTATCATATTTCCTTTTCGGTGCCATTTTCTTACTCAACCCAAAATAAGTTAAAATACCAATGCACAATGTCACAGAATGTACAACCTTACCGAGTGGCTGACTACTGGATACTGACTCCGCTGTAGCGTCCAGCACTGGAGCGCATACGCAGGAGCTCATGCTGAGGGGTAGCCATGGTTACGACTGAAGTCGGTCGGCCTTCAGCTCAACCAGGTACGCAAACCCGTGGCTTTCATTCTCGTATGAATATTCACTCGCATGATCTCAGATTAATGTGGTTTGTTTTATACTCGTGTCTTGGTAGCCCCGCGGACCACTTTTGAGCTTCTCGCGGACCACCAGTTGGGAACCATTGCAGTAGTACAAGCACTTTGCATTACCAGAAGCAGAGTACAGAAGTTCTTTCAAAATTTTTCATTTTTTGCTTTAGAATCTTTTATACCATGGAGAAAAAAAAAAAAAAAAAAAGCACATGGAAGTATCACACATTAAAAAATAAATAAAATACAAAAGTTCATCTCTTTTGTAAAATGTTCTTAAAGCAATACTTTTTGTTAAGAATTCCCTAAAAATAGTGTTATGGTAGAATAGTACACAAAAGGCACAATATTTAAATGAAAGGATACACAGTTTTCCACTAACAATAAAATACTATCAAACATTTATGATGTAAATATAATTTTCTGTGGAGTCACGGAATTGTCCACATCAACTACCATATTTTTCGGTGCAAGATATTTTTTTCTTTAAAAGTCCAAGCTTCAATTTATATGTTACATCAACTTCTCTGTTGATTGGTCATTGAAATTTCTCAATGAAAAAAATAAATAAAATATTGCAGCTTAAATTCAGTCATGATCCAAGAACCCAAGTGCAATATTATGTTCACAAGAAATCATTCAGAAAGTGTATGAAACTTAATATTCCATTCACTAAGAACTTGTTTAACAGCTGCTGAAACAGATATTTATGTTCAACAGAAACATCATTCAAATATATCAATACAACACTGTGAATGTATATATTCATTAGCTGCTTCTAAATTAACGTGCTTGTTAGTAATCAAATACACTTGAAGGTTATTCACCCTTTCACATAAAAAGTTCAGAGGTTTTCACTTCATCTAATTAACATTTCCAACATGTCTTCTGTCAGCCCATTGTGGTTCAAGAATCCGATATTTCTTGTAGAGAATAGTTTTTTCTATTGCCTGTTGAAATAAATCGGTCTTCCATCCTTTTTTTTTTTTTTTTTTTTTTTTAAGACTAGAAAGCCTCCATTTCCACTTGCAAACAAGTGTCAAAAACAACACACACACACCTCTTTTTAAAATGTGCAACACTTTAAAAACTTGACATCCAGTTAAAAATCTATTTAGCTACATATTTACAAATGAGCCCTTGATTAACCCAGAAAACCTTGAATGACCAACTTCCATCAATTTCCATTCCCTTCCCACATGGCAAAAACATTCACTCCGAGCACTTCCAACCGCACCCACTGCCTTCCAAGCTATTGAATGTTCTACTCTTCGTGTCATATCGTCTCATCATGTTCTTTCCTGACCTATTTTGATGGTGCCATCTATTAGATGATTCGGCTTTAAATTTTATTTTATGGTTAATTTCTATTATCATTTGTATTATTTTATATTTCATTTAATTCGTCATGCTTATGTTTTTTTAAACTATTTATTTTTTTCTCTTTTGTTATTTTTTTCGTCTTTTTAAAGAATAAAATTGCCAAAAAGACAAAAAAAATAAAATAAAAATATATAGTTATAAATTAACCATAAAATATAAACCCAAGAAAAAAAATCTAATAGATGGCGCCACCGAAATGGAGAGAGAAAGAACAAAATGAGACGATACAACACGAAGACTAGAACATTTACTAGCTGGAAGGCAGTGGGTGCGGTAGGTTGCTGCAAAGCTCCTTGAAAACGGCCTTGGTAAAGGTTGAAAGTGCTCAGAAAGAATGTTTCTGCAGTGTGGGTAGAGAATGGAAATTGATCATTCGCGGTTTTCTAAGTTAATCAAGGGCTCATTTGTAAATATGTAGCTAAATAGATTTTTAACTGAATGTCAAGGTTTTAATTTTTGTATTATAGTTTCTTAAAGTGTTGTACACTTTTAAAGGAGATGTGTTCGTTTTTTTTTTCAGGGTTCATACCCTTTTCTGTGGAAACAAAATAAGGACTTTCTAAGGACCTACACTGCAATTGATATTTTGTGTCACTGGAATATCACCAGGTGTGTGTGTGTATGTACAGGGCTCGAGAAATATGTTCTAGATCTAGGAGCCAGCTCCAAAATTTAGGCGCCAGGTGAAATGAAGTTAATAATGCATGGACTTGAAACATGTTTGGTTATGACGCTGGAACGAAAAGTGGTAAACCATATTTGTTGTCATTTTTTTTTCTTTTTTACCCAAACCATTTATTGCAAAATAAAGTTCCAATTTGCTTCATAATTTTCTTTTTCAATTCTTTCAGTAGATGATCTCAAAAAAATTAAAATTTCAGATTTCCATTTTATTAAAATACTATTTGCGGATGTCATATTTTGTACATATTAATTCACAGTACCATTTTTTTCTTCGTATAATCTGTAGACCATATAATTCAGAAAAAAATTTCCTTCGCAAGATCCGCAAGGGCGTATAATCCAAATGTTGTGAAGAAATGTGAAAAATCTCACGTATAATCCTGTTGCGGCATATGATCCGTAGATTGTGAAATTCTGAGAAAAACAACTTTTTCTTTGCATAATCCGCGGCAGCATGTCTCAGACCATGATATTTAAAAAAAAAAAAAAAAAAAGCAGACACCACAATTCTGCCAACAGTCTTGTTACTGATAACTAGTACTGCGTGGTATTCATACACTATTTTACGAAATGATCCATCTCTTTGTAAAAAACAAGTCTGCGCTCCCAAAAAAAGTTACAACAAACAAGGACTCTAATGAAACAAACTTAACATGTGTAAAACACAAAGCAGATTCCCCGGCGAGGGCATGATCGTGAGATTTAAGTTCGAAACTTCCACTAGTAAAAATCAGTAACATGCATTCAGAATTCCACAATGCTTGACAGACAGGAAATCCAAGCAAGTGAACGTGCAATGCACAAACCTCCACTTACCTGTATGATCATACTGCATTCCAAAATTGCAGTTTAAGACAAGATGAGACCAAAGAAGGGGGAAAAAGCTGAACATTTTAACTGGTGAAAAATCAAAACAGACAGCAAGAATACGGACTACTGCCAGTTTTTGCATTGTGTTGACTCTGCAACTGCACAGCACCATTGCTTGATTTTTCTTTCTGCTGATATTCTCTCCCTTCTTCTTCATGTTGCTTTTTCTTTCTTTTCTTGTATTTTATGTCCTCTGATAACAAGCATCAGCCTGAGCACCATGAGTGCATGATTTCAAAGCTTCAACTACACTGGCGGAAAGTGAAAAAAGAACACCAAGAAGGAGACGTCTGATACCAATGAAATTTATATAGCATAATAACGGAATACAGAGGATAACGTGATCAAAACATTATGCCAAAATACAGCTGTATTTGCTGGTAAACTGAAAAATAACATTTCCATGTAACATGGTTAGTACGAGGTTGAACCGCCATGAACTGCGTCACACTGTGCAATTCTGGCATGGAGTCTGTCATACAGATGTTGGATGCAAGTTTGGGGTATTGAGTTCCAAGCATCCTCAACCTGGACGCGTAAATCGGGGATGGCAGTGGCTACCGGATAAGTTGTTGTCCCATAAAATCCCACACGTGCTCAATGGGGGACAAATCCGGTGAAGGTGCAGGCCATGGAAGTTGTCTCACACCCCGAAGTGCATGTTGCGTTGCACGTGCCGTGTGTGGGCGTGCGTTATCTTGCTGGAAAACACCACGATGGACCGACCTTACAAATGGCACAACAACGGGCTGAATGATGTTGTTGATGTAGGAGGTGCTGTTTAACGTATCCCGGTACAAACACTAGTTGTGTAAGCTGATCGCTCCCCACACCAGGAGACCAGGTGTAGGCCCTGTGTGTCGCTGGCGGATGCAAGAAGGGTGGAGACGCTCCCCTATGCGTCTGTGAACACACATACGGCCATCGGAGGATCCCAAGCAGGATCTGCTTTCATCGCTGAACACGACAGATTGCCATTGCATTCTCCAGTGCAGACGTTGGTGACACCACTGCAGCCGTTCCTGACGGTGGGCTGGAGTCATGCCAGAGGCACACGTGCACGTAGTCCTGCATCCAGTAGACGGTTGTGGATTGTTCGCACCGTCACCTCAGGTGCAACGGCAGCTCGGATTTGCGTCGCAGTGGATGTTCTGCTTGACAACGCCGCTCTTCTTATGCGTCGATCGGTCCGCTCATCCAGTCCGTCTGCGACTCCCGGTTCCACGTCTTCTCATGTGGGAATGTTCCTCGGACCATCTACACCACCATCGTACCACCACCGATACTTCCCATCCAATTCGCTCCGCAATACGACCACCCGGCCTCGCGGAGTCCGACTAGATGACCTCGCTCAAAGTCCGATAACTGCTGAAATCGTACACTTCTTCCATGTCCAGGCATTGCAGCTTCTTCAGGGTCTTCGCACGTGTCCGTACACGGACGACTGATTACATTCACTTCGCCGTACTCCTTAAATACCACCGACGATAATTTGCATATTATGCCGCGCTGTGGCGTAAGCGCTCACCGGTTGGTCCCGAAATTAACATCACACCTACGTAAACTCGACCCCATTAACATATGTAAATTTCATGATCGTCCTCCAATTCCTTCTTGTTCTTTTTTCACTTTCCGCCAGTGTATTTTAGATAAATGGTGTAACTTTGGGAATATCAATACTTTGGAACACCATGCATCAATTTTTATAAATTTTTCAAATTTGCCACTTCCATTTTGGGAATTTCCTTCTTCCCTTATCAAGATTAAATGTAAACACTAATGGGGTGGGGGATATTTAACAACAATGGAGTGGGAACATCGCGCGGCGGGGGTGGGGGGGGGGGTACGGATTACGGGGAAATTCGTCCGACTTCTGGTTTTGGAAATTTTTTTCCCTATTTTCAAGCTAAAATACAAAAATTTATGCAGTATAATGATACTTAAAAATACTGAAGAGAGGCAACATCGCGAGAAAAAGAAATTTCGATTACGGAAAAAATCTGAACGCCATTGACTTTCCGTTTTCGAAAGTTTCGTGAAGATGGAATTTTATCCTGCGACAAACATCTAGTCCCCCCCCCCCCCCCAAAAAAAAGAAAAATACACACACAATTCTGTTTACTTGTGCATTGATCTCCTGAGTGGCCAAAATAACGAAAAAGGCGGAATTTCTCGAATTTGCGGAAGAATCTCATGTTGAAGATTAGGAAGAAATTTTCGCGGTGTCTAACTTCCATTTGCACAAATTCTTGCCTACAGTTTCAAGCTGAAATATGAACACATATGCCGTAATGTAATATTTAACAAGAATATTAAACACAAACGCAACATCGGGAGAAAAAAATTATGATTAGGGCAAATTCTTTTCACTCCATTTAACTACAGTTTTCGAAAGCTTTGAAACACGAAATACTGTTCCCAGACGGAAAATGACCCCCCTAATTCTCTTTAGTTATGAATGATCAATCTTGAGAATGATCTAAATGATGAAAAAAACAAAAAAACGTGGAGAATTCTGTGAATCCGCTTAAGTATATCATAAAATAGCAAAATAAATTTTTTAAAACAAATTGAAAATTCGTAGAATCCGTAGTTTCAAGAGTGTGTTCCATAGTCAGACAACTAAATCCGCAGAAATTACAGACTTTCTGTAGTAATTGGCATGTATGACAGTCGTATAATCCGCATCTAACATGTTAATCATGAATTGTAATTTCCGACAGAAAACTGCGATTCACAGGACCGACTCAGAAATCCAAAGATGTAAGAAAGAAATTATAGCCTTATTGAAAAAGTAACTGTCATTCTGAAGTACTTTTGTGTTACTTTAAAATTAATAAAGAACTAAAATCGCTAGCTGTTGCAACATTACCGTAGTTCATTAGTTACACTAAAAAATCTGTTGAAATTGCGGACAGGGCATAGCATTGTCTTATTTCTGAATACGTTTCAACTGAATACCAAAAGAAAAAAAAATCCTTAACTAATACAATTAGCACAACAAAACTAGGCAATGCAATTTGCAGAATAGTCACATGCTACAGAATAGCTCTGTGGGATTCCCAAGAGTAACTGATTCTCACACCAGGTAGGCTTCTGCACGTACAAATAGTAACGCCTTCCTTGCATCATATTTTCTGTCAAAATGCTTATAAGTAATATATATATATCAGAGCAGAGTTAAAAACAAAAGATACAACTTAAGAATTTGAAACCGAAATTTGCAAAAAAACCTGAAGATCAAAACGCGCATCGCAGCAGTTATGAAAATTCAGAATTCACATTCTATTAAGAAGAGACAGAAGCAATAACGATTTTTTAGCTCATACCAAAAACAACATAGAAAAATTCATATACTGACAGGTATGAGTAAAAAGAGGACAAAAAATAGAATAAAAAATAGCAAATTTGAATGTAGAAAGTGTCGAGAATGCCAAGCCTTGGCTTTATCAAGGACCAGCAAAACTCTGCATTTTCTCACTTCCACAAAGACCTGGTTGGAAATGGGTTTTTGCAAAGCCATAGATGCAGTTAATATGCCCACCAAAAAAATTATCACAACCTCCTCAGAGTTGCATCATGAAACACTAGTTAATATTATTTTTGCATGCATCTATAACTTTCCTGGCCCAACCCGTGCTCATCGTCAGCTACTGAAAAATAGAAAAACGATTACAAAGAAACACAAGTTGTGAGAGTGACTGAATGAATCAAAAGGATTATTCAGCTATAACACATTGCCTAGTTACCTAGCCGCTTAAGTGAGAATTTAAACAAGAATTGCAATACGAAAGTACTACAAAATCTTAAGCTTTGCAGTGAAAAACCTCATTATTCAAAATGCCATATGATAAAAATAATATTTTTCTTAAAAAAGAGAGAATTCCTGAAGGAAAAATGGAATATTGAACCTCCTATTCCTCAACAACTGACATCACTAGAACAATTAAATAATGCTAATAACAAACTAAAGAAATGCTTTGTGAAAGTTATATGACATTACCAATTAATATATATACACTATCTACAAACAAGTAATTGGACACCTGTGATAGCAAAGGAAAACAAAGTTTATTCACTTTCAATAGTTGGTGGAGCCTCTACGAGCGGCGATTACAGCTGCGACCCTCCGGGGCGTACTCTCAACCAGGCGTTGTATGACGGCTAGCGGTATTTTCTTCCACTCGGCTTGCAGAAGACAGGTCAGTTCCTTCACCGATTTCGGACGGTGGGGGCACCTCTTAAGTTGACGCTCCAACTCGTCTCAGAGGTGCTCGATAGGGTTAAGGTCCGGGCTATGCGCAGGCCAGTCCATTCGATTAACCCCATTGTCACCATACCAAGCCATGGTGGATCTTGCAACATGACAGGTGGCATTGTCATCCTGAAAGTAACATGGGTCCACCCCGTCAAACTGCCACAACGTAGGAAGCGCATGGTCATCCAAAATGGTGCAGTAGGTCTCGGCGTTGAGTCTACCAGGAATTGCGACCAAGGGTCCCGTGCCATACCAGGAGAAACACCCCCATAGCATAATTCCACTGCCACAGAGCTTCACAGTTGGCGCAATACATTCCGGCAGGAGGCGTTCTCCAGGCAGACGCCAAACCCAGACCCTGCCATCCGAACGGTAGAGGGTGAACCTTGATTCGTCGCTCCAGAGAACCTTTTCCACTGTTCAACGGTCCACTGTCAACGTTCTTTGCACCACGTTAGCCGAGCAGCGCTATTGGACTTGGTGATCAAAGGCTTGTGGGCGGCAGCACGTCCATGATAACCGAGCAGATGGGCTTCCTTACGGATGGTATTCATCGAAAGAACACTCCCGGATGCCTGTTGAAACTCCTCGCGGATGTGGCCCATCGATTTGGTGCGGTTCTTCCGAATTTCTGTGGCCAGCACCCGTCGGTCTCTAACTACCAGTTTTGTGGGTCTGCCGGGTCGGGGCACATTCCGACAGTCGGGTCTGGTACGATTCGTCCAACGATGATTGGTCCAATGCCGATTCGTCCAATGGACAATTGGTCCAAAGGTACGATTCGTCCAATGGTACGACTGGTCCAATGCCGATTCGTCCAATGGATGATTGGTCCAATTCCGTCCTATCTGTCCAAAGTGCTACTCGTGTTATAAAAATCTCAGCTGTTGTGATTTTATCTCCGATGTTATACGAAAGTGCCGGCAGTACAAAGAATGTAAAAAAATGTTACATTTCGTGCGTAATATTGTGGTTTCAGATTTTTTTTTTTTCGGAATCGCGTTTTTTTAATACTGTCCTTGCTGCTGTATGAACTTACTGATGCACGAGCCGTTCAATCAACTTCAATGTTTCTCTTTTGCATGAAATAATATAAAATACTAGTTTTCCGTTTCTGTTTGCAGCATGCAGTGGGGTTTCGCCAACTGGCCAATGGAAACGTTCTGGTCGGGTTCGGATAGAGGCCTTTTCAACAGTTTTTATTCAAGCGATGTCATATTCATAACGTTTACATATCAAATCAAATTAATAATATTGCGCTTTTACTTAAGCATGAAATATTAATTCATTGGCCATAAGCCTAGGCCTCTTTAGTACTTTTTATTCTACCGATGTCATATTCATAACGTTTACATATCAAATCAAGTTAATAATATTGAGCTTTACTTAGGCACGAAATATTAATTCGTAAGGCCTAGGCCTTTTTAACAGTTTATATTCTACCGATGTCAGATTAATAATGTTTAGATATCAAATCAAGTTAATAATATTGTGATTTTACTTAAACATGAAATATTAATTCATAGGCCCTAGGCCTAGACCTTTTTAACATTTTTTATTCTACCGATGTCATATTCATAACGTTTACCTATCAAAGCAAGTTAATATTGCGTTTTTACTTAAGCACGAAATATTAATTCACAGGCATTAGACCTATGCCTTTTTGACAGTTTTTATCCTACCAATGTCAGATTCATAACGTTTACCCTATCAAGAAAACTTACTAATGTTATGCTAGTATTTTTAACTTTACTTAATATGTAAACGTTAGAATATGACATCAGTAGAATAAAAAGTGTTTAAAAGCCTAGGCCTAGGTCTTATGAATTAATATTTAGTGCCTAAGTAAAAGAGCAATGCTATTAACTTGATTTGATGTGCAAACATTATGAATATGACATTGGTAGAGTAAAATATTAAAAAGGCCTATGCCTTAGGAATTAATATTTCGTTCTTAAGTAAAAGCGCATCTAGGTTGTAACTTAAAATCTTCTAAAAAGACCTACGGCCTAGGTGCCTTGTAAAGACATGAGAAATGATATGATGAGTGCCTTTTGTAAGGTTTTATAAAAGGTTTACAAATACCAAATATCTAGGTTGTAACTCAAAATCTTCTAAAAAGGCCCGCTGCCTATAGGTGCCTTGTAAAGACCTGAGAAATTATACGATGAGTCCTTTTTACTAGGTTTTACAACATATTTACAAATATCAAATATCTAGGTTGTAACTTAAAATCTTCTAAAAAGGCCCGCACCTAGGTGCTTTGCAAATAGTTGAGAAATGCTCCATTGAGTGCCTTTTACCAGGTTTATGCAAAATGTTTACAATTACCAAATATACGGAAATGATCTTATGATCTTCCAAAAGGATATAATGAGCAGAATAATTTAAATCATTATTCCTTTCTGGAAAATAAAACAGTTTACCGTTGGTAAGATGATACCATTGGATGAATCGCTATTGGACCAATCGGCAGTGGACCAATTGTCCCTTTGGACCAATCGGCATTGGACCAATTGTTCCTTTGGACGAATCGGCATTGGACCAATTGTCCCTTCAGACGAATCAACATTGGACCAATCGTCGTTGGATGAATCGTCCGGGACTGCCGACAGTCACCTCTCATCTTCCACTTGCCAATCACGTAGGCCACTGTCGATTTTGGGTACTTCAACTCGCTGGATATGTCATGTATGGATCGGCCATTTCTGTGATACCCGACGATTACACCTTTCTCGAAATCAGAGAGCTCCGAACTGTGTGGCATCTTGCATGCGACTGGTTGCGTTGTTGTTTCCCACACGATATTTAACGGCGTTGGCCGTGACATGTATCAGGACCGCAGATACCATCGATTGCAGGGGTGTCCAATTACTTTTTGGTAGATAGTGTATATATATATATATATATATATATATACATATATATATATACACTGTATATGTATATATATATATATATATATATATATATATATATATACAGCTATGCTGACCTTGGCTACGTATAATGGACGCTCCCTATCTTCTGATTCAAGGCTTCTTGAATTGGAAGAGGAACTACAAAGGATCAAGTGGGACATCGTCGGGCTAAGTGAAGTAAGGAGGAAAGGAGAAGATCTCATTGAACTGAAAAGTGGACATCTCTTCTACTATCATGGAACAGATACTGGCAGAACTAGTGGTGTTGGATTAATAATAAACAAGAAACTGAAGGATAAAGTTGTAGAAGTTGTAAGTTCCTCTGACAGAGCTGCACGACTCGTTATCCAAATCTCGAGAAGATACCAGGCTCAGATTATTCAAACTTATGCACCCACCACAAGTCATCCTGAAGAAGAAATTGAAGAATTTTATGAGGAAATTCGTCATCTAAATAATAAAGGTAAGCAGCACTTGAAGATAATTATGGGAGATTTCAATGCAAAAATAGGGCAACAGCAACAGAATGAAACTTCAGTAGGTAAATTCGGTCACGGCAACAGAAACCAGCGTGGAAATACTCTCGTAGAGTTTGCAGAGGCAGAAGGGTTTTTCATCTTGAACTCCTTTTTCAAGAAAAAGCCACACAGGAAATGGAGACATCCAAATGGGACAAGTGAAATTGATTTTATTATGTGTAACAAAAAATTCGTCATAGAAGACTGCAGTGTGCTAAACAAGTTCAACACAGGTAGTGACCATAGATTGGGGAGATGTAAGATGCACCTCAACACTAAACTTGAACGTGGCAAGCTCATAAGACAAACAGAATGTATTGACATAACCAACCTTAAAAAACACCATAATACCTTCAAGTTGGAACTGATGAACAGATTCTCTGCTTTCGAAGGCCTAACATCGGAAGAAGTGGATATTTCTGAAGTTAACAGAAAAGTAACCAAAGCTCTTATGGAAACAGCAACAAAATTAGCTGGGTCTAAGAACAAGTTGCATGTGAACAAATTATCAGGAAAAACCAAAACGTTGATGCAAAAGAAGAGAGATGAGGACAACTGAAGAAGATGTGACTTCCAAAGTGGAATATATAGAGCTATGCAAGACAGTACGAAAAAGTATCACTGAAGACGTAAGGAAATTCAACTGTGAACTAGTAAGGAAAGCAATTGAAAACAACCAAAGCCTAAAGATAGCAAAGGGACATCTCAGTAAGGGAAGAAAACTGATTATGGCACTGAGAAAAAAAGATGGTTCTGTAACAAGAAATAGAGGCGAAATTTTGACAAGAGTGAAAGATTTCTACTCCAAATTATATGAAAGGATACTAAGAAAAAAAGAATTACTAAAAAAAAAAGGGACCTGGCATTTTGTGTGTATCGTAAACCATCAAACATTCCTGAATTAATTCCATTGAACTCGCATCATCCATGGGTACAAAAAATCGCAGCTTTTCATTCGCTAATTAGCTGAGCTTTTTCACATTCCAGTACAAACTCGTATCGGAATAAGGAGTTGAAATGGATATTTCAAGTGGCAAAAAACCATGGATATCAATCATCTATAATAAGGAAACTTATTTATCGATATAAGCATCCCCAAAATAATCCTAGGGTCGATATTCAGTACTGTGGAAGATTCCCATATGTTCCAAAAATAAGTAACTACTTAAAAAAAGAGTGTACACTCCAAAATAAAGGAATAGGTACATCTGTGAACACATACAGAGATTTAGTGTTAAAAAATAGAGATAAAACAAGAATTCTCGATCAATCAGGTGTATATCGTATTCCCACTACCCACAATGTGGGAACTGAAAATAAGTTTTATATAGGAAGTACTAAAAACCGATTAAGTAAATGATTAGGACAACATGTAAATAATTGGAAAAACAAACAAATGTGCACATCTTTAATGGAATATTGCTGCAAAACAGAAGCAGTACCGGATTTTGAGAATATAGCAATTGTATGCAGACAAAAAACTGAACGTGCCATACGTTATGCTGAGACGATCATTATTAAACAAACAAAAGAGAACAACTGTAACAAAAATGACCCAATAGAATTGCCTTTACCATGGAGAATGTTAGTCGAGGAGGAGGAGGAGAGAGTGCCGAAATTATTTTAGAGTATATGGAATTGTAATTCAGGGAATGGTATCGAATTGTTGTAGTAGGTAATGTGATTTATATTTGATTAAAAAAGTGCATTTAGTAAACTACAGGAACATATCGATTAACATCGAATAGCTCAGTTTCATCAACGTAGGTGGCGCACATTATAGTGGTCATATAGGTATATAGGGGCCTCTCACAAGGCTCTTGTGCACTTCAAGTAATGACACCTGTTGCCTGAGGATGGTGTTTATACACCGAAATGCATAGCAATCTGTAAAGATCGTCAACTACTATTTGAGGATGCTATGGACTATGTTTTGAAGTTTTAGCCTTTCAGTTTCTTCCCTTGGTTATTTTTGATGTGTATCATCGTCATAAGGTATGTTTATAAATATTTTAAAGTTTTCATTGTGTGGAGCCATATGGCTGAGTCCTAGTCATACATACAGCTTAGTCATCTGTGACGGCAAAGAGGATTAGTTCGCATTTGTGATTTAGCCTATTGAAATTTCATCTGATTTTTAATATCATATATATGGACTGAACATATTTGAGTGCACTGGACTTTTGATGGCATTACCTCCAAGTGATTCATTATGTCTGGTTAAATATACGTCAGAGTATTGTCATATAAGATATGGAGTATTGTCATATAAGATATGGAAAATAAATATTTAATATGCTAGAATTTACGTAGTGATTACATTATATATATATATATATATATATATATATATATATATATATATATATATATGGGGAAGAGAGGGAAAGGAAAAGAAAAAAAGAAAAAAGTCTGCCTGCAGCAGATGATTGCAGATATACTACTATGACAGTAATAAATCAGCCTATTGCAAATGGTCGCAGATACACTGCTGGACAATTGCTAAGGACGGATCATAAACGGCTATATAGCGCATAAAAAAGTAAGTGTGGTTAGATGCCAAGTGAAATAAAATAATGTCAGAATGCCAGGACATTACAAGAAAGACAATTTATTGTGCTCTGAAATCCAGAAGGCTTTGGAACGTGTTCAAGGGACAAACAGGCCATTTTGTGCAAAATACGTAAACGTGAAAAATGCAATTACCGTCCGCAGGCGTTCCGGCGTAAGATGTCAATACGGGATATGGCCACCATGGAGGGCGATGCAAGATTCCACACGTCGTGTCATGCTTTGCACAACATTATCAAGCAGCTGTTGGGGTAATTTATCCCATTCCTCTGTCAGTGCACGGATGAGGGTGTCCTTGTTTATTGGAGGGCATTGGCAACCAGCAAGACTCCTCCCCAAAGCATCCCAGACATTTTCAATGCGATTCAGATCTAGAGAACGTGCTGGCCATACGAGGCGTTGAATATCCTCGCTCTCAAGACACTCCTGGACAGCGACTGTTTGATGACATCTTGCGTTGTCGTCCATGAAAATGAATCTATCGCCGACAGCACCACGGAACATGCGAACATGAGGTAGCAGAACATCATTAATGTATCGTTGGCCAGTCATAGTCTCAGTTGGAAGCACATAGAGGGACGTACGGCCATCGATCATGATGCCAGCCCATACCATGACACTACATGTCGGATATCGGTCCCTTTCCTGTATGTTTGCTGGACAATATGCAGTACCACTATCACGCCAGATCAGTTGTCGTCGACAATCAGACGACAGACTGTATCTACTCTCATCTGAGAAGAGGACAGCAGACCAGTCGTTATCAGTCCAATTGCGATGTTGATGGCACCATTACAAACTGGCGGTACAGTGACGTCTGGACAATGGGATGCACACAACAGGACGGCGGGCGTATAGTCCTCCTTCATGCAAACGTCTGGTGACAGTTTTTCGGGAGATCCGCTTGCCAGTAGCAGCCATAAACTGATTTGCTACCTCACTAGCTGTGCTGTGCCGGTGTCTTTTTGTTGATAGCACTATGTATCGATCTTCTGCAGGTGTCGTACTGCAAACACGACCTCCCCCATGACGTTTGCTACACTCTCCATTTGTTTCAAATGATTTCCAAAGCCTTGAAACAACACTGTGGCTGACGTCGAACTCCCTGGCAACATCTGTTATTTTTCGCCCTTCTTCAATCTTGCCAATAATACGGCCACGCGTAAAATCATCTAGGTGATGTCGGGAAGACATTCTGAAAATTGCAAGTTCGTCAATTGATTATTTCCCTTTCAACTTTGCGTTTGAACAACAACAGTCAACACGCGTCAAATCCTTTATATCTCTTATCAGCGCTATGACGTCACGAACAAGTTCGGCAATCTAAAATTTGCATACGCACAACACGTCTTACTGTATCCCGCACTTATGCTAATTTCCACATTCTCCTGCCTTCCATTTTATGGTTGCTATCGTTGCTATTGTCATCCGTCCTTAGCAATTGTCCGGCAGTGTATTATTGCTTTCATACATTGGATGTGATCTGCTTCAACGTACATAAAATGTCCTTGGTTACTCAAGAAAAACGTGTGAAGAGTTTTTCACAAACATACACACTTCTTGTTAAGTTGTGTAATGTTAAGATTATATATATGAAAGGGATGATACATGTACTCCAGACATCATGAAAGGTACCAGTACCAGAGTTCTTCCAGTCCTCCCAGCAGAAGTTGCACATGCAATCAAGAACACGAAGCGGGGAAAAGCTCCAGGAGAAGATGGAAGTACTGTAGACATCATACAAGAAGCAAGTGGAGAAATCGAAACAGTACTCGCCCAAGTTTTCACTCGATGCCTTAATGAAGGGAAGATTCCTGAGGATTGGAACAACGCTACAATGATCCTGCTACATAAAAAAGGTGACATTGAGGATCTCAGGAACTACAGACCTATCAGCCTCCTATCAGTAGTTTATAAAATCTTCACTAAAGTTCTTTCACACCGCTTGAAGGTAACACTAGACATGGCTCGACCGAGAGAACAAGCTGGATTCAGGAGTGGCTACAGCACAATAGATCATATCCTCGTACTGAGAGAAATAATTGAAAGAGCGAGGGAATAGGAACTTCCATTGTGCATGGCTTTTATCGATTATGAAAAAGCTTTTGATTCGGTGAAACCATCAGCAGTTACAATGGCTCTGAAATCCTGCGGTATTGAAGATGCATACATTAATATTATTAATAACATCTATGAAAATGCAAGTGCAAAGATTCGGCTGTTTGAAAATACAACACACATAATAATTGGAAAGGGAGTGAGACAAGGTGACACCATATCTCCGAAGCTCTTTAATGCCACATTGGAAAATGTCTTTCAATCACTGAACTGAGAAAACAAAGGGATAAAGATTAATGGAGATTATCTAACCCACCTTCGTTTTGCTGATGACGTAGTGATTTTTGCAACTACCCCAACAGAGCTGCAGAGTATGATCCGGGAACTTGCTGACAAGAGTAAAGAAGTGGGATTAAAAATGAACTTTCAGAAGACAAAAGTGATGTTCAATGCTTTTACAAGAAATGAAGACATCGATTGATGGAGAAAAGCTGGAGATAACAGACACGTACGTTTATCTTGGACAGCAGATATCAAGTGAGGGTCACATTGATGAAGAAATTGATCGGCGTACAAAACTGGCCTGGAGAGCTTTTGGAAGAAACAGCATAATTTTCAAGAGCAATATGCCATTATGCCAAAAAGAAAAGTGTTTTATCAATGCATCCTTCCAGTGCTTACATATGGTGCAGAAACGTGGACCACCTTAACTAAAAGAGACATACAAAGGCTGCAGACAACTCAAAGCAGCATGGAGAGGTGCATGCTTGGTGTAACCAGGAGAGACAAGAAGAGGAACTTGTGGATTCGAAAAATGACAAGAGTGGAAGACATCATGATCAGAGTTAAATCCCTGAAATGGCAATGGGCTGGACATACTGCCAGAAAGACAGACCATCGATGGAAAGCTGAAATTTTAGACTGGATTCCAAGGGACAGGAAAAGACTCAGAAGAAGACCACATGGGAGATGGGTGGATGAAATTCGAAAGTATGCGGGAGTGACATGGAGGAGACTGGCACAAGACAGACCATTGTGAGGGAAACTTGGGGAAACCTTAGTATAGCAGTGGATTGATAATGGTTGACAATGATGATGATACAGCTATAGAATGTACATACCTTTCCAGGCTTCTTGTTCTGTTCTGTGTGATTTTCAAAGATTTGCAATACTTAGTATATATCACTTTAAACCCTAACAATACACTGAATGACAAGATACTAGATGCAACAAACTAACATACCAAGGTTCAGTAACATAAAAACCAAACTCTCAATGAAGTAGCAAAGTTGTGTAACGCATCAAACTTTACGAAGTCGTAAATGCGAAACCCAAAAACATGGCACAAAACCTAACGAACATAAGGAAATAAGAAAATACCCAACCCTATTCATCAGGGGAATGCAGGTTGGGTTAAGTGGCTTTTCTGTTGCAGTAAAAGGGCTGGCACAAATCCAAAGCCCCGCTGCAGCATTCCCCAAACCATGGAACCAATGAGTAGAACGAAAACCATCCAAACACATCAAAGCAATAAAAAGGCAGTGCACTCATTTCCATGTTCCTGAAGGTCGAAGTTCAAGTTGGTGGTCATGGTTAACATTCTCACCACGACAAAAAAAAAAAAAAAAAAAAAAAAAAAAAAGGAAGAACACAAGCCATATAAAGGTGTGTAATTTAAGTGTAAACTGTGTTGTGGTTAATAAGGTATTCAGCTGCAAGCGACCCTTCAAACGGCACTTTGAGTAATCTAACTTTTAACATTGTGGGGTCTAGGGTTAGTAATGTCTTTGATGTGTAGTCGACAAGAGGTAGTAGAATTATATTTAGAGACCAGTTGTTCAAAATTTTTAACGATAAAGACCACAGGAAAACCAATCATCAATAAATGCCTGAACAACCATCTAAGATTCTTAATAGTGGATGGCAGATCACTGCAAATTTTACAAATTCGCCAGAATTGCGAAATTATAATGTTTCAATGCACGTTCTTTGAAACACTTGAGTTCCAGTGAATGTAGTATATGATCTTAAATCCAAAATCTCTTCTTTTATCATAAACTTCGGTTGAAACACACACACACACACACACACATTCTTAAAATCTTTTTGCGGTCTTCTATCTTGCTGTTACGTTACATTTCTTCTGCTACCGCATTTTCAGTACTTTCCCAATGACACCACCTCTTCTGACAATTACCTCGCAGACTTTTTAAAAACGCTGCACTGTGTTTTGTTTTGTTCCTTTATCGGTGTCCACAGTAATTATAACTTTTTAATAGATAATCTATGGACTACACAACATAAATTACGGTATTTACTGCAAATTACGAAACCTCAAGTAAGAAGAAAATTAGACGCCACGGCCCAAACTTTAGGCACCTAGCGTCCGGGATTTGTCGAGCCCCATCAGTATGTATATATATATATACATGTGTAGGGGATTAAACAGCGCTAGTGGCCATTTACCAAGTATTTTGCCCCAAATATAAACCACTTTGCCCACAAAGAACAAAATTAAATACACGCCGAAAAAAAGGACAAGCAGGAGACACAGCGACAATGAATCAAGATAAATTGAGTAGAGCAGTAGGCACTAGATAGATCAGACAACACGACCCCATAAATTGTGAAGAAGTCAAACAGAACCCCCCTCCCCACCTTTGCTTTGCCCCTCTGACCCCTGAAAAGACACACAACACAGATGTTGATCCCACTGGTAAAGTCAGGCAAGATAAGTCATGCAGGCTACAATGGGAAAAGTGTGTGTGTGTGTGTGGGGAGGGGGGGGTATATAATTTCTAATGACAGAAGGTAGGTCAATGAGTTCGCCCAACCCACTCCGGCTAAGGGTTCCAGGAATCGGTGACGTCAGTGGAACCCTCTTGGAGTTGTCCAATGCTCCCTCTCCGCAGTGCAGACATTCACTTGGTATCGTGAACTCGTTTTTGGATCATTATATTTCTTTGTTTAATCAATGAATAATTTTACAATCGTCTGTTACCAACCGATTTCAAGCACAGGCTGAAAATACTATTGCTTGGATCAAAGCTTCCGTTGCCGGCAAATGGCAACGTTAAAAACGATGAAGCAGGGCTGGCTGCAACATAAGGGCAACCGGGGCGGTCGCCCGGGCCCCACACTTTAAGAGAAAAAAACAAAATCCTTTTAATTTTTTATAATTATTTTTTTTGCGTAAGTTTTGGAGCACGTAGATGTTTGGAGCCCTTAAACAAATATTTTTATTAAGCCCCCCCCCCCTTTCGAATAGGTTATCGCCCTTCGGCGTACAGATACTGAGATTTCAATTGACTATTGTAACCACCTTAATGTTTTCCGCATTCATGAAATAGTAAAATTAAAGTTCATTTTGACAGTCCCACTTTAATATATTCAACATTGTGTAAAAAGCAAATACTTAAATTTAACAAAATAAAAAAATCAATCACTGCAACATGTATATGGGAAAAAAAAAGAAAAACTAATTTTATGAATTTATTTTAGAAGAGTCCTTCTTAATATTTCTTACACAAAAATATTTAGAATGCAAAAATATTCACTACGCAGGTATCTTTTTAAGCTTAAAGACAATGCGTATTTTTGTGAGACAATCATTATGTCTTTAGGGCAGTTTTCATGTGTGTTCTTTACGAACGGCATTTTTCACGTAACGATTTTATTAAAATATGAGATTTTCTAGTGTCCGCAATGAAATTTCTCCCCAGGCTCCACAAAAGCTCCATCAGGCCCTGCGACAAAAGCAAAATAATAAGCGCCAATTTATTTTTTAATTTAATGGAAACACAAGATGAGGCAGAAAACTCAAACACCTGTGAGATGGACAATGTAATATGTCTATTAATTCTTGCAATTTTGCTAATCCTAAAGAGAAAGAAGCCCCACGCTATTTTGCTGGATATTTAGCCTTTAGTCACAAAAAAAATAAATAAATAAAATAATAATAGTAATAATAATAATAATAAAAAAAATAAAATAAAGAATTGGGAATGTTTCCTACTTAACAGGGAACCAAAATAAAGGCTGGATTGAGATTTTATCAAGAGGTGGGCTAATGATACCAAACAACAGTAGAATAGAAGCTGTCAAACAGTTTGAATCACTTTTTCAGAATTTCATGGAGCTGGCATATATAAATCCTAAGGGGCCAAGGGCCATAAACGAACTTCAGTTGAAATTGAAATTAAACTTTTCCAAAGTTCACGTGGGTGTCATTAAAACCTATGCGAGGGCAAGAACATTTTTCGTATTAAATATACAGTATTAACAATGTCCACCAACAAAACTTAATGAAGAGAAAAAACCAAGCACATACATTGAATTCCAGGGAGTTAAAAAAAAACAAAAAAAAAACAACAAGGAAATAATGAAGGAAAAGTTTCAATTTTTAGTAATCGATAAGTTTTGTTTTAATTCTGTGATTCCTATTTTAAAAATTCCGCTTATGTATTCTTAAATGCTTCTAATTTGAACTAAGAATCACGCATTTCACCATTTTTTACCACCACGCCCGAAGACTGCTGGGGACCAACATATGTCACAGGCCTCAGCAAGGAGAGACCACCCACTGTTTGTTTACAATAGTTGACCTACCTCTCTCGTTCTAACTACCTTGCACAAAAACAAGGCAGGGGAAAAAAATAAGCACTTGTTTTAAAAAATAAGGACTTTTTAAGGACTTTCAAGGGCCTTAAAAATGGATATAAAAAATAAGGAGTTCTTAAGGACTTTTAAGAACCGTGTGCGTGTGTGGTTTTTGGCACCTGTTTGAAAGTGAAAATAGGGGCTTTCTATTTCTAGTCTTAGTAAAAAAAAAAATTATAATGGAAGTATTTCAACAGGCAATAAGGAAAAATATATATATATTCTTTACAAGAAATATCAGATTCTCAAACCACAGCGGGCAAACAGAAGACGTGCTGGAAATGTTAATTAGATGAAGTGAAAGTCTCTGAACTTTATGTGGAAGGGTGAGTACCCTCCAAGTGTATTTGATCATTAAAATTGCTGTGACTAATTTGGAGTTGCAGCAGTCATATATTAATTGCACCCTACTTGCAATCCCACCAAGACCTTGTGGGTGGCATTCACCCCTGGTTTTGCAAAGACACCAGAACCTACAGCGGGTGAACCTCATTTATCTCACAATGATTAAACCTCTGAAAAACATTGCTGCCACAGAGCTGGTTGGCTGGTGAAAACTGCGTGAACAGCCGGCAGCATGTGCGCTTTAAGAACAGCAACAACCTGCGACTAGCGAAGGCAGTCTTTTTCCACTCGGTTAATCTCTCAATTGTATCTCTTAGCTGTGCTCTTAAAATGTCTCCTGTTAAGTGCAGTAAGTCGCACTTTGCAGCATACATGCTAGAGGTAGTGAAATTTGCTGAAGACAACGGCGGGAACATGGCTGTTCAATGAAAATATGGTGTTAGTGAGAAATGGGTCTAGGACTGGCACAAAGCAAATGATGCTCTCCAGAAAAAAAAAAAAAAAAAAAAAAAAAAGAGCAACTCATGGCTGTAAAGCTAGATGACCACATTTTGAAGTTAAATTACAGTAGTTCGTGTTATCACAATGTGCTGCATGTTGTGGGCTTAACTCTATCTGACTAAGACTATAAAGGTACAGCAATTTCCCCAGTGAGTTAGGAATAGAGAACATGAAAGGTGGTCATCATGGTGCATCTGTTTCATGAGCAGGAAACAACTGTGTGCAAGACAGTGCAATACCCTGCCTCAAAAACTACATGAAGACTTTGCTGAAAAGTGAAACGAATATCAAGATTTTGTTAGGATAAAAACACAAGAGAAAAACACAGAGACATCCAACATCATCAACACAGATGGAGTACCATTAATTTTTGATATTATAATGAATAGGACAGTTGAGAGCGAATGAAACAAAATGGTGACTACCAGAACAATTAGGCATGAGAAGTCAAGTTTTATGGTGCTGTTGATTTGTGCAGCTGAAGGCAATATGTTCAGTTATAAGTTGTTCCCCATGGTAATGTTCAAAAGAATGACTATGCTAAAGGAGAATGGCCTGTCTTCCTTAGGATAAAATTTTTGGGGGAATTGTTTTGGCGCAAGTAGGGACGCTTACTTCTTCTAATAGCCTATTCATCTTTTCTTTGTTTCTACCAGTAGGGATATAAATTTAACTTTTGCTTGGGTAATCATGGTGGGAGTTCTTGCTGTAACTGTGTAAAAATGTGTAGGTGTAATGTGAATATTTCCAGGTAAGTAAAACAATATTGTTGGAAAGTCACTTGTACCTCCATATTGAAATGCAACTTTAGTCTTCAAAATTACAATGTAAAGAGCTGCAGGCTCAATTTACCCAATCAAAAAAAAAAAAAAAAAAAAAAAAAAGAAGGCTACCCCTACCCCCCTCCCAAATCCGATCGTTCACAACTCCCTGTAAATGGAAGTTGATTCCACTACTACCACCGATGATACAGAGAATAACAAGAAACATAAAATGATTTGCTTGAAACAAGCTTTCCAGGTTAGCACAAGGTTTGTTGTTTGCCCTCTGGTACTTTTGATAAGAACAATGCAATTTACATCTGAGCTATTGTTTTGAATTTCCTCATGTAGCTAGGCCAATGAAAAGGAAAATATGTTTAGAGTCCAGAATTTTAACTATTTTGGACTGCTAACCAAATGAAATCTCACCTGTGTGATTGGATATGAGGCAGGTAAGCGACAGAATTTACTTAATGTGGCCTGCTTTACAATTTAGCATAAGTTTTGACAACTTCACTCAAGGAGTGTGTTGCGAGCTTAATGCTTGGTTTGTAGATTGTTACATACAACTACAGGAAATTTGGCTGATGTAACGTATCACATACAAGTTATTAAAAGCTATCTGAAATTCAAAAACAAAGCAATAGTTAAAAACTAAACAGTTTGAAAACATTGTCAGTCAACCATGTGACTGCTTAATATTTTTATCCTAGGCCAAGAACATCTTCAGAGCAGTCTTAAACAACACATGGACGGTAATACACTGCCATACACCTTCAGTCCAAAGTGGTGGAGCTCCCGACTGAAAAGGTAAAGCAGTGTATTACTAACCATGTTTTGAGTACAGCTTGTCATTTTTGCTCTGGGCATGGCAAAAGTTCCAAAAAGTTGTTAGCTTTAGTGTTGGCTTCCTTTGTGGAAAATGCAACTGTTTTCATTTCATATTTTTGTATGATTTTGACACTTATTTTGAATTAATAATTTGTTAAAAATTTCCATCGTTGTGAGGAGTGCTTCACATTAACAATGTCCTTAATTTGGTATGAAAATGTGATTGACTTTTTGTGCAGTTTTTGCAAATGCAAATTTATTTTGGTACACATAATACTAAACTACAGCGCTTTACAAAATTCCCATTAGATTAATCACTATCTACTACTAAATTCTAGAAAAAAAGAAAGAATTCCTCCACATGAAATCAAAGGAAAGCCATCACACATTTAACTAAAATGGTTTAAAATCATCCTAAGTAAGAAGTCAATACATAACTTTCATACATACATACATACATATCACTAAGCTGTTCTCTGAGATTCAGAGGTTAGCTCCAAAAAGAAATACAAACTACCAGATATTTTTACTTACTGTTGTCATACTTACTCTAGCAGTAATTTCAGATTTATTTACAAAGGACATGTATTCTTGGCACCAAGTTGCTATGAGCATAAAAGGCTCATCCACTGCCCAGTTCAAGGATGTGGACCTATCAACATCACATGCATCCAATGATGGAGCTGCCAAGCCAAGATGCTTGCAAAGATCACCAAATTCAACATCTGGACTCTTCAGGGAAGAGGGGAAAATATATTTGCATGGTATAAATATATAAAAAATATAAAAATATATTTATACATGCAAATTTTTATATATAAAAATATAAAAATTTGCATGGTATAAATATATTTGCATAGTTTATTAGGAAAATATAAGGCAATAAATTGTGGTTCAGAACAAAATTAAAAAAAAAAACAATTGTTGAAAAAAAATGTTAACATTAAACATCTAATCCAATAACAAGAAGAGGATGAAATCAGATATTCACAGGTAATTTTAATAAAAAATATACAAAAAATTGTAATAATAACAGTTGTATAATCTACATCTTAGAAACAGAGCAAATGTTTAAATTTAGAGAGAGAGAGAGAGAGATGGGGGGGGGCACCACAACATACATAACTTCATTACTAACCCACCAATGACAGAAATAATCAAAAAGCAGTGAAAACACACTGAATAAGGTTATCACTGTACAATAAAGTGAAGCAATATTCTCCATTATCTTCTTTCCATACCCAAGCAAAAAAAAAAAAAAAAAGATGAATATTTAAGGGATTATAGAAGATAAAAGAGCTGAATATTCCTCTATGATAACAGATTACAGAAGATTTTCACTGAACTAACATTTTGCCCAAATAATTATATTTGTGATAAATAGAATTGAATTGTAATTCTTTAAAATAACACAAAAATTGAAATTAAAAGTAGAAAGCTAAAATGTTTTGAATTAAAAAGAAGTTATAAGAATGAAAAAACCATGAGGAATAACCACTCACTCACCATAAAGATCATGGTAACCTCCAATGACCACACACTTCCAACACGTCATTCATCGTGATGTAACTGGGCTTCCACAGGTTTACAGACTTCTTGCTTACGCTTCTTATTTTCGGGTGTGAAACATCGGTTTTTTTTTTTCCTTTGCCTTATAATATGTTACTATAATGCTTGTCAATTCGATAAAAATCACACATACAACTCATTCATACAATTCCATGGTGCAAGGTGAAATGCAGAGAGGTAAAAAATTTGCGTTTCCACGGAGCCTGCCGAGGACGGAGGAATTAATACCCAACTTAGAAGAAATGGCACGCAGTGTACCAGCAGAAGAACGTGAAAATTTTCGAAGTAAACTGTATAGAATTGTTTTGAAAGAATTTAATGAAAAAAGTAAGAAAAAGAAATATCATATAGATAAAATTCAGTATGAGAAAGAACAACTGATTAAATTAAGAGATGACCCAACAATTAAATTCTGTGAAGCTGATAAAACAGGGCAAATTGTAATATTAAACACAACTGAATATGATCTAAAAATGAATAGAGCTATAGAAGAACTAAATTGCAGCATTCTAACAAAAGACCCAACCGAATCTCAAGTAAGGTACTTAGCTAGAATAAGAAATCACAGCACCTTGCCTGATGAAATAAAGAAAGCATACCCACCAATGGGTACTGGAATACCAAAAATGTTTGCAAAAATAAAAACTCATAAGCCTGATACACCTATGAGAGTGATTGTATCAAAAAGGAATTCCCCACTAATAAAACTAGAAAAGAATATCTACAAATTTTTGGCACCTGTGTTCATGAAGACAAGGTTCACTGTGAAGAATACATACGAATTTATTGAGAAAATTAAAAGTAATTAAACAAGATTTAAGTGAATATCATATGGCTAGTATGGATGTGAGAGCTCTTTTTCCTAGCACACCAGTACCTCAGGCAATAGAAATAATTATTGAAAAATTGTATGTGCTACAGACAATGAATGCAATACAAATAGAGGAGTTAAGAGAAATTTTATTGTACATATATGAAAATAACATTTTTAAGTTTAACAACAAGATGTACAAACAAAATCATGGTGGACCTACGGGGTCACCACTGTCAACTTTATTTGCCGAAATTATAATGAGTGACATTGAGGAAAAAATAATAAGTAAACTCGAGGATCCACCACTGATATACTGCAGATATGTTGATGACATTTTTCTGTTATCCAGGCTAAAAAATGATGAACTTGAGGACTTGACAAAAAAGTATAGTGAAATTTATCCATCTATAGAACTGACAGTAGAACAAGAACATGACAATACTTTGGCATTTTTGGACGTTTTGATTATTAAAACAGAGGAGAATATACAATTCAGAGTGCATAGAAAATCTTCATATATCCCAGTACTTATACCATTTCAGTCATCACATCCATTAACACATAAAAGAAATAGTGTTAAAACACTAATTAAAAGAAGTTTAACACATTCATCAATTGAACAGTATAGAAAGGAAGAAATTGAATATATTGAAAAAATTGCATATGCTTTTGGATACCCTAAACAGGTATTAAAAAAATGGATTTATGAAGTAACTCAAGGTTACAATAAGGTCAAGACTGATAAAAAAACTTGTAAAATATGTGGGAGCAATACCATATATAGAAAATGTTTCAGCAGAAATTAATAAAGTTTGTGGCAAGTATGGCATACAGGTAGGAAATCAGGTACTTACTGTAAAAAATTTAGTGATTAAAAATGAAAAAATTAGCCAATTAGATAAAGCAGGAATTTATGAAATCCCAATAAACCAGCAACCACCTGTGTCATATATAGGCAGCACCAAGAATAAATTAAAGTATAGATTGAACCAGCATATTAATAATTGGAATAAAAAAGAGGCTAAGACAGCATTGACCCAATACTGTATGGAAAATCAAAAATGTCCAAGGTTTGAAGATATTAAAATTATTAAGAGCTGTAAAAACGAAAAGCAGTTAAGAATTGCAGAATCAGTGTTAATTGAAAAAAACAGATCAAGATTATGCAACATTAATGAGCCAAGTAACCTAAACGAACAATGGAAAGCCCTAATAAAAATTGAACAGCAGCGTAAAAAGAAAGAGGGAAAAAAGAGCAGCAGGGACAATAGATGGCGCCAGAGACAACGATTCAGAGATAGCGACTGGAGCCCAGGCCTCGATGGCTCTGCTCACTTGAGCTGTGGTGGGCGGATGAGACACACCTGCCTCCTGAAGATGACAGGGACCTGTCGAAAGTACTAGAGGATTGGATGTGTGGGGCTGAATGGGTGTGACACTTGCAGTGGGAGTAGCAGAGGTTGTGAAACAGAAGGAGGAGTTCCATAATTAGAGTTGACCAAGGTTTAATCACCTGTGAATGTAAGGTTTATGTACATAGGTTTTACTGGAATTGTATGAATGAGTTGTATGTGTGATTTTTATCGAATTGACAAGCATTATAGTAACATATTATAAGGCAAAGGAAAAAAAAAAAAAAAACGATGTTTCACACCCGAAAATAAGAAGCGTAAGCAAGAAGTCTGTAAACCTGTGGAAGCCCAGTTACATCACGATGAATGACGTGTTGGAAGTGTGTGGTCATTGGAGGTTACCATGATCTTTATGGTGAGCGAGTGGTTATTCCTCATGGTTTTTTCATTTATGAATTGCACGTAAACTATGCGCACTTTGCAAGAGGTTAATACCTTAAAAGTGCAAATATAATAATTGAAGTTATAAGAGCTTAACCAGGTGGGAATGTTAATACAGGTTAGAGTAGGGCTTAGAAACGATGCATTTCTAGCACTTCCTCTTGTGCCAATCTTCAGGGTTTTGTCAGAATCCACAAATGGTCTTGCTAGTTATAGGTCTTCATGCACATGAATATTTTTTAGTGGTGGTTCTCTGTGCCACGTGCTTCCATATTTCCCAAATGATTACTAATATTTCATGTTGCACCTTGCACCATATGCAGTTCGGTAAGCTATAATACATTCCTTCCATTTTTTTAATGTTTTTGTCTAGTTAGTTTTCAGCAATCAATTGAATATTTCCTCTCTCTACTTTTAAGTTTCCAATCAAACACTTTAAAACTAAATATTCACCTTCCAGCACATAGCAGCAGATCTGAGATACACGAAATGCCAGGCATAAGCCCATGAACACATAGGTTTGGACTGATAGAATTTGCCTTAGCTACTACTGAATTTCAACATACATAATTATACAGAAATCCTTTTAACAGCGAAGAAAATATTGGGGTAAATGACCACAAATACATTTTTTTCTGAAATTTAAATATATCCAGAAATAGTAATAAAAATAATATACATAAAATTTCACAAATTACCTGAGTACAGGCATTCCAGGAGTGCAACAATGTGAAGAGAATTTTGTTTTCATTTGGTGTAAGTTAAGTTCCTTAATGTATTTTGACCAAATGAAACTTTTTTAATAGTCTGTCAGTGAAACATGTTAAAGAAAGACATACCTGCCAACCAAAATTTTCCTAAATCAAGAAGATTGCTTGCAAAAATCAAGAACATTTACCATAAAATCAAGAAGATCTTTCCATAAAATCAAGATTTACCCTAAAGTCAAGAAGATTTGCGACAGTACTAGAACTGTTCATTCATGATTATCTATTATTAGGGAGAGTGGTAATGTATGGAATGTGCTAGCAGTATGTTTGATGATACTTGTTTTCAATTATTTTTCTGTATCAGTCACTCACAGCTAGAATTCAGAAATTGTGATGATTTTGAAGGTTTTGTATTTTATTTTTTTTAAATTGAATGACACAATTTTAGAAATAACTTGATTTCTTTTAAGCAATGACAAGACAGTGACCTTTTTTTATGCCATTGGATGAAAATTTTATCCATCATGAATGCATGATAGTGATACCGCCGCGGGCACCAAAATGTTACGACAGTGGGTCATTATCCCAACACTGTCAATCAATTTAACAACCATAGCCGAGCAATTAGTGTATTTCTTCTCTGAGATCCTTCGACGGAGTTCTAGGCACAAAAACTGTATTATATGGGCATACACTTAAACAATTTGAACCAATCACCTGCGTACACATAAATAATGTGTTCTATGACTGCGCTGACTGCCTAAACAAATATTTAATTGGCTATAAAAACATAACAATGGCACACATACGAATAAAATTTAGCTGTCTTCTGAACATAAGAATTGGGTCAACTTTGACCTAAATCAGTTCTCGCGAGATAGTTTTAATGAACTTAAATTCCACAGTTCAGTCTCACTATTTACCAGTTCAGTTCCTCAACTAATTGCGTAGCAGAAATTATAACAAAAACAAAACGTTTCTACTTACATGGATGCTGTCAAGAATATATCCAAACTTTGATTGCACTAGTAAAGTAAAACACACCTTCCTTTTTAAATGGAAGATTTCATTGTAGGAGCTGCGTCCCCTGGCGCTACCGTACTCGCACACACACACCCCCCCCCAGGCGTTTGTTGAAGGAGCATCGCTTCGCCTCGTAAGATAAGCGTGACTCATCACTTCCTCCACAGTAGGGAATGAATGGGGATGACGATTCCACACTGCAGTGGTTGGCATTCGAACCCGACTTCGCTTCTCATTGGAATGACCATTGTTCACTCGCAGACTTATTAATTCCTCTGTAACTTTGCTTTCACTGTGCCAACCAGTTGCTGATTTCCATTAGGCTCCCAGCCTAGAAATTGCTGCTTTATCACGCGGATTTAGGCATTCCGCTGTCTTTATGGGAAACTGGCATATCCAGCTGCATCGAGTTGCTGTATCTCCGTTTCTTACCAAATGCAGGAGAGATTCGCTGCTTCATTTATCCCAATTCATATAGCAGATCCAGGGCATCCAATCCAGCCTTTCACATCGGAGAGCGTACAGACAACTGAACTTTCTTCCTTATTTTCATGCTAAGTGCGAAATCTTAATTTTCTGCACGGACCACACAGAGAGCAATTATTCTCGAAAATGCCCCAAACAATCAACGAATTTACGATTAATCGCTAAACCTTTTGTCCTCCATCTTCATTCATTTCCACTCAAGTGGTCCCTCTTCAAAATGTAACTCCTTCCCTGTTTAGACTGGCCGTCAGCTGCAACCTTCAATTTATGACCTAACAGAGCTATTCTGGACCACCCAGCCAGAGGGAGAATGCTTCACCTCTTTTCTTTCCAACCCCCAGATAAAACTTTCTCTGCTGTTTACACTTTTAAACTCCAATCAAGCCTCAAACATAATTAATACTTAATTAATTTCATACATCCACCACGCCCATTAATTACTAAATTAATGGCGGGGGTGGGTCGTAACAATAGCTTTCACTATTTTAGATAAAAGATGAATTGTGTAACTTTGAGAATATGAATACTTTTGAACACCATGATGGCCACCCCGGTGGCGCAGTGGTCTAAGCGATGGCCTCTGATCATTTGTCCGAAAGGGGTCCGGGTTCGAATCCCGGTCAGGCATGGATGTTGTGTTTGTCTTATGGCACTGGCTCTCTCTCCCTTCCTTGGAACCAGTGGCCCTAAATTAGGGACGGGCGACTGCATATAGCCCATTGAGTTGCTCACGGTGGTCGTTAAACCCACAATAAAAAAAAAAAAAAAAAAAACGTGATGCATCCATTTTCACTTTCGTTTTTGACCCCCCCGGGGCCCTTATCAAGCTGAAATGCAAACCTTTTGAGAGGGGTGGGGGGGTTAAGAATACAGGATACATGTTCGGAACATTATTGGGGGAAAAAAATTACAATTACAGGAAAAATCTTTGCTACGCCCAATTTCCGTTTTCGTACATTTTCCCTCTATTTTCAAGTTGAAACACAAATATTTATGAAATAAAATTATATTTAACAACAATACTAGGTAGAGGAAACATGTGAAAAATAAAATTACGATTATGGGAGAAATCTTCACTGCGTCTAACTTCCGTTTTAAATAGTTTAGAAAATTTCAGGCAGAAAACATCCTCTACCAGTACCAACTGCCCTGAAATTTCTGTTCAGTTATGCATCGATCTTGAGGATAACTCAAATTACGACGAAAATGAAGAAATTCCTCGAAATCGTAGCATTTTTTACAGGGGAATTCTTGCGCAGTCGAATTTCTGTTTTCGGAAATTTTCCTCCATTATCAAACTAAATACAAATATTTTTGGAATAAAATGATGTACAACAGCGATACTGGACAGATGCAACATCACAAGTGAAATTACGACTATGGAAAAAATCTATTTCGTTTACTTCCATTTTTGAAAGATGAAATACAGTCTAGATGTGTATTTTTTTATGCATTGGTAAAATTCTTTGATGCATATTTTTACGCATTGATGTGTATTTGACGCATTTTGCGATGCATATTTTTATGCGTCGGTAAAAGTTAGATGCGTACTAGACCCGTAATTATGCATTTCGGCGGACTCTACATGATGCAGAATTAAAAAACTTTCGCACTTCGGCTCAATTAGTGCAGCTATTCCAATACCGAGGGAGAGGTAGTTTGGAAGGATTGGCGGGATGGGTGTGTGTGCGATGTACAAATAAATATTGCTTACTGCTAGAAACATGAGATAACATAAGGTTCAATCGCTATGAGATCATAATAAAAGTTTACACTAAGTTCACACTAAGCGATAACAACAATATAAATTTCCATCAATGAAAAAAAAAATTCACAAGCCATTTTGGCAAAAATCCGGAAGGAACTATCTTCCGGCCGCAAAACCATCCCCAAATCTGTAAAACATACGGGAAATGTGGAAGACTTGGCAGGTATGGAAAGGTACTTTTCTTTCAATAATATAACATGTGGGAACAAATAAATAATGTAAGATGCTACATTGAAATCAAGAACATACACTTGTCTTGCCTAAAATAATTAATATTTCCATGATGATGATGCAAACTAAAGTGAAAAAATACCATCAGCACACAAAAATATAAATACAGCACACACACACTATACTGAAATCAAAAGCCCAACACAGTGTCCTGCCTTACATAAAAGAATTAATATTTCCATGATAATGATGCAAACTAAAGTGAAAAAATAACATCAGTAAGCAAAAATACAAAATC
Organism: Macrothele yani; assembly: GCA_039090855.1. NCBI lineage: Eukaryota > Metazoa > Arthropoda > Arachnida > Araneae > Macrothelidae > Macrothele > Macrothele yani. The sequence continues at coordinate 4,290,835 of CM077012.1, forward strand.
ATGACTAATCTCTCTCTCTATATATATACATGGTTGTATCAGAATAATATGACCACCTACCTAAAAATGGGAATAACCACCCTTGGCCTGGATTGACAGCGGCGAGATGGCGTGTCATGGACACAATGAGACCCTGAAAACGGCCGACCTCGGGCGATTTTGCCGGTCGAGGAGAACGGAGACATCGCTGTCGTGTTCCTGGAACCAGTCATGCACTCCCTTAGCGACATAGCATGGCGCATTGTCCTGTTGGTAGACACCATCACCACCAAGGTAAACGTCCAACATGAAGGGATGCATGTGGTCAGCAAGTATGGACAAATAGTCATTGGCGTTCAGGGTCCCATTCAGTGGTCCCAGGTCATACCAGGAAAACATCCCCTAGACATACATACTGCCACCACCAGCCTGTACTTACCGACAAGCGTGTCCAGATGTTGGTTCTGGTGTGTCTGATGCTGTATCCGCCACTGCCCGTCACTTCTGTGGAGTAGAAACCTTGATTCATAGGTGAAGGTAACCTTTTCCCACTCTTCCACTGTCCAATGACAGTAGTTCCATGCAAACTGCAGGCATCGTTGCAGATGGACCTGGGTTACTATGCGCCTTGACGCAGTGTTGACTCTGGAGACCCACACTTAACAGGGTTCACTTTAATGTTATCTGGAACACGTACCTGGGTGCCCCATCATTCATTTGTTTGGTCAATTGCTGCACTGTTGTGTGTCATTACCCTTTACCAATCAATGGAGACAACGTTCTCCTTTGGGGTCGATGGCCTTTCGGGCTCCACAGTTATGATGTCGGGAGGTACTCGTTGCGCTAGCGGTCCATTCTTGATACACCTTTGCAACAGCACCTCGCAAACAGCCCATGAAGTCTGCTGTTTCTGAGATACTTCCACCCTTGGTGCAGTAGCCAATGATCATTCCTCTTTAAATGTCTGTCAAATCACTACCTCTGTCCATTGTGCTCATGTTACACACACACACACTATATATATATATATATATATATAGGATGTAAGGTAATGTGATGCGTAACATCCCAGCCTCTCCTTGACAAATGTCAACCCCGCCTTCTTGTGGTGCATCTTGTTCCCACCAAAGGGGCTCTGACGACCGCCAATAGCGGTATAACTATACCATCGGGATTAGAGGAAATGCTATCCCACACTCACCAACCCGCTTGGCCAGCAAGGTGAGTTATGGCCAAACCCCTCCAAAATGACTCCACAATTTAAATCTTGGGCCTCAGTCTCCGGCAGCTGGAATGTACCTGGCCAAGGCAGCGGCCAGTGCGACATGAAGGCAGAGGGTGCTAAGAATCCACGGAGGACTGGACTAGGCTACCATCTGATGCTGACCTTGGCTACGTATAATGGACGCTCTCTATCTTCTGATTCAAAGCTTCTTGAATTGGAAGAGGAACTACAAAGGATCAAGTGGGACATCGTCGGGCTAAATGAGGTAAGGAGAAAAGCAGAAGATCTCATTGAACTGAAAAGTGGACATCTGTTCTACTATCGTGGGACAGATACTGGCAGAACTAGTGGTGTTGGATTTATAATAAACAAGAAACTGAAGGATGAAGTTGTAGACGTTGAAAGTTCCTCTGACAGAGCTGCACGACTCGTTATCTAACTCTCTAGAAGATACAAGGCTCAGATTATTCAAACTTATGCACCCACCCCACAAGTCATCCTGAAGAAGAAATTCGTCATCTAAATAATAAAGGTAAGCAGCACTTGAAGATAATTATGGGAGATTTCAATGCAAAAATAGGGCAACAGCAACAGAATGAAACTTCAGTAGGTAAATTCGGTCACGGCAACAGAAACCAGCATGGAAATACTCTCGTAGAGTTTGCAGAGGCAGAAGGGTTTTTCATCTTGAACTCCTTTTTCAAGAAAAAGCCACACAGGAAATGGACATGGAGACATCCAAATGGGACGACAAGTGAAATTGATTTTATTATGTGTAACAAAAAATTCGTCATAGAAGACTGCAGTGTGCTAATAAGTTCAACACAGGTAGTGACCATAGATTGGTGAGATGCAAGATACACCTCAACACTAAACTTGAACGTGGCAAGCTCATAAGACAAACAAAATGTATTGACATAACCAACCTTAAAAAACACCATAATACCTTCAAGTTGGAACTGAAGAACAGATTCTCTGCTTTCGAAGGAATAACATCGGAAGAAGTGGATATTTCTGAAGTTAACAGAAAAGTAACCAAAGCTCTTATGGAAACAGCAACAAAATTAGCTGGGTCTAAGAACAAGTTGCATGTGAACAAATTATCAGGAAAAACCAAAATGTTGATGCAAAAAAGAAGAGAGATGAGGACAACTGAAGAAGATGTGACTTCCAAAGTGGAATATATAGAGCTATGCAAGACAGTACGAAAAAGTATCACTGAAGACGTAAGGAAATTCAACTGTGAACTAGTGAGGAAAGCAATTGAAAGCAACCAAAGCCTAAAGATAGCAAAGGGACATCTCAGTAAGGGAAGAAAACAGATTATGGCACTGAGAAAAGAAGATGGTTCTGTAACAAGAAATAGAGGCGAAATTTTGACAAGAGTGAAAGATTTCTACTCCAAATTATATGAAAGGGATGATACATGTACTCCAGACATCATGAAAGGTACCAGTACCAGAGTTCTTCCAGTCCTCCCAGCAGAAGTTGTACATGCAATCAAGAACATGAAGTGGGGAAAAGCTCCATGAGAAGATGGAATTACTGTAGACATCATACAAGAAGCAAGTGGAGAAATCGAAACAGTACTCGCCCAAGTTTTCACTCGATGCCTTAATGAAGGGAAGATTCCTGAGGATTGGAACAACGCTACAATGATCCTGCTACATAAAAAAGGTGACATTGAGGATCTCGGGAACTACAGACCTATCAGCCTCCTATCAGTGGTTTATAAAATCTTCACTAAAGTTCTTTCACACCGCTTGAAGGTAACACTAGACATGGCTCGACCGAGAGAACAAGCTGGATTCAGGAGTGGCTACAGCACAATAGATCATATCCTCGTACTGAGAGAAATAATTGAAAGAGCGAGGGAATATGAACTTCCATTGTGCATGGCTTTTATCGATTATGAAAAAGCTTTTGATTCGGTGAAACCATCAGCAGTTACAATGGCTCTGAAATCCTGCGGTATTGAAGATGCATACATTAATATTATTAATAACATCTATGAAAATGCAAGTGCAAAGATTCGGCTGTTTGAAAATACAACACACATAATAATTGGAAAGGGAGTGAGACAAGGTGACACCATATCTCCGAAGCTCTTTAATGCCACATTGGAAAATGTCTTTCAATCACTGAACTGAGAAAACAAAGGGATAAAGATTAATGGAGATTATCTAACCCACCTTCGTTTTGCTGATGACGTAGTGATTTTTGCAACTACCCCAACAGAGCTGCAGAGTATGATCCGGGAACTTGCTGACAAGAGTAAAGAAGTGGGATTAAAAATGAACTTTCAGAAGACAAAAGTGATGTTCAATGCTTTTACAAGAAATGAAGATTTATCGATTGATGGAGAAAAGCTGGAGATAACAGACACGTACGTTTATCTTGGACAGCAGATATCAAGTGAGGGTCACATTGTTAAAGAAATTAATCGGCGTACAAAACTTGCTTGCAGAGCTTTTGGAAGAAACAGCATAATTTTCAAGAGCAATATGCCATTATGTCTTAAAAGAAAAGTGTTTGATCAATGCATCCTTCCAGTGCTTATGTATGGTGCAGAGACGTGGACCTTAACTAAAAGAGACATACAAAGGCTGCAGACAACTCAAAGCAGCATGGAGAGGTGCATGCTTGGTGTAACCAGGAGAGATAAGAAGAGGAACTCGTGGATCAGAAAAATGACAAGAGTGGAAGACATCATGATCAGAGTTAAATCCCTGAAATGGCAACGGGCTGGACATACTGTCAGAAGGACAGACCATCGATGGACAGCCGAAATTTTAGATTGGATTCCAAACGACAGGAAAAGACCCAGAAGAAGACCACATGGGAGATGGGTGGATGAAATTCGAAAGTATGCGGGCGTGACATGGAGGAGACTGGCACAAGACAGACCGTTGTGGAGGAAACTTGGGGAGACCTTCTTCCAGCAGTGGATTGATAATGGTTGACAATGATGATGATATATGCATACATACGTTGATGCTGAGTTCCATGCATTCTTAAAGCATACAGTAATAAATAGCCTAATAATGTCTAATTTAGTGCACTCACATATCAACCATGAAGGTCCATCAAAAAGTAATGAACAAAATTTCTTCAAAAAAGTAAACACAAAAGTGTCCAATTTCATCTAGTCTTTTTTAAAGTAGTCCTTCTGCATAGTAGCACATTGATCCCCCAGATGCTGCCACATTGCAAACATGAAATCCAGTCAATGAAGTGAAAGGTGTCTCCATGATGGTTTTTACCACATTCTTATCCAACAAAGAATATTTATCTTTCAGTTTCTATTTCTTTTTCTGGGACAAGATAGAAGTCACAGGGGGTAAGATTTCAAATGTGCAGAGGATGAGGAACAACTTGGATTGTCTTTTCTCAAAAAAATCCGTTACAACATAGGAAATATGTAGTATGAACAACTATGACACAGCAAAGCTCCTCAATGCTCTTTTGCAGACATTTTTTTAAGTGCTTCGTCATCGCACTTAGTGGTACATGTTGATGAATAAATCCTTCATGACATAAGACTCACCTAACTTTACCAGAAGTCTTCACAAATTTTAATTTTTTTGCAAGAGGTTGAACTTAGAGAATTTTCCATTGGGAGTTCTGTCATTTTGTTTTGGGGTCAAAGTGGAACATCCAAAACACTTCACTATATCACAATGTCAGAGGAAAAATAACTGTATTCATTTTGAAACAATCTTTACAGTTTTTGCCAATCTGTAAAGTAAAATTGCATCTTATCCAGTGACAAGAGATGAGAGATCCATCAATGGGGCACTTGTTTCATTTCCAAATCTTGTGATCAAATGGCCTGAGTACTACAATACAACATGTTTAACCTTACTCTACCAGCTTGTTAATTCATTACGGTGGTCTTCATACATGATAAAAGTGCTGTATTCACCATTAATTGTTATGCAAAGTGGAAGGGCAACCAGATCTCTACTCATCCTCAGCAACTTCTCTCCCATCTTGGAATGCTTTATACCACTGATGTTCACTAATAAATAACATACAATTTTGACTAAATACCTGTTGCAGTAAGACAAACATTCCCTTGTTGCTTTTTTCTTTTTTAATATGACACAAAATCTTAAATGTGTATTGTTGGTCAAAATTCCATCCAATTTTTATCTGTACGTGCCAGTAATCATAGTCACCTATCGTGTACTTCTATGTGGACTGATATGGCTGAAACATTGACATTTGTCAACAGGCAATTTGATCTTCAAGTCCTTACCCATTGCTGCCACAATGGCACTTTACAATCCGCCTGCTAAAAATAGTTTAATTATTTTTTCTTATGTCTTTGTACACGCCATTTTACAATAACTGAAGAACCTATTATTTATTATGGGAAGAAAAATGTGACCTACACAGTGACTTTTTTGTTTTTATAAACTAATAAATCTCAAAGAGCAATGAAGACTTAAAAGGTCAGCCTATAGTTTATTTAAGATCACTAGTCCCAAGTAAGGCAGAAGCCAAAACTGAAAGATAAACACCTTCTAGTTTTGCCCAGAATTCAGGCCTAGCCCCACCTCATGATTAATGGAGAGCTTAAGAGCTCAGTGATGTCCACTAATGTTTGACGTAACCTTGTAGGAAAGAATAGGGTGCAGGTGCTAAGACGTCTAATCCATGAAGAGGAGGAAAGTGTGCATTTTTCTGGGCGACCTTAGAGCACTAGGCTTTTGGCCACACACCCCTACAAGCCCAAAAGCAGCCCAACAACCTTACGGGAAGCAAGTACAAAATGATGCTCTTTTCAAACATTTACGTACTAATTTGTATCTTTTTATTCATCTGAAGGATACATTTTCCGTTTAACAACATTGCATGAAGATCATCGAGGGAATTACCTTAAATTAGAAAATATTAGCATTTTGTCAAACCAAAGCTTAAGCACAAATGTGAAATCTGAAGAAATCATAAATTTGTCATATGAAAAAGGAAGGGTTTTAGATAAAGATTGTAATGTAAAATCAGAATTAACTATAATTATGAAAAGTTAGAAGAATTAACAGATAGTGTTGAAGCCATTGTAGGATATATTGCTGGTTTTGTTGTAAGAAAACTTGAAAACAAACTGAACTGCGAGGAATGCATTGTCACATTAGAGAAAGAAGTACCAATAAAATCTTCAAGACTAAAATGTGGTTTATTGATAAACATAAAGGATAAGAGGGGTCTAACTGTTCCTTCACGGGATATTATGCACATTTTGTCACCAGTGCGAAAAAGTTTTCAAATCTATTTAATTAACAGAGCCCAGTATAAAAATTAAACCTATGTATACGTTATTGTGGCTAACAACTAAAGTTTTGGGATTTTTCATTGGGAAAAAGACCTTCAACAACCTCCAAACATATGCATTAGACCAGGATCACCCATGCAAAAGTAACATAGTTTATTTAATTAAATCTGTGTCAAAGCATTTGTCAAACCAAAATTTAGAAATTAAGATTCAAATATTGGTCCAAAATATTCACTTCTAACTTCAAATCCAAAAATATTAGACACAATTCAAATAAATTGGTAATATTCAAAGGTCAATGAGATGTTTTTTAAAGGCAAAATTGTGAATAATGCAAATGAAATATTATGAAGGTTTCAAATAGGGTACGTTACGGGGGGGGGGGGGGGTTTACCATGAAATTTGCAAATTAATGCAATGTGGTTTTGTGGAAACTTTAATGTAGGAGTGCATTACATTGTGAAATTTTGCTGCATTTGTTTGTATGAGTTTTATATTTACTGTTTTCTTTTTACATTTACTGCAATAAGAACATGACAAGCAATATTGTATTTAAAATAGTGCCATTTGTTTCTGGACACCCACTCTCTCAAAGACAAATGTAAAAAAAAAATATGCAAGTAATAAAAAAGTTAATAAAATATTTTTTGTGTATACATGGATTCCTTTCTGTGGCAGTTTTCAGTTCATAACAACATCATGTTATTGATATGTCAAAAGACTAATTATCCGAATCTGATTTTTTGTGGAAATTAACGAATAATAATTTTTGTGTTAATATTCTGCTTGGCTTGATCTATTTTACTATAACTTAGCATTCCTTTAAGTGATTTCGGCAAATAGTTGTGCCGGAAATGTTGAAAATTTAATCCTCTTCGCACAAATTTTTAAGTTACGTAAACTTGTCTCCAAACAGGCAAAATCAGGACCAACTTGTTGTTTTGGGTGGATAAGGGGTGTGGCTCTCCCATTCGAGCTCCCTCCACACCCAAAGGGCATTTGAGAAACTGGCTTCAGCCTCGGCTGCGAGGGACATAGCTGACGACACCTCCACCCTATTCTTTCCTCCAAGGACATAACTCATCAGAAGAAAACTATATGAAGATTTGTGACAACTTAAGCATTCTGCAACAAATCAGAACTGTTACTTAAAAAAGTGAAATGTAAACTGCATGAAGATTTATGACAATTTTAATGGCTTTGAGGGAAATGACTTGATAATATTTAGTTTATTAAGGCCATTATTAAACTCCATGAACTAAATATCAGTAGATATTATAAAGAACTTAAAAGAGTTAAACATAGCTGCTATTCTTACTGGAACGTTGATTGATTCTTCCCCATACAGGTGACTTTGAAGAAGAGCTGCTATTCTTAAGAATGGCACACAAAGATTCCGTATGTAATCAGTCACCATAACATAGGTCCAGCGTTTAGTTCTCTGTTGAAGAGAAAAACAGAAAATGATCATTAAGAAAAACATGGATTATTCTATTGCTTCCAAAAAAAAAAAAAAAAAAAAAAAAAAAAAAGACGTAACAGATCAACAATAGGTTTAGAGAAATTGCAAAATAGTACTTTTAGGTAAGACATCATACATACATACATATCATTAAGCTGTTCTCTGAGATTCAGAGATTAGCTCCACAAAGGAATACAAACTACCAGATAAATTTTTAACTAATTATTTATTTACTGTTGCCGTATCAAACTTCTCCATTTACAACGATCTTGACATATAACTTGGGCTTCACTGACATCCATTACACGATGTACACAAGACCTTCTATACTTCATACTCAATCTTTTTTTCATGCAGACACTCCTGAATCTGATCTTCCAATGACTTCCACTGCCTTTCCTTCCTGCCACTTGGGCTAAAAATTTTTCTCATCACTCATTCTTTCAACATGGCCAAACCACCTAAGAACATTAGTCTCCACCTTGCTAACAACATTTTGCTTCACATTACACCTTACACCACTGCAACACATCTTCATTCCTCACATAATCAGAACGTGTCCTACCCCCCTCCCGTAAGTAACGCATTTCTCCAGCACACAAACGACTCCTATGTTTTTTCTGTAGAACCCAGGTTTCACTGCCATACATCAGAGTAGGAACAATTACACTCTCATACACAGCCATGGGGAACTCTCTTGAGAACCCATCATTCCCGTGAAAACCTCCCAAAGTCGATATGACTTTCAATGAAGAATTCACTCGCCTACTAATTTCTCCACCAAGTTTGTTCTCTCTATCAAACATGCTTCCTGAATACACAAACTCATTCACCTGGTCAATCACTGTGCCATTTAGGCTCATTACATTCAATACTACCAGTTCCTCGCTGAAAAACCATAACTTTAGTTTTTCCCTTATTTATACGACAATAGTAAATAAAAATTATCTGGTAGTTTGTATTTCTTAGTAGAGCTAACCTCTGAATCTCAGAGAACAGCTTAGTGATATTATGTATATTATTTATATTGAATTTCATGCAAACTTCATTACATCTGGGACAACATACTCTGCAACTCGCTTTTGCTCTCTGCCAACAAGACAGTGTCATCAGCATACAGCAATCTGCACTCACGGATATCACCAAGGCATAAACCAGTATTATCTATTTTGGCATTATGAATGCATCAGCATACAGCAATCTGCACTCACGGATATCACCAAGGCATAAACCAGTATTATCTATTTTGGCATTATGCATGCACGCATTCATAAATATATTAAACAGTCATGGTGACATTACACAACCATGCCTAACTCCTGCAGCAATAGAAAACCATTTTGATAAAACACCATTCACTCATACACAAGCTCTACTACTGGATGACCAGTAAGTGGTACAAGCAAATTCAGGTTGCTTTGCTTGAATATTCTGTGTCCTATTTACTTGGTTGTAAGCTTTCTCTAAATCTATGAAGGCAGCAAAAACTTTCTTACCAACAGCCGGATACTTTTTGATCATCGTGCATAACACAAAAATTTGGTTAGTGCAGCTTTTACCAGGCATAAACCACTCTGAACATCCCACACTTTCTCAGATTAAGACCCCATACTTTTTCAATAAGGACCTTGCCAAACAATTTCCCTGGCACACTCCGTAGGCTAATACCACAATAGTTCTTGCAGTCAGTCTGATCACCTTTTCCCTTATAGAAGTGAACAGCTGTGGGCTAATGCTCCACACTGGTGTACTTACCTGCGGACGGTCTTAGTGAGAGATGAGTTTGCCTCCTCGGGCAACAATGACACACAGAGCAGCAACAAGGGCCTCTGTGAATCTTGGAGAGTTGCCAGCTAGTTCTGTGTGACATTGGCGAAAAGACACCAACTCACTGGGTTTTGTTCCAGAATCCACTTTTAGGTAAGAAATGATGTATGATATATTTAATCAAAAGTAGTTTGCATGTTTTACTTAATAACTATTCATTTAAATTCTAGTTTGAAACATAAGGCTGAAGAACAAGCAGTTTCTACATGCTATGCATGGTACTATAATAACTTTTAAACTTCCATGTGTATTCCTATTACTTTCTCAATAACTCCCAATACAATGTGCACACCTTACAGGATTCGTACACTTTTAAAGAAAATAAATTCCAGGAGTTTTTCAGGAATCCGTAAAAAAATTCCAGAAGCCCAAACTTTTGCTAGAATCACAGTGCGTTGTCGCCTATATTGTAAATTATGGTAAAGTTTACTACTTATTTTCTTTTCTTGTGTTTCTAGGTTTATTGACCATCATGTGCAACTCTCAGTGCTATAAGCAGTCGCACATCTCTAATTTAGGGCCACTTGTTGCAGAGAATGGACAGAGTTAATGCCATCAGACAAATACACCACCCATACCTCATATGGGACTCAAAACCACACCCACCTCGGGCAAATGGTCAGACCATTTGGCCGCCGGGGCAGCACTATACATTTACAATATATCGAGACTGAAAGCAAAAAAGATATATACACATTAGTAAAGATGGGAAATTCTGATTCATTAAAACCTTAAACATGCTTCCTTGCATTTCTGAAACAAACAAAATAAAATACATGCATGATACTGATAATTTCCCCCCTGTAACACAATATTTTTTTACAGTGCCTACATATCAGAAAGCAGGCACTGAGCTAAAGTAAATGACCCCAAATCATTCACAGAGCATGAATCATGTAAACCTCAATAATAACACGGTGCATCACCAAGCTTCACAGAATTTTTTTTTTTTTTATCCACTTTGATACAAACCTAAAATGCAGGATATTCCATGCTCTAGAATTCAAGAAACTAGATAGAAACAAGAACCTGAAAAGCTGGAATGCCAACCATTTAGAGAGCAAGGGAAAAAAAAAAAAAAACAGATTCTGTTTTTACTTGTATAAAAATACTCTGAACTTTCTATTTACATTATGTAACATGACTTTATTGGATGGCAGACAGTGAAATACTGATGTTTCTGTATGCCTACTTAGTATGAGGGAAACATTTAAATGCATATTTTTGCAACATGTACTTTACCTTCTCACCTGGATTTATTTTTTCTTTTTGATATTTTTGAAAACTGGCTACTGGTTAAAATTTTTAGGTAATTTAATACATGAAAATGTTTGACCAACTTTTTAAACGCACCCTGTATATGTCTAACTATTTTGAAATCTAAGAAAAAGCAATGCTCGAAGTGCCTAAAAATGTGTTTTGATTACGCACTTTTCCTGGAAATTTGTCATTTTATTCCGGAAATTTTCATCTGGTTTCAGTATGTTCTTCGAAACTTAAAGCATGATAATACACATACAAAAGCCTTCAATTCCGTCGAAATTTTAGTTTGCTCTTAGAGGACCCAGAGGAGGGGATCTTTTACTTAAAAACTCAATGGGGAAAAATGGTGTATATCGAAAGAATGTGTTGAAAATAGCTGAAATCTGATTAATACGCAGTGTGCACGAGCTTGACCAATTCTTCCACAGATTTGCATGCCGCTACTGCTATGAAAGAAACTAGGTGAACTCCTTTTAAAAGGTATACTTCTCTTTTCTAGCAGGTAAAGTTTCCTGCGTTTTATGGACGCAATATAAAGCTGTATGGGAATAAAGTTCGATTGGGAATTGCTGTTGACTTACATTTCCTTTCCCTACTTCACGGTCACTAATGACCACAATATAAACGAGAGGGGAAATAAAGCAGAATGGGAAGACACAGAGTTTTGTTATCTAAAAAGTTCATTAAGAAAAAGGTACATTCAGGTAGACATATTATAACTTCAAGAGATAGGATGTTTCCTACCCCTTTAACAATTCTTATGTTGCACGAGTTTTTTTATGAAGTTCATCAGCAACAAGCAACAGTGCCTTTTCTTTTTCGCGTAAATGTAACACAATCGGCTAGATATCGAGAGTTCTGTTGGTTCAATTCCACAGCGGCGGCTGAAAAACAATTTTTCGGATGCTGTGTGTTTCTGGAACGTAGAAAGAGCGATGTATTTATTTATTACCTGTCGCCACGTATTTGGAGTATTTTCACATTAGGCTAGCCATCATTTATGGCACGCGCTTGCAGGGCCGCTTGTGGCAACCACTGCCAGTGATGGATAACTGATGGCCTTGTTCTGGCATGTGACACCTGATGGGGTGCCAACTGTTGGCCAGCTGCTGGCCCACGTGATGGCTGGCGACCGGGACATTTTATTGACGGTTGGGCAGCAGCAACACAGTGCTGGGTTACTGCTGGCTGCCAGTGCCGGCTTGAGTGCTGACCCAGCAACAGTTTTTGCTGGGTAATAATTAATAACAAAATTTCGTCTATTGCTGACAAAAGTTCCTTCTGCCTTTTGCCATCAATTCCTAAAGTGATTAAATATTTGTAATTAATTAGTTACTTCGGTAGAAGTTTGTCTTCTTTCTTTCTCTTTTTTGTTTTTTAATGTTTTGATCAGCCCTGGCCTGCCTCCTACCATTGTACTCATTCTGATGGGAGATGGGATAGCTTGGCGTGAACATCCTGCAAATGTCTCCCTCTGGAGCATAAAGTGATCTTTCTTTGAACACCCTACTCGTTTCCTCCACCACCCATTTGTATTCATTTCAGTCTTTAATTAAGCATAATCAAATAGATAAACATATGTTTGTCTACGATTTCTTAAGTCGAAGATGAAGGGGTTTACGGAATTCCGAAACAAAATTTCGTTTACAGCATTTTTCGGACTAAATGCTAATTTTCACTATTATTTACATTTTTTCTTTCATTATTTTTATGGGTTTTAAAAAATTCTTAATTTTTACTACCAGTAAAATTTGCCGCTCTAGGCCCGGGCCTAGTCGGCCTATTGGAAAATCCGTCTCTGTATACTCTTGAGTTAATGTAAGACTGTAACACTGTTTAAAATAGAACAGCCTGATTAAAAAGTCTGGGAACACACAAGAGCGGTATCAGTCCATCTGCATCTCACTTCCACGATTACCCATCACCTCATTTACAGCTTTATAACCTAACATTTATGTAATCATAAGAATACTGTAAGCTGAAATCAAGGTTTGGAGGATTTTCTCCATGTCATCTCATCCAGCCACTCACACCTGCTACTCTCCTTTCCTAATTAAGGAAAAAAATGTCGAAAAATTTATTTTCTGAATTTTCAATTAAAAGATCTGAATTTTTCACAGATGTCGTAACTGGGTCATACAAGGTTACCCTGCAAATTTCACTACAATCAAATGAAAACTTTTGGAATTGCGCATAATTTTTTTTATTATGACGTTAGAGCAGGAAAACTGCCGTCGTACGTGATTAAAAAATTTATTGGCTAGTTTTCAGTTTTTATCCAATTCCCACTAAATTTGGTGGGTTCGTTCCTTTTGGCAATTTATTAAGTGCATTAAATTTTCAGTCAGTTTTGTAGAAATTCTGTAAAGATAGAAAATCATATTTTTTATCCCAATAGGGTGTAGGAGATACTTATCAGTCAACAGCCGTGCTGGCCCCACCCGTTTAGGCAAGGAAGTTTTTGCAATCCCCTTCTCCCTCCCCCTACACACACACTCTCTCTCCCTTCAGTTCACAGCTGGAGAGGAGCTAACTTTTATGGTGTTCAGATAAAAAGAAATATAAACTTTAACCAAACTAGTTCAGCATAAAAAGAAATACAAACTTTAACCAAACTAGTTCAGCATAAAAAAGAAATACAAAAATTCCAGGAGTCATTAAAAATTGCCTTTTTTCCAGGAGTTTTCCAGGGCCCTGGAAAATAAAAATTTAATTCCAGGAGTTTTCCAGGAAATCCAGGAGATGTACGAACCCTGACCTTAGTTCTGTTTGGTACATAATCAACCTTTCTCCTTACTTTGTAACATAATCTTCTAAATTCTAATTTCCAGTATCTCTCTTAGTCATAACCTAGATTATCTCCCCACGGTACTTCTTTATCTATGATTTTTTTCTTCATTTATCCCAGGAACAAATAAATTTAAACTATTACAACGTTCACTTGCAGGAAGCCAAACTCAAAATTGTAATAATTTCAGAGACAGCAAGTCTCAAAAGAATTGCACTAAAAGAAAGAAAAGGTGAAGAACTTAGACACATCAAATTTGAGTCCTGTACTGTTTCTGCATGAACATCATAAATCAAATATAACATTCTCCTAATTCTTGTGATTACTTTTTATTCTTAGACTTTCTTGTACATATTTCATTAAAATCATCAATGACCAAATAGCTTTGTGAGAGTTTTTCTCTAACAATGGAAGTTACAAGAAAATGATATGATAATTTCAAAATGTCTGAAAACTCAAGTTTTTAACGTCTTTAGTGTTTTTTTCCTTTTCTTTTCTTTTTTTTTCTTTTTTTTTTTTTTTGATTGAAGGTTTAACGACCACTATGAGCAACTTGATGGGCTATATTAACGTCTTTAGTGTTTTTTTCTTTCTTTCTTTTTTTTTTTTTTTGATTGAAGGTTTAACGACCACTATGAGCAACTTGATAGGCTATAGGCAGTCGACTCTCCCTAATTTAGGGCTACTGGTTCCAGGGAAAAGAGAGAACCATGGCCATAAGACAAACACAACATCCATGCCTCACCGGGATTCGAATCCGGACCCTTTTCGGACGAACGGTCATAAGCCAGAGCTTAGACCACTGCGTCACCGGGGCAGATTTTTTCTTTTTAATGACATAGACAAAAAATAATGTATTTTCCATTCCCAGTCTTTTTAAGTCTATAGCACACAAATTATTTAGAGAATACCAACCTCGCTGGCTTCCATGTCTTCATCATCTGTGTACAAGCATCCACGTTCAAGGTGGGAGATGACAAGTCCTAAAATTACTTCAGTATCATTCATCTTCAGCTAAACAAAAAGTAAAAAATTAGTGAGTTGAATTTTAGTACTATCACTTCAACTTTGATATGCATTCCAATATCACTTCAGAACCATGTTTCAGTGAAAGAATTATTCAGTATTTTTAAGAAGAAAAAACACTAATAATGTTATTTGCAGAAACATCAACACACAGAGGGGTTTTGTCAAGACTATGGGTTGTATAAAACAGCCTTTTGAAACCAGCACTATCAATGGTAAAATCATGCAGTTATCAGAAGAAAAAAAAGGAAAGAGAAGAAATACTAAAAACTTTAAGAACAACAAATAATTTATCAAGCAAATCATTCAGAAAGTTTAACCTTATTTATTTAATATTACTTCAAATACTTTATATCATCATATTTCATGAACTCATTTTTTGTCACTTATTTGACAACATATCTGTGCAGTAACACATCACCACAATGTGACCTTATAGCTCAGGTTTAATTTTAATAATTTTGTTAACATCTTGAAATTGGCAGTTGATGATGTGCAGAATCTTCTTTGTTTTGTACACCAGCAATGAGTCACTTTTTCATAGCCTTATCATTTAGCAGAATCCTTTGTGTCAATTCAGTGTAACTGGCAAGTCAACAACATACAAAATCTTCATTTTGTATGGTACCAGTGCATTTTTTTTTTTTTTTTTGGCTTCGGCATTCAACAGAATCCTTTGTGTCTGCTTTGTTTTTTTAAGTACACCTGCACCAAATTTTATTGAGATCAACTTGTTTTGTGGGGCAGTGGTGTCTGGTCAGACAAATGATGGGACCTTGTGTCATAAAGTTTTTAAGTTGAGTTTTTTTTTTGTTTTTTTTTTAATCCAGAGATGATTTTGGAGTGAGAGATGGATGCAAGAAAGAAGGTGGAAGCAACAGTCAGCAATGAAAGTATACAAGGGGTAGCCTCAGGGTGTAGAAGAAAATAAATCAAATATATTTTGCAAACACAAAAGGATATTTGGAAGAGAAGTTAAAAGAAGGAAAACGTGTTTGGAGAATATTCAGCAAAAGGTGCTCAAAGCTGTGGACCACCCAAACAAGCATAAAATGCAATCCATCCCTTCTTTTTGTAGAATTTGCTAATAACATAATGATTATCCATCTCAAAAATCACTCTCAACCAAGAGCATGTTTACCAACTAAAAAGATCTTGACCTAAGGCATTAAGTAGTGGTAATTGTATATAAGTTTATGGAGGGTCTTTCCTCTGCTTCACCAGTTCAGCTAGTAAGTCATCTGTGCTTCATCTCACACCCAGGGGCCACCTCAGTATTTAAATATGCAATTGGTATGAATTACAAAAAGGAAATTCTGGATAATGAAAAACTTTTGACTTCCTGTAATTCTGGATGATCTGTTCTTCAAATGGCTGGCATTTATGGAATACCTACTATCAACCCCTCTGATAACAGATGTAATGAAATTTATATTGTAAGTACTAAAAGACGTTTTGCATGTAGGCTTCCAGAACATATTAAGAATTGGAATCAGAAAAAGGAATGACCTTCCTTGATTAGTGACTGTATCAAGACTAAAGCATTCCCTGATTTTGTCAACTCCAAAACATTTACTACACATAGAAATCACAGGCAGATTTATACCAGCTTGGAAACATTTGATAGCTCAAGAAATTAGGGATAATAAAAAATGAATGAAGAAGAAAAAATCAAAATGTAGGTTACAGTAATACGAAGGTAGATGTATGGTTTGCATTGAAACGAAGGTAGATGTATGGTTTGCATTGAAACGAAGGTAGATGTATGGTTTGCATTGAAACGAAGGTAGATGTATGGTTTGCATTGAAATGAATAGGACTGAAGACAATCAATAGAAGGCACCACAAATGAGCCACACATAGATGTGCACAGTAAAAGCAATTTGATAGACTCACATAGTGACTTGACTTGGAGTGAATTAGTGGCTAGCTAACATCATAAGACGCAACATGTTGGTATGACCACTGAAAATGACTATGATCATATTAATCGAAACTAGTCTGGTGAAAGACACGAGGGGGAATTGTGTGTTGGCTTATGAAATTCGAAGGATATTATAGCTGTTTTTTGCAATGTTGTTGCTGTTTGTTTTTCCTTCAAAAAAAGTTTTGGTTCTTTTATTTCTAACTTAAGGTTGTATTCACAGTTGTTCTTTTAGGTTTTATTTTTTTAAACATTTCATATGTGTGCATTATACGTAATGTCTTCTGAATGACTGTTGCATCGTTTGGAACATCAGGTTGGTCGTATTTGGGACAGCCGTGACGCTACATTTGTTCATGAAATGCTGGTAAGCCTATATACAGGGTGATTCATAAATAAGTATACAGTTTCAATGCACTATAAAACAAGAACAATGTAAGATACTTTATGTTACCTGTAACAGAATTGTAGGGGAATGTTTCAAGTTTTTTTAGAGACAGTCACAAATGTTCTATGTGTGCACCCTTAGTCACACGACACACATCGAACCAGTAATCCATTTCCGCCCAAACACGAGGTAAGATATCTGAATGAAGTGCAGCAATAGTGGCTGTGATATGCTGACTTAACACCTTGTGACTTTTTCCTGTGGGGGTACGTAAAGGACAAGGTATTCTTCGCCTTTCCCCTTCCTGTTGATCTAGCGGAGCTGAAACATCGTATCACAGCCACTATCACTGCACTTGATTCAGATATCTTACCTCACGTTTGGGCAGAAATGGATTACCGGCTCGATGTGTGTCGTGTGACTAAGGGTACACACATAGAACATCTGTGACTGTCTATAAAAAAACTTAAGAGACATTCCCCTACAATTCTGTTACAGGTAACATACAATATCTTACATTGTTCTTGTTTTATAGTGCGTTGAAACTGTATACTTCTTTATAAATCACCCTGTATATTTTCGAACTAATTAGTCAACACTGACATTCCCTTCTTGTTGCACATCAAGTTAAGATATTCCTCTCATGCCTAAATTTATATAAATACCATGAGAAACAGTAATTTCAATGAACATGTTACTATGCCACTACATGGAGGAAATTCTGGTTGGTAATGAACTATGCAAAGCAAATTTTAAAAATTCCACAATATTTTCTGAATACAGCATACTACTTTCTTCATCACTAATGGATGACTTTACACCTTCAATCCACCTTGTTCTAGGCTTACCAAGTGGTCTGTTGCCAGATACCACAGAATGTAACATCTGTCTCCATGTAATCTACCTCTCCCAAACACCTGAAAATGCTCTTGTTGGCTTTTCATTCTACAAAAGGAAAACCCAACTTTTGATGTCCATGCTTACTAGATTCTATTTTGTCTTTTCATTCACATATTTCAGGCTGATACTTCTCATAAAACACTTACATTTGATTTATAACTCCTAACCTCTGAGAGACCTTGTTAGTTTGTACCCAGCACTCTCTGCATTAAATGAAAGTAGGTCTAAATACTGCATTGTATGCAAGTTTTATTTTCTGGCCAACATCTTTCTAAGCAAAAATGATTTTTACAGTTTACATGAGACTGCCACTCCTTTCTTGATTCTATTTGTCTAATTACACTGGACAATAATTTTTGATGAAGTTCATGCTTTCGAGATAAAAATAGCCATTTCTTAATGAATTCGATGTGCTGAAACAGAATATGACCATAAAAAAGTTGAATTGGCTACAGTTTGTTTGTAATATGCAGGTACACTGGTTGACCATTGATCAAGGAACACGTGCATGCTATTTCAATGGGAGAGAAGCATATAACTTATCTGCAACTCTCGATGCGCTTCCCTTATAAATATTTGTTTATGCTGCTAATTAAAGAGCTTCAAACACTTAACAAAATCAAAAATCATAATCAAAATCTGCGTTTCTAACAAATTTTCTATGTGTATATGAGGAAATTTATTATTCTAAATCAGTTTTTAGGACATTTTGATTTCAGCTGCCAACCTTTATACCAAATCTCTCCCATTGAAATAGCATGCAAGTGTTCCTTAGCAATTGCAACCAGTGTTTATGTACGTCTTCATATATATACACTGACGGAAAAAAAAAATCCCAACACCACGAAAAAATAGTTGTAGAGGAATGAAATGGCGGCAATACATTCGTATAGGTAACATATTTAATCGATTAAGGTTTCAAGATCACAGCTTATTGTAAGCGCGAGAAGAGCCATTTTAAATGTGAAATGCTGGTACATTATTAACCGGTGTAACCGCCAGAATGTTGAATGCAAGCACACAAACGTTCATGCATTGTGTCGTACAGGTGCTGCATGTCAGTTTGTGGTATGGAGTTCCATGCCTGTTGCACTTGGTCGGTCAATATAGGGATGGTTAATGCTGGTTGGGGGTGACGCTGGAGTTGTCGTCCAATGATGTCCCATACGTGCTCGATTGGTGAAAGATCTGGTGATCTAGCAGGCCACGGCAACATGACGACACTCTGTAGAGCATGTTGGGTTACAACAGCGGTATGCGGGCGAGCGTTATCCTGTTGGAAAACACCCCTGGAATGCTGTTCATGAATGGCAGCACAACAGGTTGAATCACCAGACAGATGTACAACTGTGCCGTCAGGGTGTTGTCGTCCAATGATGACGCTGGAGTTGTCGTCCAATGATGTCCCATACGTGCTCGATTGGTGAAAGATCTGGTGATCTAGCAGGCCACGGCAACATGTCGACACTCTGTAGAGCATGTTGGGTTACAACAGCGGTATGCGGGCGAGCGTTATCCTGTTGGAAAACACCCCTGGAATGCTGTTCATGAATGGCAGCACAACAGGTTGAATCACCAGACAGACATACAACTGTGCCGTCAGGGTGCGTGGGATAACCATGAGAGTGCTCCTGCTGTCATAGGAAATTGCTGCCCAGACCATAACTCCAGGTGTAGGTCCAGTGTGTCTCGGCCGCAGATAGGTTGGTTGCAGGTGCTCACCTGGCCTCCTTCTAACCAACACACGGCCATCACTGGCACCCAGGCAAAACCGCCTTTCATCAGAAAATACAACAGATCTCCACTCCGTCCTCCAATGAGCTCTAGCTTGACACCACTGACGTCGCAAACGGCAGTGGTTTGGAGTAAGTGGAATGCACGCTACAGGGCGTCTGGCTCGGAGCTGTCCTTCAAGTAACCGATTTGTAACAGTTCGTTGTGTCACTGTGGTGGCAACTGCAGCTCGAATTGCTGCCGCAGACGCGGTACGATGCGCCATGGCCATATGCGGTACATGGCGGTCTTCCCTCTCAGTAGTGCCACGTGTCCGGCCGGAACCCGGTCTTCTTGAGGCAGTACCTTCCCTTGATCACCGCTGCCAACAATCATGCAAAGTGGCTACATTCCTGCCAAGTCATTCTGCAATATTGCGGAAAGAAAATCCACCTTCTCGTAGCCCTATTACACGACCTCGTTCAAACTCCGTGAGCTGTTGATAATGGCTTCTTCGTCTTCTTAAAGGCATCCTTGACTAACATCAACACCCTACGTCGAATCTCAACGATAACTAACTCCCACAAACGTTACAGCGCGTATTTACAGCAAATCTGCTTTGAATGTTCCGAGGGGCGCTACTAGCACCACACGTATGCGCCGAGCGCGAAATTTGCACAGACGTCATCTTACAGATGTACTCTCACCGCCTACCAACTGTCGCTTATCTAACACAACCCCTTCTTGGTGTTGGAATTTTTTTCCGTCAGTGTATATATATAATAAAGGTAAGCAGCACTTGAAGATAATTATGGGAGATTTCAATGCAAAAATAGGGCAACAGCAACAGAATGAAACTTCAGTAGGTAAATTCGGTCACGGCAACAAAAACCAGCGTGGAAATACTCTCGTTGAGTTTGCAGAGGCAGAAGGGTTTTTCATCTTGAACTCCTTTTTCAAGAAAAAGCCACACAGGAAATGGACATGGAGACATCCAAATGGAACGACAAGTGAAATTGATTTTATTATGTGTAACAAAAAATTCGTCATAGAAGACTGCAGTGTGCTAAACAAGTTCAACACAGGTAGTGACCATAGATTGGCGAGATGTAAGATGCACCTCAACAGTAAACTCGAACGTTGCAAGCTCATAAGACAAACAAAATGTATTGACATAACCAACCTTAAAAACACCATAACACCTTCAAGTTGGAACTGAAGAACAGATTCTTTGCTTTAGAAGGCCTAACATCGGAAGAAGTGGATATTTCTGAAGTTAACAGAAAAGTAACCAAAGCTCTTATGGAAACAGCAACAAAATTAGCTGGGTCTAAGAACAAGTTGCATGTGAACAAATTATCAGGAAAAACCAAAACGTTGATGCAAAAAAGAAGAGAGATGAGGACAACTAAAGAAGACGCGACTTCCAAAGTGGAATATATAGAGCTATGCAAGACAGTACGAAAAAGTGTCACTGAAGACTTAAGGAAATTCAACTGTGAACTAGTGAGAAAAGCAATTGAAAACAACCAAAGCATAAAGATAGCAAAGGGACATCTCAGCAAGGGAAGAAAACAGATTATGGCACTGAGAAAAGAAGATGGTTCTGTAACAAGAAATAGAGGCGAAATTTTGACAAGAGTGAAGGATTTCTACTCCAAATTATATGAAAGGGACGATACATGTACTCCAGACATCATGTAAGGTACCAGTACCAGAGTTCTTCCAGTCCTCCCAGCAGAAGTTGCAAAAGTTAGAAATGATCTAAGACTGGCCTTGGATGACATAAACAAAAAATTGGAGCCTATTTTGGAATTGAAGAGAGAACTGAAGGAATGTAAGGCATCTATAGAACATATGTCAACAAATTATGATTCAGTTTTGGAACGATTGGAGACATTTAGGAAAGAAAATGAAGGTTTAAGGATTAAACAAGATAATCTCTTGCAGCAGATGGAGTTCAAACAATTTGAATTGAATAAATTACAATGTGACTTTAATGAATTGGCGCAATATTTACGTAAAAAAAAATCTGGAATTTAATGGTCTTGATTTGACTCATATACAAGATGAAAAGGAACTCAGAAATTACATGAGTACATTGGCAGAAGCTTTCGATGTACACAATTTCAATTTACAGGATATTGACATTATACATCCCTTAAAACCAGATTCATTCAAAAAACCTAATGCTAATGTGCTTGTTCAGTTTTTGTCAAGAACTTCAAGGGATGGCTGGCTTGATAGGAAGAGATCCATTATATACAATTGTGATTTTAATAGTATTTTGCCCCAAACTAGTGTATTTATAAATGAAAATGTTATTCCACCATATAAGGAATTATTCTGGCATGCTAGAAGACTGCTACATCAGGGATTAGTGAGATCCGTTTGGGTTAATAATGGACATATCTATGTCAGGAAAAATGACTCATCACCAAGAAAAATATAATTTCTATGAATGATCTTACTGAGTTTGGTTTACCATCTACTTCCACTGATTCTACTGGTGTATGACTTTGGTATGAGAACTGACAAATGTAAACTGTATTTGGTTTGTTATTATTATTCTACTTTATTTTATTTTATTCCTTTCATTTCTTGATTTGCTGCATTGGACTACTGTACAGAACTGCTTTTGTACTATGTAATAAACTTATTTAATATTTCAGTAATTTCTGCAGGTCATTGGAAATGTTTGATGACCTATTTTCACCTAGCCATTATTTGTGTATGTTTGCTGGATTTTTGATTTGAGGGCAAAGAAATCTGACATATATTTGTTTGGATGCTATTAGTATATAGTATCATTTCCTTATTATTTCTTGGTTTAGTATATAACATCATACTTAATTATTGTTTTTATTTGGAAGAAAAGAAGAAATTATAAGGTGTATAGAGGTTATTTCCTTGAACCTAACTTCTATCTTACATTTGCATGTTATTGGAGTTGATTGATGGCAGATTCCATCACAGTCATTAGCTCTTGTTTAATCACTGGAATTTGGGCATGGGAATTCAGGGGTTTGCCTACTTGTCAAATTTTTATAATTATTGAAACTTTAGTATGGTAATTGGAAATTTGAACTGTATTTGGTTAGCTATTTTTGTTCTATATTTTTGACTACCTACCTTTCTTAGTTTATTATATTTGACTGCTGTATAGTGGTTGGGGATCACTGGGAGATATCAGGGAATTTGTACTGTGTATAGAGATTACTGATATATATAGTTTTGACTGTCATTGGGGTTCCTAGTGACATATTCCTCTCCTATTATGTGAGTATACCTGTTGGAATTTTGGTATGGGAACTGAAAAACTTGAACTGTATTTGGTTTTTACTATTATTTTTTATTAGTATATTTTGTTCATTAATTTACAGATTTGTTGATCACTGGGAGGAAGTGGGGAATTTGTATTGCACATGGGGACTATTTAAATAAACACAATCTTTATTTAGTTCCTCTGTGTCATGGGAATTGCTCATTGACATTCTTCTATCCAGTCACTGAATATGTTTAGCTACTGGAATTATGACATGGTAACTGAAAAAAATGAATTGTACATGGTCCCATATTATTACTAACCTTTTTTATTATATTCCCTTCATTGTTTGGTTTCTTAATTGATTATACCACAGAATTGTTGATTATTGAGGGAAATATAGAATTTGTACTGTGTATTGAGGTTATTAATATGTTTATAATTTTTTATTGAGTTCTTGTATGTCACTGATTATAACTATTGGAGAATGTCTTGATGTTTACATGGTACTTGAGAGATATTATGTTATGCAGCAATAACTAACTGTTAGATTTTTTTTAATGCTTTTGCCAAAAAAAAAATATATTGATATAAGAAGATAAGGTCAATAAATTATTAATTGGTGCAGGGGGTGGCCACCATTTTGTGGGATTCTCAAATAGTGCTTAGGGAGGTGATTTAATTTTACAAAACTGCTTGGGGTACATTGCTATATGACTATTAATTATTATTCAGTACAGCATCTTAATGATACAATATCTAATAACCCTAACAATTCTCTAAATATTATTCATCTTAATGCCGGATCATTAAGTCAATAAGATATCTGATTTAGAGACATTAGTTAAACTATTAAATTATCAAATAGATATAATTTGCGTTTCGGAAACATGGTTTCCTTCTGAAGACTATTGTCTATATCTCCCACTCTATCAGACTTTTACTAAAAATAGGACTGAGTCTAGAGGAGGAGGAACTGCAATTTTCGTTAAATCAAATAATTTGGACTACACCCAAATTGAAAATTTTACATTTATTAATTCTGATATTGAAATTATTACAATTGAAGATCAATATAATATAATTTCAGCCTGTTATCGTCCACCAGCAGCGAACCCTTCTTTATTTATTGAAAAAATTTACTGATATACTTAATGTTAGAATTTTTTAATGCTTTTGCCAAAAAAATATATTGATATAAGAAGATAAGGTCAATAAATTATTAATTGGTGCAGGGGGGTCCAGGAACTTGCTGACAAGAGTAAAGAAGTGGGATTAAAAATGAACTTTCAGAAGACAAGAAATGAAGATTTATCGATTGATGGAGAAAAGCTGGAGATAACAGACACGTACGTTTATCTTGGACAGCAGATATCAAGTGAGGGTCACATTGATGAAGAAATTAATTGGCGTACAAAACTTGCCTGGAGAGCTTTTGGAAGAAACAGCATAATTTTCAAGAGCAATATGCCATTATGTCTTAAAAGAAAAGTGTTTGATCAATGCACCCTTCCAGTGCTTACGTATAGTGCAGAGTAAAAGAGACATACAAAGGCTGCAGACAACTCAAAGCAGCATGGAGAGGTGCATGCTTGGTGTAACCAGGAGAGATAAGAAGAGGAACTCGTGGATCAGAAAAATGACAAGAGTGGAAGGCATCATGATTAGAGTTAAATCCCTGAAATGGCAATGGGCTGGACATACTGCCAGAAGGACAGACCATCGATGGACAGCCAAAATTTTAGATTGGATTCCAAGGGACAGGAAAAGACCCAGAAGAAGACCACCTGGGAGATGGGTGGATGAAATTCGAAAGTATGTGGGAGTAACATGGAGGAGACTGGCACAAGACAGACCGTTGTGGAAGAAACTTGGGGAGACCTTCGTCTAGCAGTGGATTGATAATGGTTGACAATGATAAATGATGATGATATATAATGCAAAACATAAAGCAAAATTTTGAACCAGAAAAACAAAAAACGAGAAAAAGAACAGCAGTCACCAAATCCATTAACCCGCACTTAATTTGCTTTTGCTATATATATATATATTGCATGCGTTACATTACACTTCTTTTGAAGTAAATATAATCCGAAACAGTAAGTGTAATTTTTTATAGTACAATTAAAAATAGATAGTGTAATTCTTTTTTTTTTTTTTTTACATTTGTATGAAATGTAGTTTTGAGATATGTACATGAGTTTTTCATGCATAGATAGAAATCAGTTACCAGTTCATGACGTTTTACTTCTCCTTGCCTTTCGGTTGTATTCCAACAGAGAGGCATCTCTGAAGAGTGTCCAAACGTAGTCTGCTAGCATCAAAGTGGACCACTTTCCCTGGTATCGTTTCTCCATTACGGCCATATCTTGATGAAACCGTTCACCAGGCTCATCACTAAATTTGCCACAGTTATTCGGGAAGAAATCCAGGTGAGAATCCAGGGTGGAGTTTTAAAGACATATTACTGCCAAATTTTTGATACAGAGCAAGCAGGTCGGTAATGAGATCTTCGTAATTTTCAGCCCTGGAATTCCCCAGGAAGTTTGTTGATACTTGACAAAAGGCATCCCACACTTCTCTTTCATCACACTGAAGCATGTCCTCAAACTGTGAATCTTGAAAGAGCTGTCTGATCTGCGGACCCACAAAAGTCCCTCTTTTATTTTTGCTTCGCTCAGTCGAGGAAATTTGTCATGCAAGTACTTGAACGCTGGTTTAGTTTTGTCCATGGCTTTAACCAATTGCTTTACAAGACAGAGTTTTATGTGCAGAGGGGGTAGTATGATTTTCTGAGGATCTGTCAGTGGTGGGTTCTGAACATTCATTTGTCCAGGTGTCAAAGACGTCCTAGGAGGCCAGTCTCTATCGATGTAGTGCAGACATGTAGCTTGGCTATCCCAGTGACAAAGAAAACAGCAGTGCTTTGTGTATCCCTGCTGAAGGCCTGTCAACAGAGACACTACCTTCAGGTCAGCACAGATAAGAACCATATTTTTTGTAATTAAGTCTGTCCAACAGCTGTTTAAGGTTGTTGTAGGTCTCTTTCATGTACACCGCATGTGCAACTGGAATGGACGGCAGCTGATTCCCGTTATGCAGTAAAACCATCTTAAGACTCAACTTGGAGGAGTCTATAAATAGACGTCATTCTTGCGCAACATGTTGTATTCCTAGTCCTTGCATTAGGCCGTCAATATTGCAACAGAACACAAAGCTTTCACTTTTTTGGAAGAATTGCTCAAATTGTCGGTGACAAATACAAAATGAACTCACTCGAACATTTTGTTCTAGAAGATTCCATTGACGAAGCCTTGACGCTAGTAGCTCTGCTTCAACTTTGGTTAAATTTAAATCACGAACAAGGTCGTTCAGTTCCTCTGATGTAATTTTATGTGGCATAGACTCTGAAGATGCATATTCGTCATCGCTTTCTTTAATCCGTGACATTGACAGTTTCGGATTACACAAATCGTCTTCCTGGACCTCATCTAAATCGATAACAAAATTTGTCGGAGGCTTGGGAATGGGGAGTTCTTCAGAATCAGGTACAGGTCGTACAGCAGAAGGTATATTTGGATATTCTACAGTCCATTTCTTCTTCTTTGTGATACCTTCAGTCACTGGTGGCACCATACAGAAATAACAGTCATTTATGTGATTTGTGGGCTCCCTCCAAATCATGGGAACAGCAAAACCCATAGTTTTTCTTTTGCCATTAAGCCACTGTGACAGATTCGTTGCACACGTGTGGCAACATACATGTGGAGCCCGGTCTTTATCCTCGTCGCCTATCCTGCAGCCGAAATACAAATGATAAGCCTTTTTAACAACCGGAGTGATGGACTTTTTCTGTGCAGAAAATGTCACTTTACCACACATATAGCAAAAGTTATCCGCCTTATTCACACATGCATGCGGCATAGCTACGTAATGTCACAATACAAGGATCACTTTAACAGGCTGCTAACATGAGAGTACACTCACCAATGAAGGGAAAGAAACAAATGGACCGAGTTATTTACCGTTGGGCTGTTAAAACTGAAAGGATTGCATCACATCGGGTAATATTACACCGGATGTCGCGGGAACTCCGGACTTCTCACCCAATGATGCAATACTTCCTGGTCTAACGGTGCCTAAGAGTACGGAAAATGCCGTACGAACCTGATGTTCTAACTATATTTTTATTTCAGTACCATTTTAATATACATTTACTAACATTTATTATATTTATCATAAATTTATTAATATGTAACAAAAAATATTTCTCACTATACCTACTTTTTTTTACCAAAAATCACAAATTTTTAACGTTCCATTAGCTGTATTTCCGAAACAAGATCCAATGAAAGTTTTTCATGGCGATATTCGTGTTCAGTGGGTTAATTTCATACAGAATTGCACACTTTCCCATCAGAAGCAATTTCATTGTTGTCCAGTGTTATTTATCAAACTTTCCAGTTTCATTAATAACACTGGTCAACACACTTTTTCTGGAATAAGGTATTCCAACAGTTTTAAGGTAATTTTGGGGTGCTGATTCCAAATCTGGCATCAGTTTTTGTCTATCACATCAGGTTTTTGAGATATCAAATATTGCATTTTCAATAAAAACAGCAAATTTATGCTCATATGCGAATAGCTAAACAGACATACATACAAGAATAAGATAAGATACAATAATAACGAAACAAACATTTAATGAGTCGTAGCACAAAGTTGTGAGAGTGACTGCATATCAATGTGAGTAAATGCATATTACCATGTAAGAATTGAATTGTGAAGATAAGAAAAATATGTACAAAAAGGTTATTAACAATAGTGATGTTACATCTGCATAAACAACCTCTTCTTTGACGATCTCCGATGTACAGCTTGTGGAATGTTTCTCATCATGTTTGAGTCCCATCGGCCATGGTAACGTTCTTCCATAACTCTATACTCATATATATATAGACAACCTCTTCTTTGACGATCTCCGATGTACAGCATGATAACGTTCTTCCATAACTCTATACTCGGGGCAAACTTAACCTGTAATTGGAAGGAAGGCTACAGAGTGTATACTTCCACTGCATAAAATAGTTCCGGTCTAAAAGCTCGTACTCCAGCTTCAACTGGCACTTAAAAAGGACACAGATGTTCAATACGTTGTGTGTGTGTGCATTTAAAAAATTCAGATCTCAGTTTCAGCAGCATTTCTAAAAAATACAGATATTCGTGTTTTGGGGACGTCACCGATGGTTCTCTGTCACAGCATTCTTGTTTGGGTCAGAGTTAAGCTGTCAACTCAGGGGATATTTATTGCTGCGGTGGGGGGGGGGGGTCATTAGCGGAAGGATGAGGGCGAAAAAAGTTTTCCGAGGGCATTTCGTGTTTCTTCCCCTGGTTTCTCCTTCTTGATTGTTGTTTTAAAACAATCTTCTGTCTTTTGGTTTTTTCGAATGGCATCTGCCGGTCACTCGAGTGTACTTCAGCCGCATAAAACTGGGAAGCCATTATGAAGCTCTGCTAAGGTGATCGTTATGAATGTTTTCACTAAATTGATGGAAAAACATTCGCCGAATAAATCGGAAAATGAAATAACAGTTCTTACGGCAGAACTCACTGGCGTTTCAAATCGCACCATTGCGAGAATGAAGGTTGCATTTAGTATTGAAGTACCTCAGATCCATCGGCAATTTATTTCTTCAAATTAAAATACAATTCTCGCTTGGCTTACATAGAACGTTTTCTCGAAATTAGTTTGGAGTTCCCAATTCAGTTCTCAATATAGGCCAAGAAACAGCTATCTTTTCCTTTTGAACTTTTGTGCCCAGTTGCCTTAAACGCGTATGAACCGCCGTGAAAATTCAGACAAATGAAAGAGTTCCTTCCCGTTGTTAGGCACTTTGGAAAACTGCCACACATAATTCGGAAACTTGGAAAACTGCCACACATTCAAAGTGTTCCTCGGAGGAACAGCAATTTGTGCCCGGTCCATCAATGAAAATCATGTGGCAATTTTCCAAGTTGCTGAAAGATGTGTGGCAGTTTACAGTGAACCCTAAAATATCATTTATCACAGAGATATCATTTATCCAGTACTTAGGGCAACGAAGGGTAGTTAAAAATGCATACACATTTAACGGGTATCTGTTATATAAAAAAATCTAATCAATGCAAAATTTTGGAAAGAACGAAATTTTATGCATAACTGATGACATGGTAAAAATACTTTTAATTAAATCCCGCAGTTGGTAATCTTCAAGCAGTAAGTATAAATAAATGAAATATATATTTAAAAAAAAAATGTGAAAACAAAATTAGGTCACTTAAGACTTTTTCCCGTGTTTAGCAAAGATAATCTCATTTTAAAAAAAGAAAGAAAGAAACGTTACACGTTCTGTAACATCTCAAAAAAAAAAAAAAAAAAAAAAGATAAATAGAGAGAGAGAGAGAGAGAGAGAGAGAGAGAGAGAAATAAACTGCTTGTCTACCAGTCTGCAAAGCGCGGGGGTGGGGAAGGGGAACTACTGGGGACGTGGTGTTAAAATAGAGGGGTTCGGTATCCGATCACGGTGACAGACAGCCAGCCAGCCCTGAGAGCTTGTGGGAGAAGTTTTCCGAGTGAAGGTTAATTACACACCATTAGTGCGGAGTAATACTAGGAGTGAAAAGGTCACCGTAGCTTCGGCCTCATTGCCAGGATAGCTTTGCCCCGAGTATAATGTCTTGATGAAAGCGTTCACCTTGCTCTTCGCTCACGTGACCCATGTTCTCTGGAAACTGGGCCAAGTGACTATGTAAGTAGTGAACCTTGATGCTCATTCTACATTCGTGCTTGGAAACTCAAGAGCAGCTCCTCCAAATCTCTCGATAGTTGTCCGTTTTCCTGTTCCCAAGGAAATTCCGCACCACATCAGAGAATGCATTCCAAGCTCTAGCCTCTGCCACAGTCATTGTTGTAACAAAGTGTGGATCCCTGATGGGTGTTCTTATTTGAGGGCCATCAAATATTCCTGCCTTTTTCTTCTGGGCACTGAGACTTGAAAAGGTAGAACATATATAGCTGAAGCAGTCTCCAGTGTGATCAAGAGCTTTGACGAATTGCTTCATTAACCCAAGTTTTATGTGCAGTGGGGGAAATACAATTTTATTCCTATCAACCAGAGGCTCATTCTTGATGTTCTTGTCACCAGGCATCAAACTGATTCTTGGTGGCCCGTTCTTTTTAACCCAGCATTCTAATGTAGCCCTACTGTCCCAGTAGCACAGGAAACAAGGGTATTTGGTGTGACCTCCTTGCTGACCCAGCAGAAAATTAACCATTTTCAAATCAACACAAATTACCCATCCATGAACATGGTATTCCAATCTATCCAGAACAATCTTGATGTTGGCATACTCTTCTTTCATTTTTACAGAGTGTCCTATTGGAATTGAACCATATATATTTCTGTTGAGAAGTAACACACATTTCAAACTCCTTTTACTACTGTCAATAAAAAGTCTACATTCACTTGAGTTAATGCTCAGCTGATTAAGGCCATACACTGGTGGTTCTATAATATCGGCAAACTGCTGATATCAGAATTACCTACTTCAACATCCGATACTAAACTAGATTGTCTTCAAGTAGTTTACCCTTATAAATCAAAACCTGGCCAGCCTATATATACCTGTCTTGCCCCAAATAAATTTCAAACCACTTACTGCACTTTCCTTCTATTTGAACTTCAGTAAAACCCTTATTAATACTTCAGTGAAACTTTTATTATACATATCGTTCTCAGCACAGAAGTGCCCTATTTTTCACTGTTTTCCATGAAACGCATCTCTTCGAAAAACTTGGTAGGAGTATGCAATACACACATAACACATGAATGTAGTTAGGTAAGCATGCCAGTTACATTAAGAAAATTGAATAACAGCACAGTAGACTTTCAACGCAGCATGGGTCTCGATCACCTGTTAACAGATGGAGCGAGACTGGCTGCTAAATTTGAATATACAAGTGCTTCACTATGTTTGATACCAAATGATGGAGCAAAATTACAAACTATCAGCATTGTAGTATTATTATATTTAAAGGCAAGAGATACTGCAAGTGATGTTGGTACGAGCAACAAAAGAAGTTAGTGCAGAAAGCTTGTAGGCACCAATGGTATGTGAAGTGAAGATTATTATATTGGTAGCAGCAGTAGGTATGTGGAAAACAAAATGCTCAATCTTGCTACCAATTCTTGTAAGGCAAACATCCAGAAAATCAATGGTATTGTTGACCTCTTCGTGGACAGTAAATTTGATGGAAGAGAAAAGTTCAGTGATTCTTGAGGTGAGCTCAAGTAAGTCAAGACCATGGATATTAAAAGTATCATCTACATATCAAAACCGGACCGTGGGTTGAAAATGGTGTTTAGCAATGACAGAATTTTCTATATGTTGCAAGAAGATTTCTGCGATAAGGAGTGACAGTGGGGATCCCAGGGACTCCTCGTTGTTGGGAGGTATAATTTACTGTTATAGCTGAAGTGACAATAATTCTTTAAAGTAAGTAAACAAGCATACAGGTCCTTAGTAAGAATGCCAGGGATATCCTTATGCTGGAATCAAACCAACATCTCCCAATTTCATTCAAGTAAGTTGTTACACCAACGAATTTCCATGTAACTGCAGCTAAGCATATGCAGGTTATGAATCTGAAAAACTTTTCATATTTGTACTAGTCACAACAATACCATGTTTCCTACTAGCACTGACAAGCAATAATTGCATACACATGCTTAGCTTCTATTGCTTGAAAGTTCATTGTCTTGAGTCAAATGGGAAATTGGGAGATGTAGGTTTTACTTCTGCACCACGGTGATGCAAACTTCAAGTTTCCTGAAACAATGATTACATGGAAAACAGTGAAAATATAGCACTTGTGTGCCAAGAATGACATTACACCAATGAGCCATTACATTATGACCACCTACCTAATAAGCTGTAGGACCCCCTTTAGCCCGCAAAACAGCGGCCACTAGGCGAGGAATCGATTCGATGAGGTGGCGATAGGTATCCTTGGGTATCTGGTACCATACTGTCAACAGCAGGTCCTCCAGTTCCCGTACATTTTAGGGTGGTGGTGATTTAGTGCGAACACACTTTTCCAAGTCGAACCACAAATGTTCAATTGGATTCATGTCAGGTGAATTTGGAGGCCAGGGCATTAGCAGAAAGTCGCCAACATGTTCCGCGAACCACTCCTTGACGATTCTGGCAGTGTGGCACGGCGCATTATCCCGTTGGTAGTGGCCATCGCCAGCAGGGAACACAGTTGCCATGAATGGGTGAACTTAGTCCGCAACAATGTCCAGATACCCGACAGCTGTCAGGGATTGTGCTATTGAGATAATGGGGCCTAAAGTGTCCCAAGAAAACATCGCCCACAGCATTACACCGCCACCGCCAGCCTGTTTCCGCCCAACAATGCATCCAGGTGCCATAGCCTCAGTTGGTAATTGGCATATCCGTGCTCGGCCAACACGTGATGCACCAGGAATCCCGATTCGTCAGATCCGGCCACTATCTTGATGATCTTGGGCCCATTTCATGCGTTGTTGACGATAACGTGCAGTGAGCGTGGGGATCCGGCTGGGTTTTCAGCTACACAGGCCTATTTGCAGAAGGCTGCAATGAACTGTGTGTTGTGACAAATTGCTCTGATCACCACTGTTGTAGCTGCTGGCGATTTGTTGCACTGCGGCCGCTCTGAACAATGCACAACAGTCTCCGCTCCCCTCTAGCATAAATGAGCTGCAGACGACAGTTCGTCGTTTGGCCATCCGTGCATCAGTTTTGATACGTACTCACTACAGCGGCTCGTGGACAACCCACAAGCAGCAGCACCATTTCTGAGGCCCTGTGCCATCTCAATTAGTACTTTATCAAACTCCAATAAATTGGCAGCTTTTCCCATTCTGACTCCAAACATTCTACTAACCGAAAACAGGTCCTCGGGTTGTATATGTTCTGCTCTGTGAACTTCACCTGTGCCACCGTTTGATTTTCAGGTGCGCTTATTTCTCTAGGCTGGGGGGTGGTTATAATGAAATGGCTCATCGGTGTAATATGCGCATTAGGGTGGTACTTATTTTTGAAGTTTTCAAATGTAATTGTCTGACCTTTCTATGTTGTTCTACTATATAAAAAAAAAATACCTTTTGTAAAGTTTCATGTAGATCCAACTATATTTAGAGATCGCTCAAGTCAGTTGAAATTTCCACTTACCGTATTATCTCCGTCACCTTCTCTTGTCTTATTTGACTTAAGTGTCAATCAAATACTTCACATAAATAAGGTAATGTCTATTTTATTTCATATAGTTGGAAAATTCTATACAGTTCCAGGAACAAGCTTGCCTATATAAAGGGCCCAAGCTGTGAAACGGAGTTTAGGTTTACTTTACTCGCTCTATCTGCTAGTATTCGATGATTTGTGTGCTTATCAAAGTGTTTGCTTTGTAATTTTTCGAGGACTGATAAGTACCTTTATTTTATTGATTTACTTGTGTTTTTATTTCGGCTATTATTGATTTATTCAAGTACACACTGATAATCGCAACAATATTGTCTGTTGCAGGTATTGTGAAAACTGAACAATAAAAATGGCAGCAGTATCTAATACAAGACAAGTCTCCACAATTTGGTTAATTGGCTCTGAAGAAAGTGAGCTGAAAGGATCCAAATTGCCATAAAATAAACAAGTGTTGAGCTTCTTTTTCTACCACCATAAAACCTTGAAGAAGACAATTCGTGAGAGTTGTAGGGGTGTTGTTAAGGAAACTGCTGTGTTTTGGTAAAAGGCCCGTATTCCCATTCATCATGAACAGGATTGTACCAAGAAACTGGAGAAACTTCATGAAAAGTGGCTCAAGCTGAAAAAAAAAATTGCAAAAGGAAAACAGCTGTTCAGCAAGCCAATGATTCTCAATTTTCCAAAGATCTTAACAATTTATTTGATATTGTTCATCAGGAAGCCCTGCAGATGATCAAGATCTAAGAGGACAAGGATTTCCTTCTCGCACAGAGAGAACCTGGTCGCTGTGGTTGCTTTGGCCAAGTCGATAAAGTGTTGGCATCCAAAGAAGCAAGAGCCAAACAACAGAAAAAAACAAAAAACAAACAAGAGTTTAAGCAGAAGTATGAAGAGAAACAAATGGCTCAGACTGACAGTGCCAGTCTAATTTCTTCCGGTGATGAAAATAACGGAAGTAACACTGATGATTTTGAAGAGGAGAAAGCACATGCAAGCACTGATCAAGCAATGGCAGTACCTTCCATTTCCACTGGTTCCAGCCATAAAAGGGCACATATGAACATTATCACACCATCTGTTGCTGTGGCTTTAGATAGAGTACAGTTAAGTGATAGAAAAGCCACATATGTGTTGGCAGCAACTGCTGAGGCCCTTGGCCACAAAGTAATTGATTTTAATATTAACAGGTCTCCTATTCGGAGATATCGAGAAAAAGTACGTGAAGAACTTGCAATGAATTTAAAGGAAGAGTTTCAGACAAATTGCTCACTTGTTGTTCACTGGGATGAAAAACTTCTTCCAGACCTGACTAGGAATGAAAAGGTAAATTGACTACCGGTGATTGTGCCTGGACTAGGCGTAAATCGGCTGCTTGACGTTCCAAAGTTACAGTCCAGTACAAAAGAAGTACAAGCTCAAGCAGTGGCTAATTTGCTCGAAGAGTGGGGGATTATTCAGTAAGTAAGCGCAATGTGCTTTGACACTACTGCCAACAACACAGGTCACAGAAATGGAGCTTGCATACTTTTGAAACAAAAATTAACAAAAGGACCTCCTCCACTTAGCATGTCGTCACCACATATTAGAACTCATTCTTGCAAGTGTGATCAACGAGGCTATGCGATTTTCATCATCTGGCCCTGATATAGCTATTTTTAAACAGTATTGGAATAAGATCGATCAATCAGTTTACGAAAGCGCAACCAGTAATGCAACAGTTATGGCAGCTTTGGGAAATGTGAAGGACATTGTAACTCAATTTGCAGTTAACCATCTTCAAGAAACTAAAGTCAGAGATGATTACAAAGAATTTCTAGAGCTTGCAATTATTTTCTTAGGAGGCATTCCTCCATGTGGAGTACGCTTCATATATCCTGGGGCTCTTCATCATTCTAGATGGATGGCAAAGGCATTGTATTCTTTCAAAATATAGATGTTTAGTGGCCAATTCAAACTCACTAAATTGGAAGAAAACGGATTGTGTAACATTTGTATTTTTCTTGTGCATATTTATCTTAGAGCTTGCTTTACAGTGCCTCTTCCTATTTCAGCACCCTCCAATGACCTCAGTTTACTGCAGCAACTTGGTGCTTATGAAAAGGTAAATGCTGCTATCTCTAAATTTGCCAGCAAGAAACTTGAAGGGTTGAACTGTGGTATTTTTAAGTGAGGAGCTTGTAGGTTTGGCCTTTTTTGATGAAAACATGCCTACAAGTTAAAAAAAAAAAAAAAGCTATGCTTCGGTCCCTTAACGAAAGGGACGGGGTCGACAAACCTCTTAAACGCATCAAGCTGAGTGGCAAGATTTCTTGTGATATGAAGATTGAAGATTTTGTGACAAAAAACACTATGAATTTCTTTAACTGCCTTAATATCCCAAGATATTATTTAGATTTTGATCCTGAAACACGGCATCTCAGAGATGACTACAAGCAAGCAAGGGTGACAATTAAACATTTAAGGGTTGTTAATGACAACGCTGAAAGGGGTGTAGCACTTATTCAAGAGCACAATGGACTTATAACGAAGAATGAAGACCAAAAACAATATTTATTATAAGTTGTAGAACAACATAGGCATTGTTATCCCGACTTCAGGGGAAAAAAAAAAAAAACTTAATCTCAGATGAGTAAAGTTACAAGGAACTCTGATTTAAGTGATTTAACTGATTTTCTCAGTGTTAACAAGGAATATTACTTCAACTGGAAACAATGTTCTGTTGTCTTTGACAGGCATAATTAATTTAGATAAGGACTTGTGTTTGGAATTTTTCAAAGTAATCAATAAATCAAATTTCTGCCCAAATTGATGTATAATTTTATGATGTCCAATATATGCAATTACAAGTAAAACTTTGAGCATGTTGAGCTACCACTAAATGTTAATAAAATGGTAGAAATTTTACACACTTTTTTTACATCAAGGAACACTTTTGGGGGTCAGAACATGTAAATTGTTGAAAAAGAAAAAAATCATAGTATTTTAAGGACCACCTTAATTGTGCATGCACAAAGGATGTCAACCCCAAAACTTTTCAAAACAGCAAAGAATGAGAGACCAGTTAAAAAGCCCTTTAAAGTAGCACACTTATCCATTATGGTCCGGACTTTGATGACTTTTGCATTTTTAGGGCTTTTTGCCTCTTTAATGCATTTTTGTAGCCTTTTCGATAATTCCTTTGGCATTTTGGGAGGATTTCTGCAATTTAGTGCATTTTTTGTCACTTTTCTGCATTTCCTTCCTTTTTTAAGTACAGTCCAGAAACGACCGACATGGCCCTTTAATCAAATGGATACAGCATTTCTCCACTCTTTGAGAAGGTCATAACGAAGTTGATTGTGCTGATAAGACTCCGAAGCTGCGTGTTCTCCTCAAAAGAAAACAGATGTCTGACCACCTCAAAAGAGCCACTGGCTTTGGACACGTCCCCCGACAACCCCCAAGTCGCAAAGATGAGAGAGAGAGAGAGAGAGAGAGAGAGAGATAACCGA
The DNA here is from genome assembly GCA_039090855.1 of Macrothele yani. NCBI lineage: Eukaryota > Metazoa > Arthropoda > Arachnida > Araneae > Macrothelidae > Macrothele > Macrothele yani. The sequence continues at coordinate 4,327,648 of CM077012.1, forward strand.
TTGGTGCTTGGATGTGAGCAATTCGGCCTGTGTACCTTAGAAGGTCTTTCGTCCCTGAAGCAATGCCTGCACCCCTCCCCCACACATACTCAACCTTCTCCCTCAGGAAGTGAAAAGATTTCCACTAAGAAACAGGTAGCTCAAATTATAGGAAGCATTACTTGGGATTAGATGTCACTCTCCACAGGGACATCTGAGAGTAATCCTCATTTTGTTAGGTCTTCAGAAAGGAAGGAAATGGAATAGAAATATTTGTGCCAAAGATTTTTGGACACTGTTTGTGAAAGGGTTAGGTAGGATGTTTTTCCATAGCCCCCCCCCCCCCCAACATTCTGGTACCAGACAGAACCTGTTCTGAGAGTGGTTACACTTAAAACATCTGAAATTGTATGGAAGCTGTTAGTACGTAATCCAGTCATTATTTCCAGTCTGAAAAGAAAAGTAGCAGTTTATTTCTAAAGATGCCTAAATGCAAACCTTCTTAATCTTGCTATTTACGCAAGTTTGTTTTGGAGTTTGGAGAAAATGTTTTTTCTACTGATGGAGTAATTCTATTTTGCAAACTAAGTGAAACTAAAGTTGCAGCACAGAAGCAATTTACCATTGTACAGCATACTGGACGACAAAAACATATTCGAGCTGTTGAACTTGCAAAGAAAAAGTTGTAGGCATCTCATACCTGACGAGTCTACACTACGAAAAAACTATTTACATACGTCAGTGTTACCCCGAAACAATGGATGAAATTAGGGACAGTGTAAAAGGGAAAAAAATGTTTGTGTCTATTGATGAAACAAATGATGCTCAGGGTCATCTTGTTGCCAACATCATAATAGGATCACTTGAGCCAGATTGCCCTGGCAAAATATTTTTGCTGAATACGGAGATCATAGAGAAAGTTAATAATCACTTAGCGATCTGTCAATAATTTGACAAATCCTTATTTCTTTTATGGCCTGGTGGTATACATGATGACATCCTTCTGTTTTTTGACTGATGCTGCCCCGTATATGGTTAAAAAGCAGGAAAATCAATTAAAGGATTTTATCCCAAGTTGGTGCATGCCACTTGCCTTGCCCATGCTTTACATCGCACTGGCGAAGAAATTTGTGCAAATTATCCTAATATTGATAGACTCTTATCCAATGTCAAAAAAAAAAAAATTTCCTAAAAGCATCATATCGTATACAATGTTTCAAATCTCAAGTTCCTGGCCTAGCCTTACCACCACAGCCAGTAATAACATGTTGGGGGACATGGCTTAATGCATGCATATATTACAGTGACAATTTCCAGCCCGTAAAGTCTATAGTAAATCGTTTTCAAACTGGTGATGCCGCTTCAATTCAAATTGCCCAACACGTGTTCTTAGAAGATAAAACAGAAGGAAATCTAGCATACATTAAATCAAACTTTGGCATTTTGGCCTCAACAATTAAGTGTTTAGAAAAACAGGGTATGGAACTCATCAATGCAATCAGTTACGTTGAAAAAGCAAGCCAAGTTCTTAAAGGAGTCAAAGGCAAGGTTGGACAATCTATCTTTGCCAAATTAAACAATGTTCTGCAAAAAAAACCCCGTTGGATTCCAGACTTTGAAGAAAATCTCACATATATTAACTGGAGAAACACAGTTTTGAAATAGAAGAACTAGCTGTACGTGAAGCTGTTTTTTTCGAGTATGCACCTGTCGCATTCGTTGATGTCGAGAGAAGCTTCTCGAGATATAAAAACCTACTTACAGATAATAGACGTTCATTTAGCTTCGAAAATTTATAATTCAGTGCAATTATGATGCACTTACACGAAGAAAGACTTTCAGTGTACAAGGAAATAAAATTCATATGTGATTGGTATGTACCATTCTTTCTTTTTCTTATGCAGTTACTAGTTATTTTTTTTTTATGATTAATATTTATTTAAAAAAAAGAAATTTAATTCATCAATTATTTTAAGACAATGCAACAATTTTTGGTAAAATTTACTGTAAGAACTGTTCTAGGTAGGTTTTCTTTTTAAAATTTTAAGGGCATTTTTTTTTCATTTTATGGGCATTTTTTGCAGTTTTTAAGGGCATTTTCTGCTACTTTTAAATGCTTTATAAGGAATTTTTCGGTCATCAAAATCCAGGCCCTACTTATCATAAACCATGTGAAAGATTCACCAACAATGATCAGCACTGAATATTGTACGTGTGTATTAATACTGACATTTACTCATGAAGTTTCTTTGTTTGCGCCATTTTTTATAGCAACCATGAGACAATCATGATCTCTAGACAGGCGGGTGCCAATCAGACAAGGATTAACGATATTTGAAAACACGTGAACAATGTTATTAGATTTGTGATAAGTATAGCAATATACACTAATGCATGTTTTCTAATGTGTTGTACTGATGTTTTTTGGCTGATGTTTGTCATTCTGTGTCAATGAGTGTGAGAAGGATTATTTGAGGGCTTTGAAGTAAACCTAACTAAAAAATCAAAGGCTTAGTGCAGCCAGTCACTGATGATTAAATGCTCCAGGAACTTTAAGATAGTATATGAGTCTTGTTCGGTGAGAATATGGAGTTTATTGTTTGGTCATATGGAAAAGCTTATAAGAAAAGGATGGGTTGAAAGGTATAGGGACCAACAAGTAGGCAGGTAGTTAAAGGTTTGGGAAGTAAGAAAGTGACATTTTTTTTGTGACTCAAATTTCTTAATCAAACTGTGGATCATGGAGAGCTAGGTAATGAACATGTCATCTACATATCTTAGCCAAATTTTGGGTTTTAAATGGAATGAAGCAATAACAATTCTTCCGAATTTTGCATATACATTTCAGCAAGCAAGGGCTGAAGTGGGGAGCCCTTTGATAAACGTGAAAGTGAATGCTTCATCACAATGTACTTCAGGATGTCCTCTCTTATTCCAAGTACAAGAAAATACCAATACCAGGAAAACTTAAAGTGAGACTCATTAATTTAATTTTTATAGTTATCCACCTAACATGTAATGCTTTCGAATTACCTTTGTCTTTGTTTATTTATTTTGAAAGGAACAGTGGAAAAATTAATAGCACCTTTCCTTTTTGAGTGCAACTGAAAATCTTGTAGGCATTACCTGGAGCACTGACCCATACTTTTACTTAAAAGGGGTGTAAGATTAGCAATGGGAGGGTGAATTTTCAGTTTCACAAATATGTCACCATTTTCTATGGTGTGTGTGTGTGTGTGAGAGAGAGAGAGAGAGAGAGAGAGAGAGAGAGAGAGAGAGAGAGAGAGAGAGAGAGAGAGAGAGAGAGAGAGAGAGAGAGAGAGAGAAATATAAACAAACATTTGAATGAATACATACAGCAGGTAAACTGAATAATTTATTAAAATTAACATATAATCTGGGTACTTCATATAAACTGACACAGCTTAAAGAGAAACACATGAAATATTTATTATTTGATCTGTAGGTAACTAGAAAAGGAAATGAAATACCATAGCAGTGTTCTTGTAATGTGTTCTTTGGCTCCGATTCATTAAACAACTCAGTTGAGCAACTGCCTGGACATTAACAACATTGTAGAGAACCTGTATGACACAGCTGTAGTATGCTGTAAGTGGAAAACACAAATGAATAAGACATCTAACTGACAGAGATGCATTTAATACATGGTGTCTACTGGTTTCCAATGAACCAAATTCATGACTTTTTCATGACATCTTCAGTTGAATTCACGACTTCTTGACAATGCGTGACACAATGACAACCATTCTGGACTCATAATCTAGTACCCTTGGCTTGAGATCTCAGGCTATTTTTTTTATTTTTACAAACACTGAAATTAATTCCATGCAACAATAAATAGTTTAGGCAAAACTGATGTGCCTATAATATCATTGCTGCTAAAAATGGCTATTCGGAGGGGGGGGGGAGTATTGAACTCCTACCTAAAAGCCAATTGAGATTAAAGCTGAATGTAATTACGTATGACTTGCACTATTATGCCATTCACCAAATTCTATGTGTTTAAAAAAATAAAACATTCAACTCTCATCTAGGATGGGGTATGGCTATTTTCAGAAATATTTATAATTAAAAGAATTCTTGAAATCATAATCACACGCTTAAGTTACGTTGAAAAATTATGAGCGGGACGTTTCGGTAGCGACTTCAACCTTCATCAGCCATGGAATGAGACACGTGGTAAAAGCGGCAGTCGTTGCCAGATTTCAAAATCGCTTTCCAAATAATAGGGATGTTAAAACGTGCGTCAATATTTCAGGTGTTAGGGGTAAGGTAGATTTCAATGCTTTCGCGGTATCTGAGGGCATGCCGATTGCTGAACGGGGCGATTCGCTTAACATTGTGCCAATCGGGAGCCGCGGACGTATTGCTGATGGTTAAAATTGAAAGGGAGGTGGAAGGGCTACCTTTCTTAACATCAGCGATATGCTCCATCAAACGCCGGTTTATGCTGCGGTAAGTACTACCAATATAGTGGGTAATGCCTGTGGAAGTGTTGATAGGGATAGAGTAGACACCTTGTAAATCTAGGGGTTTATTGAGATCTCTGTCCTTAAGGATGAGTTTGAGATGTGGAGGTGGTTTGACTGCAATCCTGTAGCCAAAAGACTTGAAAATAGAGCAAACTTTATGAGTGAAGGACAGGCTAAAGGGCAAAGTGCCAACAAACTGATGGGTGGTGGAAGGTTCAGGCAGTAAACTAGATCTATTCTGTGATTCAAAACTCTTGATTAGTCTATGTAATAAGAAGGGTGGAAAGCCATGCAATTTGCCAATGTTGATGATGCTCTGATATTCTAGTTGAAGAGCAGAATGGCTGTTGCAAATAAGGTTGGCCCGGTGAATGTATGACTTCAGAGCAGACAGTTTGTATTTTCCAAAAGTGCGAGAATGGTGAGGGATGATATTATGGGTGGCAGAAGGTTTCCTGTAAACAGAGAGGCCAAGTGAGAAGTCTGGGTTGATGTTAACATCCAGAAAACTAATATTATTGTCCATCTGTTCTTGAGAGGAAAATTTTATATGCAGGAATTTTGAAGTTATGGAGGACATGAGTTCAAACAGAGAGTGTTTTTGGTGTGGCCAAATAATGAAGATGTCGTCCACATACCTTAACCAAATGGTGGGTTTTAAGAGGGATGGGGCAACAATTAATGTTTCAATATTCTGCAAATAAATTTCAGCAAGTAAGGGGCAAAGAGGGGAGCCCATAGCTACACCTTGTTTTTGTTGGTAATAGATACCATTGTATACAAAACAGGAATACTTTTCCAATGAATTAAAACAGTCATAAATATCTTTGATCAGTTCTCCAGGAAGTTCTTGGTGCTCCATTAGTTTTTTGACCATGAGCATGTAGGCATCAAGGAAAGGAACAAAAGGAAACAATGAATCCACGCCACAGGTGAACAGGAAATCTTGACGATTGATGGGAAAATCAGGAAATCTTGATGGGAAAATCAGGAAATCTTGACGATTTCTGGATAAAGTTCTTGGTTGATACAACAGAATAAGGATGATTTCTTGTCAGAACTTTGCAACATTTGACCAATTGCCTTTCAAGATTGACTGCAGGAGAAAAGGTGTTTTCAATTAATGGCCTAATGTTGGTGCACAAACTTGTCTTCATTTAGGTGTTGATAAAAAAGACAATTTCATGACCACCCACTCAAATTCATTACTGCATGACCACCTGCTCAATTTCATCACTTTTTCATGACTTTCATGACCAGTAGACACACTGTAATAGTAGCACAAAGACATTAATAAATTAGCAAAATGAAGTATGCAAAATATATAACAAAATCATATTGGCAGTCATAATATAATGGCCATACTAGTAATCCTTTTATTGGCAACATACCACTACATCTTTCTCAGAAATAAAGAAATTTTCTTCTTAAAGGCATATCACTCACAAGTTTCATATTAATTTCTTACATGTGTAGCACATAATTCTTTGTGCTTGATGCACATGCACTATCTTCTCTTCCAGAATACTGGGTGTTCTGCTTAGACGTATATGTTAAGAAAAATTCGAAACATACAAAGTAATAGTTCTAATGACAGAAGGTGGGCACCATTGTAAAGAGCAGATGTGAAATTTATAAACCAGGTGAATTTGGGCGAGCAGCACATGAGCAAAAGCTATCTACTTCTGTCCCAATTCGGCAGAAGTAGATAGCTTCTGTGTCAGCCACCGTGTGTACTCCACAGCAGAAGGTGTTTTGTGTGCTGTTGTTCGAGGAATCTAAGTCCAGGATGCTTGTACAGTGCCATTTTCACCGCAAGTACAACCTTGGAGTACAGCATATGTCCTGACTTGCATGTCCATTATGAAATGAGACAAGCAACTCAAAGAAATGAGAAAGTTGTTACTGATGACTGGTAAACATGATAAATGTACGATACCTGAGGAAAATGTTAAACGGATTCGAAAGTCATTTCAGAGAAGCCCAATAAAATCCATCCAGAGGCCAGTGTGCAGCTAGACATCTCACCAACAACAGTGCATTGGGTACTCCATAAAAGGTTGCGTTTACATGCATACAAGATTCAACTGCATCAATAAGTTAAGCCTCACGATAGGACAGCACGGAAAAATTTGCGGAGACAATGTCGGGCAAAACTGATGCTGAGATACATTCCTAGACCGGGGATGCTTTCCAGACGAGTCAACATTCCACGTGTCTTGAAAAGTAAACAGACATAACCGCTGCATCTGGGGGTATGAAAATCTGTATGTTGTCCATGAACACGATTCTCCAAAATGCAATGTTTGGAGTGGGATCACGAAGGGCAAAATCATCAGTCCCTTTATTTTTGCGGAGGCCACAGTAACTGGACTAACATATCTAGACATGTTACAGGAATTCCCTATGCCTCAGCTGCCTAAAGGAACAATTTTCCAACAAGATAGGGCTCCCTCCACACTTCCCCAATAATGTCTGCACATTCTTGGATTACCACTTTACTACAGGATGGATTGGGAGAGGGTCAGAGTTCATTGTATGCCCCCCCGATCACCAGACTTAACTCCACCTGACTTTTTCCACGTGGGAGTTTGTTAAGGACTAGTTGTATGTTACACCGGTGCATAATCTGAAAGACCTGCACAACATCTGTGCTGCAATCAGCAACATGACACCACAAACGCTTCTCAACATATGAGCTCAGGCAGATACTGGTTGGACATTTGCCATGCCCCTAGTGGAGCTCATAATTGAAATTTATTAAAACATGTAAAAAAAAAAAAAAAATCTCAGTTTGTGTATCTGGAACACTACGTGTCACTAAAAAATTGTAGCGAGTTCAGAATTTATGATACTTCCTTTATTATACATCTAAACAGACCCTGTATTACATCTTCCCATTAATTATGCTCTTGATTCACCTCGACCCCCCCCCCCCCCCCATACAATTTTCTTGATGAATTCAATCATACTAGATCAACTGTTTTCTCCAGTGTTTAAGCTATTGTTCCCATTTTCACCAAACCACAGCAAATATTATAATTATATGTGACAAAAGTCACCATTGAAGCAAATGCTGAAAATGTCAGCATTTGCTTTTTGGTGTTTCAGTGCTTCAATTTTAAATGAATTTCACCTAATTAAATGCGTGCTTTCTCATTCTGCATAGTCTTTTCTTGCAATAAACAACTAACAGAGAAAGGGTTCCCACTCCTTTCAAAATCTGTATACATCCTCCTTTCAGCTGCTTGCGGTCTTTCATGACTTATGAAATTGTTTCCTTGGAGGATTGAACAGAAGCAATACATATTTTAAACTTTAATTTTGCTTAAAGCGAGAAGGGGAGGTGAATACCGGCTCTGTTTTTTATTTTATTTTTTTATTGGGGGTTTAACGACCACCGTGAGCAACTCAATGGGCTATAAGCAGTTGCCCGTCCCTAATTTAGGGTCACTGGTTCCAGGGAAGGGAGAGAGCCAGTGCCGTAAGACAAACACAACATCCATGCCTTGCCGGGATTCGAACCCAGACCCCTTTCGGACGAATGATCAGAGGCCATCGCTTAGACCACTGCGCCACCGGGGTGGCCTTGCTCTGTTGATTGATATAGAAGCACGAGACAATAAGGAATTGCAAAGCTTTCACACTTAAAAAAAAGAAAAGAAAATGCTTACTTACTTTGTTAACAGATATAGCAAGAATGAGAACTAGACAATCTAATTCCATGAATTTTAAATTTTAATCTGGCAGATGAGTTTTCTTTAAAGAGTTAACATCTGAATCTCAGAGAGCAGCTTAGTGATATGTATGTAAAAATGGGAAACCATCCAATTCATTAAGAAAATTCATTGTAATAAACAAAACCACTCTTCTGAACCACCAACTTGAGTTAATTTTTTTGGAGGGGAGATCCAGCAACCTAATTTAGTCTCTCCCTCTTATGAAGTGAGAAATGAAATCTTTTATTAATGATAATTGTTTTTACTTCAAAATCAGTTTCACATTTTCTAAAATTAATAATTGCATTTTTAAGTGTTTTACTGTAAAAACATTTGTCAGTAACAAAAAACTTGAGTCAATTATGAAAAAATTAAAAACTGAATTTTTTGTCCCCCAAATTTACACCTTTTTCCTTCATGAAAGAAAAAGGTATAAAAAGGAATTTTTTCTTTTCCATTTCCACTTAATGCAAACGTTTCCTGACATTACTAACGTCGGTTCAAATGGTCATGTCCAACCATTCGAACGTCACTACGTGGCTTATAACAATGAATTTTGGCAAGAAATCTTAAAATCCTGTAATTTTTCTGTTCTTCACTTTTTTTAAGCAAGTTCGTTAAAAATCTCGATGTCTGGACCCTCCTGCATCATATTTAATCGGTGGGCATCCCCAACTGAGAATGAGTGATATAAACAGTAAAATACGAACCAAAAAAACCATTAACTCTTAAAAGTGAAGATAAAAAAATAGCTTGTTACCTTTTATCGGTCGGTAGCTTTTTCCCGGCTCGTTGCTTTGGCAGAATTTCATCATCACCATTGACCTTTGACTGACATACGTTCATCAAGAAGAAAACTAAGTAGTCAAGATTTCACGAACCGAAATATCGTTCAAGCAATATGTAGCTAAAAGAAGGGTTTGGGGGTGGTGGACACATTTTCGCTACTAAAAACTCAATTGACGATTAAAATATTTATGGTAGCTAAAAATCTGTAATAAAATCCAAGTGAAAGATTTACCTTCCGACAGAGATTTGAAAAACTAATCTAATGATATAATCAAATGAAAATTAAAATCCGTTTGTCCAAACACCAATTTCTTTTCTTTTTTTTTTTTTTTTTTTTGATTGGAGGTTTAACGACCGCCGTGAGCAACTCAATGGGCTATAAGCAGTCGCCCGTCCCTAATTTAGGGTCACTGGTTCCAGGGAAGGGAGAGAGCCAGTGCCGTAAGACAAACACAACATCCATGCCTGACCGGGATTCGAACCCGGACCCCTTACGGACGAATGATCAGAGGCCAACGCCTTAGACCACTGCGCCACCGGGGCGGCCAAACAAACACCAATTTCAAATGAAAACGAATGTACAATAGTTAAGGAGCCCTACATTACCAAGGAATCCAGACATCAAAGTTCCGCTGAAGTTCCAACGCGTTTCGGCTCACTTTTTTTCGTGGCCATTCTCAAGGATATTTCTTGCTGTACTGCTCCGTGCATGCTAACTGCCGGCCAAGTCGACGTTGCTGCCATTCTATCGTTCACGTCATCGTCATGCTCACCACGTAAAACATCGTTGGCGCCATCTAGTGTTGTCCTGTTTTTTTTATCTTTTTTGCAGCTGTCTATTTGATTTTCTTGTTTGGAAAATTCATTGTTTTTCTTTTTTTATCATGTTTAACCAGGCTGGTGATAATTCGACTGGGGCATTCAAATTGCAATTACTGTATTTTTTGGACTAAGAGCCACAGCCCTTACGTTACTAAAAATGAAATTTTTTGGGTGTGCGGCCCTCATGCCGAATTTGTTTTCGATAAGATTGTTTCTCTCCCCCCCTTTTCATGCAGATGCTTAGTAAATTTTTTCAAACATCTTTTTTTTTTTTTTTTTTTTTCACAAACTAGACTGTTATCGTCCCTCCCCTCCTTCTACTCATATGTTAGACATGTCTATTTAAACGATAACTCTGCTGTCCTGTTGTTGAATTAGGAGGGAAAATGGGGGAGGACGGGGAAATGCTAGCGTAGGTCTTAAGGTTAGGAGGTTTGTTTGTGAAAGGAATGCCTGACTCAAATGCCCTTTGCATGGGGGAGTTGGGGAAGCACATCCCGTGGCAGTAGCATGGAATGTTAATAGATGGGGGATGGAATGGGGACATAAGCACACAAACTAGTAGCGTGACATCCGAGGCTTCTGTGGAGAGCGCGCCCAGGGTATCTCTTTTCGTTGGCTGCAGCATACATCATGCGGGAAGGTGCGATGCAACCAAGGGAAGGAATGTTGATTTTCACTGGGGTGGGGAGACCAGGTTGATGGGCACTTCCCTGAACAAAAGCTTAAGAACATGAACAATGCAAAAGCCTGCCCCAGGATGATTCCATTAGCACTGATCTATTCCAAACAATACTGGCAGGACGGAAAGACAAATTCTGTTCACTCTTCTTGGTTAATCTGGCACGTGATATAGGTGTTTCTTGGCTCTGTGCTCCTGAGTTTTGCTTTGATTTTTATTTTTTTTATTTTTTTATTGATTGACGATAGTGGAAGTTGAAGGCTTCGGCTGGAAATGTTTTCTCACTAATAAGCACTGCAGCATTATCATCTGATGTTAACAATAGGTAATTAATTTAATACTTGGCTGAAGATAAAATCTTTTTCACAAACACAAAAGAAAAAAAGAAGGGAGAGCTTTCCCATTTATATAAAAGCGGAGCTCAATGCAAAGACTGAGTGCACAGTAAATGAAAGTAAGTCAAACCACTTAAAAGCGAGAAAGCAGAGACACCGCCACTGTTTCAAAGTGGTTGGCGGGAGATCCGCGAACATATGTGAGAGGCAGCTGGTAAAAGGAAGCATGCCATTAAAGAAAACGTTAATCGAAAGCATTACAAGTCATAATTTATAAGTTAATTACCTCTAAGACGGATTCTATTGCGGTGAACAGAGAACCATCCTGTAGCAGACATCCAATTGAATGGAATTTAGACAATTGTGCGGTTTTATGAGCAATGTGATATTCTAACAGGAGTCTTAAGATTAACTGTGATTCATATTGATTACATAAATGCTTTTGAGCATTTAATAAAGGGAAACAAATAACACCATTAGCATGATTAATAAAAAAAATGTATAAATAAAAGCTTTTGCCAGTATGAAAAAATAAGTGCATTAAGCAGATTGACATTGAGTTGCAGAATTAGCCTTTGAAGTATACATATAATCACGTTGGGTGTGAGTTAATTCATGAAAATAAGGAAAATAATTTAGTTTTCTGAGCAGCACCACGACTTCACAGGCACGGCCCTTACACTGATGCGACTCTCAGTCCAAAAATTACGGTATATGGTCTGGTTTTTTCAATCATAACAGCCTCAAATATCAGGATCTTTTTATGTGTTGTGTGAGAAGTAACCAAACTAATATTCTCCTAGTCGGACATGGCCTCGTTATTATGACAGTATTGTATAAGTGAAGTTCGAACTTCTTCCTTATTCCAGTTATTTAAGTGTTCTCATAATCTGATATCAATACTTCTCTTTGTGCTACCGATGTAAACTGTTTCATTATCAGGATTCTTGCTTACATTAATAATTATTAATTTGTTTACATTAATAAATATACATTAATAATTATTAATGTAAACGAGAATCCTGATAATAAAACAGTTTATATCGGTAGCACAAAGAGAAGTGTTGATATCAGATTATGAGAACACTTAAATAACTGGAATAAGGGAGAAGTTCGAACTTCACTTATACAATACTGACATAATAACGAGGCCACGCCAGACTAGGAGAATATTAGTTTGGTTACTTCTCACACAACACATAAAAAGATTCTGAAAGCTGAGGTATGATTGAGAAAACCAGACCAAATAATTGCAATTTGAATGCCCCAGTCGAATTATCAGCAGCCTGGTTAAACATGATAAAACAAGAAAGACAATGAATTTTCCAAACAAGAAAATCAAATAGACAGCTGCAAAAAAGATTAAAAAACAGACAACACTAGATGGCGGCAATGATGTTTTATGTGATGAGTATGACAATGACGCGAACGATAGAGATGGCAGCAACATCGACTTGGCCAGCAGTTAGCATGCACGGAGCAGTACAGCAAGAAATATCCTTGAGAATGGCCACATAAAAAAGTGAGCCGAAACGCATTGGAACTTCGATGTCTGGATTCCTTAGTAATGCAGGGCTCCTTAACTATTGTACATTCGTTTTCATTTGAAATTGGTGTTGGACAAACGGATTTTAATTTTCATTTGATTATATCATTAGATTAGTTTTTCAAATCTCTGTCGGAAGGCAAATCTTTCACTTGGATTTTATTACAGATTTTTAGCTACCATAAATATTTTAATCGTCAATTGAGTTTTTAGTAGCGAAAATGTGTCCACCACCCCCAAACCCTTCTTTTAGCTACATATTGCTCGAACGATATTTCGGTTCGTGAAATCTTGACTATTTAGTTTTCTTCTTGATGAACGTATGTCAGTCAAAGGTCAATGGTAATGACGAAATTCTGCCAAAGCAACTAGCTGGGAAGAAGCTACTGACCGATAATAGGTAACAAGCAATTTTTTTATCTTCACTTTTAAGAGTTAATGGTTTTTTTGATTCGTGTTTTACTGTTTATATCACTCAATCTCAGTTGGATGCCCACCAATTAAATATGATGCAGGAGGGTCCATACATCGGGATTTTTAACGAACTTGCTTAAAAAAACATGAACAGAAAAATGACAGGATTTTACGATTTCTTGCCAAAATTCATTGTTTCCTGACATATCTCCACTCTCAAGATAAATTCATTTGCTATTTCATCTAGGTCTAGAGAAGTCATAAGAGTTCAGAAGAGTAATCGAATTGAGATAACTTTAGTACATGTTGATCCCATGCATAACTTCAGCCTCATAAGGCTCGAAAATGATCTTTCAGCAGTCCATGTTAACACCAGGATGGACAGTTTATTTTTAAAGCCAGAAACAACACTTATTTTTTGTATAGATTCTTCATGACAGTCAGATTTCTTATTAGTTTTAATTTTTCAATGGATTTCTTCTAAATTTTAGAACCAGTATTATGAAGGTTAAGTCCACTTTTATTCAGGATAGTAGAGTTTGTCAGCAAAGGTTTTATTGGGGAGAGGTCCCTGAACACCGAGGCACCCTGGAGTCAGTGCCCATGCTTCAAGCCCCTTGCCTCAAAAACTAAGTCTTTAGCTCAGAAGTGGAACAGAACTACAAGTGGCTGAATGTGAACTATAATAACATTCTGCATATATTCTCCATACGTAAATGGTGCAAAAGCACCAGAGTCAAAAATGCAAATAACAACATTAAGAAGGAAAGATTTTGACTTTGCCTCTGACCATTGGCCAACAGCAAACTTTCCAAGAATTTTCGAGCAAGCAGAAATGGATGTATAATATTGTGCTGCATATATTTATACAAACCACATTTACCAGCAAATGCAAATATTTTTATTAAAATTAGAAAGTTAAAAACCTTTTCTTTTCAGCCTAATCTAAACAAGAAATTCTCACAAACATTATACATGGAAGTTTGTCTGTAGATGTGTAGAATCATATTTTTATAAACCAATATATTCTTTACGATGTCATTAGCAAAGTTCGAAATACACACAGTAACTTCATAACAAAACAATAGAAAGTAAACATCATCTCAATAAGGCTACTGTCTGCAGTAACAGCTCTGTTTCTGACATTTTAACATCTCTTATGCACAGTTTTTTTTACGTATTTTGTGTCCTTTTGATAGAAGTTGTGACCTACAAGCTTACTCACTACCTGTCTGATCTTTTGAACATACTTTATTCCGATGTTTTGCTGCTGAGCAAACTCACTCTCAAGAAGGGCAGTAGCAATTCTCCTTCACAATATGCAGGTCCAGAAGAAACTTATTATTATAATATAACTCAATTCATTGACCTTGACATGTTTTACTGCAATGGACAAGCCACAGGCAAGTGATTCTGTTTCCATTTACACTACTCGACATAGAAATTGCCCCACCCAGAAGGAGTGAGGATAGAGGGGTGAAATCGAGCATGCCCATAGGAATAAGTAAGGGTTTACCTTGATGTTATTTTCAGCCATGTACAGTGTTTATGAGACGAGATAATGCAGCACAATGGGTACGCCTCAGTAAGTGGGTGCATTGCCATGAATGGCAATACAGGCAGCAATGTGGCGTGGCAATGAGTCATGCAGTCGACAGATATCGTCCAGAGGAAAGGAACACCAAGCATGGTTGCCTTGCTCCCATAATTCATCAAGATTGCGCGCAGGCCAATTCAATTGCAGACGATGTCCAATGTGGTAGCACACGTTTTCAATTGGGGATAAATCAGGGATCTTACTGGCCATGGCAGTGTTTGAACATGTAGCAAACATTGTCTGGAGACCTGAGCGGAATGTACACGGGCATTATCTTGCTGGAAAATGGCGTGCTGTAGGCCATTCAGGAATAGTATCAAAATGGGATGCAGAACCACGGCCACAGATCGTGCAGCTGTTGTGCCTGCAATATGGACAACAGGTGACCTGCTCTCAGGCGCAATAGCACCCCATACCATTATGCTTGCCTGAAGGGTGGTGTGGCAATCGCAAACAAAACCAGGATCCGTCCGCTTACCAGGGTGTCACCAGACATGGATCCATCAATCGTCAGTACCCAGACAGAAACAAGATTCATCACTGAAGACCACAGCGGTCCATTCGTGACCCCAGTTCGTATGACTTCGGCACCAAGCCAGACAAGCACAAGAACGGATGGCCGTCAACATAATGGTTGCCTACTACATAGGTTTGCCACATATAACTTTTGGTCTACAGTTTGGGTTGTTATGGCGACGTCCATGGCAGATGACACAGCACGTCGAATATCGAATGCAGTGCTTTCTGGTGACGAACGGGATGTCGGACTGCACCACTGCCGCTCCAACGCACCTACGAAGTTTCCTGTAGCTACTGGTGCCAACAGCATACAACAGTTTGTGCATCCCGTTGCACATGCACAGCGATACGACATGTAGACCAGCGCTATTCACACAGGTCTAAAATTCTTCCTCTCTGAAAAGTATCCAAATGGCGATAAACCTGCCAACGGCATGTACCTGGCATTTCCAGCCTTTACTGAACAGTTTCCCAGCACAAACAACAAATCTGAAACGTCCGCGACACTTCCACAAGCAACCACACATTACCATGCCCGTTGCTGCCGGCACCTATATCTCACGAACGTGCGGCGTCATTGGCTCTGGTTTAACATCATTTGCATATCTGGAGTGGGTACACTCGTCCTGCGATTTGCATGTTAGTAGCACACCTCCTTCTGGGTGGGGCAATTTCTGCGTCGAGCAGTGTATCAGTCTGTCTTCATCTACCAGTTCACTGACATTCAAGTTCAAGTGCAGGCAGTTTCCAGCTATTCAAGCTGTAATTGCCATCCCCATTAATAAGGTCAAATTGTGGTCTCTATCTGCTATTGTATGTGTTCTCACCATGAGCAGATGAACAATGCAATTATGTTCACTCAGTGGGAAACCTAAAGGTATGACTCATAGATGGGACTATACCGAGAACAATGATTTTAAAGGAAGTTATATTAAGTATTATAAATGCAACTAGTTTTTCAGAGAAGGTTAAATAAACATGGTTGGTTGAGTACCACTACCTGTTCATTAGCATGCACAAACAGCAGTATAGGAAAGAAGGGTTACTTATGGATAACCCATTGGTTGCAGTTGTATTTTCATGCACATAAAAGTATTCAAAATAAAAACTGTAAATTTTGCTAATCCATGAAGCATTTTACTATCAGTTCCACTAAAAATGTAGCCAAATTGCTACGAAAGAAAATATTTTGAACACTGGTTTTCACCCTCCTAATATTTTAGTTGCACATTAACACATTTGCTTTCCTCACACACAGACCATACATGTCTCACCACAAATCTATCATAAGTAAAGCATTTTGAGAACACATTAATTAATCTTGAGGATAATTTTCTTATATTACCGAAGTTTCACTACAGGCACACACTGGCATTCTGGATGCTTTTGCCAACGTAATCCAATGGTACTGAATTACATAATTTCATTTAATTTAAATCTCATGGATGTACAAGGTTTAAAAAATCTGAACGAGTTTACTTAAGAGTTTAGGAATTACTAACCTGTATGCCAACAGAAATATACTGAAAAAAGAACTTTGACTCTAGCTTACCTTTGTCAATGTTCAATGGAAGAGTTAAAATTATTTGAATCAACAGAGCAGTGCAGTCTCGAAGCAGTAGAGGAACTTCTTTTTCAGGTAATACTAAGCTATAACAAAACAGAAAAAATATACATTGCTTACAAACAAAATCATAAATTAACAACAGCATAATATTTATCACTCTCCATATTAGCATGACTGACAGTAGTACATATTGCTCAAACTTAAAGAATGAAAAAAACAGAACGGTGTGGGGGAAAGGAATATTTTTAAAATTTGCTACAAGACTTAAATATGATGACTTCATTTTTCCTATAAAAAACATATTGCAAATGTTAACTCACTAAGACACTGTGAACCTTTTGTGTGTGTGGAGGGGGAGGGGATGCACTGCACCTTTTGTTCTTAATACACATATATCAGGCACAATTTTACATAATCCTAAATGTTTTGTACACCACTACCCAGTGTTTTTTAATTTTCTTTTAATGTGATTTTGGTTTAGTATTTAAGAATTTTTAAGAGCTGTGAGACATTCTTCTAATACATATATAGTGTCCAGTATATTTTGAATTTTGGTTACACACATTTCAATGAAATTTATTTTATTTTAACAGTTTTGTTTTGCACTAAAAGAAATGCGCACCAAACCACTAGGAATCAGATATCTGATTTGAACACAAAGTCAGTGACACTGCAAAAAGTAATTATAGGAATAAATTATTACCAAACACTTGATTTGAGATGTTAGTGAAAAAGGTGTACATTTTTGAATATTAATATCAAGTGTGGTTCCCACATGTTTGAATTTAATATTTATGGTTTTTGATATTAAAATAGAATTAGGAATGAGGATCAGATGGGGTATCAATATCAACTGACTATTGCCAGAACACTCACCAAACAATGATCAAAAACTGCACTCGTGAAAATGAAAAGTTTGATTAAGATTTTACATTTGTACACCATGCAATATGCAATCACAATGTCAGGTAAGTTATCACCAGTAGTCCTCCTGTGCTTACAAGAATATATAGGAAAATTTTGACTTTTGGTGCAATAAAAAAGTAAATAAATTACCAAATGAGTTTTAGAACATTGCTATTACTTATTTAAAATCAGGAAAATTAACAACAGTGCTTCATATTTATTTCCTTAAAAATACTTTGCTATCTTGGGAACAAAAAGAAACTTACCTTTTGTTGGTCAATTCTTGAAGTGGTCAAACAAATCTGGCTTTGTACAATGAGATTTCCTTAAATGATGATGGTTGCAAGAAGTATGTGCACAGTAAAAACTAATTTCTTCAAAATGTATGCTGCTATTATATGCACATCTGTGACAACAATGCAAATGAAGTTGATCTCACCAGATTTTAAGTACGTGGTATTTTTACTATGGTATTGTAATATAATTGTTACATACAGAGGTTGTCCAAAATAATGGAAACATCTCGCTGAAAACGGTGACTTTGGTATGTGCTGCTTTTTGAGTAAAACGAACATGTAAATACAATTTTTTTTTTTTGTAAAAAAGTGTTGCTTATAGTCTCAAGGGTCTGTGATTTCATTGTAAATCGGTGTTTGCATAATTTCGTTCCAGGTGAAGGCACAATGAGTGACCTGTCAGAGTTCCAAAGAGGGCAGATTGTAAGAGCCCATCTGGTTGGTGCGTCGGTAACCACAGTGGCACAGGTATTGGGGGTATTGAGAGGTACCGTGTCGAAGGTCATGACAGCATACAATGTTCACGGCACAACATCATCTGCGAGACACACCAGTGGAAGAAAAACCAAACTCACTGCAAGATACAGGAGGACATTAAAGAGGATTGTGACCGCAAGGAGGAAGACCATGGTGATGAAAGAGACTGCTGAGCTTAATGCACATCTCCAAAACCCAGTGTTGACCCATACTGTGCAAAGGGAACTGCATAAGCACAATATTTATGGCAGAGCTGCGATTGCAAAACCCCTGGTGTCACAGGTGAATGTGAAACGGAGACTACAGTGGTGCCAAGAACATGAAACGTGGACTGCGCATCAATGGAAACATGTCTTGTTTTCCGATGAATCAATTATCTCACTATTTCCCCCCACAGGACGGGTTTACGTGTGGAGAACCCCGGCAGAAGCCTACAACATAGACTTTCTCCATCCTACAGTGAAGCATGGGGGCGGTTCCATAATGGTTTGGGCCATGATCTCGTGGTTTGCAGCAAGTCCATCACCTTACACGGACAGATCACTAGCAGTGACTATGTAACTCTTTTGGTTGACCATGTGCATTCAATGACACAGACATTGTTTCCGTCAGGGGATTGCACCTTTCAAGATAATAATGCCCCGATTCACAGAAGTCAAACTGTTCAATCACGGTTTGAGGAATATGAAGATGAAGTTGCACACCTTTCCTGGCCTGCACAATCACTGGACTTAAACATCATTGAGCCCCTGTGGTCTGCATTGGAAAACAGAGTGCAATTCCGTTATCCTCCTCCGGCGTCTCTCAAGAAATTGGAGCAGTTTCTGCAGGAAGAATGGTATAACATACCACTTGCCACCATCCAGGACTTGTATGCATCCATTCCAAGGAGGATTCAAGCAGTTTTAAATGCCAAGGATGCTCCCACACCATATTAGGTGCTAGCACTTGTTGTTTCAAGGCATTTCTATTATTTTGGACAAACCCTGTATATTCCATTCAACACGTTTTTACGCCATTACCAGAGGAGCATTATGCAACTACAAATTATTATTGCTATAATGAACGCACTGATGTACTTCCCTGATTACAAAGACACAAAGAAAGCTAAAAAATGACTCAAATATGAGATATGGTGGACCTACCACACTTGAGAAGGATGGTCCACCATGGAATAGACCTGGACCTTCTAAACAGCAGATGAGAAAGAGATCTCAGCTGAGTGAGTGTAAGATTGGTGTATGGAATATGAAAGATATAAATGGAAAGATAAATGAGGTGATTGAAGAAATTAATAAGTATAAATTGGATGTGCTGTGTGTAAGTGAAACTAAAAAGAAGGAAATTGGGATAGAAGAAGTGAATGGTACTGCGAGTGTGTGGTCTGGAGTGTTGGATAATGTGAGAGGACAGGCTGGTGCATGTGTGATTTTAAGTGAAAAGATGAAGAACAACTTGATTCACTATAGCTGCATAAGTGAAAGAATTCTCTGGATTCATTTGAAAGTGAAACTTCAGAGAACAGTAATTGTTGCAGTGTATGCTCCTTGTGACTCAGAACCTTCTGATAGGACGGAAGATTTCTGGAATGAGCTAAAAGCTGTTTTGAGCCAGTTTGGTGCTAAAGAGAAAGTTACAATAGCAGGGGATTTCAATGCTAGAGTAGGTGTGCAGAATGGGATTTCTGATAACGTTCTGGGTAAGTTTAATGATCCTTGTGTGAATGATAATGGTGAAAGAATTAATTAAACTCTGTATTGAGAATGGCTTGTGTGTATCTAATATGTTTCTCAACCACAAGTATATCAACACGTACACGTCGGAAAATCATACTCTCGAATTAAAGAGTATAATAGATTTTATTGTTCACGATCAACGTCTGAAACACTTAGTTGTTGATACCTGTGTGATGAGAGGTGCAGATGTTGGCTCTGATCATCACCTGTTAGTGTCACGGGTGAAACTGAATGTTGGTTGGAGAAGAAGGTATAAGAAGATGCCTAAGGTGAAAAGAATAAAGGTTGAAAGACAGTCTGAAGAACATCAGTGTTACTCTGATTTACTCAGTGAACATCTGAATGAGCTGAAGGCGTGCAAGAGAGTTGTAGATAAGAAGTGGACATGTTTTAAGAACTATATTGTCACTGCCGCTGAAGAGATCTGTGGTACTGCAACAGTGGGTTGCTTTAAAGGTTATGCTTGGTGGAACCGTGAGGTTAAAGAAGAAGCATACTTGGGGATGTTGCAAAGGTAAAGTTTCTGAAGATGAATATCATTATAAGAAGTGTGAGGCAGCAAAGCTGGTTCGCCAGAGTAAGGCAAATGATAGGAAGGAAAAGGAGGAAAGGCATGATTTGGCTGTTTGGAAAGAAAGAAAAACATTCTGGAAGTACATAAGACATAGGAAAAATAAAATTCTAAGTTGTGTAAAAAAATAGGGTCGGAGAAATGATATGGGAGCCCAATGAGCTAAGTGAAAGATGGGGTGAGTACTTCTGTGATTTATTAGGTCATGAAAGTGTTGGATGTTGGCGTCCTTTGCTCATTTTTTATTTTCGTCGAACACCTGCTGCAAGTTTACATTAGTGAGTTTCAGTTGCGTGGATGTCGAACAGCCATCAGCGGTTCGTTGCAAAGAATTATGGGATCACGACCCTGGACAGGGGTAATGGTGTCGCTTTGATGTGTGTGAACACTCTGTGTTTGTTGTTCTTACAAAAAGTGCTCTAAAAGAGTGTTATCATCACCTAAAAGGATTCTTGAGGGAATATACAAAGTGTTTTTCCGTGAAGTGCCAAATGGATATTCAGTTTACGGTAAGACTGTTTAAAACAGGCTAAATGGAAAGCAAAGTATGAAATAACCTTAAAAGTGTGGAGTCGTTGTTGATTGATAACTCATTCATTCGTTTTATGTTTAGTGTTATCAGTCAACTTTCATTAGCGTTTCAGTTGTGTGTTTACTCAAGAATAAATAACGATAAATTATTTCATGAGTCTGTCGATTATGAACATAGTTACCGTTGCAAATCATTTCTTAGTTTTAACTTACACCAATTATTTTTGATTATGAGACTGAGGACTAGTTTCATATCGCAGCTTCGGAAATAAGTGAAAAGAAAAGGCACAAGTACTAAGTACAAAGCAAAACAGTCAGCAAAATGTCGATGTCGAAAGAATATATTCACATAGAAAAACTGACAGAAACTAACTACGCAACGTGGAAATTTAGGATAGAAATGTTACTAATCAAAGAAAACACCTAAGTGATGTAGTGTTTGAACCCAAGCCACAAACTGTAGATGAAACATGGGTTAAAAAGGATAGGCAATGCAAAGCATTAATTTGTTTGTATATCGGTGATTCACAATTGTACCATGTGTTACACGAGACCAGTGCAAAGGATACCTGTAAAAAACTCAAATGAGTACATGAAAGAACCAATTTATCCAGTAAACTGTATTTGTTAAGAAAATTGTACAGTATAAAATACACTGAATCGATTCCAATGCAATCACACATTAAAGACGAAATTGAACTGGGAGAGAAGTTAAACAATATTGGGGAACAAATAAAAGAAACCCATATGGTAGCAATTTTGTTGTGTAGTATGCCACAAAGTTATAGTACATTGATAACTGCGCTGGAAAGCAAAAATGAAGAGGAACTATCACTGGATTATGTGAAATCTAAATTAACTGACGAGTATGAGAGAAGAATGTATGTTAAGGAGGGGTCAGTTACACACTCTGAAACACAATTTTCAGTTTATAAAACAAAGAACACCTTTACTGTCCCTAATTTTAAAGTCAAAAGATATTGTACTTATTGTCATAAGTCAAATCCTGTTAGAAATGAGTGTTGACATCTGAATGCTAATAATAAGCATAGTAATAATATTCACAAAGGTAAAACAAAGTTTACTCCTAAGCAGCCAATTTATAACAGTAAAGTACAAAGTAATAACAACCTGCCACACAAGTTGAACATATGTAGCAAAAATGAAAATGTGAAGGATGATTTTTGTGCTAGCGTTACAAGCAAAGATGCAGAGCTCAATATAACAAAGGATGATGCACAAAGAGCATTAGTATCACAAAACAATTTAATGTCTTGGATTGTAGATTCAGGAGCAACTAGCCATATGTGTAGTGACATAAATTTCTTTTATAGAATTGCAGAAAAATCAAATGAAAATGTAACTATTGCAAATAGTCATATGTTGAAGTCAAAAAGTTTTGGAGAAGGTAAGGTTCTAGTGAAAACTCTAGAGGGAAATCTTCACACCCTTAGTCTATCAAATGTTTTGTATGTCCCAGACCTAGTTGGAAATCTCTTGTCAGTTAAAGTGCTTGCTAGTAAAGGCTTTACAGTACTATTTGAAGAAAATACTTGCACTGTAAACAAAGGTCAAACCATAGTTGCAAATGCCATTGCCACAGATGGTTTATTTGAACTCATCGTTGTTAAAGATAAAGATAAACAAGTTACAAACTGCGTAACACAATTGGGGAATAATATGTGTAAAAATGAAAACTGCATTTATAAATGACATCTCAGACTGGACACAGAAGTACTGAAGCAATTAAAGAAATGGCAAATCAAAATTTAGTTAAAGGTATGAAAATAAATAATTGTAAGCATAGTTTTTATTGCGATTCATGCATTGGAGCGAAACCATACCCGTAACAGACATCTTACAGAGCGAAAGAACCATTAGAACTAATACACTCAGATGTATGTGAGCCTTTTGAAGTTGAAAGCTTAGGAAGAAAAAGATATTTCCTGTCTTTTATAGATCACTTCAGTATATATGGAAAAGTTGAAAAAAAAAGTATTGGCAAAGTTGAAAGAATCTGTTAGTTCTACTACAAATAAATTTAATAGAAAAGTAAAAATTTTGAGAACAGATAATGGCCTAGAATACTGCAGTAAAGAAGTTGAAGAGTATTTAACAAAAGAAGGTTATGTTCACCAAACTTTTATAGTGTATTCACCAGCTCAAAGTGGAGTAGCTGAAAGAAAAAATCGATTGTTAGTTGAAATGTGCAAAGCAATGCTAATTAATGCAAATTTACCAAAAGCATATTGAGGAGAAGCAGTGCTAACAGCAATGTATTTGCAAAATAGATTAGTCACTAAAGCAAGTAACAAAACTCTGTATGAGTTGTGGAATGGAGTCAGACCAAATATCAATCATTTAAAAGTGTTTGGATGCAAAGTCTACTACTACATTCATAAACAGAAAAGAAGAAAGTTAGATGACAAAGCAGTTGAAGGTACATTCATCGGTTATAATTTTAGATAAAAGGGATATCGAGTTTATGTTGAAGGAAAAAACGTAGTCGTGTCCAGATCGGTAAAATTCTTTGAAAATCAATTTAGCAAAGAAAAGGAAGAAACTGAAGAACAAGGAGATTTTAATCTTGTACAATTAGGAAGTCTGAATTATTCAGAAAGTGCAGATATTGAAAATGAAATACAGAAGACTCAACAAGAGGAAAGCACTGAAGAAATTTCAGAAGAGCAAGAAACTGAAGCAGGCATAAACATTAATTTACCTAGAGTTTTTGAGCGTTCAAACAAAGGAGTTCCACCAGAACGACTTGGATTTAAAGCAAAAACAAACCAAACTTCTAACTCAGATCCAAAATCTTTAAATGTTATACACTACCTTCCAGAAAGAGAGAGAACAAAATGGCAAAATGCAATGAAAGAAGAAATAGTCTCTAAAAGCAAATAATACTTGGTCACTAACAGAGTTACCAAATGGAAAGAAAGCTATAGGAAGCAAATGGATCTTCAAGACAAAATGTAATGATAAACGTCAAGTAACAAAGTATAAGGCCAGATTAGTAGCAAAAGGATATGACCAAAAATATGGGTCAGACTACGATGCAACTTTTGCACCTGTGGTCAAGCATACCGCAATAAGATCTTTTCTTACTGCAGTAGCATATAAACAAATTCATGTACACCATATTGAAATTAAATCTGCATATTTGAATGCAAAATTAAATGAGAGAAATATTATGAAGCAACCAGAAGGTTTTGAAGTGAAAGGCGAATAACACAAAGTTTGCAAATTGGACAAAATCTATATATAGTTTAAAGCAAGCAGCAAAAGCATGGAATAACTCAATAGAACAAACGGAAAATCTTGGATTTACTAAAAGCAAGGCCGATTTTTGTCTATTTTTCACGACAGAAAAAGGAAATTCTGTGTATTTAATTCTGTATGTAGATAACATTTTGATTAGCACTAAAAATGTTGCAGAAATAAAAAGTGTAATAGAAGAATTGAAGAAAAGGTAAGAAGTGACAAATTTAGGTGAAGTGCAGTACTACTTAGGAATTGAAATGCAGAAAAACGAAGATGGACGTTTTCATTTAAGCCAAAGGAACAAAATTCAAGAAATGGTTGAACATTTTAGATTAAAGGAAGCAAAACCAAGTAACACTCCCATGGAAACTGGATACTATAAGCTTGAAGGAGAAGAAGATGCATTACTAAACAACCACAAATATAGACAAGCCATAGGATCTCTGTTATACATCTCTACTATCACAAGAACTGATACCTCTACTGCTGTGCATATTTTGAGTAGAAGGTGTCAAAACCCAAGGCAAAGAGACTGGGCAGCTGTTAAAAAGTAATAAGATATCTAAAAGGATCACAAGACAAGAAAATGAAAATGTCTGCAGAACATCCACCAGTAATGAAAGTATATACTGAAGCTGATTGGGGTACAGACAAGCAAGACAGAAAGTCAACTTCAGGACACTTGTTTTTCTTGGGAAGCAACTGTTTAAATTGGAAGTCACAGAAGCAGAATTGCATAGAATTATCATCCACAGAAGCAGAATTGCATAGCATTATCGTCCACAGAAGCAGAATTGCATAGCATTATCGTCCACAGAAGCAGAATATCTGTCACTAGCAAATTCAACTCAAGAACTGACATAGATGTTGGAGTTGCTGAAAGATTTAGGTTTAGAGCAACAGTTACCAATTAAAGTGTTGCAAGACAATCAGTCTGTAATTAAACTTGTGCAATCCGATAAAGGTCACTCAAGAATTAAACACATAGATATAAAGCACCATTACATCAAAGACTTGTGTAACAAAGGGTTTTTGGACCTAGAATACTGTGCGTCACAAGACAACATTGCAGACCTCATGTCGAAACCACTTCCACATCCAGAATTTACAAGATTCAGAGAAAAACTTGGAATTAACTAGCACGGACGCAGGAGGGGTTTGTTGGATGTTGGCGTCCTTTGCTCGTTTTTTTGTTTTGTTTTCGTCGAACGAACACCTGCAGCAAGTTTACGTTTATGAGTTTCAGTTGCGTGGATGCCGAACAGCTACCAGTGGTTTGTTGCAAAAAGTTATAGGATCACGACCCTGGACAGGGGTAATGGTGTCGCTTTGATGTGTGTGAACACTCTGTGTTTGTTGTTCTTACAAAAAGTGCTCTAAAAGAGTGTTATCATTACCTAAAAGGATTCTCGAGGGAATATACAAAGTGTTTTTCTGTGAAGTGCCAAATGGATATTCAGTTTATGGCAAGACTGTTTAAAACAGACTAAATAGAAAGCAAAGTATGAAATAACCTTAAAAGTGTGGAGTCGTTGTTGAATAATAACTCATTCATTCATTTTATGTCTAGTATTATCAGTCAACTTTCATTAGCGTTTTAGTTGTGTGCTTACTCAAGAATAAATAACGATAAATTATTTCATGAGTCTGTCGATTATGAACATAGTTACTGTTGCAAATCATTTCTTAGTTTTAACTTACACCATCAGAAAGCAAAGATGATTCTGAGGCAGAAGTAGATGATGTCATAGTGAGAGATGGGAGCACTGGTGGGATCTCAAGAAAAGAGGTGTGAAAAGCTCTTAAATCTCTTCAGAATGGTAAAGCTCTGGGAGTAGATGGCATATCTGCTGAGATGCTAAAATATGGTGGTGACTCTGTGACTGACTGCTTAACTGAAATTTGCCAATTATGTTGGGAGCTAGGAATGGTCCCTCAGGATTGGAGGGCTGCTATCATTGTTCCCTTGTATAAGGGAAAGGGTGATCAGACTGAATGCAAGAAATTTCGTGGTATCAGTTTGCTGAGTGTGCCACGAAAAGTATTTGGAAAGATTGTTACTGATACAAGCAGAGAGCACCCAAACATTTAGTTATTCAATGACATTCTTCATCATTTTAGTGATCAAAGCACGGAGTTGAGGTGTCACCAAAGAACTTCAGTTATCAAAAGCACTGAACCACTAATTTATAAGCTAAGCTCACATAAGAAATTAAAAAGAAGAACAGGAATGGCAAGTGTAACAATATAAATCTTACAAGTACGAGGCAATTTGCATATCTTGACATATACTGAGATGGTAGTTAATTAGGGCACCTGCCCTTGTCACATAAATAGCTCACTCCTACACATAAAGCAACCACATGAGTACAGTGTGATGTATAAATCAGGTAGATCAGCTTGTTGAACATCAGTTAGCATTTGGCTGATGGTTGGAATGAGAAAATTGAGTTATCTAAGATACTTTGAATGTGGTATGACAGTTGTCTCTAGGCATGTCAGTTTGAGAATCTCTCAAAAGGCCAGCCTATTGTGGGTTTTTCACACACAACTGTATCAAGGATTTATCAGAATGCTGCAACATGCAAGAAACTTCTAGTAATTCTGTGGACAAAAACTGCTGGTGGATCAGAGGGGTCAAAGGAAATTGGCGACATGGTCGTCAGCTGTTATAGCATATTCACAACATGGTCCAATATGCGGTGCATTCAGAGATAACACTCAGCACACCAACGTTGAATTCTGCAGTGATTTGTCCGATTGTGGCCCATGTGTTCACTTGCACAATTATTTCCAGGCTCCCCTGACTCATCTAATTCACCAGTTGTTTTTATCCACAGGGTTGACAATTGCTGGAAGTTTTTTTTTTTTTTTTTTTTTTTTTTTTTGTGTGTGTCACAAAATTTAGTGAACCCTTGCTAGAGTTGTGCATGGAAAACCCAGGAAGACAGCTGTTTGGGAGATGCTTGAACTAACAAGCCTGGTGTCACACAACTACAATATAACCTCTTTTATATGTTTTTATCACTTATATGCTTTCCTCATTTACACACAAACTGTTGCTAAACCAAAAAATCCGAATTGTCCTTAATGTTATAATTTTCTTGTTCTATTTATATGGTTTTCTCAATTGCATGTTAATTTTACTTGGTGCCTTGAAAAATGTATAAACGAGGTTCAACTGTATCATACTGCGTTCAAAGTCCTGGTAACTAATTTGTTTTGCCCATTCTAACCCCCAACTGAAAGCTAACTGCTGCTCTACAGGTGGGTCCATCAGACGAAGACAAGTGCAGACACTCCAACACTAATTGGAAATTTTCAGTAATAAATACTAAAAAATCCATAGTTTTCAGCTTTTTCCAGTAGTGAAAACTACAAAAACCCAGTTTTCAGGAGTAATGAAAAAAATTGCATTACACACTCCATAAAATACAAATTACCAGAGCAGAAAAATTAAAAAAGTGAATTTTTGCTAAAAAAAATTGCCCATAATTTGAAGACATTTTGTGAGAAACACTAAATTTCCCGAATATATTTTTTTAATTTACCCAAACACACACACACACACACACACACACACACACACACACACACACACACACACAAGCGCGCAAAGTTGTTCATGGTCATCTTCAAACTCTAATTAAGAAGAAGGTAGTGTAGAACACGCTAAGTTACATATAAAAGTTTAAGGTAAATATGCCTTAAACTTTTTATACATAACTTAGCGTGTTCTACACTACCTTCTTCTTAATTTGTTTGTTAGTTACGTGCATTGCCTACCACTCATTTATATTCAAACCCTAAAAAGAATGTAAAAGAATACAGCCAATATATCAATATTGTGTACATACTCAATTCGTAAAACATTTCCATTGGTATCTACACTGCTTGAAAACATTTCTTGCACATAATGTTATGCAAACTGAGAGAGGTACACGTTCGTCAAAGAAACATGACATAAACTACATAAAAGTAACTATACTATATCTTGGAACAGAATTCATCAAATATACAACCATGAAAAATCAATGAAACCTTTCAACTAACACCAAAAACCTTTCAGAATACCGGTGAACCAAAACTTCCCAGAACTGTAACTAATGTCGTAAGCCCACTAAAAAAGGTTGAAAAATATGCCACTCATAAAAAGTTCAGGACACTAGACACGAAGAAGCATGAAGTCTTGACCACATTATACACTGACGGAAAAAAAATCCCAACACCAAGAAGGGGTTGTGTTAGATAAATGACGTTGGTAGAAGGTGAGAGTACATCTGTAAGATGACGTCTGTGCAAATTTCGCGATCGGCGCATATGTGTGGCGCTAGTAGCGTCCCTCGGAACATTCAAAGCAGGTTTGCTGTAAATACGCGCTGTAACGTTTGTGAGAGTTAGTTATCGTTGAGATTCGACGTAGGGTGTTGATGTTAGTCAAGAATGCCTTTAAGACGACGAAGAAGCCATTATCAACAGCTCACGGAGTTTGAACGAGGTCGTGTAATAGGGCTACGAGAAGGTGGATTTTCTTTCCGCAATATTGCAGAAGGACTTGGCAGGAATGTAGCCACTGTGCACGATTGTTGGCAGCGGTGATCAAGGGAAGGTACTGCCTCAAGAAAACCGGGTTCCGGCCGGACACGTGGCACTACTGAGAGGGAAGACCGCCATGTACCGCGTATGGCCGTGGCGCATCGTACCGCATCTGCGGCAGCAATTCGAGCTGCAGTTGCCACCACAGTGACACAACGAACTGTTACAAATCGGTTACTTGAAGGACAGCTCCGAGCCAGACGCCCTGTAGCGTGCATTCCACTTACTCCAAACCACTGCCGTTTGCGACGTCAGTGGCGTCAAGCTAGAGCTCATTGGAGGACGGAGCGGAGATCTGTTGTGTTTTCTGATGAAAGCCGGTTCTGCCTGGGTGCCAGTGATGGCCGTGTGTTGGTTAGAAGGATGCCAGGTGAGCGCCTGCAACCAACCTATCTGCGGCCGAGACACACTGGACCTACACTTGGAGTTATGGTCTGGGGAGCAATTTCCTATGACAGCAGGAGCACTCTCATGGTTATCCCACGCACCCTGACGGCACAGTTGTACGTCGGTCTGGTGATTCAACCTGTTGTGCTGCCATTCATGAACAGCATTCCAGGGGGTGTTTTCCAACAGGATAACGCTCGCCCGCATACCGCTGTTGTAACCCAACATGCTCTACAGAGGGTCGACATGTTGCCGTGGCCTGCTAGATCACCAGATCTTTCACCAATCGAGCACGTATGGGACATCATTGGAAGACAACTCCAGCGTCACCCCCAACAAGCATTAACCGTCCCTGTACTGACCGACCAAGTGCAACAGGCATGGAACTCCATCCCACAAACTGACATCTAGCACCTGTACGACACAATGCATGAACATTTGCGTGCTTGCATTCAACATTCTGGCGTTTACACCGGTTATTAATGTACCAGCATTTCACATTTAAAATGGCCCTTCTCGCGCTTACAATAAGCTGTGATCTTGAAACCTTAATCGATTAAATATGTTTCCTATACAAATGTATTGCCGCCATTTCATTCCTCTACAACTATTTTTTCGTGGTGTTGGTTTTTTTTTTTCCGTCAGTGTATAATACAATTCAGAAAACATACACCACATGAAAAGCAGAAAAGAAATTATTTAAATAAACCAAAATTACATCAAAACATTCAGGGAACAAAATTCACCTAAATACATATGATATCACTCGACACTGAAAGACTAAAAGATTTTCACAAACAAAGTCACTGCAACTCAAAAGTCCATGCCAAAAACAATTGGGTGAAAACACAATGAACATGTTTAAAAGACCAGTCCTCAATCTCAAACAAATTCGTGAAACTATCTCTCATCCGCACAAAACTATATAGCTCGAGGCCTTTCACTGCTTGTTGCAGCATCTTCGAGAGCATCTACCGATCTCCTCGGTGAACACAGACAAACTGATGTCGAAATTTCTGTGCTCTTTGTGCCACGCCTCCACGAGCACACACACATACCACCACAGAGGCTCCATCTGGTGTCAATAAACGAGATCTCTCCACCCCCAATGTTGGGATTTTTCCCTTTCTTATGTATATTTTTCTTAGTTCTTCCTTTTATCTTCCTCTGACCCGTAGTTGCTCTTGTTTTTATTAATTCCTTCCATTGTGTCGACAAATTAAATAAATAGTTCATTATGGTTACAAATATTACCTTGATTTTTTTTTATTATCACTGTTTCTGCCAATCAAAGATGTTTTTCATTTACTACATACATATAACTAAGCTGTTCTCTGAGAATCAGAGGTTAGCTCCATAAAGAAATACAAACCACCAGATATGTTTTACTTACTGTTGCCATATCAAATTTCTCCATTTACAGCGATCTTGATATACAACTCGGGCTTCACTGACATCCATCACATGCCGTACTGTTGCTATTAATTCAGTGTCTTCAAATTTTGGATGAATTTTATTTTCCAAACAGTATTGGATTAATGCAGTTTTATTTTCTTTTTTGTTCCAATTTTTGACGTGCTGCAATAGTC
This sequence comes from Macrothele yani, assembly GCA_039090855.1. NCBI lineage: Eukaryota > Metazoa > Arthropoda > Arachnida > Araneae > Macrothelidae > Macrothele > Macrothele yani. The sequence continues at coordinate 4,358,463 of CM077012.1, forward strand.
TATGATTTAAACAATTTTTAGTGTTTCCTATACAGGCCATTGGTCTTTAGTCTTTGATAGGAATGTGATACACTCCAAATCTTTCTAACATCCATACTCCTTCACCTCTGTTAATAACAATATCACCGATGGTATCCACTGAGCTTCCCATTCGAAAATTAAATGGTTTTAAAATATTATTAAGTGAGAGAGAGATCACTAAGCTGTTCTCTGAGATTCAGAGGTTAGCTCCACAAAGAAATACAAACTACCAGATAATTTTTACTTACTGTATTATTAAGTTCTGCAGTTATATTAGCTATATATGGAAAAGACATTACATATTGATAACCTTTACTATTTTTATTACTGTTATTTATATTTTCCATACTGATATTACAACCTCTCATTAACATATTTTCTTGGTGTTTTTCTTTACTTCGAATATCCAAGTATCTAATGCCCTTTCAGGGTAGCCATATGATCTAGCTATTGATTTGATGTAACCAAGTTCATTCTGTACATACATTTCTTTAAATGAGTGTGTGCATTCCCCTTTTTATTAATGCCTTGAGGCTATTAATCTTATGTGTTTGAGAATGAATTGACTCCATAGGTATTAATACAGGTATGTATGTTGGCTTTCTGTGCACTTTAAAATCTGTTTTGTTCTCCTTTCTTATCAACATGACATCAAGAAATGGAAGTGCTGCATCTTCTTCATTTTCTATTGTAAGTTCAATGGTGGGACAGATCTCTAAATTGGTCTGTAATGTGTTTTAATTCAAGTTCAGTATATTGTGATAAAATAAAAATATCATCTACATATCTTGTATTTAAAGGCTGTGGGTGTAATGAATCTATTACTATTCTTCAATATGGTTTAAGATTATTTCAGTGTATAAAACAGATAATGGTGAGGCCATGGGGCTGCCCAAAATTTTGTTTATATAATGTCGCACCATCTGAAAAGATACTGTTATTATCGATGTATTGCAAGACTTCAATAAGTTCATGCTGTTGTGTAACATTCAGGTAAAACTTGAATTGTTGATTATTTTGTATTAATTCTATTGGGTAATTCCATGCATGACTTACACTACATTTGATAATTTTAAGTACATTGTAAGCTTTAAAAAAAAAAAAAAGCATTTGGTACTTGACATTGTACGCCAATGGCATACTTGACCTATACACAATTTTTTGGCAGTGTGAAATTTGTCAATATGTTTTTCTTAAACCTTTGAAAATTAAAAATATCACAATGTGACTTACACACATGAAAGGACGCCATTATTTGGACAACCTTTTAACACGAGTTTTCTTCCTTGTGCTTTTTCAAAAAAAAATTCTGTTGGCACAGTTATGTCATACAGGCTTTGAAGTTAAACCTGTAAACAGAAAATAATTCAAGATGTTTTCAAACTTTTTTTTATTGAAATTACTTTGAGTGACTTACACTACAGATGAGCGATGGATTTGACTCCTAGGGGCGCTCCGTGGTAACAATGGCACACACAACAGCAACTAGGCCTCTGTGAATCTTGGAGAGGTGCAAGCTAGTTCTGTGCGACATTGGCAGAAAGACCCCAACTCACTGGGATTTGTTCCAGAATCCTTAGGTTGAATGACCAACTGGAACCCTCAGCTGTGGGCTAATCCCCCACACTGATGTACTTACCTGATTAAAAAGACAAAAAGAAATATTAAGAATGACTCAAGTGTGGGATATGGTGGACCTACCACACTTGAGAAGGACGGTCCACCACAGAATCGACCTGGACTTTCTAAACGGCGTATGAGAAAGAGATCTCGGCTGAGTGAATGTAAGATTGGTGTATGGAATACTAGAGGTATAAATGGCAAGATGAGTGAGGTGATTGAGGAGATGAATAAGTATAGACTGGATGTGCTGTGTGTGTAAGTGAAACCAAAAAGAAGGAAATTGGGGTAAAAGAAGTGAATGGCACGGTGAGTGCGTGGTCTGGAGTATTGGATAATACGAGAGGACAGGCTGGTGTAGGTGTGATTTTAAGTGAAAAGATGAAGAACAACTTGGTTCACTATAGTTGTATAAGTGAGAGAATTCTCTGGATTCGTTTGAAAGTTAAACTTCAGAGAATTGTAATTGTTGTAGTGTATGCTCCTTGTGACTCGGAACCTTCTGATAAGAAAGAAGATTTCTGGAACGAGCTAAAAGCTGTTTTGAGCCAGTTTGGTGCTAAAGAAAAAGTTATAATAGCAGGGGATTTCAATGCTAGAGTAGGTGTGCAGAATGCAATTTCTGACAATGTTCTGGGTAAGTTTAATGATCCTTGAGTGAATGATAATGGTGAAAGATTAATTGAATTCTGTATTGAGAATGGCTTGTGTGTATCTAATATGTTTCTCAACCACAAGTATATACACACGTATACTTGGGAAAATCATACTCTTGGTCAAAAGAGTATAATAGATTTTATTGTTCACGATCAACGTCTGAAACACTTAGTTGTTGGATACCTGTGTGATGAGAGGTGCGGATGTTGGTTCTGATCATTACTTGGCAGTGTCACGAGTGAAACTTAATGTTGGTTGGAGGAAAAGGAATAGGAAGAGACCCAGGATAGAAAGAATAAAGGTTGATAGGCTCCTTGAAGATCATCAGCGGTATTCTGACTTACTCAGAGAATGACTGAAGAATCTGAAATCTTGTGAGAGGGATGTAGAAAAGAAATGGGAATATTTTAAGAACTGTGTTGTCACTACTGCTAAAGAGGTCTGTGGCACCACAATAGTGGGTAACAGTAGAGGTGATGCTTGGTGGAATAGTGATATTGATGAGGCAGTAAAGAAAAAGAAGGAAGCCTATTTGGGGATGTTGCAAGGTAGAGTCTCTGTGGATGAATATCGCTGTAAGAAGGGTGAAGCTGCTAAGCTGGTTCGCCACAGTAAGGCAAAAGATAGGAAGGAGAAAGTGGAAAGGCATGAACTGGCTTTTTGGAAAGATAGAAAGTCCTTCTGGAAGTACATGAGACTCAGGAAAAATAGGGGAAACAAAGTTGTAAGTTGTGTGAAGAATGAGATTGGGGAAATGATATGGGAGCCCAATGAGTTAAGTGATAGATGGGGTGAATACTTCTGTGAGTTATTAGATCAGGAGAGCAAAAATGATTCTGAGACAGATGCAGATGATGTCACAATGAGGGATGAAAGCACAGGAGGGATCTCAAGAGAAGAAGTGTGTAAAGCTCTAAAATCTCTTCAGAATGGCAAGGCTCCGGGAGTTGATGGCATAACTGCAGAGATGTTGAAGTATGGTGGTGACTATAATTGACTGGTTAACTGAAATTTGCCAGTTGTGCTGGGAGTTAGGAATGGTCCCTCGGGATTGGAAGGATGCTATTATTGTTCCCTTGTATAAGGGAAAAGGTGATCAGACTGAATGCAAGAACTATCGTGGTATTAGCCTACTGAGTGTGCCAGGGAAAGTGTTTGGTAAGGTTGTTATTGAAAAAGTACGGGGTCTTACATCATTGAAAGTGTGGGATGTTCAGAGTGGTTTTATGCCTGATAAAGGCTGCACTAACCAGATTTTTGCATTACGCATGATGATTGAAAAGTATCTGGCTGTTGGGAAGAAAGTTTTTACTGCCTTCATAGATTTAGAGAAAGCTTACGACCGAGTGAATAGGACACTTTTGTGGAAGGTATTGAATGAATATGGTGATACTGGGAATCTACTTAATAGTGTAAAAGCCATGTATGCTGGTAGTAGAGCTTGTGTACGAGAGAATGGTGTTTTATCAAAATGGTTTTCCATTGGTGCAAGAGTTAGACAAGGTTGTGTAATGTCACCATGGCTGTTTATTATATTTATGGACGCATGCATGCGTGAGGCCAAAATAGATAATAATGGTTTATGTCTTGGTGATATCCGTGTGTGCAGATTGCTGTATGCTGATGACACTGTCCTGTTGGCAGAGAGCAAAAGTGAGTTGCAGAGTATGTTGACTTGGAAGCACAAAGTTTGCATGAAATTCAAACTGAGTATAAATAAGGGGAAAACCAAAGTTGTGGTGTTTGAGAGAGGAATGGGTAGCACTGAATGTAATGTAAGTATAAATGGCACTGTGATTGACCAGGTGAGTGAGTTTGTGTATTTAGGAAGCATGTTTGACAGAGAGAATAAGTTGGATGGTGAAATCAGTAGGCGAGTGAATTCTTCTTTGAAAGTCATAGCTGCTTTGGGAGGTTTTCACAGGAATGATGGGTTCTCTAGAGAGTCCCGCATGGCTGTGTATGAAACAGTAATTGTTCCTACTCTGATGTATGGCAGTGAAACCTGGGTACTGCAGAAGAAACATAGGAGTCGTTTGTGTGCTGGAGAAATGCGTTACTTACGTGGGGTTTGTGGCAAGACACGATCTGATTGTGTGAGGAATGAAGATGTATTGCAGTTGTGTGATGTAAAGCAAAATGTTGTTAGCAAGGTGGAGACCAATATGCTTCGGTGGTTTGGCCATGTTGAAAGAATGAGTAATGAAATGCTTACTAAGAAAATATTTTCAGTCCAAGTGGCAGGAAGGAAAGGCAGAGGAAGGCCAAGGAAGACATGGGTGGATCAGATTCAGGAGTGTCTGCATGAGAAAAAGATTATCAGTATGAAGTATAAAAGATCTTGTGTACGGCGTGTAATGGATATCAGTGAAGCCCGAGTTGTATGTCAAGATAGCTGTAAATGGCGAAGTTTGATACGACAACAATATGTAAAAATATCTGGAAGTTTGTATTTCTTTTTGGAGCTAACCTCTGAATCTCAGAGAACAGCTTAGTGATATGTATGTATATATGACTTACACTACAACTGAATTGTGACTTACACTACCATCACAATTTGTATCCAGTATAATATGAAACAAAACATAATTAACCCATAACATATCTTGAGAAATTGAAATTGGGAAATGTCAAATGTAAGCGGCGATCAAAATTTGGCTCATGTAATTTTTTTATGTTTTGATCAATTTCGACATCCGCGAAATTTTCTTTTGCGGACCAAAGAAAATTGTTTCCTTTAAATTTCACTTTTATTGATGATGCATCTTTTGAAATGATTTGTCCGGCAAAATATTTCACCATTCTTTGGCCTGGAAATGGGACTAATACCCAGTTTCCTATATTCAGTTCGGTATCAGGTTTTTTTGTTGGCTCTTTCTGCAACCACTTCCGACTTTTCCACCTCAACTGTTCCATTTACAAGATCCACTACTTTGAATTCTTTAGGATGCAGAGAAATATTTGCTGCCTTAAGCTAGTAAGAGCTAATTTTTACAAAGGAATGCATTTTCCTGGTTTCAGGAATGGGAAAAATGTCCTTTCCTGACGGCGAACACAAGTTATCAATTTTTTCTTTATCTGCTATTACTAAGCTCTCTGAAATATAGATCATGGTTATTTTAGGACAAATATATTTTGAACAGTGGAAAAATTCCTCTGCAGAATGAGGATCTATTCTTCTTGACTCCATCAATTGGCCCCTTTGCATGGCTGGTAGCAGAAAAATGCCACTCCATATCTTCTGGTTGTAGCATAGCTATGCAGATGGAGTACTTCTGTTCAAAGTGATGCCCTGTTCCATCTGATTGATAAATGATTCTGGAAATTGGTAGCTCCTGATAATCATCTTTAATTTTTTTAATTATGGCATCATTAAATGAAACTACTGCATATTTATCATGCTGCAGGTAACTGGAAACAACTATTGGTATAGATTTATGCTCTTCTCCATGAACAAAATAAGCCATTGCAGTATAAAATGTGCAAGATGTCGATACCCAATGGGCTGATTGAATTTCATCTTGGTAAGTGAAACTGTAATTTTCACTGAAGTCAAAGTGTAAAAGCAGTGTGTTTGGTGCCGTATCTTCTTTTGGCTTTTCAAAAAAGGATTCTTGTTGACATTTGACAAAACCATGCTGCAAAAACTGTTGTAATTTTTGTTCTAATTTATCAACAGCTTCTTGCAGTGTTGCAGAAAATTTTTGTTGTGTTATTTTTTTCCCCTCATCAGTAACCCATTGAGAGAATTTGATTTCCTCTTCTAAACTGCTTTCAGATACATTTTGTGTGATTTCATGAAATTTCTTTAAGTCTCCACAATTTTATGCAATTCTGATAACAGCAATACTCGGATCTATCATCACAGAGTATCATTTTTATTAAATCTGTGGCATAATTTGGAAGAAAACCCATTGCTTCCAATAATAATCTAATATTTTCATGATAGATACATAAACACAAATTTGTGGCGTTTCATGATGCAGACAAACGTGAATTAGTCGTAATTCGCAGAACTTCGAACAGCCGATTTTTACGTCAGGGTTTTCTTTTTTATAGCTTTCATGTGTTTCTCCTAGAGTCATAAGTAAATATCACTTTTGAATTTTTGCCCTCTTCTTTAGTAATCACAAAATCTTTTACACCAGGTGCCTGGTAGGATATGCTATCCTTTTCAAAAAATACTTTTACCTGTTCATTACTTAGTTTTGTGACTCTTGACTGTTTGGCAGGTAGTTGTATTATGTTTGGCAGAAGTTGGTGAGCTAATTGCTTCACTACTGCCTTGCACTTTTTTGGGCTTTGTGGAAGACTTTTCTTTACTTTAGCAATGGCTTTTCCAAATGAGCTACGGCTTTTAAAAGCCTTCGTTGGAGAACAGCATTTGGATGAAAAGTACTTGAATGGGGCTCATTTACACCAGCTTTTAAAGCTTTCTTTTCCCTATATCTCCTCATTTCATCTCTCTTCTTTGATTTCAGTCTCCTTTTCATCAAAGGCCATTGTATCTTTTTTTTTTTTTTTTTCCGTCGCTCTTTTTGCTTTTTTGACTCATTATCTTTGAAAGCTTGAAATTTCCCACTTGCTTTCAATCTCTCTTTGTTCCCTCTTTCTTTCCGCTGCTGTTTCCCACATCTACAGGAAAAGGTGAGAAAATATCAGAAAGTGACAGGCTTTCCAAGCTAAAATACATCTACCAACACACCATGTGGTTGTGACTTACCTGCACTGTGACTTACACTACTGAATTGAACTAGTCAATATTCAATGAAAATCTTCATTATTTCCGAATTTAAAACCAAGGCCTAAAGGAGATTGATAGAGAGAAGGAAATAGCTGAAAATGTTAAAGATATATTGCAGTTCAGATACTTTAGAGAAACTTTTGTTCTTTTTTGTGACTTACACTACCATTGAAAGCTCAGTATTCATAGATGCCAACCTCTAAAAGTAGTTTTCAGGAACCAACATGTTCATTTTTCAGTAATTTTCAGTAATCCAGTCTACAGTGGCAAATTTGGGTATTTAACACTGCAACAAATTTTAATGTCAGAACTATTAACAAAATAATAATAATAATAATAATACAATAAAAAATAATTTGCTAGTGGGAAAATTTAAAATACTGTCTACCAGGAAAATATAATAAATTACCTCCAGACATGAAGACAAATTATTCCTTGGAATGTTGCCAAATTATTATGATAAACTGGCTGTAGTTGTCATTTTGGCCTTCCTTAGTTCAATTTGCAAAAAACTTCTTCTGATAGCATAGTTCACTGTGTGCAATGCTGTTTATTTTTTCTACTAATAAAGAAGACAGCACATGACTACTTAAAATTAGGTCTGAATCATTCATGTTTTTTTTTCACAATACTGAAAATTCTTTCTGTACTTGCATTGCTATGAGGGACTATTAAAATCATTTTCATAATTTTGCTTAATGATTCATACTTTAACTGGCCACTTCCATTTTTCATTAAAGAAATTCTGTGCCACACTTCATCCATTCTCCCAGAAGTAACAGCACAGCTCAAATTTTCAAACTGGTCCTTGTCAGATTCTTCTGGTTTTAAAACTGGAAACAGGGAACACATATATTGGACTGATGCAAAAGAAACACTTTGCCTTAATGCTACATCTGCAATTTCAGCATGACTCAGAAATTCATCATTAAGTGGAAATTTTCTTAAAATGTAATTGCAGTCTGCCTTGTAAAATTCCCTTACCTCAGAATAAAAAGTAGCCACTGTGTCTTCACTCAGATCTGCAGTTGTGACTATATAAGATCTCGCTTTTGACCCAATTACGAGATCACAGTTTTCTTTTGATTTCTCCTTCTTTCAAAATTTCCATCTGCAAGAGATGTTGCTGTCACATCAAATGCCAATGGCTTGATAAATCGTACAAGCAATTCAGATAACAGACTAGGAAGTTTTCTTTTTAATACATGCACAAGCGGAGCTTCCTGCTGCAAGAACACGTTAACAGATGTAAACAAAGGAAGAGTAGCAGATAAAAAAATACAAAGTTTAGATGAAGGATTTCCAATCATACTTGCAAGGTTCTTATACTGTGAATTAGCTTCTTCATTGTCACTGAAATTATGTTCTAGAGCCTCCCACTGTTCTAAAATGCTGTCAATGGATTCCAAAAGTGATAACCAGCGAGTATTGACATGCTTTGGAATTTTGTGTGGTTTAGTACCATAAACAGCTTGACTCAGTTTTAGATTGCTTCCTCTTTGAACTTTTCTCCAAAAAAAAGAGTACAACTGTATCAGAAACTGCTACAGTTGTACTTTTTTCCTTTCAGTTGAGTAGCAGATTTCTGCGCAGCTAAATTTACTAAATGGCATGAACATCGCTGCACTATGATTGCAGGCTGAACCTTCTTTATGTGAGAAACAACACCTTTTACTTGACCTATCATAGTGTTAGCATTGTCACAGGAAAATGACACACAGTTGCTCCACGAGATATTTTTTTTAACAAACTCGTTGTTCAAAACGTTGAATATTCCTTCCCCTGTATTATTACTTGATTCAACCAATGATAACAAAACAACTTGTACAAAAATTTAGCGGATAATGCTTACCTTGGCATTCCTTTCTAGCGACGAGAACATTTCACGCACGTGCTTTCCGGTCTTTGTTGATGTTATTGTCCTAAAATCCGTTGTATGCGATGACTGGCTTTACTTCTCACACTTTTCGCTGGGTATACTCATTGGATCTTTGCCTTAGGATTCAAACATAAATTTTTACCGTTCATTATACTCGAAATTTTCGCCCATACTCTGGGCATCTTCAGGAGCGTGGCGACTTTACCACCGATGTTCGTGGTTAACTTCGCGCTAATGGAGTCCGATACTCCTTGTTGCCATTCGTCGGAAATACTTTCCTGGATATATTTCGTTATCAAACCCGGCTGGCGCCATCTATGTTTCGTTAAAAACACTTTTTTTTGTATTTTTTTATTTTATTTTCTTCTCCTATCCTGGTTTTCTTGTCTTTTTTTGCCAGTTTTTCTTTTGTTGTTGTTTTTCTTGTCTTATTAGTTCTTTCCACAGGCCCGATAATGTGCTAGGGTCGTTCTGGTTACATACCCTTGCTTTATTTTTGTAGATTAATATTGCTTCTTCCCTCCTCATTTGCCTTTCCGATTTTTTATTCTTTTTTAGCATTTTAATTTCATCGAACTTTAGGAATGTCCGGTTTTCCATGCAGAATTGCCCTAAAGCAGTTATGGCTTCTTTTTTTTTTGCCAGTGTGATATGTGTTGTTTAAGTCTTTTTTTTAATCTGTTTTTCGTACTTCCAATGTACGATATTGGGGGTATGTGTGCAATTGGAATTTCGTAGGTTCCCGATTCTTCTAGCATTTTTCCCTCTGTTTTTTTGTTGACAGTCATACTTTTCACGGTGTGCACTGAGCTTCCTAGTTGTAAGTCATATTTAGCACAGTGCCTATTGATTTCTTTACTCACTCCTTCCCGGTATGGGGAAGCTCCAATGTATTTCAATTTTTTATTCCTTATCTTCCTTTGGTTGTGCACTTCTTGGCCTTCTTTACTCTGAGTCATATGCTTTTTACTCTCATGTATCCATTTATTAATTAGCTTGCTCGGGTACCCATACTCTTGTGATATTTTCGAGATAAACTCTAGCTCTTGATTTTTTAGCCTGTTGTTAGATGTGTGTGTGTACGCTCGCCGTATCAAGTTTACTATGCTGTTTTTTTTATGTATCACTGGATGGTGCAACGAGTATGGTATCAGTACAGGTAGGTAAGTTGCTTTTCTGAACACAGAGTATTCAAAACTATTTTGTTTTTCTTTAGTTGAATGTCCAGGAAGGATCTGCATGGAAAACCGGACATTCCCAAAGTTCGATGAAATTAAAATGCTAAAAAAGAATAAAAAATCGGAAAGGCAAATGAGGAGGGAAGAAACAATATTAATCTACAAAAATAAAGCAAGGGTATGTAACCAGAACGACCCTAGCACATTATCGGGCCTGTGGAAAGAACTAATAAGACAAGAAAAGCAACAAAAGAAAAACCGGCAAAAAAAAGACAAGAAAACCAGGATAGGAGAAGAAAATTAAAAAAAAAAAAATACAAAAAAAAAAAAAGTGTTTTTAACGAAACATAGATGGCGCCAGCCGGGCTTGATAACGAAATATATCCAGGAAAGTATTTCTGACGAATGGCAACAAGGAGTATCGGACTCCATTAGCGCGAAGTTAACCACGAACATCTGTGGTAAAGTCGCCACGCTCCTGAAGATGCCCAGAGTATGGGCGAAAATTTCGAGTATAATGAACGGTAAAAATTTATGTTTGAATCCTAAGGCAAAGATCCAATGAGTATACCCAGCAAAAAGTGTGAGAAGTAAAGCCAGTCATCGCATACAACGGATTTTAGGACAATAACATCAACAAAGACCGGAAAGCACGTGCGTGAAATGTTCCCGTCGCTAAAAAGGAATGCCAAGGTAAGCATTATCCGCTAGATTTTTGTACAAGTTACTTTGAAATATCGCACGTAAAAGAGAATAGTAGAATAATTAGAGCTATATAATAGTCAGAATTAGAACTACTAAGTGGAATTGATAACAAAACAGTTGAATTTTTCCCTATTTTTTAGTCAGAATATGTTATTGTAATGGGATACAGTTTATTTGCTTGAGCATCATTACTTCCGTCCGTAGATAGAGAAAAAGGATTTTTTTTTACTTCAGATACGATGTTACTTGTAGAAACACTGGCCATGTGCTGAATTAGTGCAGTAGCCTTGGTTCTTCCACACGAATATTTTTTTGCGATCGCTGAATCGGGAAACATGGCTTGAAATAATGGTTTTTCAAGCCTTCAGTTTTCGGAAATTTATCCTACATTTTCAAGCTGAAATACAAATATTTATGGAATAAAATGATATCTAACAATACTGGGTAGAGGAAACATCGTGAGAAAAAAAAATTACGATTACCAGAGAAATCTGATCTCCGTCTACTTTTCGTTTTTGAAGGATGAAATTCCGTCCTCCGACGGAGAAAACGACCCACCCCCGCTGCCGCCGCCACTAATCCTTCCAAAATTTCAGTTCAGTTATGTATTGATTTCGTACATGGTCCAAATGATAACAAAAAAAGACGGAATTCCTCGAATCAGCGTGAGAATCTAGTCGCCGAAGATTACAGGGAAATTTTCGGGCGGCCTAACTTCCGTTTTTGGAAACCGTTGCCTACAATTTCAGGCTGAAATTATGCAATGAAATGATATTTAACAGTACTGAACAGAAGCAACATCACGAGAGAAAAAAAAATAAAATACGATTACGGGAAAAATCTGCACTTCGTTTAACTTCCGTTTCCGAACGTTTAAAAAGACAAAACAACGTACACAGACGGAATACGACCCCCCCCCCCAACTAATATCCTGAAAATTTTTTCACTTTTGCATCGATCTTGGGGGAAAAAACCCGGAGGGACTCAGCGAATCCGTGGAAGAATCTCACGTACAAATTCACCGCTGAATCGATTTTGAATGCCGTAAGATAACGCTAAAATATCGATGACCGGTAAATTTAAACTTTTGGCGCAGATTTCGTTGAAATAGCGATTTTTTTTAACAGAATGGCGCAAGAACAACGTTTTGGCGTGGCTGGCGCAATTGGCGCAGGTCTGGCAGCCGTGAATGTAGCATTTAATTTTTTTTTCCCCAGAAAAACTTGAAGAACCAACAAAATTTTTTAAGTTGATGAAAATTTGCTTTTTATCTCAGAAAATTAAATCAAATGGTGATTTTCCGTAATTTCAGCGGTGTTTCCGTACTTCCGTAACAGCAACCAAAAATCCGTGAAATTACGGAAAATCCGTACTAGTTGGCATCTATGAGTATTTCATTTGCTTACTAAACAACAAATTAAACCACAACACAATAAAGAAGTTAAATAATAACACAGTTGCTATATTTCAATAATTGCTTAAAAAATTCATAGAATTTAACCTTTCTTCTGTAGAAATCAGCTAGACTATTGCAGCAAGTCAACAATTGGAAGAAAAAATAAAATAAAACTGCATTAATCCAATACTGTTTGGAAAATAAAGTTCATCCAAAATTTGAAGACATGAATTAATAGCAACTGTACGGCGTGTAATGGATGTCAGTGAAGACCGAGTTGTATGTCAAAATCACTGCAAATGGAGAAGTTTGATATGGCAACAGTAAGTAAAAATTATCTGGTAGTTTGTATTTCTTTGTGGATCTAACCTCTGAATCTCAGAGAACAGCTTAGTGATATGTATGAATGTACGTAGGAAATGAAAAACATCTTCGATTGGCAGAAACAGCGATAAATCGAAAAAAATCAAGGTAATATTTGTAACGATAATGAACTATTTAATTTTTCAACACAATGGAAGGAATTAATAAAAAAAGAGCAACTACAGGACAGAGGAAGAAAAATATACATAAGAAAGGAAAAAATCCCAACATTGGGGGTGGAGAGATCTCGTTTATTGACACCAGATGGAGCCTCTGTGGTGGTATGTGTGTGTGCTTGTGGGGGCGTGGCACAAACAGCACGGAAATTTCGACATCAGTTTGTCTGTGTTCACCGAGGAGATCGGTAGATGCTCTCGAAGATGCTGCAACAAGCAGTGAAAGGCCTCGAGCTATATAGTTTTGTGCGGATGAGAGATAGTTTCACGAATTTGTTTGAGATTGAGGACTGGTCTTTTAAACATGTTCATTGTGTTTTCACCCAATTGTTTTTGGCATGGACTTTTGAGTTGCAGTGACTTTGTTTGTGAAAATCTTTTAGTCTTTCAGTGTCGAGTGCTATTATACGTATTTAGGTGAATTTTGTTCCCTGAATGTTTTGATGTAATTTTGGTTTATTTAAATAATTTCTTTTCTGCTTTTCATGTGGTGTATATTTTGCGAATTGTATTATATAATCTGGTTGAGACTTCATGCTTCTTCATGTCTAGGGTCCTGAACTTTTTATGAGTGACATATTTTTCAACCTTTTTTAGTGGGTTTACAACATTAGTTACAGTTCTGGGAAATTTTGGTTCACAGGTATTCTGAAAGGTTTTTGGTGTTAGTTGAAAGGTTTCATTGACTTTTCATGGTTGTATATTTGATGAATTCTGTTCCAAGATATAGTATAGTTACTTTTATGTAGTTTATGCCATGTTTCTTGGATGAACGTGTACCTCTCTCAGTTTGCATAACATTACGTGCAAGAAATGTTTTCAAGCAGTGTGGATACCAATGGTGTCTTTACGAATTGAGTATGTACACAATATTGATACATTGGTTACTTAGTGCATGTTTTTTTATTTTACTTAGTGCATGTTTTTTTCTATTAGCATGGAATATTATCCAGCTGCTAAAGTCAATAACTTAGTAAAGAATATAGCTTTTTCCCCCCCCTAGCAATGAAAAAAAAAATTTGCTCACTGCAGGAAAGAATTCTAGTACTACTCCAAAACTTTACGCAACAATACAAAAAATTAAGGACTTTCCAAGCTCTGGAAAGCGAACTAAAATTTCAGGACATTTCTGGGATTCCATGGGCTGTGGTAACTCTGCACAAAGCCAAAGATGCTACAATTAAAAGAGTTCCAGATATCACACCAGTTTTAGTTGCCAAAAAAGGGCAAAATGAAAATTTTGGATTCAATAAAATTAAATTATCACACCAAAGACACATTCACCCCCAATACCTCCCCCTACACTTACCTGGACATATCATCAGATGCAAGGCCAGTAAGATGTAACCACAGTTGCTTTAGTGGGTGTTGGATGAGCTTTGCATGCAGGGATAAAATGTGCAGCAAAGGAACTGAAATACAAATGTTTTATATATTAAAATGTTTTATATAATCAACTAATTTTTAGCTTATGAATAAAAAGATAAAATTTATGAAAAAGATACACACTACAATTTTTCATTATGTAATAATAACCATAGTGCGACAGTAATAAACTGAACTTTATGCATTCTAGTAAATCTGCTCCACTTAAATTCATTTATAATAAGCATGGGCACACCTGTTATCCTACTTAACAAACTTTGGATAGGCTAACTTTTAGAGATACACACCTTTTGCAAACAGCAAGTCAAGGCTTCTTACAGAAACCAACAGATGGTGTCGCAAACACCTCATACAGGTGGGATTTCTCCAGACTTGTTCCTGCCTCCAATTTGGTTTTATCTAGCTTTTACCATCCAGTGATTGTTTACTTTAGAAATGTGTCACTTCAAAATCCTGTTGCAAAGGAGCGAGAAGGTTGATGGAGATAGGAGTGTTGGTAAGAAGTGAAACATCATGATAGCCTTGTTTTGTCAGTGTGGACACTTAGATATATGCATTACCAAGAAGGGGAATCAACAGCCGCAACAAATATCCAACATAGACAAAACAAGACTGTATTGGAACAAAATGCTGGTGAAGACCTACATCTCAAATGAAAAGAAAAATGTGCCATACCACAAACCTTCAAGAAACAGGTATATTATCTTGCTTGGTACAATACACCAGGAGACTGCAAGTGTAAGACACACCTCATCTATCACAGCAAGAATCCTAGGAAATTGACCACCACCAAAGTATCACTGTCTTGAGTTATGGAAGCCAAAAGAGAGAGAGAGGGGGAAGAAGAAAAAAAAAAATGTAAGGCCTACAACTTTAGGAATTTTTTAAAGACTTGTTTTTACAATATTATTTTTTTCACAAATGGGAAAATACTAATGCAGCAGCAACCTGCCCTCTAAAATCCTCCTCTTGGACAATCTTTGTACACCTAGCCTTCCTAGATAACTGCCATCAAAATATCAAGATGGTATACCCTGCCACTCAATACTACCTTGGTGATTCAGCTAATGGATATAGGAGTCAGTTCCATCTTCAAGAGATATTACCTAAACAGTACCTTTGGGCAGGCAGTGATGGCCAGAAAATAGGACAGTGAAGTAACATGGGTACAAATCTCGAAGGACTGCAATACCTAAAATGGCATCAAAAACATTAGCACTTGCTGGTATGAGATGATCACCAAGAATATGAATGGTGTGAGAAAGAACCTGTGTCCCAAATTCTTATGGATTTTAAAGGATGAGGATGATGCAGAAGTAAAGAAAAATTTGGTGCAGATGGGAAATGACTTATAAAGTTAGAGCTGCATGAAGAGGACTTTCGAGCAGTTGCTAGAAAGCCATGAAAAAGAACTGATTAATGAAAAGTTGATAAAAGTTAAAGGGGAAAATGCTGAAAAGCTTGATACTGACTGAATCCAGTAGGTCTGGTGCAAAACTGATGACAGAAAGTTTCAACTTAATGGAGAAGTTGCTGGTCTTCCTTCAGCACAATGCCACAGTTACACACTATAAATTTATGGAGAAAATCAAGCATCATTTGACAAGTTACTCAAAAGAGTGGAAAAGATGCAGACAGAACAAGAACAAATAAGTCACAGATGAACCAGTACAATCTACCTCACCCATCTATGCAGTGTCTATGCCACCATTATGCTCCACATCCTCATTCTCCTGGCTTTACGTTGATGAGCATCAGCAGCCCACTTTTCAAAATACACAGTGATACAACTTATTTTACATTTTTAATTATTATGGTTGTGCTAACATTTTAAAAACAGTTTCTACTTGTGTTCATCTCACCAATGATTTACACATATCAGTAATTAGTGAATCTGGGTATTTACAAACAGCTTGACTTATTAACAACTCTCAGCCCAAATAAAGTTTGTAAGTAGGATAACTTCGATAAGCTGAAGTAGCAAATATTTAGGAATACCTATCCTAATAAAGTGTTGGACCTGCCTTGGCCTTCAAAACACCCTCAATTCGAAGTAGCATCGAATCAACGAGGTGGATATCATTCTATAAGTATGTTCAGCCAAGCAGAGATGATGGCATCCATCAATCGCCAAATGTTCACTGGAGAAGAATCTCTGTTGTGAATGACTCTCAATCTCAACCCGCAGGGATTCAATTGGGTTAAACTCTGTGGACTGTGGGAACCTTTGTAGCACTTTGAAGTAAATGTCATGCTCCTGGAACCACTGTGTAATTATCTAAGCTTTATAGCATGGCTCGTTATCCTGTTGCAAGTAGCCCTCTCCATCAGGAAACACCATGTACATTAGGGCAGAGTGAAAAAGGGTAAAAAAATAAATAAAAAAAATTGGCGAAATTTTAATTGTCCTATACGTGGAAAAGTGGTCATACAGTGTCTCTATTTACCTTGCAAAAATTATGCATTATATCTTTCGGTACCCCAATACTTTCAAGTGTAGAAAGAAATTTCAATTTTGTTAGTATATACAGGCATGTTGTCTAAGCATCCAATTAACTGAAAACACCAAAAGCTGTTCCGAGATATACATAAATAAAATGAACATGACAAATGCAAAAATAAAAAATTATCGTTAATTTTATTATATTGGGTATATAAATAAGTTTTGAGGGACTTCCGTTCAGTGTCGTACTTATTACTGCTCGCACGTGTTTTAAGGTGACAACACTGCGATATCGCAGTACGAGACGCCAGCGGTCAGAGTCAGTATACAACATTCGATTGAGGTGTGAAGACGTATTTGTTTTACTCAATGGAAAATGGCAACTTTTGTCCCGACAAAACAGCATTTTCGGGAAGTGTTAGTGGTGCATTACTTTATTGTCAAGAAAAGTGCTGCCGACAGCTATCACTTAATGTCAGAAATCTATGGTGAACATTCCCCATCCATAAAAACATGTGAGTACTGGTGTAGACGATTGAAAAGGAACGATTTCGATGTCAGTGATAATGAACGTTTTGAACCACCCAAAAAAATTGCTGATGCCGAATTGGAAGCTTTACTCGACGAGGATCTGTGCCAGACCCAAAAAGAACTAGCAGCAGCATTAAATGTTAGTCAACCATGCATTTCACAGCGTTTTAGCTGCCATGGGAATGGTGCAAAAAGAAGGGAATTGGGTTCCACATGCTTTGCGGGAAAGAGACCTTGAACGTCGAAAAACCATTTGCGAATTGCTGCTTCAAAGGCAAAAAGAAAGTTTTTTTGCATCGTATTATTACTGCCGACGAGAAATGGATACAGTACGATAACCTTAAACGGCAGAAAGCATGGGTGAAGCCAGGTGAACCAGGTCCTTCAATGCCAAAATGCAATATCCATGGTTCAAAGGTAATGCTGTGTATCTGGTGGGACCAGAAGGGTGTGATCCACTATGAACTGCTGAAGCCATCAGAAACAATTACTGGTGATCGGTATCAAACCCAATTAATACGTTTAAAACGAGCTTTCACGCAAAAACGGCCGGAATGGGAGAATAGACACAACAAAGTCATCTTATAGCATGACAACGCAAGACCACATGCTTCTTATAGCATGACAACGCAAGACCACATGTTTCTTGACCTGTGAAAAAGTACTTAGAAGGATCCGACTGGGAAGTTCTACCCCACCCGCCATATTCGCCAGATATTGCGCCATTGGATTACCATTTGTTCCGGTCGATGCAGTCAGCACTTTCTGGAGAACGGTTTAGTTCCTACGAAGACATCAAAAATTGGCTGGACAACCGGATCTCTTCCAAGGAACCGGAATTCTTCCTTCGGGGCATACATTCACTGCCCGAAAGATGGGGTAAAGTTGTAGCTTCAGAGGGAGCATACTTCGATTAATATTAAACTATTGTATCTATTCTCCAACAACGTGTTTTGTTCACCTCAAATCCCTCAAAACTTATTTATATACCCAATATAATGTGTGCGAGTGTGTGTAAGCAAGTAAAATTAAATGCAAAAGTATTAAAAGCATGGAAAAGTAAATTAATTCTAAGTTTAAGCAAGTAAAATTAAAAGCAAAAATAGCAATATTAAACTACTAAAGTGTTCTACTTACCCGTCTACAATTTCAAGTGCGAATTTCCTTACAACATTAAGATTTAATAAAAGTATGTATCATTTCCCATTTTTCCCCGCACAGTATCCTATTTATTAAATCACCTTTTAAATTAATTGGTAATATTTAGTAGCAACAAATGCACTTGCTCTTTCAAGAATGTGGATGGGTCTAGGGCCTCATCTTGTTCTGTGCCTAGGGCCCGATTCTGTGTAAATCGGGCCCTGATCCTGGCTCGGCGCCGTGCATTCTTTCTTCCACTAAGCTTTCAAACAAGCAAAACACCTTCCTCCTCCTCGGTGAAAAAAATAGGTAAGGAACAAAGAGCCACGTCACGAACTTTTTTCAAAGGATGCCCGGTGCTGTGGTCTCTTTCCACTTAGCTTAAAAACAAGCAAAACAAATTCCTCTTCTTTGGGGGAGGGGGGAGGAGGAGAAACAAAGAGCTGCATCACGAACTTTGTTCAGAGGCTTCCGGCCAACCTTCCCAAATCTCGGGCGCCAGGAGACAAATGGCGATAAAAAAAATTGTACCGGCGGGTAAATATTGAAGCACAATCGCCACCGTTGGCGAGTAGTTTTTTTTTTTTTTTTTTTTTTTTTTTTTCTTTTTTCAGAATCGGAATTTTGATTCTTAAAAAGAAATCGAAATTCCGATTCTGAAAAAAGGCCGAACTTCTTTTAGCAGCATCTGCTAATAGAACTTCGGCTGGTCACTGATAAGAACGAATACCTACCCTAGCGTTCCCTCTTCCTCTGCACACACTTCGGGAATGGCGGCTAAGAGCGGAGCCTAAGAGCCCATACAAACCGGGTTTCTGACGCCGCATGGTCGTTAGATGGCACTTTGCGCCTGCGCTCTTGCAAAGGCTGCATTATTGTTGAACGAAACGTGCTTTTAGTTTGGTGTTTGGTTATAGCTTATAGTCGATCTCGTTTAGGTCAGAAATAGTTTGGTTGTTTTTCGATGTCGCAAAAAAACCTTTTTGCGTTTTGGGGTGGGAACTCGAATAGTAGAAATTCTATTCTGGAAAATGATTCTCCTGAACGTGAGAATGTACAGCATGGCGCAGTCGAAAGTTGTAATGTGCAAATTAATTCAGTTTCAGATGAAACTGCTGACACTAACGTACAGATTTGTGAACCGGAAATTTGCGATTCCTCCGACTTGACACAGGCCAAAAAAGCTTGCATATTTAACAGTGGAAGTTTTGAAAAGTGGTAAAAAACTTACAGCTGGCTGCAGACAGAAAACATAAATTTGTTTTGTTCTGTATGCCGACGGAACGCTCGAGCTGATCACACCAGTTTTGGAAAAGGATGCTCAACGTTCAAGTTGGAAGCGGTAAGTTATATTACTTATTTTTTAGTTTATTGTAATAAAATTGTTCAAAAATTTTCTTAATCTTTTTATAATGTATTTATTTGTTTTCATGTAATTAATCGTGTTTTGTTTCATTCTTTGTTGGTTTTGAAAACAGGAAAGTCGTAGCGCATACCGACGCTGAAGGCCAGTCATTTTTAGATAAAGTTAACTGATAATAATCATTTTAGATCGAAAAAATATTATCATAAATTGACATTTCGAATGATTTTAAAATAAAAAGTTTATTTTTTCTATTAATAGTTGGAAAACTTCAACTTTGAGTTAATAAAACTGTCAGGATTTTCTGAAAAAATAAAGATAATATTATAGTTTACAGATATCAAAAACTAGTTGACATATAATTAGTATAGTTAAATGCTTATTTTTCGGAGGATGATCAGAAAAATTTATTGATGACTATTGCAACAACGGCATATCTCCCCCTTTGTGTCCGTTTTGCAGATAGGTTTTGCGACATGCAGCTGAGACGCATTCTGGTGAAAAGATCAACACTTACTAAAGTTCAGGATTACCAACATTCGGTAATAAATACGGTTTTTTAACTGCAGACTTAGGAAACAGTGTTTTACTCACCATATGTTAAAATATGCATGCTACTGCCCTATTTTATGCTTTACAACCATAGGTTGAAGAAACGTTTAGGCTCCAGCTTTGTCCGTCTGTCCGCACGATAACTCGCGTAAAAGTGGTTTGATTTTGATGAAATTTTAGTATGTCGTAGGGCACAACCTGGGGACGAACCCTATCGAAAATGGGCGAAATGGGGTCAAAGGTCTGGACATAGGAGCGGAATCCATTCTATCGCCCTTATGCGTCATAACTTACGTAAAAATGCTTTGATTGCGACAAAACTTTATCGTGTTGTTCCGGAGCTATACTGAACCTGTTCTGTTGAATATCATCAAAATGGGGTCAAAGGTCAGGACACAGGAGTGAGATTCATTCTGCAGCCATTATCCTCATAACTTGACTAAAACTGCTTCTATTGCAACAAAACTTTAGTATGTTGTTCCAGAGGTATATTGAACAAATTCTGTTTGATATCATCAAAATGGGGTCAAAGGTCAGAGCACAGGAGTGAGATTTACTCCACAGCCATTATCATCATAACTTGAGTAATAACTTCTGGTATGTTGGAAAGCGTATCATAATCAATGCATTGCATGATTTTACTAACTTGTTTAATTATATTTTTAGAAATCTAAACAAATTATGTAAGTGATATTCCAAGTGAATATTCTCATAGTCTTTTATGTTTACTTTTCAGGTTAAAAGTCATAATGCTTCTAAAGTACATCAACAAGCATGTTCTGTGTACAAAGCACAGACCAAACCATCTGAGGCTCCTCTTGCTATAGCTGTATCTAAGATTACCCAAGAATTAAAAAAATCCATGAAGGTGTTATTTCTTATTTCATACACAATTGCAAAAGGCAACTTTTCATTTAATGATTTCAAAAGTTTATGTGCACTTCAGAAAAAATTAGGAACTCAGTTCAGTGATACATACATTAATAATCAGGCAGCAAAAATATTTGTAAGCTACATAGCAAAAGAAATTCAAAGCAACCTTATAAAGGATATTAACAAATCTAATCTTCTTGCAATAATGTCAGATGCCTCAACAGACAAAAGTATGTCAGAAAGTGAAATTGTGTACATCCAGTATATGGATGGGCCAAATCAAAAAGTTTCTTTTCTCGATCTTCAGCCTCTTTGGAAAGCTGATGCATCTGGCACAATGGAGGCCATAGAAAACAGTGATGAATGAGAAAGGCATTGCTAATTGGAAAGAAAGATTAGTTGCTTTGATGAAGCATCAGTGAACATGGGATCAATTAAAGGTGTTGCCAAACAACCGAAAGATAAAGTTGATGGTTTAGTTGTGGTTCACTGTTTGAACCACAGATTAGAACTTGCCTTGAATGATGCCTGCAATGATGTGAGCTACTTGACAACTTTTGAGGATGTAATAAAGAGACTGTATAAACTGTATAATAAAAGTCCGAAGTTATTATGAAATGTAAAAAAGTGGCAGACTTTCTTAATGAGTGCCGCCCAATAAACAGCATCCGATAGGTCATGCTGCACCAATATAGAGCAGTTTCTGCATTGCGTAACAATATACACATAAATTGTAGCCATTTGCAGCACATATGTGCAGACAAAAATGAAGCAAGTAAACTGAAGGCTAAAGCTAAAGGGTTCTTGAAACATCTGACAAGTGCGCACTTTGCGAAATTCTTATTTTTTTATGTGCGATTTTAGTAAATTGCTAAGCGATACGTCCCTGTTTCTACAAAGAGAAAAATTGGTATTACATCATGGAGTTAATGAAATGAACACGTGCATATCAAGATAAAAAAATTTCCTATGTTCGAAAGGTGTCCGTGAAACTGAACTTCATGGTTTGATCTCCAATGGTACATTCCGTGATATTAAATTGGTTTCTGAGTGAAGCTCAAATGAACTTGGTTCTTTTGAAGAAGATAGGAGAAAACTACTTGTTGCAGTTAAAAGCTATATCAAAGAAATATTATTTTCAGTAACTTACAGTCTTATTTGTTCCCTTAGCAAACATTTTAAACCCCTCTCACTTTTCAGACAACAACACTGAAATCAAAGAATATGGGAAAATGAAGAACTCTTGCAGGTGTGTCGTTTACTGCCCAAGTCTGTTTTTCATAAAGGGAATAAAAATTCAGTGATGATAGAATATTGTAGGCTAAAAAAGCAATGCAATGAGTATAATGACATCGACTGGAAAAAGAGTAACATTTGAGGCTTTGTTTTGTCAATTCTATGCTGAAGAAGATGCAACACATTTTTACAGCAACATTTTAAAGTTAATGGAGTTGATGCAGTTAGTGCCATGCTGTACTGCTGCTTGTGAACGAAGATTTTCTGCTATGAACAGAATAAAACCATGTTTCAGGGCAAACATGAACCACCATACTTTGAATGATTTGATGATGATGATTAGGTGCAATGGACCACCCATTGAACAATATGATCCATGCAGTGCTATCAAACTATGGTGGACAGATACGTCTGATGGGAAAGTCCGGCATAGTGCATACAAACGATAAATGAAAATCTTAAGTTCCTACCCTACCTAAATAATATTTTATGCTTTCAGTTTTATATATATAAAGACCTTATGCAAGTTTTTTTAAAAATAATACTGTGTAAAAAAAAAAAAAAAATCTATATCCTAAACTAGCATTCATACTGTGTAAAAAAATAAAAAATAAAACCCAAACTGGCATTGTGTTAATACAATATCGATCAATTTTAATAAAGCTAATATTAATTCAAGTTTATGTTATTTGAATTGTTTAATGGATCCAACTGTAAATTAGACAGGAATATCACCAAAAAACACCAAATTTGCAAAAATATTTACAAAAAAAAAAAAAAAATTGTCCAAGCTCGTGCTTCAAATGTACAGATCTTGGAGATTAGCCCAGGCCTGTATCTAATATGCAGCTTTGTTTTTAAAATGTCATAAATAGGCTTGCATCAATCAAAAAATTTGTGAGTATGCATTAAATATCTTTTCATTAATATTAGTTCATTTAGAACTTAATTCGTTTATATTTTGGTGGGTAAGATTTTTCAAGTGGCTGGTAAAAATTTGGGCACATTCGGGAAGGTTGCTTCCGGCCGATGTAATCCTGGGCCACGGCGAAAGAAGCACACCGGACCAACATAATCCCAGCCCGGCACCTAGCTTTCAAAGAAGCAAAACAAATTCCTCCTCCTCGGAAAAAAAGAAAGAAAGAAAAGAAACGAAGAGCTGCGCCATGAACTATGTTCAGAGGCTGCTGGCCGACGTAATCCCAGCCCAGTGCCGTGCATTCCAAGGTTATTCTTGGTGCATTCTTTCCACTTAGTTTGAAAAGAAGCAAAACAAATTCCTCCTCCACGGGGAAAAAAGAAATAAGGAGCTGCGTCGCGAACTTTGTTCAGAGGCTTTTACATTGATTAATTACAAAACCAGTAAAACATTCTTAATAACAGCAAAAATCTGAATTTCCGCAATTTTTCCATTAATCATCCGTAATGCCGGAGGATTGCGGAATTATTCTAAAACCAATAAAACATTCTTAATATCAGCGAAAATCTGAATTTCCGTAATTTTTCGTTAGTCACCCGTAAACCGGGGGGGGCTACAATGGTTGGCACCTCTGGACGCCTACGGCACTTTTGCCCGCAAGTGAGAGAGAAGGTTCGTAACATAAATGTCCAATCACATGTGAACAGAACTTTTCTTTCTAGCCGCCCCGGTGGCGCAGTGGTCTAAGGCGCTGGCCTCTAATCATTCGTCCGTAAGGGGTCCGGGTTCGAATCCCGGTCAGGCATGGATGTTGTGTTTGTCTTACGGCACTGGCTCCCTCCCTTACCTGGAGCCAGTGACCCTAAATTAGGGACGGGCGACTGCTTATAGCCCATTGAGTTGCTCACGGTGGTCGTTAAACCTCCAATAAAAAAAAACTTTTCTTTCTACCCAATCTCTCAACTGATTTTGCCCCCCAGCAAATAAATAAAACAAATAGCAGTGGAAAGGATGGTGGTGAACTGAAACAGCGGAGTGTTTCCCTAAAAAAACGGTTTTGAGCAAACCGAGACATTTGAAGTGACGTCACCCGCAGCAGCAGAAGCGTCAGCCCAGAGCTGCCGGTGAGCCACGCAGCAGCAGAAAGATTACGCCTTACGACTGAAATATCACCACCTACCCAACGAATGTTTTTCTCTCTTTAAGCCAGCCCCCTCCCCCGCATATCAAACAATTACAAACTTTTGTCAAAAGCCTGAGATCGCAAATGACAAGTTTAGCAGATTTCCTTTTTTTCTAAAAAGTGAATCCACGGAATTCCGCTAATTAGCGGAAAAATCACATGCTTGTATATCACTCGGATATGCATTTTTTTAAAAATCAAAACAACGAAGAACTAACAACAAGTTAGTGGATACATGTTTTATGTGAGACATTTCACATTAGGTTTTTGAGAAACTCCCGATTTGGTTCCAAATTTGGGTAATAATTGTGAAGACGCAATTCTGGATCTTATAAAGCCGTCTCTTGCTTCTGATCCATATGCTGTCTGAGCTGTTTCAGTAACCAGTTTCACACAACACTCTATGGCCTCTGAGAATGACAAGGGAATTCAAAATTTGCATTTGCTCTTGGACATTATTCAAATCAGCAACAGTTTAAGATCATCAGTAGAGATTTCTTTTTTTGTAATCGGTGCTTTAGTAACAGCAATTGTTTCAGTTTCACTCAGTGTAGTCATTGGCTTCAAAATAAATTTTTGTAACTTCAAACTTTCTAATTCTTTTCGTAGTGATATTAGTTCTGGATTTCAAATTGCATCTTAAACACAGTTCCTTAACATGTGAGCTTTTGTCACCAAGCATGGCTATCAAAATATTTTTGGTGCGTCCAAAATATTCATTGGTTTGTATTGCCTTGTTAACTATTGTTTGTAACTGAAATGACAAATATTGCGATCATTTGATCAGATTACACAAGTGTAACGGTCAATCTTTACACCTGGACTTGACTTTTACTTCCCAAACCATGTCGGAACATAAACTTCTGGCAATTCATTGGAATTCTACAACAGGGAGCTGATCACAAGATTGCAACATATTTTCAATCTCTCCAGAAAATGCAGAGGCTCTAGCAGTTTGATTACAGGCCTGTGCTAGACTGTGCAATTACAGGCCTGAGTTAGACTTGCAAATCTAGTCCGCACTTGCTTTGGATTATTTGTTTCCAAACGAGACACTCTTTTCACTCTGAACACTCTTTGTGCCAGATTTAGCATACCATTCTCCCTCCCAAATCTCCTCTTCCTCTGATGTTTTGCTACCTGAATTATCTGATGCTAGCTCTCATTGAGAAGTTTAAGGAATTTTAATTTATTTACATTTTCTGAATGCTGCACGTTTGAGCTTTTAGCTAGCTTCAATATCTACTGATCCAATATCCATTTTTCTCTGCTGTCTCTGATTGTTCAAAAATTGTCGTTCCTTAATAGGTATCTCATTCTTGAACTTGCAAAACGAGTAGTAACAACACTTGCATGCTGATACAAAAAACAGCTTATTTTCCGTAGACACCCAAAAACTTCAATGTTTTCCATATTCTTGTTGTTTCTAGATTTCATTGTTTTTTTATATTTCCATACTTTTTCTGAAATTCTTTAATCATATGTAAAATCTGTTGACCAGATACAACTGGAATAGAAGCCTTGGCCCATAAAATTTGGACTTCTGCCATCAAACTGTTCCAAATGTATCCTCAAGTTGGTTGTGTTTCTTTCTGAAGATCTTCCAGTAAATTTAGACGTATCAACAAATAATTTTTAATCGCATCAGTGTAAGTTTTAAATTATCTTTAAATTTCTAGTGCTACACAGACACAAAATTTAACGTCCTTTCTAGTTTTAGACATGGTTACTTTATAAATCATAAGTGCACAACAGTCAACACTGTTGTGTTGAGTCAACAGCACAAAACCGAACTCAAAAGAGTCGCACAAGGCACTGCCAAGCAATGCATTCTAAAGAAATACATGACTGATTGAACTACGTATGAAGTACGTACAACTCTTCAACCAAAGCTACAGCAAAACTAAAAATCAAACCGAAATTGATGCAGGTTACACGCTGCTAGTCATGTGGTCTATGGTTCTGCATGTCATACGTGCTGCACTGTCAATTATTATTCATCAAGGACACTTGAAAGTTCACAGTGGTTGGGGAACCGCTAAATATTGTCCGATGGAACTGAAATTTTAGACAGCCTTTTTACTCATTAGTAGACCACTTTTGCACATATAGGCATTTCAAATTTAAAATATGATTTTTTCTCGCTCCACACTAAAGTACATAATGGGTGTGCTTGGTCAATAGTGACGTTATGATATTGGGTTGTCAGATAAGTTCATTCGTATATATATCGTTGTTCAATTTTCGCCAATTTGCGATGGACATACTTTTTACGTGGCTACGATATTTTAATTTGATTGACATTAAATGTCTATAAATACTGTTTCACACGTTATGCAAGTTCAGCTATCGGGAGATTGCAAAAGGACGTTAACATAGTATTGGCAATTGAAATCAAGAATAATAATAATAAGTATCTGTACTTACAATATTCATAGTGGCTGTCGGGGCTTCATATGTACGTCTTCAAAGAATGTGAATTTTTTCCATTGTGAAGTTAAAATTCATGATATTGTAAAATCTGCACCAGATAAAATTAAACAAGATGAATTTTTACAATGCAAAAAAATCTTTTAACATCGATGAAATAAGAAACTGAATTATAACCTTGTTGATTTTTAAAAAAAAAACGAACTATAATCCTGAAGAGGAAATCATCTTGACCGCAAAGCACCCTGATTCATAATGAAAATTGAAGACGAATTATACTTTTGCTGAAATTTCAAAAACGAACAATCTTGGAAAAAAAAAAAAAAATACAAATCTCTCGACTGCGAAGCACCAAACTAGTTTCTGCTAACATTCGTAGCCATCATCAGTGGTAGGTGCAGGGACATTAGGATTACCGCACTCACTCGCTCAGGTATGCAGCTTAACCCCAATGTATGTTCAGCCCTGTCAAGTAGATATTTGCGCATCATGATTTGGGTTCCACTGCGCATATCAATGGTGTCGCCATCTGTAGTCAAACAAAAACACACTAGTAGCTTTTATGTAGAAATATTCACCTGTATTTTTAAGTAATATTTGATGTCACATGTTTTTTGTTAATGTTTTTCTTCTTGAAATGTTTTCTCTCCTGTTCAATAAGGTACCTCCATGCAAACTGAAGCTCTACTGGACTATTAATGTTACAGTTGTATCTTTTGGTTTTCTCAATGACTACAGCCTCGGAGGTTAGAATCTGGGCATGTGATCTATGCGATGTTAGAATTTTCGTGTTAGTCCAATCAGGAGTTACATGATTTTTGATACAATGTTGTATTAATGAAGTTTTTTCATCTTTTCTTGTCCAATTCATAATATGTTCATTTAATCTAGTCAAAAATCTTCTACGCGTACTTCCGATATATACTTTGTCTTTTTGGCTATCATCCTTAACTGTTGGAATTACATAAACGCCAGATTTATTTAGAATTGATCTATTATTATAGTAGTAAGTATGCTTCCATTGTCAATAACTGTTTCTGCAATGTTAATATTGTTGTTGTAACATTCTTTTTTAAAATAGTACTAATAGGAGGTAAGTATGGAAATTTTCCATAAAATTGCTGTATTTCTTTTTCAATCTTTATTTCGGAACGATGTATACTGGCCGTAATGTTGTTATATAAAGATTTGACTAATCCTTTACTATATCCAAATTCTTCTGCAGTTTTTTCAATCCATTTTAGCTCTTTGATCTCTGATTCTTTATTGGATGAGTGTGTCATGGCTCTTTTAATATAAAAGAGGAACGCTGCAGTCTTATATTTCCAAGGGTGTGTAGAATTCCTTGGGGATAATTGCCTGTACATATGACGGCTTCCGGTATAGTGAATATTCTATAATTCCGTTAGCCTTTTGTATAGATATATACATTGCAGAAACAGTTATTGACAATGGAAGCATACTTACTACTAATAATAATAGATCAATTCTAAATAAATCTGGCGTTTATGTCATTCCAACAGTTAAGGATAATAACCAAAAAGACAAAGTATATATATATCGGAAGTACGCGTAGAAGATTTTTGACTAGATTAAATGAACATATTACGAATTGGACAAGAAAAGATGAAAAAACTTCATTAATACAACCTTGTATCAAAAATCATGTAACTCCTGATTGGACTAACACGAAAATTCTAACATTGCATAGATCACATGCCCAGATTCTAACCTCCGAGGCTGTAGTCATTGAGAAAACCAAAAGATACAACTGTAACATTAATAGTCCAGTAGAGCTTCAGTTTGCATGGAGGTACCTTATTGAACAGGAGAGAAAACATTTCAAGAAGAAAAACATTAACAAAAAACATGTGACATCAAATATTACTTAAAAATACAGGTGAATATTTCTACATAAAAGCTACTAGTGTGTTTTTGTTTGACTACAGATGGCGACACCATTGATATGCGCAGTGGAACCCAAATCATGATGCACAAATATCTACATGACAGGGCTGAACATACATTGGGGTTAAGCTGCATACCTGAGCGAGTGAGTGCGGTAATCCTAATGTCCGTGCACCTACCACTGATGATGGCTACGAATGTTAGCAGAAACTAGTTTGGTGCTTCGCAGTCGAGAGATTTGTATTTTTTTTTTATTTATTTTTTTTTCAAGATGGTTCGTTTTTGAAATTTCAGCAAAAGTATAATTCGTCTTCAATTTTCACTATGTATCAGGGTGCTTCGCGGTCAAGATTATTTCCTCTTCAGGATTATAGTTCGTTTTTTTAAAAAATTCAACAAGGTTATAATTCAGTTTCTTATTTCATCGATGTTAAAAGATTTTTTTGCATTGTAAAAATTCATCTTGTTTAATTTTATCTGGTGCAGATTTTACAATATCATGAATTTTAACTTCACAATTGAAAAAATTCACATTCTTTGAAGACGTACATATGAAGCCCCGACAGCCACTATGAATATTGTAAGTACAGATACTTAATTATTATTATTCTTGATTTCAATTGCCAATACTATGTTAACGTCCTTTTGCAATCTCCCAATAGCTGAACTTGCATAACGTGTGAAACAGTATTTATAGACATTTAATGTCAATCAAATTAAAAAAAAAAAAAAAAAAAGTTCATTCGTTTTTCCCCACTTATTGGAATCCTTATTTTTCATGAAAAAGTTTTCACAAATTAGTCAATAATATATTCTTCTTCATTGTTCACGACTTCTAGCCAATGTTCCACTAGGTTGTCAATGCTTTGACAGTAGAAATCTCTGGGTTTTGACTCGAAGAAGTCATTAAGCCAGCGTTTCAGCTCGACATCGTTGATAAACATTACGCCTCGCAGACTGTTGGAGAGCGACTGGAAAAGGTGATAATATGAGGGCGCTAGATCAGGAGAATACGGTGTGCGTGGTAGAACTTCCCAACCGAGATCTTGAATAGCAGTTTTGGTCAGATTATTGACGTGAGTGTGTGTGTGTGTGTGTGTGTGTGTGTGTGTGTGTGTGTGTGTGTGTGTGTGTGTGTGTCATGCTGAAGAAACACACTGTGACGCCGGTTGGGGTCGTTTCAGCTGAATTGCCTCATTAAGCCGGTGCATTTGCTGAACGTAAAGCTGTGCATTGATCATGGTGTTCTTTTCAAGCAATTCGTAGTGGATTACACCTTCCCAATCTCACCAAACGTAGATCATGGTCTTACATGGATGCAGCTCGGCCTTGGCTCGAGGTGTTGCTTGCTTGTGAGGACTCAACTATTCTTTCCTCTGCTTCATAGTGACATAGAGACAACATTTTTCATCGCTGGTGATGATGCGGTAAAGAAATATCTGTGTCCACGAGTAGCCTGGTGTTGAGCAAGCAAACTGGCGGCGACAGTGGAGTGCTGGAGTTTCTCTCTTGCGTTCAGAGAATGTGACACCCATGCACAGAGTTTTTGGACCTTACCCATCGAGTGAAGGTGACGTTATCACGAGAGCATCCTATCTGCTAGGCCAATTCCCTAGTGGATTGACATGGATCCTAGTGAATGAGCTCATTCAATCTATCCTCACTGAACAGGTCTCCTGCAGCGTGGAGAGTCTGCGAGGTCGAATTTCCCTTTCTTGTAGCGTGAATACCATTTCTGTGCAGTTCTGTCAGTAATAGCGCCTTCTCCGTACACAGCACAAATGTCTCAAGCAGCTTTGGAACAACCTTGATTGAAAGCGAAGAAAAGCAGGTGTCGAAAATGCTTATTTCTGTCTACTTGGCACTCCATCCTCATATGGATAAAAAGAGTTAAACCAAATATAATACTGAAACTGATGAACAAATGTTTTACAGGAAGAATAGAGCAAAAAAAAAAAAAAAAAACATAACACTATGATCAAAATATTGTTCGTGTTCTTTCAAATAACACTGGAAAAAACCAAACAAACTTATCTGACAACCCAATACATCATGTCATTCAAATGTCATTCCAGAGGTATTAAGGAAACCAATTCCAACCATTAAAACAGATACATGGCCATTACACTGCCTCCACTAGTTCATACATTTAATGCTATGCAGCTGGGATCAATATATTTGCACTCTTGGTGCCATAGCCTGTCCTGTCCATTGGCACATATTAACTGATTCATCAGACCAGGTGACCTGTTTCCAGTTCTCTAGGGTCCAGTTTTGGTGCTCCTGTGTTAACTGCTAATGAATCTGTTGGTTTTTAGCAGAGATGAGTGATACATGAAGGGGACATGTGTTGTAGCCCATTCGTGCCAATGCGTGGAGAGCTGTGTATGCTGAAATCCTCCTCTTGACACCTATGACGAACTGTGCAGTTATCTGATGCAATGGAGTTTGTTACCTCGTACAATCTTCTGCAGCCGCTGTTGTCCTCAAACCTTGACCAGTTGTTTTTGCCCAGAGGAAGACCACTGACTGCTTGTACTGTTTTTTGTGCACCACTCATTGTCCACTCTAAATACAATTATTCTTGCATAGCTGAGAAGGTTTGCCATTTCTGAGATGCTTGTACCTGGCCACCTAGTGCTCACTATCATCAATCTTTCAGTTGATTAAATCACAAGTCCATCCCATATTGTGGCTACCAGGGTTCGTACTCTTTTTGGGGGAAAAATTCAAGGACTTTCCAGGCCTTTTCCAGGCCATATACAAAAAATTCCAGGATGATTACTACACTTTACAGTATCATGCTCAAATTAGTTTTTAAAAGCAATTTCAGTTTTAAGTAATCAAAATGATGAAAGATGCAAATGGATTAGGGATGATAGGGGGAAGGGAATAGAACTGTCCATAATTAGCATGTTCTCGTTGCGCTAGGCGCTTAAGCACTGCTGAATTCCGTCAGACCCCCAATGGTCAAATGATTGAAATGTGCTGATGTTCATGGAATGAAATGGTTGATCAGCTATGATAACCGCATAAAAGTTCGAAGGGGGGCGATTTCTTTTTTATGTTATGCAACATTCTACATTACTCCAGTATTTATCTTGTCATCATCAACAATAAGCAATGTAACTACCACTTACGATCGCGGATATCGGCCAACTGAAAATCTGCCATACAACTAAGGGATACAACACACAGGTATCATGTTACAGTGTATTGTAATTGAAAAAAAAAAAAAAAAAGATTTCAGAAATTAAAATCGAAAAAAAAAAAAAAACTTTCAGAAATTAATATCATCAAGTCATGGTGTTTCAAAAATCCGCTTTCCTTTATAATGTTTAAAAACATGTAATGTTTTCTTTTTTACCTGTCGTGTATAATAAAATGGGTTGATTTTTTTATGGAATCAGACGTCCATATGTCCGATTGTCTTCGTCTGAGTTCACACGTTAGCTACTGTGTACAAGTAGACATATTTTTTTCAGCTCAAAAATATGTAGTTTTGTATGTATTCACAGTATAACTCATTCCGTATTCCCACAGAACAAAATTCAGCAGATACAAATGAAGAACATCAAGACCCACCCAACACCATGTTTCCGATTGTCTGCTGTTTATATTCAAGAAATGCGAATATGGATCAATGGTGAATGCAGCAACTATGGTTTTTATTTATTACCAAGAAAAAAAAAGGAGCCTGAAAGCTGTAAAGCTGAAACGGATATTTCTCCCCCTCCCGAAAACATTCCGATTAAGTTCAAACAGCAGGAGCACGCGTCCACGCACACTCAACCTCTGGAATGTCCTGATGGAACGGCTTCTTTTCATTTGGCACATCGCCATAAATCACCACCTGCAGCTCACTGAAGTGTCTTCCTCCTTCACCCTAACTATAGAAGAAAACGTAAAAAAAAAAATGCTGCCCAATTTTCGACAAAATGACCAAATTTACGTCATAACGTTGCAATTTACTAAAATACGTTTATCTGCTGAATTTCGCCTAAATCCATTGAAAACTTTTTAATTATAGATTTTTTTTATTAAAACAGTAACTCAGACATCTGAATAAAAATGTATGTTTGTAATTAAAATAGAGTCCATATCATCACAGAAACAAAATTTAAGGATCACTCTGTTTAAATAAACCATGGCATCTAAAAAAAAATAATTTGCTTGCTTTTCCCGTAATTTATAATTGCCGTTTCTTTTTTTTTGAATCCGATTTTGCAACGGAAGATTTTTTTTTTTTTTTTTTTTTTTTGCATCTGCTAAAGTTTCAAACGGAATTCGGCGAAATTTGCACTAGAACTTTATTGTGATGTATTTTAACCACTGTAAAAATTTTACTGTGTTATTTTCAAAATTCCGGAAAATGGATTTCTGAAAATATCTCTTAGTCCTTTTGAGCCGTGGAAGTGATAAACAGGTGTTTGCTTTCTTCCCAACCAAGGGCTTCGGATCAGCGCTCCCAGCTGTCAATCAACCGTTGCTATGGTAACACCCTTTCTGCTCAAGGCTCACTGTCTAAAGAGGCACACATAATAAAAATTTCCAATGCTAACTTTTTAAGTTTTAAACCGATTCAAATGGAATTTTGGGAGTGAGCTTCTGTAATCCAATTATAGTAAATGTAAAAATTTCAGCCACTTTTGTGAAAAAATTCGCAAAGATAGTTTTCTTATTTTTTATCATAAGTAGCCGAAGTCTCTTGAGGGGTGGGCCGGAAGCAAGCGTCTTAATGCAATAAACAAGGAGCAGAAGAATGTGTTGTTCAGGCATACTCTTCACTGGTGGATGCCAGCTGACTTGGTAAACACGAGACCCCCTTGCAAATGCTAAATGTCTCTTCTTTCCCCTTCTGTTGTTCTCAGTAGTTGTCGGACGGACATCAAGCTCAGGGCTAGAGAATGCATCAAGCTCCCCTTCCGTAACAGACCTGCTAGTAATCATCCAATTTTATTGCACTGGAAGTAGTGCTTCCCCCCCCCCAGCCAAATTAGGATTTGGGCACATCCGAAACACCACTGTAGCCGGCGGTTTCTTTGAGAACAGAGGAGAGGAACTTAAAAAAATTAAGGGGTAACAGTCAGTAACACGATTTCCTAAAAGGGCCTTTTTTTAAGCACTAATTTCAAATTTCAAGGCTTTTCAAGACAGCATTAAAAAAATACCGTTTTTCCAGGATATTCCAGGCCTTGAAAACGTAATCATGATTTTCCAGGACTTTCCAGGTTTTCAAGCACGCGTGCGCACCCTGGGCTACCTAGGCTTCATCCATGTCAGAATTCTTTGCAGTGAGCTGGTTATAAAGCCATCTCAACATCATAGTTTTAAAAATAAGTTAGCATCCGCCTGCTACTGGGTGTCCCTAATAATTTGCTACTTTCTTCTTCATTGTCCACAAATATTTACATATAAAAATTTTGATATCTATAAAACGGAAGTTCAGATACATATTGAACAAGACTGGTCTGTGACAGGAAAAAAATCAATGTTTGATACCAATCTTTAAATTTCATCAAACACCTATCAGTAATTTATTCTTGAAACATTTTCAGCTGTGTGTAAACTATGGTTTTAATGTGTCCAACACACCAGTGACTTATATTTGCAGAATTTTTTTACCTTTTGAAACACAATCCTTTCACTGCTTGTTCCACACTAAAACCTACACTCTTTCATGCTACTGACTATTAGAAGAGTGCAAAAGTTCTACACATTTTTATGATGCAAATTCCAAGTAAAAAAATTAAGTAACAAGTGCAATACCAGAAGGCACGTGTGATAGCCGAAATGCTTCGAGGAATCGGCTATAAAGTGGTACCAAGTATGCAGGTGCATCTCATTTGTAAACAAGTCACACAAGAGTTAACATGTCAAGCAATAAGGATCACATTAGGCATTGTTTGCTTTATGTTCGACAAGGGCAAAAATGCAGCCAAAGCCTGTTGCAACATTTGTGAGGTGTATAGCAAGGATGCTGCAGATGAAAGCATGTCACCATTGGTTCCAGAAATTCCCGAAGGAGACAGAAGCTGCAGGGAGCAACCATGTTCTGGACGTCCACCAGAGGTTTCTGAAGGGGATCTCAACAAAGCCATATCAAATGACAAACATCTAATTATTGAAGAATTATCAGGGAGGTTTTCTGTAGACAGAACAACAGTAGAAAGTGTTTATCACACAGTTCAACCAGTGGTTACCACATGACCTATCTGCAAGAAATTGATCGGACAGAAAGACCACCTCTTTTTTCTTTGCTTGCATGTCACAGAAATGAACCTTTCTTGGAATGATTAGTTATGGGTGATGAAAAGTGGGTCCTTTACAGAAATGTAAAGTGTCAAAAGGACTGCATGCCTACTTTTTTTTTTTAAATACAAAAACACAAATTTCTAGGTGCTCTACGAATGATAATGAGTATGTTCATATCACATGGTTTCATATTTAAATTCATAGATAAAATTCACTGCCAAAATAAAAAAATCTGGACCTGTGTGCAAAACTATTTCAGTTATGAACATAACAGTTTATAATTACAGATCAAAAATGAACATAACTGGGAATTCTTGGAATGCACAGACACAGAAAAATAATGGTTATACAAAACTTGAGCACTTCAATGAAACTTACCAAAACAAGATTTCTTCTTTGGTGCGGAGCACAAGGTTCCACCTCTTTGTACTAATTCTACTTCAAGATTTGTCCTAAATTTAAAAAGAGCAAACATTTACAATTTAAACACACACACACACAATATGACATAAAATAACTAAGATCATTTCCATAACTAACTTTGTTTATAGCTAAATATTATTGAATACTTAAGAACTCAATGTATGACCTAAAAATTACTTAGATTATTTCATTTCCAAAAAAGAAAAAAAAATCATTTGGCAATCATTTCCAACTAAAACATGTGATCAGGGCATGTCTGAAGTTTGTCAAGCCATTACTGTTGAGTTCCAGGTCGTCTACCTCCAACATTGCCAGCTTGCCAATAAGAATGTCACTGATCATTCAGAACCTTAAAACATCCTACATTTCATTGCAGTACACTTTGCAGTTTTGCAGATAAATTTCAGTTACTCTGCTGCATGCTAACTTCAACACACTTAACAAGTTCAAGTGCCTCTTACAGATTTAATCACCAGTTGCTTCCAGGCGAGTTAATGCACCTGATATTTTCTCAAAGTTAAATCAGATGTAGACCAGGTTTCTGTACATCATGGTGTTTGAAAACAGCTCCTTAGCAGTCTTGATTGAGGAAGCTTTGGTGTACACTGAAGTAACTAATTATTATTAGGAACACCTACCTAGTAATGTGTTGCACTGCCCTTGGCCTTCAAAACAGCCTCAATTCGATGTGGCATGCATTCAACAAGGTGCTGATATCATTCTACAAGATATTTACTCAAGCAGATGAAATGGTGTCTGTCAATTCCCAAAGGTTTGCTGTAGGAGGATCTCTGTTACAAATGGCTTTCTCAATCTTATCCCACGGGTGCTTAATTTGCTTTAAGATCTGGGGATCATGAGGGCCATTTTAGCAGTCTGAAGTTACTGTCATGCTCCTGGAACTACTGTGTGATAATCCAAGCCTTGTGGCATGGAGCATTATCCTGCTGGAAGTAGGCTTCTCCACCAGGAAACACCATGCACATATACAGGTGTACCTGTTTTGCAACAGTGTTAAGCATCTTAATACCACTGGATGCCCAGAGGCATCCAAATGCTGTTTCGGAGGTATTGAGGAACCCAATGCCCACTATGAAAGCAAACCCCAGGCCATTACACTGCCTCCACCAGTTTGTACAGTAAACGCTAGGCAGCCGGGGTCCATTGATTTGTGCTGCTGACCCCATATTCTGGTCTGTTTATCGGCATGTATAAACTGAAAACATGATTCATCAGACCAAGCAATCTCTCGTGCCCACTGTAGATCCATGAAATAATCAATATTTTTCATAGATTGTCTGCAGTTTTTCCCTGGAGATTAAAGATATGAATCATAAAACTGAGTCTCTTGGGGGAAGGGATGGAGGTGGAAAACATTACTATATCTACCTGAATTGCATTCTTAAAATACAGGGTGCCTGGGTTGATATTGATCAATAAGAAAAATTGATTACTTTACTTGAAATGATTATAAATGCATTCTGTTTGCACCCATAAATGCAACAAGTTTCAAAAGTGTGCTGATGGCCAGCAAGCAATGCAGTCACAATGAGACACAACATAGCCACACATGTCACCTTTCACCCCTCAGTAGAAAGTGCAGTGCTGTTACTGGCTTGCAGAATTTTTAAGTTTCCTGTGAAAGTGCAGAGGATGTTTCATAAACATTTCACATGACAGAAACAACCAATTAAGAATACTATCTAAGAATGGTACAACCACTTGTTGATTCATGGAAGTTTTGAGTGGAAAAATGCTGGAGAACTCCAAGGACAATGCCCTAGCATGTAGAAGCTACTGAATAGCGTTTCAATGAAGTCTACAGAAGTCCGTTCAATCATCTGGCATGCAGCTGGGTACTTCATGCATATCAACTGCAGCTGACAAAAGTTAGAGAAATGTGATCTCGAGCTCTGTTACAATCATGTGGTGAAATTGTTATTGCTAATTGACAATGGAAATGACTACCTGGACAGTGGGGGTACTCAGCGATGAGATGACTTCCCATGTATCGGAGTTACTGTCACATTTGGGATCAGAAAATCCATATGTTGTTTAGATTCACGAGTGTGACAATTACAAATGAAATTTTCCCAGAACTCCAGATTCCTGATGACTATGCTTCTCAACTAGATAGTGCACCACCTCATTTCTGGGTCCCAGTCAAAGAGTTCCTCTGCAAATGGTTTACCAAACATCTGGATTGGGCATGAGGGCCCCATTCCTCGGCCACCAAGGTGCCCCGACTTGACACTTCGTGACTTTTTTTTTTTCGGGGGGGGGGGGGGATATGTTAAAGCAAAAGTATCCAGTACCCTTGTAACACACGGGGTTGAAGAACCTGCTGGTTACGCAGGTGTTTTTGCCACCTCATTTATAAGTCCCAGTCAAAGAGTTCCTCAGCAAATGGTTTCCCAACATGCTGACTGGCAAAAAAGAGAGCCCCTTTTGAGAACTCTTTCTTCGGGGATATGCTAAAGCAAAAGTGCACAGTACCCTAGTGCACAAGTGGTTGAACTTCACAAATGGATCATGGTTACTGTTGCTTCTCTGTTACTCCCCAAATAATCATCAGCACCTGGTAGCAGAACTGGAATACCGTTTGGACATTTGTCAGACCACACGCGGTGCACACATTGAAATCTACCGAGGGCAACTAAAACTTGGTAAATATTTGTCCTTGTTGTGAAAAACACATGCTTGCAGGTCAACTACAGAAAAAATTATTACATTTCTTTGTCGATCAGTTTCATTCTGGACAATGCGTACGTCAAAGCAAGCAAATCACTTAAACCTGCTAGTTGCACTAGTGTTATACAATAAAGAGTACTCATTATTTTTCTTTTAAACAAATCATTTATGAAACGATTATTAGTGGCAGAATATTGCCCCAACTCAACATGGATTATGCCTTGTTTTTCAGCCAACCGCTGTGGAATTGAACCAACAGAACTCCCGATATTACGCCGAGTGCGTTACATTTACGCCACGGTGGCCAACAATCCACGGTGCAATGTGTATTTAAGTCAGCTTCTGACATCATAAATCCATAAGATGGGCTCAGCTACTGAGACGTCTCCATCTGGTGGGCATAAACGGCACTAGCTATATATATTATAGCAGTTAAATCCAACGGGCGAGATCCAGGTGAAAATACTCCAAATACGTGTTGACAGTTAATAAATAAATAAATACATCGCTCTTTCCACGTTCCAGAAACACATAGCATCCGAAAAATTGTTTGTTGTTTCTGGAACGTGGAAAGAGCGATGTATTTATTTATTTATTAACTGTCAACACGTATTTGGAGTATTTTCACATGGATTATGCCACTGTTGACTAAACAGCCCTCGTATATTAAATTAAACTGAAAGATTAGGTTCAAATTTTAAAAGGCACTCAGTGTACTACAAATGAGCACCATAAAACCTAGGGTCTTCTTGGTATGAATGTATCAACGAATTGGCTAAATAAAGGCTCACCAAGACACTAGGTTCTCCACATATTTCAGCATCCTCACATTGTAACATTAATAACTGGCAAATTTTATAACTTTACTATCACACATGTGAAATTTGTTCACAAACAGTACGCATATACACTCACATATTTACATTACACAAACTACTGGCTAAATTTACATTTTCAGTGTCAAGTTCATTAACTGCCTCACCAGTTAAGTTAAACAGTTTATACACAATTCCTCGTTCAATCTCAGCATTCATAATTGATATTTATAGTGAGGTTAGAGCAGTTCTTATGTTCCAGAAAAACTGTAAAAATAAATTAGCACTTTACTACCAAAGCACATCAATGCTGCCGACAGCAATCCCAAAATCATAAAATCTTTGTTTATTCAGGGCCATCTAATATTTAACAGAAGGAAGACAATCTTTCACACAGAATTTCCATTGCTTGAAAAATAAGTTATTCCTACAATTCTTTCAATTAATTATATGTAACCGACTCACAAATTTATAAATTTTGAACATAAGTTGCAATCCATATTATTTATTTCCCATGATGGGAAACAAATTTAAATTAACAACGTGTGCTTATAAATATATTGAGTATCTTCAATTATTTGAAAAACTCCTAGCAGTTCGCTTTTGCCACGTTATATTCTGGACGCCGGAAAGTTGAAATTTTTTTTTCTTGTATTTGAGACATGATATTACTATAAAAAGAAAAGAATAAAAAAGGCTCTACTCACAATGTTTTTTTCTTGGTGGGTCTCTTCATTTCATTGTCTTCAATTTTTGACGTTAAAATATCTTGGTTCATGCCTAAAAGGTGATTATGATTTACAAAACGAAGTCTTGGCTAAAAATCAATAGAACTGACGAAATTTTTTGTTAACCCTAATTATCAAACGAAAAATTACTTAGGTGAGCATTCAAGCCTTAAGAAACAAAGAAGAATTCAGGTTAGAAAACCCAAAGAAACAGATAAAAAGTTAAAAATCTTAAAACCTTGGGACCGCTGTCTTTCAACCAGCATGAGGAGCAAGGGGGACGACCGGAAATGTTTGAAAGGTTGAAAGACAGCGGTCCCCCAAGGTTTTAAGATTTTTAACTTTTATCTGTTTCTTTGGGTTTTCTAACCTGAATTTTTTTTGTTTCTTAAGGCTTGAATGCTCACCTAAGTAATTTTTCGTTTGATAATTAGGGTTAACAAAAATTTCGTCAGTTCTATTGATTTTTAGCCAAGACTTCGTTTTGTAAATCATAATCACCTTTTAGGCATGAACCAAGATATTTTAACATCAAAAATTGAAGACAATGAAATGAAGAGGACCACCAAGAAAAAAACATTGTGAGCATTTTTTATTCTTTTCTTTTTATAGTAATATCATGTCTCAAAAACAAGAAAAAATTTTGCAACTTTCCGACGTCCAGAATATAACGTGGCAAAAGCGAACTGCTAGGAGTTTTTCAAATAATTGAAGATACTCAATATATTTATAAGTTGCAATGATTTACAGTACTTTTTTCTAAGGTTTCAACAAACATCCCACCAATGGATTTCTTTCTAAAAGGGGAATTAATTTGAACTGATAAATGATACCAGTGTTAGTATGTACATCCTACATTACTTGTTCAAATGATTTTTTAAGTCATTTTTTTCAAATTTGAGCAATTTCTTTTCCCAAATCTTCAATTTTATACCTATCAAGAAGCAAATTGCTAACTAAATGGGTATATATTGAAGAAATAATTATTTTTATCTAGTACTTTTAATATTCGTTTCAATATTTTTTTTTCTAAATGTAATTTTTCATGTCCACTGAATAGAGTCGCATGTGTAATGTATCAAATTAATGATCAAAGCCGTTAGGTACTGTATGAACAGTTACACGCCTTGTGCTGATATTTGGAATCCATTCAAGGGGTTTAACTTTTCCAGCAATCCAAAACCTTTTTTTTTTTTTTTTTTGAGTCAACATCATCATCAGAACTTTTTTAAAGTTTAATTTCTCTCCGCATGCTTTCCCATTGTTTAGTCACCACTTTTAAAATTTTCTTTACAAAAGAAATTCAAAATCAGCACTTCTACTCTCTGTTGCAGTCTCTATTCCTCATAAAATCATTTTCTTGGCACAGTGGGAACATAGTAGGGTTTTTAAAAAACAAAAGAAAAAAAGTGCTTACTCTGCCCCTCGATGTAAAGAAGTGACTAGGGAATGGAAAAACATGTTTTAAGTGAAATTTATATATAAAAAATCAGAACTGCATTCTCCACTCTGCTGTGAAAGCAATTCTACAGATTAGGGTAAATGGCTTGGTTCCATCACAGAAAAATTAGGAACCAATTTTGAAATTTAACTGCACTTTTAAAAGGAGAAATGGTCAAAAATGCTTCTTGTACTGAATGGTTTTGAAGAAGAGACTCTTAGAAGTAGGGAAACATGCAGTTCATTAGAAAAAATTCTTAAAAATTTGAAGTTGTTCTTTATTACAATAACTGAAGATATTATAAATGAGGAATATGTCAGAAAAAGATAAAAACTAAGAACATAACCAGGAAGAGAAACCAAAAAAAAAAAAAAAAACCTTAAAGCAAACCTCCAGCTTGGCCAGCATACATACATACATACATATCACTAAGCTGTTCTCTGAGATTCAGATGTTAGCTCCAAAAAGAAATACAAACTACCAGATATTTTTACTTACTGTTGTCGTATCAAACTTCTCCATTTACAGCGATCTTGACATACAACTCGGGCTTCACTGATATCCATTACACGCCGTACACAAGATCTTTTATACTTCATACTTAATCTTTTTCTCATGCAGACACTCCTGAATGTGATCCACCCATGTCTTCCTTGGCCTTCCTCTGCTTTTCCTTCCTGCCACTTAGGCTAAAAAGATTTTCTTAGTAAGCATCTGATCACTCATTCTTTCAACGTGGCCAAACCACCGAAGCATATTGGTCTCCACCTTGCTAACAACATTTTGCTTCACACCACACA
This sequence comes from Macrothele yani, assembly GCA_039090855.1. NCBI lineage: Eukaryota > Metazoa > Arthropoda > Arachnida > Araneae > Macrothelidae > Macrothele > Macrothele yani. The sequence goes on from CM077012.1 coordinate 4,400,319, forward strand.
ACTGCAACACATCTTCATTCCTCACACAATCAGACCGTGTCTTGCCAAAAAAACCCCATAAGAAGCGTATTTCTCCAGCACACAAACAACTCCTATGTTTCTTCTGCAGTACCCAGGTTTCACTGCTATACATCAGAGTAGGAACAATTACACTTTCATACACAGCCATGCAGCTCTCTAGAGAACCTATCATTCCTGTGAAAACCTCCCAGAGCAACTATGACTTTCAATGAAGAATTCGCTCGCCTACTAATTTCACCAACCAATTTGTTCTCTCTGTCAAACATGCTTCCTAATTACACAAACTCATTCACCTGGTCAATCACAGTGCCATTTATACTTACATTACATTCAGTGCTACCAGTTCCTCTCTCAAAAACCATAACTTTGGTTTTTCCCTTATTTATACTCAGTTTGAATTTCATGCAAACTTCGTACATCCGAGACAACATACTCTGCAACTCACTTTTGCTCTCTGCCAACAGGACAGTGTCATCAGCATACAGCAATCTGCACACACGGATATTACCAAGACATAAACCACTATCATCTATTTTGGCATCACGCATGCAGATGTCCATAAATACAGTCGAGCCCGCTTTTAACGAGGAGCTCGGGACTGGCGAAAATGCTCGCTAAATCTGTTTCAGTGCGAAACCAACCCAATGTGGAAAAATAAACCTAAATGATAATGACAAGGTACATAGTACATGTAGTATGTATTTTCTTGCATACAGTCTGCGAACAATCTGGCAATAGTACTGTATTTTTTTTTTAAATTGTAGCACTCAAATACAGTAACATACACACTGTATATGTACCTCAATTTTTGTGCCCACCGCACCTTAAAAATTAGCATTTTAAAAACAATAGTTTTGCATTTGTAGACGGAAGTGTACCAGGGCGAGCTCAGAAGAAAATTAAAACTTCATTGCCTGCATCTCTTTATATACATTTAGAACGGCAGTAACAAAATCTGGGAGGGGGGGGGGATCCCTCTTCGAAGCAGCTGTCTGTTTTTGCTTGGGCAGTGTTTGATTGACGGAGGTCTTTCATTTTACCCCTTGTTTCATACTGTCTCCCCCTACTTGTTTGTGATCAAGGCTCTGTCTCTTCCGAGTCACTGTTGTTTATTTGAGTTGGGGCAATAAAGAAGTAGGTAGTTATACTGCTGGATTCACACACAAGAAAAAGTATGACACCATTTGTAGAGAAAACAAACAATTGTGCGGCAGTTAGGGAATTTAAAGTGAACAAAAAAACGTTTGGGATCTGCACAGTTAAAGAAGTCATTTCTTTTAGAACTTCCAGGGGCCGATTATTTGTTTAAAGCTTTTTTCAATCTGTTTGCAGGTAGTTTTACCCTTCCTACCCCCCCCGTCGTGAATGAGCGCGGTGCAACTTTTATCTGTGAAACGAACGTGACTGACGCTTTAACCTCGTTCTTCTAGGCGATTTACAAACGGGGTCAAGGTCACATCCGTAACCATAAAAAGTCTTTAAAGACATCAGTGACAAATAAAGGTTTTCTACCAGTGAAAAAAAAAGTCACTGCTTTGGTACAAATGCATTAATTACCCCATCCCACGCTTTTTAATGAAGTACGGACTATCTGGTAAATTTGTCTTTTTTGGAGGCGCAAATGGTTTTGTTCGGACTCTACGTGGGGCAGACTATATATCAGGAAAATGCAGTATACAATTGTATACTGTACTATCCATAACGATTGCATATACAAATCAAATAAAATAAGTTTTTTAATTAAAGAGAAACTTGCATGAATTCTAAAGTACAGTAGCAACAAAACCTGAAGTGAATGGAACAGTAGCAGCAAAATCCACTTATTGGAAACAGTTTTGAAGAAACAGTCTATAGTTGTTTGTTTTGTTTTATTGGTGTACTTCTGTTCCCTTAATTTTCTGCGAATAACACTCAGTGCAGTAAACACCTCGTCATCGCAGTGATCTGTTGCCTCGAAGAAACATTGGAGGTTTTCCGTACAATCAATGGCTGATGCATATGATGGTGGTTGAGTACTTTCTTCTTCACTTTCCTGTACAATTGTTAATGCCTTAATTTCCTCTACAATGTCATCTCCAGAAACGATGCCTGATGTAGCGACAGCATCATCAGCAGTAACAAAGTCATCAATTTCAGGGACATCATTAAAACGTGTAATGTTCTGTAGTTTTAACCACTCAGAAAGGAGAATATCATCCATTTCGTCATCACTGCGACTTGTGTTATCCAACCCTGATTTTCTGAAGCAGTTCTGAATGCAAGATTCTGATACTCGTCCCCAAGCATTAGCCAGCATTTTAATTGCATCAAGAATGGAAATTTTCACTTCAACCTTTTTTTCCATTCTTTCTAACATCAGTAGGATTAATTCCAGTCTGTAGTGGCATTTAAGGCTTCGAATAACTCCTTGGTCCATTGGTTGTAGCAAGGTTTTGGAGTTTGGAGGCAAGAAGATAAGCTGAATGTTAGTCAGGTTTTGAACACGAGGACGTGCTGGGAAGATATCTATAACGAGAATAATTTTACGATTTTTTTTTTCGGAGTTCTTTGTCCCACTTCCTAAGATAAGTTGTAAAAATGTCCGATGTCATCCATGCTTTTGTATTGGACCTGTAAGAAAGGGGGAGACATTTCACGTTTTTAAAAAATCTTGGTTTTGCAGATTTTCCAATCACTAGCAATTTTCTCTTGTCCTTGCCGGACATATTAGCGCACAGTAACGCAGTCAGGCGATTCTTTTGAAGTCCCCCCCCCTGTTAACTTCTCACCTTTGAACTTCATTGTTTGATTGGGAGTTAGATTATAAAACATACCTGCTTCATCCGCATTATAAATGTCATCATCACTGTAGTTCTTAAGATCCGGCCACACTGTTTTCAACCATGATGAAGTTTCTTTTGTATTAACCAATGATGCTTTCCCGCTAATTTTTCCAGAACAAATGTTGTGTCGTGTTTTGAAGCCACCCATTAGAACACGTAAACATTTTCGTAACCAAGTTGAACTGCAAAATTTTCAGCTTGAATTTTCATTATTGGGCCATTTATTGGTAAGCCAGTGTTTCGTTGAACAGTGAACCATTTTAATAAGGCTTCATCTATGTCAGTTTTCTGGCATTTTTTCAGTCTTTTGCTAGACGTAACATTGCATTCAAAAGCCTGCAACAATGTTTCCTTATTTTAAAAAGGGTTGAAACGGTGGAAGATGACAGTCTGTATTTTTTGCATATCACAACATTTTTTTCGCCATTTTCCAACTCCCTAATGATGGAGATTTTATCGTTCACAGATAAAACTTTTCTCTTAGACATTTTTTTAACTTCCTACATGATTCTTGTTTATACAGTAACTAACATCGCACACAGCAAGAATATACAGTACAAAAAACGCCAGATGTGAGAAGGTGACACGTGAGAAAAAATTCCAGGAAGTTAACTTTTGTTTCTCTTAAGGCACGACTTTCACATTCCCTCACTCCCCCACACACCTATGTTCTCTTTCTCTAAGCACAAAAGCTGCTGGGTGCGACCTTGTAGCCTTGGATCCTCCCCACCACACCGATCCTCTTTCTACCCCATCCGAGGAGAAGAGGATTTGGTTTTCAACTTTAACTTTGGGACACACTATTCTCCCAGTCGCTCGCACTGGGGGGGGGGGGGGGGTTAAGTGTTTGTGCATACCCTCCACATTCTTTTTCCATTACTGAGCTTTCACTAGTAAACAGAAAAGATATTACTCAGCGCCTTTCCCTTCCCTCTAGAGCCCTGAGCGTCATATTTTCTCTTCCTCACGTTACATGCGATTTCCTTAAATTCTGCTATTTTTTGTTCTTCTCCCTCATTAAATCCGGGGTTTTCATTAAACTTTGTTCGCTAAAAACGATTACATTTGCCTTGAATTAGCATTGTACCAAACAAAAGTTGTGTTTAGTTCGTTAAATCTAGAATCTCGCTAAATACGGGCGCGCTATAAGCGGGCTCGACTGTATATTAAACAGCCATGGTGACATTACACAACCTTGTCTAACTCCTGCACCAAATAGAAAACCATTTTGATATAACACCATTCACTCGTACACAAGCTCTACTACCAGCATACATGGCTTTTACACTATTAAGTAGATTCCCAGTAACACCATATTCATTCAACACCTTCCAGAAAAGTGTCCTATTTACTCGGTCGTAAGCTTTCTCTAAATCTATGAAGGCAGCAAAAACTTTCTTCCCAACAGCCAGATACTTTTCAATCATCGTGTGTAATGCAAAAAATCTGGTTAGTGCAGCCTTTACCAGGCATAAAACCACTCTGAACATCCCACACTTTCTCTGATGTAAGACCCCGTACTTTTTCAATAACAACCTTACCAAACACTTTCCCTGGCACACTTAGTAGGCTAATACCATGATAGTTCTTGCATCCAGTCTGATCACCTTTTCCCTTATACAAGGGAATAATAATAGCATCCTTCCAATCTCGAGGGACCATTCCTAACTCCCAGCACAACTGGCAAATTTCAGTTAACCTGTCAATTACAGAGTCACCACCAATTTCAACATCTCGACAGTTATGCCATCAACTCCCGGAGTCTTACCATTCTGAAGAGATTTTAGAGCTTTACACACTTCTTCTCTTGAGATCCCTCCTGTGCTTCCATCCCTGACTGTGACATCATCTGCATCTGTCTCAGAATCATCTTTGCTTTCCTGATCTAATAACTCACAGAAATATTCACCCCATCTTTCACTTAACTCATTGGGCTCCCATATCATTTCCCCAATCTCATTCTTCACACAACTTACAACTTTGTTTCCCCTATTTTTCCCGAGTCTCATGTACTTCCAGAAAGACTTCCTATCTTTCCAAAAAGCCAGTTCATACCTTTCCACCTTCTCCTTCCTATCTTTTGCCTTACTCTGGCAAACCAGCTTAGCAGCTTCACACTTCTTTGAGCGATATTCATCCACAGAGACTCTACCTTGCAACATCCCCAAATAGGCTTCCTTCTTTCTCTTTACTGCCTCCTCTTCAATCTCACTATTCCACCAAGCGTAACCTCTATTGTTACCCACTATTGTGGTGCCACAGACCTCTAAAGCAGCAGTTACAACACAGTTCTTAAAACATTCCCACATATTTTCTACATCCCTCTCACCAAACTTCAGCTCTTTCAGTCGTCTTCTGAGTAAGTCAGAATAACGCTGACGGTCTTCAAGGAGCCTATCAAGCTTTATTCTTTCTATCCTGGGTCTCTTCCTATTCCTTTTCCTCCAACCAACATTTAGTTTAATTCCAAAAATCATGGAACATTCTCACCACCCTGCCAGAACAATCTCCAGTGGTTCCAAACATTTTCAGCCTGCAGATGGCATGAAAACATCCAAAAAAAATATCCAAAGAACATAGAAAAAATGTCAAGATGTTAAAAACATCCAATACACAATCCCTAAAATGTTAAAATCAATGTTAGAAACTTGAAAACATGAAATTAACTTTTCACAAATGATGAATAACATTATTTCATTGAGATTTTCAATTTCCACAGTAGACTTGGTTTTCCATACTCCACAATAAACCAATGATTTTGGCAGTGACTACAAGAATCCATAGCACTTGTCTGAAGGAATGCCGAGGCACAATGCAAAGTTTATCAATCAAGCCTGTTGATCACTCCATCAGCAGGGAAAGATGGACTCAAAACAACTTTTAGCAGACGAAAGAAAATTAAGAATTTCAAGAAATGAAAGGGAGGAGGGGGGTTCATGTCTTATCTGTTACATGAGTAATGGAAGACAAAAAAAAAAAGTGCAAAGTATAATACTTTTTTGGGAATCAAAATTAAATTTAAGGACTTTTCCATGAGTCTGAGGGCAAATAAAGAGCAACAGGACCAATTAAGGAGTTCTGCATTAATTCCAGGAGGTGCAGGATCCCTGGAGTCACCAGAATAACTGCTGTTCCAAATGAAGATATTTTGAAAGCACTCATAAAATGCTTCACATATTTTCCACTAGCATCCTTGATTTAATAATCATTTCACAAGCATTACCTTTTTGTAAGTTAAGATACCAACCAATGTAAAATGCTGTTTTCCATCAGCCAATTAAAAGAACACAGCAAAGTGACAACAACACTGTGAAACAATGAACTTCAAGTGAAAACTAAGAAAACAGAGAACAACGAAATGAGAGCATTCTCACTTAATTACAGCAAAAAAACAACAACATACTTTCAGATTGTATTTAAAGAATAACTATTTAAATGGAGGAGGCAGGGGGGGGGTAACCTGGGTACTTTTTCAATAAAAGAAAAAGTTAATTACAGCCTACTGACATTGTGCCACACGGGAGATTACAGATTGCTTATGTCGGCATCACACTCGTGAGATATCAGGCAGAAGACCCAAGCAGGGTGTCTACTAAATTTGAGAAACACAATTTCATGACAAATAAGAAATTTTCATGACCACTTCTAAAAGGCTTCTGCATATATGATTATCATCCTCAACCATTATCAATCCACTGCTGGATGAAGGTCTCCCCAAGTTTCTTCTACAACAGTGTCTTGAGGTCTTTATGTTACTCTGGCTTTCACATACTGTATATAAACAATATGCAACCCCCTCTCTTTTTTTCTTTTTTGTGTGGAAAAAGTTCCACCTGCTGTTCTGCAGGTAACAGAAATCTACTCATCATATTTTGAGTGCACTTAAAAGTAAGTTGAAATACTCACCATATTTTGCTACAAGATTTCAGTACATATGCCCTTCTTTAACATTTATACCTGAAAAATGTTCTGACTCTATAAGTAGCACAATTAAATTCCTACATTGATCTCAGTTTTTTGCAAATAACATTATGTACATGTATTTCCATGCTAAGACATTTTTTCTTTATCAGTTTCCTTTGTGGGGGTGTGAACAAATGCCCCCCCTTTGACACTTAAATCATTAGATGGAAACATCTATGCCTTGTGTGGTCCGTGCATGGAGAATTACTTAAGATTTTGGCCGGAATATCAACAATTATGAAAAATAAAAAGGAAATTCATGACCCCAAAGCAAAATTAGTGACTTTTTCTTGACTTTCATGACCAGTAGACACCCTGACCAAAGAAAACAAGGGGGACTGAAGGTGTATAATCAGCTATTATTGACCAAGGTAGTAGTATGTTAGAGGCAGAAAACCTTGCATACAGACAGAAAGAGGTGGAAGAAGTTTTTTCACAAACCAACTATCAGCTGTTCTTCTTCTATTTAATGGCACTAACCATCCTTGAACAAAATGTTGACAGGACAAACTTACAATGATGACGAAAATGCAAAGTACAGTTACGGAAAAATTAATAGCAATTGTGGAAATTTCTGCCGTTTTTGGGTTTTCAGTGTTGCTACAAAAGTAAATATTCAGATAATACTTATAATATATACACCATTTTAAAGCACATTTCATGCAGAAGCCAAATCAGTTTACAGAATGGGAATATATTTAACAGAACTCAAGTTTTGAACAGAAATCATGGCAAAGTAACACGTTCAAATTCAAATACAATTTCGTACCTAATATTTCATTGGACGACCTTTTTGATTTAGCAACAGCTGCACACCTATTGGGCATGGAGTCAACCAACTTATGCAACATATCGGATGAAATACAGTTGTGCCAAAACATCAGTAATTACATTAATCAGTTCTACTTTATTTCTGGGGTGACATTCGTGCACTTTTCTTTTCAGAATGCGCCACAAATTCTCAATCGGGTTCAAGTCAGGTGAATCACCAGGCCAAGGAAGAGGCACAACACTGCCTAAAGAAGTCACATAAGCTTTAATGATTTTTGCACGGTGGCTCACTGCGGTTTGAAACACTCAGCACCCTGTCGTTACCGTCGACGTTCAATTTTGTCTCATCCCTAAATAACACATGATGCCACCTATCAGTGTTCCCCTCCTTATGTTCCTTTGCCCATTCTAAACATTTTTTGCATTGTACATTGGTTCGCAATGGCTTCTTTACCGCCTTATGAGACGTCAGACCCATAGAACGTAACCTGTTCCTCACTGTTCGAGGACAAACAATGGTACCACAGCTCTCCCGCAATTCTTTGGCAAGAACTGTTGACGAGACGAATCTGTTTCGCAGACATAACTGTTTCAACGCGTTCTTACTTCTAGGAGTTGTTTTCATTTTTTAGCCACATTTACCTTGCCTGCCAATCTTGATTCCACCCATATCACAGGCCTTCGCCAGCTGCCGTCCAACTGTACTCTTGTGCACCCCAGTTATCTGAGCAATTTCTGCATTGCTTTTGAAGAATTCCCTTAAAGTCACTATTTGTGAAGCTTTTCATGGTGAAATATCACCTAATCTTTCCATAACTGCAACACAGTTTGCACAGAATAAACGAAATGCACTCTTAACTTCAGAATTGCACTGCAGTTCACAGGAGTAATGACTACACACTCACCAATGCAAACGAACTACCTACGCGCACTGCGAAAACGTCTGTAATAACCCCACGCACATCGCCTGCCCTTTTTATCGCCTGTATGCAGATGTACAAGCAAGCTCCGTCGGCTTGTAGCAACAACAATGACATTTCACATAACAAAGTGTGCTTCCTTCGCAGCACATTTCTGGTCTTAACTTAAGTTCTGTTAAAGATATTCCCATTCTGTAAACTGATTTGGCTTCTGCATAAAATGTACTTTAAAATGATACATATATTGTGAGTATTATATGCATATTTACTTTTGTAGCAACAATGAAAACCCCAAAACGTCAAATTTGCAGAGTTGCTATTAATTTTTCCACAACTGTAGGATGCACATGGGGTTTTTTATGCTACTAGAATATTCATGAAATAAATACTTATTAATTTTCTTTAAAAAATCAGAAAATTTATTGAACAAATTCTTTTAAAAAATCCATAAGTTTCTTAAAAAAATTTTACATGTTCTTAATTTCTTTAAAAAAGCACTACTTGAAATAAAAATATCCATGCTTGGCAAATTTATTTCACATGTTATGTATGATATAATTAATAACAACATAAGCAAATAATGTGAAGAATACTCACCTTGATATTGAACACACGAAAAGAAATAAGCTGTTGTTGTTTGGAGGACACACTGAACGATAGTGAGGAAACGTACAATTTGTTAGGTCCTCGACAATACCAGTGGTCCACTTGAGTATATTAGTGTCTCTCTATCATCAGAAAAAGAAAACAATGATCAGCTAATCAGAAATAGCAAGTTACAAAGCATACACATGATAACATGTACATAATTAGAAAACATCTCAGCAGCTTACTATCTTTTTGTGAGTTTAAGATGCATAGAGTGCTGCATTGCATCACAAAATAAATCTATTGAATGCAAAAAAAAAAATCTATTACAATGAAAAGCAATAGAAAACCTTCTACAGAAATCCACAAATGTTAGTTAAAGTGTAATATTGGCAAAAAGGGGCAGTATTTTCACTCTTTCAAATGTAGCTATGTCCTCAGAAAACTGTAAAATTGGCATTGCCCCAGAACAGGAGTCAACCCAGCATCTCCCAATTTCCATTTGAGCATGCTACCATTACATCATCCAGGACAATGAAGTTTCAAGCAGCTGTGGCAGAGGAATCTCAATAACCTTTTGGTGCACTAGTCAAAGCAATATGATGATTCCTCAAAGCATCAACGACCTATTTCTCATCCATATACACACAGTCCTACCATTAAAATCCAGACATCCCTTTACTAACAGTGAATTAGGTTGTACACAAGCACTGTACCACAGTTTAACTCTAAATATGCTTGTAGGGCTATGATAAGACAATAACACGACTGTGAATGCAAGATGCCTCAATCAACAGAGTTAACTGATTTCCACCCTGAATTGATACCAGGGTGACCACATAAGCATTTGCTCTGTATGCGACATTTCAGCGGCATTGAAGTTCCCTAGGTCAACAGTTGGTGATGCGATATGCAAACAGCAGCAGACTGGGGCTGCATCTGCAAAGAAACAACCTCTTAAATCTCCCAAGCAAACAGACCACGACAGGAAAGCTCTGCAAAGGACTGTCCGCTCAGAATGCAAATCAACATTGTCTCAAATCACACGAAACTCTATGCAAGACACTGGGACTGATGTTAGCAATATTACAGTGCACAGAATGCTGAATAACATGGTGTGCCATGGCTAAGCAGCCATTCACAAGCAGGCTGCTAGTCACTGACTAATGTGATGTATGGAACGTCATATCAATGGAGAACTATCATTTGGAATGATGAGTTACAGTACATGATGTAACAGTTTTATGGTCATTCCTTACTGAGGCAGATGCTGAAAGAACGGCACTTTCTGAACTGCATCGCCCCAACAATGAAATTTGGTGGAGGTAGCGTGATGGTACATATTGAGCTGTTTTTTTTGTGGCTCGGCATGGGCCCATTAGTTGTTTTGGACACCACCATGAATGATGAGCTGTATCTAGACTTCCAGGAGAATTATGCACTACCAATATGAGACAGTACTTTGGGGAAGGCCCATACCTCTATCAACAGGACAAAGCAACCTGTCGTACTGTTTGAATTGTTACAAATTGGTTTGAGGAGGATATGTACATGAAAAAGATGGACTGGCTAGCAAAGTCCTGACATGAACTCTATAGAGAATCTCTGGGATGAACTGGATCATCGGGTGCTGGAAGGAGAGATCACCCAACGAGCAAAGCTAAACTGGTCACTGCTTTGAAGGATGAACAGCGGAAAGTATCAGCAGACATTTACAACAAACTGGCACAGATTATTTGACGAAGACTAGAGTCCATTATAAGGGTCAAAAGATTTCAGCACACAATATGAAATTTTCTGTAAATAATGATTATCTTTGCAAACATGTAAGTGTCAGGATATTAATGGTAGGACAGTGTAGGTCTAAATAACGAGAGCTTTAGAGAGCAGCACTGGTATAATGGGAAGCAAATCCCTTTAAAGGGACAATTCTTCAGAAATTACAATAAAATGCATACAAATGCCACTATTGGCAGAAAGGTGCTGTAATTTCATTGTTTCTCCATGTAGCTATCTTGTGCAGATGTAGATTCTACTCCCATTCCAGGGCAATGCAAATTTTCAAGTTTTCTGAGGAGATAGTTACATGGTAAATAGTGAACATACAGCACCTTTGTGCTGATACTGATATTTTGAATGTATTCCATGTATCTCTAGATAAGAATTCGTTTACCATTAATATCTATGATATATTGCAAAATTCAAAATGCTGTAAAAGCTATTGAATTAATTTATGTGGTATGTTATTATGATAAGTACTACAAACTATATTAAGCGGCATCTACTGTTACACATGTTATATTATTAACTTAGTGGTTGTTGGACAAGGATGTATTTAGGCTACACTATTGTTGTAATAGATAAAAAGATTTGACTCACCCATTTCACCAACGGAAGTTCTGTTTATCCTGGGCAGATTAATAATATTGCTCAGTTCTTTGCTCTGACTTCAATAATAAAATCCTTTGTTAAAATGACCTATAGTTAACGAGCTGTGCACAATAAAAATCCTTGAATTAAAAAGAAATGTACACCGGGAACGAAATATCCAATTTTCAACTATACAAAATCTTGTTAAAATGAAATTTAAAAGGACCTACAAAACGAATTAAAACCTGAATTATAAAAGACTGGAAACGAAATCCCTATCCAACTGCACCACCTCAATCCATACCAGTTTCGACATTAGACCATGTCATTATCAATGGAGTACATGGCATTCTGATTTCAAGGTCTTTGAAGCTCAATGATTCCATGCTGACACACCGTCAGCCATTTCATGCGCACAATACGTCATAGTCGCTGTATCTTTTTTAATTCGGTTGACATTAAATGTCTGTAAATACTGTTTCACACGTTATGCAAGTTCAGCTATCGGAAGATTGCAAAAGGACGTTAACGTAGTATTGGCAATTGAAGTCAAGTATATTAATAATAAGTATCTATACTTACAATATTCATAGTGGCTGTCGGGGCTTCATATATGTGTCATCTAAGAATGTGAATTCTTTCAATTGTGAAGTTAAAATTCATGATATTGTAAAATCTGCACCAGATAAAATTAAACAAGATGAATTTTTTACAATGCAAAAGATCCTTTAACATCGATGAAATAAGAAACTGAATTAAAACCTTGTTGAATTTTTTAAAAACGAACTACTATCCTGAAGAGGAGACAATCTTGACCGCGAAGCACCCTGACACATAATGAAAACCAAAGATGAATTATACTTTTGCCAAAACCTCAAAAATAAACAATCTTGAAAAAGAAAATACAAACATACAAATCTCCCGAATGCGAAGCACCAAACTAGTTTCTGCTAACATTTATAGCCATCATCAGTGGTAGGTGCACGGACATTAGGATCACCACACTCACTCGCTCAGGTATGCAGCTTAACCCCAATGTATGTTCAGCCCTGTCGTGTAGATATTTGCGCAAATACAAATTTACAAAACGCCACTAGCAGACGAAATAGGTCCCAACTAAAGTCATGCAAGAAAAGTGCACTGACGTATTCAACCATTACTCTCTCTATATGAAACTAAAAGTGTAAAAAAAGGCCATAATAGCCATCAAAGGACAAGAAATTCAATCTAGGTTGAAGAAAATGGTTCATTGGAAAGGCATCTGCTGATGTCTTTTGGATGACATTCAAATGAAATAGACTTTGCTCGATACCTATGGCTGTCAGACTGTACTGATAAGAAAGTACACATATAAAATAGTGAAATTGAAAAAGGGCAGAGATTGAGTGCAAAATATAAAATAGTGAAAGTAAATTTTCTTTTTCAGTGTTACCTGTCATAATTTGAATTGTTTTCTGGTTCTTCTATGCAGTCATATATCACAAATTTTTAGAACATTTGTTAGCAGAGAAAAAATGGCGTGTGTTTTTCTTGACTAAAACAGGGTTGTATAGGGAATGTTGCGCTGAGCTTCCCCTTTGTTTTGGGCAACATGGGGGTGTTTACAACTCCCCATCCTCCTTCCTCACGGAAGGAGAACAGGGGTTGAAAACTGATTCTGCATCTGAAAAGGGGAAGAACATGAGGTTCGTTCAGACCCCCCAGAAGGGGGGTAGCAAATAGCTGTGCGATTTTCAGCGCCATCTATGAACAGAAGCTTGCGTTCCACATGCCTTGATGACCACCTCAAAAAGCAAAATCTATACTAGCTGCAAGCAGCAAACAAAATTTTAATGCAGCACAGACATCAGATGTATGAGTCCCATAGCCAAATAATAAGTCAACAGTTCTAAAATTGGAAAAAAAAAACCCCATTAAACTAGTTCCAAACTAAAGCACTGCTTAAAGGTCCCAGTTACACACCAGTTACACAGGAATTTCAGAAGGTATAATATCCCTTTGTCACAGTAAGAAAGCTCTGCCTCAAATTTGAAGAAGTACCAAAAACTATTTAGTGTAAGGAGTTAAAATTTTATAAAGATTGTTTCCCTGAAAGTGTTGCACCTATAGCAAATTGGTGAAATTTCATGATAGGCAGTGATGTTTGGTCGCAAAATGTCTGAAATAAGAAGGAATCATCCAAAGATGGATTGGAAAACACTTTTGCAACAAAACAGGTGTCAGTATCCCCCCCCCCCCCCATGAATACAGAATCCTTCTACAACATATAGCTCAGCAAATGCAACAATGCAACAAGAAACATTTCTATTAGTGGGCAACAGCTAATACATCCATTACTTTGAAATTTTCAACAAAGGTTAAATATGATCATGGGATATTGCACAATATTAGTAATCTATGTATCTTTTGTCAATAGATATAATTATATTTTAGACTTTGATGTAACTACTCTAATTCTGAATTCCAATGCATGAATCTTATAAATCATATGAAAGAAAGTAAGGAACTTTTGTGTAGCTTCTTCACCATTGATAGGGATTAAAAGGTCTACACTAACACTATACATACATAAGATAGACTTTGAAATGTAGTACCCTACTGTAAAACAAAAATGTAAATGTTCTTGACCTTCCTGTATTTCCATTTTATTTCACTTTAGAAATGGCATTGTTAAAACAGTAAAAAAGCAAAGAGACCTTTTCAAAGGTTTACTGCTGGAATGAGTTATTTTAACCTTTTCAGCAACTTTCATACCATTGCATATTATGCCAGAACTTCAATGGAAACTGAATAACTGTATACAGGAATGTCTTGACAAAAGATCTTTTTAAGTGTTCACAGAAAAACCTGGGGCAGGCAACAGGTATCAAAATTCTTATCTCCCACTCTAACTACAGTGGAACAATTAGTATTTCAATCCATTCAGCTAAACTAGTGAAGTGGTTAGTGGCAACCAGTACCAAAGTTCTCTAAATAAACTTCATTTAATTAGAATTATTCCTTTTTTTTTTCTTTCTTTCTTTCTTTTTTTTTTTTTTTTCTTTGTGATAGTTACTTGCTGGCGTGCTCATTGGACATATCTGTGTTGTTGATGCAATGGATCACATGTTCTAATGTTCCTACAATTAACAAAGACATAACTCCCCAGTACTACCACCAGTTATTTTCCTAGAAATAAAAAACAAACAAACTTGAGCCTTTTCTTTATTTCGGTAATTTAAAATCACATTCACTCATGACATCCCTTTTGTTGCATTCTTAAGAGCATGATTACATATACCTGATTCAGCTTAACATCAAGCAACTAGGCTACCTTCTCTTTAAACTGTTACAGTGAAGTTATTTGTCACTGGCATCATATCTTGTTGATAAAATGAAATTCTCTGTTGCTAGTAACAAAATGGATCAAATTTTCCTTGTGTTCTGTGCCAAGGAATATGTATGAGTATAAATACAGAATAGTTACTGCAATCATCACACCATCCGAGTATTCCTTTTCATAACACATTACAAGTTGCCAGAATGTGTAGATACATTTTGTCAAAGACACTACATACAAGTTATACATAAGAGCACGTACTCTGTTGAAAGGGGTAGAACTTAATATGAGCCCACGATATACTTACCAGTGTGTGTGTGTGTGTGTGTGAGAGAGAGAGAGAGAGAGAGAGAGAGAGAGAGAGAGAGAGAGAGAGAGAGAGAGAGAGAGAGAGAGAGAGAGAGAGAGAGAGAGAGAGAGAGAGAGAGAGAGAGAGAGAGAGAGAGAGAGAGAGAGAGAGAGAGAGAGAGAGAGAGAGAGAGAGAGAGAGAGAGAGAGAGAGAGAGAATTCCTAATTGAGGAGAAAACAAAGGTAAAATGTGACGCGTAACTACACCTATTTAAAAGAAAAATAAATATGCTTTCTGGACATATTCAAAGTTTTACTCAGTTGCAGAGGCTGTTGGTGATGAATGTTAAAGGTAGTTTGAATCTTGAAGGAGCATGCATATGCCTCAAATGTATTTTGTGAAAAAGCTGGGCCAGCTTGCAACTGAGGATCAATCTAATCTGTAAGTGATCATAATACCTATCAAAGCTGAAGATTCATATGATATTTACTTCTATTAAACCTTATGAACTACTACAAACACTTGATGCAGTATGTTTTAAAATGCATATTATGACATGGAAAGAATTTACTTCTTTTTCACATCTTTTAAAATGAATTACACACTGCGGGAAGTTAACGGAAACTCGTTGCTTTAATTCATATGTGCAGTGCAGGAAATATGAGCATGACACTTGCGCCTTTTTTCCCCCACATACCACTCCTTTATATTCAAACTGAAGAAACAGATATGACTGCATAACTGCTGATCCCACAATGAAACAGCAATTCTAAAAAATGGTATTTTCCCACTATGCAGCAAACTATACTACATATCCAGCAAATGCACAGTTTTGTTGCATATATATGTTGACTCTGAGGAGAAATGCTATCATTCCACACACTTGGAAAAACTGGGAACATGAGTGACTGCTGATGCTTCCAGGGATCCCAAATAGGTCTACAATAAGGCTACTATATATTTTCTGACAGCTCTATACAGTTAACACCCTTCAAATAAAATTATTAGTACTTAATTATTCTGAACAAAACTCATTTTCTCATAACATATAGCTCCCAGTGAAATGTGAATTACCCAGATGGTTTTGTTAACCAGTTATATTACTCCACATGCACATAAGAACTTCAGTTTCCTAGTACACCATCTCCAAACTATAAAATGTTCTGTACATTACACACCCAAAGGTATATCAAAATAAATGAAATAATATTTGCTTGAAAGAACTGTACTCTTAAAAAAGTAAGAAATAGAAATAAACTTTGGCCATCACCTAAATGTAATGACACTCATTTACAAAAGATGGAAAATTTCGTAGAAAAATACCATGCAGAATAGAGATAATATGGATATCACCATCCTGGATTGCTTTTCAATGAATATGAATTGCAATGCATGATGATGGAAAAATCAACTCCCATGTGCAATAGAAAAACAGTTATCATTTGTAAGACTTAACTCTTGGTAACATAAAATGACACTCAAAATTTAAAACAGAAAATTGCTTTTCTGAAATGCTGTTAATTTGATAAGCAACTGGTGTTTATTTAGTTGTTAAGGAGATTTCATAATCAGCACAGAAAATATTTTTTTTTTCATTTTTTAACAGCTAAAATACAATAAACAAAAATGCAAGTGATAGGCAGCTACCATTAAGAAAAGGATTGCATACAAAAGTTGGACATACTTACAGAAGTAACTGACTTTTCAGCATTTAAAAGAGGCAGTCATTTTATTAATGGCTCTTTCATAATACATAATAACATATGAAAATATTTCAAGTTACTTTTTTTCAACATAATAGTCAGAGGAAGAAAAACATATTTCAGAAAACAAGATTTCTTCTTTCATTTTCATTCACAGCGATTTTCATATCTGTGAAACACATTGAATTTTTAAAGCAATCCATGATGAAGGAAGATAATCTGAGCAAAATAAGTCTAAGAAATTCAACATGTAAGTTGATTTATTATGAAAGTATCATTAGTTTCAACCCATGATTCATGGATAATTTTTTTAAACTATTCTGCAGTTTCAAAATTCTCTATGTACTGCTGAACGTGACGGTCACTTCTTAAATGATGAATTTGACCCCCTATGTGTGCTGTTGAAAAAACAAATAACTATTCAAAGATCATTCGACATTTTGACAATGGTGCATCAGAAAAGCATTCAGACTGAACTCGTATTACATTAAAACTGTACAGGGTGAGTTGGAATCAGCATATGCTGAGATATTACTACATGTACGGAAATACTTATAGCTTGATATTGCTTTCGTTGAGTTTTTTAATTTTAGCCAAATTTATGAATACTGGAGGTTAAAGAAGACAAATCGTATCTAAAAAATGCAAAAGCACAGTAGCTTTCAATTGTGTCTGATATGATGACTGAAAAGTATTTTTCTTTTGGTAAGAATGTTTTTGGTGCCTTTATAGATTTAGGGAAAGCTTATAACCGAGTAAATGGGGGTACTTATGAGGAAGGTCTTGAATGTTTATGGTATACCTAGGAATCTACTTAAAAGTGTCAAAGCTACACATGCTGGCAGTAGAACATGTGTACGAGTGAATGGTGCTTAATCAAATTGGTTTTCCATAGGTGCTGAAATAAGAAAAACATGTGTAATATCACCATAGCCGTTTAATATATTTATGAATGCATGCACACATGTTGCCAAAATAGACACTACTGGCTTAGATCTTGGTAATATCCACGTGTAGAGATTGCTGTACACTGATGACATAGTCCTGTTGGAGGAGGATATCAAAAGTGAGTTGCAAAGTATGTTGTCTCTGATCTCCAAAGTTTGTATGAAATTCAATCTGAGTATAAATAAAAGAAAAACCAAAGTTAGTTTTCGAACCACAAACTGTTAGTACTGCATGTAAGATCAGTCTAAATGGCACAGAGATAGACCAGGTGAATGAATTTGTATATTTAGGAAGCATGTTTGACAAAGAAAACAGATTAGATGGTGAAATTAGTAGGAGAGTGAATTCATTTTTGAAAGTCAGAGCTGCCTTTGGAAGATTTCACAGGAATGAAGAGTTCTAGAAAAGGTCACAAATGTCTGTGTTTCAAAGTGTAACTGTTCCTACTCTGATGTACAGCAGAGAAACCTAGGTACTGCAGAAGAGACATAGGATCTATTTGTGTGCTGGAGAGATGTGTTACTTATGGGGGTTTGTGGCAAGACACGTTCCGATCATGTGAGGAATGAAGATAAGTTGCAGTTGTGTAATGTGAGGCAAAATGTTGCTAGTAAGATGGGGAAAAATATTTCTGAGGTGGTTTGGCCATTTTGAAAGACTGAATGGTGAGCTGCTTACTAAGAGAATTTATTCAGCCCAAATGGCAAGAAAGTAGAGGAATGCCATGGAAATCATTGAAGGACCAGGTTCAGGTATGGCTGCAAGAAAAAAAGATTATGAGTATGAAGTACAAAACATCTTGTGTAAGACATGTGATGGATGCCAGTGAAACTCCAGTTGTGTGCTGAGATCACTGTAAATGGGAACGTTTGATTCATCAACAGTAAGTAAAATCGAGCACCATCAGTTTTAAACTATTTGAATCTGGTAGATGAACTTTCTTTGAGGAGCTAACCTCTGAATCTCACAGAACTGCTTAGTGATAAGTATGTACACTTGTGAATCTACAGAAATCATCCAAAAGGGTAAAACTAACACAACGAAAATAGTTTAGAAACATAAAATATAGCTAACAAAAACAAATGAATTAACATATAAAAGAAGAAAACCACCATCAACTGTTTGACAAAAAGTATAGTCTAACGATCTTCCCATGTTTCAATTATTTGACAATTAAGAAAAAAATGTGAATCATTGTGTGTTTTTGCTGGAAATTTGGTACTTTGATCATTAGGTTTACTTTTGATTGAGATTGCAGGCATGAAAAAGTAGAAAATAAAAAGAAAAAAGAAACACAAATGTGAAAACTGTGAGAAAGAAAAGCATGCAGAAAAGAAAGATTTGTGCTCGGATTCACAGTTCATCTCTTGCCAGGATCAACTGTTACACAATTTTTCATAATCTTTTAGAGTGATATCATCTACTTTAACACTTGATTGCACGAATTTGCACAACTCAGTGTTTTAAAGCATTTGAAAAAAAAAAAGTGTGTTTGTGTGAAACTTTTGATCCCATAAGAGACATAGTTCCAAAAGCATGCTGTTCTTGTAATATATATATATTTTTTACAGTTAATATGCCCCAGGGTAGCTGAGAGTTGATTGTATATGCTGAGAGAGTCTGAGAGGTTGATCTCCAATTTCAGTAAATAAAATATTTTCCTTCTAGGTTCATTCATACATTAGATAGTTCTAATGTATTAAGTATTTTTCCAAAAGCCTGTTTATGCCAAAGAAACATCGCACATTTGAAGTAATAGAACCAAGTGGCAATGCTGAAGAACACAAAATGATGCATGGAACAAAATTAATAAGCACAAAATAAATTTAAAAAACAGAAAGGGATCCACATACAAGAAAAATCGCTTAATTTATTTAAGTAAATTTTTGCAGTATAAGAGCACAGTGTGACCTAAAAGCATATGTAATTACATTGTCAACTTTAGACATTGAAAAATGGTATTCTCAAAAAAACTGACAAGTTACATGCAGGGCACAAGCCTTGTTATATTCATAAATCTTCAGATATCCCCAACCATTTCTATATTTCCTACTATCTGTAGCCAGTATTTATATGCTGCTTCCGCAAATCTGCTTCTATAACAGATGCTACATGTGCAACCTAGCAAAGATTAAATATCTAAAGTAACATTTCTCTGGTTATAGAAAATGAAAATTATTTTTGAAAATTTCTAACCTCAGGTTATTTTTAAGTCAGAAATATTACAGGAAAATCGTTATTGACATTACACAAAAATACAGTATTTTTGAAAAAATAAAATTTTAGAAGTTATTTATTCTTATATGTTTTGTTAGTGAAAACAAAAAATAGATCATCCTATACAAAACCATAGAATTTGTGAAATCCCTCCTGAAATTAAGACACAGAGTCAGCAGCATTACTAGCAGGAAATTTAAAACATTTTACTTGAATTACACTAGAATTGATCATTAAACATTCAAATTCACACATTCAAGTATCTCATTTACATGCCTCAAAAAACTTTCATAAAATGTAGGTTAAAAACTCCACTCTAAAAGAAGAAATCCTTTAATGAGGATTTACTTAAAAAAGCTCGTTAAGTTGTGTACAGATATTCCGCACACAACATGATGATCACGTGAAGACCCGTTCCTCCCACCCAATTTTTTTATTTTCAAAAAATTCTTATAATTTTAAAATGCAATAAAAGCCTCAAAATTAGTTAAAGATATTTTAAGAACACTTATTCACATACACCAACTGGAACTCGATCTCCGAAAAAAACAACAGACTAACCTTTCCAAAGTTCTTTTTTTTGTTTTTTTACTCTTTACCTTTACAAAGTTTTTTTCTTTCACTTTAAATTGCACATAAAGTATTGATTCTCATGAAAAAATTTTAGGCTTTTTTAAAACTTCAGCAAAAATTTGACAATACAGTTGCAAAATTTAGAATTCACAATAGTACAAAAGATTTATAAGGTTAGAAGTTGTCTTTTGGAGGTAGAGTCCCAACTGGCATATGTAAATAAGTGTTATTAAGATAGTTTTAACTAATTTTTTGGCTTTTATTTCACTTTAAAGTAAGAATTTCTTTTAAATACATATTTGGAGGAAAGAACTTCTGGTCTTCATGTGAACAATGTGCTGCAGAGCATATGTACATACAAGTTATTTAGGTAAGTAAGCCCTTAATAAAAGATTTCATCTTTTAGAGTGCAATTTGAAACCCATTTTATGAAACTTAAAATGATTTGAATTTTCTACAACTGGTGTCTATGTTTAAAAATGTGATTCCAACTTTACACAGAATCCTTCTTCAATAACAATTATGTAAATTCCATTCAAAAGAATATACTTCTAAAGTACAGTTCAAAAGTTTTGAGGCAGTACATGACCAGCAATAAAAATAAAAAAAGGAAGAAGTTTTAGCTGCAACATTACAATGTTTTAACATACAACTCTTGAATTGCTTTGAAACATTTTGAAAACTGATATGTGCTGAAGGGTTTGAATGAAAAAAAAAAAACTATTTAATAAGCAATCTTACCTTGTTTTCAAAGAAGTGAGAAGAACTACCCTGCACGATATTTAAAAAACGATTAGAACACACAGTTGCACACTTGTCCTGAAGATAAGAACCCATCTTGTCGAAGTGCTGTTTAGAATGGTCAACTGCCCATTGCCACATGTGGAAAACAGCTTCTGCTGACCTAGACACGGTGTTCTTTCTTTCATGTTGGGAATACAAATATCTGGGGCCACATTTGTAAGGGGCAGTCTGCAATAAGCAGTAAAGGAAACTATCGCGGATAAGAGACTAGGTTTGCTGACAAATAAAGTGTCTTTTCCCCATCCCTTCCAAAACTTTCTGAGAAATTTAATATTTCCCTGGTAACATTACAAATAGCAAACAGGAAATAAAATCAAACAACAATTATGCATTCTAGAAGGAACAAATTATACAACCAGAAACACTTCAGTTCAACATGAAATATGGAACCAAATTCAGTTTGATGTCAAATTTCAGTTGAAAAATATTCACAAATTGGCATTATCTTTAAACTGCAAAATGTATTAACATTATTTTATTCTTTTTAAACAAACTCATTCAATTTGCTTAGATATTTTGATAATTTAGATTTGAGATAGTGAAAAATCAGGCAGACATAATTATTTTTCATTACAGTTTGTTAATTTCTTCTGGTACAGTGCAATATGAATAGACTTTTACCACCAGTCTATTCACGTTGCACTGTACCAAATATAACTTATTAGATATCATTCACTTCATTTCATTAATAGAAGAAAAAAGAAAGAAAACTGTGTGCAGGATTACATACATGCTGAGGAAGACATGGGGACAGTGGGATTCCAGAACTGTAATTGAATTATCATGGAGAGGAAGTGACAGTACAAATCCATTTGGGAAATATGAAGTGGTTCAAAACTAGAAGATTTAGCCAAATGCCACTTTATCATGACACTGCCTTAATTTATACACTGAATAAGTCGTGCTAATGTGTACACTAATAAGACATTATTGGAAGTCATTAAATTGTACCAAATTAGGTGAAAGGAAGATATATTGTTAATGTTCAAATTTGCAATTAAAAAAAATTAAGAAAAACATAAGCAACAACAGAAGACAGGATTTTTGCCACATTTAGGTAAAATATAAGTTGAAGAGACTGCCAGCTTGCCTATTATCAATATAATAGGCAAGCTTGCATAAATAACAATACAAAACACAAGAAATTGAAAAAGTTCAAGAATCAGACTATTCAAGATTTGGACCTGTAAAAGTGGCACTTGTTTAAAGTGCTATAAATAAAGGACTAGTATTGGGCTAAAGAATAAATAATGTAGTTTTTTTTCAAACGTTGGAAAATTTTATTTCGCAACAACAAAAAATAACATTTTAATCAATGCATTCGCCACTAGTATTTACAACTGCTTCCCATCATTCAACAAGTTGTTGGATGCCTCTGTGATAGAAATCTGCCGGTAGTGACCCGAAGAAGTCGTTCAACCACATCCGCAATTCCACGTCATTATTGAACGACACGCCGCGCAAATTGGTCGAAAGTGATCGAAACAGATGAAAATCGGATGGAGCCAAGTCTGGAGAATAGGGCGAATGCGGAAGAACTTCCCAATTGAGCGCTTGAATGGCGGTTTTGGTCATATTAGCACTGTGGGGCCTAGCGTTGTCATGTTGCAGCAGAACACCGTATTGCCGATTGGGTCGCTTTTGTTGCATTGCGTCGTGGAGTTGATGCAGTTGTTGAACATAGAGGTCCGCGTTGACCATCTCACATACCTGCCAACATTTCATGAAGCTCATCAGGAGTGCATGATGATCGCCTTCCACACGCCGTCTCGCAAAGCCGATATGGTGCTATATACCATCAGTCTTACCAAATTTAAAATGTGACATTCTTAGCATAGCTACTACAATAAACTACCATTGAAAACACCTCAAATTGCATTTTTTTAAATATATAAAATGTATATTTTCTCTTATATCTTAGTAATATACATTCATCATATCTGAGAATATGTGGTTGCAAATAAATATAAAAGCTCAAGTGTTTGGACAAAAAATATGATACATTAAGAAACAAACTTACTGAACTTCAAAGATATATACAGGGTTGCCAACTTTTCAAGAACAGCTTGAGGAGCATCCATAGAAATTTTGAGGAGCAGTTATAAAAATATGTGCAAGAAATATTCGAAATCTTTGAAATTAACAATTATTTCTATTAAGTCAGTGTAATTTATTTTTCACTTACCTGTACATTGTTTTAGAGATAAATATGTGGCTTTTTTTTTGCCTTCTGCAGTACTTTATTGGTGAACACAGTCTGATAGCAGACACTTCCTTTGGCTTTAGCAGAACATTTTTCAATTAATAATGCTATTAAAGCAGAAATCTCTAGGCTACTTTTAACAGCTGCATCCAGTTCTGCAGATTGTTTTTTAAAAATATTTTGTTGGCTGGTTAGCGACCGCTTCAGAGATTTAATTTTCTGCTCGCGTTCCTGACCCTACATGACGAAGTCCTTATGCTGCGTTTCATGATGCCTCTTGAAGTTGGATTTTTTTGGCACTCCTACTGAAGCATTGCACAAGAGACAAATAAGTGAATTGTTTTGTTGTACAAAACAATATTTATATATCCAAGCCTCTTGAAACTGACGATTTTCAGAATCCATCTTGTGTTTTTTTATCAGGCGCCATGATTATTGTTTCCAAACTACAATGTGTTCCAACACTTATTGCCGACGATATGTAAACATGATAACAACATCGTTATTTGCGTAGCGAAAAAAAAAAGATTTAAAACATTTTCTCGCAAGAAATGTTTTAAATATTTTCTTTTTTTTTCCGCTACGGAAATAACGATATCTGATTGGCGTGCCGATTCGCACAATGAAGTACTAGAAAATCGTCAAAATCCTGAGAAATCCGACATTGATGCTTCAAATAACTGCTAATCAAAAAATTTTACGTTGATTTTTACACGAATGCCACTATTAATAATTGCTAGTCAAGGTCACGCTGTCGACAAAATCTAGCCAGAACACCGCCGCCGCCGTTTTTCTTTTGCTTTGGTGCAGACCTCTAGTTGGAGATCATGACGCCATTTGGAACCACTTCCAAACTTTCGGCGGGCCGGATACGTGACGACTGCAGGCCGGAAGTTGTGCATCCCTGGTTATAAGACGGGGAAAATCTGACTTTTTTTTTTTTTTTTTTTTTTTGCTCAATGCTCAGTTAAGAGGATTTTACGTATTTTATGGATTATGACTCGATATCTGGAACAAAAGAATAACTTCGTGGAGCTGCGGAATTTAAGTGCTTTTCCGGAGAAACTCCGCAAAATTCGGAGCAGTTGGCAACCCTGGTCTCATTGTTCCGAAGAAGTACATAGTGGATGATGCCTTGCCAATCCAACCAGAAGACACGCAACATCCTCTTCCGAGGATGCAACTTTTGTTTTGCTCGCGGCATTCCATGTTTCGTGGGACTGAGCCATTCTATTCGCTGCTTCATGTTGATGTACAGACACCATTTTTCGTCGCAAGTAACGATGCGGTACAGAAATCTTTCCTTGTGACCACAAGTAGCCCTGTGACGAGCAAGCAAACCGGCAGCAATTGTGGAACATTGATTTCTGTTGTTGTCGTTCAAAACGTGCGGAACCCAAGCGCCAAGCTTTTGAACTTTTCCCATTGCATGAAGGTGATTCACTTCTGATCACAGTTCATTTGCTCAGCCAATTCTCTGGTCGATTGACGTGGGTTTTCGTGCAGCACCTGGTTCAATTGCTCTTCATCGAACTCAGCCGGGCGACCTGAGTGATCCATGTCCTTAAGGTTGAAACTGCCGGATTTAAAGCGCGAAAACCATCGTTGAGCCATCCTTTCAGTCATAGCATCTTCACCATAGACAGCACAAATCTCGCGAGCAGCTTTCATGGCTTTGGTCCCTCGATTAAACGCGAAGAGCAGCAGATGTCGGTAATGCTCCTTTTTGTTCATTTGACATTCCATTTTAATGACCTGAAAACCAAATAAAATGAAATCAAATCACACACACTGGCACGTAGAGCGAACACGTATCTATATCGCATAGTACATCACATGTTGCCACAATATTTTATTTTGGCACACAAATGGAACTGTGGAAAAAACCGACATTACTTATTCCTCAACCCAATAATTACTAAAATCACAAAATTAGCTAAGTTCTAGAAAGTTCAATTGTCTCTGAAATCCTGCATTGTAGAAGATTCATACATTATTAATAATAATATCTATGAAAATGAAAATGTGAAGGTTCAACAGTTCGAGGAAACAGAACTTATAAAAATTGGAAAGGGGAGTCAGACAAGGTGTTGCAATATCTCCCATGCTCTTCACTGCCACACAGCATGTCTTTCAATCATTCAACTGAGAACACAAAAGGATAAAAATTAATGGAGATAGATTAATTCAACTTTGCTTTGCTGACGACAGTAATTTTTGCAATATCCTTTTAGAGCTATACTATGAATAGTATGATACAGGAACTTTCTGACAAAAACAAAGAAGAGGCATTAAAAATGAAATTACAGGAAACCACGTTAATGTACAATACTTTTACAAGAACTGAAACTTGCAAAATAGCTTTAAAATGGAAAGAATTCAAAAGGTTGAAAATTGGACTGGATGGGGGAAAAAAACCCAATAACTTTTTGGCATCTTGTAGAAACTGAAGTATAATTCCTAATCTTAAAGAATAAATGGACCTCTGGAGGAGATCAGAGAGGCCAGAGAACTGATCTACAGTACTTCTAAGAAGCTAGTGGAAATTTTAATTAAACAACAGAATTAGAAGTAATTCTATTAAATGATAAAATCAAGAGTAAATTAGGTTTGAAATTATGTTTTCTTTAGCCATTTTCACAAAAATGACAGACAGAATAGAAACAATTTTAGATATCATCAAACAACTGCACAGGGCAACTGTTAATATATAACTACATTATCTGACTAACAATTCAAATTTCAGTGAAGTAATTAGACATAAAAGACCACAAAATGATGAATATTTCCATTGTGAAAATTTTGAAATAGAGTAACTGCTGGGTAAAGAATCCAGTTTCAACCTAAAGTACAATGGCCATGATAAACCAAGAATGCCAGATCTACAGAATCTCTTTAACAATACATCATCAGAGGGGAGGATGTGGCTGAGTTGGAAATCAGTAGGTTTGTTATAACGAATGTTGTAGTGTCTCACAACAAAGGTAGACTAGCAACAAAAAAGTTGAAAAAAGAACTAAATGGCAAACCTATGCTGACCATACAGTCAGATAGATCCAATTAGTTGGTTATTTCTAAAGATCAATACATAGACAAAATGCATGTTGTACTCAAAGATCTGTTTGTGGAAGAGACAGCTGATAACAAGGATGAAATAGTAAGGAAGATCAAACAGGCATCTAACATAATGAAACTGAAAAACTTAGTGGTAAACAACAGCTGTATTCCAGAATTGTTTGGTTTCTTAAAAACACACAAACCAGGTTATTCCATCCCACCTTTGATGACCACCAATGGAGGCCCATTACATAAACTTGAAAGATTACTCAAACTGAAGTCATCCCTCTTTCCACGTTTTTATAAGTAAGTCATGGAAAAATTCTTATCGGCCGCCTTCAGGAATTGAACCCAGGGTCTTCAAGTTCCGCGCCGGACATGCTTCCGCTGCACCACAGCAGCCTCGAATTCCTCCAGACTCACATATGACTAAACCGCCAAGCCACTTGGCAGGTTGCTTTTTGGAGCCCCAACAATGCTGGGGATTCACCAAAGATGGTAAGCAGCAACTGAACAAATAACTAGGAACATCAAACAGAAGTCATCACTCTTTCCACATTTTTATAAGTAGTGGAAGCATGTTCGGCGCATAACTGGAAGACCCTGGGTTCGATTCCCGATGGTGGCAGATGAGAATTTTTCGGTGACTCACTTATAAAAACGTGGAAAGAGCGATGACTTCTGTTTGATGTTCCTAATCCACGTCACTTGTCTGTATTAATGAAATATTACTTTTGCACATAATTCAGTAGGAAATTAAGAAAAGTACTTAGGCATTAAGAGAAAGATTCCAGGAATCTAGTAACAAAATTAATGAACATATCAAAATGATTAGTCTGGATATCCGGATATTAAAAACATGTTCCCCTCCATTTCTCTTAGGAGTTATTTACCAGAATAAATTCTTTCTTTCAAGAAAAAAAATCAAAACAGTTTCATTACAAATTATAACATACCTACAAACAACTTCTTGGATCTCCTCAACTTATATTTCAGTTCCACATTATCAAAATTCCAAAGAACACTATAGACAAAGAAGGGTTATCAATTGGTTCTGCAATATCACCGAGATTAGTGGAATTTTATATGGTTGCTCTGGAAAACAGGGTATTCAAACAAAACAAACACCAACTGC
Source organism: Macrothele yani (assembly GCA_039090855.1). Lineage (NCBI taxonomy): Eukaryota > Metazoa > Arthropoda > Arachnida > Araneae > Macrothelidae > Macrothele > Macrothele yani. The sequence continues at coordinate 4,428,023 of CM077012.1, forward strand.
AATTATATGCAAGATATGTAGATGGCATCCTGATATTTGTCAATACCAGTCTTGTCACAGCAGAACAGATTTTACCTATTTCAATAATTTAGATCCCAACATCAAGATATAATTCATTGATGTACAAATTCATAGAGAACAAACTCAAGTAAAGTTTGAACACCATTTTAAAAAGGAAAAGCCCAACCTTGTACTAAATTATGAGTCATCACATACAAGTTCAGTAAAACTTAACACTGCAAAAATTCTAATTAGAAGAGCAAAAATTAACTTTCTTCATAGAACTTTCAACATAAAACAATGACCTACATGGTTAAAAGTTTCATTGACAATAACTTTCCAAAGAGAACATCATCAAAAATGTTATGTCAAATAAGCCAAAAAAAAAAAAAAAAAAAAAAACTACAAAAGCAGAAAACAAAATATAAAGCCACAACAAAATATATCCAAATAGAAAATTATGGGGAATTCAATAATAGCATCAACAAATTTTGAGATCCATTTAAAACAAAAATTGCAACATCAGCCAGCAATGAAATATCAAAATTAGCAAATAGGTTGGTTTCCTTAAACAAAAAAAGACAAGACCTGAGAAAAAATGTCATATACAATATTCCTTTAGACTGTAAAAAGTCTTATACCAGACAGACTTCAAGAGTTTTAAAGCAGAGACTTGGGGAACATTTTGCAGCAATTGGAAAGATCAGAAAAGTGCATTGTTCCAACATATCCATATATATATGTGTAATCCAAAATGGGATAGTGTACAAGTGCTGGATTGTGAAAGAAACTGAATAAAAGTCTCATAACAGAAAGCATATACAGTTACGGAAAAATTAATAGCAACTCTGGAAATTTCCAACGTTTTGGGGTTTTCAGTGTTGCTACAAAAGTAAATATGCAGATAATACTCACAATATATATCATTTTAAAGCACATTTCATGCAGAAGCCAAATCAGTTTACAGAATGGAAATATCTTTAACAGAACTTAAGTTATGACCAGAAATGTGCTGCGAGAGAAGCACACTTCGTTACGTGAAATGTCATTGTTGTTGCTACAAGCCGACGGAGCTTGCTTGTATGTCTGCATACAGGCGATGTGCGTGGAGTTAGTCCAGATGTTCTCGCAGTGCGCATAGGTAGTTCGTTTGCATTGGTGAGTGTCCAGTCGTTACTCCTGTGGACTGCACTGCAAATCTGAAGTTTAGAGTGCATTTCATTTATTCTGTGCAAACTGTGTTGCAGTTATGGGAAGATTAGGTGATATTTCACCACAAAAAGCTTCGTGAATGGTGACTTTTTAAGTGAATTCGGCAAAAGCAATGCACAAATTGCCCGGATAACTGGGGTGCACAAGAGTACAGTTGGACGGCAGCTGGGGAAGATCCGTGATATGGGTGGAATCAAGAATGGCAGGCTGGGTAAATGTGGCTGAAAGCATCAGTTGTAACAACTGATGCTTATACCACTTGTTTCATTCCATGGCTGATGAAGGTAGAATTCACTACCGAAACGTCCAACCACTTATAATTTTTAACGTAACTTATGCGTGATATGTGGACATCAAGAATTATTCTAATGTAATGCAAAGGTGTACAAAAGTATCCTCCAGGACAAGATGGTGCCTTCAGGACGTGATTTGGTGCAGGTTCAGCCATACATCTTCCAGGACGATTCGGCCCCATGCCACCATGCAAAAAATCATTAAAGCTTATGTGACGTATTTAGGCAATGTTGTGCCTCTTCCTTGGCCTGGTAATTCGCCAGACTTGAACCCGATTGAGAATTTGGGGCGCATTCTGAAAAGAAAAGTGCATGAACATCACCCCACAAATAAAGTGGAAACTGATTAACGCAATTACTGACGTTTGGCACAACTGTATTTCATCCGATATGTTGCGTAAGTTGGTTGACTACATGCCCAACAGGTGTGCAGCCGTTGTTAAATCAAAAGGTCACCCAACAAAATATTAGGTACATAATTGTATTTGAATATGTTACTTTGCCATGATATCTGTTTTGCAGCACATTTCTGTTCAAAACTTGAGTTCTGCTAAAGATATTCCCATTCTGTAACCTGATTTGGCTTCTGCATGAAATGTGCTTCAAAATGAGACATATTGTGAGTATTATCTGCATATTTACTTTTGTAGCAACACTGAAAACCCAAAAATGACAGAAATTTCCAGAGTTGCTATTAATTTTTCCATAACTGTATATTATGAAAATGCAGGGTATAAACCACCATCTAAAACCATAACCACATTTTCAACATATGGGCAAATTCCGAAGTATAACAAAATTTCAAGAACTTTACCACATTTATATTTTTGGATCATGAGAATGGTAATCAGTTTCAGAGGAATCTGGCAACAACAGATGAACACAATTCAAAAGCCTTCTGTAGCAAGATTATCAGATCAACATTGATGAATCCTGATAGTCACCCAGGGGCTTGAAACACCTGTAAATATGAAGAAATAATCCAGAACTTTTACAACATTTGTTTATTATTCCTTATGAATTAGTTACTGTCTACTCTAGGTAAACCAACTCTACAGCTTTTAGTCATTTAAAAGTAACGGATGCTTACATTTACCTTGGACACAGATATCAAGCAAGGGTCGCATCAAAGAAAAAATCATTAAGTGTGTAAAACTTGGCTGAAGAGCATTTGGAAGAAATAGTACAATTTTCAAGAACAATTTGCTGTTGTGTCTGTGCAACCAGAAAAGATAGGAAGAGGAACTCATGGATAAGGAAAATGACAAGAGTTAATGACATTATGACAAAAGTTAAGAGTTCACATGGCCAATGGGCTAGGCATACTGTTAGAAGAACTAACCACCATTAGACAACTAAAATATTAGATATCAGACTATATACCAAGGGGCAGAAAAAGACCAAGATCATGAGGGAAATGGGTGGATGAAATTCAAAAGCATGCTGGAGTGACATGGAGGAGGCTAGCTCAAGAGCGAATGTTGTTGAAGGGATAAGGGGAGATCTTTCATCCATGCAATGGATTGATAACAGTTGTTGGTGATGAAAATATATATACATAAACAGATCAGTTCTTCATAATATCACCATCCTACACATGTATGCTTAAAAGGTGTACAGGACAGTTGTTGGAACAACTACTTGAGAAAGAGAGCAAAAAAATTCTTCTAAAATACACATTGCAATTTATGCTCTTTAGACTTGCAGTAGTTTTCTTTGGTTTGAAAATGTATAAGAGAGGTCATGCAAACCATCTGTTAGTTCACACACACTATGTTCATAAACATAAAATTTTGAGGTTAGTTTGTCTACTCATTCCAACATGTAATACTGCTTGGTTGTCCTTGTGTCAGTTTTGTCTTGCAAACATTAGGTTCTTCATCAGGATAATCTTCCCAAACATTTTTAAAACTTTGTAATGTTTTAAATAAAGAAAAGCAGTAAAAAGTTTAAGAAACATGAATTACAGTTTATGTTTTATGAATACTGTCGTACACTTTTTTCAGTATGATTTTCCTCAGGCAACACCTTGGCCTCTGCACTCCTCACTTCTGTTCACATACAAGTACTGCAGTTGGTCTTGTCAAGGGAATGATAGAATTTCCAAACCCATACTTTGATGCTCTCCAGAAGAAGTGAAAGAACTTAATTTCTCTATTTCAACAAATTCGCAAATGTTTTCTTTACTGACTTGGAAGAAGTTGACAACATTGATATTTTGAATCGATGAAAATACAATGTAGACAATACCTTCAATCAAAACAAACTAATAATTTTGAACGACACTATTTCAACAGTGACTATTTATAGGTGTGAAAGATGATACATAAGGAAACTAGCAAGATGAAATTTAATGCATCTGAAAGTTGAAGCCACAGAAAATTTTTAAGGATTTCTAACCTATAGAATAAATCCGAAGAGTGTGAACTGAAAAAAACTTGGAAGACCAAAATATTCAACCTTCTGGACAAGGAGAGTAGATAATGTGTATGTGTCATATACAAGGCAAGACAAAAATCATTTTTGTTAAAATAATACTGGAAGACACAAGAGGAATACTACTGAATTTTGGAATGAAATGAGAACATCTTTTGACTCAAACAAATGTGTAATAATATAAAATTTGTAATAACTATTGAACATTTATTGATATATGGAATCCTATAACTATGGGTTTATAATAACTAACAAAATGACTGCCATCAAAAATTCAATTTGAGGCAGAATTTTTTAAATCAGTCTTTTAGAAGCAGAGATATTGTTGCAAACAAATTACTATGCTACAACAGCTTAGCTTCAGTTACTTGGAATTTTGTCTTGGGTGGTGTAACAGTAGCATGAATGAACAGAAATCAGAAAATGCAGGTTCGATTCCCACCCCAGGGTGAAGCAGTTTTCTTGTTTTCTGATTAGATGGTACACGGTGAACAGTAAACTATAAGAAATTAAGTAACACCACCTGATTGCTGAAAATAATCTTGTGAATTTCCCCTGTATTTGTGAGGCATATTTCTTCCTTAATTTCCATTTCTGAGGTACTGGTGATTAAGACACTATGGGGAAGTATAGGATTGCTTTGACTAGCAAAATCTGAAGTTGTTCTAATTCGTAAGCTGTAATTGCTTAGCTTCAGTTACTTGGAACTTCATTGTCCACAGTGGTGTAATGGTAGCATACTCAAACCGAAATTGGGAGATGCAGTTTTGATTCCTGCTCCAGGGTGATGTAGTTTTCAAGTTTTCTGATGAGATGATACATGAACAGTAAGCTATAGGCAATTCCATACCACAATCTGATTGCTGAGAATAATTTTCAAAAATACCTATTTACACCCCTACTGGCAAACAGGATTTACATTAGTAGAAAATTAATGCAAAATCTTATTCACAAATAATTCTACTGAAAAAAGTAAAACATTCAATCTGACTACCATAAGTAAAGTTATACTAATGAATGAATATTTCCTAGCAGAAAAACTATGCATTATTAGAAGCAGAAAATGTACATAACATAAATCTTTCAAATAATGTTTCGGATTAGAAGTTACGACTTAACATGCAAACACACATCTCTGCCCTTAACAGCAAAACTGTGTGCATTATGGAAAATTCAGAGCTGCACATGCAACATTTCACACAATAGATTCCTTAACTAATGCATTTTGGCCAAATAATTGGGGCAAATATCATGAGAATAATGTGCTACATCACATATGTAATAATCATAAATTAATTCAAATGAAACCCACCCCAAGTCTCTGTAATGATTTAGCTACAAACATATAAGCACACATATAAAACTCTGATGGTCTCTTTTCCAAGCTATACAACACGCCATTTTTAAAAACCTACAATGTTACAGTAATTTAAAAATAATTTGAACAATAAAACGGTTAGTATTACTAGGACGTTACTCATTTACAGTTGTCAAATTTTCAGGCTGCACACCAACCTGTCATCGGGACTGACTCAACAAAGTAGGTGTTGCAACTCGTGTGGTATAATATCCAGCCTTTCTGCACATAAATTGTGGCACCTTTTCTTCTTTCAATTTGCAGACTTAAGATATTTCATTACTAGGATTTGTCATGGCTTCATTAACACACAGGATTAAAAAGGTTAGTGTTAAAACCCTTCTGAATTTAACATTAAAACCCAAAAGCTCCTAAATGAGCAACACAAGACATGTACAAAAATTTTCAGGAGTCAAAATTATATTTAGGGACTTTCCCAGGAGTCTGAAGTGAAATGAGGAAAAAAAGGCTTGTTTAAGGACTTCTTAATTCCAGGAGTAGTAGGAACCCTTGCTAAGCCACCCCTGCCTCAAGCATACATTCCACATGACAAACAAGTGCAGTAGTTATTTGTTTGTATGTAAGTTACGTTCAAATATACCAGTAGATAAGGTGATTTTAAGTATTACATTTTTATGAGTTCCAAAAAGGAAACAATGCGATAGCTGGGGATGAACATTTGCATAGTGTTTTCAAATCACTGGTTTGTTACTGTATGAATGGTGCAAACATGGATCGTGAAGTTCAGGGAGGAAAATGTTGATCTGCAAGATGACTATCAATCAGGAAGGCTGTAAAAGCTTCATAATGATATTCTACATGGAGAACTGGAACAAAGCACCTACCTGATGTCTAAGGAACTGGGGAGGGGGTATGTTTTTTGATCCACCATTTTGAAGTACATCCATAAGGTAGGATTTGTCTTAAACTACACAAGATGGGTAACAAACAAATTGACCAAAAGACACCTTATAAACCATTTGAGAGTTTGTTCTTCCCTTCTGATGTGGTATAAAAATGACCCATTTTTTGGATAAGGTGGTTACTCGAGAAGAAAAATGCACATGCGCTACAGTAACCCTATGAGGAAAAGAGCCTACTGCAAGCCTAGCCAATACTCTTCAACTACTTCAAAACCAAATATCCATTGACCAGAGGTAGCAGAGCTATTTTTCACGAGGTATGGAGGACCCTTAAAACATTCCCACTTCTTTTCTACATCCCTCTCACAAGACTTCAGCTCCTTCAGTTATTCTCTGAGTAAGTCAGAATAACGCTGATGATCTTCAGGGAGCCTTTCAACCTTTATTCTTTCCATTCTAGGCCTCTTCCCATTCCTTTTCCTCCAACCAACATTGAGTTTCACTCGTGACATTACCAAGTAATGATCAGAAACAACATCCGCACCTCTCATCACACGAGCGTCGACAACTAAGCGTTTCAGACGATCGTAGACAACAAAATGTATCGCACTCTTTTGACCAAGAGTGCGATTTTTCCAAGTATATGTGTGGATATACTTGTCGTTGAAAAAGTATTAGATACGCACAAACCATTCTCAATGCAGAGTTCAATTAATCTTTCACCATTATCATTCACACAAAGATCATTAAACTTACCCAGAACGTTATCAGAAATCCCATTCTGCACACTTACTCTATCATTGAAATCCCCTGCTATCGTAACTTTTTCTTTAGCACCAAACTGGCTCAAAAAAAACAGCTTTTAGCTCATTCCAGAAATCTTCCTTCTTATCCGAATGCTCTTAGTCAGAAGGAGCACACACTACAATAATTACTATTCTCTGAAATTTCACTTTCAAACGAATCCCAAGAATTCTCTTACTTATGCAGCTATAGTGAATCAAGTTGTTCTTCATCTTTTCACTTAAAATCACACCTACACCAGCCTGTCCTCTCGCATTATCCAATACTCCAGACCACACATTCACCGTTCCATTCACTTCTTCTATCCCAATTTCCTTCTTTTTGGTTTCACTTACACACAACATATTCAATCTATACTTATTCATCTCTTCAATCACCTCGTTCATCTTGCCATTTATACCTCTAGTATTCCATACACCAATCTTACACTCAGTCAGCCAAGATCTCTCTCCGATTTTCCTTTTTCCAGTTCCAGGTAGATTCCATGGTGGATTATCCTTCAAGTGAGGTAGGTCCACCATATCCCACACTAGAGTCCAGATAATTATATCTTTGTGTCTTTTTATTCAAGTAAGTACATCAGTGTGGGATATTAGTCCACAGCTGACGGTTCATTTCATTTATTTATTTATTCTTTCAGTTGCCACTACAGCAACTAGGAAAAGGAGGGAAAAGGCCGTGAGGCCTGACATAGTCCTCCTCTCCCCAGAATACAAAAAACATAAAGCTTAGCAGAAAAGGCAAGCCAACACATATATGGTAGGTACACGTACTTGCTCACAACCAACACATATAACAATGTGTTCCATCAACAATAGTCTTCATTATATCTAAAAAAATAAGTATCATATACACGTCACTACATAATCACATATATATTTATAAATAAACAACAAATAACGTTTGCACCTCACTCTATAATCATACCAACTCACATTTCTTCCATTTAGTCGAAATTGCCTATTGTTTACTAATTATTTCATAAGATATGCCTTTAGTTTTATTTTAAATAAGTTAAAATTATTAATTGATGTTAGTTCTTGGGGCAATGAGTTCCAGAATTTTGGGCCACTATAATTTATATTCATTTTAAGTTTCTCAGATTGTGGGAACATTGGAATTAGTAGTGATCTATTCCTAGTATTGTGGTAATGAGTATGTATATTTAGTGTTATTATATCATTGTGTATACCATTTTCAATTCTTTTATACATTATTTTTCCCAAGTTATAATCATATAATTGCTTTATCGTTAAAATATTATATTATTATATTGGGGTTCACTTTTGACTGAATATATAAGATTGGTTGAAAATTATTTGATGTTTTAAGATCTATTAGTCCTATAAATCTAGTACCTGTAGTTTATTAATATTATATTGTGTGGTTTGTCCCCAGGTCAAAATGCAATAATTAATGTGTGTTTGAATTAGAGTATGATATATAGAAATTAATATTTTTGGTGTTAAGTTTGGCAAAGCACTACTGACCATTCCGATATTTCTAGAAATTTTGTTACTTAAATTTTCAATGTGTTTGTTCCATTTCAAATCATTGTGTATAGTTGTACCTAGATAAGAGTGTGTTGAGACCGTATTAATCCTGACTCCATTCATCAGAATCGGTAAATCGTATAAATGTGAAGCTTGTGAATTAGAGAAAATCATTAATTTAGTTTTATTAATATTAACAACTAATTCATTTGCATTCAGCCAATCTGTTATTAATTTTAGCTGAGTATTAGTTCTTAGTGCAAGCTCATTCATATCAGTTCCCTTTAAAATAATAGTTACGTCATCTGCATATAGGATTGTATCATTATCTTTTAATACTGCAAATAAGTCGTTAATATATAAATTAAAAAATAAAGGACCAAGAACTGATCCTTGGGGTACCCCACATTTTATGATTTGTAATATGGATCGATTCTGATGAATCTGGGTGTATTGCATTCTTTCTGACAAGTAACTTTTGAATAAATTATAGCTAGATCCCCGGAGTCCTATAATATTTAACTTATGAAGTAATATATCATGATTTAGGATATCGAATGCTTTTGATAAATCAAGAAAGACTGCCATTGTTATTTGTTTTTGTAATAGATTTTGTTGAATTATATTTTGTGTATGTAATAATGCTAGTTCAGTTGATTTATTTGGTACAAATCTGAATTGTCTGTGATGAAATATATTATGTCTTTGAATGTATGAAAATAGTCTGGTATGAATTAATTTCTCTAGTATTTTTGCGAAAATTGATAAGTTTGCGATTGGACGATAATTATTTATGTCGTTTTTTGACCCATTCTTATATTTCGGAGTGATTTTGGAGATTTTTAAGGCATCTGGAAATATTCCGGTTTCAAGTATAAGGTTATAGATCTGCAACAATGGCTGAACTATGATATCTGCCACAAATTGTATGGCTATTGGAAAAATTTCATCATAGCCAGGTCCGACATTTGTATTGATTTCGTTTAAAGCATGAGTAAGTTCAGTCCTTGTAATTTTCGACATATGAAAAGTATTTAGTCTTGAAAGATTTTGTAAGTATTTTGTAAAGTGGATTCCTGAGAATATAAGTTGTTGCTTGGTCAATTGTGGTGACAATATAAAGTGACTGTTGATCTCATTAGCTATAGCCTGTTTATCAGTTATTTTATAAGTTGATTTGGTTAAATATTGCGGCATAACTGGGCTGATAGTTTTCCCCAGTAATAGATTCAGATGTTTCCATGTTAATTTAGGGTTATTTTGAGAGAATATATTAGTGTAGTAATTTCTTTTTAACTTCCGAATATCTGAATTCAATTTGTTTCTATATGTTTTAAAATTCTGGAAGTCGACTTGTAGTTTACTTTTAATAAATTTGGAATACAGTCTATTTTTTTTATTTATTCGATTTAAGAGATTCCTTGTTATCCATGGTTTCCTATTTTTTTAATTTTATTACCTTTCGTTATTATTGGAAAAGCTTGATCGTATGAGTCTTTTAACAATATTGTAAATAAGTTATATGTTATATTTGGATTTTCCTCTGGTAGGAAATTTAACCAATTTATAGTTTGAAGCAGGTTCCGAAATTTTTCCAGATTATTAGAATTTATTAATCGTATTTGTTTGTTTATTAACTGTTTCTCCACTACATGTGTATAAGTGTAAACTGTGAAGATTGGTAAATGGTCACTGATATAATTTATAACTCCTGATAAAACTGACTCTTGTGGAGCATTTGTGAGTGATAAATCAATAATCGTTTCTGTGTTAGGTGTAATTCTTGTTGGATGTAATATTGTATTGATAAATCCAGCAGCAGTTAATATTTGAACAAAGTACTGAGTCTGTGAATTAGTAACATAAATATTAATATTGAGATCTCCCAATAAAAATCCCCTTTTCCCGGTTAAATTCACATAATTGAATGCCTCTGTTAATTTTTCGAAGAACTGAGTTGTATTTGATCCTGGAGGGTGATAGCACACCATTATAATAGTGTGTTGATCTTCTATTGACAAAATTTCTATGGTAGAGTCAGTAAATGTTAAGTTTTTATTAATTGTATAGTCATGATAGGTATCCTTAACGTAAATGGCCACTCCACCTCCTCTTGAGTGGGTTCTATTTTGATAAAAAATCTTATAGTCATCCAAGCCAACACTATAATTTTCACTGGGAAACCATGTCTCTGTTATACATAAAATATCTATTTGCGAATTAGTAACCTGAATTAGTGCCTCAATAAGAGTTAGTTTATTTAGTAAGGATCTCGCATTAATATGAATAATTTTCAATGAATTTGTTGAACTACAAGAAAAGATATTATTTATTTGTTGTGTTGTATATAAATTATCTTGCATTAAATTTGTCTATTTGCTTGCTATTTGTTAGTAGGAATTATAATCTTAAGTTGTAAGAGTTCAAAAGCCACTCCCTGCAACATCTATAAGAACGATATGTGTGATTTCCTCTTTTTTATCAATAATAGGATAGTGTCCGTACTTCTGGGTATATAAATTAAAAATAGTTGTATATAAATTACCTTGCATTAAATTTGTCTATTTGCTTGCTGTTTGTTAGTAGGAATTATGATCTTAAGTTGTAAGAGTTTAAAACAACTCCCTGTAACATCTATAAAATAGATATGTGTGATCTCCCTTTGTTTATCAATGATAGGATATCACAAAGTCAAGCACAATGCAAATCATTTCACCATAAGCACAAACACTAATCATTCTAACATTTCAGGTAAGTATCATATCTCAATTTGATACACAAAAATATTCATTATATGCAAGAAAAAAAAATAATAAAAGAAAATGAAAAAAGAAGGATAGTAGAAAACCTATCTACTCTGTTTTATTAAAAAAAGATAAAAAAATAAACACAAATCAAAATTTTGTTGGAGACCCAAGAAAGCTACCCTCATAGCATTTTCAAGGAAAATAAATGCATATTCACAGTGTAATGTTCTGCCAAGATATTTCTAATCAGAAATGAATAGGAAACTCAAAAACCAGTTCTTGAGGCAATTACCAAAATAGAGCCGTTCCTCTATTGAAGATTGAGTGTAAATCATAGTGTTATAGGCACTATGTTAGATTTAAAGTAGGCATATATATTATTAGCACCCTACAAAAAAGAACACACACACACACAAAGAAACAGTAGGTATATTTCCCTTTTCTGGCAGTATCAAATTACATTAAAAAATCATACCTAAGTTTTAGTTACAGTACATTATAGACATCCCACGAACCATCACACTATGAGCACAATGGAAATTTTTCTACCAAATATATAAAAAAAAAAATCCTACCATATTCTCAAACACAATATAAGACCTTCCATCAAGGAACCAGACCAAAATCATATAATTCTTCCAAGAAATAAATTTTTTTCCTTGGGTCATGGTCACTCTTCTTTGTAAAAACACTGCCATTTTTCACCCATGCATATTTAATTTTCTCTTGCTGCAGTAATTTTCTTGCACTCCAGAATAAATGTCTGTAAACTGGGATTAAATTCTCATTTATAAATATTTTAGTTGCTGGCAAAGTAGTATTTATTTCTGAGTTCAATATGACAGTCTTTTTCTTAATTAGCCAACTGTCTCTTGCTGTTCGAGATTTGAATTGTACAAGGAGTGTTCAAATGAAAAGGTACGAAACGACACTGTGGGTATAAATGAAGACTTTATTCAAAGTATACACCATAGGCCGTAGCACAACGATCCCATTGATTAACGAGCCGAAGGATTCCTTGTTCCCAGAATTCCTGTGGCCGTGACGAGACCCAGTCCTGCACAGCGTCCTTGAGTTCGTCGTCCGAGTGGAAGCGCTTCCCTTTCAGATGTTTTTTCAGGGGACCAAACACATGGAAATCGCAGGGCGACATGTCCGGGCTGTAGGGCGAATGGTCAAGCTGCTCCAACTGGAACTTGGCCAGTTCCGCGTGTGTGACCCAGGAGACGTGTGGACGCGCGTTATCATGGAACAGAACCACACCCTCCGCGATGAATAGCGGCCAGTTTAACCCCTTCCGCTGTCAGAAATCGGATAACGCCTCGCTGCTCCTCAATCGTCGAATTTTGCAATGTGAACGCCATCCTGTCCTCACACGCACTGCCGCGTCAATTGGACGGCGCTCTTTATAAGAGCCTCTGCTCTCTCCTGCGCATGCGGGCGCCCGCGCATGCTCCGATCCACGCCGGCGACTCCAATCGCATCCCTAGATGTGTCGCTACGTTCTCCCATAGCGGCATAGGCAAATATGTTAACGGTTACGTTCTTATGACGTTTCGTACCTTTTCATTTGAACACCCCTAGTATAATTACAATTGCATTTGGCTTTCGAAAAGCATCATATTTGACTGGGTGAATAACATCAATATCTGTTGGGTGAAAATTTGTAATCCCAAGTTTATCAGCATATTTATCAATGTAAGTCCTCAACTCAGATTCATTATTGATTAGTGTTAAGTCAAGCCCATGTAATTCTAAATTCTTGTTTCGGTAATATTGACTTAGTTCATTGATTTCAGAGTTTAGTTTCTGAATTTGATGTTGTTTAATATCATTCTCCTTTAGTAAGAAATCCTGTTTTGCATTTAGTTCCTTATTATCTCTTTCAAGAGACTCACACCTATTACAAATATCTTTATATTTTACTGCAACAAGGTCAACCATTTTTTTATATTCTGCCAAATTTTTTTGATTTCTGATAATGGTTCCAGTTTCGCATTTATCTCATCTAATGAGTGTCTGAGATCTTGTTTAACTTCATCATTTGACTGTTGAATTTTTAAATTTATATCACCCAAGGTAACCATTATGAGGTCCATGTTTACAGTTCCAGTACTAGCAGAAAATGATGCAGCCGCTGTGGATTTATTCGAAGCCGCATTTCCTTTTCTACCTGCCATTATATTTAGTTATAATAATAATAATAATTAACCAGATCACAAATAAACCGCAAATAGCTATTTGAACTTAGTCACTCCTCAATATGTCGGTAGGTGTCAGCACATCCTATTATAGCCAAGTTGAAGTCGTGTCAGATTATATGTCACAATTATCAGTCAGGAAATACAAATGTAACCCAAAAGGAGTATTCAAGATAGTAGTAGTGGCATACTAAAACACTTTATACACTGGCACAGGCTAACAGTCTTACAAAGTCAATTGGAAATAGTACTTTAGGTCCCTAAGCTTCTGGATGTTCAACTGACATGTACGTAGGTTATAACGACAATTGACTTAACAGAAATTTACCTTGGTTGAGCAACTGCATGTGTTACCTGGTTTATCTTCCACGTTTTCAAAAGGTATCCTTCACACATGAGTATTCATAATACTCTATTATTGAAATTTGCAGCGAGTAGCACAAACACCTTCTTACCACAACATGCTTGACTTGACTGAGTTCCAGTTGGATATTCAACCTAAGGATTCTGGAACAAAAGCCAGTGAGTTGGTGTCTTTTTGCCAATGTCACACAGAACTAGCTGGCACCTCTGACATGAAGGATTGAATTACAATTTTTGAAATGAGACAGAAATCACATTACTCCTTACCAATACAACATTCTTGAAAGAGTTGAATTTTTTTTTTTTTTTTTTTTTTTTTGATTGGAGGTTTAACTACTACCGTGAGCAACTCAATGGGCTATAAGCAGTCGCCCGTCCCTAATTTAGGGTCACTGGCTCCAGGGAAGGGAGAGAGCCAGTGCCGTAAGACAAACACAACATCCATGCCTCACCGGGATTCGAACCCGGACCCCGTTCGGACGAATGATCAGAGGCCATCGCTTAGACCACTGCGCCACCGGGGGCGGCAGAGTTGAATTTTCCTGAAACACAGGAAATTTATGGTTTAATGTCATAGGTCTACCTACTTTTTTTTTTTTTTTTTTTTTTTTTTGGGATTAGGAGTGTTCTGTTGCTAACTTTTTTGCAGTGCAAGCACAGAACAATCAGCAAAATTTTACATGGAAATCACTTAATGTCCAAAATATGTAAACAAAATTTGAATGATACAAGGAACAAGTCATAAAATTTAGCCCTCATGAAGCATAACGTGGCAGTACAAAATGAGGATCACTTGCCTTTGATAAACATAGTTACAATTTCCATCCCTTTTTATATGGGGATTTAATGACCACCATGAGCAACTTGATGAGCTATAAGCAGTTGCCGGTCCCTAATTTAAGGCCACTGGTTCCAGGGAGGGAAGAAAGCCAGTGCCGTACGGCTAACACAACATTTATGCCTCACCAAGATTCAAACCCGCACCCATCTCAAATGAACGGTCATTTGTTGAGACAAAAAATAAATAATTGTTGGGTGACAATACATTTGTGTAGATTACATGAACATTTCAATTACTTAGTACTTAGCTAAAATAACATCATATTCATTTGCTTAAATTTTTGTTACACTCAATTAAATCTTATTCATACATTTTTGGTACATACTTTTTTAAAAAATAGGTGTTACTTATTTTTTCATTAGTAATGTTAGGATGCGTCTTTATTCCTAAAAATAAGAAAAATCAATATATCCAAGTTATGTATATACAGACAATGCAATCAGACTACTGAATATCACCAATTTTAATGTAATTACTATATGACACCAAGACTGCCTTTCAACAGCCTCTACCCCTTTAAAAAAACAATAAAGATGCTACAACAAAACTAAGGCCTTAACACATATCAGAAATAGAAAGCAAAACATCATACTTAACTGTTTCATACCACAAAATATTATACATTATAATACAGCAATATTTTTCTTCTTTAAATAGAGAAGACTTACTGAAGAAACAGAAGTGGACTCCATGAGTTTGCAGATTTCTGTGGATAAATCCTGCAAGTTATTTGTTCTGCAACACACAACAGCAGACATCTCACCAATTTTAGGATGGAGAGGTATCACAGAATTAGCTAGCTGACGACAAAGAGGACAAGAGTATTCTCCTCTCTCCACAGCAAGGCTCTGATGTCGAGATGATTGCATATTCTGGAAAATAGAAATCAAGATTTTATCTCAGAATTATGAATGCACACAGAACATCTCAAGAAAAATACAGAATGTTGATTAAACTTCCTTTGAGCTATATTTACAGGAGCAGTCTAAAACATAATCAGAATGACAATGAGAACTTCAACAGTGGATAAATCAAAACACAACAGCTCAGATAACTGTCACCACCACTGCTGCACTCTGCAGTCAGGATCATTGGAAAAGTCCTCTTTTGCACATTTTTGCAGCAAAAGTGAGTAGCCAGAATCAGTCCAAAGCTTTTGCACCAAAAGCCTTGCAATGATCAGCCTTGTGGGAAATACTGATATGTGGTTTGAGATTAACTCTGGGGTACAGCAAGAATACACTGTCTTCACCTTAATTTTTGGTTTATATGGATAAGTTTATTAAAGAAAATAATTTTGTGAAGGTGTAAAAATAGACAGTTCTGTGCATCAGCAGTTTGCTCTATGCCATTAATCTGGTGTCAATATTTAAGAACATTAACAGCATGTAGTACAAATTTAATCTGCTGACTAAAAGTTGTGAAGAATTTGGAATGAGGATAAATGTTGAGAAATCTACATCCATGTTTTTAAGTAAAACTGTTAGATATTAATCATGTAGTTCTGGGAAAATCTACTCATCAAACAAGAAACATATTTCTTTATTTGGGTGCAGTAAATGAAAATAAAAGAAAGCTTGCTTAGAGATTAGACAGCAAATCTAGAAGGGAAAGCCTCGTGTAAACTGCACAAACAAATTTCACTAGCACAAGAGCTTGCTTTGAAATTAGACAGCAGATTTAGAAGAGAAAGCCCCATATAAACTGTAAAGACTAATTTCACTACATACATACATATCACTAAGCTGTTCTCTGAGATTCAGAGGTTAGCTCCAAAAAGAAATACAAACTTCCAGATATTTTTACTTATTGTTGTTGTATCAAACTTCGCCATTTACAGCGATCTTGACATACAACTTGTGCTTCACTGATATCCATTACATGCCGTACACAAGATCTTTTATACTTCATACTCATAATCTTTTTCTCATGCAGACACTCCTGAATCTGATCCACCCATGTCTTCCTTGGCCTTCCTCTGCCTTTCCTTCCTGCCACTTGGGCTGAAAATATTTTCTTGGTAAGCATTTCATCACTCATTCTTTCAACATGGCCAAACCACCGAAGCATATTGGTCTCCACCTTGCTAACATTTTGCTTTACATCACACAACTGCAACACATCTTCATTCCTCACACAATCGGATCGTGTCTTGCCACAAACCCCACGTAAGTAACGCTTTTCTCCAGCACACAAACGACTCCTATGTTTTTTCTGCAGTACCCAGGTTTCACTGCCATACATCAGAGTAGGAACAATTACTGTTTCATACACAGCCATGCAGGACTCTCTAGAGAACCCATCATTCCTGTGAAAACCTCCCAGAGCAGCTATGACTTTCAAAGAAGAATTCACTCGCCTACTGATTTCACCATCCAACTTGTTCTCTCTGTCAAACATACTTCCTAAATACACAAACTCACTCACCTGGTCAATCACAGTGCCATTTATACTTACATTACATTCAGTGCTACCCATTCCACTCTCAAACACCATAACTTTGGTTTTTCCCTTATTTATACTCAGTTTGAATTTCATGCAAACTTCGTGCATCCGAGTCAACATACTCTGCAACTCACTTTTGCTCTCTGCCAACAGGACAGTGTCATCAGCATACAGCAATCTGCACACACGGATATCACCAAGACATAAGCCGCTATTATCTATTTTGGCCTCACGCAGGCATGCGTCCATAAATATATTAAACAACCATGGTGACATTACACAACCTTGTCTAACTCCTGCACCAATGGAAAACCATTTTGATAAAACACCATTCACTCGTACACAAGCTCTACTACCAGCATACATGGCTTTTACACTATTAAGTAGATTCCAAGTAACACCATATTTATTCAATACCTTCCACAAAAGTGTCCTATTGACTCGGTCGTAAGCTTTCTCTAAATCTATGAAGGCAGCAAAAACTTTCTTCCCAACAGCTAGATACTTTTCAATCATCATGCGTAATGCAAAAATCTGGTTAGTGCAGCCTTTACCAGGCATAAAACCACTCTGAACATCCCACACTTTCTCTGATGTAAGACCCCATACTTTTTCAATAACAACCTTACCAAACACTTTCCCTGGCACACTCAGTAGGCTAATACCACGATAGTTCTTGCATTCAGTCTGATCACCTTTTCCCTTATACAAGGGAACAATGATAGCATCCTTCCAATCCCGAGGGACCATTCCTAACTCCCAGCACAACTGGCAAATTTCAGTTAACCAGTCAATTATAGAGTCACCACCATACTTCAACATCTCTGCAGTTATGCCATCAAATCCTGGAGCCTTACCATTCTGAAGAGATTTTAGAGCTTTACACACTTCTTCTCTTGAGATCCTTCCTGTGCTTTCATCCCCCATTGTGACATCATCTGCATCTGTCTCAGAATCATTTTTGCTCTCCTGATCCAGTAACTCACAGAAGTATTCGCCCCATCTGTCACTTAACTCATTGGGCTCCCATATCATTTCCCCAATCTCATTCTTCACACAACTTACAACTTTGTTTCCCCAATTTTTCCTGAGTCTAATGTACTTCCAGAAGGACTTTCTATCTTTCCAAAAAGCCAGTTCATGCCTTTCCACTTTCTCTTTCCTATCTTTTGCCTTACTGTGGCAAACCAGCTTAGCAGCTTCACGCTTCTTACAGCGATATTCATCCACAGAGACTCTACCTTGCAACATCCCCAAATAGGCTTCCTTCTTTTTCTTTACTGCCTCATCAATCTCACTATTCCACCAAGCATCACCTCTATTGTTACCCACTATTGTGGTGCCACAGACCTCTTTAGCAGCGGTAACAACACAGTTCTTAAAACATTCCCACTTCTTTTCTACATCCCTCTCACAAGATTTCAGATCCTTCAGTCGTTCTCTGAGTAAGTCAGAATACTGCTGATGATCTTCAAGGAGCCTATCAACCTTTATTCATTCTATCCTGGGTCTCTTCCTATTCCTTTTCCTCCAACCAACATTAAGTTTCACTCATGACACTACCAAGTAATGATCAGAACCAACATCCGCACCTCTCATCACACGGGTGTCAACAACTAAGTGTTTCAAACGCTGGTCGTAAACAACAAAATCTATCACACTCTTTTGACAAAGAGTACGATTTTCCCAAGCATATGTGTGTATATACTTGTGGTTGAAAAATGTATTAGATACACACAAATCATTCTCAATGCAGAGTTCAATTAATCTTTCACCATTATCATTCACACAAGGATCATTAAACTTACCCAGAACATTGTCAGAAATTGCATTCTGCACACCTACTCTAGCATTGAAATCCCCTGCTATTATAACTTTTTCTTTAGCACCAAACTGGCTCAAAACAGCTTTTAGCTCATTCCAGAAATCTTCTTTCTTATCAGAAGGTTCCGAGTCACAAGGAGCATACACTACAACAATTACAATTCTCTGAAGTTTCACTTTCAAACGAATCCAGAGAATTCTCTCACTTATGCAACTACAGTGAATCAAGTTGTTCTTCATCTTTTCACTTAATATCACACCTACACCAGCCTGTCCTCTCATATTATCCAATACTCCAGACCACACACTCACTGCGCCATTCACTTCTTCTACCCTAATTTCCTTCTTTTTGGTTTCACTTACACACAGCACACAGGGTTCGTACACTTTTGGGGGGAAAAATTCAAGGACTTTCCAGGCCTTTTCCAGGACATATACAAAAAAAATTCCAGGATGATTATTACGCTTTACAGTATCATGTTCAAATTATTTTTTTTAAAGTAATTTCAGTTTTAAGTAATAAAAATGATGAAAGATGCAAATGGATGAATGTGCTTTATGCAAATGGATCAAGTTTATCAAGCACAAGACCATAAAGAATAAATTCTGTTCTTATGCCCTGACCTTTGAATTCAAGTTGGATCATTTTCTACAAGGGTAGGTTTCTCCTCCCTGATAACATACCAAAACTTTGTTGCAATCAAACAGATTTTATGTGAGTTAACATTCCTAAGCTTGGAGAACAAATACTGTTCTTATGTCTTGGCCTTTAAATTTAATTTCGACCTTTTTCAAGAGGGTAGGTTTCCAGATTGTACCCAACAGCATACTAAAATTTCGCCGAAATTCAACCGCTTTCATGCGAATTATCCTACAGACAAACCCAAAGCATAAACGTTTCTGCAACCATAGTTCAAAAGTGTTAGGAATTTCGAAAATAAAAGCATAAAGAACAGCGCGAAAACTAGCTCATAAATAGAATATTTGAAACTACAGTATGTCAATTATTAGGGATGGTAGAGGGGAAGGGAATAGAACTATCCAAAATTAGCATGTTTTCGTTGCGCTAGGGCGCTTAAGCACGGCTGAATTCCTTCAGATACCTCCAATGTTCAAATGATTGAAATGTGCTGATGTTCATGGAATGAAATGGTTGATCAGCTATGATGACCGCATAAAAGTTCGGGGGGGTTAGTTTATGCAACATTTTACATCACTCCAGTATTTATCTTGTCATCATCAACAATCGCAATGCAACTACCGCTTACGATCGCGGATATCAGCAACCGAAAATCTGCCATATCACTAAGTGATATAACACACAGTATCCTGTTACAGTGTATTGTAATTGAAAAAAAAAAAGGATGTGGAAAAACGAAACTTTCAGAAATTAAGATCATCAAGTCATGCGTTTCAAAAATCCGTTTTCCTTTATAACGTTTAAAAACATGTTTTTGCTTTTTTACCTGTAATGTAAATAAAAAAACTATGTTGATTTTTTTATGGAATCAGACTCCGTATGTCTGATTGTCTTCATCTGAGTTCACACGTTAGCTACTGTGTACGAGTAGACCTATTTTTTCAGCTCAAAAATATGTAGTTTTGTATATATTCACAGTATAAGTCATTCCTTATTCCCACAGAACTGAATTCAGCATATGCAAAATGAAGAACATCAAGACCCGCCCAACACTATTATTTCTGATTGTCTGCTGTTTATATTCAAGAAATGCAAACATGGATCAATGGTGAATGCAGCAACTATGATTCTTATTTATTACCAAGAAAAAAAAAAAACAGACCCGTGAAAGCTATAAAGCTGAAACGGATATTTCTCTCGACCCCCCCCCATGCACAAAAACATTCCGATTAAGATCAATCAGCAGGAGGACGCGTCCACACACACACAACCTTTGGAATGACCTGATGGAATGGCTTCTTTTCATTTGGCACATCGCCATAAATCACCACCTGCAGCTCACTGAACTGTCAAGTTGCACCCTTCCTCCTTCACTTTAACTATAATAGAAAATGTAAAAAAAAAAAAAAATGCTCC
Organism: Macrothele yani; assembly: GCA_039090855.1. Lineage (NCBI taxonomy): Eukaryota > Metazoa > Arthropoda > Arachnida > Araneae > Macrothelidae > Macrothele > Macrothele yani. The sequence continues at coordinate 4,448,958 of CM077012.1, forward strand.
CCAATTTTCGACAAAATTAAATTACCAAATTTACGTCATGATGTTGCAATTTACTAAAATACGTTTGTTTATCTGCTGAATATTGCTTACAACCATTGAAAATTTTTTAATTATAGATGATTTTTTTATTAAAACAGTAACTCAGACGTCTGAATAAAAACATATGTTTGTAATTCAAATAGAGTCCATATCATCACAGAAAAAAATTTAAGGATCACTCTGTTTAAATAAACCATGGCATCTAAAAAAATAATTCACTTGCTTTTCCCGTAATTTATAATTACTGTTTCTTTTTCTTCAATCCGATTATGCAACGGATTTTTTTTTTTTTTTTTTTTTTTGCATCTGCTAAAGTTCCTAACGGAATTTGGCAAAATTTGCACTAGAACTTTATTGTGATGTATCTTAACAACTGTAAAAATTTTACTGTGTTATTTTCAAAATTCGGAAAAATGGATTTCTGAAAATATTCTCCTAGTCCTTTTGAGCTGTGGAAGTGATAAACAGGTGTTTGCTTTCTTCCCAACCAAGGGCTTCAGATCAGCGCTCCCAGCTGTCAATCAACCGTTGCTATGGTAACACCCTTTCTGCTGGAGGCTCACTCTATCCAAAGAGGCACACATACTTGTCCATAATAAAAATTACCAATGCTAACTTTTAAAGTTTTAAACCGATTCAATTGGAATTTTGGAAGTGAGCTTCTGTAATCCAATTACAGTGAATGTAAAAATTTCAGCCACTTTCGTGAAAAATTTGCAAAGATAGTTTTCTTATTTTTTATCATAAGTAGCGGAAGTCTCTTGAGGGGAGGGAGGGTGGCATGCACATAAACAAGAAGAAGATGAATGTGTTGTTCAGGCATACTCCTCACTGGTGGATGCCAGCTGACTTGGTACATACGCGACCCCCTGCAAATGCTAAATGCCTCTTCTTTCCCCTTCCATTCTCAGTTGTCGGACCCTTCGACCTACTAGTAATCATCCAATTTTATTGCACTGGAAGTAGTGCCTTTTTTTTTCTTTTTTCCCCCAGCCAAATTAGGATTTGGTGCACATCGGAAACCGCTGCCGGTGGTTTCTTTGAGAACAGAGAAAAGGAACTTTAAAAAATGAAGGGGTAACAGTAACACGATTTCCTAAAAGGGCATTTTTTAAGCACTAATTTCAAATTTCAAGGCTTTTCAAGACAGCATTAAAAAACACCGTTTTTCCAGGATATTCCAGGCCTTGAAAACGTAATCATGATTTTCCAGGACTTTCCAGGTTTTCAAGCACACGTGCGCACCCTGAGCACATCCAGTCTATACTTATTCATCTCCTCAATCACCTCACTCATCTTGTCATTTATACCTCTAGTATTCCATACACCAATCTTACATTCACTCAGCCGAGATCGCTTTCTCATACGCCATTTAGAAAGTCCAGGTTGATTCCGTGGTGGACCGTCCTTCTGTAGTGTGGTAGGTCCACCATATCCCACACTTGAGTCATTCTTAATATTTCTTTTTGTCTTTTTAATCAGGTAAGTACATCAGTGTGGGGGATTAGCCCACAGCTGAGGGTTCCAGTTGGTCATTCAACCTAAGGATTCTGGAACAAAACCCAGTGAGTTGGGGTCTTTTCGCCAATGTCACACAGAACTAGCTTGCACCTCTCCAAGTTTCACTAGCACGAGGTTAATTAACGGATAAAACTAAAGCAATATTTAGACCTACTACCTTATGGCTATGTGAATTGGGTACAAAGGGTCCTCTTAGGTGGTAAGAAATGGCCATTACTAGAGTGAGCCATAGGTATATCAAGCAAAAACAGATGAATTACTCTGTAGCAGTACTGCAGATATTACATCTGAGTTGCGTGTTTCTGTATCTCTTCAAGGAAAAGTTAATGAAAATATACTTTAGGTGGTTTAGGTATATGTATCGTATGGGAGATGAAGATTAGTAAGACAAATATTACATTTAAAAGCAGCAAGTCTATAAAAATAAATACGGAATTGACAGCACAAAATGAGTGGCTATTAGTGATAGAATATCTTAGAGGAAGGAAATCTTGCTGTGTACCAAAAGAGATGGAGAAAGATCGAAAGCAATCAGCATTAATATGTTTTTAATGTTTATTTTCAAATTCTGTTTATTCTCTTAGTTTGTGTTTGCTTTTAATCTCACAGACCCTGAACAACTTTAGGTAAGCAGGAGTTGCAGAAAAATGTACATACACGTGCAAATATGCATACAAAGTCTATCAAAAATGTTTAAGCACGAACAAATATTGATGATAAAATGTAAAAATACGAAGAGGAACCCAACATTGAAAAGCAAGTCAAACACTTCCAACTGCGTCACACTACACAATGGGCAAGCAATAAGTGAAATGGGTATAATTATACATAGTTACTGTGTAAAAGAAGGAGAACCTACATATCTCCAAAGTTTAGACACCACATACAAGTAATGCAAAATATGCATGATTCATAATTATTGTCGGGGTTTTTAAGTGGCCTGGCATGGTCAAACAGTAACAGACCAAATAATACTGCCTACAATAGCATAAACAAGTTCGCCGCAGAAAGTTTTATGTGACAACACGGTACCCGCTGAATTGACGTATACTTCAAAATGGCGACTGTTCAAGAAAGAGCAATGTGTGTACTCTGGTTCTTTGAAAAAAGTCAGTTATCACAACACAATGTTGTTACAGAACACAGCTCCACCTTCTGATAATGCTATCAGACACTGTTAAAGCAGTTTTCAAAGACTGGTAGTGGGCAGAATCAAAAAGGAGTGGGAAGACCGAACAATTTGCAGGACAATGTTGTTCGCTTCTGGGAAGCCTTTTCTCAAAGCCCTCAGAAGCCAACAAGATGAGATGTGTCACAGTTAGGTATACCACAAACAACTGTTTGGAGGGTTTTGCATAACCTCCTACAACTCCATGCATACAAACTGCAGGTTGTACAGGCTTTACAGTGGGACGATAAACCCCACCGCTTCCAATTTGCCCAAGACATTTTGTCCGAAGTCGAAGCTGATGAACATTACCTGCGGACATGGATATTTAGTGATAAAGCAAAGTTTTTCATCTCGGAGAGGGTACATTGGCATAACTGCAGAATATGGGGCTCCAAAAACCCTCACGCCATTCATGAAGTCGAATAGATAGTCAAAAAGTGAACGTCTGGTTCGCTGTCATGTTTGGAAGCATTGGGGCCCTTTTTCTTTGTGGAGAAAACAGTGACAGCAGTTACCGACATGCTACAGCTGTATCTGTTGCCTCAGTTGGAAGAATGGCAGCCCAATGTGGTGTACCAGAGCTTTAAAAAAAAAAAAAAAAAAAAAAAAAAACAGTAATGCTAACCAATATAGACATCTAAAGAAACTGGCAATATTGATATTAAGAAAACAGGACCAACAACATCAAGATAATATCAACCATACCTATGTAAACCTATCACAATTGGAACTTAATCAGCTGCAAATAAATGCACTTAATAAAGGTAGTAAATTTGCATTTAGTGAAAACCTCGGAAAAACAGAGCAATTTATTCCGAAGATCGAAGAGATTATCAATGTACTTCCAAAAGAAGCTCAAGAACCCCTGAGATTTAAAATAAATAGAGCGGCAACCAAGATCATGAAAGAAAAACACATAGAGAAGCCTAATTTGATAAAATATGAAAGACAAGCAGCACTTATATAATTAGGAAATAATCCATCGATCGTAATAACAACATCTGACAAAACTAATCCAATTAATTATCATGGATAGGATAGAATATGATGAAAAAATGCAAAAAACTATACAGGACTTAGGCGTTGAAATCATAGACAAAGACCCAACAGAAAAAATAAAACGTACATTGACGACTTTCAAAAATCACAGTTTCCTTCCTGATACGATTAAAAAGAAAGCATATCCTCCCACGGGAGCTACAACCCCGAATATCTATGGTAAAATAAAGACTCATAAACCTGGAAATCCACTTAGACCAATTGTTGCGAAAAATAAGTCGCCTACGATACATCTTCAGCGAGCACTATATAATTTTTTAACTCCTATCTACAAACAATATGAATATACTGTGAACAGTCCCACAGAGGTAATTACACTAATACAGGATAAAGAAATCAATTGGAATAAGAAAATAAGACTTACCAGCCTTGATGTGATAACCCTCTTCCCGAATACCCCTACTCTGGATGCAATTGACCTCATTGTTGAAAGGTTGTGTGAAAATAAAATACCAACACAGCAAATTGAAGACATAAGAAGAGCACTTCTTTTTTTATTGATAAAAACAACTATTTCAGTTATGAAGGCAAAATATATCGACAATTATCGGGTGCACCGATGGGATCGCCGATTTCGGGTTTGTTGGCAGAGGTGATTTTGCAGAACATCGAAAAATCTATGAGACTGAAAACAGATATACCACAACCATTGATGTTTTGCAGGTACGTGGATGACATCCTTATGGTATGGCAGCATGATGATAACCAGCTACAGATGAATATAATAACTATTACGAAACAATGTTACCGTGGAGCGTGAAAAGGATGGAGTCTTACCATACTTAGACATATTACTATCTCATAAACAAAATAACATCGAATTCCAAGTATATAGAAAACCTGACAACATCATTAATATCATTCCTGAGAACTCTCACCACCCAGCATCTTACAAATTTGCAGCTTTCCGATCATATATCAATAGAGCGTTTACTCATACATCTAACGCCCAACTACTAAAAAATGAATTGAATTGGATAAAGAACACAGCAATAAATTTCGGTTATGATGTGAAGAAAATAAATAACCTTATTAATAGATGCAACCCTAGAAATAAACAACAAAGGAGTACACAGACTAACAGGTAATAAAATTTTGTGGATCGTTATAATATATACCGGAGATCACAACTATTATGAAGAAAACATGTAAAAAATTTGACCTAGATTTTGGTGTACGAACGAGAGATATAACGAAATCTCTTAGTAACTATCACAGGAAGACCCCAATCTTACAAAAAGCAGGTGTCTACTCTATACCAATAATCAAAATAAAATTGTCAACCAATATATAGGCAGTACAAAAAGAAATATTAAAATCAGATTGACCGAACACATGAAGAACTGGTGCAAAAGAGAGAATAAAACAGCACTTATTGACTTCTGTTTGGATAATCAATGTATACCCTATTGGGAAGGAATTACAATATTAAACCAGCAGAATAATATGAGAACAATACAAGTAGCAGAAGCAGTAATAATAAATAAGACCAAACCATTTAACTGCAATAATAACAGTCCATACGACCTTTCGTACGCTTGGAGGAACCTGATTGAAACTGAGAAGAAATGTAATAGGGAGAGGAGAGAGAGGAAGAGAAAAAGGAAGGGTGAGAATGAAATAGATGAAGATAAAGTTGATGTGACCTGACACTAGATGGCATTAGCAATGGGCTACATGAGGAACATGCACACTGTGGACACGAGACTTTCAGATAGCAGACTTCGACAGAGGGTGTGAAGTCTCCGTTGAAAACGCCAGGGTAGAGCCTAGGTGAAATGCGCGTCCGATGATTGAGACTGTGGACAGTATGAGGTGGTGTATATAACGATTTTAACTGGAATCTTTTAAAGCTTTTAAATTTTGTATGACCTGACCAAACTTGAAGACTTCCTCAGCAATACCAAGAGCGTGCAGCATTGACGAGATAGCCCTAAAAAGCCAAGTACAATGTGGAACTTCAAGTGGTATGTAAATAGTAACTCTTTACTCAAGAATCTTCAATTATTATCTAGAAGTCTTTACCCATTCAATATGATGTCGACACAGCCAGAATGGAGCTAACCCTAACATCTGGACATATCCGAAGTAGGGTACACCTTATGACGCAATGGCTCTCAAACTAACCCTAACAACTGACCATATTGAAGCAAGATACAACTTTGGACAAAGAAACTCAATAACTACTGACGTTGGACTGAACACGCACTTCCGTGAGTAACATCTTTAGGACTAGTTGTAAATGCATTTATGGCACCTCTATTCATAGTGATTGTGGAATAGCTTTTTTACGGGTCTTATAGAGGTTATTTTTCATCAAGGTTGGTTGTCAAATTTTCGAACTAAAGCCTAGTTCGTCATCAGGACTATGTCACTGGAGTAGTTGCTGCCACTACTCCAGTGAGGATTGGGTTGAGTGGCAGCAACTACTGACTGGAGTAGTTGCTGCCACTACTCTAGTGAGGATTGGGTTGAGTGGCAGCAACTACTGGAGTAGTTGCTGCCACCCAATTGAGTGGCAGCAACTACTCCAGTGACATAGTCCTGATGACGAACTAGGCTTTAGTTCGAAAATTTGACAACCAACCTTGATGAAAAATAACCTCTATAAGACCCGTAAAAAAGCTATTCCACAATCTTTAGGACTTTTAACCAATTTATATTTTAATTGAATAAGTTAATGCACCACCACAGACTGTATTCACTTTACAGAACGTGTAAAACAGAATTTAAGACGTCAAAGCGTTTTCCTGAAGGACTTGATGTGCATTTTTATTTGTTTCAGTAACCATTAGAAGATAAATATCATCAGTCACTAGAAAGTGGAAAATGTCAATAGCTGTAAGGGGGTCTAAATTCATTACATCGGGACATATACCTGAGGGTGCTGTCAATGAAATTTCCTTTTGCTTTGACGAATCAACTGGCCCCCAAATTATCTGCTGCTATTCGTGATGTACGGGATTCACGTCTAAACACCGATGTTCTTCCATTGTTTGCAAGAAATCACAATCATCATCATATTCTTCAGTACTAATTTCATAACCTGGATCAGAATCAGATGCAGAAGAAATTTCAAAACTGGAAAGACTTGATTCTTGGTCACTTGTGTCCGATTCAACAGAACTGTTGCTGTTGGACTAACAGTTGGATCATCTATAGCAGAAAGATCTGTAGTGGGGTTAATACTTCCAGATGGACCAGCAGTGGGATCAGGTATCCATGGAGAAAGAAGCCTGACAACAGATTCTAATTTTCGCCTTTTGAAGTAAAACTTTTTGCTATTTATGGGGTCTGCCATCCTCACGCTTTGATTACAAGAGCAGTTATGGGATTTTCGTCGAACTACAAATTAGTGCGGTTGGGGAGAAAAACGAGAGAAGAAAAGAAAAGGTGCATGTCTGTTAAACATCCCGAAATCTATTATGCTCAAGTGAAGTAAGTGCTGTCTAATGGGAAAAAAAAATTTATAGCCCAAAAGGGAAGGAAGGAGGCTACTTTTCCTGCAACATTTGTTCATATAAACTGCATCCGAGCAGAGGAATATTGTTAGTAAGAGAAAAGTGTTCACCCAGTTTTCTCTTATTTTGCTTCTGCCAGCCACCCAGTGCTAAGGAATCAGTGTGTGGAACCACCTAAGTGAGAATTACCTTCCCCCAGTAGGGTATTATATTTCCATTGTCTCCGACAGACGCAGTGTCCCAGCTCAACCTTCGCTAGACACCACACACTATTACAAAGAAAGGAAAGAGGGAGGAGCACTCATTATTTATAGACTTTCTACAATTCCTTTTTTACGCTTTCCAACCGTAGGTTGAAGAAGCGTATATGCTCCAGCTTTGTCCGTCTGTCTGTCCTTCTGTCCGTCCGTCCGCACGATAACTCGCGTAAAAATGGTTGATTTCGATGAAATTTTAGTATGTGGTAGGGGACCACCTGGGGACGAACCCTATTGAAAATGGACGAAATGGGGTCAAAGGTCAGGACACAAGAGCGGGATGCATTCCATTGCCCTTATGCATCATAACTTGCTTAAATATGGTTCAATTTCGATGAAATTTTAGTATGTGGTAGGGGACCACCCGGGGACGAACCCTATTGAAAATGAGCGAAATGGGGTCAAAGGTCATTCCATCGCCCTTATGCGTCATAACTTACGTAAAAATGTTTCGATTGAGACAAAAATTTATCATGTTGTTCAGGAAGTATACTCAACCGGTTCTGTTTAAATATAATCGAAATGGGGTCAAAGGTCAGGGCATAGGAGCGAGATTTATTCTATAGCCATGTTCCTCATAACTTGAGTAATGATTTCTGGTATGTTGGAAAGCATATCATAATCAATGCATTGCATGATTTTACTAACTTGTTTACATAAGCTTGTATGAAGTTGCCCGCGCCTGCATGGCCTATACAACATCACGTTTAACTTTTGGGCCACGTCAGTCGCACGCAACTTCTGCATGTTTTGCTATAAATGGACTTGTGGTCAGCCAACTAGTAGGTGGTATAAATATTTTGGGAATCCCATTACTGGAACTTCAGATATTTACTTCTGTTTATCTGGCCTCCCCAGGGCGATTTCTACAGTAGGCGAGTGCAGCCTGCTGGCAGCGAAAGTGTTAAGTAGACTTGTAAGGCTTGGTATTACTGAGCATACATAAAACTAAAAAAGTTATCTAAATCAAACACTTCCTCCTTGGATAACATTTAGCCCCCAGGGCACTAATGAAGAGCTTTAACAATCCAAATGCAATGTATGACATAGCTTTAACTCTGCAGTTTGTTTGTATGTGTATGCTGCTTTAATTTCTGTTTCTATTGCATTAGCTTCTTCATCCTGTTCCAATAACTTTTTCTTTCTTTCAGTTTTTTAATTTTTCCCACAGCACATCTGATTTCCTTTTCTTTCTCTGCTTGCAGACTTTTTTGTTTTCTTAATGCTTCTTTACCTTTGATGCAGCATTTAGTTTTATTATTTTGAACAGGGTTGCCACTCATATTGGCTTTAAAAATTTTCTGAGTTTTCCAGGTTTTCCTGAAAATAATTTTGTCAGGAACTTCAGGTAAAATTTACAGATTATGTATAACCGTGATAATATACATATATAAATGCCACATCTATAATGCAATATATCCAATGCAAGAAAAACAAGAAAGATGACACCAAATTTTCGGGTGTAATTAGCACGTCTTTTGAATCCGTTCTGACCAAATTAAATTTATCAAAGCTATTCAAAGTTAATGGAACCGGTATGGAAAACAATAGCATCTGACCGAAGAAAGAAGTTTTTCAATCGGGTTTTTAATCCTGCAGATATTGCTGTAAACAGAATCCTGAGCTTACGTCCTCCGGTTGTTGTTGTTTTTTTTTATCGGAGGTTTAACGACCACCGTCAGCAACTCATTGGGCTAAGGGCAATTGCCCATCCCTAAGGGCCACTGCCCTTTCCCTAAAATCAGGCCACATATTCAACATATATTCAAACAGGGTTGTCAGCCAACCCAGTTTTCCGGTTGGCTGGCAACCCTGTTTGAATATATGTTGAATATGTGACCTGATTATTATTTTTTTAATACGTTATTCTGTCCATCTACTTTCCGCATAGTACATTTGTACAGATTTTTTGGTTTGAAGTTTCATCAGGAATTACCCAAACCTATGGTTAGGCCTTTATTTTTATTTATTCTTCTGCGTGCATGTGTGTGTCTAGCCCCTAGGCCTATTAAACATTTTGAAAGTGTGATATTTTTGTGTCTCTCTTCTCAACACGCAGTGCATTTATAACTATTTTCATGGTTAAATTTTGTCAGAAAGTATTCAAATCTGCAGTCAGGCCTTTTCTTTTTTTTTTTTTTTTTGTCCCTAGCCTAGGCTTGACTAAAAATTTTGAAAGTGTAATATTTTTGTGTCTGTCTACTCAACGTACAGTGCATTTAAACCAATGCTAATGGCGTAATTCCATTGGGAAGTACTGAAATCTGCAGTTAGGCTTTTTTTTTTTTTTTTTCCCTCTAGCCTAGGCCTGATTAAATATTTTGAAAATGTTGAAAAAAATGAAATAATTCTCCGAAAGCGTGGAAGTGCACTGACTGACATTCGGAAAATTATACAGATGTAATTTTAAATGACTATACATATTTTTATACTGTTTTGCTAAAACTAGAACAAAAAAGATGACACCGAATTTTGGGTTGTAATGAGCAAGTCTTGAATCTTTTCAGATGCGAATTAAATTTATCAAAGTTATTCAAAGATAAACCATCCAGAAATAGAAAACAGCTACTTACTTCCACCAGCAGCTAAAAAGTATGTAATGAAAATTAACAAACTGTGCATAAAAAGTTTCTCACAGCAGAAGGAAGGTATCGGAGACAGATTTTCAAATTGAATAGTTAAGAGAGAGAAATAAAGAAAGAAACATGATATAACTCTACGACTAACAGGAAAGTAAAAAAATATTCCTGGAAAAAACTATGCTAACGAAACAGAACTTTTCAAATATGTCTCCCAGAAGAAGACAGTGAGAAAAAGGTATTGACCTTTATGCACCCTAACGGGAATTCTGTGCATTGTTTAAAGAGGATAATGCATCACATCTCTATTGTGGAAAATGGCATACAGTAAAAATAAGAAATTTCTCAATAGAATTTTTAGAAGCAGAGGTACAGCTGCAAGCAGAAGTACACAAACACCACCTAGTGACATAACTGTGAACTATAAAAATCCTCAAATACTAACCTAAAATGTTTGACAAGGTAAATGGCATCCGGTGCTGAAAGAATTTCTTAAATTGTACAGTTAGAAGCAAAGATATTAAGAAAAACAGATTAAATATCGGCGGCGCCTAGCGGTGGAATTGGGCATTGATTTGGGAAGAAAATGTACACAGAGATGTCATAGTTAGTAGTATCTGACCGAAAAAGAATCTTTTATATCGGGTTTTTAGTCCCGCGGATATTGCTGTTAACAGAAATGTGAGCTATGTTTTCTAGTAGCAGACTTGTGCGTTAAGAAAATTTTGAAATTATATGAGGAACATTTCGCAGTGGAAACACTCCCCAGAAAAGAATTTTTCAAATTAGATGCTTAGAAGCAGGGATATTGACAAAAATAAGATATACGCCCCATGGCGGGGAAAACTATGCCCTATTTTAAAGCAGGAGGTGTTTTCAAAACGTTTTTCGAAGTGAGCAGTATCAGTCTACGAAATAATTTTTTCAGTTGACTTTTTCAGAAGCTCGGATTTAGCTGCAAGTACAACAGAAGCAGAAATAAATGCTTACGCCCCCTGGTGGCCAAACCATACTTAATCAAAATTTAGAAATTATATGCAAACCATTTCTCATCAGGAGCAGCATTCCATGCAGAAAGAATTTTTCAAATCGGAGTTTTAGAAGCAGAGATATCAGGGAAACATAAGTTACCTTTGTGCCCCTAGTGGAAATTTTATACATTACTTGAAAAATCTATACATTACTTGAAAAACTTGAAACTATATGAGAAACATTTCACACCAAAAATGCTCTCCAACAAAGAAAGAATTTTTCAAATCGTACTCTTGGAAGCAGAGATATCAACAAAAATAAGTTATATATCTATGCCCCCTGGCGGGAAAACTATGCACTATTTTAAGCAGGAGGTGTTCTCAAAACGTTTTCTGAGGTGAATGGTATTGGTGGTCTAAGATAGAATTTTTTCAGTCGACTTTTTCAGAAGCTCGGATTTTGCTGCAAATACATCAGAAGCAGAAATAAACTTTACGCCTCCTGGTGGCCAAACATACTTTATCAAAATTTTGAAATTACATGAAAAACATTTCTCATCAGGAGCAGTATCCAATGCAGAAAGAATTTTTCAAATCAGAGTTTTAGAAGCAGAGTTATCGGGAGAAACAAGTTACCTTTACGCCCCCTAGTGGAAAATCTATGCATTACTTGAAAATGAAACTGCCCCTAAAATAGTCGTCGTTATAAACGGCATCAAAAGGAAGAAATAATTTTTTCAATCGGATACTTAGAAGCAAATATATGCATTTTAAATTCGATATCATGTGCATTTACGCCCGCCCTCTAGCGGCGAAGTTGCGCATCCGAAAAACTCGGAATGCCAGGATCATCATTCTCATATTTTAAGCTTCCCAATGCAAAAATAATTTTTCAAATTGGACTAATAGTTGCAGAGATATGGTGTCCATGGATGGATGGATGGACGGATGGACGGACAAACTGATAACATATGCACAATCTTTTTACAAAAGACGTGCTAATTACTTGCCAACTACTTCCTAGACTGCGGTAAATTCCCAAGATCCCAGAAATTGCAGTCACGGCATACAAACATGCAGCAGCGTTTATTATGACTTGGAACGATTTACAGTTTTGGAATCGTACTGATCAAAACCTGTTCGAACAGCATTTCTGCTGGCAGATAGCAGTACATGCGAATTTACAGATTTGTGGCATCATCGACACGCGGTGGCCCGATAAGAACCGGTTTAAACATCGTGTTTGCTTCGTGATGAAGCTCCGAAGTCCGATGTCCGCGACGCCATCGTGTGGTTTCATCAACATTGTACTTCACGATACATCGCATCGCAATATTGCGAAGGATGACACATCGTAGTACCGTTAGCTAAAAAAATCGGAGCCTTGATGTAAAACTTAGACCGATTTTTCGCGATATACTGGTACATCGCCCAGCCCGAATGACCCGCGACGATTTTTTCGGCGAAGCAAACAAGCAGGTTACTGGTTACATTCAACAAAAAGACCTTACTGTTGGCCCACAGTTGAGAGAACCGCGGTTGGCAAACTGCCAAGCAGAGTCAATTAACGCCGAAGGGGAGAACGGTATCACGGTGTGTCCTTCAGAACTTGTCTGAAGGGAGGAAATGACGTCATCGTCACTGGCAAAGACTTCTCCTTTTTAGCTCAAAGCTGAAATTTGTTTTTTACATGGTAAGGCACAAAGGGAAAAAACTAAAAAAAAAAAAAAAAAAAAAATGACCGTTACCTACGACCTTAAGCCTGTGACTTTTCCTTGTATTCCGTGACTGTTGTCTCATTATTTCGTGACCTCTAGTGACTTGGCAGACACCCTGTAAGAGCATTTCTGAAGGAATTTTAATGCTCGGATTATGGCTCGAGTCTCATTAGGTGAGGTTAAGTTCTGAGATGTAAGTTTAGATTCTATAAGTTTGTGGACATGTTCCACTGGGACATTCGGCAACAGTGAGATCCAGACATTCGGAAATAGTGCAACATCCAGTGAGGCCATAATAAATAGGATTAATTTTTGTACATAAGAGTGAATCTTGTTCAGAGCTTTATTTGAGCAGGAAACTCAATAGCAAGAGTTGGGAGGTCAGGGGGGCTAGAGCCTCTTCTAAAGGGTGAGATGGACTAGTATGACTTGAAACAAGTGGTCTGAGTGGATGTCCTTCTTTATCTAACTTGATTTTTCCGAAGAGTTCGGAAACTCTGGCGGGGGGGGGGCATATTTTCCACAAACGCAGAGGAGGGTGCCATGGCTTTTTAGGAGACTTAGTTTTGCAAAAGTAGCTGGGGTGGGATCTTTAATGCAAGAAACTCAATTACGTCCAAGCCTGTACATACGTTACGTTACGTTGATGACACACTCATTTTTTTGGAATATAACATAGATGATCTCAACTCTTTTGTAGAATGCATGTCCCCACAATGCCCCTCTATTAAGTTCATGCTAGAGCTCGAAACCAATTACAAGCTAACTTTTCTAGATTTCCTGTTAGAGAGAAACCCCAATAATCATTTTATTCAACATTCTGTCTACCGCAAACCTACATCCAGTGTTTCGATTATTCCTAATTCTTCCACCCATCCAATGAGTTACAAATTGGCAGCACTAAAGTACTTGCTTCAACGTGCCATTCCTCATTCTTTGAACATTCGCCGACGTAAACAGGAAATTAAAATCATCAAACAGATCGCTGTTGCCCACGGCTATGAAACACATGTGGTGAACCGTTTATACAGGAAATTGCAGTCTACCAATACATCTACCTTAACCCAAAACTCTAAACCCAGTAAATTCTTTGGAGCCATAAACTTTGATCAGAGATCTACTCCTATATTAAAAAATGTTTGCCACCGACATAATCTAGACTTTGGAGTTAAAACAAGAAATATTTCAGCTTTAATTGAAAAAGACCGCAATCCAATAAAATCTGACTATAAGTGTGGTGTCTACATTATTCCTTTACAAGCTACTGACACTGAAGAACCTCCTGAAGTATACATAGAATCTACAAAACGGAACTTAAAGACGAGAATTAATGAACATGTGTATAATGTAAAGACAGCCTCCATGTCTACTGCTCTTTCAAGACTCACCATTGATGGATCACACCTACCCCTATAGAAAGATTCATCTATACTTGCTAAACCTCAAAATAAAACTCTTACAATTCACCAAAAATCTACATATCTATCATTATGGTTCATTGTCTTGCAATGACAATATTCCTTTATACATTCCAACCTAATGGAAATCCCTAAAGTTTCCTCAAGATCACATGATAAACTCTCCCTCTAATAATGACTCTCAACTGAAGTTATAACTGATGTCATATGATGACGTACATTATCTCCTATGTCATCACAACAACTTTCATCAAATATATACTGTATAAACTCATTATTGTCCACCTGTAATCTAGTAAACATCTGAGGATAAACCCACTGTGGGTTTGAAAGGTCTCATGTTCATATATATTTTATAATTTTTTAGTATTAAACTAATTTTTAACTTGTGTAAGCTTTAGGAGTTCAAGTTTTTAAATAGGGTAAAGATGGTATATGTTCTATTCATTCTACATTACTACACGAAAATCATATTATTCTTCATATGAAGAGGGTAAAAGAACGCAGTCAACTACAGTAGAAACCCAAAGAGGCTAAAAAATGTAGAATGAAGAAGATAGTTAAAATCTAACAAAAATAAAAAAATTAGTAAAATTTGCCATTTGGTAAAGTAGTGAATAACAACGATAAAGCTAAAACCTAGAAGATTTGATGAGAATAAAAATGGGTGACACCTCAATTTGCACAATACACACAACAGGTTGATGTTCGGAAATCCTGTGATGCTATGCGTTTCGCCTGCCTTACGCAAATAAATAATAATTACTATTGCAAATTGCCTCCCCACTAGCATATACTGATCTACTAAAAACAACCCAGAGATTTTTAATGGGACTGAGATCCAGATTATACAAAGCCCACTGTAACACACTAATTTTACAATGGTTTAGTCATGTTACTAGCAACCACAAAAACGTGGAATGTTTCTTTCCCCTCTTTTTAATTTGATAAATCTAGAGTTAACCAACATTTTCCAGTTTTTCATAGTATAGAATTCACATGCTTTGGTGTTAATCAAACACACTGAATAGTGGAATAGAAAAAAAAACTCACACATATAATATTATCTGCCCATGGACACAAAATTCCCGTTGACTTGGTTTCACATGACACTGGAATACTGTGAAACACTGAAAATGATCAAAACAATGAACTCTGAAGAAGTACATTTTTTTACAAAACTGAGGCACTGGCACATATGTCCTGATCAATTCATTAATTTACCAATGTCAGCACATTACAAAACTGCTAAAATTCTGTTATGCAGGTATGTTACAGTGGTACGCTAGTATGATCATAAAAAAAAAAAAAAGTCCTGTGAAGTCTTAGTGGTATTGTCCTTGTTTCTTACCAAGACAGAAGCTAGCTTACATCACAAAAAATTGTATTTCAAAATAATAATAATAATAATAATAATAATAGGCCACAGAGGGCCTAGTGGATAGTGTAAGCAGCTATCATAAAAACGGTTGCAGGTTCGATGCCACCTAGAACGATCGCCAGCCACTGTGGATTTCGAGATTACCTTCCTAAAAAAATGTCAAAACAGTTGCAAGAATGTGGCACCATTTAGTGCTTACAACATCAGTTAAGAAGATACAATATCCACTAGTTAAGAAACCTGCACACTGAAAAATCTCAACTCCATCAGGATGATACTAAGAAAGAGATTAGTACATACTGCATCGAGTGTGGTGCAGGATAGATAAAGTCACTGGCGTTCGAGCCTTAGGTAGAGGGGCCCGTTCGACAAGTAAGTTAAGTCTCCAAAGGGAAGCAATGAAGCAAGTGGCATTGCCCCTCTCATGGCTACCAGAAGAAATAGTCAACAATCGGCTGCAGATGTTTCTGAAGCTACTAAGCCCAAGACTAAGCCGGACCAAAGTGCAGGCCAACACATGAGATGGAGTCCAGAAATGAGCATGTATGAAGTGACTAAAATGGAGACAAAGATGACAATGTACAGGAAGAGACTGTACGACAAATGGCAACAGCAATACCCAGACATTCAGGTCATCGAACAGTGACTAGTGGATCAGAGACAGACCATTGTCGCGAAGAATATGATACCATCTGCCAGCCTGGAAGCCATCAAGCAAGCACAAGGTGAAACCACAGAGCAGCGAGCAGCACGCTGCAGAAAGGAATACAATGTCTGATGACAAACATGAAACAGAGTCAGAAGACCGGACCGAACAAAGCCAGCGGGTGCCATCAGCGGTTGCCAACGAATTCAGGAAGCTGTCCTAGAGTTCGAAGGAATGGACCCTACTACCAGACATAGAATACTGAGGCAAAGACCTAACAGAGATCTATTGCAAATAAGAGAATATCTCAACAAGTCTGTGCTACCAGCCTACCTAGATGAAAATGGCACCACATTACAATCCATCCACACCGCTGTGTACTGTGCTGCAGTTGCAGCCACAAGACTAAACGGGAAAAACACCATCCATCAGACGGAACAAAGGACCAAGAAACCCATCCTACCAGCATGGCAAAGAAGACTGCAGGGCCGAGTTGATGAACTCCATAAGAAAATTGGCCAACTCACACAGTATATAAAGGGAAATAGGTCCAAAAGCTGGTAGGAAAAGTAAAGCTCATCCTGAATGCCAAGGTCTACATCAGGTTAAAAAAAAATGGGAAATGGAAGAATACTTAGACATGCTGAAACAAAGTCTACTAGCTATCAGCAAGACTATTAAGACAATATAAAGAGAACACACAGAGACATACAGACAATAACACATTCGAAACCAATGAGAAAAGCTTTTATTGTAACATTACCAAAAAAGACATCAAAGGCAAAGGACAACCAGAATGTGAAGCAGTAAAAAATTTTTTTAGTAACCTCTGGGCAAGGAATACGAACCACAACAGCAAAGCTTCACGACTACAGCGAGAATAAAAGACAGCGAGCCAATATCAAGAAATGGACAACTGGTAGATCACAACACAGAACCTTCAGCAAGCTATAGCTAAGACACAGAGCTGGAAAGCACCAGGTGTTGATAACATCCACAACTACTGGTACAAGAGGTTCATCTGTATATATAAATATCTGGCAGATCAACTGACCAACATGGTCCAAAATTCAGCCCTAATCCCGGATTTCCTCACCCAGGGAGTAACAATACTAAAGGCTAAAGATGAGGACACAAGAAATCCAGCCAACTATTGACTCCGTAAAAGTTAGCAAGTATGCAACATCCATACCCCACTGCGATTCGAACCCGGACCCATCTCAGACAATTTGTCAAAAGCCGGCGCTCAGTTTCACAACTTTATTATCCAGCAAAGACAATAACAGCTAATATGTAAAGAAGAAACAAATTGCCAAAGATATGACATAAAATAAAACATTAAAAGCCGCGAAAGTGGCGGAATGCAAAAGGAAAAATCTCCTGCAAAAAGTAAGCAAAGGGAATGAGAAAAAAAAATTCACAAACTAAGTGTACACAAAATGCTACAATAGAAGATAAAACAAAGCTGACTTTCGCAATTAGGGATGAACAAAGGAGCACATTAATCTTCTACAAAATGCGACGAAGAAGGGAAAAGTGACAAACATGGTGCAAAACAAGAAATAAAAATCTCCACAGTAAAGCAAAACTGAAAAGTACTCCGCAAAACTCTGAAGTAAACATAAACAGAGCTCGCAGCTAAGAGCAGGGAGATGTGAAACGATAAGTAGGTCACAGCTGGTGCGTGGGTGTGTTTGTAACCAACATAAAATAGACCACTGCGCCACCGGGGGTGGCTTTCTTTTTGCAGATATGAGGAGAGGAAAAGTACGATACTGATGACTGTAAATGCAGTCTTGCATCGACGCAGAAAAAAAAAAAGATTTCACAAGCGATTCAAAATCTTTTTCTTCCGCGTCGATCCAAGGCGGTGGTTGATGGAATTTCGACCATTGTAATGGGTATAATTATCGGTGAAAATCGGGAAAATTTGACATTTATCCGGAGGGCAGGAGGAATGGCTGAAAATCCGGAGTCTCTCGCCTGAATCCGGAGAGTTGGCACGTCTGCTACACTGTATAAGACCTTAAAAGCGTGCATCGCCCATCAGATAATGAGGCACATAGAAGGACAAGCAATTATGGCAGAACAGCAAAAGGGGATACTAACTGGACTGTAGAGGATGCAAGGAACAACTTACCATCAACGCTGTTGTAATAGAGCAAGCTTTCAAGATGCACTGCAACATGTACACAGCATACATCGATTACCGTAAGGCCTAGGATGCCGTACCCCACAGCTAGCTCATGGAGGTCCTTGATATATACTGAGTAAGTCCTGTAATCATCAATTTCCTTAAAGCAGCCATGACAGGGTGGAAGACAACAATCAAAGTCGAGAACATAATGACCAAGCCCATTCACATAAGGAGAGGCATCTTCCAAGGAAATTCACTTAGTCCACTATCGTTCTGTCTAGCACTCAACCCGCTTCAGCCATGCTCAACGAAAGAAGCAAGTATGGGTTTACGGTTATAATATAGTTTAGCGGTCACGTATAATTACCCCGAATATCTTCCTGAAATGCATGTTGTACACTTGTCTGTGATCTTATGATACTGAATCAGTCTGCGTAGCACGCACTTTTGCTGTTTAAATTGGTGAAAATGAATTTTAGAAATTGGTACCTACCCATAGTGATGCTTCAGCACCCGCCATTTGCAATTGCAAGGTCACAAACTGCAAGATGTAGAACTCTTTGAAATATAAGCTACAGCCTTGCAAATTTTAGTAGATAAAAATGTTAAAAATAAAGAAAAGTAGAAAAGATTTGTACACGAGAAATTGTTTTTGGGGAAGAATATTTTAAATGTCTAAAACATTTCGTTGATAGTTGCAGGTGCAAGTTGTCCTACTTTACAACCGCCATCCAATGGACAAATGTACGGACAATGCAATCCAGGTTCTACTGGGCAAACCTGTTCCTTCGTGTGCAACTCAGGATACCGCTTAGTAGGCCAAGCAACGCTGACTTGCAACAGCGACGGGTCATGGTCCAGTTCTGTTCCATCATGTTCTGGTGAGATGCTAATAATTTGTTATAATAGTGTGAATTACTGTGCTAATCGGCGGATTTTTTTCAACTTATTATTTTGAAGGTCCTACAGACGGGTGCAAAGTTTATCACAATTGATCATTATAAATATGAGTTACTTACAATTGCTCATCTTACCAAGTACACTGGCGTGCAAAAATTAAGGACGAGACGGTTTTTCGAATGTAACGTCATGCAGAAGTGCTCCACATCGACTCATATCATACCATAAGATCCCCAAGATGTAAGAATATGGGACAAGTGAGCAAAACCATCCAAACAAGGAATCCAAAGGATACAAAGGCACTTTATTGAAAAGGTAGCTTCGAGCACAACTGGACAGAAGACAGAAAGGTCCATGTGACAGGCAGCTGCCAAAAAAAAAATAAAAAAATCCAGTCTTTAGTAGGGGATATGATCACCCCTGACTGCATTGCAGGATTTATGTCTGCCCATCGTGCTGAGGACGAGGTTGTCAAGGAGCTGTTGGGGCATCGCGGCCCATTACTCTTGTAGTGCCAATCGCAGCTGCGGAATCGTTGTTGGCAGCTGGTGACGTGCTGCTAAGCGTCTCACAAGAAGGTCCCACACGTGTTCGATTGGATTTAGGTCTGGGGACCTTGCGGGCCAATCCCTGCTTTGAATATTTTCACTCTCCAACAGCTCTGCGACAGCCACTGTACGATGAGGTGTAGCGTTGTCGTCCATGAAGAGGAACTCAGGACCCACAGCACCTCTAAACAGACGAGCGTGAGGCAGGAGAACCCCAGTACAATAGCGGACACCAGTGACTGAACCTCCTTGGAAGATGTGGAGGTCAGTACGGCTACCAAGCATGATACCACCTCCAAACCGGTCCCTTTCGATGATGTGAGAGATGTGATTGCGTGTTCTCTGCTCTCTCCAGATGTGTATACGTCCAGAATCGCTCGTCAGACTAAATCGGCTGTCATCCGTAAAAAGAACTCGACCCCATTGCTGATGTGTCCAGTTCTGGTGTTTCTGGCACTACAGAAACTGCCGTCTCCGATAAGCAGGCGTTAATAACACACACCGTACTGGTCGTCGTGCAAATAGTCCACCGTTGTGCAGCCTCCTGGCCACGGTAAAACGCGATAAGGGACGTCCAGTTGTCTGTTGCATGTGCCTTGCGATTTCTCTCACTGTCTGCCGCCTGTCTCTTCTCGCCTGTAGGACAATATAACGGTCGCCGCCGTGGTTGCTCGTAGACGACCACAGCTAAACTCTCTGACAGCTGTCCCTGTCGCTTGAAATGCTCTCCAAGCTCGTGAAACGATGTTGTGAGGGATCCCGAACTCCTCAGCCATACTAGTCACACTTCGACCTTCTTCCAACTTCCCAATGATGCGACCTCGGGTAAAGTCATCCAGATGTTGTCTACTGGATTGCCTGTTGACCATATCACACGGTGGCAGCAACTCGACGTCGTTCAAACCGATGTACACCATGCAATAGTTTCACCGAATTGCTGAGCGTAGTACACCGCCCGCATGTGTTATACGCTTCCGACACCCCTCCCCACCAGTCATGCTGCATATATGCGCATGCCCTACCGTACCGGACCCTTGTCTATCTCCTGAGTGGTCTTTCGGTCCATTCGGCCTGCTCGTTCCGTTGTTATGCTAATTTCTCCTCTTCGTCCTTAATTTTTGAACACCAGTGTAATATCAGCCACAGGAGTTGTACCTAAGACCTTTCACAGCTCTATACAGACACTAGACCTTCAACCTAACACCTACATGGAACTAGCGAAAGCAGCTATCCTGAACACTTGTAGGATAGCAAGGAAGTTCCTGGACAACTGAGAGAAAGAAATACCACTTCCCAGACTTGATACTTCATACCCGCCCTGGAAAGAAGAGAAAAACCTCAGGAAGAGGTGGAATCACCTTATTTTACAATAATAATATCATTTTACTATATTTGTGATAAGAGTCAGGTACTGGCATTTAAAATTGTCTTACCCTGAGAGAGAGCATATAAGACTTGTGGCAACTTATATGAAGGTAATGTCCGCATGACTGTACATGAACTCCACCTTCCCAGCCAATATTGACAGCCATTTGCAAAGAATTCTGAAATTATAAACATCAGTTAAGAACTTTATAGGTAAACAGTTAAGAACAGTAGAAGTGTACACTGACATCAAAATTCTTCATGATAATTAACACAGCAGTCGGATGTCTCTGAATTGACTGTATTTACTGTTCTCCATGTAATATCAATCAGATCAGAAAACTTGAAATTTTCATCACCACTGGAGCAGGAATCAAACCCGTATCTCCTGATTACTGTTCGAGTATGCTACCATTACACCACCTAGGACGAGAAAGTCACAAGTTTCTCGTCCTGGGTGGTAAGTGTTGAGAGCATCGGAAAGTAGACCGACTGCATTCTTAATCGAAGCAACTGTGCTGCCATCTAGCGTTGTTAAGCATATCACCAGTCGTCCAAGTGTATAATGTGGAAGAAATAATTCCTCTCATATTACGTGGAAAATACGTCATAATTAACATTGCAATCAGGCATCCCTAAACTGACTGTATTTACTGTTTTTCACACAATATCAATCGCATCAGAAAACTTGAAAATTTCATTGCCCTAGAGCAGGAATTAAACCGGCATCTCCCGATTGCTGTTCAAGTGTGCTAACTGTTACACCAACCAGGACGAGATGTCGGACTGCTGTGTTAATTATCATGACATATTTTTCATGTATTATGAGAGGAATATTTCTTTCACATTATATATCAAACTTCTTTCTTGACATATTTTAAAATATACATATAAAAAAAATGGCCAATTTAACTTTCATTACATTCCTTAAAACAACTCAGCAATTTAACTTATAATCCTAAATCTAGAAATAAAATCAGATAATAAATCATAAAAGATGTTACTTCACTAACAATTCAAAACTATGGAGTTCATTCGTATAGAGGATAGCTACACTATATTTCCACGGCAAATGCACATTTTCAGAAAATTAGCTGAATACAAGAAAACAGAAAACAAGAAAAATATGACATCAAATTCTTAGGTGTAAACATGCCTTTTTAATCCTTTCCAACACGAAAAAAAAATTTTAAAGCAGAATTTCAGCAAAAGAAAAAATCACCAAAAAAGAATATGACTTGGTAATAATAGATTTTATGGCTATTTCTAAACTTGATACAATATAAATTTCAATAAATTATGGGTTCTGAGGAAGAGTAGGGATGCTACCCGAAAATTTAACTGTAAATAATTTCCTTTATTCCTGTGTAAAACCATAATCTTGTAAATTTTAAAGAATATGACTTTGTGCCCCTAGTGAAAAAAACTGCACATTACTTGAAATGCACAATGTGTGCAATGTTCTTATGTTCTTTACAGTGAATGGAACCATTAAAAAATAAAATAATATTCAACCATATTTTTAGAATTGGTAAAACACCCACAAGTATTATAGAAATAGTTATTTATGCCCACTGGCAGCAAAAATGTGCATCGTACAAAATCACAAACTTCACACAAAATTTTCCTCATACTGGAAGATATCAAAGGCAAAAAGAATTTCAAATTGAACAGTCAGAATAAGAGATGGGTGAAAAATATTATTCAGGCGAAGACCATCCTATCAAGAAAGGATTTTTTTAAGGGATTTTTAGAATCAGAGATACTCTTTCATATATTGGGTTGTCTAAAAAGTCATGACGTATTTTGGCACCCGATGGCGGTTGGGCGGTTTTGGAAGTACTAGAGGCATGCGCAGCTCTGTTATCGCTATGGCATTCGACAAGGTGCCAGTTCTAGCTGCAGTCTAAAAGGAATAGTCACCGATTTGGTTGATTTGCGGAGATTTGACATCAAGTTGAAGATGGAAAACCAAACTGTGCATTTTCGCCATATTTTACTGTTTTACTTCCGTAAAGGGAAGAACGCGCGTCAAGCTTGTGAAAAGTTGCGTAAAGTGTACGGTGATAATGCTCTACAAGAACGTCAGTGTCAGCGGTGGTTCGCAAAATTCCGTGCTGGTGATTTTGACCTCAACGATGTTCCTCGGTCCAGGAGGCCCACCGAGGATGATGACGACCAATGGAAGTGGTTCCGCTCCTATGTCCTGACCTTTGACCCCATTTCACCCATTTTCAATAGGGTTTGTCCCCAGGTGGTCCCCTACCACATACTAAAATTTCATCGAAATCGAACCTTTATCACGTTAGTTATGACGCATAAGAGCAGTGGAATGGATCCCACACCTATGTCCTGACCTTAGACCCCATTTCGTTCACTTTCGATTGGGCTCCTTCCCAGGTGGTCCCCTACCACATACTAAAATTTCATCGAAATCGAACGATTGTTACACGAGTTATCATGCGGACGGACATATGCACACAATGCGATGAGGCAGATGGGAATCGCGACCATCTGCTCGAAAGAGTGCGACGTCATAAAACTTTAATAGGATCAACACACAACGCGTGACCGCGCCAACATCTCAGTCGGGTGATTATGATGTCATAAGTTTCTAAGCACGGGTAACATTAATGAGATGAAGTTATGACACTAAAAATGTGGTAATTCGGGGTGGTTATTTAACCCATTAAATGGATTTTCCTAAAGTCGAGATCAAGCTAAATCAATTTCTAGTACCAGAAAACGGTAGGTTAACGACTTTCATCAAAATCCTTAGAGCCGTTTTCAAAATAAAAGTTTCATAGATACAAGAATTGCTCCTTTAAGGTGGGCTTCAAGTAATTTTGCTTCCTATACTTCCAGTGGAAAAACTTCAGTACACATTTTCTTCACAATTAATGCGTTCCCAAGGATGAAAATTTGAACATCGATTAAAATAGCTACATTTCATAACTTGGAATACTTAATAATTTCTAAAACATAACCATAATTATGCAATCCAACATTTATTTGTCTTCTGACGTCATCAAAGCACAGGTCGCGCCATCTTTTTTCTGGTTTCAACACCACCAAAGTAAACGTTATTGTTTTTTAATATAATTATGGTTATGTTTTAGAAAATGTTAAGTATTCCAAGTTATAATACGAAGTTATTTTAATCGATGCAAATTTCCATTCTTGGGAACACACTAATTGTGAAGGAAATGTGTACAAAAATTTTACCATTGGAAGCATAGGAAGCAAAATTACTTGACGTCCACCTTAATAGTACGAGATAAGGGCAATGGAATGGATCTTGATCCTATGTCCTGACCTTTGACCCCATTTGTCCCATTTTCAATAAGGTTCCTCCCCAGGTGGTCCCCTACCACATACTAAATTTTCACTGAAATCGAACCATTTTTACGCACGTTATGACGCATAAGGGCAATGGAATGCATCCCGCTCTTATGTCCTGACCTTTGACCCCACTTCACCCATTTTCAATAGGGTTCGTCCCCAGGCGGTCCCCTACCACATACTAAACTTTCATTGAAATCGAACCATATTTCCGCAAGTTATGAAGCATAAGGGCAATGGAATTGATCCCGCTCCTATTTCGTGACCTTTAACCCAATTTGTCCCATTTTCAATAGGGTTCGTCTTCTACCACATACTAAAATTTCATCGAAATCGAACCATTTTTATGTAAGTTATCGTGCCGACAGACGGATGGACGGAAAAAGCTGGAGCATATACGCTTCTTCAACCTACGGTTGGAAAGCGTAAAAAAATTAAATAAATGAGCGACACCAATTGGCAAATTATGCTCAACTAAAGACGAAGTGAACAAACATTTTGCACAAATCGCATGCAGTTCATTAAAACTTTTTACAAAGGAAGTTAATTTTGTATATTTTTTTTTTCCCATGCAGCCAACATTAGATTTGTGCTGGGCACTAGAAATATGATTAGTAATATCGTTCCTTCCAACACGCGAAAACGCTGAAAATTACATGACATGCAATGCAAAATGCATATTTTTCATTTTTTGAAGATTTTGCAATACACTGGAATTCCGCAGAATATGCATCACAGAATGTTTGATAGTACTTCCCCCCCCTTTCATGTTGCTGCTCATAGTGAATCACTAATACTTAATTTATTGACACTTGAAAAAAAATGCAAGTAAAACTGCTGTAGTAAAGCAGTAACAGCTTAAAGAGATGCAATTTGCAGAGGAAAAAAATAGTACCCCAACATATTAATTTCGTTGAACCAAGCCAAGACCTTTTTATGCACGTTATCCAGCGACGAGCAAAAAAAAGCAGTTGAAAAGCGTAGGAAACTTACTGACTAATGGACCAGCAAAATAAATCATTGCTGGAGAAGCACAGGCTCGAATGAACATTGGACTTTTCTTTTTTTTTTCCAACTTCCTTTTACAGTAGCATTCTTTTGTTAGGTCAAATTTATTGCCACACAAGAAATTACGAAACCATGTCTAATGGATTTTTAATTTCACAAAACTGGCAGCTTTTGCTTAATTTTGTCATGTTGGGTATCGATCTGGGCCTAAAAATTCCACAGATTTAAAATCCGTTTGAATTTTTTTCTACGATAACTGCGTTCTAAAATAGCATTTCGAACTGGGAGTGCTGGAATGCAAGACACACCCATGCTGACCTCTGAGAAGCTGCGACCCCGGGGATGAACAATGAGTTATTTGAAAAGAAGAAAGGGGGGGCAGCGAGAGAGAGAACGTGATTGTAACCTTACGTTATGCAGCTGCATACATAGACTGGTGGGAATTGTCACCAGCGTTGTGCCCCCTGCACAGGGGAAGGTACGATCCATCCAAAAGTCCACGTGTAAGCAGAAAACAGTGCTGCTCGCACTTTCTCTTCACAGCGGAAATAAGGAGAATTATTTTTTCTTTTTAATCAACTTGTGTTAAGGATTTTTTGAAGTGGAATAAATATTTTTTTTTTTTTTGCTCTTGAAATGGGGAGAAAAAAATAGGGATTTTTGGTATGAGAATGAAAAATCGGAAGAAATCACTTTCCGATCGGAATATCGGAAAGACGCCCCAAAATCGAAAGCTTTCCGGGTAAATTGGAAGGATTGGCAGCTATACAGAAGCCACTTTTACAAAGAATTCAGAAACAAAAGCGGGTTTTATGCAATTTGTTGGGTTGGGGAAGAGGGACAGGAACTTGCTGAAATAAATGGAGTCAAAAATATTCTGACAGCAAAAAAATAAAGAAGTTAACCTCATTACATGGGGTATCCAAATTTCATTATCTGTTGTGATTGATTTAATAGCCCCGATGTTGCCTTATTAAATGACATGGCAGTTTCCACTGTTCAAGTGCTCT
Organism: Macrothele yani; assembly: GCA_039090855.1. Lineage (NCBI taxonomy): Eukaryota > Metazoa > Arthropoda > Arachnida > Araneae > Macrothelidae > Macrothele > Macrothele yani. The sequence continues at coordinate 4,475,489 of CM077012.1, forward strand.
TCTCCTCTTTCTGCCCTTTCTCAACAGGGATAGAGGAGAGGAGTTTGGTGGCCAAGATATCAGTGATGTTTCTAGGTAACTCATTTCCTCAAGTCCATTTCAGTAGTCCAAAGGCACAGTAAGCCACTAGTGATACATTTAACACCTTCACACAAACATACTATAAAGACATTGCATTTATTCTAGTTTCTAGCTCAAGCACAAAGAAGAGAACCCACATTGCCCACAATATATGGCAGGGACCTTATCTAAAAATATAAGAAGAAAAATTATCACCTTTATGTCTGGGAACAAAAACCTCATTTTCCCCAAAAGTTATTAAAACCAGTATTTTCAAATTCCATATTCACTGTGTTTTCTAAGACTGTAACTTCACAAATATGCAGTGCATAATATCCAAATTTCGCATTGTGAGAGCATCCATTTCGGGAAGCTTGATTTATTTCTTTAGTTGTTCTCAATTTTTAACTACGGTCGATTGTTGTTTCAAAATTTTTTGAAGAAAAACATTAGAGGATTTGAATAGCAGAGTTGAAGTATGGTAATAAGGGAATCAAAGATGAAATAGTTAAATTTTAAATAATTGCTCGGCAAATGTGAATGGTAAAGAACTTGTCGACTTGTGTTTATGCAATTCTTGATAGCATATATTTGATAGTATGATTTCTTCTAGTATAAAGAAGAGTCTAGAATAAAATGGTATAGTCTTAGCCTTTGGTAATACAACGGATTCAGGTTGGTTCGGCAGGAATGTACACACAGGCGCATGGTGTACTGTTTTCGATCTGGGCAGCATGTAAAAGTTATAGCAGTCTATGTTCCAATAGAACTTCTAATTCAGAAGAGGTTGATTACTATTAGCAGGACTTAGGCAGGGTGGCTAATGCTAGACAGAGATTAAGGAGTTATTTTTGCAGATTTACACAGCTAAGATGGCAAAGGGGAATAAGACAAAATAGATAAAATTGGAAAAAGTGCCTGGCAAATGTACATTGCAAAAGACACACCAACTTGAATTAAGGCAATGAACTCATAAAACTAAAAAAAAAATCTTTAGGAAGAAAGACATTCAAAAGTTTACTTTTTGAGAGAAGGCTAAAAATAGGAAGAATATAACCAATTATGTCATACTAGAAATGTCTTGATAAAAAAAAAATGACTACCAAGTCTTGAATTTTTGTAAGTTTTGAAATAAGCATTGATCAAAGTTTAGCAGAATTTATACTCTTTGAGACCTGTAATATAATTAAGAAACCAGTGAAATCTTAAGGAACATTAGGGTTCACAGGCTGAATAATGTCGACGTGAGCCTCTATTTCTTGAAGCAAGGTGCAGAAGATTATTTAAAAACACAACCTCATCCAGGATGAGTGGCGTATGAATAAATAAGTTACTGTGTTTACAAGGCAAGAATATGGTATGAGAATATGTAAAGGCAGTTAAAGCAGAACCCTTTAGTGGACAACAAAAGTGAATGCAGCTGTAAAGGAAAAGAAAGCAGTTCAGTTTACATGCACTACATAAGCTGTAGATCATAGACAAATACTAAGATTGTACACGTATTATACTACAGGCCAGATAGTATGTTAGGAAGGCATTTAAGTTTTTGAAATTATGTGTAAAAGACCTTCCAAAATGGCCAAAACATGTTCCGGAGTCTTTAAAAGCATACGAGCGAAGTCTATAACTCAGGTTCACTTGACAAGGCAGGAAAGCTTCTTCTTATAGTAGACAAGCTAATACTGAATAGATACAGCAAATATTTTGAAGACCTGTTAAATGAAAATGCAGAGAGGCTGGATGACCACAACTGTTCATAAAAGGATGCTATTCTTTCCATGAAATATGGTAAAGCTGCAGCTTATGATGAAATTAATCAGGAACTCGTTAAGCACAGTAGAATGACAGGTGACTTTTAATTGCATGGAATTGTTAAAATGGCACATGAAGGGACTAACAGAATTCAGTAATTGTGGTAATATATTGGATTGTCAGGAGCTCGTTTTAGCTACACGAAGATGGAGTGCCAAATAGACAGAAATGAGCATTTTTGACACCTGCTTTTCTTTGCTTTCAATCAAGGTTCCAAAGCTGCTTGAGACATTTGTGTTGTGTACGGAGAAGGTGCCATTACTGACAGAATTGCGCAGAAATGGTATTCACGCTTCAAGAAGGGGGAAATTCGACCTCACAGACTCTCTGCACTGCGGCAGACCTGTTCAGTGAGGATGGATTGAATGAGCTCATCCACGAGGATCCATGTCAATCCACTACGGAATTGGCCCAGCAGCTGGGATGCTCTCATGATGCAGTCACCTTCACTTGATCGGTAAGGTCCAAAAACTCGGTGCATGGGTGCTACATTCTCTGAACGCAAGAGACAAACTCCAGCACTCCACTATCGCGACCAGTTTGCTTGCTCGCCACCAGACTACTCGTGGACACAAACAGAAATTTCTTAACCGCATTGTCACCGGCGATGAAAAATATGGTCTCTATGTCAATATGAAGCAGAGGAAAGAATGGCCGAGTCCTCACAAGCAAGCAACACCTTGAGCCAAGGCCGGGCTGCATCCACGCAAGACCATGATCTGTGTTTGGCGAGATTGGGAAGGTGTAATTCACTACAAATTGCTTGAAAAGAACACCATGATCAATGCACATTTTTACGTTCTGCAAATGCACCAGCTCAATGAGGCAATTCAGCTGAAACTGCCCAACCGATGGCACAGTGTGTTTCTTCAACACAATGCTCCCACCATATTCTCCTGATCTAGCACCTTCAGATTAACACATTTTTCCAGTCGCTCTCCAACAGTCTGTGAGGTGTATCGTTTAGGAACGACGTCGAGCTGAAACGGTGGCTTGATTACTTCTTCGTGTCAAAGTCCAGGGATTTCTACCGTCGAGGCATTGACAACCTAGTGGAACATTGGCAAGAGGTCATGAACAATAAAGGAGAATATATAAAAATAAGGATTCCGATGATTGAAAAAAAAACGAATGAACTTATCTGACAAAACAATACAAGAAATGAAGCAGTAACAATTGTAACAATCATCATGTTATATTTTTAATAGGTGTTCCTTACAAACTTTACCATTGTCTATTGAGTATGAAGCTTATCAGGGTAGTGGATCTGAATGAATGCCAATATCACTTCATAAAAAACAAGAGTTCCCAGAATAATACATTTGTACTCACACAGCTTTCTGAAAAGCAAAAAGGTGAATGAAGATTTATGTATGATTTTTAATAACAATTTGAAAAGGCTTTTGACAGAGTACTTTCGAGAACACTGTTCAGTTTGTCGTCAGTTGTGGACTAAAAAGGCCTAGCATTCACTACAACTCATTATACCACGACTTTTGCAATATTAAGAATGGAAAGAAAACCACTGTCTTTAAATACATGAAACACGAAGAAGGTATTATATATATTAAATAAATATATTCCTACTTTGCAACATAACATTAAGACTTGAACTAAGATCTCAATGAAAAAAACTGCATGACTTGGAATTGTATCACTTAAAGTCTGATTTTTTAGTCCTCAGCACACCAAGTTCATGCTGTTTCACCGCATTACTCAAATACTAGTCTACAGACAGTAGTCAATAAACATGCCACAGCAATGGTTTTAATTTTTCTTAATAGAAATCTGAAGATGGTCATGGGTGACTTTCCACAGTGGAAAACAATCATCACAAAACTGTAGTTCAAATCTGCAATTAAAGGTGCAAAAACTTAAAAAGAAGCTCTTTTATTACATAAATAGCCTACCGGGTATAGACAGAAAGTATATTTATTCCATAGATAGAAAGTATCATAGATAGAGAGTATCTACTGGGAAAGTCAGGAAGCATAATATAAAAAGTTTTTAAAATCACAACTAATGCTCAAAAATCGGTTCTTTGTTGCTCAAAAACAGAAAAAAATTACCTATTTTTAGACAGAACTATAAAGTGATCAAAAATGGATTTTTTACTGCACCTGATGGCAATGAGCCTGTCTTAACCACAATAAATCACCCAGAGGTACTGTATATGACCTTATGAGAGTTACTTATTCGTTAAACTCATCAAGTACTTCTATAACGTGGTACATAGGTTTTAGGTATTATGACATGATCTGTCAAACTTTCTGTTCATCACGTTTTATTATTTGACCTTTGTTGGAAGAGCCACACAAGTTTTTTGGTTAGTTCTTATTACTCTTGTGTTAATGTTGCAAATAAAGAAATGTATTTACCTTGAGTCTTGCTTCTTGTTGTTTTTAATTTTTTTCTTCTATGTCATCAAATTGTCGAGATATTATACATTTTCATTGAAGGGCACATTTTCAGTATGTACATTAAATTACATGAGAAAAAATATAGAGCATTTATAATGAATAGTGTCTCGTCATATTCGTTTCTTGCAAAGAGACCAGAGTTAAAAACTTATTGTAATTAAAAAAACACCTCGTAATTGCACCGTCTCATCAGTCGACGATGTGGTAAAGTGCAGTCTGTTCTCTCAAAGATACTTCACAGAACATACATTTAGCCGTCAATAAATAAAATTTCTTTACAGTTAAAACAAAAGTTAAGGGGTCTCTTCATTAAAATATGTACCATGAGAAGAGCGCAATGAATCATAAAAAATATTTTAATTTACAGTCACTATCGTCAGCTGCACACATAGGCATGCCATTGTTGAGCCGATATTCATAGTTATTGTAAACTGTCGAGCCTGGTAGTCTTTCAAAATTTCGTCTTTCATATTATACCAAAGTCTTGCTGGTTAAAAGTTTGTATTAAGAAGAGAAAGTTAAAATGCTAGTTTTTACCTTGCAACACTTTCTATCTGAAGAAACCAATGATTTGGAATACCAAGTACAGCGCAGTTTCAAGCCTCGGGTGTATGTATGTACGTGTTACCCTTGAGCCTCTATTGCGTAGTTATCTCTGTACAAAACTGAAATCCTGCGAGCGTCGAATTTCGTCCCAAGTGTTCTCTGCAAATTTAACAATACGAAAGACTCTCCATTTCAATATATGATACACAGACTCGTACATCTCTCCACCTCAATGCAATCGTTGGATATCAGCTCTTGCTAACTTAGGCTTACGCATAGGACGTGTTTCTCCATGTGACAACCACGGCATCTTCAGCTAAACAGATGTCATTCCTTGTCGGTCTAACACAAACTCGATAGATGTACTCCTCCGCAGAGAGTTCAGTCCATTCCCCTGTTCTGTGCTTCCACCTGTTGCTGGTTTTCGTAAGTAGATTCCTTATTATACTTCTGTTTGATATTCTTATGTTTATTTTTAGTTTTATGAGTTAATTTCTTTTCTGTTACTATTATATTTTTCCATGGATCTGGTATTATTATTATTGGGTGGTTGTTATTGCAATTTTCAGTTTTTTCAATGAGTATAGCTTCTGATGTTAATATGGATTTCCATGTTTTTTTGTTGAGCCAAAAGTTGTATTTTTCCCACAGCGGTATAGCTTGATTTTCTAAACAAAATTCTATTAATGAGATTTATTTTTGTTCCAACTGAAAGATGTTCTATCTATTTCTTTTCTGTTCCAATTTGAAAGATGTTCCATCCTTCGTACTTTAATATTCCTTTTTGTACTTCCTATGTATTGTGATATTATTTTATTATTTTGATCAACTATTGGAATGGAGTAAACTTCAGCCTTCTTCAGAACTGAGAAACTTTTTCCTTTTCAACTGAGAATACATTCAAGATGAACTCAATTGGATAAAAAATTTAGCTACAAATTTCAGATACTCAATAAAAATTATTGATAACTTAATTGAAGAACGTATTACAAAAAACAATAGTAATTTACGAACAACAAATAAAAATAAATATAGATATTATGGATCACTGCCATATATACCAGAAGTTAATAATATTCTGAAAAAAAACATGTTTAAAAAATAATCTGAACTTTGGCACCCATGTACAAGATATTACAACTTTATTAACAATGAAAGGAAAAAGTTGCTCAATTCTGAAGAAGGCTGGAGTTTACTCCATTCCAATAGTTGATCAAAATAATAAAATAATATCACAAATGCATAGGAAGTACAAAAAGGAATATTAAAGTACGGATGATGGAACATCTTTCAAATTGGAACAAAAAAGAAATAAAAACCTCATTAATAGAATTTTGTTTAGAAAATCAAGACTCAAGGTAAATACATTTCTTTATTTGCAACATTAACACAAGAGTAATAATAACTAACCAAAAAAACTTGTGTGGCACTTCCAACAAAGGTCAAATAAAACGTGATGGACAGAAAGTTTGACAGATCATGTCATAATACCAAAAAACCCAGAGGTAATGTTCACTGTTCTGTGGTCTGCAGCTTATGCAATTCACTACTGTATCCTGTCCCAGAAAGTTGGGAAAGCCATCACAGTAAAGAAATGTACAAGTGGCTGCAATCAGTTGGGTAATATTTATCAAACTTAAAAAAAAAAAAAAAAAAAAAAATACTTTTCATTGTTGGCATATATTGTAGATGCCATACATTTTACCATTTGCATTTGAGCGGGACAAAGAAGTTTCAAGCAAATGAAGATGTAGCTTAGGAATCCAAACAACTTTCCAAATGTTCAAAAATATGGCACTGGCCATCCAGGCGTTTTGGCAATAAACTGAGAGGGTTTCGTGACGTGACCTAGAGAGCAAGGTAGGTTTCCAGCCATGGCGAAAATGACACGCTTACGGTTTTTTTTTTTTTTTTTCAATCTTTAGCCACCTCAACAACATGAAAGAAATGGACAAAGTCTTTTAAAGGGGCTTAAGTTTTACTTCTGCTGCTAAGCCCTCCTAGTACCTACAAGATTTTTGATTATTTAAACTGATGAGCCACGCCTTATTTCTAATTTTGATAATCAGAGGTGAGAAGTAACAATACATTATCCTGACATTCCCCTTTACCCTTAACCTTTCTGACTTTGCAAGGCACACTAATTAGGGAAACTTCACAGCAGTTTAATATTAGTCTTTTATCTCTCCTTTCTTAATACAAATTGGCACTACCATTGACATCTGCCAGACACCACACAATAAACCAGTTTTCCATGCCAAGTGAATAATTCTGTGCTACCAAAATAATGCCTGCTATTCCACTATATTTTGCCAATTCTTGAGCAGGTTTCATAAAAAGATGCTGTTCTAACACTCCTCAGGAATTCAACATCGTTTTCTATCTCATGGACACTAATGGGTATCCATTCCTTGTGCTCATCGCTTAAATTGAAATCATCATCCACTATCTGTCTACTTGTCCGAAGACTTTCATTTTAAATAAATGTTACTCTGAAGTGAAATATTAAGTGCACAAGTTGCATAGAAGCTGGGTATTAATTTTGCAAGAAACAAATATTTACCTTTGATCACAACTGGAAACAGTATAGGAGTAAATGAAATCTGATCAAAAACTGCATGTAAATAAAAACAAAACAAATATAATCAACCCACAGATAACTGATAGCAAACTGCAGTTTAAAATCTTATGGATTTAAAAACAAAAAATAAAATTGATAAATGAACCAATTCACTTACTAAACTACAACTTACAGTGTCAAAATGCCGAGACAACTTCTCAATTCTGTTTTCAACATAATTGGCCATAGTATTTTCTCTTTTCAAGCACATACGTTCCTCATCAGTGCAAGGCAAACATCTAGATTCAGGAGGTTCTCTGTTACAATGGCCAACAACTGCACATGAAAGAAAAACAAAATATTAGTAACACTATGGAAATTAGTTGATGTTTAATTTCTTAAGCACATAGCAATCACATACAATAGTTATTTTTATCATGCAGATGCCACTCTCAACTGCAATTCATGCACTTACTTCCCAGGAAATTTGTAAATTGTGTCATCCAAGAAAAGAAAATGAACCCACATTTCCCAATTTCAATCCAAGTATTTTACCATTATGCAGTGATGGAAAGTTGCAAAATCATTTTTGGAGCAGCAAAACACATTTTTGGAGCAGGCAAAATACATTTTTGGGCAGCAAAATGCATTTTTGGAGCAGTAAAATCTGTTTTAGGAGCAGGTGAAATACATTTTTGGAGCAACAAAATGCATTTTGGGAGCAGATAAAATACATTTTTGGTGTAAGAAAACATTTCTTCAGAGCAGGTAAAATATTAGAAGATACAACAAACTCTTAAGCAAAAAACGTTTTGGAACTAGAAGCACCCTACTCAAATTTAAAACATCTTGCACTGAAATTCAAACACACACACAAATATTTTAGTTTTCAAATAAATCAAAAAAATTGTAACCATAGTAGGAATCTATTATTAATCATTTATTTCACAAAAAATGTTTAATTTTTTAATTGTTTGCTGCTTTTCTCAATATTTAATTGTTCACTTCTATTTTTTTTTTCTAATTTTTTAAGATTTAGTTTGCATCTTTTAATAGTACCTGTCCACTTTCTATTGGATTTATGTCTCTCTTTTTTTATGTCACATTCAATGTTCATCTCAGCATTATTTAACATTTTCTGAGAGGAATCCAACTGCAGCAAAAGTTCAAGCTTCTTCTTGTTTCAAATCACCACGTGAACATTCAATTTGTTCTTCTCTTTTTCACTTATTTTGCTGCATTTTTCCAGCACTAATCCACTCTTTATATTTTTTCCAGGATTCTTTATAAGCTGTCAAAAGTCTTTTGGTTACATTAATTTTACTCACATCTCTATTTAGTCTCACAACATGATCTTTGTTAGGCGTGATGTGGAGAGCAAGAAGCACAATCATTGCAGTCATCATGAGCTACACTAAAATCGCAGCCACATGGTTTACGAAACATGAGTTGGCAAAACTTTAAGACGCTTTATAAAAAGGCCATTCTTTACATTATACATATATCAGATAGACTTGACAATAAGTTTTATCTGACTTCTTTTTGTTGTCACAGCTGTTTCACTGCCACGTTTAATTTCGTTTTAATCTAAATTAACCCTTTCCACTCGAATAACTTTTTACCCATACTCACCCAGCACTATTTTTTCCCTGCAGTAGAGGTCACAACTTAGCAGTGAAAGCTCAGCTTTGGCCCGCCAGCCCCAACATACGAGCTATAGAGGCATCATTGGCGTGGCGGGTGATACCAGACTTATTTGGCGAAAAAAAAACCAACAGAAATGTCTCGCGGGTGTTGACATGCGAGCTATAGAGGCATCATCGACATGGAGGGTGACACCCAAGATATTCGGCGAAAAAGAAATGTCTCGCCAGCCCCGACATATGAGCTACAGAGGCGCCATAGGTGTGGCGGGTGACACCATACATGCGAGCTATTCGTCGAAAAAGAAATGTCTCACGAGCGCCTGCATGTGAGCTATAGAGGCGTCATCGGCATGGAGGGTGACCCACCCAACACGCGAAATATTCAGAGAAAAAGAAATGTCTCGCAAGCTCTGACATACGAGCTACAGAGGCGTCATCAGAGTGGCAGGTGACACCCGACCAATTCGGAGAAAAATAAATGTCTCACGAGCGTCGCCATGCGAGTCATAGAGGCATCATCAGGATAGAGAGTGACACCCGAGATATTCGGCAAAAAAAATGTCTCGCAAACCCCGACACACCAGCTACAGAGGCGTCATAGGCGTAATGAATTACACCCGACACGCGAACTATAGAGGCATCATCCGCATGGAGGGTGACACCCGACATATTCGGTGAAAACGAAATGCCTCGCAAGCCCCGAGAGCTGTAGAGACATCATAGGCGAGGTGGATGACACCCGTCCTATAGAGGCGTCATGGCATGGAGTGCGACAACCAAGATGTTCAACGAAAAAGAAATGTCCCGCAAGCCCGATATACGAGCTACAGAGACGTGGCGAGTGACACCCGATCTATTCGACGAAAAAGAAATGTCTCGCGAGCTATAGAGGAGTTCTGTTCAGCAATTTCGTAATGTCGGGTGTCACCCAACAGTCGAGTGGAAAGGGTTAAAATGTTTGCACCAAAATTTTCACAAGCACACAGCCACATGAAATCAGCATAAAGAGTTCGCAAAAGGAGCTCAGCTCCCTCTCACACGGCTTTCAAATGGCTGTACGGGGAATCACGTGACAGCGTAAGAGAAGAAGCTCCGCCTCCGTTGGTGGGGGAAGTCAGAACATTAAAGGTGTATAAAGGACTATCTGTAAAAGTGCGTTTTTTCTACCAAATACGGTAAAAAATAGAAAATTGCGTTCAGACATCTTCTTGCGTGGGCTTTTCTGTAGATTTTTGGGTGACCTGTAAAACCCTAAAATGGAGTGAAATTCCATACAAACTATGAAAAATTCGTAAAAGTTAGCATCTCTGAATACCTATGAATCCTTTAGAAACAGAACCATCGTATCCTGCCACGGGAGAGCCATTTTCAGTCGTCATCCACGTCAACGAAACAGCTAACGACTGACCTTATGCTATATTTATGTAACAGCGCACCTCGCCCGGAACGATATATCTGCGCCATCCCAAAGAGCAGGGAACAACATAAAAACAATCTTAATTGCACAACACTCCGAAAGACCACCAAACCATCTGTAAACAATCTTTATCAGGATTTCATAACATACAGCAACGTTTCTATTACAAACCTCGTGATTACAACAAAACTTCTCCATAAGCTCTACCTACATTGCACCTATTCCTCACTTATGCCTAAAAAACAACGAATTAGAAGGTAGGTGAAAAACATTCTGAAATGTTTGGATTGGCAGTATGTGTTGATTAAGCGCCGTTTTATGTTAAACCAAATTATGCATTGACCTTAAAAAAACGTCATTTGATTCGCCGTTTAAAACGGCATTTTTTTGCTTTGAAAACATTTTTTTCACACGGCAGTTTTTGCTGTGTATTGTGGTTTCGGCGCAGTTAGGTGCAAATATTACATTTTTTCGTAATTTGTAGCAGTTTGGCGCAAGATAATGAAATTGGCACAGTTCAACACCAACTTTCCATCATTGCATTATGCTACTCAGAACAATGTATTTCTAAGAAACTGCACTGAATGCTATAATGCTGACATACTCAGAAGGAAAGTAAGGCATTCAATTCCTACTACAGGGCAATACAATTTTCATGTTTTATGATGAGTTCACTACACTAATGATACAAAAGGATGGTATTTCCTGGGTTAAAATAGAAAAAATAGCAATAACAATATTAGAGCTGAACTATAATGTAGTCCATCAAAATGTGATATTTAGTATAGTCCGTTCACTTTAACTTGGCAGTTGGAAAGGATTCACTTTACCAGTTTTAGGGGAGCTTTGTATCGTAAGCAGCGTGCTTACAACTAATCGCCTCCAACCCTTTTGGAGCAGGGCAGTAAACAATGACGATACGGGGTGAATGGGGGAGTGTTGGTGGTCCCTCCTAATGTTGATTTCCTGTGGTGTTTAGAGCTTCTCCTTCAATGGTCTTTGTGGGAGGGAAAAGAATAAGGGATTCTTGAACATCACAAAAATACCCTTTCCAATTTCTGTTACTGATTTCTCAAGCTGCAAGCAAGAGATCTTTACTCACGGTTTCTTTTCTTTCTTTTTTTTTTTTTTTTTTTTTTTTTTTTGTTTATCTTTGTTTTTTGTGATACTGTTAATATTATTGCTCACAACTATGGCACTCAACACACTGAAAGCTGGAAAAGTCCTGAAAAGCCAAGCTAGGGAAATTATTGGGAATGTAATAATGTTCATGGACGAAGAAAAACGAAATGGAGTACCGAAAGCAGATGTCAAAAAATCCAATGAACGTGTTTCGGAGGCTACAGGAGTTTCACTGAGAACTGTTTACAGAATTCGGAAACAGGATGCTACAAACAAGGTTTTGTCAACTCCTGGTAAAAGACGAAACAAGAAAGTGCCAAAGCGCGAAATAGATGATTTTGACAAATGCGTTGTGCGCAGAATGGTACATCACATGTATGAAAAAAGGAATTCCCTACTCTTCAGTCTTTATTAATCAAATTATGTGACAGTATTGATTTTGACGGAGCTAAGACTACATTGAGTAAAATACTAGATGATTTGGGTTTCAAATATAAGCGATGGAATGTTCGAAAGTTTTTAATAGAGAAACCCGACATTGTAGCGAAACGTAAGCATTTCTTAAAGGAGTTAAAGCGTAATGAAAATCTACCTGTTCCAAAAGCTGTTGTTTATCAAGATGAGACATGGCTTCCAACATCTCATGTTTGTCCTAAAAGATGGCAAGACACAAGTTGTGAAAAGCCAACTGGACTCCAAGTTCCTTCATCGGAAGGAAGCAGATTTATAATTTGCCATGCCAGAACAAAGGATGGTTTTAAACAGGGGCTTCACTTTTATTTCGTTCGAAGACAAAATGCGGTGATTACCATGATGAAATGAATTCCGAAAACTTTAGAAAATGGTTTGAAAGCCAGCTGCTTCCGAATTTACCACCAAATTCAATAATCGTCATGGACAATGCACCATATCACTGCATGCTTGCTGAAAAACTACCCACAACTAACTGGAAGAAGGCTGAAATACAAGCATGGCTTCAGCGACATAACATTGATTTTGCACTTGATATGCTTAAAGCGGAATTACTTCAGATTGTCCGTCGCACCAGACCACAGAAAAAATTTATCATTGATGAAATACCAGCACCTCATGGACATCAAGTATTAAGACTTCCACCTTATCACTGTGACTTGAACCCCATTGAGTTGATTTGGGCTGATGGCAAAAACTATGTGGGTCGGCATAATGCCTCTTTCACCAAAGAAAGCATAGAAACTTTATGGAATAAAGCATTGAAAACCGTTACTCTGGAAAAATGGGAGGCCTGTGTGAGTCATGTCCAAACTTTAGCACAAAAATACTGGATTTCTGATGGCATCATGGATGAATTAGAGGAAAATGAGATTGAAAAATTTGTAATAAATATAGGAGAAGATACTGACAGCAGTGATGAAACTGAAGACATATCATCAGCCGATGAAGATTTTGATGTTGAGGGAATAATGCCTTTACCTGATTGAAATTGATTGTGCTTTGCTGTTGCTTCAAGGTAAGAGATACAGAGTCCTGTTTCAATAAAAGGAATATCCCTAACACACACGAAAAGGCATTGATTCCATGAAACGTTACCAGTTACGATGGAATGCCTCACTCATTTTTAGGCCGATGAGGACGGCAGAGTGGTTACTGTCTCGATGAATAGCGGAGTTACGTCGATTAAGATTTTCTGTGTGTATGTTTCATTGCCGTGCTCTCTTCAGAACAGCTTCTATGATCAGCTCCTTTACTTCTTCAGAGGGAGCTAGATTTTTCTGGTCAGAAGAATTTTAACTCATTTGTCGGTAACCATAACGACCTGCTGGGCACTCGTGGCCACAAAGATCCTGATAGCACGGTCTCTAAGGGCTTGATCAGGAATCAGCAGTTGAAGGACGTGTGCCGCTCGTATCTGCAGGTGCCGGGTTTTACCTGCGTAGGAATAACAAAGCTTCTATGATTGACATATGTTTCTTGTCTTCGATGCTTGAGTGGGTAACTGAGGCTGAGGTCTTCGAACAGATTTCGCAGCAGCTGCATATATTTTATCATAGTGTTGTCGTGATGGACATCTGTAGCACCAAAGGAAAGAGATGTGACACTCTGGCGCCTAAACACTTCCGTGTTGGAGGATGTCGAAGCACTGTTGAACATTGTTTCGGACCAAGTTCACCCATTCATAGCAACTGTTTTCCCCGCAGGCGACGGCCATTACCAGCAGGATAATGCACCATGCTACACAGCCAAAATCTTCAAGGAGTGGTTCGAGGAATATGCTGGTGACTTTCTGTTAATGCACTGGCCTGCAAATTCACCTGACATTAACGCAATAGGACATTTGCGGTTCGATTTGAAAAAGCGAGTTTATGCTAAAGCACCACCATCCCGAAATGTACGGTAACTGGAAGACCTACTTGTTGACAGTATGATAGGATATATCCCAGGATACCTATCGCCAGCTCATCGAATAGATACCTCGCCGCTGTTTTGTGGTATAAACGGGGTCTTACAACTTATTAGGCAGGTAGTCATAATGTAATGGCTCGTCGGTATATACATCATCACCATCGTAATCAACCATTATCAATCCACTGCTAGATTAAGGCCTCCCCAAGTTTCTTCCACAATGGTCTTTCTTGTGCCACTCTCCTCCATGTCACTCCCACATGCTTTCGAATTTCATTCACCCATCTCCGTGTGGTCTTCTTCTGGGCCGTTTTCTGTCTCTTGTAATCCATTCTACAATTTCGGCTGTCTATCGGTGGTCCGTTCTTCCAGCATATGTGCAGCCCGTTGCCATTTCAGGGATTTTACTTTGATCATGATTTATTCCACTCTTGTAACTTTCCTTTTCGATGAGTTCCTGCAGAGCATGATCCAGAAAGAAATGTTCTAAAAAGGCCTGTGGCCTTTTAGAACATTTCTGTCATTAGGTACATAACACCTAATGAAAAGGTGTTAAACACCTTTTCATTTTAGAAGACCTTTCATTAGGTGTCATAAAATGTTTACAAATGCGAAATATCTAGGTTGCAACTTAAAATTTTCTAAAAAGGCTCATGACAGTGTTTTTTATTTATTTTTATTTATTGTATTGGGGTTTAACGACCACCGTGAGCAACTCAGTGGGCTATAAGCAGTCGCCCTTCCCTAATTTAGGGCCACTGGTTCCACGGAATGGAGAGAACCAGCGCAGTAAGACCAGCACAACATCCATGCCTCACTGGATTCCAACCCGGACCCATCTCAGAGGTATGATCAGAAGCCATTGCTTAAACCACTGCAAAACCAGGGCGGCTGAAATCTTTTGATAGCTTATTTATTTCGTAGACATCTGTAATTGGGTGAAATTTTTATACATCAAAAATTTGTTTGAATCATGATATTTGGATCATATTTTATTTTGCCCACTATTTTGATATAATTTCAACAATGAACCCGGTGGGGGAAGGGTCAAAGCAGAATTGGACTGGTGTCCATTTTTCAACCATGCATTTTTACATTTTCTTGGTAACACTGATTCGTTTATCAAACGGGTGTAGGAAAAGTGGCCACAAAAAATTTAAGGGGCCGTATAAAAATTGCATTTTTGACCGCTTTGTGGACACGGCCCCAGAAGTTGGTTATCTGAATCATATAGTTTCCGTAATTTCGTCTTTTCTTAATTGCGATTATTAATGTAATTCTTTATAAAAAAATGTTTATGATCTTCAACTCAACAAAAGATTTCAGGATTTACAAACTGCAAGTCTGCAATTAATTATCTGGAGGCATGTCCTGCCCTCATGAAACCTGTCGGGGGAGGGGTAAACACCAAAAGTATAAAATATTAAAATATAAAGAATTTCTGGTCCAATCGGGAGATGTTCAGCATGTGCAACCTACATCTCAACAACAAACTCTCAAAAGACGTGCTGACTAAGAAAACCTGGGGGAAGGGGGGCTAAAATATAAAACAAAAACAAAGTATTTCTGGTTGTAAATCTCTCGATTGGACAAGAAATAAGAAATTCCTCATATTTTACACTTTGGGAATTACCCCCCCCCCCCACACACACACACACACACAGGTTTTCTGCTTCAGCACATGTTCGCAAAGAGTTTGTTCAGAGTAGTTTCTAAACGCTCAAAATCTCCTGATCTGATCAGAAATTCTTTGCATTTTACACGCGGTTCTTATCCCCTCCACACACACAGGTTTCCTGGTAGGCGCATGACCTCAGATAATTTGTTGAGTTTTAGCTTGTGAATGCGGAAAATCTCCCGATCGGACCAGAAATTCTGTATATTTCATATTTTAGGTTTTAAGACCCCCCGTAAGTTTCCTGGGTTTGCACATACCCGCAGAGAACTTGTACACGAAATTTGTTTATGCAGAACAATTTTATGGCACTGAAATTCCAATGTGCCCAGTTCTCCGTACCCGTTATGAAACATGAGACACACACTTCAATGTGGAGGGGATATTTATATGGCTTCCTCATCAATATCATATTTTTTGGGAAAGTTTTCTCCTTGGTATTTCTATTTGGTCACCCATAGTGAGATCCTAGATGTGCACTAATACTGAGGCCCAAAAATAATGGCCCAGCTGTGGACTCACTGTCTGCTTATAGAAATGGGCTCAGCGATAGTGTATATATACGATATATAACTACTGAAAACTTGTCGTTTAAATTGTATCACTGAGAGAACAAAAAGATACCACCCCCTCCCCACCCCCCGTGTTATCTGTAAATGCAATGACAGTACTCGACATTTGCCAGCGAATATAACAGCCTGCATTTTCTTATTAAAACCTAGCCGTGATTGTTTCCTTACTTGACCACATTTGGTTGAAACTTTTAATGTCAACCCCTGGGCTCCCACCCATCATGGGAATCGGATGCCATCTCACAAAACCATAGAGTATACCGAGCATGCAAAGTCTGCGGTATCCTTCGTGAAAAGTCTATTTAATGAGAAGCTTCTAAGCGCCACAGGAAGTCAACACTAGGAGGAACCCCAAACACTCCCTCCCCCTCCACCCCCCGTCGTCATTATTCAAAGTGTCTTTGGTCTGCTGGAAGCGATTAGTTCCTAAAAGGCATGCTGCTTACTCCCCTCAAACTGGTAAAATGAATCCTTCCCAACTGGCAAGTTAAAGTGAATGGACTATACTTACTTATGACCAATGCAGAATAAGAGAAATTAGGTCCACATTTTTTATATAATTGGCACTAAAACTTCATTCTGATCATGTTAAACAAGATTTGGGAAAAAAAGTCCGCACCATTTCGTACTGATGCAAGGTTCATTCACAGAAATATTACAAATGCAACCTGATCCCCCATGCAAAATATGCATAGTACGAATTAAGATTCAGAAGACAAAGTCATCCTAGTGATTCTACAAGAAAATGGAAAGGTGGAGACAAAGGGAGTGCACACTGCTTAGCTGAATTTAGAAGTTCAGTTTGTGCTGTATCATACATTTATAGGGAACTACAACACATTTACAATTTATAAAATGCCTATTTTCTTCCATATACACTTACTGTGTAAGTTCCCTGGATGTTATGTTTACTTAAACTCATATTATATAACATGGGTGGCCAAACTTGCTTAACGTAAGAGCCATGCATGATAAGCTTCAGATGTTTGAGTCGCAAGACATGATTAAATATTACACGTTTTTATTGTTATATGCACATAATATTTAATCATGTATGTAGCTTTCTAACTGTTAATCTGTATTAGTTTCAAAATTTTCAACGTATACATATATATACCAAACGTTTTCAAAATCCTGACTGATTACTGTTTTAACAATATGGAGTATATTTAATAATGTAATGAACTACAGAAACATCTACGAAAAATATAAAAATATAAATATTTGCATTTCATAGGCATTAAATGAGACTGCTAAAAATAAAAGGGATAAAAACAGATATTTTTAATGATATTTATTTGTCTTAGTAAATATCTGGTCATAACATGGAGGGAAATATGTAAACCAATAAAAATTATAGATATTTTAATCAGATACCACCTTACACAATTACAGTCTTATTTTTTATGACACAAAAAGACATAGCTACAGTTATTAGGCTATTTACTGCTAGTAGAGGTCTTGTGAGTCATTGAAAATTTGGCTGATACACTGTCAAGGCTGCATAAATTAGATTAGATCCCCATGTCAGTATTAAATTTGTTTGCCTGTGTAAGTCATAGATGCAATGCTTTATTCGAATATCACAGTTGTTTAGTTGTTTTATGAATTTGTTTTATTTCGTTGTGAAATAGTAAGTGCAGAACATTTATTTAGTAAACAGAAGTTAATAAAAACATGATAACCCCCCCCCCCCCAATAGTCTCTGTGGCCTAGAAGATGACTTCTCTGCCACATGCTACTTTATATCGCTGCATTGAACTGTTACATTAACAGCCAAAACTGGTCAGCTCCTAGATGAAAGGAAATTTCCTACATATCAGTTGAATGTGTTGCATAACTCAGAAATTTGATACACTATAAATTTCATTAAATTATGGGTTTTACACAGGAATAAAGGAAATTACTTACAGTTAAATTTTCGGGTAGTACCCCTAGCCTTCCTCAGGACTACACTGTAGTAGATGCAATCCTGTTACAAGAAGGAGTGGTCTACAACATAAAATGTGAGTGTGGTCTCAGCTATGTGGGAGAAACAGGCAGACAGCTTAAGACTAGATTAGCAGAACATAAAGCTGCAATTAAAAATTTAACCAACAAAGCAGGTTTGGACAGACATGTTCAAAATACAGGACATAACGTGCTTTGGGACTCTGTAGAAGTTCTGACACATCAACAGCATTTTTTCAAGAGAAAATTGTCAGGACTGGAAATTGAGAGATGAGGTACAACATTAAATGATGTGAAAGGTTGGAATTTAGCTAATGAATGGCAACACTTACTATAGTGTAGTCCTGAGGAAGGGTAGGGGTACTACCAGAAAATTTGACTAAGTAATTTTCTTTATTCCTGTGTAAAACATATAATTTAGTGAAATGTATAGTGTATGAAGTCTAGGAATAGCCATGACATCAGAAACTTGTGTAAACTGTTTTAGTTTTTGATGGAATATGTTAAACACGACACAATCTCTGAAACTTTTCATGTATAGGTTATTACTTATAATCATCAATATGCATCTTTAGGCTGATATCTTCTGGTAAATTGACTTTAACTGCTCAAACAATTACATGCTTTTACACATTCATTTTACATCCAAATATTGAAACTTTATGTAAGCATGTGTATGAATTGAAGACTTAATGCCTTTCTTTTTTTTTTGAAAAAAAGAAGCTTATGCACTCACCTCATGCACAACCTTAAATAAAGTTGAAGGATATTCACTTAAATGCATTGATTATTCTGGAATTGTTGTGCATGCTAACTAGCTCAGCTGATGAATGCAACTGATGCATTTAACATTATGTAAGTAACCTAGGAATATTTATAATGTAGGATGAATTTTTAGTTTAATGATTGATTACTTAATTCATTAAATGTGTATTATTGAAACAAATTGATTACATGTTTTTAACCATTAATTTTTACAATGTACAACATATAAATCAAGTAGGCACTTGCCTTCCAGTAGGATAATCTCCCCTCCCTTTCTGCTGAGATGTGGCCATCTGTGAGACAATATAAATAAATAAGGTCACTGACTGAGGGGCAGTGGTCACATTTCTGTGTCAGCTGAGTTATCCATACTTTTTCGAAACTCAGTGTGGATAGTGTGTTACATGCAGTGGAGAAATATACTTTTTAATGCATGGAATGATTCTTCATTTAAAAACATGGAATAAATGTCTCTTAAAATACATTGTTATCTGTTTCAAGAAGTTAGTTATAAAGTTAAAAAAAAATGTTAAACCAATTTCACACAATGGATGGAAGATTTGAAGCCAGATATAACTCTGAAAAATAATATCTGTGACAGGTCCTTTAAAATCTAGCACCACTGAGAAAAATATCTTCTAAAAGTAATTTGGAAGTGGAAGAATAGTATCTTCATCCTTCTATCAGCATTTTAGGAGTACAGTACAAAAATGATAAAAACTTCATCAACCACAATAGGCATAGAGCAGATTTTGGAGTCTCTGCTGAGTAGCATTGACTAGGGAAAAAACTTTGTGATGGAGTGTCAGACATTGTGAAATGACCTGCTGCTGAAGCAAGTGTGCAAAAAGTACATGGAAAGAAGATAAAGACTCCACAACAGTCATTCCAGTGGGTCACAGAAAATATTATATCAATGTCATTTCAATATTTCACACATTAGTTAGCTATCATCAGAGAAGAGAGAGGAAAAAAAAACTTTTACTACCCAGATTTACAAGTGTTTGTGCAATACCCAGTACATTAAAGCTTAATCCTTTCATACTCCTCAGTACAAGCAAAATATTGACAAAAAGTACTATCAGCTCCCAAAAGTTTAAAGAAGGAATCAGTAACATGTGATGATGAATTGGAACTTTCCAATATGGCAGGCTTTGTGACCTGTGAATACAATAGACTTTGGTGGGTGGGTTGCACTTTTAACACTGGTGTTATGCCAGAAGAAGTGAATATCAGCTTTTTACATCTCCACAGACCATTTCCTTTCTACTGTTACCTAACAAAACCTGACATTTTACTGATGCACAGAATAAATGTATTAACTAAAGTTCATCTATGCATTGCTACTGGATGAACATATAAACTGTCAACTGAAGAAACCGGTTCTCCAAATCATGTGTTTCTTTCTCATTACAGTTAGTAGCTCATTCTTTCATTTTGTTACACAACTGTTTTTTCTACAAGTAACTGGCAATTTTTAGATAAAATTAACATGGTTGCTATTATTTAAAAAACTCTGGTAGCTTTTCTCTAACAGTCAAAGCTCAGTATGCATATTAACATGGATTGTGAAAACTATGATAACTTTAAATTATTGTAGCTCTGAAAATGTTGGTGTTCCCAAGAGAATTTTTTTCAAAAATAATAATGAAATACATGTTCCCATAAAAATAATAATAATGGGGCTAAATTGCCCATAAGGTAATTATGTGATACCTCAAAAGAAAGGTCAAGTAGTAAGATTTTAAATGAGGCTTACATGAACTCGGTAGAAAATTAGGGCTATAGTTATTTTAATTTCGGAGAAGCATGGTAGACACATAAATATTAGTTTTTGTAAACTTCAAAGTCCTATAAGAGTAGAATTACCGTGCGTGAAAGGCTGAAATTTCACACTAATTAGTTTCTCCATAAGGCCTACAAATTCTCCAGGTTTCACGAAAATCAAAAGGAGGTCAAGTCAAAAACGTTACTTTCTTGTGTTAATTTGACATGGAATAAAACCTATGTTATCATTTACTGTGAAGAAACAGGATTGTATGTAGACTACAGTACATCTATTTTGTAACACTCCTACAAATTTTTCTTTTAATTGAAGCTTTTCAGCACAACAACTTCATCAATAGCAGATTATTGAAGGATGGTTGCTGTAACTACAGGTGTATGCACACAAACATCTAAACTAGCTGAGTACAGTGTCTGTTCCTGATGACCATTGGTCATACTATTCAAAAGCTCACAATACAAGAAAACATCTTACAGAAAAATCATGGAAATTAATCCACAGTGGTGTACATACAACACATATTCACAGAAGTACAATAATACAACTAACTTCCAACTAATACAACTTTGCTCATCAAATATGATAGCATAAGTAATGAAGACACAGCACTGAAAGAAATTTTGCCCACAAATTTAAATATGAAACACCAATACACAACTTATTATTTTCAGTCTCTTCAGAAGAGTACACTACATTTTATCTATTGAAGTACCTCAGCATCGACATCAACATGTATTTCAATGGTTTGAGCACAATGACTTTTATTCATCAACTGTAGTTTAATGGTGAATATGGCTTAGCTTGAACAGGATGAATGAAATAGCAGCTAATAGTTCATTAAGATTATTGCATTGGAGGCAGTCGAAATGTACAAATAAACTCTAATAACACTGCTCAACAAAAAAAAAAAAAACTTTTTTATGTTTCCTTAATGAAAGTAGATAAACTTTACTAATTTCGGGTCGAAGAAAACAAATTTGATAATAGTTTTTTTTTTTATTAGCTCTAGTTTCGGAAATACACAACTTATTCATCTACGCTGAAGAGCAATTGAATTAGAGACAGCTGGCGTTATGAAAATGTGGCGCTGTGGGCAGCCCTGTAAACGGAATCGACATGACGTATGCAGCGATCCGACAATATAAGGAATGATGCGACGGGAATCGGTAAGAGTCGGACGCAGTATGGGTAAGATGAAGGATCTAAGCGCATTTAATCATGGGCAAATTGTAAGGGCCCGACGAATGGGTCACTCCATCTCGGAAGTCGTGCAGGCACTGAGATTTTCACGAGCCACTGTGTCACAGGTGCACCATGAGTACATCAAATCCGGTAAAACCATCCCTGCAAGAGCCAACTGCCGTGGACAACAGCGTGTGGATGAGCAGGGTCATCGTCGGCTAGCTCGCATTGTAACAAGCGGATAGACGGGCCACAGTACAAGAAATCACTCGGCAATTTAACGCTGGTGCACAAAAACGTGTAAGCAGTCAACACCATCCAGAACCATCTTTTCGCTATGGGGTACAGAAGCTATCGTCCCACGAGGGTACCGCTGCTGACCGCACATCACAGGGTGCAAAGATTAGCATGGGCGCGGGAACATTGCCACTGGACCCTAGACATGTGGAAAAATGTTGCCTGGACTGATGAGTCGAGATTCACGTTGGTACATGCGGATGGCAGGATACGAGTACGGCGCAAACCACATGAAGCAATGGATCCTTCTTGCCAGCAGGGCACTCTTTAAGCTGGTGGAGGTGGCATTCTCGTCTGGGGACTGTTTACATGGACTGAAATGGGGCCCGTGGTACGTGTGACATCGTCCCTCACAGGTCAACGTTACCGCGATATCCTGGACGACCATTTGCTCCCGTTTGTGTGTCTTCAAAATCCCACTGGGGACCTCATTATGCAACAAGACAATGCACCGTGCCATCGCTCCCAAATTGCATCCAAATGGTTGGATGAACACTCCACCGACGTGATTTTGCTTCCTTGGCCAGCTAGGTTACCTGACCCCAATCCCATCGAGCACATCTGGGATGCCATCGAGAGAGATGTTTGAGGCTCTGACCCCTCCATAAAATCTTCGTGAACTGTGGGAGCTTGTTCAGGGGTTGTGGATCCGTATGGCTTCCCAACGCTTCCGGTGTCTTGTCGAGTCCATGCAGAGACATATCGCCACCGTCATCAGGCAGAAAGGTGGTGCTACACGTTACTAGACAGGTATCTCTAATTTAATTGCTCTTCAGTGTATATATAATTATAGCAAAAAGCAAATTTCAACAGTATTATATTATACTACTACAATGTAAATGAACGTTATTTTCATTCAATCAATCGTAAATTACACAAAATACAATACCTCAAACGACAAAAACATCGAGGAATTGAAATTACTACATGAAATACAGAAATAGGGGCCTACAAATGTGTGCGCCTTCTCTTTGCTTGTCGCCTGTAATCCTGTTCTGGGGCATCTCTTGTCAATGTCCAACAGCAGTCTGCAAGCATGGAACAGTTCCACCGACCCTAATATCTTCGTTCCACTGTTGAAATGTCTTGGTGGAACCGCTCACCAGGCTCGGCACTCACTGCACCACAGTTTTCTGGGAAGAAATCTAGATGACAGTGCAGAAAGTGCGTTTTGAGGGACATGTTGCAGCTTAAGCGATGATACTTGTCTAGAAGGTTGTTTACAAGCTCAACATAATTTACAGCTCTTTGGTTACCCAAGAAGCCATGCACAACACTTTTAAAGGCTTCCCAAGCTTGTTGCTCATTGCCCTGGAGGACTAGCTCGAAATTTTCATCCACAAGGTGGTCACGAATTTGAGGACCAATGAAGATTCCTTCCTTCACTTTAGCCTCACTCAGCCGTGGAAATTTGTCTCTCAGGTACTTGAAAGCCTCTTCATCCTTGTTCATCTCCTTTACAAAGTTTTTCATAAGGCCGAGTTTGGTGTGTAAAGGGGGCAGAAGAATTTTGCTTCGATTAACCAGAGGACTGTGCTGGACATTCTTTTCCCCGGATCGCAGAGTTTCCCTTGGATACCAGTAATTTCTGTTGAAGTGTGAGGGTCCAGCCCGACTGTCCCACTCACACAGGAAGCAGCAGTACTTCATGTATCCCAACTCCATGCCCAGCAATATTGCAGTCACCTACAGGTCTCCACAGATCTGCCATTGGTGGTCTGTGTATTTAATTGCTTCCAGAAGTAATTTCATATTGGCATATGTTTCCTTCATTCATATGAACAGCATGGCCTACAGGAACTGAATGAAAAGAATTGCCATTGTGTAGCAACACAGCTTTTAAACTAAACTTTGATGAGTCTATAAAAAGCCTCCAGTCCTGTGGCTTGTGATCCACATTCAAAGCTGCCATCAAACCACTCACATCACAGCAGGCAACTAGGTTATTATCTTTTTTAAAATATGTAAGCAAATCTTCCTCCAGACTCCTGTACACTGACACTTTAACATTGCGTTCTAGAAGATTCCACTGTTTGAGCATAGAACCTAGAAGCTCGGCTTTGTCATTTGGTAGGTCCAGGCCTCGAATTAAATCACTTAGTTCACCTTGGGTAAGTCTGTGTGGCTCAACCAGTGACTCATGTGGGAAATCAGGATCCTGTTATGTCGAAGCCTAAGGGCATGTGTATGATGTCGCCTCCGTCCTGTCTTATTCTTCATCTGAGTCCAGACTGTACTCCTCTGGTGGGTTCGGTACAGGCAGATCGTCCCCATATGGCACTGGTCGGATAGCTGACGGGATGTTGGCGTATTTCATGCTCAACTTCCACTTTCTTGATATACCTTTCTTAATAGGAGGTACCATGCAGAAATAGCAGTTATCTACATGATTTGTCGGCTCTCTTCAAATCACAGGGATGCCAAAGGCATTGAACGTCCGTTTTTACGGATCCATCCACAGAACAAGAATTGCAGCAAACATAAGGTACCCACGTTTTGTTTTGATCTCCTACCTTCATACCAAAATAATGGTGGTAGGCTGTCTTCACGAGTGAAGTAATTGGGCGTTTCTGGGCTGCAAATGTCACATCACCACAAACATAACAAAAATTGTCAACTTTGTTTAAGCATTGACGTAGCATCCTGGCTTTTCAAGTTAAGTATGACACAAAAATCAACCTGCAACAAAGAAAGGTACGACACTATAACTTTCACTCCAAGCAAGCTGTAAACAGACAGTGAAAAAAACCAAGTTATTTATGAACAAAAGAAGATCTACAGTGACTCTTCATTCCCGCTCTCAGGTTTGCCAACCACTATATTTGCTTTACGTACTACTTTAACTAGCCGGTCGGAGCGCCACACACTTAATTTCATATACATATCATAAAACATCATAAATGGGCTATATCTCGAAAATGAGAGCTAACTAAGCGTTTTAAATGTCATATTTGTTTTTAACATACTGAAACCAATACTGAAGAAGTATTTTCAAGTCAGAAACATTTTCATTGTTGACTAGTGTAATTAATTGCACAGTACCACAGTGAACCCATTTTACGAACACGCTACTGGTGTTTTACCTCAACTGGGAAAGGTTTCTGATGCATAGTAAAATTTCACTGGTTTTCCATACCTTTTTTCCTGCTTCTCCCTCTTCCTCCAATGTTACTGAGTATCTACCACCAATGCACCAAAATCAGGATCCTTTTAAATTATAATATGTTTTTCCTTGGTAAGTCACATGTACACCATCTCAGCGACATCTGTTCTTTGCTTTTGTCACAAATTCCATTCAGGTTCCTCCTTTTCCAATGCTAGAAAGTGATGTAAACTGGACCAGGAAAAATGGTTGGTACTTATGTCACAATCATGCAAGATCTCTTGAGTTCATGTAGAAGTAATGCAAGGTAGTGTTATTGTAAGGGAAGAGGGCACCATCCTCTCACTTCCAAAGCTCCACTTTTATGAGAGCTTCATGCATTTGATGTAAAAGATTGGCATAACTGATTGTTTACCTTCTGGACATGAAATCAATAAGACAGATACCCTGTGCATCTCAAAATACAGATGCCATGAACTTCCCAGATGATGCTGAACCCACAGCCACTGAGAGGTTGGTTCATCTAGCATGATTCAACTGCTGGGGTGTACCCTTGTTTCTGGGTGAAAATGGGGTACCAATGTCTTGCCTGATGTAATGAAATGATAGGTAAAGTCATCTATATTGGTATGAAATCATAGCAGATTTTCCATTCTCAAGGAAAAGTCTAATTAAAGGATCAGTGATGATTCTTACAAGTTTCTTCCATCAACAATAATTGGTTGAGATATACCCTAAAAAATGTTTGGTCAATCAAAATGAGAGAGCTGACCCGAAGGTGGAATAAATATATCCTGAATCATCCCCAATTTTTTTTAATTTTTTTTTAACATAAACACACAGATACAATTCATAAAATTCCTGAACTAAGCTACAAGAGAAGAGTCATATACTTTCTTTATTACTAAATTTAAAAGCACAGTAGTTGCATTAGTAGTGTTTTAAAGACAAAAATAGTGTGAAGGTTTATAAGAAAATTCTTTAACTACATTGGAGACAGAATCCAGTTCCCGTGTTAATGACTGCATCAGAAAATTCAGGAGTTCATTAAAATAATTTTTCTTGACTTCATCCACTCAATGCAAGCAAGACAAAAAAAGTGGTACGATGGCTACATATAAAGAAAGAATTATACGCACAGTTATGAAGTTTTAAGACATACGAAGTAGTGCAAAAAGATATCAGAGGAAAACAAATCTATACATAAATTTAAGAAAAACCATAATTAGTTATACCACTTGTTGCTTGTAAAAGAACAACCATTCCCATTGGTTTTTCCTCATCTGAAGCTGCTGTCTGCCCACATATCACACATTCATATTCTTTAGCCATGTTCAAAATAGAATCTTTATCAAGGCTGGCAGATGGGGTTTCAGCAGAATCTGGAGAAAAGAAAATAATCTGTTGTGCAAATTTCATTATCCTTTTACAAAAACAAATTCAGCACACCAATACATCACAAAATTACATTTGGCACAACTGAATTGGAACGTTACATCACACAATTAGCAATCATTTTTTCATAAAATAATTATCCAGCTACAATTATAAAATTATTTAAAGAATAAGAAAAAATACAAGCTCACTTAAAAAAGAAATAAATCAGCCAGAAAAATTATATAAAAGTTTGAATCTTTCTAGAAAATTAGTATGTTCACAGCAAGATTTGTAATATATAGACAACATGATAAGTTCTTGAACAATAAGAATAAGAAAAAAAGTAATATAAAATAGTAAGATAAAAAAAATGTGCCTGCACATTGTAAATAGTGAAAATGACATCTTGTTAGAATAAGTGGCGAACCAGCTTAGCAGCTTCACGCTTCTTACAGCGATATTCATCCACAGAGACTCTACCTTGCAACATCCCCAAATAGGCTTCCTTCTTTCTCTTTACTGCCTCTTCAATCTCACAATTCCACCAAGCATCACCTCTATTGTTACCCACTATTGTGGTGCCACAGACCTCTTTAGCAGCAGTGACAACACAGTTCTTAAAACATTCCCACTTCTTTTCTACATCCCTCTCACCAGACTTCAGATCCTTAAGTCGTTCTCTGAGTAAGTCAGAATACTGCTGATGATCTTCAAGGAGCCTATCAACCTTTATTCTTTCTATCCTGGGTCTCTTCCTATTCCTTTTCCTCCAACCAACATTAAGTTTCACTTGTGACACTACCAAGTAATGATCAGAACCAACATCCGCACCTCTCATCACACGGGTGTTAACAACTAAGTGTTTCAAACGCTGATCGTAAACAACAAAATCTATCACACTCTTTTGACAAAGAGTACGATTTTCCCAAGTATATGTGTGGATATACTTGTGGTTGAAAAATGTATTAGATACACACAAACCATTCTCAATGCAGAGTTCAATTAATCTTTCACCATTATCATTCACACAAGGATCATTAAACTTACCCAGAACATCGTCAGAAATTGCATTCTGCACACCTACTATAGCATTGAAATCCCCTGCTATTATAACTTTTTCTTTAGCACCAAACTGGCTCAAAACAGCTTTTAGCTCATCCCAGAAATCTTCTTTCTTATCAGAAGGTTCCGAGTCACAAGGAGCATCATCATCATCATCATTGTCAACCATTATCAATCCACAGCTGGACGAAGGTCTCCCCAAGTTTCCTCCACAACGGTCTGTCTTGTGCCAGTCTCCTCCATGTCACCCCTGCATACTTTCGAATTTCATCCACCCATCTCCCATGTGGTCTTCTTCTGGGTCTTTTCCTGTCCCTTGGAATCCAATCTAAAATTTCAGCTGTCCATCGATGATCTGTCCTTCTGGCAGTATGTCCAGCCCATTGCCATTTCAGGGATTTAACTCTGATCGTGATGTCTTCCACTCTTGTCATTTTTCGGATCCACGAGTTCCTCTTCTTATCTCTCCTGGTTACACCAAGCATGCACCTCTCCATGCTTCTTTGAGTTGTCTGCAGCTTTTGTATGTCTCTTTTAGTTAAGGTCCACGTCTCCGCACCATACGTAAGCACTGGAAGGATGCATTGATCAAACACTTTTCTTTTAAGACATAATGGCATATTGCTCTTGAAAATTATGCTGTTTCTTCCAAAAGCTCTCCAGGCAAGTTTTGTACGCCGATTCATTTCTTCATCAATGTGACCCTCACTTGATATCTGCTGCCCAAGATAAACGTAAGTGTCTGTTATCTCCAGCTTTTCTCCATCAATCGATAAATCTTCATTTCTTGTAAAAGCATTGAACATCACTTTTGTCTTCTGAAAGTTCATTTTTAATCCCACTTCTTTACTCTTGTCAGCAAGTTCCTGGATCATACTCTGCAGCTCTGATGGGGTAGTTGCAAAAATTACTACGTCATCAGCAAAACGAAGGTGGGTTAGATAATCTCCATTAATCTTTATCCCCTTGTTTTCCCAGCTCAGTGACTGAAAAACACCCTCCAATGTGGCATTAAAGAGCTTCGGAGATATGGTGTCACCTTGTCTCACTCCCTTTCCAATTTTTACGTGTGTTGTATTTTCAAACAGCCTAATCTTTGCACTTGCATTTTCATAGATGTTATTAATAATATTAATGTATGCATCTTCAATACCGCAGGTTTTCAGAGCCATTGTAACTGCTGATGGTTTCACCGAATCAAAGGCTTTTTCATAATCGATAAAAGCCATGCACAATGGAAGTTCATATTCCCTCGCTCTTTCAATTAGTTCTCTCAGCACGTGGATATGATCTATTGTGCTGTAGCCACTCCTGAATCCAGCTTGTTCTCTCGGTTGAGCCATGTCCAGTGTTACCTTCAAGCGGTGTGAAAGAACTTTAGTGAAGATTTTATAAATTACTGATAGGAGGCTGATAGGTCTGTAGTTTCCGAGATCCTCAATGTCACCTTTCTTATGTAGCAGGATCATTGTAGCGGTGTTCCAATCCTCAGGAATCTTTCCTTCATTAAGGCATCGAGTGAAAATTTGGGCGAGTACTGTTTCGATTTCTCCACTTGCTTCTTGTATGATGTCTACAGTAATTCCATCTTCTCCTGGAGCTTTTCCTCGCTTCATGTTCTTGATTGCATGTGCAACTTCTGCTGGAAGGACTGGAGGAACTCTGGTACTGGTATCTTTCATGATGTCTGGAGTGCATATATCATCCCTTTCATATAATTTGGAGTAGAAATCTTTCACTCTTGTCAAAATTTCGCCTCTATTTCTTGTTACAGAACCATCTTCTTTTCTCAGTGCCATAATCTGTTTTCTTCCCTTACTGAGATGTCCCTTTGCTATCTTTAGGCTTTGGTTGTTTTCAATTGCTTTCCTCACTAGTTCACAGTTGAATTTCCTTACGTCTTCAGTGATACTTTTTCTTACTGTCTTGCATAGCTCTATATATTCCACTTTGGAAGTCACATCTTCTTTAGTTGTCCTCATCTCTCTTCTTTTTTGCATCAACATTTTGGTTTTTCCTGATAATTTGTTCACATGCAACTTGTTCTTAGACCCAGCTAATTTTGTTGCTGTTTCCATAAGAGCTTTGGTTACTTTTCTGTTAACTTCAGAGATGTCCACTTCTTCCGATGTTAGGCCTTCTAAAGCAGAGAACCTGTTCTTCAGTTCTAACTTGAAGGTATTATGGTGTTTTTTAAGGTTGGTTATGTCAATAGATTTTGTTTGTCCTATGAGCTTGCCACGTTCAAGTTTAGTGTTGAGGTGCATCTTACATCTCACCAATCTATGGTCACTACCTGTGTTGAACTTGTTTAGCACACTGCAGTCTTCTATGACGAATTTTTTGTTACACATAATAAAATCAATTTCACTTGTCGTCCCATTTGGATGTCTCCATGTCCATTTCCTGTGTGGCTTTTTCTTGAAGAAGGAGTTCAAGATGAAAAACCCTTCTGCCTCTGCAAACTCAACGAGAGTATTTCCACGCTGGTTTCTGTTGCCATGACCGAATTTACCTACCGAAGTTTCATTCTGTTGCCGTTGCCCTATTTTTGCATTGAAATCTCCCATAATTATTTTCAAGTGCTGCTTACCTTTATTATTTAGATGACAAATTTCCTCATAAAATTCTTCAATTTCTTCTTCAGGATAACTTGTGGTGGGTGCATAAGTTTGAATAATCTGAGCCTGGTATCTTTTCGAGAGTTGGATAACAAGTCGTGCAGCTCTGTCAGAGGAACTTTCCACTTTTACAACTTTATCCTTCAGTTTCTTGTTTATTATAAATCCAAAACCACTAGTTCTGCCAGTATCTGTCCCACGATAGTAGAAGAGATGTCCACTTTTCAGTTCGATGAGATTTTCTCCTTTTCTCCTTACCTCACTTAGCCCCACGATGTCCCACTTGATCCTTTGTAGTTCCTCTTCCAATTCAAGAAGCCTTGAATCAGAAGATAGGGAGCGTCCATTGTAAGTAGCCAAGGTCAGCATCAGATGGCAGCCTAGTCCGGTCCTCCGGGGATTCTTAGCACCCTCTGCCTTCATGTCGCACTGGCCGCTGCCTTGGCCAGGTACATTCCAGCTGCCGGAGACTACTACAACAATTACAATTCTCTGAAGTTTCACTTTCAAACAAATCCAGAGAATTCTCTCACTTATGCAACTATAGTGAATCAAGTTGTTCTTCATCTTTTCACTTAAAATCACACCTACACCAGCCTGTCCTCTCATATTATCCAATACTCCAGACCACACTCTCACCGTGCCATTCACTTCTTCTACCCCAATTTCCTTCTTTTTGGTTTCACTTACACACAGCACATCCAGTCTATACTTATTCATCTTCTCAATCACCTAACTCATCTTGCCATTTATACCTCTAGTATTCTATACACCAATCTATACATTCACTCAGCCGAGATCGCTTTCTCATACGCCGTTTAGAAAGTCCAGGTCGATTCCGTGGTGGACCGTCCTTCTCAAGTGTGGTAGGTCCACCATATCCCACACTTGAGTCATTCTTAATATTTCTTTTTGTCTTTTTAGTCAGGTAAGTACATCAGTGTGGGGGATTAGCCCACAGCTGAGGGTTCCAGTTGGTCATTCAACCTAAGGATTCTGGAACAAAACCCAGTGAGTTGGGGTCTTTTCGCCAATGTCACACAGAACTAGCTTGCACCTCTCCAAGATTCACAGAGGCCCTAGTTGCTGTTGTGTGTGCCACTGTTACCACGGAGCGCCCTGAGGAGGCAAACCCATCGCTCACTACGACGAAAAAATCTATTAATAACAACCAACATTAAACCCAAGACTGAAATAAAATTTGCAAGTAAATTCCCTTACATCCCTCCACTAACTAATATTTTAAAGAAGGAATGCGCAAAAGAAAACATGATACTAGCTGAGACAGTTATTGATAACGAAACCATATTGACAACAGAAAATGAAAAAAGATCAGTACTTGAAAGAGCAGGAGTATACTGTTTACCAACAAAAAACTCTACTGGAACAGTGGGAAATGAAGAAAAGAATAAAATATACATAGGAAGTACTAAAAGATTTAAGACCGGATTGGGAGAACATATATCTAATCGAAACAAAAAAGAGAACAAAACATCTTTAATTCAACATTGTATTGAAAAAGAGGCAATCCCAGATTGGCCAGAGGCAAAATTGATAACATTGCATAGAACTAAAGCCCAAATTTTAACATTGGAAGCAGTTATAATTGAAAAAACTAGAGAGAAAATTTTTATTTGTAACGACCCAATGAACCTTCCATACGCATGAAGATACCTCATAGAGCAAGAAAAAAAAAAAAGAACAAGAAAAAAACCAAAATAAAAATAAAAAAGTGTAAGACCAAGATAAATAACAAGTCTATTGACATACGGATGATGGCGACACCGGAGGAATTGGAATCGGGAGCAAATTCGGGCATTCAAATCAGAAACACGCATGATGTGGAATGCGCAATGAAACCAAAATATGAATGTGCTAAGGTTCTGCCGAAGTGAAGCTTTCGAGTCAGCCAGTGGATTTGCGATAGTTGGCTGAAGAACAACCGGAACGATGAGAAATACATCATTTTTTGCCCACAGAAGATGACTACGAAATGTTAGTTCAAACTAGTTTGGGAATTTGGTGCAGCTGGAAACGAAGACTGAACTATCGTCAAACAAGATATTTCTTACCAGATCGACTCCTTTTCAACATAAAATTTAGATATTCAATATTTTAATGTTCTTAAATATCATATTTTGAATGATGAATCAATAAGAGGAATACTCAATTATTGCTTTTACCTTACCATATAGAAACAAAGTATTGAATAATATTAAGATTAAATATTGCACCTGAACTTAACCCTTCAATATGAAGATTTGACAGAATCACTGTTTATTTTGAAGAAACAATACCTACCATTAGAAACTTGATGAACAAAATTTCGTCACAAAGTGACAATTAAAAATAGGATTGTCAACTAATTGAAGAAATTCAAGAATTAACCAAAATATATTTTGGTTAATTCTTGAATTTCTTCAATTAGTTGACAATCTTATTTTTTGTAGTCACTTTGTGATGAAATTATGTTCATCAAGTTTCTAATGGTAGGTATCAAAATTCAAGAATTAACCAAAATAATATGGTATAAATCAATAACAGGAGGTTATGGTCGTTACTTACATTTGGTCATGGAGCATTCCGGAATATTGAATTAACCCTTCAATATTCTGGAATGCTCCATGACCAAATGTAAGTAACGACCATAACCTCCTGTTACTGATTTATACCTATACATTATACAGGATCTTATGATTATAACCCTTTGTTAAACAAAGATAATGTTTCCTGCGAGCACTTCAACAATAATACAACGTGAGAAACAGTAAACAATGCAGCAACTAAGTTGTTGACATGTATGTATAATAATACTTATTCATCTCTTCCATCACCTCATTCATCTTGCCATTTATACCTCTAATATTCCATACACCAATTTTAGACTGACTCAAGCGAGATCTCTTTCTCATCTTCAGTTTACCATGTCCAAATTGTTTCCATGGTAGACCGTCCTTCTCAAGTGTGGTAGATCCACCATACCCCACACTCGAGTCCGGAGCAATGTATATTTGCATCTTTTTAATCAGGTAAGTACATCAGTGTGGGGGATTAGCCCACAGCTGACGGTTCCAGTTGGTTATTCATCTAAGGATTCTGGAACAAAACCCAGTGTGTAGGGGTCTTTTCGCCAATGTCACACAGAACTAGCTGTAATTATAAATAACAAAAAACTTGTATTTATCAACAAACTATCAAACAGCACAACAATTGTATTTATCAACAAAATTCAATGTAAAGAGCAAAGCAGTGATTCATTCTAGTTATGTCACTGGAAGCTACTCAGAGGACCACTCAAATCTGTTGTATCTGCCAGCGGGAATGTGAGGTGGAGTGGACAGCACCGAAAGATGTTTTATTGCATGGAAATTAACTGATGTAGAAATAGGCTAAGATTCCCACATGAGTTGATTTCAATAGACTTCAGGGCTGTGACCAGTTCAGCTTCAGCTCCCAGTGGAGGGAGACTACACAAACAGTACATTAAGTCTTATGCAGAGAAAACTTTCAGCTGAGTTCAGAAAACATTGGTACGGCATGAGAAAAAAAAAACTGCTTTGATAAGAGTGGGGTGGGGGTTTGCAGCTCTGCAGTCTCAACTGCCCAATCTAGGGGCAGAGGAATTTCCAGTCTCTTCACCAGCCCATCAAGTTTGGTGGTGCAGCATGGGATCACTGGAATGACACACACACACACACACACACACACACACACACACACACACACACACACACACACACACACACACACCACTATGACACTTCAGCATATATCATGTTCAAATCAGCCGGAAAATGAGCCAATGTGGAAGCTGTGGGGAGTTGAGTAGCTGCATCTCAATGGCACAGTGAGTGGAGATTTCACAGAGGTAGTTCACACATGGATCATTAGATGGAAACCACATTTACTGCTTATTTGGTCAGTGCACATAGAATTACTTAGTCATTGCCAGAAAATGAACAATTACTAAAAATAAAAAATAAAAAAGAATTCATGACCGCAAAGCAAAATTCCTGACTTTTTTGTGATCCTTTTCTGAATATGACTTTTATGACAAGTAAACACCCTACATAAGCACTGAATACACGTAAGGAAAGTAAACATCTCCATCTGTTCCTCTCTCAAGCATATGGAAGGATGGCTATGATGGGGTATTGTTTGGTTTCCCATGGTTCCCAAAATAAAATGTTCAAGACACTGGTTGGCATCCATCCACTGCTATTCAGCTTTTGAAACAGAGCTAGGCACGTTAGCTTAGGCTTATGTAATGTGAGTAGCTTGGCCTAAGTGTATTCCAGACCAGTCAGCCACCTGGCTTGGTAGCCTGCCTTTTTAGTCTTTCTGCATTTAACAGATAGCTTCCACTTTTGCACTATGAGGAAGTGGAGTGGGACACTGTGTGAGAGCCCAGACAGTTCCTCATATATTCCACGAAATTCAGCATGTGGGTCTCCTTCCAGTATGAGTACCCATTGCCATTCTGTGGAGAAAATTCTCACATAAAAACATGAAAAAGTGATTCTCCTTGGAAGCCATACCCAATTAAGCTCTTTTGTGGTCAATCCCCACAAAAGAAAACATTTCATCTTTGAAACATAAATGAAGCTAAGATTTTCTAGCCAGTGTTATTACCTTAAGAATTTTTTTGCTGAATATAAGCACATCAACTGAGTTGTTACCCAAAATGGTTTGATTTCACCTTTGCTGAATTAACCAGTTCCTATAATTACTGATTGTAATTTCTAACTTTCCTCTAATTTCATCAAATATCTTTAGCCAACAACTGATGAAATTTGGGAATTTCCAAACCACTTCAGAGCACATGTGTATCCCTGGATCTATTTTATTAGCCAGATCTTTAACTCACATTGTCTGTATTTATGTGCTGTTCCTCACAAACCTGAATACTTGCCTCTGGCTACACAAGTGTGATATGAGGATGATAATCTTTAACTACAGATTTATGTTTAAGCACAATGTTTTCCACAAAGAAGTTTGTACATTCACTCTATGCTACAAATTACTCTTTCTTAGAGAAAATTCTTTTCTTGTTGTTCATGGCATGGGGAGATTTTTTTTAATTTTCATTGATCATTAGCCATACTGTACCAAGAAAATAATATTGGAAGAAGGTTTAAAATTACTGAGAAAAAAGACCCAATAAATGATGATTGGGATTGTCAGTTCAAAAGAGTGGCATTAAATAATTCTTTATACCAATCTAATTAATGGTGAAGGCCAGGATCCAGTCCAAAATTTTTACTGTAAAGATAACTGACTTCTTTCTAGTTAACACACACACTCCAAAATAAAATAATTTGTTATACTAACAACCTGATTGTGAAAAGGAGAATAACCAATACTAACAAAATTTTGAGGAGGAGTAAAAACATATAGTTCAGTGATCTGGGAGTTGGGGAGAGAAACTAACCTTCTTCCATTGTTTTCTGCAGGAATGCTCTCTGCCTTGATGCAAATTCAGCAATCAATTTCTGCTGCCTTTCCTTTGCTTTCCTCCTCCTAAAGAACATTTATGAAAATTAGTAAAACAAAAGTGGAAAGGTCATTACTAAATAAAAAATGCACATAAAATCAAAACATAATATTTATTCAGAGCTATCCAAATGAAAACTCACAGGCCTCATCAGGTTCATGACTACTGACTGAGAAATCAATGTCATACATAGATAATTCACATTTAAATAAATATGTAAAACAGGCATAACTCAAAATTGCAGTACAAAATATAACTAAAAGCATATGCAAATTGATGTTTTTCAAAATTTAAAAGTGTGGAATTGTAAAACAAACTGACTCAAGCCATTTGCTTAACTTCCACAATATTCCTACATAATGCAAATGCAGTGAGATTTTCATCCCCCAGTTTCAAGCTTCACCAATATTGGTACATTAGATTTGAATTAGAGGCAGTGGCTGGTGTTAGTTTACTGTCATCAATGACAGTTGGTTTTTTTCCTCACAGGGTTCATTCAAGTGCCTTTGATTTAAAACTAATTTCATAAACTACTTTTGCTCTGTGCGCTCACTCAATGTGTTTCATCCAAATGTTGTAATGTTGTAATCTTGTAAGCTACTTCACTGTTTCAGTGAGCATTTCAAAAGTAGCAAACTAGAAGAACTGCAACTGTAGAAGAAATATTTCCACTGCTCTTTAGAGTTTCACTGAACTGCCTTTCACACTCACCAGACAGCTACTACTGTGACACGTTGCTTTCAATTGGAGATCATTACAAGTGCATCACTTGCAATTAAGCACACATAACTTTTATTAAAATTATAATATTGCAAAAACCACATCAACTTTGGTTGGTGACTACATAGTATGTGCCATGAAGATGTGCTAAAAAATTCAAAGAAATATTGTTGGAATTCAAGAAACAGCAGAGATGTCACTAAAGACTCAGATATATTATAAAAGCCCTTTGAGAATAAAATTACAGAATGTTATGCAAAATTAGACAATCACATGAAACCACCACAACAGCTCAGTGATTCAGTCCACGGACAGACAACTTTGTAGAAAAACTGCACACTAGGTGGAAAGGGGGTCGGGGGTCTATCTTTCACTCTTTCCTGTCAACAGGAATTTAAATTCACTTTCCACAACCACATTTCACACCAAGAAGAAAACTGAAATTCTTAGAGAGACTTACTTTACCCAATTGAATTTTCCAAGTTTGGCATTCTACAAGTAAAAATATGATGATAAATATGAATATACACTATAGTACCTCCTAACAAGAGAATTTATACCACAAAAATATGGTAAATATACAGAAAATCTTGGATATGTTTCTGCATCTGTTTGGTACACAAGGAATAGTTTTTCATTTCATCTTTTAAACAGAAACAGAGATTTTATGATGAACACAAATATTTACACTACCTAATACTAAAACTGTGTACCAGGAAAAGTAATTACAATGGGGGAGGGGGTGAAAAGATGAAACTTTTTATTCACAAAAATACATGAACAGAAACAAAAAGAAAATATGTAAATAATCTTGGTCAATGCCTACGTCTATATGGTGTGAAACAAATATTTTGAATCAAACATTTAGAAATGGAAATAAGGTAGTTCCATGCCAAATCAACAAATATTTTTTTCAGTGACCTCATAGTCATGGATATTAACTTTAATAACTGATACAGGGTTCACACTCTTTTTCTCGTACAAAATATAAGCACTTTTCAAGGATCGTACCAACTGCATATACAACAATGACATGTGCACAAATATACAGGCATGAAACTGGTCATGTCAGAAAAAGGCTTAACTTTTCCCACATAAGAATATGCAAAATTAATTAACCTTTCAGCATTTATTAACTACCCTAAGCACCATATATGCATAATAAAAGCCATAAAATTGTCTAACATTTCTTTAGAAATGAACAAGAATTCCATTTCAGTCAATGTGCTTACACCAACCAATAATGTCAATCCCATATTTATATTGAGCTAATTTGCTTTCCTTTTCAAATTTGAGTAATTAGTTCACTGACACAAAAATTAACATGATGCAGGCACAAGTTCTGGATGCCTGATACCTATGGACATATGTACAGCATATGATCTATATTTTTTATAAACAGTTACTTTTTTTTTCTCAATCTCAGGAACTTCCCATATGACTTCCAAAAAGGAGGAATAACACCTTTTGGCAGAACTCTTTCACCCCTGAATATACTTTTACACACGACTTAACTATGCAAATTGATGTATGCTGATGAAATTTGCAATCCTTTTCCATACAATTTAAGTTTGTGGATGTAATAAAGTAGAATTTATGCAATTTACAGGCATGAAAGTGGGCAGTGATAGGAAAAGCTGAACTTCCACACGTGCAGGGGGGGGGGGACAAAGTGTTGAATCTTGCATTTCACTCTCTAATGTATACAATCATGACATTTAGGTATTGGTCACCTGCCTGCCAACTAAACAGATTTAATGTATGTATTTTGTTTCAAGAAAATTAAATATATAGTACAATATAATGTAATGGAAAAAATTGCTGATGAGGTCATATGCATAGAAAATCACTCACCTTAGAGTACAAAATGATGTCTTTAATTAAATGAGGAAATTAATCGAATGTCTTTATAAGATAACAAGGTTGTATGGAAATGAAATCTTGAAAAACTTCAGACATGTTTGTTGATAAGTAATAAAAGTTTGATGAAGAATAAATGTTCATTCTTGATTTGACACAAAATTATTAATGAAGAAATATGATAAATGCTTGCGAAAACATTAGACATTTTGTAGATAAATAATAAAAGTCATTCACAACTAATGAAATTTCATTTTCTTAAGTTGTTTCTGTCTAACAATTTGTTCTAACCTTCTTTTATGAATTAGCCGGCTAGAGTTTTCTTTCTCTTGAACCAATTCATTTTATTTTAATTTGCTACGCAAGTTATTAGAGATATTTAGCTCCTTTCATCTTCTTTTCATTTCTTCTTCCTTATCTTGTAATTCTTTCTCATATTCTGAGTATGATTTCATATTTTGGCATAAATCTCTATTTACAGGGTCAGGCAAATAATCGTTTTGCGAGCGGTCGTAGTGAGCGATGGGTTTGCCTCCTCAGGGCGCTCCGTGGTAACAATGGCACACACAACAGCAACTAGGGCCTCTGTGAATCTTGGAGAGGTGCAAGCTAGTTATGTGTGACATTGGCAAAAAGACCCCAACTCACTGGGTTTTGTTCCAGAATCCTTAGGTTGAATGACCAACTGGAACCCTCAGCTGTGGGCTAATCCCCCACACTGATGTACTTACCTGATTAAAAAGACAAAAAGAAATATTAAGAATGACTCAAGTGTGGGATATGGTGGACCTACCACACTTGAGAAGGACGGTCCACCACGGAATCGACCTGGACTTTCTAAACGACGTATGAGAAAGCGATCTCGGCTGAGTGAATGTAAGATTGGTGTATGGAATACTAGAGGCATAAATGGCAAGATGAGTGAGGTGATTGAGGAGATGATAAGTACAGACTGGATGTGCTGTGTGTAAGTGAAACCAAAAAGAAGGAAATTGGGGTAGAAGAAGTGAATGGCACGGTGAGAGTGTGGTCTGGAGTATTGGATAATATGAGAGGACAGGCTGGTGTAGGTGTGATTTTAAGTGAAAAGATGAAGAACAACTTGATTCACTATAGTTGCATAAGTGAGAGAATTATTTGGATTCGTTTGAAAGTGAAACTTCAGAGAATTGTAATTGTTGTAGTGTATGCTCCTTGTGACTCGGAACCTTCTGATAAGAAAGAAGATTTCTGGAATGAGCTAAAAGCTGTTTTGAGCCAGTTTGGTGCTAAAGAAAAAGTTATAATAGCAAGGGATTTCAATGCTATAGTAGGTGTGCAGAATGCAATTTCTGACGATGTTCTGGGTAAGTTTAATGATCCTTGTGTGAATGATAATGGTGAAAGATTAATTGAACTCTGCATTGAGAATGATTTGTGTGTATCTAATACATTTTTCAACCACAAGTATATACACACATTTACTTGGGGAAATCGTACTCTTGGTCAAAAGAGTGTGATAGATTTTGTTGTTTACGATCAGCGTTTGAAACACTTAGTTGTTGACACCCGTGTGATGAAAGGTGCGGATGTTGGTTCTGATCATTATTTAGTAGTGTCACGAGTGAAACTTAATGTTGGTTGGAGGAAAAGGAATAGGAAGAGACCCAGGATAGAAAGAATAAAGGTTGATAGGCTCCTTGAAGATCATCAGCAGTATTCTGACTTACTCAGAGAATGACTGAAGGATCTGAAATCTTGTGAGAGGGATGTAGAAAAGAAGTGGGAATGTTTTAAGAACTGTGTTGTCACTGCTGCTAAAGAGGTCTGTGGCACCACAATAGTGGGTAACCATAGAGGTGATGCTTGGTGGAATAGTGAGATTGACGAGGCAGTAAAGAAAAAGAAGGAAGCCTATTTGGGGATGTTGCAAGGTAGAGTCACTGTGAATGAATATCGCTGTAAGAAGCGTGAAGCTGCTAAGCTGGTTCGCCACAGTAAGGCAAAAGATAACAAAGAGACAGTGGAAAGGCATGAACTGGCTTTTTGGGAAGATTGAAAGTCCTTCTAAACGTACATGATACGCAGGAAAAATAGGGGAAACAAAGTTGTAAGTTGTGTGAAGAATGAGATTGGGGAAATGATATGGGAGCCCAATGAGTTAAGTGACAGATGAGGCGAATATTTCTGTGAGTTATTAGATCAGGAGAGCAAAAATGATTCTGAGACAGATGATGTCACAATGAGGGATGAAAGCACAGGAGGGATCTCAAGAGAAGAAGTGTGTAAAGCGCTAAAATCTCTTCAGAATGGTAAGGCTCCGGGAGTTGATGGCATAACTGCAGAAATGTTGAAGTAGGGTGGTGACTCTATAATTGACTGGTTAACTGAAATTTGCCAGTTGTGCTGGGAGTTAGGAATGGTCCCTCGGGATTGGAAGGATGCTATCATTGTTCCCTTGTATAAGGGAAAAGGTGATCAGACTGAATGCAAGAACTATCGTGGTATTAGCCTACTGAGTGTGCCAGGGAAAGTGTTTGGTAAGGTTGTGATTGAAAAAGTACGGGGTCTTACATCAGAGAAAGTGTGGGATGTTCAGAGTGGTTTTATGCCTGGTAAAGGCTGCACTAACCAGATTTTTGCATTACGCGTGCTGATTGAAAAGTATCTGGCTGTTGGGAAGAAGAAAGTTTTTACTGCCTTCATAGATTTAGAGAAAGCTTACGACCGAGTCAATAGGATACTTTTGTGGAAGGTATTGAATGAATATGGTGTTACTTGGGAATCTACTTAATAGTGTAAAAGCCATGTTTGCTGGTAGTAGAGCTTGTGTACGAGTGAATGGTGTTTTATCAAAATGGTTTTCCATTGGTGCAGGAGTTAGACAAGGTTGTGTAATGTCACCATGGCTGTTTAATATACACTGCTGGACAATTGCTAAGGACGGATCATGAACGGCTATATAGCGCATAAAAAAGTAAGTGTGGTTGGATGCCTAGTGAAATAAAATAATGTCAGAATGCCAGGACATTACAAGAAAGACAATTTATTGTGCTCTGAAATCCAGCTTTGGAACATGTTCAAGGGACAAACAGGCCATTTTGTGCAGAATACGTAAACGTGAAAAAAATGCACTTACCGTCCGCAGGCGTTCCGGCGTAAGATGTCAATACGGGATATGGCCACCATGGAGGGCGATGCAAGATTCCATACGTCGTGTCATGCTTTGCACAACATTATCAAGCAGCTGTTGGGGTAATTTATCCCATTCCTCTGTCAGTGCACGGATGAGGGTGTCCTTTTTTATTGGAGGGCATTGGCGACCAGCAATACTCCTCCCCAAAGCATCCCGCACATTTTCAATGGGATTCAGATCTGGAGAACGTGCTGGCCATACGAGGCGTTGAATATCCTTGCTCTCAAGACATTCCTGGACAGCGACTGTTCAATGATATGTTGCGCTGTCGTCCATGAAAATGAATCTATCACCGACAGCACCACGGAACATGCGAACATGAGGTAGCAGAACATCATTAATGTATCGTTGGCCAGTCATAGTCTCAGTTGGAAGCACATAGAGAGACGTACGGCCATTGATCATGATGCCAGCCCATACCATGACACTATATGTCTGATATCGGCCCCTTTCCTGTATGTTTGCTGGACAATATGCAGTACCACTATCACGCCAGATCAGTTGTCGTCGACAATCAGACGATAGACTGTATCTACTCTCATCTGAGAAGAGGACAGCAGACCAGTCGTATCAGTCCAATTGCGATGTTGATGGCACCATTGCAAACGGGCGGTACGGTGACGTCTGGACAATGGGATGCACACAACAGGACGGCGGGCGTATAGTCCTCCTTCATGCAAACGTCTGGCGACAGTTTTTCGGGAGATCCGCTTGCCAGTAGCAGCCATAAACTGATTTGCTACCTCACTAGCTGTGCTGCACCGGTGTCTTTTTGTTGATAGCACTATGTACCGATCTTCTGCAGGTGTCGTACTGCGAACACGACCTCCCGCGTGACGTTTGCTACACTCTCCATTTGTTTGAAATGATTTCCAAAGCCTTGAAACAACACTGTGGCTGACGTCGAACTCCCTGGCAACATCTGTTATTTTTCGCCCTTCTTCAATCTTGCCAATAATACGGCCACGCGTAAAATCATCTAGGTGATGTCAGGAAGACATACTGAAAATTGCAAGTTCGTCAATTGATTCTTTCCCTTTCAACTTTGCGTTTGAACAACAACGGTCAATACGCGTCAAATCCTTTATATCTCTTATCAGCGCTACGACGTCACGAACAAGTTCGGCGATCCAAAATTTGCATACGCACAACACGTCTTACTGTATCCCGCACTTATGCTAATTTCCACATTTTCCTGCCTTCCATTTTATGGTTGCTATCGTTGCTATTGTCATCCGTCCTTAGCAATTGTCCGGCAGTGTATTTATGGACGCATCCATGCGTGAGGCCAAAATAGATAATAGTGGTTTATGTCTTGGTGATATCCGTGTGTGCAGATTGCTGTATGCTGATGACACTGTCCTGTTGGCAGAGAGCAAAAGTGAGTTGCACAGTATGTTGACTCGGATGCACGAAGTTTGCATGAAATTCAAACTGAGTATAAATAAGGTAAAAACCAAAGTTATGGTGTTTGAGAGAGGAATGGGTAGCACTGAATGTAATGTAAGTATAAATGGCACTGTGATTGACCAGGTGAGTGAGTTTGTGTATTTAGGAAGCATGTTTGACAGAGAGAATAAGTTGGATGGTGAAATCAGTAGGCGAGTGAATTCTTCTTTGAAAGTCATAGCTGCTTTGGGAGGTTTTCACAGGAATGATGGGTTCTCTAGAGAGTCCCGCATGGCTGCGTATGAAACAGTAATTGTTCCTACTCTGATGTATGGCAGTGAAACCTGGGTATTGCAGAAGAAACATAGGAGTCGTTTGTGTGCTGGAGAAATGTG
This sequence comes from Macrothele yani, assembly GCA_039090855.1. NCBI lineage: Eukaryota > Metazoa > Arthropoda > Arachnida > Araneae > Macrothelidae > Macrothele > Macrothele yani. Next base: position 4,518,877 of record CM077012.1, read on the forward strand.
TTACTTACGTGGGGTTTGTGGCAAGACACGATCCGATTGTGTGAGGAATGAAGATGTATTGCAGTTGTGTGATGTAAAGCAAAATGTTGTTAGCAAGGTGGAGACCAATAAGCTTTGGTGGTTTGGCCATGTTGAAAGAATGAGTGATGAAATGCTTACTAAGAAAATATTTTTAGCCCAAGTGGCAGGAAGGAAAGGCAGGGGAAGGCCAAGGAAGACATGGATGGATCAAATTCAGGAGTGTGTGCACGAGAAAAAGATTATGAGTATGAAGTATAAAAGATCTTGTGTACGGCGTGTAATGGATATCAGTGAAGCACGAGTTGTATGTCAAGATCGCTGTAAATGGCGAAGTTTGATACGACAACAATAGGTAAAAATATCTGGAAGTTTGTATTTCTTTTTGGAGCTAACCTCTGAATCTCAGAGAACAGCTTAGTGATATGTATGTATGTAAATAATTGTTTTTCTTAAAAAATTCCAAGGCTGACTTATCCTGATTCAGTAGCTTATATTTCATGGTTTGAACGCATGAAAATATTTCAATTTTCAAAATATTTTCAAAATATTTCAATTTTCATGTTGATGGATTCTTTATCAAGTACATCCCCATTCATACTAAAGAAATTTTCCACTTGAGAGCCAGGAAAGCAACTCAATAATGCCTTCATTATTTTTGAGAGGACACTGAATTTGTTTAACTTAAAAAGTGCATGTTTTGGGATTCACTGAAATTTATTTATGTAAATATTAAACTGGAGCACATCACTGCATCCAAAGTATAAAATTACTGACATTTAACAACAACACAGGGTAGAGGGAACGTTGCACAAGCGGGGATTAAGATTGCCGGTGAAATCTTCGCTCTGTCCAACTTCCGTTTTCGGACATTTCCCCTCCGTTTTTCAAGCTAAAATACAAATATTTATGCATTAAAATGAAATTTAATAACAATACTGGGCAGAAGAAACATCACAAGAAAAATAAATTGTGATTATGGGGGGAGGGGGATCTTTACTCCGTTAAACTTCTGTTTTTGAAAGTTTTGAAAGATGAAATACCGTCCCCAGATGGGAAAAATTCTTCCCTTCCCCCAAAAAACCAGCTTCTTTTCAGTTTTACATCGATCTCGAGGATGACCCAAATGATGACAGAAAAAGCGTAATTCCGTGAATCCACGAAATAATATCATGTATGAGTAAGAAGTAACTAAGAAATGGAAAAACACGCATTTTATGGAAAATGAAAGAGAAAAATCGATAGTGCGTTGCCCATTCTGCCATAAAACAATTTTACGGGACACGGAAACGGCGCGGATTCCACCACGGACGGAAAAAATACCGATCTAGAAATTTATTTTCATTTACTAAAAGGGAAAGGGGTGAAAAATGATTGCTCTCTATTGATTAGTTTTGAAGAAGTATGTATTAGAAATAAGGTAACATGCATTTCATTAGAAAAATTTAAAAAAAAAAAAAACAAAATCGCTCCTTTTTACTATTACCGAAGATATTAAAAACGAGGAATATGACAAGAAAACTTCAAAAATAAAAATATAATCAGGCAGAGAGAGAGAAAGTTTCATAATTTAACGAAGCTGTAAAGGTATTTATGTAAAAAATATACAAAAGACACATACGAAGCTTTCGTTTTGTGGAATGTACTGTTTTTTGCGTTTTTGGGCTTGGTCGAAGAAATTTAACATGAGGAAACGGAAAACGACGTGACATTCTCAACACCCAAGAAACATTCCTGAAAATATTTAGCAACTGTTAGAATCTTGAAAACCCGAAAATAAATTTTACACAGATGTTTAATAACATTATTTCACTGAGGTTTTCGATTTCCGTTGCATGCTCGGCGTTTCCGTCGTCCGTAGCGGACCTACGATTTCCATAGCATATTCGATGATTTCCGTAGTAACTACATAAAATTCCTAGTACTTGGAGTCGCTGAATCGTTTTTCCCACCACATGGACTTACTCGGCATCAAGCGCAAGAGTGGGCATGGAGAATTTACTGTACCGAAGTCCTGACGATGACGACGGGGAACAGAGGTTCTGGCGCCCAATGGCGCAAAACCTGCTTTTTGTAGCAAGACGACACAAGACTTTTGTTTTGGCACACTTTGGCGCAGAATTTCCATCCCTGGAAGAGGTGACTTCATTCCCAGCCGTAACCATCCCGTCGTTTGAAGTCATTACGATTTTGCTTTCCACAAGAGGGATGCATACCCCCCCCCCCCCCATAAAAATTTCATTGCATTTTTGGAATAATATCGGTAACACCAAAAATGGAACAGAAAAAAGTGAATTTCCACGTTTTCGCAAAAGTCTTTCATCCCTGAATTTAAAAGACAGTTCTACTGATCAAATCAGTTCTCCCATATAAGAGAATTATTATTATTATTATTATTATTTTGGCTGGAAGTTTAACGACCACCGTCGTTGAACAACGCAGGGGCTAAAAGCAGTCGCCCGTCCCTAATTTAAAGCCACTAGTTCCAGGAAAGGGAGAGAGCTAGTGCTTTAAAACAAACACCACATCTATGCCTCACCAGGATTCGAACCCAGACCCATCTCGGGCGAATGATCAGAAGCGAACACTTAGACCACCATGCCACCAGGGCAGCATAAGGGAATTATCATGTATGCAATAAAGTGCATGTAAATTGTGAAACTGTAGTTCAAGTTATGAGTTCAAGATTTGAATTTCGCACATAATCATCTCATATTTTAAAATGCAAAACCAAAGTAAAAATTATTTGTTCAAAATTTCAGTTTTGCATGTTATTTTCTCCTGGTAAAACTGAATAATTGTTATAAATGTAATGAAACAAGCAACGTTTGTTTTTTTCATCGTTAATTTTCTGTTACGTGCGTTAAACATTAGATAATGTGGCCATACCTCATCTGCAATTTCCATACCTTAATATATTAAGTAAGAGGGTCATTCCACGTGAAATCAGCAAATTTCAGAATAAATGGTTGCTTGACCAATTTATATTGTTTTTATATTCCCATCGTAGTTAGTACCATTAATGAGTAGACCAAAACAATTTTTAGCTTTTTTTTATCTGCTGCCATTTTGGATCTACACCTATTTTTACTTGCCGAGAAGGGCAAAAAAATAGAGTTTTCAAGGAGTACTCGGAAATGGTTGTTACTCGATAACTGCTTGAGATAACTAAATAAACCTTTTACCCCTGAAAGTAGACATTTTGAGGTTTCATAAAAGGTACTTACTTCAAATGTAGCTTTTAATCTAACCAGATGAAAATGGACTTATATTCAGCACATGCGATTCACAGAATCGCCATTTTTAGGAAGCTGTAACTCAGGAAGGGCTTAAAACTACAAACTAAAACTTTTTCCTTACCAACCATGGATAGGTAGGTTTTAGCTTATTAAGAAAAAAAAATCATGTTTTAAACCCCTTGCTAAATTTTTTTAACCCTAAAGTTGCCAAATTTGCAAAAAATGCAGATTTCAAGGTCAAATATCTTAAAAGGGCAATTGCAAAAAATCTGAAATTTTTTGTGTGAACTCGCCTATTGGTACCCTATCAATGATATAAATTTCATTTTGTGGTTCAGCTGGGTTTCTGAATTATGAGGACTCAAAATGTTGTAAAACAAACCTCTCTCACAAAAACAATAACATACATTTATGTCGTGTTTCTGAGCAAATATTATATACATATCATTAAAAATACACTTAAACACAATTATTAGATTTATTATTTTAAAATTTTTGCTAAAATTTTGAGCTTACGTTATGTCATTAAAAATACAACTAAGCACAATTATCAGATTTATTATTTTTTAATTTTTTTGCAAAAATTTCGAGCTTACCTTGAGCAGTCTGGTTCACCTTACAAGTTTTCAAATTTCGTGTTACGATCATAAGCACAAAGTAAATGTAATTACTTAAGATATATGTAATTGTATTTACAAAAATCTTCGGTATGCTTGTATTGTACAAAAACATTTATAAGTCCTTTTTTTTTTTTTTTTTTTTTTTTTTGAAATAGAAGTTTGTTTCCCCTTCCAAGTTACTGGCTACTACATGACACATCAAAAGGGTAAAGTTTTGCAATTTTGATTTTTAGCGAGTTTTTTTTTTTTTCAACATGACTTTTTTGATTAAGACATTAACTTAAAAGAGAGTTCAGGGTTCTTTTCTTGGGAAATATTGTGCGTCCGGCAGGTTGATGTTGTAAATTCAAGAGGTGATAACTTGGCCAGTACATTTTGCATCAGAATCCAAACCTTTTCCGCATTTTCTTTCATACTGAAAGTTGTAGAAGGTCCACTTGGATTGTAAAACTTAGCCCAGATGTTATAACTTTTTTTTTGACAGTTCTTCAACCCGAGCTACAAACCATTTTCCCCTGTAAGCACATACAATGTTATCTCTCTCCTTGATGCTTTTTATATCAACTTCATCTTCATTAAGTATCTTGAACATGAAATTATGCTTGTCTGGGAAAGATGAGGTTCTGCTGATAACCAAAGTAGTGCCATCCTTTGGAACAAAACTATGGTTTCTTTGTGTATTAGGCACGGGTCAAGCTTCAGAAAACCGCTTTGTGAGCTTCCCATCTTCTTTTCTAATCACTTCTTGGTCAATTAAAAAAAAATTAATTCCAGTTATTTTATTTTCACAAAAGTCATACATGTCTTTAACTGTTAAAATGTGACCTTTTGTTGTTCTTTGAAGGCTCGCTTTTGCTACAAGTCTTTTTACAGTCCCACAGACACCATCACAGGGGCCTTTACCATGACTTGTGGTAAAGAAGTGCCACTCCGCATCTAAATCAAAGTCTTCCTTATGTCTGCACAAGTTAGCAAATTTTTCCTGTTATTGTATTGGGCTGCAGACCCATCTGAAAAATAAATAACTTTTTCATGCTTCCATTTAGAGATTGTACAAGAGGTATCAGCTTCTTTTGAAAAGTATAAACAGCAGCCGTATTGTGAATTAGACAGTCACTTAGGAAGCACACACTTCTACAAAACAGTTCCCCATTTTCATCTCTGTAGCAGATGTAAAAAGGATGAACGGTTGCTTGGGAATTAATCCAGTGGAAACTCTGAATTTCATCCTGTACGATGAAAGTGTAATATTCAGAAAAATCCCCAATGACTATGCATTCATCCCTTTTCAAGTTTTCCTTTTTCATTTTTAAAAAATTCGACTGGCTTTTTGTAATAAAATGGTGGCTTTTCAAATCTTGAAGTTTGGTAAGGAAATTTTCTTTAAAATCATCATACGGTTCAACAAGTGTTACAAGTTTGCAGTGGTCAGTTGTGACCCATTGCTTGTAAGTTATCAGCTCATCTTTATACTCAGGGTTGAACTCTTTCCCGAGAACTTCAACTCCTGGACACTTTGTGCATAATCCAAATATCATGTTACATGCAGTCTTCATTTGCAACATCACAAACTGCTTTAGAAATAAGATCTCTAAAATCACATAACAGTATAGCACTCGCCATCAACTTGACATTTTGGTGAGTGGAGCAGATGCAAACTGAATGTGTGCCATTAGGTCCAGCAAGAACACACCATTTTGGGCGTAGCATGCAGAATTTAGAAAATCCTATCTTAACGGTTGGATGTTCAAATTTGAATTTCTCATATGCTTCTTTTAAATTACACAGTATGAGCCGTTTCTGTTTTACCTGCTTGGTTCCATCTTCTAAACAAACTGATTTAGTGCCTTTCATTCCAGGGCACACCCTGCTGATTTCATCACTTTGATAAAAAATTTACAACTAAGTCCACAGTTTCTTTCAATAGTTGTTTACCACGCTTGTGAATATTTACCTCTGGAATGATACCATGTGTTTCAATTAGGCCCCGTGCTTTTCTTACTAAATACGTACTTACACCTAACTCTTGTATAGTTTTTGTTTATGGACCAGCTATGAGGAACAACACTGATAACTTTAATTTTTTCAGAATATCTGTTACAACTTTTAAGCCTGTGTTTAATGCTTTGGACTAAATACTCAATGTCTGCGAGTGCAGTTTCATTATCTTTACTGACATTTTCTACTTCATCAATGGACTGACCCTCTTGCATCTGAAACGAGTCTGACAGTTTTTTCTGGACAGCTGTTGAAAATTTTTTCAATGTTCTTTTAACCTCTAAATGTTTCTTTTTGTCACTGAATTTCCAAATTTTAACTGGTGATAAACTCAGAGCAGTTCCAGCTTCATTAATTTCTTCTAAAACAACTTCTGGTGTAGTGAAAGGCACTGCATCTTCAATGTGAATTTCATCTTTAATCATTTCACTTGAAAGTTTTTTATAGCAAGTACAGCATACAGATTTCCCTGGAATAAGAGACAATGAAGGTCACTTTTCACTAAGTTCCACAGTTATTTCTCTCAATTGCTTCTTGACAATTTTTTTGTGATATGACAAAGGATCACAGCATACTCTCCCAAATAAGTGTCTGTACCTGCAAACATACTTTTGGAAGTGATATGTACAAAGAGTGGAAATGTCATCACAATGAACCCTTATTTTTAAAAGGTTGACATCACAGTCTTGGAATTCATTAATTGGTTGAATTTTTGAAATTCCATAACATTGATTTTCACAATTTTCATCCAAAAATATACCCAGAGAACACTGCATTTTTGCAGTCTTAAAAGTTTACCTGCATATGTAATCCTAGGAAAGTGGCTCCATTAATATAACTCACTAAAACAATAATATCCAGAATCACCATGTATAACTAATATTAAGTCACTGACAAAAGAGCACTGAATAGATACACATTTATGATAAGGATTCCCAATTGTGGTTTCAGTTTAAGTTTGCTTGGTTTTCAGGTCTGCTTAGTTTTAGTTTTGGTTTGCTTGGTTTTAGTTTAGGTTTGTGCTTCATTTTAGTTTCAATTTTGCTTCATTTAGGTGCTTAGAGACTGAAGTACATTAGACTTATTGACAAATAATGTAAGGTTAAATTATAAAATTAAAAAACATACGTTTTAAGGTAAATCAATTTGGGGGGCGGGGGTGGGGGTGTACAACATATTTAAATGTCATACTGATGCACTTCGAAAGAGTCCTGGGAATCATCACACAGGAAGGCAGCAGAAATAAAATATATTTTTAAATACCCTCCCCCCTCCTTTTTTGCAGTTCAAAATCTTCTTGGTGCAGCCTGACTGACCACTAGTTTCAGCACAAAATATCATATTTTAAAGTATAATAAATCTATATGTATATAATATTTGCTCAGAAAAAGGACCAACATGTATGTTATTGCATTGATAGGCTACCAATAGGTGAGTGAGTTCACACAAAAAATTTCAGATTTTTTGCAGATTGCCCTTTTAAGATATTTGACCTTGAAATCTGCATTTTTTGCAAATTTGGCAACTTTAGGGTTAAAAAATTTAGCAAGGAGTTTAAAACATGTTTTTTTTCTTAATAAGCTAAAACCTACTTATCCATAGTTGGTAAGGAAAACGTTTTAGTTTGTGGTTTTAAGCCCTTCCTGAGTTACAGCTTCCTAAAAATGGCGATTTTGCGAATTGCATGTGCTGAATATAAGTCCATTTTCATCTGGTTAGATTAAAAGCTACATTTGAAGTAAGTACCTTTTATGAAACCTCAAAATGTCTACTTTCAGGGGTAAAAGGTTTATTTAGTTATCTCAAATAGGTATCGAGTAACAACCATTTCCGAGTACCCTTGAAAACTCTAATTTTTTGCCCTTCTCGGCAAGTAAAAATAGGTGTAGATCCAAAATGGCGGCAGATAAAAAAAAAGCTAAAAATTGTTTTGGTCTACTCACTAATGGTACTAACTACGATGGGAATATAAAAAAAAATATAAATTGGTCAAGCAACCCACCCTTGCTGATTTCACATGGAATGACCCATTTGTAATACACTTGACCTGTAATTCCGTTTCATTGCTGAGATTACGCACTGATCCATAGGTTGCACGAGCGCTGTAACATTCAGTGGCAGAAACTTCATGGCAATTGTACCATCTTTTGTTCTCAGTAAATTTTCACACTAGTGAGAGGGGCATTTTCTAAAAATAATAACCGCTTTTTGGAGCAATCCCTTCGAGCTCAAATAATCTCGTACTGAGGGAACAAAATTTTTCTCAAACCAATTTTGAAAAATTAATTTATTAATCCATCCCTTTCTTTAATTATAATAAATTACTGGTAAATTGGTCGCTCTTGTTCCCTTAAATGATCTGGGCTGTTTAGCTTTCCTAGTCACAGTAAGTTTTAATTTGTGCTCTACAGTAGCACTGCTACAAAACATGACAGTTATTCGGTCTTTATTACTCTTGTGGCCTGATGTATGACGTTCAGACTGCAAAACTACAGCAAGAGATGGCAAAAATTTCCAGAAGAGTCCAGATTCATCGCCGTTATATATTTGTTCAGGCAGTAGATGCTAAGAAGATACAAAAATTTTAAAATCCTCCCAAAATTCTGTTGCAGCAGCTTCGTTTCCACTTAATTTTTCCCCTTGTATGCTTACTTCTCTAATGCCATACTGTTGTTTGAAACCCGTCAGCCATCCCGATGATGCATAAATTTTTTCTTTTAAACCAAGAGCATAGAAGAAATTTTTTTTTTTTTTTTTTTTTTGGCAGTTATGTGGCCAGAAATAGCTGCTCTTTGAGCTCGATGTTCACAAATTTTTTTAGTCTAGTAAAACCTTATCTAGCTCTTCATACGCTGACAGTTCAATTGTTTTTCTTTTTTTCATCGCGGAGGATGAACTAGCTGAAGATAAAAACGACAGAAACTTGTCCTTTTGTTTTAGAATGTCCCAAACTGTTGCTTCCCCTATTCCATATTCTAAACAAAGTTGTTTCCTTGTAGGAGAACCGTTTCCAAGTTTATTAACAATTCAAAGTTTTTGACCAATTCGTTAAAACTGTCGATTTCCTTTTTTCCGTCATTGCACTAAAAAGCTGATACACAAAAAGACACTTGCAACAGCACCAACAGAACATAATCTAAGTTAACTTTGTTCTGCAAATCGACTTTCTGAATGCATCATTCTTCTTACGATACTGGGCTGGAGTGTGAATCATGACAAAGGAGCCTGCTTTGAAGAACCAGCAGCCAATCAACACGTGAATGCTACCCGCACAAAGCGCTTCCCCAATGTAATGTCTCAAAACACATTTCATCTACTGTCCATTTGGTATTTTGTATACATCGTATTGCATGGAGCTACTTTTTAATAACTCACTCTGTACTACATATTTCAGTAAGTGATGTGTGATTAGACCTATTTTAGCGACTAAAAGAAAACTATTATGTACCGCAATAAAAAAATATTACTGCGACTAAAAAATTACTTATTCCTATATTTTAGCGACTAAAAAAAAAATTTGTACCACAAAGCCGATCGCAGATAATCAGGAGTTGAAAATTTTTTGCAACAGTTAGCCCACTGAACTTGCTGTTGTTGCCAAGGTATTTCATAAGTGGCATGTCTTTTGTTCATGTCAACGGCCAAGGAACAATGTGTTAGATTAAATGGCATGTATGAGGCTGAGAATGACACATTAGAAAATATCTATTAGCAGACAGCCCTTGTAATATGGGACCAAATATTTGCCACCCTATTTGAAAAAATTGGTGGTATCAACAGTTCAAAAACAGACAGATAAATGTCAGTGATGTTGGATGATCTGGTAAGAGAACTTCAAGTCTGTCTGATCTATTTTCAGAAGGAATTCAAAAGTGACAATATGGTAAAATCAAACATCTTCCAGAAGCTTTGTGGGCAGCCAACCACATTTTCCCAATTTGTGACAACAAAATTTGTCAAACATAAAAACAATAGCTAACTTTTTTTTCAATTTATGCTAACAAATATGCTTTAATTAAAAATTTTGTTTGAACAGTTTTATAAATTTAAAAAATTGTGAATATATCAACATATCATAGCACAGTATACCAAGTACTTAAATGCAAAATAGTAAAATAACATCGATGATCATACCTTAAATGCAAGACGGCACAGATTATTTAATGCAAAAACACAGGATCCAATATTTAAAAAAAAAAAAAAATGTCCAATGCACAGTTTACATCTGCTTGGGTACAAGGGCACAGTGTTTTTGATTAATGCATAAAATGGAAAATGTATTTCACAATTAGTTTTGTTCCCCTCCCAGCAGATACAGTGAATGGATACTGTCCTGCTAGGTTGAAGCCTACATAAATGACAAAAGAGGCGTGTATCCAAAAAAATTATGAAGTTACAAATAATTCCCAACTTTTCTTTGAAGAAAAAAAAAGTAAAGGAGAAAACAGTAAAGGAAAGTGACCAAATGGATTAGAACCTCCAAAATACTCTTCATGACAAGCTTGAACTGCACAGTAATATGCAACGACATCATAGTAGTGCACGAATTATGTGGCTACTGGTTATATAAAGCATGATTTTCAGTAAGTCATTTGGAATTCTGAAGAATTCAAAAATACTTGCTATGAACATTATCCCCCCCCCCCACACACACACACATTGATTTAAAATTGCAGTAAATGCCAAGACTGCTTACCTTTCCTCCTTATCCAAAGTATCAGGTGGAAGCTGCTCTTCTTCTTGTTTAGGCCACAATTTTTGTCTAACTGCATTAATTAACGGTTCCACATCAGGACCAGAATTTGCTATCTTGTCAAGCAATTTTTCAATGAAACATGGACCATCACCTATCCTAGAGTCTTCTTCAGCTACAAAGCCTTTCTCTGAAGGGGGTCTGTAAGAGTCTGGTTTTTTGGACAGCTTGGAATGCAGTATTATTAACAGAGACAATATGCTCTCATTCACCTCCACAGCTCTTCTACCAGAATATGGCAAAGCCCTAAGTGACTCCCCACAAGCAACTGGGGGTAGACCTTGATCAGTCAAGAGCATTCTGTGTCTCCCAGGAACATGTTTCAATTTCAAGCACCTTGGTCTTATAGTGGTCACACCAACTGAGGTAGGAACAATGGCCATATTAACATCACTATTACCAGGAGGAAGAGACATGAGAGACAAGGTGCCCAACAAACCAGGCTTGTTAGCTGGCACAGTAGATGTGGATGGAGTACTCGGAACTGATGAACTGGTTACAGTGGAAGTGCTAGGCGCTGTATACTGAGCTGGACCATCATATGGCTGACAAGCATAAGAATCTAAAAGATACGAAACCATAAGTTACTATTCTAAAAAATTACCAATGAAAAATTTACTTTTTACCAACTATCTACAACAAACTTAGGAAGGTTTCAAGAAATTCTAAATGTAAAAAAGAGTACACACAACCAATATACAAATATTACAGCACACTTGCTGAGGCTCCTTCAAAGTCAGCAATAGGAGAAGAGCTGCCAGAACAGCAAAAGATCTCAAAATAACTTTTATAACATGGAGGTCTTTTCAGATTACATATTCTTAATAGTTGAGATGATGAGTACATAGTTACACATTTGTGGAGTTCAAGACTTTTACTATAAATCATATCATATCATATATCACTAAGCTGTTCTCTGAGATTCAGAGGTCAGCTCCACAAAGAAATACAAATTACCAGATAATTTTTACTTAATGCTGCCGTATCAAACTTCTCCATTTACAGTGATCTTGACATACAACTCGGGCTTCACTGACATCCATCACATGCCGTACACAAGATCTTCTATACTTCATAGTCATAATCTTTTTCTCATGCAGACACTCTTGAATCTGATCCTCCCATGACTTTCTTGGCCTTCCTCTACCATTCTTTCCTGACACTTGGGCTAAAAAGATTTTCTTAGTAAGCATCTCATCACTCATTCTTTCAACATGGCCAAACCACCAAAGCATATTAGTCTCCTCCTTGCTAACAACATTTTGCTTCACATTACACAACTGCAACACATCTTCATTCCTCACAAGATCAGAATGTGTCTTGCCACAACCCCCTTCCCCCTACCCCTTAAGTAACGCATCTATCCAGCACACAAACGATTCCTTAGCTTCTTCTGAAATACCAAGGTTTCACTGCCATACATCAGAGTAGGAACAATTACATTTTTATATACAGCCATTCGGGACTAACTTGCAGTGAAACTGAATAAATAATGATATGGAACAACAAAGCTACTAAACATGTTTTTATGATAATTAGGGAGATGAGGAACATAAAGAAACTATCAAGCACTCTGAGGCCTCAAACAATACAAATAAGAACAGATAAGAACTAAATGTTTTCTTTTTTATATTTTGCATGCAGTACAAAACTTTTAATATTAAAAAAATCATTACTGTGCAATACAACTGCAGTAATTTTAGTTACAGTTCAGAAGGGAGATGGGGTTAATAATAATACAATATGTAATTAAAAATGGGGGAAATAATTAGACAACACTGTCATTTTGGTGAAGGAAACATTTTCATTATTCAGGTATAATCATATGCAATTCAAGTGGTATTCAGTCCCAAAAAATCCTCTGTTGGATAACTATAGTGGTTAACATCATCAAGAAACTAGCAGGAGAAAACTACAGGACAGGAATGGAATGCAGTGAGTTATTTTGACCCCCCCCCCCGGGCAAGGAAGCTGGATACCTACCTAACTACATATGTGCGTACCTACCTACTTACATACATACATACATATCACCAAGCTGTTCTTTGATATTCAGAGGTTAGCTCCTCACAGAAAGAATTCACTGTTGCTGTATCAGACGTCTCCATTTCCAGCGATCTTGGCACACAGCTCGAGCTTCATTGACATCCATCACACGCCACACACAAGACTTTTTGTACTTCATACTCAGTATCTTTTTCACATGCAGACATTCCTAAATCTGGTCCTCCCATGATTTCCTTGGCCTTCCTCTACCTTTCTTTCTTGCCACTTGGGCTGAATAAATTATCTTAGTAAGCATCTCATTACTCATTCTTTCAACATGTCCAAACCACTTAAGAATATTAGTCTCCACTTTACTAACAACATTTTGCTCCACGTTAAACATTTGCAACACATCTTTATTCCTCACACAATCAGAGCATGTCTTACCACAAACCCTCCACAAGTAATGCTTCTCCCCAGCACACAAACAACTCCTATGTCTTTTCTGAAGAACCCAGGTTTCACTTCCATACATCAAGAGTAGGAACAAACACTCTCATACACAGCCATGTGAAACTCTTTTGAGAACCCAACACTCCTGTGAACAAACACCTCACAAAGCCACTATGACTTTCAATGAAGAATTCACTCGCCTACTAATTTCACCATCAATTTGTTCTCACTGTCAAACATGCTTCCTAAATACACCAATTAATTCACCTGCTCAATCACTGTGCCATTTAGACTTATATTACATTCAGTACTACCAGTTCCTCTCTCAAAAACCATAACTTTGGTCTTTCCATTATTTATACTCAGTTTGAATTTCATGCAAACTTCGTACATCCGAGACAACATACTCTGCAAATCACTTTTGCTCTCTGCCAACAGGACAGTGTCATCAGCATACAGCAATCTGCTCATACGAATATCACCAAGACATAAACCACTATCATCTATTTCTGGTTAACTGAAATTTGCCAGTTGTGCTGCAAAATAATTAAACAATAAAAAACTCTAAAGAGTAAGTCTCATATCAGCTATTATATAAGAATATTTTCAGTGAAGGAAGAGGTTGGTCAAGTAGCATAGCTGACTGTACACAATGTGATATTTCAACCCACTGTTTTCTATAGCAGTGTGATTTGGGTGGGAAGTAAAGGAGGGTCTGAAGTTGCCAGTATGAAAGTGGTTACTGGAATATTAGGCAAACAAAGGAACGGTACTGCAGATGTTAGATTTTAGTTCGGTACATTTTCTGTAGAAGACTAACTTAATGAAAACATACTTAGGTATGGAATTTTAAGGAAGAAATATACCCCACAAATGCATTGGAAATTCAGAAGATTATTCTGAGCAATCATACTGTGCAATTGATTTGCTGTTCACCATGGAACATGATGAACAGTAAGCTTGTAGCAATTCAGAATCACAATCTCATTGCTGAGAATAATCTTTTACATACGTACGTGGGTTGGGCATGTGTATCCTATGGGAGATGAAAAACCACCATGACAGACGCTCTAAATTCTAAAGTAGCTAATCACAGACCAAGGGGAAGACCTAAAAAGCAGGATGAATTGATGATACTAAATGGGCTATTGGTGACAAAGGTAGTAACTTTTGGAGGCAGGAAATCATGCAATGGAGTGAGAGAGATGGGGAGAGTTTTAGAGGTTATGAGTATTGATTTTTATTTTGTTTTTAATTTTTATTCTAATTTTATTGTTAATGAAAGTTTGTGTTTATGCATTGTATCTCACAATACTGAGCACCTTTGGGTATGCAGGTGTGATATCATGAATGGACGAATGAATGAACACACAATTAAAAAAAAAAAACTCAATGGTATTTTATAAAACATTACATTCAATATCCATTCAAAAACTTCACTAAAATCAAAGGGTTGATAATTTTAATTTATCTTTTGCATACAAAAACAATCTGACAACTGCTCAAAATTATATCCTTTGAACACCAAAATAAAAATTTGGAACCATGTAAGTATTACAGAAAAAAACCAACACAATATTATTTGTAAACAAAGCAATACAACAAAAGGTTACAGAAAGTGATAGTGCAGTGACTCAAGGAGCAAAAAAGCAAAGAAAGTAAGGTTTTAAACAATGTCTAAAAAAAAAAAAAAAACAAGCAAGCAATGGCCATGCATTTGTAATATATCTTACCATTAATCTTTGTCACAGGTACTAAATCAGTGCTGTCTGCTGAAGCACTAGGGGGCAAGGCGAGTGGTGCACTTCCCTCAGGTAATGATGGAGGAGGCTCCACCTCATTCAAATTCTCATGTGTGTCTGAAAAAAGAATATTACAGTCACTTTAACAACTAAGAACCACCATCCCAACCCTCCCTCATACCACACATCTTCTGTCTAATTTGAGGTGTACACACATGCATATTTTAGCTTCTCATTTTTAGTTCCCCCTCAGCAATTTCAGGGGTAGGAGCAATAAATAAAAAAAAATTCAGGACATAGTTGTTTGTTTGTTTTTAATTGCAGGACATATTTTGGTGGAGATGGCAGGTAAGTTACATAAAATATTGGTACTAATGCAGAAATTGTTATTGTTTTACTAAAAAGTTATCTAAATTATGGCCCAATTGTTAGCAGGAAGTTTTTTTTCACATCCGTGGCTTTCCCTTATTTTAACATGGGAAACAGCCGGTGCTGTGCTTCACTAAAACAAAATTTCTTGGTACTTACAACTTAGAAAACTTTATTTGCCTTCAAAGTCTACTATTGATTTATGTATTTCTTTTAATTTGTTGCTTGTGTTTTTTAGTTCCATATTTCCTGTTGATAACATTTTGGCAACTTTTATGTTATTCATGCTCTTTTCTTTTATTGCAAAAGTCCAATTTTTTTACGCTTCAGCCAAGAGCTTATGAGCAATTTTCTGGTTGTTCAGTAAAGAATTTTCTTAGTCTTAAATTTGGACAGCTGTTCGTCAAGCCTCACAGACTTATTTTGCTTTCCCAAAATCTGCATAGTTTGTTCATCAGCCATTCTTGTGGCATTTTTTCTTTTTTTTGCTTCCTTTCCTCTTTCTGTTGTTCCAAGTAGGGGGCATATTGTGTGTAAGCCTGCTTTACACTGTTAACAAGGCCTTTAGTTATAAGTATTGAAATTATGGAGTTATTGTGCAATCAAATTACTTCTTTGCAGGTACGTAATGATCTGACAGATAAATCTTGAAAGTGACACTCTTTCTTTTGTGATAATGCTGTTGTTCTGGGGAAAGCCCCTTTCAGGAGGTGCATTTCCACGTGACAACATCAACCATATCTCCACTAGGGCTGATAATGAACTGTATTTTGGTAAACCTGCAGAATCTTCAATGCTAGCCACTGCTGACACAACACTTATAAATATCATTACCTTCCTCGTAACTTTTATGACGAGCTGCCGTGTCCTCATACATGACAGTGATCACTCTGTATTTATCACACACACTGTCAGTTATGGTGACTTTAAACATACAATGACTCAAGCATTTCACAGCAACTCTTGCACTTTCCTACTTCTGAAATAAAGAATGAATGAATTGGATGTCTCATAGAAGACAGTCATTCAGTGGGAGTTTTTTTAACAAATATTCTGTTGCAGCAATGAAACAGCTACTTATTCCCAGTAACACTTTCATCTCGTTTATGTCTTTGTTCTGTTCCAGAATATGGCTGGCACTAGTACCAACATCAATTTTATTCAAAAGCAACCAATGGTCACTTTTCTGAAAGTCAACTTTTAAAAGTTTAAATCCTTCTTTTTGTGATTCTTCATCTGGTTTTAAAACTTTCAACATTATACTGCACACCAGTTCATTTAGTTTGTTGGTTGTTTATTAAGGGATTTTCTTCAGTCTTAAATTTGGACAACTGTTTGTCAAGAGTCACACACTTATTTTTCTTTCCCAAAATTTGCACAGTTTGTTCGTCAGCCTTTTACACATGATTCACGGGTTCTTCATTCTGTAAAACCTTGAGGTATGGCATAGGAGTTTCTGTAAAAAGTGTACAAAATGCAAATAAATAATAGCCTGGGGATGTTTCAACTGGGAAATTATCTGATTGGATCTATTACCAAGTTTCACATTTTCTGCTTTGGAAGGTATGTACCAAAATATTCAATTAGTGCAGAATAGTGTTCAACAATTCTCTCACAAAAAGGTCTCATGGTTAACCACCTGCTCTCAACATGCTAAAGGAACACATTTTTAACTGCACAATCCATGAGGTTTTCTAATCGTACAGTGTGATAATCTTCCCTTCAACAAGCTGACATTTTGAACCACTGATAAATATCAGTAGCAAAAATATCAATATCAATGTGAAGTTTTATCTAGTCCTTTTTTCAGAGCACCCTGCATCACATGCAAACAGCAGGTGCCAAAATCAATCAAGTCAAGAATTGACTGCAAGTTCAAGTCAGCATTCAATTTCTTGATAACAAACAGGTTTACATTTCAACCACCCATAGAGCATTGCAACATCTTTTCTAAACTAAGCCCAACTGAAGATATGAAATCTATAATTAATTTTACGATTTTATCTGTTTCTGTACGTCTTAAGGATTTAGATTTACAGTATGAAGTTACAATTTTCATACAACTTTCTGACCAATATGATATATATGAATGTTAAATTGCTTCTTTACCATAATTGTTCTTAACAGCTAGTAGTATTAGTAGAGCTTCTGCTTTCACAACTTTATCACTTATTGCAGTTGGTTGCCATTGTTGGACACTTTTACTGGTTTCCTGTAAAACATTATTTGATGATTGAACACTTTTACCAGTTAACTGTGAAACATTATTTGATGTTAGGAAAATAAACTGTGTAGATATACCTCTGGCAGCAGCCTTGTGTTTCTTTCCACCTACTGTGGGACCAGTACATTCTGATGTTGCAAAAAAAAAAAAACATATTGGCAATGCAAAAGTCATTGTAGCACAGAATGCACATGGCCAAAAGACATCGTCATTAGCACAGCACCAATTTTTCGCTAAGTCTCCAATTCGGTCTTCCTCGTTATTTTCAAATCAAGTTGGTGAAAACTTCATTTTCCATGTCATTTTAACAAGAACTTAAACAAGACATCATGGAATATGTCATTTGTTATCTAATCCGACACAATATTGCAAAAACAGCAGAAAAAAAAAACATACATACATACATACATATCACTAAGCTGTTTTCTGAGATTCAGAGGTTAGCTACAAAAGAAATACAAACTACCAGATATTTTTATTTACTGTTTTCGTATCAAACTTCTCCATTTACAGCAATCTTGACATACAACTCAAGCTTCACTGATATCCATTACACGCCATACACAAGATCTTTTATACTTCATACTCATAATCTTTTTCTCATGCAGACACTCCTGAATCTGATCCACCCATGTTTTCCTTGGCCTTCCTCTGCCTTTCCTTCCTGCCACTTGGGCTAAAAAGATTTTCTTAGTAAGCATCTCATCACTCATTCTTTCAACATGACCAAACCACCGAAGCATATTGGTCTCCACCTTGCTAACAACATTTTGCTTCACATCCACACCTGCAACACATCTTCATTCCTCACACAATCAGACTGTGTCTTGCCACAAACCCCACGTAAGTAACGCATTTCTCCAGCACACAAACGACTCCTATGTTTCTTCTGCAGTACCCAGGTTTTACTGCTATACATCAGAGTAGGAACAATTACACTTTCATGCACAGCCATGCGGGACTCTCTAGAGAACCCATCATTTCTGTGAAAACCTCCCAGAGCATCTATGACTTTCAATGAAGAATTCACTCACCTACTAATTTTGCCATCCAATTTGTTCTCTCTGTCAAACATGCTTACTAAATACACAAACTCACTCACCTGGTCAATCACAGTGCCATTTATACTTACATTACATTCAGTGCTACCCATTCCTCTCTCAAACACCATAACTTTGGTTTTTCCTTATTTATACTCAGTTTGAATTACATGCAAACTTCGTACATCCAAGACAACATACTCTGCAAATCACTTTTGCTCTCTGCCAACAGAAAAAGATAGAGTAAAAAAAGACAATGCTCGTATACATCAACCAGGCAAAATATCCATGTGACATGTCCTTTGTTTACAGCTCTTTTGTTTCAGGGCACATGGACAGAGTGCCACATTTACACATAGATCAAAGCCATCAGTGATGCCCCTCCTCTTCCTATGGAGGGCAATGAACAGGGAGGAACATCACAGTTCATGGCAGCATTCAATCCTCAGGCGATTTCACAAAGCAGAAATGCATCTGCATGATGCACTGCAGCTTATAGGAGTGAGAGTTCTTGGTGATGATGCCACTTGCAAGCTTTTTCTCTCTCTCTCTTGTTCCAATTATTTTATTTATGTGGTACTTGTAAATGCTGGACGATGAATAATTATATAAAGGTTTAAAAATCAGGAACTTCAGGACAATCTCCGACCCCTGCAATTGTACTACATCAGATCACATCAGCCATCACACTGAAAGCTGCTATAGTCAAATGTTATTTACACCTCATCACTCAGTACATGTCCACCTACTTGCATGATATTAACATTAATACACCAAAGAATTCAGCAACATATATCTAACTTCTATACAGGGTTCCCACTGAAAGGAAATAAAAAATTCCCTGACTTTTCAGGTGGTTTTGAAATTTTTTCCAGAGTGGCAACACAAATAATGCTGCAATAAATTGTTGTATTTCCTTCTGTTCTTGCATTTCCTCACCAATGCACACATTTGTAAATTCTTTAAATAACTGATCTTTTTACAGTTACTTGTTTTTGCATTAATAACAATAAATGCACAAAGCACATTATTTTTTAGTACCATAATTCTGTGATCTGTTATATATATACCTTGAACCAAACTGCAGCTCAGATTTACTACTCACTTTGGCTTTGTCTTCCAGTGATGAATAATAAATTCATGGGTCAGTCCCAGCCTTAGTAATCTGGCAGCCCTAGGCACAGACTAACTTAATGGCCCATAACAGAATTCTTGACTGAAAAACGTGTGTGGTTCATAATCGTTAAAACATCAATTTTCAATCAGATTTGAGCAACATATTTTTCCTTAAATGACAGGAAACAATAATGTTAGAAATGCACATAAGCTCTCGAATACATGAAACCATCTGCTGTAGTCTGTGGCCAAAAGTGTGGGAACTGTAATCCAGTTAAATTAGCAAATCTGAGACGTTCTGCTTTTTAATCAACTCAAAAAACTTCTACCTACTGTTTTGTTTCTTGACCACACATTCCTCCTTTGTTATTGACAATTTATTCGTAAAACCGGCAGGATAAAAAAAAAAAACATCATTACAAGGCAGACACAGGAAGGGAAAAACCTGTTTCCGTATATATAAAATGCACTTTTTTTCTAAAAAAAGAAAAAAAAAGCTGTCAAAACAACCCTGTGTCTTATATGCTGAAAGTCATTATTATCACCAGGAATGTATAAGCTAAGCATTCATGCAGTTATAAAAACTGCTAAATAAATTTAAAATGTTATTGCTTTATCTTAGGTACAGTAATTCATGTTCTTCTGCACTTTTTCTACAATATCATTGTATCATGAATGCTTGTATATACTATACTTTTATCCATTGTTAACTACACATGCATGTTTTTATTAGTCAAGCCTGTTATCATGCTAGACATGTGCATTTGTATCCACATGCATACCTGTGCATTTGGGAGTTAATGATGTAAAATATGGTTTCAGCACGTACTTCATGTGTTGTACCTAGTAGTGATCTGAAATTATCTGAAACGGACATAAAAGTACTCTCATAATGTTTTTAAAAGAGTAAAGCAGTAGAAAAAGAAGGGAAAGAACTGCATCACAGGACAAAACATCATTACAGATGCTTAAGAAATCTGCCAGCAAACTGGGGCTGCAAATGCATTAGTGTCAGCTGCATTATTTTTGCTGCAAATTCTTTGCTTTACACAGGACTTTCAGAGACAAATGCAAAGATCTTATTCGTTAACAGCAGCATAAATACTGCAGACGTAATTTCGAAGTAATTTTTGAAAAATCCAATTGTGAAATGTGCAAATTTTGCTTGAACTTTAACCGGGGCAACATACTTTTGCAGTTTATGACAGAAGACGCCACCATATCTGAAAGCCTCGCTTCCCTGCTGTTCAGCAATAATGTTCATAGGTTAGTCTGTTTACTTCTTTGATGATATTTTTCATTTTGAATGGTTCTCGGCAAGTTTTAGAAGAGGGGGGGGGAATCCCTGTTCTTAGAAATTGTGTGTATGCCACAGAATGCTGACAGACTTCACTTAAGACTATCTTACTTTGACACATCAGCCATGCTGCAAGGATGACCCTTTGAACCAATAACACAGGCCATTGGCTGTATGAAGGTGTTACATCGTGGGTAAATCCTTGTACACCAATGGTTGATGGACTCGGGGTTCGTACACTGGGGGGGGGTCAAAGACTGTCCAGGACATATGCAAAAAAAAAATTCCAGGATGATTATTATGCTTTACAGTATCCTGGCCAAATTATTTTTTTAAAGTAATTCTGGTTTTAAGTAATATAAATGATGAAAGATGTAAAGAGAAGAGTGTGCTCTTTTACTTATTACATTTATTTTTAATGTTTTTAAATGGA
The DNA here is from genome assembly GCA_039090855.1 of Macrothele yani. NCBI lineage: Eukaryota > Metazoa > Arthropoda > Arachnida > Araneae > Macrothelidae > Macrothele > Macrothele yani. The sequence continues at coordinate 4,540,165 of CM077012.1, forward strand.
CAATCACCCAATAATGCAAAACTGAATCATGGTGGTGCAATTACAACAAGGCCTTCCAGAAAACCCTTTCCCTCCATCTGAAAATGATTAATTCAATCAGTCATTTTAAAGCTGCATCACTATTCTGCATTATCTTCCCATGTAATCAGTCTATTATTGATAACAATTGAAATTATTGGGTATATAAATATGTTTTGAGGGATTTCCGTTCGGTGACGTACTTATTACTGCTCGCATGTATTTTAAGGTGGCAACACTGCGATATCGCAGTATGAGATGCCAGCTGTCAGAGTCAGTATACAACGTTCGATTGAGGTGCGAAGGCGTATTTGTTTTACTCGATGGAAAATGGCAACTTTCGACCCGACAAAACAGCATTTACGGGAAGTGTTAGTGCATTACTTTATTGTCAAGAAAAGTGCTGCCAACAGCTATCGCTTAATGACAAAAATCTATGGTGAACATTCCCCATCCATAAAAACATGTGAGTATTGGTTTAGACGATTCAAAAGGAACGATTTCGATGTCAGTGATAAAGAACGTTCTGGACCTCCCAAAAAAATTGCTGATGCCGAATTGGAAGCTTTACTCGACAAGGATCCGTGCCAGACCCAAAAAGAACTAGCAGCAGCATTAAATGTTAGTCAACCATGCATTTCACAGCGTTTAGCTGCCATGGGAATGGTACAAAAAGAAGGGAATTGGGTTCCACATGCTTTGCGGGAAAGAGACCTTGAACGTCGAAAAACCATTTGCGAATTGCTGCTTCAAAGGCAAAAAAGAAAGGTTTTCTTGCATCATATTATTACTGCCGACGAGAAATGGATATGGTACGATAACCCTAAACGGCAGAAAGCATGGGTTAAGCCAGGTGAACCAGATCCTTCAATGCCAAAATGCAATATCCATGGTTCAAAGGTAATGCTGTGTATCTGGTGGGACCAGAAGGGTGTGATACACTATGAACTGCTGAAACCGTCAGAAACTATTACTGGTGATCGGTATCAAACCCAATTAATGCGTTTAAAACGAGCTCTCACGCAAAAACGGCCAGAAGGGAAGAATAGACACAACAAAGTCATCTTACAGCACGACAGCGCAAGACCACATGTTTCTCGACCTGTGAAAAAGTACTTAGAACAGGGCTCAGCACGATTCACAGCTTCAAAACTAGTGAAAATAGTGACTGAAATTTTAAAAAATGTGACCAAATAGTGACCAACCGAACAATGCATACAAAAATCAAAATTAAAATCTTACATATTTTTTAAAATTTAATTTAACATACCACTAATCCGTATAAAACATCACCTTCCATTGTTTACGATGCCAATGAATTCTAAATCACGGATGACTTCAGAAATATGGGAAAGAACACTGAAATGTTTTGATGAAAATTTCTGTTGCAACAACAGAAAAGTCACATTTATAGTTGACAACTGCACAGCTCACTGCAAGGTAAGGAACTTGAAAGCAATTGAGCTTGTTTTCATCCCACCAAACTGCACCTCAGTTTTGTAGCCAATGAATCAGGGTGTTATCTACAGTTTTAAAGTTCAGTACCACAAACTACTCCTGAAGGATCTCATTGCAGCTACTGATAGCAAGCAAGGGTTTACAGTTGCAGTTATTTATATTGATAAAAGTTGGTCGGATGTGTCAGCAAAATCTATTAGAGAACTCTTTCAAACATGCTGGATTCAGAGAAATCAGGGATGAAAGTAATGATGATTTAAATACAGACAAAGAGAATGACATTCCATTAGCAGAACTGGTGGAACTGATCCATAACTGTGGCTGTGTGGTGCCTGATAGGAATACTTATGTTTCTGTTGATGATCAGGTGGAAACAAACTGTACACTGTGTATAAGTGACATTGTGTCTCAAGTTAACAGAGGTTCTACATGATCAAAGTGTCCAATGATGAAGTAAAGAAAATTTGCCATCAAGTGTTACGAAAGAGGATGCTATGGCTGCTTTGGATCGAGTAAGAAGATTTTTAACGTCCACAGTAGGAATAGATGAAAGTATTTTCAGGGAAGTAACTGAACTGGAAAAGATTGTAGCATCAAAAAACATTCAGCAAATTCAAACAAGAATTGCTCAGTTTTTCCAGTAGTGGTATGAATGTACTGTGGTATACTTTCAAATGCTTTGCGTACTTTGATGTTTCTAAGATCCATACTAATATGTATTACCCTGTTTTTCCTTATTTCTACAGCAGATAAATGACTGACAATGACATGGTAGCATTTTTAGTGTCATGTGAGACTTATCCATTTAATGGGTCACTTCAGATATAACATCAGAATGTGCTGGTCCCACAGGGTGACATTATACCGAGGGTTGACTGTATATCAAAGTATCATCATCATATTTTGATATACAGTCAACCCTTGGTTTAACGTTACCCTGTGGGACCAGTACATTCTGATGTTATATCCAAAGTGAGGCATTAAGCAGATAAGTCTGACGTGACACTAAAAATGCTACCACATTGCCGTCAGTCACTTGTCTCTTTCTTCACATCAAAGTATTTCAATCAATTTTAGGTTTTTTACACAGATAGTTTTCTATAAATGTGGATTTCCTTTTTTCCACTACGGTTAGAATTTTATTTCTCGTTTCTTTCTTCTTCTTCTTCTTCTCTTCGCATATTTGCCACACCACCCAACATAGCTTTAGCCAAACGGATTTCTTCAATATTTTAATTTTGTACTCCTTTCTTTAACCTTTGTGTAGCTTCAAAAAATAAAGTATCTGCTGTTTTGCGTATAGTTTCTTCTTGCCTCTTTTCTTTTAATGTTTGTTCACATTTTTTAATGACTTATTTTTGTTTCAGCATCTTTTCTTCATTTGCCTTTTCTCTTGCTTTACTCTCTTTATCCTCCTTTTTCTTCAGTTCTTCCTCCTTTTTATTGTATTTCTGTTCATATAAATAATTATCATATTGTTTATGAGCATTACATGCAAAAACCAATAGTTCTTTGGTAATAGGCACAAGTTCAGGCTTGTTGTTATATACTTTTAATACACTTTTTACAGTCATAATGGAGTTTAAAGTCCTCTGTGACATTGAAGCTCTATCTTCTGTGAGAACTCTGCCAGAAGATGAAAATCCTCTCTCTACTTCAGATTTGCCATGTGACAAGATTAAAGCAGCTTTTACCACTTTTGCCACAGTAATATATTTAAATTCTCCAACACAATTTTTTTATGGAAAGGAGGCTATTCCAATAGATGTCAATTTTTTCATCGGTTGACATACATTCTTTTTCTAGTTGCAGACACTTCCATTCATCCAAAAGTCTGTCATGTGGAACATCAATCTGTAATGACTTTGCAACTGCTACTATATCCAGACAGCTGCATACAGTTTTTCTTTCAGCAGGATGAAGGAAACAAAGCTTTTTAAGCAAACCTGATGAGATAGATGTTTTATCAATAATAAATTTACAGGCTCTTATATAATGTTTCTGAACAGCTTTAAAAAAATATATTTTATCTTTTTCACTTACATTTAACAACTCATTCATCACTGCTTAACCACAATTAATTTGTTTAAGTTGAAGTTGATTTGCTTCTTGGAGGATGCTTTCTACATCTATATTATTTCTATCCAAATTTGAATTTTTACAGAACCTTCCTCTTAAAGTCTGAACTAAAGCAGTGAGTTCAGTATGCAAAACATGTACTAATGATTCATCCTTCTCGAAGGTTTTTGTAAATTTTGTAAAAATATTAGCACTAGATATTAAGAAATGCAGTTCAGCCTTAATTGTGCTCTTCTTCAACAAATTTATGATACTTTTATATTTTAAGCCAGCTGATGTGTTCTTATTTGGGACATGCTTTAAAAAATAATATTTAATAGCAGGCTATTGTTCAAGAAGTCGCTTAGCAGCTGGTTCTACAGTTAACCACCTTGAAAAACAATTTTTTATGAATCTGTTATTTGGCAGTCTCTCTTTATTTTGAATATTTGTAAATGCTTCCCACCTTGATGGCCATCCATCAAAAAAATAATATATTGCAGAAATCAGTTCACAGGCATCTTCACCAAGTTCAGATAAGCCTTTTAAATATGTGTTATGTGCAGTATGTATATTACATGTTCCTATGTCTATAACCTTTCGTTCACAAACCACCTTAAGTTCTTCATTCATAAGTTTATAAACCTTTTTGTTAACATTTGGACCATCACTTCCCAACATCAACAAATTACAATGAGAGAGTTGCATCTTATCCATAGCTTCTGTAATTTTACTTAAAATATTTTCAGCTGTAGCACTGCCAATAAAAAAGGTTTCAAGATGATGAGAAACAACTTTATTTTGAGTTTTAGATCAATATCTTGCAACAATTTGTAATTCTTTTTTACTGCTTGCATTAGTTGTTTCATCGTACATCAAAGTGAAATATGCACCTCTGATATCCTCTGTTATCTTCTCTCGGAAATATGGTGCCAATCCATCTGAAATTAAATAACGTATTTTTGGGATTTAAACAAAAACCTTCTGGAATGCTGTTAGGAAACATAGCTTTAAATATTTCATTTAAACCCGAAGAAGAAGAAGCAAAGTAATTAGAAGCCACTGTCTTTAGTGTCCATATCAATTCAGCTGTGGTAGCTGCCTCTTTTATGCTATACAGATGAATGGATCCAGGAACTTCTTTCTTACTGCAATGTGAAGGGTTTTCTTCCTTTTGTTCACATCCACTTAATAGACAAAGTTGTAAAGGATTGAGCTTAAAGTCACACTGTTGTTTATGCTTTTTGGTAGCACCATGCTGAATTATGGCCTGAAATCCTTTGTTAATGTTTACTATACACTCACAAGCCATGCAAAATATGGAATTCTCATCTTGCTTTCTCGCCCACCGTGACACTTTATTTCCTGTTCCTGTACCATCATTCTTCAACAGCCAGGTGGCATTAAAATGGCATTTTCCCATCTTTAGTTAAATTTTTCATCTGAAAATGAAAAAAAAATCAATTTAAAAATAAAAATTACCTTTTTAAGTTAAAAAAATATTAAATTTTTATAGCAACTGAATACTACATAACAAGAGTTTAATGACTATAGCACATTTTTAGCATTTAAAACAGTTATTTTTTTCAAATATGATTAAAAAGGAAGATTACTTCAGAATAATTTGTGATTTTTAGTTCTATCGTGTTAGGACAGCCTAAAGAATCAAAGCTACTATGGAACTATTTGTAACACTTTTTAAATCAGATTGGAGGAAGTAATGTTTCGAATTCAGTTTCAAATCGAACAGCATGGGGAAAAAAAAAAGAAACAGGAATTACCTGGATTTCCTTTAAAGCCTTCTTTCAATTTTTTTTTTTTTTTTTTTTTTTTATTGGAAGCTTAACAACCACCGTCAGCAACTCAACTGGCTATATATATAAGCAGTCGCTCATCCCTAATTTAAGGTCACTGGTTTCAGGGAAGGGAGAGAGCCAGTGCCGTAAGACAAACACAACATCCATACCTCACCGGGATTCGAATATGGACCCCTTTCAGACGAATGATCAGAGGCCATCGCTCAGACCACTGCGCTACCGGGGCGGCTTTCAAATTTGCATTGGCTGTTAAACATTAACAATCGTAATGAAAAAGGATGGACATTGTGAAAAATTATAACTGTTGAATATGAAAAATTATTAGATTTTTATTAATCAGTTTGTGAATGAGAATCGTATACATGTTTGTGTTATTGAAAAACATAAAATGTTTGAAAAAAATGCATTGACATCAAGATTTGTTATCATATTATTTCTAAACTTCATAGGATAGAAAAATTGTTGGTTGTAATGGTGATTAGGATATCTAGTGATGTGATATATTGGCAAACTGGGGGTAAAACTTTGCATAAAAGTCAAATTTAAAATTTGGGAGATGGGTAGATGAAATTAGGAACATCCACAAAATTTCACCTAAGGCCATGATTATTATTAATGCTAAACATGAAGAAGCATTTAAACATTCCAAAAATCCCAAAAACGTTATTTGTTGATGTTTGTGTTTGTAGAGTTGAATCGCTAATTAGCGGAATCATTCACAGGATTCCACTAATTAGCGAAAGAATCACATGCTTGAACATTGAAAACGATGTATCATAAAAAAAAAAAAAAAACCCCAGAGGATTCCACTTCTGTTATTCTAAACAATTACTCCCTCGCAGCAATGCATTAATGTGGTCGATGCACAGGACTGCTGGGATCAACAAAGAAAGTAGTTCCAAGGTATTAAATTTTTTTTTCTGAAATTATTTAACGAATAAATGATATTTGCCTAGGCATACACAGTGTATCCTGACAGTAACTCTAAACAATAAGATTTTCATGTTTTTTCAAGAAACGGAAGGCTGTGCCCCTAAACTTTTCATTTTGTTCCGTTCATTACCGATCCTACTGCTTTTCAAAAAGAACATTTGAAAAATTAAATAAAAAATAAGAAAAAAAAAACACGTTCAGTATTCTGAATTAGACGATGCTTTTCATTAATATTGGAATTTCGAAAGTTTCAGGGTTAATGTGTAGTTTATGATGCAAAATTCAGGGACGAAAAATTTCAAAAAACTGTGACGTACATCCTTTTGGAAATCAAAAATGATCTAAAATAAAAAAAAAATTCAATGATAGTCATTTTTGAGAAAAAAATTTATGTAAAATTTATCTATGAAGCGGGACATGGGAATACAGTAAGCAGCGATGACACTTCAGCTGTGTCCTTCTGGACGGGCACGAGTGCTGGTAACCGATGCGGAACGACGACGCAAGACATGTTTTCGGGCAGCCACGGCATCGCCTGAGCCAGGAGACACACCATTGCCGAAAATAGAAAATACGTAGAGCATCGATGTTTCCACCGATATTATACAAACATCGATGTTTCTCATCGATTTACAAATTCCTAAAATAAAACACTGAAGAATCAGAAACATAAAGTAAAAGATGGAGGCACTCCCATTGCTTGTGAAAGCGAAGCCAGCCTGTACTGCTGCATGTGTAGCACGGCTAGGCCTAATATGTTTTGTGGGAATGCTTCCGCTGCAACTACGGGCAGATCAAGTCTTTTATCGAATTTGTGGCAGATTCTCTGCCGGTAGTCACAGCGTGATCGCCGCGAAGTTGAAATAAAGCATTTATAAAATACAAAAAACAACTATTATCTAAAAACAATGCTCTGATAATTGATTCATTAAGTTAACAAAAAAATGTCCTAAATTTATGGAAATAAATATAACATACCTGATTTTCAATTCGTTGCAGACATTCTACAGCATCCAGGAAACAAAAGACATGAAACATCGCGATGGAAGTTCTACTGCGCATGCTCACGGGTCTCCGACGATCTTTTTTGGGGGTCGTATTATCATTCTCTGCTACTCTCGTACCCAGATGTTGTTTATTATAACAGAAGATAATCTACTAACCTTGTTTATCTGCTTCGGCGGGATCTCGTCAATAAATACGTTTGGACACAAGTGCACACAGTTTTCTTCTAAAAAAAAAAGTGACAAAAGTGACCTATGGGAAGAAATACGGAATAAAAGTGACCAATAAAAAAAAAGGTGACTTTTAGTGAAAAAAGTGACCCGTGCCGAGCCCTGTTAGAAGGATCCGACTGGGAAGTTCTACCCCACTCGCCATATTCGCCAGATATTGCACCATCGGATTACCATTTGTTCCGGTCGATGCAGTCAGCACTTTCTGGAGAACGGTTTAGTTCCTATGAAGACATCAAAAATTGGCTGGACAACTGGATCTCTTCCAAGGAACCGGAATTCTTCCTTCGGGGCATACATTCACTGCCCGAAAGATGGGGTAAAGTTGTAGCTTCAGAGGGAGCATATTTCGATTAATATTAAAATATTGTTTCTGTTCTCCAACGTGTTTTGTTCACCTCAAATTTTATTTATATACCCAATATTATAAAATACATCAAGGGCAGATCCAGAATTTAAGAATGGGGAAGACATATGTCTAATCAATTAAAAAAGAAGAAATATGGAAGGAAACATAGTATAAGTCTATGCCTGTTAGCGCAAGAATTGAGAATAATGGAAAAGTTGAAAATAGGCGAAAAATATTGATGGAAAAAAACTATGCTAAGGATTTCTTTTTTTTTTTTTTCAAATGCGTCTCCCAGAAGCAAAAATAGCGAAAAAAAAAAAAAAAGTTTCAACCTTTACACCCCTAGCGGAAAATCTTTGATCAGGAGATTTTTTGCAGCTCATAAAATCACATGAGCGCTATTTTTTATCGACATTTTTCAGATGCAGGAGCAATTTTCCAAAAGTAGTATTATTGGTAAATAGCATTTTTAATGTTTAAAAAGTTATTCTAAATGCAGACTGTATGTTTATATGCAAAGTAAAAAGCATAGTGAAAATAGTTGTCAACCAGATACAATTAATAGCATTTTTTCATTTTTTTTTTTTTTTTTTTCCGCCCTCGAATTTACGTTTTCGGAAATTTTTCCTCCATTTTCAGACTGAAATACAAATATTTACGGAATAAAATGATATATAACAACAATACTGGACAGAGGCAACAACATCACGGGAAAAAGAAATTACAGAAAAAATCTTTATTTCGTTTACTTCCGTCTTTGAAAGACATAATACCGTACCGATGCAAATTTTTACGAATTGGTAAAATTCTTCAATAAGTAGTTTTATGCGCCGAGAAAAATTCACGATGCATATTTTTTTTACGCCCCAAGAAAAATTCCTGACGCATACTTTTACGCGTCGAGAAAAATTCCCGAAGCGTATTTTTACGCGTTGATAAAATTTCGATGCGTACAGGCGCATAATTAGATTACGCATTTTGGAGGACTCTGGTCAGCACGTCACTTGAGCACTCCTGTGGAGAGAGAGAGCTATCCCACGAAGCTGGCGAGTCAAAAATGACATCATCGCGTAACACAGCACTCGTAAGGGCCGGTAGAAAATCTAAATGGATGGTTGCAGCCTGCAGGGGATTGAAATACTTCGAGTGAGCAATCAAAATATTAAAAAATTCATAAAATAAAAAATAAAAAAAAGACTTCTAACCGTAAATCAGTAAAATTAAGCAGAAATCCGTAAAAGTTAGCAAGTATGCAAAATCCATGCCCCACTGCGATTCGAACCCGGACCCACTCGGACAATTTGTCGAAAGCCGGCGCTCAGTTTCACAACTTTCTTATGCAGCAAAGACAATAACAGCTAATATGTAAAGCAGAAACAAATTGCCAAAGATATGACATAAAATAAAACATTAAAAACCACGAAAGTGGCGTAATGCAAAAGGAAAAATCTCCCACAAAAAGTAAGCGAAAGGAATCAGAAAAAAAAAAAATTCACAAACTAAGTGTACACAAAATGCTACAATAAAAGATAAAACAAAGCTGACAATAACAGATTCACAATTAGAGATGAACAAAGGAGCACATTAATCTACAAAATGCGACGAAGAAGGGAAGAGAGGCAAACATGGTGCAAAACAAGAAATAAAAAACTCCACAGTAAAGCAAAACCGAAAAGCACTCCTCAAAACTCTGAAGAAAACATAAACTGGCTCACAGCTAGGAGCGAGGAGACGTGAAACGATAAGTAGGTCACAGCTTCCACGCGAGTGTGTTTGTAACCAACATAAAATAGACCACTGCGCCACCGGGGGTGGCTTTTTTTTTGCAGATATGAGGAGAGGAAAAGTACGATACTGCTGACTGTAAATGTCATCTTGCATCGACACAGAAAGAAAAAGATTTCACAAGCGGTTCAAAATATTTTTCTTCTGCGTCGATCCAAGGTGGCAGTTGATGGAATTTCGTTATTTCGACCATCGTAATGGCTAATTATCGACGAAAATTGGGAGAATTTGACATTTATCCAAAGGGCAGGAGGAATGGCTGGAAATCGGGAGTCTCACGCCTAAATCCGAAGAGTTGGCCCGTCTGCATACAGTATAGAAGAAATTTCTCAATAGGGTTTTCAGAAGCGGCAATACAGCTGCAAACTGAAGCATAAAAACACCCCCTAGTGACAGAACTGTGAACTACAAAATTCCTCATATATTAGCCTAAAGTGTTCTACAAGGTAAATGGAATCCGGGGTTGAAAGAATTTTTAAAATCTCACTTGTACAAGCAGAGTATTGAAAAAATCAGATCAAGCATTCGCACCTCTTAGCGGCAAAATTGTGCATTATTTTGAGAAGAAAATACACACACAGTTTGCATAGTTCGCCATGTCTGACAGAAAAAAGTTTTTTTAATCGAATTTTTAGTTCCACAAATTTTGCCGTAAACTGAAACTTACACTTTCTGGAGGCACACTTGTGCACTAAGAAAAATTTGAAATTATATGAGACACATTTCAGAGCGGAAATGATATTCAAGAAAGAAAAAGAAATTTTCAAATCAGACTCTTAGAAGCAGAGATATCAACAGAAATTATATATACATCTACACCTCATGGCAGAAAGACTCTGCATTATTCTCGATTGAAAAAAATGAATTTTTTCAATCGAGTTTTCAGCAACTCATATTTTGCTGCAAATACATCAGAAGTAGAAATTAACACTTACGCCACCTGGCGGACAAACCGTTCTTCACCAACTATTAGAAATTATATGCAAAACATTTTCCGTCAGAGCTGTATCCGACACAGGAAGAATTTTTCAAATCGGAGTTTTAGTAGCAGAAATATCGGGGAAAACACAATTTACCTTTATGCCCCTAGCAGAAAGTCTATGAATTACTTGAAATTTTTGAAAATATATTAAAAACATTTTGCACTGGAAACGCTATCCAACAAAGAAGGATTTTTTCAAATCTGACTCTTAGAAGCAAAGATATTGACAAAAATAAGATATGCATCTACGTCCCCTGGTGGAGAAACTATGTATTATTTTATAAAGAAAATATTTCGAAAAGGTTTATTAGTGCGAGTGGTATTGGTCCATGAAAGAATTTTTCAATCAAGATTTTACAAGCTCGGATTTCGCAGCAAATACACCAGAAACAAAAATGAACACTTACCCCCACTGCTGGGCCAAATAATTTTCTACCAAAAATTAGAAATTATATGCAAAACATTTCCCATCAGGAGCGATATGTATCCAGTTCAGAAAGGATTTTTCAAATCAGAGTTTTAGAAGCTAAGATATCGAGGAAGACGCAATTCACCATTACGCCCTAGCGGAACATTTATATGTAACTTGAAAAAGCGACTATATACCTATAATAGCCTTCGACATAAATGGAATCGAAAGGTAAAAGAATTTTCTCAATCGGATGTTTAGAAGCAAACATATGGAGTTTGAATTCAATATCTCCTGCATTTATGCCCTCTAACGGAAAAATTGTGCATCATAAAAAAAAAAAAAAAGAATGCAAGGATCATTTGCACATTTTAAGCTTCCCAAAGGAAAAAAAAACATTTCAAATCGGACTAATAGTTGAAGAGATATGGCGTCCACAGACAGACAGAAGAATGGATGGATGGACAAACCGGTAACATAAGCACGATCGTTTTTACAAAAGACGTAACTCTGTTTTAATAAAAGAAATTCAAATATATTTTTAAGCACTTATTTCAAATTACAAGGATTTTCAAGACAGCTTAAAAAAAAACACCACCTTTTTTCCGGGATATTCCAGGCCTTGAAAATGTAATCATGATTTTCAAGGACTTTCCAGGTTTTCAAGCCCCTGTGCGCACCCTGTGGACTGAGTGGCCTTTCTCTATGTTATTTTCATCAGTGGTATTGCACACTGCTAATTTCCCAATTCACAAGGATTCGATTATTCATAAGCTGCTGTTTTTACGCATATTTTTTTCACTTAATAAAAATCTTTAAAATGCCATTTGTTTTCTTAAATTTCTCTCAAAAATAAATGTGCATCTTATATCCTGAAAAACATGGAAGTTAAGAAAGAAAGGTTAAGAGGCTTTCTTTGACTGTTTATCTTTTCAGTGATTTCATTCATTCCTTTATTTCAAAGATAATACACATCAATAATCTGGTGATAAAAATGAACATATTATTAAAATCTGCAGCCTCAAGAAATGGCTACCTACAATTGCCATGACTTGTATAAGTCTATTCCAAGTCAAATTGTTTCTGTTCTAAAAGCCTGAGGTGTGCCTACCGTTTACTAACAAAAAGTTCTCCATAAACAGTAAGTGATTCCACTATTTTGATAAACCCTGTATATGCAGACTTACTACAGCTTTTCTATCAACAGTATGATACCAACAGCTTGAAAATATTCTAGTTCATTCTGATCAACTCATCTGATAAATGTGACCATGCTCAAAACGGCTTACTATGTTCCTGTTATGAACATCAAAATAAAATACATGACCTTCACACCTATGCTGAAGTAGCAAAGTATTAAGAACACCCAAAAGCAATCTGACACCTGTCATCCTCATTTAAGTATGCAACTATGATGTTGACTACTCATGGCAAAGGATTCATATGTGTACAAAATGCAGAAAACACCAACATGACGAAGACTTGCAATTTAAGCAACTTCAAAAGAGGCATGATAGATAGCAGGTGCTAGGAAAGCATGTGCAAGCATCTCAGGAAAGGCAAACTTTCTCAGCTATGCAAAAACAACTGTATTGAAGCTGTACAATGAGTGGTACACAAACAACAAAACAGGAAGCCAGCAGTCTTCCCACAGGCAGAAACAACAGGTCGATATTCGGGGGCAACAACTGAAGAGGATTGTGTAAGGTGACAGGTGAGCTCCACTGTGTCAAGTAACCGTGCAGTACAACAGCAGTACAGAAAATGTCAGCATGCACAGTCCATAGCACATCAATGTGAATGGGCTATAACAGCAAATGTCCCTTCATGTACCACATGTCTCTGCTAAAAACAGACAAATTCGTACACAGTGGGACTGTATACACCACAACTAGACCCTTAAGGACTGGAAAAAAGTTGCTTGATCTGAGGAATCTAGTTTTCCATTAATACAAGCCAATGGACAGGCCAGAATATGGCATTGATAGCATGAATCGATGGATCCCAGCTGTCTAGCATGAACTGTACAAGCCAGGTAGCATAATGGTATGGGGATCTGTTTTAATCACAGGAACTGGATTCCTTAATACTACTGAAACAGCACTTGAATGCCATTAGGTATCTTAACAGCATTGCAGATCAGCACCCATACATGTCCATGGTGTTTCCTGATGGAGAGTTACTTCCAACATAATGCACCACGATCATCACACAGTGGTTCCAGGAGTATGACGGTGACTTCAAGTGCTAAAATGGCTCCCACAGTCACCAGGTCTTAATCCAATCAAACACCTGTGAGATGAAATTGAGACAGCCATTTGTAACACCCTCCTCCAGAGAACATTCGGAAATTGATGGACACTACCACATCCACCTGGCTGAATGTGCATGTAAAACCATATCAGCACCATTGAACAATGCATGCCACATCAAATCGAGGCTGTTTTGAAGTCCAAGGGTGGCTCAACACGTCATTATGTAGGTGTTCCAAATAACTGAACTTCATTTGCAAGTTCATTGTAATCCTTTAAAGGACTTGTTTTGAATTCATGTTAATATGTTTGTTGCTTAACTACTGATCACTGGTGTACCATACAAGTGAGTCCCCCTCCCCCTCCCCATGACACCTGTTGACTCATCTACTTGGACAGCAAACCTAGATTTCTACATTTTAAGAGGAACACATTTTTCTCTCCATATTGTCTAGTGTCACATTAATACATTTATTTACTAGGCGTTTTTTTCCAACAAGGGTTTCTCCAATGCACAGTTTAAACAGTGTGAAGTTTGGCCAATCTAATGTAACTGTGAACTTGGTTTATTAGAAAGAAAAAATAAATTATATGGTGGTGAAATTTGTTGGTAAATGAATTCAGTTTTAAAAAATCCCTTTGTGCTTCAGGTGACTCCAGAGGAATGATGTGTAATAACAAAGGCTTTGACTAGAGTGCATCAAGGTGTAATTGTCTTCATTCTGAGGTATGGCAACGAATACTGCAGAAAAAGCTGCATATATGCTGGAGAGATGCATTCTCTTATCCATAAGAGATCTGTGGTGAGACTCATTCACATCAGGTGCAAAATAAAAGCATTTTACAAATGTGTAATCTGAAATAAATTTATCAGTACAGTGAAAACCAACATATGGAGGTGGTATGAACATGACAGAATGATTGAAAGATACACTAAATAAAATGCATGGATCACACTCAACTCAGAAAAAAAAAAAAAAGAAACATTAAATAAAATTATGTGAATACAAAGACCACGGGCCAGTTTAATTCAGAATACAGTAAAACTTCAAAAATATGGCATTCAGAAAATTGGCAACTTCAGAAATCGGGCACTTTTTTATTTCGTTTTCGTGAGAACATCCGATGTTTAACCAATAACCATGAAAATATCCTGATGTACCGTCTCAACAACACATCCCGAGATCTTTCGATTTCAGTGTGCGAATTGCCAATAGCCGCCTACATGTAACATTGGGAATTGTTCATCTCATTGGGCTGCACTGAAGTGACGTGGACCAATGAGGGGATGAATCGGTGTGTACATTTGAAATGCGTGTCGAACGTGTGATGATGATCTGTGCTTGATGGTGGCAGTATACGGATTTAATCGTGTAATGACATCTACATAAGCTTTCGTGATGCATCGCGGTAATCGATGCCTCAGATCGTAACGTTAATGTAAAATACACATCGGGTTTTCGCGATGCATCGATACATCGCCCAGCCCTAGCGATTGTTCTGGCTTCTTTCAAGTTTTTGCCTAACCATTCGCCAAATTCAATTTTATTCGACAGAGTTTTACAATAAATAGTACAAAAAGGTAAATCCAATATTATCGCCAAAAAAATTTTCCCATCGCCAAAGCTCTTTTTTAAGAATGCGATCGGCAGCACGACCCCTGCATATTCATAAGGCACAGAGCGCACATTTTTGTTAAAGTGATCAGTTACATGTAAGCATGTGCATTACGTAACGCCCGTTACAAAATTTTTGGATAGCTTCAGAAATCCGGAATTTTCACAAATCCGGCAGTCATCTGGTCCCGTCGATGCCAGATTTTTGAGGTTTTACTGTATCTGCAAAAGAATGTAATGAATGTTAAGTATAGATGAGAGGTGGGCCAGTATATCTCTATGTGCAATCATGTGCATGTATGTTCATGTGTGTTTGGGGGGGGGGGGGGGGGGCTCACGTTTTGTTCAAAGACTATGTCAAATTGCCTAATTTTCAAGGAATAACTTAATTATACACATATGTTTTGAATTCTACACCTCATGAAATGTTGCAAATGATTTTTTCACATGGTGCAAAGCCTTACATTTTACAGAGGAAACACCTTTCTCCAGTAATGCTAAATACATTTTACAAACAAAGAAAAAAGCAAAAGAAAAACTGTAGTATTAATAGGTAAATAGATCTGCTCTAAGCTATCTGTCAAAATACACACTTGGCTTTTTTTAAACAATGTTTTTTAAAAAAAATCATCAAATCAACGTTAAAGTTTACCTTCTTCAATTATGGGACTCTGTACATGGTATGTAGTGAATTCTGTTTCTAAATCCATTTCCTCTTCTTCTTCATCTATTTCCATTTCTTCAACCATTCCCATAGACATCACTGTTTTGTCAGTGGTCACCACTTTCTTTACAGTTACAAATATATTTTTCAATACTTCTCTGCTAGAAAACCAATCAGAGTAACCAAGGTCAGTAACTTCATCTGGGATTGCAGTCAATGATTCCTGGGGGGAAAAAAAAGGGATCATATTCCAAAAATAAATTCATCTACTATCTACTTCAAGGGATTTCCAAGTACTTAAAAAAAAAAAAAGTAGGATTTTTTGTTTCAAACACACAGGAAGTTAAAATACAGCCCAAAGAGATCTGTCTACTTTCCTTTTGCAGGGAAATTTGTGAGTGACTAAATTGTATTAGATTGAGAGAAAGTCATGCTGCCTTCAAGTGTATCTCTGTAATTAGTATACCCAGAGGTGTTTGCAAGGCCAAGGCACGAAACCCTGAAATCATCGGCGTCTCCCAACGGTGCCAATGCATAAACTCGAGACATAAATGAACATGTGAGGGTAACCCCCCACCCCGTACAACAAAAGTATTTCTGTTACTACTAGTATCTCTAATTATTATACTTATCAGCAAAGCTGTTACAGATACTTTGAAAGATAAAATGGTTTCACTTTGGGAATTGCTTACTACCTACCTATACCTTTTGCTCACAACAGTGAATTATTTTGGGGTTGAGCTTGCAGTATTAATTTGTTGCTAAAAAAATAAATTGCTTCAGTGAAATTTAAGTAACTTTGATTTCGACAACTACATGATATTGTCTTTAACATATACCACACTAAGAACGTTAATAAAAATTTTGCATTTGTATAAAATAAACCAATTACACACATAACATATACCTTTTACAAAAGTTTTGCCTTTCTTTCCAATTGCAAAATTACCCATTTGGCAAATAAATAAATAAAAGAAAATCTGCAGTCAAGTTTTTATGCTACTAGAAGGGCAACTCCTCTTTTTCATAGGATATTGATCTTTTTTTAACAGAAATTTTAGTCGTTGAGTTTCAGTCAGGTGGTATTGACCTAAAGTTCTATTTACTAATAAAAATAACAGTATATTTAGCAAATTGGATGTTGATCTAAGTTCCATTTATTAATAAAAAAAACACATCAGTATGGTGTGGTGTTAATCTAAAGTTATATTTACTAATAAAATAACACTAGTTCTTAAAAAAGTGTGTTATCTTCATTTGTTTTTTGCGGAGACCATCAGGCTGACGCTTACGTTTCCAACATCCTTCATTTGCAGTGTCTTGTTTGTGTACCGAAGAGGAGAAGAACCTTTACTATTACAAGTAGCCGTTATAATTGCTTCAACAGGTTTTGGAGGCAGAACTGTAGCACGTACTCCATTTACATATGCAGAAACATGACCCAGCTGTATCAATTTTCCGACACCATATCCCAGCTATCTCCTTTTGGGTGTCTTTTTTTTTCTAGCCAATCCCACCGGAATTTATTTTTGACTGAAGCCTCCAATGTCTTGAGATTATCAGTTTTGGTTAAAAATTTCATCGTTGATGCCGAACTTAACTTAAACCGTGTAAACTTTCAAATTCCTAAAAACATTCATACATCACACACACACACACAAAAAAACCCCCATCACTTTTGCCTAAACAAAAACCCACAAACGTTTCATCAGGGAAACAAAGACACCTCCTCTCCGTCACTGACTTACTAATACAATCAGGCAGGCTGCTCCCGCGTATAGGTGCAGACACATGAGTGACGTACTTTATTTGCTTTAACTCGCTCCCTCCCCCGCCATCTCCAAGTTCCAATCCCACATCACTCATCAGCAGAGATCGTGCTAGGATTTTTTCAAAAGAGTAAAAATACTCCTTCACATTTTTTGAAGGAGTGTTTTTCTTTCCAAAGGGGTAATTTTAGAGAACGGAACAATTACCACTAAATTTTTAGCTAAATAATATTTAATATAAAAACAAATAATTATATCTATATATAAATATGTCAACATGAATTAGCATGTAATTGAATTTCTTTTATATACATACATGAGACCGGCCGATGACAAAAAAAGCTGAACTTTTTAACTGGGTGGAAAATTGGGACACGCGAACGCGCGGTGAGCAAATTCAAATATAGCATATATACAATATTTAAGAGTATGCTAGCCATATGGAATTATTTTCTGTAAATTATGTAAGTAAATATTAAAGTGAAGCACATTATTATATTCACAAAAGAAAAGTAGGGATTTAAGAACAAAATAAAATGAAATATTTAAAAAAATCAGATTTAAAACTTAATGTGAATCTTTACTAGCTAAATCCTGAGGTGAAAAGTATTTGTTTAGGAAAGTTTGTGAATTTAGTCAAGCAATTAGAAACTTGCAAGAATTAGAAACATATATCCACAGCTTAGTTTTTAGTCATTGAAGAAGTCAATAAAGTACTTCTCAATGTAACCTTATAAAATGGCTTGCAAAATTTTTTGCTTGCATTGTGAATATGGTGACATGAATCTCCATCACGTCAAGCAAGTGGGGAGATTTTCTCTGCCGAATTCTTGTTTTTCACCCTGTTTTTGAGCCTCCCATGACACATTCTTTCCACTTAGCTTTCAAACAAGCAAAACAAATTCCTTCTTAGAAAAAAAGAATAAAATAAAAAGCAAAAAAAAAAACCGGAAAGCTGCGTCACGAACTTTTTAGAGGCTTCGGATGAAATTCTGTCCCCAGCCATTATCTTCAGTTTTGATGACAACAAAGTCAGAGTTACTCTTCAAATCCACGAAAGAAACTCGTGCCTGAAGTTTACAAGGACATTTTTGCTCCGTCGAACTTCCGTTATCGGAAATTATTGTCTACACTTTCAAGCTGAAATGCAAACGTTTATGCAATAAATTGATATTTAATAACAGTACTGGACAGAGGAAACCTCGCGAGAAAAAAAATTTGATCGCGGAAATTTTTTTCGCTCCGTTTTGCTTTCGTAAGTTCTGAAAAACGGAATACTAGCCCCCCCAGGCGGAAAACGAGCCCCCTCCCTAATCCTCAGAAAATAAAACATTGCCTTCAGTTGTTGTTGTTTTTTTCATAGCTCTCAAGTATAACCAAAATGTGGAATTCCGCAAATCCGAAGAACAATCTCATGCCTGATTCGTAACAGTCTGCTATATGCAAAATGAACTGCTCATATGGCTACGCATGGAAGCCGATTCACGTGTCCATAAACTGATTATGTTCCCGATGTATTAGATTACAATTTTCGGAACTCTGAACGATCCGTTTCTAAATCACGTATTTTTACAAAGGATACGTTTTTAACGCACGAATTTTGCGAGCGATCCAAAAACGGACCCCAGATTTTATATTTATATATTTTTTTCTTAAAATTTCGTAAGGCGGGAGACCCCGCTTAACAGCTTTGTTTCAGCTGGTAACCCGCCATCCAGCCCTGAAATGGCAATTAAACGAACTTCAAAACACGTCGCTTTTCACTTCCTCCACGCCAATGCTTAACTGCACCGATACACTAGCGTCTCAATTCCGCACGGCTGAATCATTACTTATGATCAATGCGCATGCCCATCGGTTGAGCCGCTCTGCCCTGAAGGTTCTTCCGAATGATTGCCAAAAGCCGATCCCTAGCTGACTAGCTCGGCAATGGGAACCAAATTATGATTTTTTCATAAACTGTGACATAAAAGTTAACATGCAATTTCTTGATAAAAAAAAAATGGTCATTTTTATGACAAAATCCCGGTGTAATCACCGATTATAAAAGGAAATTGCATATGAAAAAACAATGCGTAAAAATACGCATTTCTTAATTTTAAAGCGTATTCGGCGTTTTTAAGGCGTGAAATACGCATGTAGATGCGTTATTGCGATCTCTGCTCAGCAGAGCGAAAACCTGTTATTTTGCATCGAGGAGCAGAAGCTCCGACGAAATGACTGAGGATTTGCGTGCATGCCCTTCCCACAGAACAACGGACAACCACAGCACGAACTGCCGGCTTCGTGTGTCAAGCTCGAGTCAGCTGCATCGGCGAGAAAGACAATATTATCACATTAATTCATTGGTGAAAAGCAATTTTTTTTAGTAAATACTTTTGCCATGAACCATTTAAATTTTTTTTTCTTTTTGCTTTGTCGCTTATTAGAACTCAAAATTTAAGTCTTAAAAATGTCTTCAAAGCTAAACATCCGGAATTCCGGACATGAAAGATCGCCCAAACCCGGAAATCCGGGTTAGACCCGGAACACAAACAGCCCTGTATACCTTTAAGTTATTTCAACAACACCTGCATCAACTGAATTATACACATTCACATAACATCTTTGTAGTCATAATCTGCAACTCCTACTTTTTACATAGATTTTTTTATTATTATCACTTCACAAATTACAAACTACATACTGAAAATAAATCAACTGCATATTTTGCAGATCATTATAACTGTCAAAGTACATTACAATTCCGAAAATCTGCACAACTTGGTTCCAGAGGTTGTGCAGATTGTAGAATTTTGCAGCTTTTAGAGAACCTGCGTGTTTACTAGTACATACATACTGTATAATACTAGTTGAAATAGGATGGTATGTATGTACAAATTATAGGCTTTTATTTGTTTAATAACACAGGTCTGCAAAAACATATTTTTTTTCAGCTGCATGGGATGTTTTTGGTAAATATTATGTTTTCGAGTGTGCTGAATCCAAAAATAACCTCCATTTCCCTCCATCACGTACAGTTTTTTTTTTTTTTTTTTTTTTTTTTTTGCAAAATACAAGGTGTTTGCATAAAAAAAGCATAACAATAATGAGAAAACCATTTCATTACAATGAACTAAAAATATTTCTTATAATAAACAAACAATTTCTTCATGAAATGTACTTAACATTCCGTGTTCATTCCTTTTGCCTATGAAACCTTTTCTTCTTCTCTTTGATACTTCTCCGAATACGCTTCCGCTTTCCACTTTCTGTTTCCCGCTTGAGCATCCAACAGTAGTCAGCTAGCATATTGACATCCCATCGTCCTTGGTAGCGTCTCTCAACATCACGGACATCCTGGTGAAATCTTTCACCCCGCTCTTCATTGAGGGCTCCCAAGTTTTTGGGAAAATAGTTGACATGGCAGTGTAAGAAATGAACTTTGAAGCTCATCTTGCATCCTTGAGCTTTATATACGCAGCCAACATGCGTTGTACAATGGTTTTGTAGTGAGGGTCTTTAGTATTACCCAAAACTTGTGCACTAAGTCTTTGAAATAGTCCCACACTTCTTTTTCTTTTTCTTCCATTGTTTCTGAAAAGAGGGGATCGGATAACAGTTTTTGTATGTCGGGGCCAGTAAAAACTCCCTCTTTCAACTTGGCTTCAGACAGTTTGGGAACTTGGAACACAGATATCTGAAATATTCCCCATCTTTTGGCAGTGATTTCACAAACTGCTTCATAATCCCCAATTTAATATGAAGAGGTGGTAATAAAACCTTTTCAGGAGGAACCAAGGTTGTATTAATGACGTTATTTTCGCTGGGGATTAAGGCGTCTCAAAGTGGCCAGTCAGTTTTTGTCCAATGGATATCTCTGGCTCGACTGTCCCACAAGCAAAGAAAGCAGGGATATTTCGTATAACCTGCCTGCTGGCCCAACAACACGGTTAGTATTTTGAAGTCTCCACAAAGCATCCAGCGATGTTCTTGATATTTTATTTTCTTAAGAATCATTGCCATATCGTTATAGTTTTCTTCCAAATGCACCGAGTGTCCTATAGGAAGTGATGAAAATTTATTCCCATTATGCGGCAAGACTGCTTAGAGGCTTGTTTTTTGAGGAATCAATGAATAGGCGCCACTCAGATGAATCATATTCTATTTCAAAACACTTCATTAGCCCTTGAATATCAATACACAAAAACGAGATTTCCCTCTTTGGAGAAAAATGTAATGAATTCTCTCTCTCGTGCCTGTACCACGAAAATGAGGAGGTTCCAGGTGACAGCAGGTTTTTATTTTTTAATCTTGACCCCAGCAATTTGGAAGCATCTTTTGAAAGGCCTAAATCTCTAACCAGGTCATTGAGCTCGCTCTGATAAAAAAGTTGGTGTCCCTCATCAACAGAAAAATCTGAACTAGATTCGTCCTGGGGAGGTAATGTGTTTCCGTCCTCAGAATCACTCAAGATATCATCCAAACTGGAAGGTGGGTGTGGAACTAGTATTGCAGAGCTATGAGGCACTGGACGAATCTACCGAACAGAAATAGCAGTCGATAGTGTGGTTTTGCTGTTCACGCCACATCATAGGAATGCCAAAACGAAATGAGTGTTTCTTACCCTTAAACCACAAACGGAGATCTTCCTCGCATCTTCTGCACACCTTATGAGGAGCCCAGGCTTTGTCTTGATCCCCAAGTTTCAACTTGAAGTAAGCAAAATACACTTTCTTCATGAAATCACTTGTTTCTTTGTTGACTTTTAACAGTGTATTCACCACAAATAAAACAAAAGTTGTCAGGATAAATAACACAACCTCTTGGAGCCATAATATATAACTAAAAACACGAGCACAGTCACGTTTGAATGCCAAATGTAAACTGAGTGTGGCTCCTCGCTGTTTGTATACACTGCATTGAGTACACACACTGACTCTCCGTACATCTAGAAGCAAACGCTTTTCTTGTGGTGAAGTAGATGGAAACTAGCCTCGCTCCCTTCAAAAAGACCAGTGAAATGACACGTAAAACATAGGTGAACACGAGAGCGAACGAGGTTATGTTGACACCTGCGCGTCTGCCGATCGTCTCTTTCTGTAGCTGGGCAGGTTAATCGGCAACACCTGCTTCTTCCTCTGGCTCGATAAAAAAAAAAAAAATCCAAAATGGCGCTGCACATAAATAAAAGAAAACAGCAAAAAATTTCTTTTTTTCCCATTCTTAAAGATAAAAATTAATGCTTTCAAGGGATTCTCTAGGCACTTTTAGCCTCGAATATCCAGTTGTCATCTATATAAGCTATGCAACATAACCAAAGCAACCTAGATCCTGAACTTATTTAGCATGTTGAAACATGATCAAATCTGACAATACGCTTGTTTATACTCATTCCTAATACCCTAGAGAACGTGTATAAACATGCTCAACCCAGCCAGAAAGATTCCTCACTTTTCGCTATAAACAAATTAAACCGGTTGGGACATGATCAACCTGAGCTTCCTCACACCGCCAACACTACCCTTGCGCTGCCACCCCTCCACTGCAACCCCCCCCCCATTCCGCTCATTTTCTCTTTGTATTTATTCTTGAGTCTCACTCTAATACGTATTAAATGAAAGTAAGAAATCACTTTTGCATAGGATTTTTAGAATCAAGAATAGGATACCAGATTTTGAGTTAAACGGGAGTTTCACTCTAAATGAAACTACAAACACGAGTTTTGCAAGAAAACCTGACGTGATGGAATTTTTTAGTATTTTTCCCGATTTCAGTGAGTAAAAATCTATAAGAAACAGTATAAAAATCCTGTGCAGTTTTTTGGTTGCAGACCTGTGTAATTAGTAAAATTAATTAGTAATATGTATTTAATACTGTAATTAGTAGTATTTGGAATTTATATAGATATATACAAGTAAAATATAGGAAACAAATTCATAATACAGTACTGTATTAATTAATTGAATTTTGTTTACCAAATACTGTATATGTCAATCAAACATTCTGGCTGGCAAACATTCCATCAATGGTCAATTGTTTTAAATTTGGTTTCTGTCAATGAAGTTTTTCCTGAAGTCTATAAATTATCATTATTTCCTGTGCTGAAACACATTTCTGCTGTTCTAAAAAAATTAATGTATTGTTCTTCCAACAAAATTCCATCACCTAAGGATATTTTTTTGGTAGTATAATCCTCACTGTCAGTGTCTGAATCGCCTGCATCAGGATTAATCACACACAGCTATGATTTCTTCATCAGTCATTGTTTGGACTTCACTCTTGTCCGAAGATTCCATCCATTCAACTATATCTTCTTCTCTAAACGCATTCATCATTGACACATTTGCTTGTTTGGCATATGCTAGAAGCTGGCCTTTGATTTGGTCTAAACTCGTAATCCTCGAGTTCAGAGTCAATAAATATTGATGCTGGCCATAACTTATGCCATGAATTTATCAGAGTAAAACGTTTCACATTGTTCCATGAACCTGCTATCAGTCCTTCATTGTGAAATCTTTAAAGAACATTTTGATTGTTTGAAACGATTTATCAGAGTTCAACAGTTCCTTTAGGAATTCTCCTTTGTAGTCGCACTTCCAACTGTTAACTATGCCCTGTTCCATGGGTTGAATTAATGAAGTTGTGTTTGGGGGTAAGAACATAACTGTAACATTATTTGAAGTTAAATCTTCAGGATGTGCCTTGCAGTTGTCCCATACCAACAAATTTTACAGTCTGGAGGAAGTCCGACCTTCACACAGTGCTTTCTGGTGTCTTTAACAAAGTGGTTATTGAACCAGTCTGTAGCAAGTGTTTTGGTCGTCCATGATTTTTTATTACTGCGGTAGATCACAGGTAAAGCCTTTAAGCCCTTCAAAGCCCTAGGACAAGCACTTTTTCCAATCACAAATGTCATACATTTATGATTTCCAGAGGCATTGGAACAAAGAGCAACTGTTACTCTTTCTTTGCCTTCCTTACCACTGGAAGGTCCTACTTCATCAGCACACACTAGAGTATGTCTTGGTAGACAATGCCAGACAAGTCCAGTTTCATCCATGTTATAAATTTGATCAGGAGAAAGAGCTTCCTCCTGGACAAATTTGGCAAACACATCCAGAAACTCTTCTGCAGCTACCTTATCTGCCGATTCTTGCTCCCCTCAGGATTTCAAGTAACAAATTCCATGTCTTTGTTTGAAGCGGGATAGCCATCCAACTGAAAAATTACAAGGCTCATCAATCTTCAGTTGCTGATGAAATAGCTTGGCTTTTTCGCATAAGAGTGGAACTGTAATTGGCATACCATTGTTACGCCTTTGCCGAAACCACTCGTAAATAAAAGCATTGAGAGTGGAGTTTCTAGCTTCATGCATTGTTTTGCGATCAGCAATTTCAGAATTGCTATCACTCATTGCAGAGAATTACAATATCTTGTCTTAGTTTTTCTTAATATTGTACACAGTCCAAACAGCAATACCAAAAATCTCAGCAGCATGCTTTTGTTCACTGCCATTATCAAGTTTTTGCAACAAGTCCACTTTCTGCTGAATCGTTAAAGAGCCGTGCTTTCTCTTCACTCCTGCCATTTTCTCAAATTTCTAGACAATTATTCAAAAAATTTCACCTTAAGACGTGAAACAAGACATAAAAAAAAATTGTACGGCGAACAGTCCGTGCAGAGATCATTTGAGGGGATCCTTGATTAAAAGGGTCTGTAATTTGCTGCACTGTTGCCCTTCTGTTGTCTGTTACCAGTCTAGACACACTCCGTCTGCCTGAGCAGTCACTAGTCGATGACGACCACACTTTGCATGTAGAGACCCAGTTTTTTGGCTGACAGTTCAGTTTTTAAACACTTTAACAACAGCTGCTCTGAAACATTTCACGAATGCGGCGGTTTCGGTGATACTTGCTCCATGGCTCCGAGCTCCTACAATCATCCCACGTTGAACGTCCTTCAAATCAAATTTTTCACCCATCTCGTCACCCCAAAATCAATTCTACTACTGTCACAAGCACTAAGCTTTTCATTTTTATACTAGCTTCGTCCTCTGGCGGCAACAGCGTGTATCCATAGCTCATTTGCTTAAAACTGTCAGGTGGTCATAATAAAGTGGCCACTCAGTGTATAATGTCTGAACAGTGTTTAAAGAAACTTTAGTGTTTGAAGAGATGGCCTAACCTGGAATAATACAACAAAAAGAAAGTCATTGAAAGAATTTTTGAAGAACATGAATGTTTTATGGTTTATAATGTTTATTACTCTGTGTGTTTGGGCATGTACAAGTTTAGGACCTAATCCGTCTTAACATGAAGAACGGAAAAATTGATGGTTTGCATTATAATAAATTATACATAATATATTTACATCCCTGTTTAATATATTTATGGACGTGTGCATGTGTGATGCCGAGATGAACAATACTGGTTCATGTCTTGGAAATACCTGTGTGTACAGATTGCTATATGCTGATCACACAGCACAAAAGTGAGTTACAGAGTATGTTGTCCAGATGTACGAAGTTTGTATGAAAATCAAACTGAGTATAAATAAGGGAAAAACTAAAGTTACGGTGTTTGAGTAAGGAACTGTTAGAACTGAATTCAAGATAAGTCTAAATGGCACAGTGATTAACCAGGTGAATGAGTTTGTGTATTTAGGAAGCTGTTTGACAGAGAGAACAAATTAGATGGTGAAATTAGTAGGCGAGTGAATTTTTCATTGAAAGTCATAGCTGCTTCAGGAAATTTCACAGGAATGATGGGTTTCAACAGAGTACTGAATGGCTGCGTATGACAGTGTAATTGCTCCTACTCTGATGTATGGCAGTGAAACCTGGGTACTACAGAAGAGACATAGGAGTTGTTTGTGTGCTGGAGAAATGTGTTATTTACAGGGGGGGGGGGGGCATTTTGATCGTGCGAGGAAGAAGATGTGTTACAGTTGTGTAATGTGATGCAAAATGTTGTTAGCAAGGTGGAGAGTAATATTCTTAGGTAGTTTGGCCATGTTGAAAGAATGAGTAATACGATGCTTAATAAGAAAAAAATTCAGTCCAAGTGGCATGAAAGGAAGGCAGAGGAAGGGCAAGGAAGTCATGGGATGATCAGATTCAGGAGTGCCTGCATGAGAAAAAGATTAAAAAGTACAGAAGGTCTTGCGTACGTTGCATGATGGATGTCAGTGAAGCCCGTGTTGTGTGTCATGATCACTGTAAATGGATAAGTTTGATGCGACAACAGTAAGTTAATTTAGTAGAACCACAATAACTTGTTTCAATGTGGACTGAACAGATGTGGAGTTTTCCGGACTCCGAAGTGAATTATGAAAAACCCATGCTATACTTTGCTACAAATTAGCATATTATATGCATTTAATACATAGAGAGCAAAAAAAAATTTATAATTTAAAAAAAAGTGCAGTAATTGTGCTACAAAAGAAACATACATACAAATATTTTTACCTCGAGACAAAGAAACTAGTCACTTTTGTGTAAAAATCTGGTGTTCCTGGATTGTCTCTCACACTCATTTCTGCTTTGTGCTGCTTCATCACGTAAGCGACGGATGAATAAAATATCCATTGCAGAACCACCTTGCTGCTCGAAATAACACACAGTACCTTCAACTGATTTCAATCCTTCACTGTGTGCCATCTTTTTAACTTTTCCTTCATTTTCCATTTCCTCACAGTCCCATTCTCCATCTTTTTCTTTTATCAGTGCAACAATTTCTTCATCTCCCAGAAGCTGATCATTTCCA
Source organism: Macrothele yani (assembly GCA_039090855.1). Taxonomy (NCBI): domain Eukaryota; kingdom Metazoa; phylum Arthropoda; class Arachnida; order Araneae; family Macrothelidae; genus Macrothele; species Macrothele yani. The sequence goes on from CM077012.1 coordinate 4,567,256, forward strand.
TCCTACCTCATCCACTCATCACAATCACTGGTTTCCTTGCAGCCTGGAATCCTCTTTATTAAGTCCACTAGCTCGGAATTTTCGGTCTCCTCTGGATTCTCTTGGTATTAATTTCCTGAATCGTCAAGCAACTTTCTCCAGGAACGAACATAGCTTATTGGCTGGATTGCACTCCAAGATTCAACAATCGACCCCACTGCATCCAACAAGTCACTTTTCTTTAAATTTCCGATCATATTAAGGCCTTTATCGACACCTAACACTAGTGATGAAAGAAGTTTATGCCTGTATGTTTTCTTCCAAGTTTTAAGAATGCCGTGATCTATTGGCCGGCGTAAAGAAGTAATATCCGCAGGGAGAAAAATGGCTTTAATGTCTCCGTCTTGCAACTGTTCGACATCAGGGTGTGATGTGGCATTGTCTAGGATGAGAAATGCTGTTCGCTGCAGATTTTTGGATTTCAGAAACTTTTCCACTGAAGGAACAAACTGTTGATAAAACTCGTCTCTAAACGTTTCTCCGTCCATCCAGGCCCTCTTTTGGCTTCTCTAACAAACAGGCAGGTCAATGAAAGTGCCGTTCTTATTTGTGTACCTTTTTAAATCTGCGGGGATTTTTGCCTTACCTATAAGTGTCAATTTCAGTTTGTGTTCTCCTGTTGCATTGCTGCATGCCAGAATAGTAACTCTCTCTTTACTTGTTCTATATCCTGGAGCAGATTTCTCATGCGGGCGGTCTTATTGAGAGATGAGTTTGCCTCCTCGGGGCGCTCTGTGGGAATAATGGCACACAGAACAGCAACAAGGGCCTCTTCGAATCTTGGAGAGATGCCAGCTACTTCTGTGACATTGGCAAAAAGACCCTGACTCACTGAGTTTTGTTCCAGAATCCTTATGTTGAATAACCAACTGGAACAGACAGCTGTGGGCTAATCCCACACACTGGTGTAATTACCTGATTAAAAAAACACAAAGATACATTGATCCGGACTCTACTGTGAGATATGGTGGACTTATCACACTTGAGAAGGATGATCCACCACAGAAACAAATTGGACATGGTAAACGGAAGATGAGAAAGAGATATCGCCTGAGTCAGTCTAAAATTGGTGTATGGAATATTAGAGGTATAAATGGCAAGATGAATGAGGTGATGGAAGAGATGAATAAGTACAGATTGGATGTGCTGTGTGTAAGTGAAACCAAAAAGAAGGAAATTGGGATAGAAGAAGTGAATGGAATGGTGAGTGCGTGGTCTGGGGTATTGGATGATGTGAGGACAGGCTGGTGTAGGTGTGATTTTAAGTGAAAAGATGAACAACTTGATCCACTATAGCTGCATAAGTGAGAGAATTCTCTGGATTTGTTTGAAAGTGAAACTTCAGAGAAAAGTAATTTTTGTAGTGTATGCTTCTTGTGACTCAGAACCTTCTGATAGGAAGATTTATGGAATGAGCTACATGCTGTTTTGAGCCAGTTTGGTGCTAAAGAGAAAGTTATAATAGTAGGGGATTTCAATGCTAGAGTAGGTGTGCAGAATGCGATTTCTGACAATGTTCCGGGTAAGTTTAATGATACTTGTGTGAATGATAATGGTGAAAGATTAATTGAACTCTGTATTGAGAATGGCTTGTGTGTATCTAATATGTTTCTCAACCATAAGTACATCTGTAACGTACCAGGAGATGTGACGTACCTGCCAGAAGGACGCACACGACATAAAGGCAAATAGGAATCAGAATAAACGACTGCGTAGCTCAGTTGGTAGAGCGACTTGTTCCGGAATAAGCGGCCTCGGGTTCGAATCCTGGCGCGGATAAAAATGACGGAGAAATTCACTTCGTTATAATGGCGCCCGAACTATCCGGATGACCCGGCCGTTCAAAATCTCGCATTGGTGTGATGTTATTTCCACACCGCGAGACAGGAAAAATCAGAGAATCCCTTCTCCAGCACTTCAAAAAAAAAAAAAATAATAATAATAATAATAAGGGGGAGATGATGTAACGTACCAGGAGATGTGACGTACCTGCCAGAAGGACGCACACGACATAAAGGCAGATAGGAATCAGAATAAACGTCTGCGTAGCTCAGTTGGTAGAGCGACTTGTTCCGGAATAAGCGGCCTCGGGTTCGAATCCCGGCGTAGACCAAAAATGACGGAGAAATTTACTTCGTTATACATCCACACAAACACTTAGGAAAATCATACTCTTGGTCAAAAGAGTGTGATAGATTCTGTTTACGATCAGCATCTGAAACTCTTAATTGTTGATATTTGTGTGATGAGAGGTACCGATGTTGGCTCTGATCATTACTTGGTAGTGTCACGAGTCAAACTCAATGTTGGTTGGAGGAAAAGGAAGAGGAAGATGCCTAGGATGGAAAGAATAAAGGTTAAAAGACACCCTAAAGATCATCAGCGTTATTCTAACTTACTCAGAGAATGAAGGAGTTGAAGTCATGTGAGAGGGATGTAGAAAAGAAGTGGGAATGTTTTAAGAACTGTGTTGTCACTGTTGCTGAAGAGGTCTGTGGCACCACAATAGTGGGTAGCAATAGGGGTGATGCTTGGTGAAATAGTGAGATTGATGAGGCAGCAAAGAGAAAGAAGGAAGCCTATTTGGGGATGTTGCAAGGCAGAGTTTTTGTGGAATAATATCACTGTAAGAGGTGTGACGCAGCTAAACTGGTTCACCAGAGTAAGGCAAAAGATAAGAAGGAGAAGGTGGAAAGGCATGAATTGGGTTTTTGGAAAGATAGACTTTCTGGAAGTACATGAGACTCATGAAAAATAGGGGAAACAAAGTTGTAAGCTGTGTGAAGAATAGGATCAGGGAAATGATATTGGAGCCCAGTGAGTTAAGTGAAAGATGGGATGAATACTTCTGTGAGTTATTAGATCAAGAAAGCAAATGGATTCTGAGGCAGAAGTAGATGATGTCACAGTGAAGGATGGAAGCACAGGAGGGATCTCAAGAGAAAAGGCGTGTAAAACTCTAAAATCTCTCCAGAATGGTAAGGCTCTGGGAGTGGATGGCATAACTGCTGAGATGTTGAAATATGGTGGTGACTGTAACTGACTCATTAACTGAAATTTGCCAGTTGTGCTGGGAGCTAGGAATGGTCCCTCAGTATTGGAAGGATGCTATCATTGTTACCTTGCATAAGGGAAAAGGTGATCAGATGGACTGCAAGAACTACCATGGTCAGGGGTAGAAAAATATTCTGAACTCTGGTGGCCAGGTAAATTTTTTAGTGGCCAGACACTGGAGCATAGAGGGGGTATGTATATCAAAGTCATGTACACTTCTGTCCCAAAACAGAAAAGTCGGTCACAAACACATAAAGACCCAAAAGTACAGGGGGGGCGATCTTATTAAATAAAGAAATCCATTTTTAAAGGAAACTTTTTTTTTTTATAATTTTTATCTTTGGACACAAAAGAAGCTTAGTGGTGTGGCATCCATAGAGCACAAAATTTAATCACGCCGATGCAGAAGCTCCAATTGCATTACACATTGCCAATGATGAAACGCTGATACAGAACAATTCATAGTAATACCGTATATACTCACGTGTAAGTCGAAAGTTTCTGGAAGAAATCCTACTTTTATTAAAGTAGGAGAGTCTGCTTACACACAGGTAAAAAAAAATAAGGCTGGACTTCAGTGAATTCTCCCGCGGATTTACCGATGGGTTTGTTAACATTTTTTAGACCACGGCTTTTCGCGTGTCACTGTGCGCTAGTTTTCTGACCTTTTGAAAACTATCGCATACTGACACGATCATATCCTCAGCTGTGCCCCCATTTTAAGTTTGAATTCGGCACTGTAACTGAAACGTTTCCTTTTCGTAGACATCATGAATAGCAATGAAGAAAAATACCAGCAGCAAAGAGTTTGGTCAAAATGGCAAAGGACGAACCAAAATACAAGGCACAGCACACACGAGATCCAGAACAGGGAACTTTATAATGAGGCATGCATGTGTAGGTTCATGCAGCGAGCGCTGTGCATACATTTTTATTGGTCGATTGACGAAGAGAGGGCACAAGCACAGTCAATGTTTTGTCTTTCCCAACAATACAAAGACAAAATAACTCCTGCCGTCCCTCTCTACCACTTTCACGGTCTTTCATTATGACACCCACCCCCTCCCTCCGCTCCGCTCCGTACAAACTCCTGAACTGAGAATTTTCCGAGGGAGTTCCTTTCCAATTGTACCCTTTCTGTAATGGACTGGTTAACTGAAAGTTGCCAGTTGTGCTGGGAGTTAGGAATCGTCCCTCGGGATTGGAAGGAAACTATCATTGTTCCGTTGTATAAGCGAAAAGGTGATCAGACTGACTGCAAGAACTATCGTGGTATTAGCCTACTAAGTGTGCCAGAGAAAATGTTTGGTAAGGTCATTATTGAAAAAGTATGCAGTCTTATATCAGAGAAAGTGTGGGATGTTCAGAAGGCTGCACTAACCAAATTTTTGCATTATGCACGATGATTGAAAAGTATCTGGCTGTTGGTAAGAACGTTTTTGCTGCCTTCATAGATTTAGAGAAAGCTTACGACCAAGTAAAGAGAACACTTTTGTGGAAGGTATTGAATGAATATGGTGTTACTGGAAATCTACTTCATACTGTAAAAGCCATGTATGCTTGCAGTAGAGCTTGTGTACGAGTGAATGGCGTTTTATCAAAATGATTTCTTACTAGTGCAGGAGTCGGACAGGGTTGTGTAATGTCACCATGGCTGTTTTATATATTTATGGATGTGTGATGCCTAAATAAGATAATAATGTCTTGGTGATACCTGTGTGTTCAGATTGCTGAATGCTGATGACACTGTCCTGTTGGCAGAGAGCAAAAGTGAGTTGCAGAGTATGTTGTCCCAGATGTACGAAGTTTGCATGCAATTCAAACTGAGTATAAATAAGGAAAAACCAAAGTTATGATGTTTGAGAGAGGAATGGGTAGCACTGAATGTAATGTTAGTATAAATGGCACTGTGATTGACCAGGTGAGTGAGTTTGTGTATTTAGGAAGCATGTTTGACAGAGAGAACAAGTTGGATGGTGAAATCAGTAGGCGAGTTAATTCTTCTTTAAAAGTCATAGCTGCTCTGGGAGGTTTTTACAGGAATGATGGGTTCTCTAGAGAGTCCTGCATGGCTGACTGACAGACAAACAAACAAACAAACAAACAAACAAACAAACATACATACATACATACATACATACATACATACATACATACATACATACATACATACATACATACATACATACATACATACATACATACATACATACATACATACATACATACATACATACATACATACATACATACATACATACATACATACATACATACATACATACATACATACATACATACATACATACATACATACATACATACATACATACATACATACATACATACATACATACATACATACATACATACATACATACATACATACATACATACATACATACATACATACATACATACATACATACATACATACATACATACATACATACATACATACATACATACATACATACATACATACATACATACATACATACATACATACATACATACATACATACATACATACATACATACATACATACATACATACATACATACATACATACATACATACATACATACATACATACATACATACATACATACATACATACATACATACATACATACATACATACATACATACATACATACATACATACATACATACATACATACATACATACATACATACATACATACATACATACATACATACATACATACATACATACATACATACATACATACATACATACATACATACATACATACATACATACATACATACATACATACATACATACATACATACATACATACATACATACATACATACATACATACATACATACATACATACATACATACATACATACATACATACATACATACATACATACATACATACATACATACATACATACATACATACATACATACATACATACATACATACATACATACATACATACATACATACATACATACATACATACATACATACATACATACATACATACATACATACATACATACATACATACATACATACATACATACATACATACATACATACATACATACATACATACATACATACATACATACATACATACATACATACATACATACATACATACATACATACATACATACATACATACATACATACATACATACATACATACATACATACATACATACATACATACATACATACATACATACATACATACATACATACATACATACATACATAATGCATTTCTCCAGCACACACACAACTCATACATACATACATACATACATACATACATACATACATACATACATACATACATACATACATAATGCATTTCTCCAGCACACAAACAACTCCTATGTTTCTTCTGTAGTACCCAGGTTTCACTGCCATACATCACAGCAGGGACAATTACACTCTCATACACAGCCATGCGGAACACTCTTGAGAACCCATCATTCCTATGAAAACCTCTCATGACTTTCAATGTAGAATTCACTCGCCTACTAATTTCACCATCCAATTTGTTCTCTGTCAAACATGCTTCCTAAATACACAAACTCATTCACCTGGTCAATCACTGTGCCATTTAGTCTTATATTACATTAAGTACTACCAGTTCCTTGCTCGAAAACCATTACTTTGGTTTTTCCCTTTATTTATACTCAGATTGAATTTCATGAAAACTTTGTAAATCTGGGACAATATACTCTGCAACTCACTTTTGCTCTCTGCCAACAGGACTGTGACATCAGCGTACAGCAATCTGCACACACAGATATCACCAAGACATAAACCAGTATTATCTATTTTGGCATCACACATGCATAAATATATTAAACAGCCATGGTGACATTACACAACCCTGTCTGACTCCTGCCCCAATAGAAAACCATTTTGATAAAACACCATTCACTCGTACACAAGCTCTACTGCCAGCATACATTGCTTTTACACTATTAAATAGATTCCCAGTAACACCATATTTATTCAATACCTTCCACAAAAGTGTCCTATTTACTCAGTCATAAGCTTTCTCTAAATCTATGAAGGCAGCAAAAACTTTCTAACCAACAGCCAGATACTTTTCAATCATCATGCGTAATGCAAAAATGTGGTTAGTGCAGCCTTTACCAGCCATAAAAGTACTCTGAACATCCCACATTTTCTCGATGTAAGACCCCGTACTTTTTCAATAATGACCTTATCAAACACTTTCCCTGGCACACTCAGTAGGCTAATTCCACGATAGTTCTTGCAGTCAGTCTGATCAGCTTTTCCCTTATACAAGGGAACAATGATAGCATCCTTCCAATCCAGAGGGACGATTCCTAACTCCCAGTACAACTGGCAAATTTCAATTAATGAGTCACTTACAGAGTCACCACCATATCTCAACATCTCAGCAGTTATGCCATCCACTCCCAGAGATTTACCAGTGTGGAGAGATTTTAGAGCATTACACACTTCTTCTCTTGAGATCCCTCCTGTGCTTCCATCCTTCACTGTGACAACATCTGCTTCTGCCTAAGAATCACCTTTGCTTTCGTGATCAAATAACTCAAAGAAGGGGAACTGGTAGTACTGAATGTAATATAAGTCTAAATGGCACAGTGATTGACCAGGTGAATGAGTTTGTGTATTTAGGAAGCATGTTTGACAGAGAGAACAAATTCGATGGTGAAATTAGTAGGCGAGTGAATTCTTTATTGAAAGTCATAGCTGCTCTGTGAGGTTTTCACAGAAATGATGGGTTCTCTAGAGAGTATCGCAATTGATTGAAAAAGAGTGTATGAAAGTGTAATTGTTCCTACTCTGATGTATAGCAGTGAAACCTGGGTACTGCAGAAGAAACATAGGAGTCGTTTGTGTGCTGGAGAAATACGCTTCTTATGGGGGGTTTTGGCAAGACACGGTCTGATTGTGTGAGGAATGAAGATGTATTGAGTTGTGTGATGTGAAGCAAAATGTTGTTAGCAAGTTGGAGACTAACATTCTTAGGTGGTTTGGCCATGTTAAAAGAACGAGTGATGAGATGCTTACTAAGAAATTTCTTTTAGCCCAAGTGGCAGGAAGAAAAGGCAGAGGAAGGCTAAGGAAGTCATGGGAGGATCAGATTCAGAAGTGTCTGCATGAGAAAAAGATTGAGTATGAAGTATAGAAGGTCTTGTGTACGTCAAGTGATGGATGTCGGTGAAGTCCGAGTTGTGTGTCAAGATCACTGTAAATGGAGAAGTTTGATACGGCAACAGTAAGTAAATAATCAGTCTAAAATTTATCTGGTAGTTTGTATGTCTTTGTGGAGCTAACCTCTGAATCTCAGAGAACAGCTTAGTGATATTTATGTAGATTTTTTATCCCTAGATGCAAGTGTTTTTGAAGGCAACGTCTGAAAATTGAGACCGGTTTCATCACAATTGTAAATTTGATCTCTAGAGAGACCCTCTTTTTCAATCAGTTTGTGAAAATAGTCCTTGAATGTACAAACATTTTCAGTGTCAGCAGAAAGTTTCTCTCCACAAATGTTCAGCTGTCACACTCCTTTTTCCACCTGTCGAGCCAGCCAGCACTAGCAGATTAGATAATCCAGCCTCTCCATCTTCTCGAAACGTTTCGTAAAATCGGAGAGCTTTTCCCTTCAAAATGGACTTGGTTATGGGAATTTCTTGTCCTTTTTGCTGTTGAAACCTTAAGTACAGTGCCTCACTTACTTTTTCACATTCAGCACCTTTCATACTTTTCCTTTCTTTTATAGTTTCACTGCGTACTCTTAACACACCATAACTTTATTTCTGCTCTCTTCCTTTTCCAGCTAGGAATTGTAGTCCAACCAATGCTTAATCCATTGCAATTTTATTTATACTTTCTCCTTTATCTAATCTTTTTAATGCATCTAATTTCATCTCTATCGAAACATTATTTTGTTTCCTTTTCTCGCAAGACATTTTTTACTACGCACAGATAGCATTTATTTCCCCTTTATCATTTCATTTATTTCCCCTTTTATCTCAAATAGCACAGCAGTTATGTACCTGAAATAGCTACCCCCCCCCTACATCTACTGCAGATGAATGTAGCACACCACTGGCCAACCCAATATGATGTGTTATCTACATTTTTGTGGCCATCTTAAGTATTTTTTTCTAGTTCCATCAAAATGCAGCCAATATAGACAAGTGACAAAAATACAAGATTTTACTGTTTTACTTACATTGCCTGATGGAGGAGGAGGAGGAAACTGTACAGCCATATCAAGCAAGTAGATACACAAGGTTAGAACTTGTTCAGGAAGATCCTTTTCATGGACAGCCTGTACATAAAAATATATACATATAGTATTTATGTTATGGAACGTCTATGGCATTTTTTTACAGAGCATAAAATGTTTATAAAGAGAGTCAATTCCACACCATATCATCCGAAATTTAAATAATTTTCTACCAACACATCTCCAGTTCTTACATTTCTTTTCTTTTTTTTTATCAGTAGATATTTCCAACTTATTAAAATCCTTCTTTAAGTACCGATCTTTTTTTTTTTTTATTTTAGACAGAGTTTTCAGGTGATATTTTTTTTTTTTTTTTTACTTTTGGGAACCCTTATTTAGAATAAAAAAATTCTAAATTTCTATTATTTAGAAGTAGAGAAATACAAAAATCTTCACTCTTTCATCATCATCATCGTTGTCAACCATTATCAATCCACTGCTGGACGAAGGTCTCCCCAAGTTTCCTCCACAACGGTCTGTCTTGTGCCAGTCTCCTCCATGTCACTCCCGCATATTTACGAATTTCATCCACCCATCTCCCATGTGGTCTTTTTCTGGGTCTTTTCCTGTCCCTTGGAATCCAATCTAAAATTTCAGCTGTCCATCTATGGTCTGTCCTTCTGGCAGTATGTCCAGCCCATTGCCATTTCAGGGATTTAACTCTGATCATGATGTCTTCCACTCTCGTCATTTTTCGGATCCACGAGTTCCTCTTCTTATCTCTCCTGGTTATACCAAGCATGCATCTCTCCATGCTTCTTTGAGTTGTCTGCAGCCTTTGTATGTCTCTTTTAGTTAAGGTCCACGTCTCTGCACCATACGTAAGCACTGGAAGGATGCATTGATCAAACACTTTTCTTTTAAGACATAATGGCATATTGCTCTTGAAAATTATGACACCATATCTCCGAAGCTCTTTAATGCCACATTGGAAAATGTCTTTCAATCACTGAACTGGGAAAACAAAGGGATAAAGATTAATGGAGATTATCTAACCCACCTTCGTTTTGCTGATGACGTAGTCATTTTTGCAACTACCCCATCAGAGCTGCAGAGTATGATCCAGGAACTTGCTGACAAGAGTAAAGAAGTGGGATTAAAAATGAACTTTCAGAAGACAAAAGTGATGTTCAATGCTTTTACAAGAAATGAAGATTTATCGATTCATGGAGAAAAACTGGAGATAACAGACACGTATGTTTATCTTGGACAGCAGATATCAAGTGAGGGTCACATTGATGAAGAAATTAATCGGCGTACAAAACTTGCCTGGAGAGCTTTTGGAAGAAACGGCATAATTTTCACTCTTTCATATATATATATATATATATATATATATATATACTTAAGAGCAGAGGGGTAACAGATGAAGAGCATGGGTTGGGCCAGGAAAGTTATAGATGCATGCTAAAATGTTACCTATATATTTTTTAAAAAAATTTGGTGGGCTTGTTACTTGCATCTATGGCTTTGCAGAAACCCATTACCAAATAGGTCTTTGTGGAAGTGAGAAAATGCAGAGTTTTGCTGGTCCTTGATAAAGCCAAGGCTCGGTATTCTCGAAACTTTCTACATTCTGTTTTTCTATTATTATTTTTTTTTCTCTTTTTACTCACACCGGTCAATATATAACCTTTTCTATGTTGTACTTGGTGTGAGTCAAAAATTTTTTGCTTCAGTCTCTTCTTAATAGAATATATATCATCATCATCATCATCATTGTCAACCATTATCAATCCACTGCTGGACGAAGGTCTCCCCAAGTTTCCTCCACAACGGTCTGTCTTGTGCCAGTCTCCTCCATGTCACCCCTGCATACTTTCGAATTTCATCCACCCATCTCCCATGTGGTCTTCTTCTGGGTCTTTTCCTGTCCCTTGGAATCCAATCTAAAATTTCGGCTGTCCATCGATGATCTGTCCTTCTGGCAGTATGTCCAGCCCATTGCCATTTCAGGGATTTAACTCTGATCATGATGTCTTCCACTCTTGTCATTTTTCGGATCCACGAGTTCCTCTTCTTATCTCTCCTGGTTACACCAAGCATGCACCTCTCCATGCTTCTTTGAGTTGTCTGCAGCCTTTGTATGTCTCTTTTAGTTAAGGTCCACGTCTCTGCACCATACGTAAGCACTGGAAGGATGCATTGATCAAACACTTTTCTTTTAAGACATAATGGCATATTGCTCTTGAAAATTATGCTGTTTCTTCCAAAAGCTCTCCAGGCAAGTTTTGTACGCCGATTAATTTCTTCATCAATGTGACCCTCACTTGATATCTGCTGTCCAAGATAAACGTACGTGTCTGTTATCTCCAGCTTTTCTCCATCAATCGATAAATCTTCATTTCTTGTAAAAGCATTGAACATCACTTTTGTCTTCTGAAAGTTCATTTTTAATCCCACTTCTTTACTCTTGTCAGCAAGTTCCTGGATCATACTCTGCAGCTCTGATGGGGTAGTTGCAAAAATGACCACGTCATCAGCAAAACGAAGGTGGGTTAGATAATCTCCATTAATCTTTATCCCCTTGTTTTCCCAGCTCAGTGACTGAAAAACACCCTCCAATGTGGCATTAAAGAGCTTTGGAGATATGGTGTCACCTTGTCTCACTCCCTTCCCAATTTTTACGTGTGTTGTATTTTCAAACAGCCTAATCTTTGCACTTGCATTTTCATAGATGTTATTAATAATATTAATGTATGCATCTTCAATACCGCAGGTTTTCAGAGCCATTGTAACTGCTGATGGTTTCACCGAATCAAAGGCTTTTTCATAATCGATAAAAGCCATGCACAATGGAAGTTCATATTCCCTCGCTCTTTCAATTAGTTCTCTCAGTACGTGGATATGATCTATTGTGCTGTAGCCACTCCTGAATCCAGCTTGTTCTCTCGGTTGAGCCATGTCCAGTGTTACCTTCAAGCGGTGTGAAAGAACTTTAGTGAAGATTTTATAAACTACTGATAGGAGGCTGATAGGTCTGTAGTTTCCGAGATCCTCAATGTCACCTTTCTTATGTAGCAGGATCATTGTAGCGGTGTTCCAATCCTCAGGAATCTTTCCTTCATTAAGGCATCGAGTGAAAATTTGGGCGAGTACTGTTTCGATTTCTCCACTTGCTTCTTGTATGATGTCTACAATAATTCCATCTTCTCCTGGAGCTTTTCCTCGCTTCATGTTCTTGATTGCATGTGCAACTTCTGCTGGAAGGACTGGAGGAACTCTGGTACTGGTATCTTTCATGATGTCTGGAGTGCATATATCATCCCTTTCATATAATTTGGAGTAGAAATCTTTCACTCTTGTCAAAATTTCGCCTCTATTTCTTGTTACAGAACCATCTTCTTTTCTCAGTGCCATAATCTGTTTTCTTCCCTTACTGAGATGTCCCTTTGCTATCTTTAGGCTTTGGTTGTTTTCAATTGCTTTCCTCACTAGTTCACAGTTGAATTTCCTTACGTCTTCAGTGATACTTTTTCTTACTGTCTTGCATAGCTCTATATATTCCACTTTGGAAGTCACATCTTCTTTAGTTGTCCTCATCTCTCTTCTTTTTTGCATCAACATTTTGGTTTTTCCTGATAATTTGTTCACATGCAACTTGTTCTTAGACCCAGCTAATTTTGTTGCTGTTTCCATAAGAGCTTTGGTTACTTTTCTGTTAACTTCAGAGATGTCCACTTCTTCCGATGTTAGGCCTTCTAAAGCAGAGAACCTGTTCTTCAGTTCTAACTTGAAGGCATTATGGTGTTTTTTAAGGTTGGTTATGTCAATAGATTTTGTTTGTCCTATGAGCTTGCCACGTTCAAGTTTAGTGTTGAGGTGCATCTTACATCTCACCAATCTATGGTCACTACCTGTGTTGAACTTGTTTAGCACACTGCAGTCTTCTATGACGAATTTTTTGTTACACATAATAAAATCAATTTCACTTGTCGTCCCATTTGGATGTCTCCATGTCCATTTCCTGTGTGGCTTTTTCTTGAAAAAGGAGTTCAAGATGAAAAACCCTTCTGCCTCTGCAAACTCAACGAGAGTATTTCCACGCTGGTTTCTGTTGCCATGACCGAATTTACCTACTGAAGTTTCATTCTGTTGCCGTTGCCCTATTTTTGCATTGAAATCTCCCATAATTATCTTCAAATGCTGCTTACCTTTATTATTTAGATGACAAATTTCCTCATAAAATTCTTCAATTTCTTCTTCAGGATGACTTGTGGTGGGTATATATATATTTCTTATTTTTTTTTTTTGCAAGAAGTCCATTGGTGCAGCGCATGAGTGTCTATTTGCTTTAATTTTTTAGTTATGTGGATGAGACAGCCACTTTTTTGGAACACAAAAAAGCAATGCAATACAGAGCACTTAGAAAGTTTCAATTGTTATTGTTTTTTAACAAAAGTTTGGTCAAACAAATAAGCGCGGGAGGGAACCAGTGGGTTTTAGCCTGTACACAGAGAAAATAATTTTTAAACATAGTGCATGACCCATGCATTGATTGCCACTGTGAAAGAGTTATCAGCAAAGTGCACTACATTGAGAAGTGGTAGCAAGGATAGAACGGCATCCCCGTGCACGTGGAAAATGAGAACAGCCATGCACAAGCTTATTTTGTTTACATTTCAAAGGGAAGGTGTTCTTTACATAACTACAATAAGCAATGTTTGCACTTCAATGTTTTAAAATTCTATGACTATATTTTGTTCAAAATCAAACAATAGGATTTTTCTTCATTAATATTATTCTAAAGGACCCAATAACGAATTTTGTGACAGACTGATCATCACATAAAATTTTACATATCTACTGGTTTCAGATTTGCACTTCTAACATTGATGGATCTCTACTTTTTAGGTTAAATTATCTAGGGTGGGTTACTACAAGCCCACATTTTTGGACTTTGGTTGTTCAGCGTCAGACAAATGTAATGCCAAGCATAAGGGCATCATTAAGTACAAAAACGTCTTCCCATTTGCAACATTTCTCAGAACTACATCTTTATAAGTTCTCCATTATAGCAGCTAAAAAATTGTTCTTCACATTTTCCTTTCTTTTTTTATTTTTTTTTTTATTATTTTGAAATCCATTGTTGACTTAACATAAAAAAGCAAATGCTGTTTTTGGAAAACAAGGGACAAGTGTTTAAAAGATACGAAGAAAATCTAGGAAAAAAACGGAGGGTTACCACAAATTGGAAATACTTCTCTCAAAACTCACACTTCAGATGTAACAGATCTAACTTGGTGCAATTTCTGAATTTTAATTTTTTTAAGCTAATAAGTCAGCTATTTTTTCCAGGTGTTTGATTTTTTACTGGAATGTCCATAAAATTTATAAATTAAAATAAGAACAGTCACAAACATTACTAAATATGATGCACTCTTCAGAGCATAAAATATGTTGTTAACTGCAATTGGTGAGCAAAGCAATGCACAAACAATATATGTGGTAAACATTCTTTAAATTTTGCACATAAACCAGATATTTCACCAACCATGTTGTTCGTCCCATTTGTTGCTAAACCAACAATTCAAGAATTTCTCTTTAAATCTAAACTAAGACAAGCAAACTGTTTCTCAATAACAGAGCAATAGGATTCAAATGCACTATTTTCTAATTCTAAAAGTCCCAAAATACATTCTTCAATTTTGCAGCTTTTCAAATATCCTGCATACATGATCAATTCCTCTATTGCGTCTTTGTCTATAGAGGTATCTAAAATAATGCTAATGAACTGAGACTGCTTTAGCTCCTATCAATACTGGTTTTGTTAAGACCTTCAACATGCAAGAAATAAATTCCCTACAAGCATTTCTGTTTGCATACCGGTTTTGTACATCAACCTCTAACTTTCTGGGTAACATGGCGACTGATTCAACATCAGATAATGGCTCATTGTTTTTTGCAATATAGTAGCTCAGACTGAATAATACTTTCTGCTGCTTAAATATTTTTTCATCCATATTTTCAATGCATTTTGGCCAATGGGGTGTTAACAAGAAGCTGTGATGAATTTTCAATAATGTCAAAAAAAATTCTATGCTGCACAGATTTATTATGGAATTTAAAAGTTACATGTTTGAAAGGGCCACTAAATCCCTGTGAAAACTTACATGATGTATTGACTTTTGCATCTGCATTGCAGCAAAATCCACATTTTGCAAGACCATCTTCATAAACAATCCAAAGGAATTCCTCTGTCCATTTCTCCTGAAATTTCCTTTTCTGTGGTTTTTCACAACTTTTTGCATCATTTCTGTCTTTAAGTAAAACATTTTCACATTCAGAGTCACACTGCATCACAACATTGCTATCAACCAAAACAGAAGCACATGGCATAGATGATGAATCACGTGGCACTACTGCTGCTACATTGCTACTGGACTACTTACATTGTTACCTGTAATTTTTATGTTGCAGAAGCCCTTTGTCCACCAAAACCTTGTTGTTTATGTTTCCATCATGCATTCAGGCTAATCGACAGAGTGAAGACAATTTAGTACATGTGCCAAGAAGAAAGCCATAGGAATCACGTGATCGAGCAGGCGGAACGTCAGTAATGCTTGCTGGTGGCTACACAGCATTCTCCAGTGGGAAAATCGGTTTATTCCGCCAGTAGGAGTGACTGCTAAGCATCTGTGATGTCTTGCTCTCACATGCAATTTAACAGCTGGGCAAGTCTAAAAATAAAATGTTTCTCTGCCTAGCTGGATATGAATTCACAGTTCAGGCATTCAGGTATTGGACTGGAATATACTTGCCCATCTTATAAATCAAGAAGCATAAGGTGTAAAAAAAAATTATTGAAAACCTACAATATTATTATTTCATATATTTTATAAGCTGCAATTTTTAAGAGGTCTAAAAATCCAGGAAATCCACTTGCCGATAGTGAGTGCGAAAGCATAATTCCCCACCCCTCATTATGTGTACTGTCTTTTGGGACAGGAAAGAAACTTTTTGGTGCAATTCCTGCCTATATGCATGACAGTCAACACGACAGTTTATTGCAAGATATTGAAAAAGTTGTGCCATGCAATTCAAAATAAATAGTGCTGCATGCTGAGCACGGAAGTTGTTGTTCTCCATGACAATGCAAGGCTTCATGCTGCGAATGCGACACAAAAGCTGGTCACAAACTTTGGATGGGAGCAGCTGATCCACCCTACGTACAGCCCAGACCTTGCACACAGTGTGACTATAATTTATTTCCCCACTTGAAAAAATTTCTTGCCAGCCAGCAACTTAATGTCAACGATAACCTGAAGATGACATTTGAGCAGTGGCTCAAAACCCAGACGGCAGACTTCTATGTGGAGGGTATCCAGAAACTTGAACCACGACATGACAAATGCCTTAACATCCACTGGAAATATGTTGAAAAGTAGATTAAGGTATGTAGAATTCATCGCACATTAAAAATTAGTTATCACATTATCTTTTTCTTTTTTAATCTTCAAATGGTACCTACTTTCTGGATGGCCCTTGTAAATGATTAAAATTGGCTGAAACTATCAGATTACACTTCTGCGAGGAACATTTTACACTGATTAAAATATATTTCCTTGGTTTTGTTTTACATGCACTTAGCACAATGACAACTAACAAAAATTACATAAAAATTTAGGGTTTCAAAACAGTTACAAAATTTTATGTAACTAAAATTTCAGTTATTTTCAAAAGTCCTGTACAACACAACATTTTAAACAACAGAACTGTATTGCTGCGGAAGGTGGACCAATTGAAAGTCAGTCACATCAGAAGCACTACATAGCATTGCGAGCAAAAGATGATATTAGTTGAAAGTCGTAATAGAATTGATGAGCTTACAAATTCGTTTGTACCGCACAAATTCCGGATTCGCATTACAATTCAAATTGGTGTTTGACAGTGATTCATATCGCACACGATGTAGCAACTAGGGCTCATGCATCAGTACTTAAGCTTTATGTGGGAAGAATTTAATTGGCACCAATGCTTTGTAATAAGTCTGCAAGGATGTTGCAATGAACTGCAACATGGTACTGTTTCAGGCATCATATTTTTGCCTGGGTCATGTAAGTATTGAAGTGAGACATTAACAATTACATCAACAGATGACTCAATAGTGACAATCATCTACATTTTTTTTTAAAGAATACTGCAGCAAGACAAAAAAGGAAATTGCTCATACTACACAAAATCTGTGTTTGAAGTTCTACAAGAGTGTGTGCCAGGCAAGGGGGTTACTGTAACTACACCCTCTTCAATATTCCCCAGCGACTGAAAGATAATCTTTGTGGGCCTGAGTTTGGCAGAATGAGAATGCTATTTCACAAACATGTGATATGCATTGAAGTAGCAAATCATTATAAACATGCACCTAATAATTAGAGTGTGCTGAGATCAAAGACGATTATTTGATAGTGAGAAGAATTGGCAGCAAAACACGTAACACACAATAATGCATTGGACAGCCCTTGGCCTTCAAAACAGCACCAATTTGATGTGGTATGGATTCAGTGAGGTACTAATATCATTCTATTCTAAAGGCATGTTCAGCCAAGCAGATGTGATGGCATCGTCAATTGCCAAATGTTCGCTGGAGGAAGATCTCTCCCTCTCAGCATCAATGCTTTGCCAAATGTTCACTGGATGAGGGATATCCATCTAAGCTCTGGGGACTGTGGTTCCCCACAGTCCCCAAAGCTTAATCCAGTTGAACACTTTAATTTTTCTTTTCTAAAGAAGTGTGGTCTGAGGTCCACATTCCTTTAGAAAAGGAAAATTGCCTTGCGGGTTTTTCAACAAGCAACAAAAACCCAAAATGTGACTCTTCAGAGGTAACTGCAAAAGAACACTACTTAGAGTGTGCTGAGATCAAAGATGATTATTTGATAGTGAGAAGAATTGGCAGCAAAACACGTAACACACAAAACATTAAGAGAATTCTTGAAATCGTCATCACACGCATAAGTTATGTTGAAAAATTATGAGCGGGACGTTTCAGTAGCGACTTCTACCTTCATCAGCCATGGAACGAGACACGTGGTAAAAGCGTCAGTTGTTGCCAGATTTCAAAATCGCTCTCCAAATAATAGGGATGTTAAAAGGTGCATCAGTATTGCAGGTGTTAGGGGTAAGGTAGATTTCAATGCTTTCGAGGTATCTGAGGGCATGCCGATTGCTGAACGGGGCGATTCACTTAACATTTTGCTAATCGGGAATCGCGGACGTATCGCTGATGGTTAAAATTGAAAGGGAGGTGGAAGGGCTACCTTTCTTAACATCAGCAATATGCTCCATCAAACGCCGGTTTATGCTGCAGTAAGTACTACCAATATAGTGGGTAACGCCTGTGGAAGTGTTGATAGGGATAGAGTAGACACCTTGTAAATCTAGGGGTTTATTGAGATCTCTGTCCTTAAGGATGAGTTTGAGAAGATGTGGAGGTGGTTTGATTGCAGTCCTGTAGCCAAAAGACTTGAAAATAGAGCAAACTTTATGAGTGAAGGACAGGCTAAAGGGCAAAGTGCCAACAAACTGATGGGTGGTGGAAGGTTCAGGCAGTAAACTAGATCTATTCTGTGATTCAAACCTCTTGATTAGTCTATGTAATAAGAGGGGTGGAAAGCCATGCAATTTGCCAATGTTGATGATGCTCTGATATTCTAGTTGAAGAGCAGAATGGCTGTTGCAAATAAGGTTGGCCCGGTGAATGTATGACTTAAGAGCAGACAGTTTGTATTTTCCAAAAGTGCGAGAATGGTGAGGGATGATATTATGGGTGGCAAAAGGTTTCCTGTAAACAGAGAGGCCAAGTGAGAAGTCCGGGTTGATGTTAACATCCAGAAAACTAATATTATTGTCCATCTGTTCTTGAGAGGAAAATTTTATATGCAGGAATTTTGAAGTTATGGAGGATACGAGTTCAAACAGAGAGTGTTTTTGGTGTGGCCAAATAATGAAGATGTCGTCCACGTACCTTAACCAAATGGTGGGTTTTAGAAGAGATGGGGCAACTATTAATGTTTCAGTATTCTGCAAATAAATTTCAGCAAGTAAGGGGGTTTTTGTTGGTAATAGATACCATTGTAAACAAAACAGGAATACTTTTCCAATGAATCAAAACAGTCATAAAGATCTTTGATCAGTTCTCCAGGACGTTCTTGGTGCTCCATTAATTTTTTGACTATGATCATGTAGGCATCAAAGAAAGGAACAGAAGGAAACAATGAATCCACTTCAAAGGTGTACAGGAAATCTTGACGACTGATGGAAGAAGGGAGTTTCTGGGTAAAGTCCTTGGTTGATACAACAGAATAAGGATGATTTCTTGTCAGAACTTTGCAACATTTGACCAATTGCCTTTCAAGATTGACTGCAGGAGAAAAGGTGTTTTCGATTAATGGCCTAATGGGATGTCCAACTTTATGTAGCTTGATCTGTAACAACAACCTGGGAGTACGAAAAATAAGCTGGGGGGGGGGGGAGTCTTCTAAGAAAGATTTCAGAGAAGATTTTTTAGAAAGCTCACTAACAGCTTTACATAGTTTTTCAGTTTTGTCAGCCTTGAGTCTTATGCAATTGTTTTTTTCCAGGAAATCAGCCACTTTGTTGTCCAAAGATATCTTTCTTATGGATGAAGACGGGACATCCTGCTTTGTCTGCTTTGCAAACTGCAAGATTATTACACTGGATGAAATTTCTAAATTTCTTCAAAAAGGAGTAGGAGTATTTGAGCCTTGGTGTTTGAAGCTCTGAAATTGCAATAGCCGATTTTGCACGAATGATTGGTTGATGTGCGGGATCCATGTTTTGGATCACTGCTTCCAGTAATGAAATACACTGCTGGACAATTGCTAAGGACGGATCATAAACGGCTATATAGCGCATACAAAAGTAAGTGTGGTTGGATGCCAAGTGAAATAAAATAATGTCAGAATGTCAGGACATTACAAGAAAGACAATTTATTGTGCTCTGAAATCCAGAAGGCTTTGGAACGTGTTCAAGGGACAAACCGGCCATTTTGTGCAGAATACGTAAACGTGAAAAAAATGCAATTACCGTCCGCAGGCGTTCCGGCGTAAGATGTCAATACGGGATATGGCCACCATGGAGGGCGATGCAAGATTCCACACGTCGTGTCATGCTTTGCACAACATTATCAAGCAGCTGTTGGGGTAATTTATCCCATTCCTCTGTCAGTGCACGGATGAGGGTGTCCTTGTTTATTGGAGGGCATTGGCGACAAGCAATACTCCTCCCCAAAGCATCCCACACATTTTCAATGGAATTCAGATCTGGAGAACGTGCTGGCCATACGAGACGTTGAATATCCTCGCTCTCAAGACACTCCTGGACAGCGACTGTTCGATGACATGTTGCGTTGTCGTCCATGAAAATGAATCTATCACCGACAGCACCACGGAACATGCAAACATGAGGTAGCAGAACATCATTAATGTATCGTTGGCCAGTCATAGTCCCAGTTGGAAGCACATAGAGGGACGTACGGCCATTGATCATGATGCCAGCCCATACCATGACACTACATGTCGGATATCGGTCCCTTTCCTGTATGTTTGCTGGACAATATGCAGTACCACTCTCACGCCAGATCAGTTGTCGTCGACAATCAGACGATAGACTGTATCTACTCTCATCTGAGAAGAGGACAGCAGACCAGTCGTTATCAGTCCAATTGCGATGTTGATGGCACCATTGCAAACGGGCGGTACGGTGACGTCTGGACAATGGGATGCACACAAGAGGACGGCGGACGTATAGTTCCTCCTTCATGCAAACGTCGCCAGACGTTTGCATGAAGGAGGTTTTCGGGAGATCCGCTTGCCAGTAGCAGCCATAAACTGATTTGCTACCTCACTAGATGTGCTGCGCCGGTGTCTTTTTGTTGATAGCACTATGTACCGATCTTCTGCAGGTGTCGTACTGCGAACACGACCTCCCCCGTGACGTTTACTACACTCTCCGTTTGTTTGAAATGATTTCCAAAGCCTTGAAACAACACTGTGGCTGACGTCGAACTCCCTGGCAACATCTGTTATTTTTCGCCCTTCTTCAATCTTGCCAATAATACGGCCACGCGTAAAATCATCTAGGTGATGTCGGGAAGACATACTGAAAATTGCAAGTTCGTCAATTGATTCTTTCCCTTTCAACTTTGCGTTTGAACAACAACGGTCAATACGCGTCAAATCCTTTATATCTCTTATCAGCGCTATGACGTCACGAACAAGTTCGGCAATCCAAAATTTGCATACGCACAACACGTCTTACTGTATCCTGCACTTATACTAATTTCCACATTTTCCTGCCTTCCATTTTATGGTTGCTATCGTTGCTATTGTCATCCGTCCTTAGCAATTGTCCGGCAGTGTAGTATGTGGTAGGCTAGGATTAGCAATAGGAGAAAATTTGGGTCCATTGGCAAGTAGTATATCAATTTCAGCAGGAATAGGCACGACGATTGTGATGACGATTTCAAGAATTCTTTTAATGATTATTTGAACATAACTGATGCAATTAATGAAATTTTGATACAGGATTTCATATCACCAATGAGAAGCCAATACTCACAATGGACATATCTAAAGTAACTTATCTTTATCTGCAAAAGCTCACCACCACAAATAATGATTATTACGGCTTATAAGAGAAGAGGTAGTGAGAGTAACACAGTGCTACATGCCATCCTCATTTCACGCAACTATGACATTGAGATGACTTCATAAACAGCTCAATACAAAAGTTTCAAACATGTATGAAGTGTAGATAGAGGCAATATAGGAAAGGACTTGTGATTTAAGTGCCATCTGAAAAGGACATGACAGTGGGTGCTCACATATCAGAAATGGCAAACCTTCTCAGATATGAAAGAACAACTGTATCAAAGGTATAATCTATATTTTGAGGTTACTCACCTTTATTCCTAAAATCTTTTAGGAGGTTTTCGTCTCTACACATTTCCAACACGTATTTTTCTTAGTTACATAGTGGTTCAAGGCCGCAAAAAAAAAAAAAAAAAAAAAAACATCTTTTTCAACTCAAGCAAACCTCGTTCCCTTCTTTTCTTTTCCCAATGACCAAATTCAGATTCAAAATAATCAACCACAAGTATACATAATTGAACTCCCTATAACACAAATATCTAATTAAAACTTCCATCAATAAAACTTATATTACACATTTCCTAAAACGTCAAAGTTAAAAAACTGTAATCCATAATTATTTACAAATGCACACCAGTACCCAATTAAAACAAACCTAAATACCTGACACAACCACTATACTCGACCAATCACAGGCGTCTCCCCACTCGGAAATAAGCATGCTATCCTAGCACTTTCAGCCTCAGCCCAGGGCCATTCTCCAGGAGTGGAAGCAACAGATGAAACACCTGTCACCACCCACCAAAACGTAGCGAATGTTCTAGTGCTCGCGTGGTATTGTCTCATTCCCATTCTTCGCCGTTCAGACGCAGTGGTGCCATCTATCAGATGACCTAATAGCCTTCTTTTCCCTTCGTACTTATAAATATATGTTCGACAGCTGATCGTAGTTGATTCATGAAACAAATCATCTTATATTCTAACATTTTTTTATATTATGTTACATCATTTTCCCCATTCCTTTCCCCTCTGTTCTTCTCTGACTTTTCATTCTGATCAAATCCTTCCAATATGTGTTTAAGCTATTAGGATCATTAATGTTACATAACCTGTGTCTATTTTTTTCAATCAACACTGTCTCCGCTAATCTCAAATGCCTTTCCGTACGACAATTCTTAATAATTTTTATTTCATCAAACTTTGGGTATTGCTTTTGTTCAATACAGTACTGAACTAATGCAGTTTTTGCTTCTTTTTTCTACCAATTCCGTAGGTGCTGTTGTACACAATGTTTTAGTTTATTTTTAGTGCTTCCTATATATGATACTGTGGGATTGTTACTTACAGGAATTTCGTAAATGCCAGCTCTGTCCAAGCACTTCTTGTTTTCTTTCGTATTGATTACAATATTTTTAATGGTATGCACTTTATTGCCCAATTGTAAATTATACCTATTACACAATTTATTAATTTCAGCTGAAATTCCTTTTATGTACGGAAATGATCCAATATATTTAATCTGCCCATTATTATTTCTTCCTATGTTTGAAGAATTAATACAATTGTTCTGTACTTCCCCAATCCATTTTTTTACTGGGATACCCATAATTTTTTGCAATATCCGTAATATATTTCAATTCATCCTTTCTGTATTGCATATTTGACGTGTGCGTAAAAGCTCTTTTTATTAAAGTCTTAATACTGTTACATTTATGAGCATATGGATGATAATAATCATATGGTATAATCACAGGTATGTATGATGATTTTCTATAAACAGTATAATCTAATGTGTTGGATTGTTTTATAATCTGTACATCAAGGTAAGCCAAGGTATCCTGCTGTTCAACTTCAATTGTTACTTCAATGGATGAATACTCATCTTTAAATTTTTTAGCTATGTCTTCTAGTTCTGTGGAATTCAATTTTGATAAGATGAAAATATCATCAACATATCTGCAGTATATCAATGGTGGTTCATTCAGGTTATTTATCACTTTGGCTTCAATATCTGTCATGTATACCAAAAGTTTTTGCCAAGATTAAAACACATAAAGAAGATACACCAATGAGGTTGATTGTATCAAAAGTCAACTCACCATTGATTTCATTAGAAAAAAATATTTATAATTTTCTTGCACCAATATTTATGAAACAATACAGTTTAAGGAATACATATGATTTTATTCACTTAATTAAAAATATTAATCAAGATTTGCAGTTTTACAAAATAGCTACTATTGATGTTAAAGCTTTGTTTCCAAATACTCCAGTACCTCAGGCCATAAACATTATTACTCAAGAACTAATGCAACAAAAAATTCTAACAGGAATACAAGTACAAGAGTTAAAAAATGTATTGTTGTATATATACGGAAATAATGTTTTTGCATTTGAAGATATTATTTATAAGCAACATACAGGGGGACCTATGGGATCATCCCTGTCTACATTATTTGCAGAAGTTATTATGACAGGTATTGAAGCCAAAGTGATAAATAACCTGAATGAACCACTATTGATATACTGCAGATATGTTGATGATATTTTCATCTTATCAAAATTGAATTCCACAGAACTAGAAAACATAGCTAAAAAATTTAAAGAAGAGTATTCATCCATTGAAGTGACGATTGAATTTGAACAGCAGGATATAGCTAAAAAATTTAAAGGAGAGTATTCATCTTTTGAAGTAACGATTGAAGTTGAACAGCAGGATACCTTGGTTTACCTTGATGTACAGATTATAAAACAATCCAACACATTAGATTATACTGTTTATAGAAAATCATCATACATACCTGTGATTATACCATATGATTATCATCCATATGCTCATAAATGTAACAGTATTAAGACTTTAATAAAAATAGCTTTTATGCATACGTCAAATATGCAATACAGAAAGGATGAATTGAAATATATTACAGATATTGCAAAAAATTATGGGTATCCCAGTAAAAAAATGGATTGGTGAAGTACAGAACAATTGTATTAATTCTTCAATTTTTCAAACATAGGAAGAAATAATAATGGGCAGATTAAATATATTGAATCGTTTCCATACATAAAAGGAATTTCAGCTGAAATTAATAAATTGTGTAATAGGTATAATTTACAATTGGGCAATAAAGTGCATATCATTAAAAATATTGTAATCAATACGAAAGAAAACAAGAAGTGCTTGGACAGAGCTGGCGTTTATGAAATTCCTATAAGTAACAATCCCACAGTATCATATATAGAAAGCACTAAAAATAAACTGAAACATCGTTTACAACAGCACCTACGGAATTGGCAGAAAAAAGAAGCAAAAACTGCATTAGTCCAGTACTGTATTGAAAAAAAGCAATACCCTAAGTTTGATGAAATAAAAATTATTAAGAATTGTCGTACGGAAAGGCATTTGAGATTGGCGGAGACAGTGTTGATTGAAAAAATAGACACAGGTTATGTAACGTTAATGATCCTAATACCTTAAACACATATTGGAAGGATTTGATCAGAATGAAAAGCCACAGAGAAGAACAGAGGAGGAAAGGAAGGGGAAAAATTATGTAACATAATATAAAAAATGCTAGAATATAAGATGATTTGTTTCATGAATCGACTACGATCAGCTATCGAACAGATAATTATACGTACGAAGGGAAAAGAAGGCTATTAGGTCATCTGATAGATGGCGCCAGTGCACCTGAACGGCGAAGAACGAGAATGAGACAATGCAGCGCGAGCACTGGAACATTCGCTACGTTTTGGTGGGTGGTGACGGGTGGTTCATCTGTTGCGTCTACTCCTTGAGAATGGCCTGGGCTGAGGCTGAAAGTGCTAGGATAGTATGCTTATTTCTGAGTGGGGAGAGGTCCGTGATTGTCGAGTATAGTGGTTGTGTAAGGTATTTAGATTTGTTTTAATTAGGTACCGGTGTGCATTTGTAAATAAATATGGATTACAGTTTTTTTCACTTTGACGTTTTAGGATATGTGTAATATAAGTTTCATTGATTGAAGTTTTAATTAGATATTAGTGTTTTAAGGTTGATTATTTTGAATCCGAATTTGGTCATTGGGAAAAGAAGGGAACGAAGTTTGCGCGAGTTGAAAAAGATGATGTTTTTTTGTTTTGTTTTTTGGCGGCCATGAACCACGATGTAACTAAGAAAAATACCTGCTGGAAATGGGTAGAGACGAAAACCTCCTATAAGATTTTAGGAATAAAGGTGAGTAACCTCAAAACATGGATTATGTCTAAATAACACTTGAATAATTAAGCAGCTAGATGACATTTGACATTTGCAATGCTGTATGAATATATGTATCAAAGGTGTACAGTGAGTGGCAAAGGGCACAGGAGCACAAAAACTGGACCCTTGAGGACGAATAACAGGTTGCCTCGTCTAACAAATCATATTTTCAGTTAATAAACACCATGGACAGGCCAGAATATGGTGTCAACAGCATGCATTGATGGATCCCAGCTGCCTAGAGTTAACTGTACAACCTAGTGTAATGGTCTGGAGTCTGTTTTCATGGTGGACACTGGGTTCCTCAATACTTCTGAAATAGCATTTGGATGCCATAAGGTACTGTAACATCACTGCAGACCAGGCACACCCATGTATGTGCATAGTGTTTCCTGATAAGAGAGGTCTACTCCCAGCAAGATAATAAATATGTCATGCCACAAGACTTGGGTTGTCAAACAGTAATTCCAGGAGCATGACTGTGACTTAAAAGTGGTAAAATGGCCTACACAGTCTCCGGAGCTTAATCCAGTTAAATATCTGCAGAACAAGATTGAGAGTTCTTCCTCCAGCAAACATTTAACAATTCACAGATGCTATCACATCCACTTTGCAAAACATACCTGTAGAATGATATCAGCACCTTATTGTATCCATACCACATCAAATCAAGGCTGTTTTGAAGGCCAATGGCAGTCTAACATGATATCAGGTAGGTGTTTCTAATAATTTGCTACTTCAGTGCATATCACATGTTTGCAAATGGCCTTCTCATCCTGTCAGGCACACAAAGATGATGATGTTTCAGACACTGGAGAATATAAAAGGGTGTGGTTACAGTAACCCTCTTGCCTATCCCACACTCTAATCCCTCAGATTTGGATTTTCTACTAAATTCGAGCAGCCACTGCACATTAAAAATGCTGAGAACATTCGGACGTATCAGCTACAGTGGTTTGACCAAACTAAAACATTAATACTGAAGTTCCAACTGCTAAACTATTGAAGTGACCAACACACATATTGATTAAGATTCTTAAATCAGCTAGAGCAATTCACAGTATCATTAGAACTCTACATCTCATATATATTCTACATAAATGATACACGAAAGAGAAAGTACATTCAAGCATACCCTGAAAAGTACTGTAAAAATTATTCCATGCATTGTTTTAGAATGCAAAATCTGGCGAGGATCTAAAAACTCTTTATGAACATTTCCAGGGATGCGAAAGGGAGGCCAAGGAGCTGCTGTACTCTTATACTTTCCAGACTGTCTAAGGCTGGGGAGAGAACCATGCACATTAAATAAAACAAACAGAATGAACAGTAATACATGAATACATTGTAATGCATATCTTAATATGTCGAGATGAAAGACAATTAAAATTTTAAAAAATAAGACAATGTAATCAGACTTTCAAGCAATTTCCTTTTATGAAGGAAGTGTGGACAACACCTGTGTAAATGACTGATCACTATAAAAGGATACATACGAAAAGAATACATAAGTGCCACTATCAGCCACAAAAATCAGCATACATTTCTTGCCTTCGATTGGAAATTTCCAAAGAAAGAAATGTCTGCAGATCATACCATAATCATTTGACTTTGTAATGTATAAAGTTCTCATGCTCAGAGAAAATGTAACTGGTAAAAGGGAGGGGCAGATTACCATATTTTGATGTAGCAAGATATAAATGAGCTCATAAAAAATGGACTGGTGTGTTACTTAGCTGACATAAAATAGCTGTGGAGTGACTCTGTTGCCAACAGTATGATGAAAAACCAGAGCAAATGTGACAGTAGATAACTCTCAACACCAATTTCTATAATATCTACAAAAGATATATAAAATCTGCAGTGCTTTCCCATGGGAAAGAAAAATAAGAGACTCAGTGAAGGTCATGTTGTTTATTAGGCAAGCTGTGCTTTTTTGCACAAAGTTATGAAGTTTTCAGATTGATTTGGGATCATTACTTCAAATGATGCTTAATGATATGAATATGCTACACTCTGAAGCCAGAAATCTACAATTCCCTTTCTGTATACTTTCAAGTAACACAGTTATAAAACTTCAAACATGGAAGACACCACACCTTTTCCACACGGTAGGTGTTAAAACAATTTCATTGCCTCAGTTCTGAACAATTCATTTTTAGCACATGTAGATATTCGGATCTAATCATGGCATAAAGATATATTGCACACATTGCACTACCAATGGCTGTTTGATATATCCTAAGACTGTTTACTCAACTCAGCATTGCTCCAGGTCACTGTGCTTGAAAAACAGATACAGAAGTGCTCCTTATTACAGAGTTTTAATACAAATTTTAAAGAAGTTTTTATCTGTTCTATTGTTTACAGTTAACAAAGTAATGGGGTATAATTAATAGTTCAACGTCACAATTCCAGGAGGCCGCAGCACTGCACTATATGAAATACTCTCCACTTAAAATTAATACACAAGGGCAACATTCAAAACTACATTGTCTCTATCAGTATCATACAAACATACCCATACCTATCAACTTTTAGGAACTGAAATCCGTAAAAAAAATTACTCGATATATTCGATAAAAAAAATTAATCAATACATATGATGAACAATTTTGTCGCTATATTTGATTAAATTACCAAATATATTGATTAAATGTAGCGAACATATTAATTAAAAAACGATGTTACCCAAATCAAGTATCAACTTTTAATTGATATGACTACAGATGTTTGACATTATCAGCACATTTATACTGATTAAAATATTATCTATACATAATTTCTCATCCAGGACATTTACAAAAAAAAAAAAAAGAAAAATCCAATGATTATTACGCTTTACAGTATCATAGTCAAATTATTTTTAAAAGTAATTTCAGTTTTAAGTAATAAAAATGATGAAAGATATAAATGGATGAGTGTGCTTCTTTTACTCATTACATTTCTTTTTAATAATTTCAATTGGATAATTACCCAATAATGCAAAACTGAATCATAGTGGTGCAGTTACCACAAGGCCTATCAGAAAATATTTTCCCTCAATGTGAAAATGATTAACTCAATCAGTTATTTTAGCTGCATCACTATTCTGCACTATCTTGCCATGTAGTCAGTCTATTATTGATAACTTGAAATTATTATAAAATAAAGCAAGGGATGACCCAGAATTTAAGAATGGGGAGGGCACACCTTTAATCTGTTAAAAGAAGGAATATAGAAGGAAACATGATAACAGTCTATGCCAGTTAGCGGAAGAATTGAAAATAATGGAAAGTTAGAAATAGGTGAAAAACATTCTTCACGGAAAAAGCTATGCTACGGAAAAATATTTTTTTGTCTCCCAGAAGCAGCGATAGAAAAAAAAAAAAAGGTTTTCGACCTTTACACACCTAGCATTAAATCTTTGCCTTATTTAAAGAGGATAATGCTCCACATATCTATTGTACTGAATGGCATACAGGGGCGTTAGTGCCCCTACCATGTTTCGGAGCAATTCTTGGAGCGAGAAAATATGCAATTTGGAGCAGAAAGGTTGGGTTTTGGAGCAGCTAATGATAGTATTTTTAATTGTTTTAAGTCCATGCTGTGCTTTAAGTTATGTTTATATACTGAATTACCAATATTTTATGAACTATGAAAAAAAATTTATATTTCAGGTTTGTTGACATTTTACTGCTTCTCTTACGACTGTTAATTAGCATTTCTGTCATTCCTACAGTGAGATAAATGGGAAAACAATTATACTGCCCACAATTTATTGAAAACTACATGACCTGCAATATTTTAAGCGTAACACACATTAATATCAGGGATTTTCTTCTGAATGCATTTGTTTTGCTGTAGCACAAATAGGATGCTGCCACATCCAAGAACTGTTGCTATTGTTACTGAACGCTTGCAAATACACACTTAGGAAGAATAAATAATATGTAATTACTGTTGTTTATTTGGTTGGTTTTTAGCAGCATATTTTTTGAGATTCATGGCATTCAGATGAAAATGGGTATATAAATAAGTTTTGGGGGATTTGAGGTGAACAAAACACGTTGTTGGAGAACAGAAACAATATTTTAATATTAATCGAAGTAGGCTCCCTCTGAAGCTACAACTTTACCCCATCTTTCGGGCAGTGAACGTATGCCCCGAAGGAAGAATTCCGGTTCCTTGGAAGAGATCCAGCTGTCCAGCCAATTTTTGATGTCTTCATAAGAACTAAACCGTTGCTGGGTGTGGCAACACATCCCACCCAAGCTCCAATAATTTTTGGTGGGTGATCAAACTTGTGTGTGGTCTCGCGTTGTCGTGATGGAACACAACACCTTTACGATGAACGAACTCTAGACGTTTCTGGATGATGGATTCATTCAAACTGTCCAATTGCCGACGGTACACATTCGAATTGATTGTTTGGTTCCGTGGTAGGAGCTCGAAAAACACGACACCTTTAAAATCCCACCACACTGAGACCAGAACCTTCCGCTGATGAATGTCTGCTTTGGATGTCGTTTGAGGCGAAGCAGCACGTCAGGAGCAAGACCCAAGACTGTTTTGCACAGCACATTGTTGTACACAATCTACGTTTCGTCGCCAGTTATCAGTCGCTTTAAAAAAGGATCGTTTTCCTCACGTTTAATTAGCATATCGCAGATGTTTATACGCAGCATCAATTGAGCTTCTTTGAGTTCATGAGGAACCCACACATTGAGCTTGCTTACATATTCCAGCTTCTTCAGGTGGTCGTGAACGCTTGAATGATGGATGTGCAATGTGTCTGCAATCTCTCGTGTTATGTAACGTGTGTTTGACTCAATCAATGCCTTGATTTGGTCGTCATCAACCTCGGTTTGCCTCCCCGACCGAGGAGCATCGTTGAGGTCAAAATCACCAGCACGGAATTTTGCAAACCACTGCTGGCACTGACGTTCTTGTAGAGCATTATCACCGTACACTTTATACAACTTTATACAAGCTTGACGCGCGTTCTTCCCTTTATGGAAGTAAAATATGGCGAAAATGCACAGTTTGGTCTTCCATCTTCAACTTGATGTCAAATCAACCAAATCGCTCACTATTCCTTTTAGACTGCAACTAGAACTGACACTTGTCGAATACCATAGCGATAACAGAGCTGCGCATGTCTCTAGTACTTCCAAAACCGCCATCGGGTGCCAAAAATTCGTCATGACTTTTCCGACAACCCAATACTTTCACTATTCAAACTATGTACACACGTGTAGCCACAAGTTTCAAAAATATATATATAATTCTCATAAAATTACTTTTAAAACACTTAAAACCACATGGAAAGGCTACCGCACTAATAAATATATTTACACTCATTTAAAAAACTTTGCTAAGATTCATTTGGCTCCTTATCTCACCATACAGATGAGCATGAATAATCTTATAATGCGAGGCTGAAAGAAATGAAGCTCAGGGGAGAGTACATTCTCATAATAAGGTATTTTTTAAATGAAGCAAAATAAGTAATTTTACTTTGTTAATTCATGATTGCTTATGCCTCCCCCCCCTTTCCCTGTCTCTCTCTCTCCCTCTCTCTCTCTCTCTCTCTCTGGCATTCAATAATTTCATTTATTATTCTCTACTAATGCAAATAATTTATGACACAAGATGCAAGAAAAATACTGTCATCAGTAAAATTGGAAACAGTATATCACTGATATGTAAAACAAAGACAGCAGGCAACAGAACTGATACACCAATGTACTACTAATTACATACATGAAAATGCATTATGATTTGAACCCTAAAGAACATAAACCCTATGACCAAAGAGGGAGCTTTAGCACTAAAGCTTTTAATAAACATACATACATATCACTAAGCTGTTCTCTGAGATTCACAGGTTAGCTCCAAAAAGAAACACAAACTGCCAGATAGTTTTTACTTACTGTTGCCGTATCAAACTTCTCCATTTACAGCGATCTTGACATACAACTCGGGCTTCACTGACATCCATTACACGTCGTACACAAGATCTTCTATACTTCATACTCATAATTTGTTTCTCATGCAGACACTCCTGAATCTGATCCTCCCATGACTTCCTTGGCCTTCCTTCCTGCCACTAGGGTTAAAAAGATTTTCTTAGTAGGCATCTCATCACTCATTCTTTCAACATGAGCAAACCACCGAAGCATATTAGTCTCCACCTTGCTAACAACATTTTGCTTCACATCACACAACTGCAACACACCTTCATTCCTCACACAATCAGAACGTGTCTTGCCACAAACCCCCAGTAAGTAATGCATTTCTCCAGCACACAAACGACTCCTATGTTTCTTCTGCAGTACCCAGGTTTCACTGCCATACATTAGAGTAGGAACAATTATACTCTGATACACAGCCATGCGGGACTCTCTTGAGAACCCATCATTCCTGTGAAAACCTCCCAGAGCAGCCATGACTTTCGATGAAGAATTTACTTGCCTACTAATTTCACCATCCAATTTGTTCTCTCTGTCAAACATGCTTCCTAAATACACAAACTCACTCACCTGGTCAATCACTGTGCCATTTACACTTACATTACATTCAGTGCTACCAGTTCCTCTAAAGCTTTTAAAATATCAAATGACACAACTTGGGTGTCACCAAGCTTTCCAATAAACACACTCCAAATATGCTACTTAATTTAAATGACAACCACACGGACCACCTCCTATACAGAGTCTGTCACAAAAGTAATGAGATAGCATTTTTAAAAAGCAATGTGGCAACACGAAGCATCAAACCCACAATACACTGTGGACCTTGAAACCAAGTCAACACAAGACACAGTGTGACTCAAACCATTCAGTGGGTACTCTTGTAATCACAAAAAAAAAATCAGTGCATTTGTTGACTGCATCACAAAAATGGAGCACAGGAATATCAATCAGCATTATGCCACCAAATTTTTTGCCAAACTCCATGAAAATGCAACAGAAAAGTATAAAATGTTGGACAAAAACTTATGAAGAATAGGCTTTATCTTGAGGGCATGTTTTTTTTTTTTTTTATGGTACAAGAGCTTTTTAGAAGGGCAGGAAACAGTTGAAGAGGAGCCACAGGCAAGAAGACCCAGGCCTGCCAAATTTCAAAAATTTAAATCCGTAAAAAAAAATTTCAGAGAACGTTTAATCGACATGTTCCACTGACAGATATACATGAGGGGAGGGGATACGATGATTTGTTGTGGTTATTATTTATTTGTCAAGGGCTTAGGGGGTTTGTTATTTAAGGGTAGTGGGGGGGGGAAGGCGGGGCTGTTGAAGGTTAGCTTGTAGTTGGGGGGGGGGGTACCATTTATTTGTCTGTTGGGAAATTTTTTTTGCTTCGTGTAATTATGTAAGTGTGTGTTGTGCACGTAGCTCTTTTTTTTTTTTTTTTTTTTGCATGCCCTTGCGCCTGCACAGATGAGCTCAAAGTCTCTGTTTGTCCGCTATATAAGCTAGCATGCCCATGGCAATAATTGTAGTAATAATACCATCTGATGAAGGAACTCTCAGAGCTCTGAAAGATCTCGTGGGGGCTTTTAATGGAAGTTTTAATTTTAACTATTTCAAAGCTCCTTAAAAAATTTTTATTTGTCTCGTGCTAAGACGGTGTATAGAGTTACTGGACTTTGTTGTTGAACCATATCGATAAAATATTTCGAACATATCGATTAAAAAAGTCAATTTATCACGAAGACTATTTTAATCGATTTCATTAGTCATAATGGATAAATTCGGCACTACTTCACACTTACAGCGATTAAAAAGCGCAATCAATGTACAAGTATAATAATTTTGTTTGTACAATTTTGTACGCTGCATACACAGATAAAAAATTCATTTGTAACTGCGAAATTATTATAATATATTGCATTAGCTTTTTACTTCAACTTAACTGAGGTTTTGACCTTACATTTTTGATCCTTATTCTCCCCTTGTTATTGTACTAACCCAGAAGAAGAAAAAAAAAATGAAAATCTCTAAAATATGTCCGTAAAATCACTGTAAAACAAGTAGTCTCCATAAATTTTACGGTTATACCATAAAACTTAGCAGGTATGGAAGACCTATAACAGCAACAACATCTGAAAGACTGATACCAAATGTGTGTGAACTCAATATGAATCACCAAGCTGTGCATAAAATTTTAACAGAACATCTGAGCATGTGGAAAATTTGTGGCAAAACTATGCCGAAAAACCTCACCTTCGATAGAATATTCAAAGCAAACAGAATATTAATTGATTATGAGGAATATTTGTTCCTTCATTGATGCCCCACCTTCAAGCAAAAAGAAACCTACAACAATGTGTGCATGTGGACCTACTTCAGGTTCTTGAAACTGAGCCAGTTTCTTACACAAGGGAAAACATGTGCCAAAAAGGCAAATGACTTTTATCTGTTCCCCAAATTCAAGAACTGCCTCTGAGGGCCTGATTTTCAAATAAATAACAACCTCGAAAGAACTGTGACTGATACTTTGAAGGAGCTCACAGCAGATTACTTTCAGCAATGCTTCCAGGGATGGAAGGCCTGTCCACAGCATTGTTTCTTCTAAAGGAACCTATTTTGAAGGCAATCGTGTTGAAGTGTAAAAATGTGAGTAATAATTACAAATTGTACTGTCATCATTTTTTTTACTACTGAGACAGACTTTTTATATAAAGAAGCTCAGCTGTTAATGGTGGTTTAGCTGGAATAGTGTGAATACAGATGAATGCAAATTGCATGAAGAAAAAAATTACTAGCAGTGGAATGGATCTGTTAAACTCTGGATTCAGCAAGTAAAGAATATTAACAATTTTGGAATTAACACCACTTTTAGAATGTGGCAGATAGTAGTAATAAATGTACAAAATGTGAAACATATTTAGAATGGAGAAGTGAAATTAAAGCCTGAAAAAAAAAAAAAAAAGAGAGAGAGAAAATAATTTAAAATATTCACTTTACTTATTCCAAAACTGTATAACTTTTATGGAAGCTCTTGAATATATATGATCTAACTGGGAATCTGTTTAATAGTGCAAAAGCTATGCAGGCTGGCAGCAGAGCAGTGTACAACTGAATGGTGTTTTATCCAAATGGTTTCCTATTGCTGAAGGAGTCAAACAAGGTTGTGTAATGATACTGTAGATGTTTAATGTATTTATGGATGTGTGCATGCACGATACCAAAACAGACAATACTGGTTTTTCTTAGCAATATATATGTGTGTAGATTGTTGAATGCTGATGACACAGTCCTGTTGGTAGAGAGCAAAAGTGAGTTGCAGAGTATGTTTCCCAGAGGTAAGAAGTTTGTATGAAATTCAATCTCAGTATAAATAAAAGAAAAACCAAAGTTATGGTTTTTGAGGGAGGAACTGTTAGTACTGACTGCAAGATCAGTCTAAATGGCACAGAGATAAACCAGGTGAATGAATTTGTATATTTAGGAAGCAGGTTTGATAAAGAACATAAATTAGACGGTGAAATTAGTAGACGAGTGAATTCATCTTTGAAAGTCACAGCACTTTCAGGAGGATTTCAGAGGAACTGTGGGTTCTCAAAAAAGACCCGAATGGCTGTGTATGAAAGTTAATTGTTCCTACTCTGATACACAGCAGTGAAACCTAGGTACTGCAGAAGAGACATAGGGTCATTTGTGTGCTGGAGAGGTGCGTTACTTACAGGGGGTTTGTGCCAAGACTTACTCTGATCGTGTGAGGAATGAAGATGTGTTGCAGATGTGCAATGTGAGGGAAATGTTGTTGCCAAGGTGGAAACTAATATTCTTAGGTGGTTTGGCCATGTTAAAAGAATGAGTGATATGGTGCTGACTAAGAGAATATTTTCAGCACAAGTGGCAGGAAAGAAAGGTAGAGGAAGGCCAAAGAAATTATGGAAGGACCAGATTCAAAAATGTTTGCACAAGAAGAAGATTATGAATATGAAGTACAAAAGGTCTTGTGTGCAGCGTGTGATGGATGTTCATGAAGCTCGAGCTGTGTGCTGAGGTTGTTGTAAACGGAGACATTTGATACACCAACTTTAAGTAAATTTTAGTTCCATCAGGTAAATGTTTACTTGGCATATGGTCTTTCTTTGAGGAGCTAACCTATGAATCTCAGAGAACAGCTTAGTGATATGTAAATATAACAAACGCAAAAATCGTGAATCTCCTAGAGAAATACAAAATGATTGGAAGCTTTGTGGATGTCTCAAATTTAAAAACCTCTGGTAAATCTTTCACAACATGAAGCAAAATGTCAGAAAATTTTCAGGCATTGCACTCAAACTTACACAAACACCAAATTAAACCAAAGCTGAAATTCAGTGTACATTAACACATTCAAGTAGTCAATTTTGTGATGAAGGTAAAACACACACAAAATGGGTGTTTGGGAAGTAATGCTTCCACACATGTTATTACACACAAGAGGTATGGACCTTGAAGTGAAGCCTTTTTGGACTTGTTTGTTGTTCAATGAGCATCGGCATGCAGTCAGGTATGTTTCAGTATACAGAGTGGTTTACATTGTGTTTGAATCAAAATGGATGACTCATTTTCAAACATTTCAAAGCACATGGAATCATAATAAGTTATCAAATTTTTGACACATGAAAATGAAACTCTGGTCATAATTCTCCAGTGATTATTTGTTCTTTATGGCAAAGATACTGTAGGCATAAGTACTTTGTGTTACTGGGTGAAAAAATCAAGAGAACTGGCAGAAATTTTGACCTGAATGACTAATTTCAATCTAGAAGGCCTGATATTACATTACAACTCAAGATATGAACAGGCAAAATGACAATGAACTTGTTCAAGAAAATTGTTAAATTAGTCAGCAAGCTATAGGAAAAAAGTTAAACATTGGTTTCATTACTGTCAATTATATTATTACAGATTGGAATTACCAGAACGTGTGTGCCTGATGGGTGTTGTGTCAGCTTATGCCCAAAATGAACAAAGCAAGGCTGGAAGAATATCTACAGTTACTCACTTGCTGCAAAAGCGAAGGTTACGATTTTCTGTACAGGATTATCATGAGTGACAAGAGTTGAGTGCATCACTATGACCTGGAAATGAAAAACCAGCCACCTGAATACTGTTACCCCACTTCTCTCAGAAAGAAAAAAAGTCAAGAATCAACCTTCCACTGGAAAATGAGTGCTCACAAATTTCTGAGACCACAGAGGCATCATTCATTATGATTATATGGTTAAAGGTAAGAAAATGAGCACCAAGAACTATGTGAACAGAAGAGATTGAAATAATGAATCAGTTGCATTCATCAGGGTAAAAGGCCCATGCCTCTTCAAGATAAAACTAGTACCCACACCAGTGCTGCCACTACAGCAGCAATAGAGGTAATCCAATGTGTTGTTCCACACCCTCTCTACAAGCCCAGATTTGGCACTGTTTGACTTCAGGCCATTTGCAGCACTCAAGAAACATATCAAAGGAATTCATTTCACATGTGATGAAAAAGTTCAAGCTGCTACAGTGAAATAGTTTTGAGAACAGCCTGAAGAGTTCTATATAGACAGGTTTGGAAAACTTGTTCAGTGTTATGATTTAAGTGACTCCTCTAGGTTTTTGCTGCTAGTCTACCAGAGGATGCAATTACTTACAGCTTCATTAATTGTAAAGGATATCTGGCATCCTCCTTAGAGACGGGGTTCCTCATGATGGCTGAACCGTGAGTGTGATGCTACGTGTAAATAGTGGAATTATGTATATAAATGTATTATACCTCTTGAGTACCTTCTTCTTCCTTTCTTTCCTGCGGTGTTGTGATTACTCCAGAACAACTTGTATGTGATTACTTTCCGGAAAACTGTGTTTGTGATTACTTTAGAATATTACGTTCGAACACCTGGCAACGAGTCATGGGATTCGACATCGAGTGGCTGAGTCACAGGATTTTGGCAGTCGTGCTAAATCAAAAAGGCAATGGTGGAAGCTTTGCGGAATTATAATCGTGCAGTGTTTTTTAAGAACTGAGGTGAGAACTTTTTCGTTCATAACTTACTATTTTCGTCAGCTGGGAAATGGCTGTAGTGGCAGTGGGCCAAATTTCAACGTTCGATATTACTAATCCTGCCTCATGGAGCTTGTATGTGGAGCAATTGAATTTTTATTTTGAGGCAAATGATATTGTTGAAGCTCCCAGGAAGCGTGCTGTTTTGCTGTCGGCTTGTGGAACAGAGACACTGAGCATTGCTCGTTCATTAGTGTCACCACTAAAACTAACTGATAAATCGTATGATGAATTGTTAAAAAATCATTTTAGTCCTAGATCCTCGGAAATTTATTCCCGTTATCTGTTCCACAAACGTGTACAGCGTAAAGGTGAAAGTATTACTGACTATGTTACTGACCTCCGACATTTAGCGGAGCAGTGTAATTTTGGAGATACACTGAATGAGCGTCTACGAGACCACCTAGTATGTGGAATAATTGACGACGCGGTACAACGCAGGCTCTTAGCTGAAACAGAACTGACTCTTGATGGTGCATTCTCGAAAACGCTTGCTGCTGAAACAGCTACTAATGAGGCAAAGCGAATGTTTTCTCAAACTTGCACTCGCGGGAATTTTTCAGAATCGATTTATAATGTGTAGCATACTAAAAATAATTCTAAGAAACAAAATGCAAATGTCAATTCAAAGTATACCGTTCCTTTTAATGGAAGCATATGCCATAGCTGTGGTGGAAACCATATGCGTTCTATGTGTAAATTCAGAAATACAGTGTGTAGATTTTGTAGGAATATGGGTCACATTGAAGCTGTTTGCAAGAAAAAACAGCAAGGCATTAATCCTAATTCTAACAGAGTAAAGCCAAGAGTAAAATGCACAAAATGGAAATAAATTCTGAATATTGCGTAAATGTATTACGTAATCACACAGATTCTGTTAGGAAACAAACTGTTACATTAAGCATCGAAGGTAAAGACTGCAGCTTAGAGGTAGACTCTGGATCCTTTCACTCCATCATGTCACATGATACATACAAAAGGCTCTGGCGTGCAAATAAGCCAGAAATTCAGCCTTCATCAATACGTTTAACTGATTTTCAAGGAAATGCCATACCCCTTCGTGGAATGTGTGTTGTTAATGTACAGCATAATCAGCATGGTGCTCAACTGCAGCTTCTGATCTCTCAGAGAAAGTGCACCAACGTGTTAGGTTATGCATGGTTCCAGCCACTTGGAATTACAATAACAGGGATAAATGCTATTTCAACAAACCCTGTTGATGATGTGGTGAAAGAATTTAATGATGTATTTGAGGAAAGACTTTGTTCATACAAGGGGCCAGTAGTTTCACTACCCCTAGATTCTCAAATTCCTCCCATGCATTTTAAGGCAAGAACTGTTCCACTTGCTCTTCGTCCCAATATTGATGAAGCACTTGATAAGCTTTTAGCTGAAGATGTAATTGAACCAATCTCAAATCCAAAGTGGTCTACACTCGTGGTACCAGTGATTAAATCTTCCGGGGAGGTTAGACTGTGGTGATTACAAAGTGGCACTGAATACTGCTATGAAAGCACATCCATATCCTATCCCTGCAGCAAATCACTTATTGTCAACATTGAAAGGTGGTGGATTTTATGCAAAAATTGACCTCGCTCAAGCATACTTACAGCTGGTAGTTGATGACGAGTCTGCGGAAGCACAGACTATCGTTACACACCGGGGAGCATTTAAGGTAAAACGATTGGAGTATGGAATAAATGTAGCCCCTGGAATATTCTGAAACATCATTGATGAATTTTTTACTGGATTAGAGGGAGTCGTACCCTATTTTGATGATATGCTAGTTAGAGCAACGTCTCTCAAAGAACTAGCTTCTGAGCTTCGTAAAGTTCTCGCTCAGCTTAGAAAGGCTGGACTACGTGCTAAAAAAGAAAAGTGTTTGTTTGGCGTCACAGAAGTGGAGTTCCTGGGATACAGAATTGATGTTTGTGGAATACACCAGTCAAAAACTAAAAGTTGCGGCAATTCAGGCAACGCCTGTTCCTAAGAACAAGCAACAACTACAAGCATTCCTGGAACTCTTGAATTTTTACCACAGTTTCCTTAAATCTAAAGCTACTGTGGCGGAACCATTGCATAAAATTATCAAGAAAGATTAGACATGGTCTTGGACTGGGATTCATGACAATGCCTTTAAGTCTGTAAAAGCGTTTTTATCTTCTGACACCGTGTTAATTCCTTTTGATGAAAAGCTGCCAATAATTCTTACTTGTGATGCATCACCATAGGGTGAAGGTTGTGTGTTAAGTCATAAGCTTCTAGATGGGAAAGATGCACAAATTGCTTTCGCTTCAAGGACTTTAACTTCTGCTGAGAGAAATTACGCTCAGATTGATAAAGAAGCACCGAGTATTATAGTAGGAGTTAAAAAATTTCATCATTTCTTGTATGGTCACCAATTTACTATTGTTACTGATCATCAACCACTTCTAGGATTATTCACCAGATCAAAAGTTACTCCAGAAATTATTTCTCCTCGTATGCTGAGATGGTCTATAATGCTAAATGCTTACGATTTCACACTCGTACAGCGACCTGGCAAGAAAACTCAAAATGCTGATGCATTAAGCAGATTACCTCAAGATATTCCACCTCCACTGGAAGTGTTGTTTGCAGAAGATTTAGACAATCCGCCATTACAAGCTAGTGAAATTGCTAAAATGACACTTCGGGATCCAATTCTATCACGTGTTCTCAACTGGGTGTTGAGGGGATGGCCCTGAAGAAAAACCGTCTCCTGATTTCCGTATCTTCTTCTCCAAGAAAAATGAACTTTCTGTTCATAAAAATTGCTTGTTATGGGGAAATCGTGTAGTTATACCTACATGTGGATACCAGCGCGTTCTTGAAGAATTGCATCTTGCTCATCCAGGTATTGAGCGAATGAAAGCTCTTGCACGTTCATATGTGTGGTGGCCGCACATGGAAGATCATATTGCTTATCACGTGAAAGACTGTGTCCAATGCCAAGAAACTAGACATTCTCCTCCTCGTGCTCCTGTTCATCCTTGGGAAGTTACGACTAAGCCTTGGTCTCGTCTACACGTTGATTTCGCGGAACCGTATCCTGGACAAAATTTCCTAATCCTTGTGGATTCCTACTCAACAAAGAAAGGTGACTTGATCACGCTAGTTACGAATCTTAGTCCTCCATTGGCGTGATGAAGACCTAAGATAAGGTCGAAAGCTTCCAACTTACGAACTTTTTGTAAAAGTTTTAGTTAACGTAACTAGCGTGATCAAGTCACCTTTCTTTGTTAATATTGTTACGTGTTTTGCCCATAATCGTCATATTCCTACTCAAAATGGTTGGAGGTAAGACACATGCCATCTACTTCAACCAGTGCTACTATTGATGTCCTGCGAGAAATTTTTAGTACTCATGGTATTCCTGATGTAGTGGCTTCTGACAATGGTCCTCAGTTTACATCTTCTGCTTATGATGCCTTCCTACGTAATAATGCTATTCAACGAGTCTTTATCTCCACTTACCGTCCTGCTGCTAATGGTCAGGCAGAAAGAATGGTGCAGACTACTAAGGATTCTCTCAAAAGAATAACACACGGGTCTTGGAGGAAGCGCTTAGCTAATTTTCTGCTACGCCAACACATCACTCCTTTATCTTCTATGGGTTTCAGTCCATCTGAACTGTTAATGTCTAGGCGACTAAAGACGTACTTAGACTGCCTCCATCCAGACCTTACTACTGATCGTAAAGTTAAGCAAGAAGTTTATGCGAGAAAGCAGCTCGGACAACAGTCTACGTAATTTTAAGCCAGATGATCCTGTGTACATCAAGAATCATCGAGATGAGCCAGTGTGGATTCCTGCTACCATTTCTCAACGTACCGGTCCTGTTTCCTACAGGGCGATAACACCTACAGGCGACACTGTGAAGCACCATGTGGATCAGATGCGACAACGACAAGTTGAAGCACCTGTAACCATTCCTGAAGTTTCAGATTCCAGTGCTTTTTCTCCTCCTTTGGAAAATACTGTTACTGAACTTCCTGCTGAACCAGTGTCTAAAGACTCTGATGCAGAGTTGACTCCAAGAAGACCACGACGACAAACTGTGAGACCGAAACATTTCGAGGACTTCATAACTTAGGGGGAGGGGTTATTATGATGTAAGTGACTCCCCTAGGTTTTTGCTGCTAGTCTGCCAGAGGATGCAATTACTTACAGCTTCATTAATTGTAAAGGATATCTGGCATCCTCCTTAGAGTCTGGGTTCCTCATGATGGCTGAACCGTGAGTGTGATGCTACGTGTAAATAGTGGAATTATGTACATAAATATATTATACCTCGAGTACATTCTTCCTTTCCCGTGGTGTTGTGATTACTCCAGAACAACTTGTATGTGATTACTTTCCGGAAAACTGTGTTTGTGATTACTTTAGAATATTACGTTCGAACATTCAGCACTGAAGGAATTGCATTAAATGAGGGGCAGACTTTGAGGGAAAATAAGACATAAAAGCAAATTACTCATTCTGAACTTTATTTTGTTTCATTTCAATACCTTGTCTGGAAGTAAAGATACAAACATGGCATTACTTTTC
The DNA here is from genome assembly GCA_039090855.1 of Macrothele yani. Classification (NCBI taxonomy): domain Eukaryota; kingdom Metazoa; phylum Arthropoda; class Arachnida; order Araneae; family Macrothelidae; genus Macrothele; species Macrothele yani. Next base: position 4,610,102 of record CM077012.1, read on the forward strand.
AAACACCCTACATACATATGCTGTCGACCTGAAGGGCAACACTTTAATTTCAATCACACTAAACAATAAATGTCTAAAGCACATATGATAAAAAATAATATACAGCAAATTACTTATGAATGCACTACCATTTAAATTTACTCACTAATGAGTGTATCTGTCCAACGAGGCCTGGTAGTCTCTACGATGTACAGCACGAAGCAAAATGTGAATAGGATCATACTCCTTTTCCCAAATTTCTGGCTTTGGAACATACGTACCCTGCAACATTGCACCCCCAGCCTCAAAATTGGGTGCCTTGTAGTCTGCTACCTATCAAAAGTGTGAATAATTAATTTACCAAATCAAGAGAATGCCTTCAGTATTAAAAAAAAAAAATCACATCAAAATCAAACACAGCAAGAAGTTTAATAACACAGAGAAAAACAGTAACAATTCTGTTTTCAACTGCAACTCTAATACAGTAAAACCTGCCTAAAGTGACCACCTCTGGGACTGAACACTGCACTGGTCACCGTAGACAGGTGGTCACTATACACAACAGACATTCGTATCATCATCATCATCATTGTCAACCATTATCAATCCACTGCTGGACGAAGGTCTCCCCAAGTTTCCTCCACAACGGTCTGTCTTGTGCCAGTCTCCTCCATGTCACTCCCGCATATTTACGAATTTCATCCACCCATCTCCCATGTGGTCTTTTACATTCGTATAGGCATGATTAAGTCCCTACCAACTCTTGATTTTTAAACATACGAGTAATACGGTCTAAAGATATGCATTAAAAAATCAATTAAATTAAAAAAACTTTTTAAAGATGATTTTTTAAGCTTTTTTAATGTATGTGCGTATGTATGTACATGTACATTATACATTAAAAAAGATTCTGCCTAGCACTTGAAAAAAAAGACCAATATATACTACATACAGTAAAAATTTAACTTCGTGTTAACAAACTTTGGGTTAAGTGTGTTTTTACAGTACAGTAATTGGAAATTGATCCAAGTTGAGCATACTATTTTACTTGGTTTGCTTTTCTTCAGAAAACAACATTTCAAGTTTTCCTTGTTTCAAACTTGCTTTCTTCTTCATGATTGAACTTACAGCAAGTTTTTCAATTTGCATTAAATGATCTAGCACAGGTCATATGCTAATGCATATGACCTTTTTTTTTTTTTTTTGCACATTGTTAAAATATCGTTGTCTGACTGCACATCAGTTTCCACCTTTGTTTCACATTTTTCTTCATTGTCAGAAATTTCTTCAGTTATGGTGTTTTTGTTATGAACTTCATTTACAATTTCGTCTTTCAGAGTTTCTGGATCGGATAAACTATGGAGCTCGACATTGTCGTCAGCATTCAAAAATTCCTCTGCAGGAAGCATGCCATTCATTACTTGTAGGCAATTTGATCAATGAGCTCTTGCGGCATAGAAATGTTGTCCTCCACAAGTAGTGTGGCTTAAAGTTAACTTAAAGCATTTAAAAATCCAGCATTTGCAAAACATTTTGTAATTGTGGTTGCAGACAATTGTTTCCACGAGTTTTTGATTCGCATTATGGCATCAAGAACATTGATGGAGTTGGCAATCTCATTATCTGAATTTGCTTGTTTTGACCTCGATATCACTTCTTGCAACAGGGCTTTTTTGTACATCAGTTTAAAGGATTGGATTATGCCTTGGTCAAGTGGCTGGAGATGTGAAGTTGTGTTTGCAGGAAGAAATTTTATGGTTACATTTGAAAATTATAAATCAGGAGGATGTGCTGGGCAGTTATCTATAATCTAGAGAATGCTTTATTTTTGGCATTTCATTCGTTTGTTCATAGTGGCTTTGCATTCTTTAAAGATATCACCAGTCATCCAAGCTTTCCAATTTGCACGCCAAAGTACAGGGCTTACCTTTTTAAAACAGCGTAGTTTTTTTTTTTTTTTTTTTTTTTTTTTGCTTTGCCAATAACAAGGGGGCTTCAACTTTTCTCCAGTAGCACTGCAAGCAAACAAGACAGTAAGTCTTTCCTTGGAAATCTTTCCGTCTTTGCATTTATCACCAGCTATTGCCAAAGTTCTGGTCGGCAATGCCGAAAAAATAAACCACATTCATCAGAGCTAAAAATATCATCCATGGTAAATTCTCTTATGAATTGCGACATTCTCTTTTAAGACCTTGAACGTCGAAAAGCCATTTGCGAATTGCTGCTTCAAAGATAAAAAAGAAAGGGTTTTTTTTAATTGTATTATTACTGCCGACGAGAAATGGATATGATACGATAACCCTAAATGGCAGAAAGCATGGGTGAAGCCAGGTGAACCAGGTCCTTCAACGCCAAAACGCAATATCCATGGTTCAAAGGTATTGCTTTGTATCTTGTGGGACCAAAAGGGTGTGATCCACTATGAACTGCTGAAACCGTCAGAAACTATTACTGGTGATCGGTATCGAACCCAATTAATACGTTTAAAATGAGCTCTCACGCAAAAACGACCGGAATGGGAGAATATACACAACAAAGTCATCTAACAGCATGACAACGCAAGACCACATGTTTCTCGACCTGTGAAAAAGTACTTAGAAGGATCCGACTGGGAAGTTCTACCCCACCCGCCATATTCGCCGGATATTGCACCATCGGATTACCATTTGTTCCGGTTGATGCAGTCAGCACTTTCTGGAAAACGATTTAGTTCTTATGAAACATCAAAAATTGGCTGGACAACTGAATCTCTTCCAAGGAACCGGAATTCTTCCTTCAGGGCATACGTTCACTGCCCGAAAGATGGGGTAAAGTTGTAGCTTCAGAGGGAGCATACTTCAATTAATATTAAAATATTGTTTCTGTTCTCCAACAACATGTTTTGTTCACCTCAAATCCCTCAAAACTTATTTATATACCCAATATAATAATTCAAAAATGTATTTACATTTACCTTCTTTTAGCAATATTTAACAATTTTAAACATTTAAATCACAGAATATATTATGAAGAAAAATACAATAAACCACAGCCTTAAAACACCTGAATTATTAAAAAAAAGAAAAAAAGAATCCAGTTTCTTTTGTTTCCTTGGAATAAGCTCTGAATCTGCCTTTCTTTTGTATTGAAGTTCACAAAAACTGTTGGAATGGGAAAGGTTCTTTTTTCCTCCTTCACATACAGAACTGGAAGGTTCATCAACACACAGAGATTTGGAAGATCCCTGTTCACATATGAAACTACGAATTTCTTTTTGACATGAACTGGAAGGGATTTCATGAGTTTCTATATTTGAAATAAGCACATCAGAACTAGATTTTTCAGCATTTAAGTTCTCCTGATATGCTTTCCAACTTCTACGGATATTTACAAGTAAATCCTTATTAATTGGATCAGTCACAGAATTTTTCGAGCCATATTTTTGGCAAGTTGTTTCTTTGGAAGACATTAAGTCATATTTAACAGTTTGCACTGCATCCAATGAATCAATTTTAAAAGATGTTCTACTGTCAGTCAGAATATCATCCATTAAGTTGAAAGCACTTTCAACTAGTGGGCCGTGGAAGCAGGTAAGGCATGCCTTGACTAATTTTCCTAACATAGGATACTTTTTTTCATTTGTAACTTCATCTTTTATGTAAAAAATTTTAGACCAATATTTGTCTATCGCACATTTAATTTTTTTTATATTGGTATCACAACAGTACAGCATTTCATCAGTAATATAAATGTCAGTTTGGTATATTCTTAATTCTGCACACAGTTGAGGTTTTTCAGCCTCAGAAAATATATGAGACAGATAAAAAGATAATTTTTCAAATGCTAACATAGTGCTAGTTTTAACTCTTAGCTCTGGGTCCAATGCTGTAAAACTAATAGGAAATGAATTTCCAACAGGTGATTTTTGTATCATATACTCTGCTGTGTTAGTGTAGGCTTTGACCAAAGAGGTTTTGAATTCCTTTGCTATCACATGGTCTTTTGATGATTTTTTCATAATGGTGCAAGCTTCTGATCCAATATACAGCAAGTTTCTGGGTAAGTGGAAATTAGAGTTACTAACATCAAACTTTAACAAATACTTGTAAGACATGCACTTTGAAATAACTTCTGGCTTTATAAAAAAAGTAACAAACTTTAACATCAATTTATAAATGCTGGTATGTAACATATGAAGCACTGGTTTTTTGGTTTCAAATAATTTTATGTACACATCAAATTCTGGTAGCACTGCTGTATATAATGCTATTTGCAATAAAGTTTTTTTCTGCAAAACAAATAATCCGTTGACTATTCTTTTTCCGAGCTACAGCATCTTTTGTAAGTTTTGGGGAATGTAAAGAGGAATGTACCCCATCTACAAGCTCTTTTTGAGAAGATGAAATATTTCTATTATCATACACAGCTTCGACATCAGAAAAATAACTCTATCTGTTTTATCCACATAACCAAAATAAAATACTATAAGAGCATCCCACAACTCTTTAATTCTATTTAAGACAGTTAAAATATACACCCACCTGTGATCTGGCCTCTTCAAGGGCTTCAGTTTATTAATTCCAAGCACTGCACATATTTTGAAAAAATTCTCCCTTTTGGCTTTTCATGTCAAAATAAATATCATCAAAAAAATCTTCCAAGTAACTTTCGAAAAATGATGAAAATTTTTTGGCACAGTTATTTGCTGTATGACAAGTGTGCCATCAATATCTAATAAGTGAGCTGCTTTATTTCTTCTTATTCTAGTTTCGACACCACTTTTTTTCCCACACACGAATCCATTAAAATACTAGTTACATTTTTCCATGGAATCTGATTTTCTTCAATGGTACTGACAATTCCTGTATAAACAGCTTGCGCATTGCAAGATTCCAGTTTTAAAGAAGAAAGATGATGAACCACAACCTCACTGTGATCGTCATCATAAAACTGCACTAGCATTGCAAGTATGCTCTCTTGTGCATTGCTAGTACTTCCATCCACATTTAAAGAAAACGTTGTGGTTCTTAAAGTTCTAATTATATTTTCTTTAACTGTTCTGTCAATTCCGTATTTTAACTTGTAACATACGGTAGTTCTGTTCATGGACGGAGATTTCAACGCAGTTTGGTCCCGGCTTAATTCTTGACACAGCTCAATCAAATTTGGCGCCAAACTAAAAGAAAGAGAATTTTCAGCGATGAATGACAATACTAATACTTCTTGACGAGCTTTTCTTGTCATTATATCAAGTGGTCGATTATTGCTCTCCGCTAGATCATCCGTATTCTTTGCACTTGCATAATGACTCAGGGTCATTGAACTTTTAACACATTTTGAACTTTTAACGTGTCAATAGTTTTTGCATGGTTCATTAAGGCTTTATAACCTTCTCCACCATATTTCAGTAATGAGTTACAAAACACACAATAAGCTTGTCCCGCACTATCTATTTTCTTGCACCACGTGCTGATGGTATCGTGATTACTATCCGTGTGTTCAAGACAATCCCATCGAAAAGCATTCCGGACAGATTCTTCTAATTTGGTTATATCACTGCTAATATCAAGAAATTTCATACTGAAATTCTCTAAGCCGCTACCTGATTATCAGCGCCGAACGGAAAGGAGACAAATTCACTTCTCACACTAGCACAGAGTGTCCAGCAGCAAATGTAAAAAATAAAGGACATCTGAAAAGTACCGGTGCCCCCCTCCCCCCCTCCCCCCGATTTGGGGCAAAACTTTTGTTTTTTGAATTAAAGGTTCCTGTTTTCAGCTGAAATCTGTTTTAAACATGTTAAAAAAAGAAAGAATTTTTATTTTTTTAAATGGCTTCCTCTTCACCCCTTATAGCCATTCCGTTCCTCCCACAATTATAATTCAATTTTCACATTTAAAAAAATTTATTTTCTACACTTATAATTGATTGCACATAAAATAATATACATTGACGTAGGTACGGGTATACGAAATGCATATAAATTGAATACATTTTATAAAAAAGTTCCAGCAACTTAACGTTTCTAATGCACAACCTTTTTTCCCAAAAAATATAAGTACAACATCACATACCAGTATGAAAAAGAGTGAACAATATAATGTGCAAGTGCCTAGTGGGTTAAAATTGGAAAATGTTACACAAATACCTATTAAATGTCATAACTTCACAAAAACTGAAAGTAACTGCTATATTTCAAACACAAACACACACACACACACACACACACACACACACACACACACACAAAAAAGATTTCCTTATTCTTACTCATGCCTTTTTCTGCAAAAAAAAAAAAAACACCACACCACACCTTTAATGTTTTTCCTGAACAAAAACAAAAGAGGATAAGACATTTTGTTTAATCTTGGCTTTACCTTTCTGTATTTTCGTCATCTCCTTTTCAGCTTCTTTTTCCAAATTATCAGCCTCATTCAGTGATTTTTGTACTTTGGCCATTAAATCTTTGACAATTTGTCTTTGATGATTTGCTTTAAGTCTCTTCTCATCCGCTTTCTTTTCTCGCTCTTTTATTTGAAGTTTTTCTTCCTTCTTTCTTGATTCCTCAGCTTGTTTGTAGAGATTAATTCCTCAGCTTGTTTCTCTTGATCTTTCGTGGCCTGTCTTCTGTTGTTCTTCCAAGCGCATACCTTTCTTTTCAGCTAGATGTTCAGCAAACATTTTGTGAGCATCCACACATGCTCTTTTAAGAGGTGGTGTAACTTCAATTTTATTACATACAGTTTTTTGTCTTCTTCATATGAGACTTAACTCTTTTCAAAGAAGTCACAGTTTCATCATGTAGTTGAGTTATTTTACAAGTCAAAATGTCTCTGTCAACAGAAAAACTTTGCTCCACATCACTGTTGCCATGATGTATGGTCAAACATGCCATGATCAAGCCTTGAAGGGTTGCATATCTCTGAGGGTTCTTTTTGAAAATTTCTGCCCAATATTCATCAATGTGCTTTTTGCCATCAACATTCTCCAGCTTGCACAAATCCCATTCCATGGACAATTCATCTAGCTTTAGGTTTGGAACAACATTAGGAAAGCTTTTAGCAATGTTCATAAGTGAAGCAACACTTTTTGGGCTGTTCTTTTGGTCTGGCTGCAGTAAAAGCAAGTCTCTTAATATTTTGTTCTGCAATGGAAGATAGTGCAGCAACTTTTTAATTAACACGTTGTAGAATTTTTTCCCCTGTAAAAGTAGCATTTTTTCTTTATCTCTGTTAGAGACTTCATTGCACTCTTTGTCAAAACACCAATAGCCATTCTTTCCAAAGGTTTTGAATGTTGACTGACATCTAAATCTGTAAGTTTATGGCCTGGAGTGTTATCAACAACTTCATCTGCCATAGCTCTTTTCATTATCATCTTTACTAATGAAGTCATAAATAAGAACCATTTTCATTTTTTCTTGTAAGACATCAACAGTTTGATTATAAACAGAGTTCACACAAAATAAGTCTGTCATTAGCTATTTAATCTATGGAAGCAATAATTGATTTTGGTTAGTAAAAATAACCAAAAATTAAAATACATGGTATTATATAATAGAATAATAGCTATATACTATATGCACTACTGTTTCACACGTTATATACGTTCCATGCGTTGTGTGCATATTTGCAGCAAAATCATCTTGGCATTTATATATCACATATGACTAGGAATATTATTACAAGTTTCAATTATTATATCATCAAGGACTCACCTTGTATCGGTATTCCAAATTAGTAAGCTTCATCCTGTATCTTGAAATAAAATATGTATCCAGCGTGTCACCACGTAGAATCATCTTATTGCAAATAGGCCCAACTGAAATTTGCGACAAGGGTTTAAACTCAAATAAAACACGACTATGGATATCATACAAAGAGAGAGTGAAAGAATTATATACAATGCAACTAAAAAATCATTTACCATCAACAGGTGTCGTCAATCTTTAAAAGAAGGAATGGACAAAATCAATGACAATCCAAACAGACCTTAAATAAAATTTCGTCAATTATTGAAAAATGCCAGACAATCTCTGCAACACGCACACGACTCCACACAAACCACCGGACATGTTTCGGCACGACTGACTTTCGGCCATTATCAACGGTATGCATCCTGGATCAATGTTCAAAGTTGTTATATATCTAGGTCACCTCGGCATCACCTCTGCTACAGTTGCTCCACGTCGACTTCTTCCGTCATCGTTACATATACGTGTATTCACGTGTGAGTCACATCCACGCCATCTATTGGGTTAATTCCAGGATTGCTGTCGCTGTTCTTATTTCGTAAGTATATGTTATTTCTTTTATTTTCCTTTTTGTTGTTATATTTCGTATTATTTTCTTGTTATATTAGGTATTTCCACGGATATGGGATATCTTTCGGAGTAGACGTATTGCAATTGGAGCTTTGGGTTTTCTCAATTGTTATAGCTTCAGACCACAAAATTTGATTATGTTTATTGTGGGAAGTTAAGATTTTACTATTTTCCCAATCGGGTATTAACTCATTTATCATACAATGTTGTATAAGTGATGTTTTTCTTCCTTTTTAATCCAATTACTATAGTGCTCATTCAACCTCGTTTTAAACCTTCTTTTAGTACTACCAATGTAATATTTGTCTTGCTTATTTTCCTTTGGATCTATTGTAGGAATCATGTACACACCTGCCTTATTCAGTGGATTTTTATTGTAACCACTATTTGTCAGTAATAAATAGTTACTGATAATTCTAAATTACTGACAAATAGTGGTTACAATAAAAATCCACTAAATAAGGCAGGTGTGTACATGATTCCTACAATAGATCCAAAGGAAAATAAGCAAGACAAATATTACATTGGTAGTACTAAAAGAAAGTTTAAAACGAGGTTGAATGAGCACTATTGTAATTGGATTAAAAGGAAGAAAAAACATCACTTATACAACATTGTATGATAAATGAGTTAATACCCGATTGGGAAAATAGTAAAATCTTAACTTCCCACAATAAACATAATCAAATTTTGTGGTCTGAAGCTATAACAATTGAGAAAACCCAAAGCTCCAATTGCAATACGTCTACTCCGAAAGATATCCCATATCTGTGGAAATACCTAATACAACAAGAAAATAATACGAAATATAACAACAAAAAGGAAAATAAAAGAAATAACATATACTTACGAAATAAGAACAGCGACAGCAATCCCGGAGTTAACCCAATAGATGGCGTGGATGTGACTCGCACGTGAATACACGTATATGTAACGATGACGGAAGAAGTCGACGTGGAGCAACTGTAGCGGAGGTGATGCCGAGGTGACCTAGATATATAACAACTTTGAACATTGATCCAGGATGCATACCGTTGATAATGGCCGAAAGTCAGTCGTGCCGAAACATGTCCGGTGGTTTGTGTGGAGTCGTGTGCGTGTTGCAGAGATTGTCTGGCATTTTTCAATAATTGACGAAATTTTATTTAAGGTCTGTTTGGATTGTCATTGATTTTGTCCATTCCTTCTTTTAAAGATTGACGACACCTGTTGATGGTAAATGACTTTTTAATTGCATTGTATATAATTCTTTCACTCTCTCTTTGTATGATATCCATAGTCGTGTTTTATTTGAGTTTAAACCCTGGTCGCAAATTTCAGTTGGGCCTATTTGCAATAAGATGATTCTACGTGGTGACACGCTAGATACATATTTTATTTCAAGATACAGGATGAAGCTTACTAATTTGGAATACCGATACAAGGTGAGTCCTTGATGATATAATAATTGAAACTTGTAATGATATTCCTAGTCATGTATGATATATAAATGCCAAAATGATTTTGCTGCAAATATGCACACAACGCATGGAATGTATATAACATGTGAAACAGTAGTGCATATAGTATATAGCTATTATTCTAATATGGAAGTAATGAATTTCATTTATTTTTAAAACCCAATAAAAAGTGGTGAATGAACTAACTCCTTATTTGGCTGCTCATTTGGGTTAGTTGGTGAACTAGATATTGACAGACATATGGGAGGTTAGTCTATGTACTTACTCAAAAATAATGCACTAATGCACCATTCAAGAATGATGGAGTTACTAGTAAGTGGATCACATTCAGTGGTGAAGCATGAGCTTTTCAATAGTGTTACTGGAATTCTACAATTGGAGGCATAAGAAGTGATGCATGATATTATAAAATGTTCTTAAAATTATAGTTCATTAACATGAACTATAATTTGTTGTTTTTCTTGCATGTGATTTAAAAGTGGATAGAGAAATTAAACGAAAGAGAGTGACTTATTACCTCATTTTTTACATTTCAGATCGATACGTTGGTACACTTTTCCAGCAAAAGCTTTTATAACAGAACTGTAGAATGAAGTTTTCATCAGTTTGATCAAAAAAATTTTTTATTAGAAATGAGGGACAGTGCAGAGACACCAAGCAACTGCCTATTTTGTTGAAAGGTTTTTAATCCTTTTAGGGAGGAGAAGCTTCTTTCAGCCAAGGCATTAGTAGATGAGACAGTCAAAAATAATTTTATAAGTTTTGCAGCTTCTGGAAATGCCTTTTGAAATCCCATGTAATAATAAATATTGGTAAAATTCATTAAGGTTACTGTGCAAGTGTTGGTTTTCAGTTTTGTGTAATCAAATCTCTGTCTGTATGATTGCGCTAATGACTGAAACACATTCTTCACAAAGTTTTTTGCTTGTGTTTTTAAATTTTCGAAATCCAACAATAAAAGAAATTCTAGTTCATTGATATCAAGAAAAATATTCTAAATTTGTGTCGATATTGTATCCACAAGTTCGAAAAACATTCGACAGTACAATATCTTTTTTATCATTTGAGATATTTTCAACTCTGCCTTTTTCTGTGAAGCTAATTTTTTTCAAAATACAAGGAAACCTCTCATAGCAACTATCCCTCATTACAACTGATTTTCTGTAGAACTGGTTTCAAAACCCATAGTGCTAATGCTAACCTTCCCCCTATTAAAAGACCACCAACCCCCTCTTATGCATTTTTGCGTAAGGAGCACTGCACAACATCTGCATTGTCCGGATTACCATTCCTGCTGAAAATTTTCTTTATACCCTGGAATCATGAAACAATAAATTAAACAAATGTGCATTAGAATGGAGGGGTCACTTTAAATGGCTATGAAGTTTCCTTCTGCACAGAAGTGAGTAGGGAGAGGAGAGGAGTGAAGGAATTATCAGCAATGACAAGCAATTCTAATGGCTTACGTAGTAATGTAAAAAAAAGACAGATACCCCGTCCCCACACTTCCTACAAAGCCTGAAGAAGGGAGTGACAGTTAAAACTCATCTTCACTTCATTCCCCTTTTCAGACAGAAAGGACATTTAAGAGGGATGAGGTTGGGGGATGGGTTCCACCTTTTGTGGTCATTAGCTGCCTTGAGGTAGTCATGTTGACCTTTTCAGTCAAGCAGACGGCAATCATTGTGCTGCATGTTTATGCTACAACTGAAATTCCCCTTAGTTGTAATGATCTATCTATCTCTCTCTCTCTCTCTCTCTCTCTCAACTGAAAGTCCTTGATTTGTTATTCATTCTCTTTGGCTCTTTCTCCTATAAGATCATGTCATGCAAGAGAATTGTGTTCTGTATTTAGAGGATAGAAAAAAAGTGATCAAGCAGAATCAAAATGGGAGTTTCTGAGAGAAAACTGGCTGATATGTTTAAGGGTGGAAAGACACAAATAAACAGCATTTTGAAAAATAAGGAGGTGGTTTTAAAATAATGGAAGGAAAACATAAACCGTGGTCAAAAGAGAAAGCGAAAAGAAAAAATTTGAGAATGTGAACGATTCACTTCTGGAATGGTTCAAGTGTACCAGGGCCAAAAAATTGGCATTAGTGGTCCTATAATGAAAGAAAAGGCAACTCGAATAGCAAACGAATTTGGAGTTGAAGATTTTTCGGCTAGTAATGGGTGGCTCAACCGATTTCTTGTCCGCCATAACATTGTTTTTCGAGCTATAGCTGGCGAATCAGCTGATGTCGATGAAGAACTATGCGATGGCTGGAAATCATGCGAGCCGATAAAAAGGCCTGGATTATATCAGTGATCTTCGAAGATTGGCTGGAACAGTTTGATTGAAAAATGGCTGGAGAAAATTGAAATGTTGTGCTTTTTCTGGACAATGCACCATGTCACATCCATCAGACTGCTTTGACAAATGTTATAACTCCATTTCCATCCTCCAAACACAACTGCAAAATTGCAGCCATTAGATCAAGGAATTGATATTCAGTCTTTCAAACTGCAATATCGTCGATGCATACTTTGTTTCCTTATCACCAGAATGGATGATTCTGACAGCACTTCTGAACTGTCAAAAAATTAGGACAGCTGACGCCATTTCGTGGAAAAAAGCTTCATGGAAACAAATGAATTCCAGTGGTTTCATGTCGACATGCCCAGAAGAGCTGCCACCAACTGACATTTTTGAGGATATCCTCGACCTCTCTCATATTGCAAAGATAGAACATGACTCTGAGACTGCACAGGAAGAAAACTCTCTGGATTGTTGCCAAGACAGAACTAGAAGAAATGCTTGCTAAAATACCGCACAAGTGGTAAGTTGTTTTTCTTTTTTAGACTATGGTAAAAATTGCATCCTCCCAAAAGATCATTATCATAGCACTGACATATCCCTTTTCTCCTCAGGCACTCCTACAGAATCTCTGGATGAAATTCCTGATGAGGAAACTGATACCATTAAAAAATTATCAACTCAAGAGACATTGAAGGAAGTTGATCGTTTAATGCGATCTTGTCACTGTCCTGACGAAGAGAGGGGGGGGGTAATTTAATTTAGAAACTATTCTGTGAGTTGAAAGAAAACTCAGAAAAATGTGCTGAAAGAAAAGTCAGATATACTTAACAGGACGTTACATTCGCAGACCTGCCAACCTCTCAGAACCAAAAAACATAACACTCAGATAGAAAAATCATAACATGGATGAATGCTGATAATTTTTGAAGCCTATTTCAGCTATATAAATTCTTCATAATGAGAATGTTGGGATTTATTCCCTACATCAAAATTTTATAATTATTGAGAAACTAATTAAATCTAATCAGCAAACACTTTTATATGTTGTTAATTAACACTGCTCAACAAAAAAAAAAAAAACTTTTTTTATGTTTCCTTAATGAAAGTAGTTAAACTTTACTAATTTCGGGTAGAAGAAAACGAATGTGATAATAGTTTTTTTTTTATTAGCTCTAGTTTCAGAGATACACATCTTATTCATCTATATATAATTATAGCGAAAAGCAAATTTCAACAGTATTATATTATACTACTACAATGTAAATGAACGTTATTTTCATTCAATCAATCGTAAATTACACAAAATACAATAAACCAAACGACAAAAACATAGAGGAATTGAAATTACTACATGAAATACAGAAATAGAAGCCTACAAATGAGTTCGCCTTCTCTTTGCTTGTCGCCTGTAATCTTGTTCCGGGGCATCTCTTGTCAATGTCCAACAGTAGTCTGCAAGCATGGAACAGTTCCACTGACCCCGATATCTTCATCCCATTGTTGAAATGTCTTGGTGGAACTGCTCACCATGCTCATCACTCACTGCATTGCAGTTTTCTGGGAAGAAATCTAGATGACAGTGTAGAAAGTGCATTTTGAGGGACATGGTGCAGCCTAAGCGATGATACTTGTCTAGAAGGTTGTTTACAAGCTCAACATAATTTACAGCTCTTTTGTTACCCAAGAAGCCATGCACAACACTTTTAAAGGCTTCCCAAGCGGGTTGCTCATTGCCCTGGAGGAGTAGCTCGAAATTTTCATCCACAAGGTCGTCACGAATTTGAGAACCAATGAAGATTCCTTCCTTCACTTTAGCCTCACTCAGCCGTGGAAATTTGTCTCTCAGGTACTTGAAAGCCTCTCCATCCTTGTTCATCCCCTTTACAAAGTTCTTCATAAGGCCGAGTTTGATGTGTAAAGGGGGCAGAAGAATTTTGCTTCGATCAACCAGAGAACTATGCTGGACATTCTTTTCCCCTGGTCGCAGAGTTTCCCTTGGGGACCAGTCTTTTCTGTTGTAGTGTCAGGATCTAACCAGACTGTCTCACTCACACAAGAAACAGCAGTACTTGGTGTATCCCAACTGCATGCCCAGCAATATTGCACTCACCTTCAGGTCTCCACAGATCTGTCATTGGTGGTCTGGGTACTTAATTGCTTCCAGAAGTAATTTCATATTGGCATATGTTTCCTTCATATGGACAGCATGGCCTACAGGAACTGAATGAAGAGAATTGCCATTGTGTAGCAACACAGCTTTTAAACTAAGCTTTGATGAGTAGGAATAGCCTCCAGTCCTGTGGCTTGTGCTCTACATTCAAAGCTGTCATCAAACCACTCACATCACAGCAGGCAAGGACCTTCAGGCTATTTTAAGGACCTTTAAATATTTTTTAAGGACTTCATAATCGCTGCATGCAAATATACACAATATACAAAATGTGAGTTAACTATTACAACATAAGTCATTTTAACACAATAAATCACTTTTGTTGAAACTAATGAATATTCCATTGCACAAATATATGAATTAAAATTAGTTCTACTAAAATAAACCTAAATAGTCCAACAGAAAAAACCAACTAACTTAAAAGTTCCTTATATACATTATTTACTGGTAATACTGGACCCATTATTTGTCCTGAAGCATATCTTTGCATCTACAGAACTAACACTCTGCTTCTTCGTGTTGTTTATTTACTTTCCAAATTCCATAGTAAATTTATTTACTTTGGAATTTGGTGTGAAGCATAAAATTTATTTACTTTGGAATTTCAATTTTCAACAAATTTTCACCCATTAATTGTGATTATAGGGCCCATCTTTGTGGTTTCGGAAACTTTTTAAATTTGTATTTGTTTTTCCTTCAAAGTTTATCCGAATTTATATTTTTTTTTATTAATTTACAAATTGATTTTAACAAAAACAGTATTACAAATACAGCTTAGAATTTCATATGGCTGTGATTGTCAGTCTTTAAAATTTTTGGTATCTTTACCTTTCCATTCAATAACTTAATTCCTTCCATTATAATTACTTTTACAAATATGTACGGACACAGGCTAAGAAACTAAATGCATTAATTCTGTGGGTGGCATCACTACAAGTGCTGCAGCTGGAAAAATAACACTTTTATAAAAATGCAGCACAGCTTGTTAGACCTGTTTTAGGTTAATGAAGCAAGTAAACACACTATCTAAATCAAATCGAAACACACAAGTTCATCGTAACTTAAATCATATCATCGGAACTGAAAGCCTTAAGTACAATAAAAATGTTTGCATAAATTTCAAAACTACATTGGCAGAATTCAAAGAATCAAAACTGAACAGTGAAGCATCACTTTCTTTTAAGTATTTATTTATTTATTTTTTTATTTACTACACAGCTTCCGAATTCCCAAATCTGGAGAAAAATTTGGTTTTCGCAGATTTGGATGAATAACACATTTTTGCTTGTGTAACTGTTGCATTTTTATTTTTATTTTATTTTTTAAATTCTACAGCTGTAGCACTTGTAGTAACTTCTTCCATACACTTAATGCAGGTTGATTTTCAACATTTGGCAATAGCAGGGGTGTTAGTGCCCCTACCATGTTTTGGAGCAATCCTTGGAGCAGGGAAATATGCAATTTGGAGCAGAAAAATTGGGTTTGGGAGCGAGAAAATTTGCATTTTGGAGCAGAACTAAGGTTTTGGAGCAGCTAATGATAGTATTTTTAATTGTTGTAAGTCCATGCTGTGCTTTAAAAGTTATGTTTATATACTGAATTACCATTATTTTGTGAACTATGAAAAAATGTTATATTTCAGGTGTGTTGACATTTTACTGCTTCTCTTACGACTGTTAATTAGCATTTCTGTCGTTCCTACAGTGAGATAAATAGGAAAACAATTATACTACCCACGATTTATTGAAAACTACATGACCTGCAAAATTTTAAGCGTAACACATTAATATCAGGGATTTTCTTCTGAATGCATTTGTTTCGCTGTAACACAAATAGGATGCTGCCGCGTCCAAGAACTGTTGCTATCGATACTGAACGCTTGAGAATATACACTTAGGAAGAATAAATAATATGTAATTACTGTTTGTTGTTTGGTTAGTTTTTAGCAGCATATTTTTCGAGATTCATGGCATTCAGATTAAAATACATTATTTCTGAAACCAACCAACTGGCAAGCCATGCATATGTGGTTTGCGTGTTCATCACAAACTCCTAAGGTTTTCTGAAGGAAAGCATACCTTTGATACAAAAGGAAAACTAATGTAACATTTAATAATCAAATTGGAACGAAAACTATAAGATAACAGTGAAAACTATATGCATCATTTTTAAGCAGTTGCACCATGATACTCTTCATACAATGTTTTTTATCAAGTAATTATCAATGTCAAACTTTCGTTATTGCTGTGAACAATTACAACTGGAACCAAAACTATAAAATGATAGTGAGGTTTAGTAAAGTTGGTTAGATAAAGGCTGCTTCTATTGCTTAACGCTTGCACAGGGACGTTTTGGCACGTTTAATAATCAAATTGGAACAAAAACTATAAGATAACAGTGAAAACTATATGCATCATTTTTAAGCAGTTGCACCATGATACTCTTCATACAATGTTTTTTATCAAGTAATTATCAATGTCAAACTTTCGTTATTGCTGTGAACAATTACAACTGGAACCAAAACTATAAAATGATAGTGAGGTTTAGTAAAGTTGGTTAGATAAAGGCTGCTTCTATTGCTTAACGCTTGCACAGGGACGTTTTGGCACGAGATCTCCCCCCCTCTCTTCTTCCGTAGTAGAATCAGTGCATGACTTTTTTGTTGTTGCTGTCTGAAAGAGCCACTGTTCTTGCATACATGGGGTCCTGTATGTATGGACATGGACATTAAGCAGACGATTGTGAGTTAGTAAGTGGTTCAACGCACCTTCCATCTGGAAAAAGAAAAGTGTGAGGGTGAAGATGTTCCCCAAGGTAGATCAAAATGAGAAAAAGAAAACCTCCTAAAAATTCTGATCCCTGAACGTACGGGGCAAAATTCAGACTTTAAGTAAGAACCAAAAGATCAGTATTCCTGATAATTGATTACAAGTTATGCGAAATAAACAATCCTTTCATTTATCCATAGCGCTCGTGAGCGATTTTAACTAACATACATGAGACTGACGAAGAAAAAAACAAAGCTGTACTTTTTAATTTGGTGAAAAATCAGACTGCACGGTGAGAAAGTGTGAATATTACAAAGCATGAACAAAACTGAATAGTTTACTGTAATTTATTTATGAAAATATTTAACTAGATCACACCACTGTATTCACAATTATAAAATTAGTAAATTCCAAACAAAATATGGTTTTGAAAGAGAGCTTCAAACAGCTTTTTTTTTTTTTTTTTCCTGGTTTTGTTCTTGTACTTGCTAAAACATTAACTCTGGTTTCATCTTGCTAGCAAACCCTACTTTCTTCTCAGCAAGTTCCACAGCCATATTTGTCTTTTGTTGACTCTGCCACTGCACAGCATCCACTGTTTATTTATTTATTTTTTTCTGCTCATAGTTTTCCCTTTACCATTTTTCTTTGTTACTTTTCTTTCTTTTTTCGTTTTTTTTTTATTCTCTCAGATGACAATTTTATCCATCATGCTTAAAGAACTTTCAGCCTGAGAACCATGAATTCTGATATCAGAGCTTTAACTATTTTAGATAAATGGTGTAATTTTCAGAGAATGAATACTTTTTTTTTTTTTTAACACTATGCATCAATTCTTACAAATTTCGTCACTTCTGTTTTTGGAAATTTCCCTCCACCCTTATCAAGCCAAAATGCACACACATTTATGAGGGTGATGACATTTAACAACTACATAGGAGTGGAAACATCGCGGGGAAGGGCAATACAATTACGGAAGAAATCTTCGCTCCGTCTGACTTCAGTTTTCGGAAATTTATCCAACATTTTCAAGCTGAAATACAAATATTTATGGAATAAAATGATATCTAACAATACTGGGTAGAGGAAACATCGCGAGAAAAAAAAATTACGATTACCAGAGAAATCTTACCTCCGTCTACTTTCCGTTTTCGAAGGATCAAATTCCGTCCTCCGACGGGGAAAACGACCCCCCCCCCCCCACACACACACACACACCAATTCTCCCAAAATTTCAGTTCAGTTATGCATCGATTTCGTACATGGTCCAAATGATAACAAAAAAAGACTGAATTCCTCGAATCAGCGTGAGAATCTCGTCGCAGAAGATTACAGGAAAATTTTCGGGCGGCCTAACTTCCGTTTTCACAAATCGTTGCCTACAATTTCAAGCTGAAATTATGCAATGAAATTATATTTAACAGTAATGAACAGAAGCAACATCGCGCGAGAAAAAAAAATATGATTACGGGAAAAATCTGCACTTCGTTTAACTTCCGTTTCTAAACATTTAAAAAGACAAAACAACATCCCCAGACGAAATACGACTCTCCCCCCCCCTCCCCCAACTAATATCCCGAAAATGTGTTCACTTTTGCATCGATCTTGAAAATGAAAAAAAAAGAAAAAAAAACGGAGGGGACTCCGCGAATCCGCGGAAGAATCTCACGTACGAATTAACCGCTGAATCGATTTCGAATGTCGTAAGATAACACTAAAATATCGATGACCGGTAAATTTTAACTTTTGGCGCACATTTAGTCGAAATGGTGATTTTTTAGCAGAATGGCGCAAGAACAACGTTTTGGCGCGGGCTTGCGCAATTGCCGCAGGACTGGCAGCCCTGCAATAGTGTATAGGTGTAAAAGCTAAAACTGCAGTAACAAGAAAGACACCAGTGAAATTTCCTTCAGAATTTTTACTTCTATTATAAATCTTTTTTTTTTTTTTGCTCTTAAACTTTAAAAACAGTAATGCAATTTAACAATGACTGCAAGGAAATTATATTATTTACATATTCACTTTTTTGAGGTCAAACAAAGGACGTAGGCCTACAATGAAATCAATTTTTCAGCTCCTTTTTTGCAACTACTAACATGGTAATTTCTGCCAATTCTTCATTTTTTTCCTTTATTAATTTTCGAAAACTATTTGATTGAAGGAAGCAGTTCATATCTCTCATAAATTCCCCATGGGCGGCAAGGTCATCTGCACGTTTCTCTAATTCGGCAATATTTTTTTCTACTAAGCATTTGCAATTCCTCCTCAATCAATTTACGTTTCCTCCCAGATGTTGCTTGGCACTTTTTTTTTTTTTTTTTCAGCATCTAAATATTGAACATATTTCTGTCTAGCTGAAAAGTCAGAAGCTCTAAGCTCTTTACTTAGTACCACATTCTCTAATAAATAACAGAAGATAGCGATCTGAACTGCACTGACCCCGCGCAAAGAAAACAAGAAGCCAGCAATAAATCTAATCTAAACCAAAGGGATTTGAAGATAGCTGGTTGGCAAACTGCCAAAAGTAATACAAAACATGGGTTAACTTTTGTGACATGCGATCTAGTGACGTAAAACCATCATCAGTACGCTAATGAAACCAGCTGGCCTGCGTAACGCGCGCATTTCTTTGGTTAAAAAAAAAAACAATTACGTCCTTTTTAACGACCGAATATAATATAATTACGGTGTTTTCAAGGACTTTTTAAGAGTCCTTAAAAACAGAACAGAAATTAAGGAGTTCTTAAGGGTCTTTAAAAAACGTAAATGGAAATTAAGGAGTTCTTAAGGACTTTTTAAGGGCCCTTAAAAAGGCAAATGGAAATTAAGGAGTTCTTAAGGACTTTTAAGGACCGTATGAACCCTTGGGGATGTTGGGGTATTTCATGCCCAACTTCCTCTTTCTTGATATACCTTTCTTAATAGGAGGTACCATGCAGAAATAGCAGTTATCTACATGATTTGTCGGCTCTCTCCAAATCATAGGGATGCCAAAGGGCATTGAACGTCCGTTTTTACGGATCCATCCATGTAGCTTCACAGAATAAAAATTGCAGCAAACATGAGGTGCCCACATTTTGTCTTGATCCCCTACTTTCATACCAAAATAATGGTGGTAGGCTGTCTTCCCGAGTGAAGTAATTGGGTGTTTCTGGGATTCAAATGTCACACCACCATAAACATAACAAAAATTGTCAGATTTGTTTAAGCATTGACGTAGCATCTTGGCATTTCAAGTTAAGTATGACCAATGAACTAAAACAAGTTATTAATGAACAAAAGAAGATCTACAGTGACTCTTTATTCCCGCTCTCAGGTTTGCCAACTCCTGTATTTGCTAATTAGCCGCTCGGAGTGCCACACGCTTCATTTCATATACATATCCTAAAACAACATAAATGGGCTATATCTGGGAAATGAGAGCTAACTAAGCATTTTAAATGTTATATTTGTTTTTAACATACTGAAATCAATATTAAATAAGTATTTTCAAGGCAGAAACATTTTCATTGTTGACCAGTGTTTTATTAGAAAAACAAATTACGATTACGGGAGAAATCCTTACTCCACCTAACTTCTGTTTTCGGAAATTTTGAGAGGCGGAAAACTTGCATCTTAGGAGGTCTGCAAGATGGTTTAATCGGGTTCTGGAGATGTTATTTTTGTCTGCAGGACCAAAATAAATCTGTGATGTGCATCGCTCGTCGCCGCAATTCTGCTACGAGGATTAGTAGAAAATGAATCTGCGATGTAGGTCTGCCATCGCCGCGATTCTTCTACAGGGTTGGCTACAAAATAAATCTGCGACGTACGTCGGCCGTCGCCTTGATTTTTCTACGGGGGTGGGTACAAAATAAATCTGCGATGA
Source organism: Macrothele yani (assembly GCA_039090855.1). Classification (NCBI taxonomy): domain Eukaryota; kingdom Metazoa; phylum Arthropoda; class Arachnida; order Araneae; family Macrothelidae; genus Macrothele; species Macrothele yani. The sequence goes on from CM077012.1 coordinate 4,630,951, forward strand.
ACGGCGCCCATTGCCGTGATTCTGCTACGGGGATGAGTACAAAATAAACCTGCAATGTACATCGCCGCGATTCTGCTACGTAGATGAGTACAAAATAAACCTGTGATGTACGTTGTCGCGATTCTTTAACGGGATGAGTACAAAATAAATCTGCGATGTACATCAACCATCGCCGCGGTTCTTCTACAGGTATGAGTACAAAATAATTCTGCGCCGTACATCGTCCATCGCGAGAAAAATAATTACGATTACGGAAAAAATCCTCACTACGCTTAACTTCTGTTTTCGGAAATTTTGAAAGGCAGAAAACTTGCATCTATGATAGGGAGTCTGCAAGATGGTTTAATAGAGTTCTGAGGATGTAATTTTTGTCTGCAAGACCAAACTAAATCTGTGACGTACATCGCCCGTCGCCGTGATTCTGCTACAAGGCTTCTGTCTGAAAAGGGGAAAAATGACTATTAAAAAAAAAATTGTATTTTTGGCCGCAAAATCATATTAGCGTACTGCAGCATGATTTATCATACTAAATACAATAAAATCGTAACAATTGGCAGGTCTGCATTCATTTTTCAAAGGAATCTTTTTTTATTACCATATAGGTACCTTCAAAACATATAACTACTACATATACCTGTAGTATTTTTTTACTATTTTTATGCATACATACATCCTGTAAAATAAACTAGAATGCACCATGTTTGGAATGTAGCAATTCAGAGTACGTAATTTATAAAAGTTATGCAGTAGTTTACAAAGGTTTAACCTCAAAACTGTTTTTTGGATATGCCATTAAAACCTTCTCCTATTTAGCAACCACCCCTCTGAACGATCGTTTTTTTAAAAGAACCAGCTGTGGTTGCACTAGAGAGGTTTCACTGTATTGCAATTTTGTATATGTGTGAACACTCTTTTAAAATTAACTCTCGCAGACTGCAAAAAATTTCTGAAACTCATGAATCTCCTTAACACAAAAGCGAATATATATTTTTTTTTCCTGCAAAGTTTCAAACTGGGGTAGATGGAAACAAAACAAAAAAAAAAAATTAAATTAAAACTGGGGAGGATGGAAACAAAAAAAAATTAAATTATAAAACCTTTTGCACAAATTTGTCATTTGCTAAGCCATTTTGTTCCATCGCTATTGACAGTTCTTGTCTCAACTCCAGTTAAAGTTTTCGAGTTATATTTCCAGTGACTTAAGCAGTTTTTTTATGAAGAACTACATTGCAGTGATTGAAGACCCTATAACTAAGTGAAAATTTTTAAACAACTGTTACAATTATACAGGGATTGCTCAAGCATCAGCAATATAAGAATAAAAGTAATTTCTGCCAATACAGGTAAGGTCGTTGACCAAAAGGGCATATTTTGTTAAATCTTCAGCACTGGCTGAAACGGTATACAATAAGACATGATCGCAATACGACAAGGAGATGGTAAGTGGAATTAATTTTAGAATGAAATTGCAATGTTAATTTTAAATTCATTTGTTTTTAAAAGCACAATCTTTTTTTCGAAGTAGTCTTATATCAAATTCAAGGTTCACCACTTTGTCAAATGTATAGTTCCTATGTGCAGAACAGAAATGCTAAATAGTGTCAAGTTTCACTATAATAATGATTCATTAAACATTTTACCTGTTACAGGGTCATAGATGCCAACCTCTAAAAGTAGTTATCAGTAACCAACATGTTCATTTTTCAGTAATTTTCAGTAACAATTTTTTTTTTCAGTAATTCAGTCTACAGCGGCAAATTTGGGTACTTAACACTGCAACAAATTTTAATCTGTCAGAACTATTAACAAAATAATAATAATAATAATACAATAAAAAATAATTTGCTAGTGAGAAAATTTAAAATACTGTCTACCAGAAAAATATAATAAATTACCTCCAGACATGAAAAAAAATTATTCCTTGGAATGTTGGCCAAATTATTATGATAAACTGGCTGTAGTTGCCATTTTGGCCTTCCTTAGTTCAATTTGCGAAAACTTCTTCTGATAGCATAGTTCACTGTGTGCAATGCTGTTTATTTTTTCTACTAATAAAGAAGACAGCACATGAGTACTTAAATTAGGTCTGAATTCATTCATGTTTTTTTTCACAATACAGAAAATTCTTTCTGTACTTGCATTGCTATGAGTGACTATTAAAATAATTTTCATAATTTTGCTTAATGATTCATACTTTAACTGGCCACTTTTATTTGTCATTAAAGAAATTCTGTGCCACACTTCATCCATTCTCTCAGAAGTAACAGCACAGTTAAAATTTTCAAACTGGTAGTGAGCAAATACAGATTCCACCTTGTCAGATTCTTCTGGTTTCAAAACTGGAAACAGGGAACACATATATTGGACTGATGCAAAAGAAACACTTTGCCTTAATGCTACATCTGCAATTTCAGCATGACTCAGAAATTCATCATTAAGTGGAAATTTTCTTAAAATGTAATTGCAGCCTGCCTTGTAAAATTCCCTTACTTCAGAATAAAAAGTAGCCACTGTGTCTTCACTCAGATCTGCAATTGTGCCTATATAAGATCTCGCTTTTGACCCAATTACGAGATCACAGTTTTCTTTTGATTTCTCCTTCTTCCAAAATTCCCATCTGCAAGAGATGTTGCTGTCACATCAAATGCTGATGGCTAGATAAATCGTGCAAGCAATTCAGATAACAGACCATGAAGTTTTCTTTTTAATACATGCACAAGCGGAGCTTCCTGCTACAAGGACACGTTAACAGATGTAAACAAAGGAAGAGTAGCAGATAAAAAAAGACAATAAAGTTTAGATGAAGGATTTCCAATCATACTTGCAAGGTTCTTATACTGTGAATTAGCTTCTTCATTGTCACTGAAATAATGTTCTAGAGCCTCCCACTGTTCTAAAATGTTGTCAATGGATTCCAAAAGTAATAACCAGCGAGTATTGACATGCTTTGGAATTTTGTGTGGTTTAGTACCACAAACAGCTTGACTCAGTTTTAGATTGTTTCCTCTTTGAACTTTTCTCCAAAAAAAAAAAGTACAACTGTATCAGAAACTGCTACAGTTGTACTTTTTCCTTTCAGTTGAGTAGCAGATTTCTGCGCAGCTAAATTTACTAAATGGCATGAACATCGCTGCACTATGATTGCAGGCTGAACCTTCTTTATGTGAGAAACAACACCTTTTACTTGACCTATCATAGTGTTAGCATTGTCACAGGAAAATGACACACAGTTGCTCCACGAGATATTTTTTTTAACAAACTCGTTGTTCAAAACGTTGAATATTCCTTCACCTGTATTATTACTTGATTCAACCAATGATAACAAAACAGTTGAACTTTTCCCTATTTTTTCGTCAAAATATGTTATTGTAATGGGATACAGTTTATTTGCTTGAGCATCATTACTTCCGTCCGTAGATAGAGTAAAAAGGATTTTTTTTTTACTTCAGATACGATGTTACTTGTAGAAACACTGGCCTTGTGCTGAATTAGTGCAGTAGCCTTGGTTCTCCCACACGAATATTTTTTTTGCGATCGCTGAATTGGGAAACATGGCTTGAAATAACGGTTTTTCAAGCCTTCAGTTTTCGGAAATTTATCCAACATTTTCAAGCTGAAATACAAATATTTATGGAATAAAATGATATCTAACAATACTGGGTAGAGGAAACATCGCGAGAAAAAAAAATTGCGATTAGCAGAGAAATCTTACCTCCGTCTACTTTCCATTTTCGAAGGATGAAATTCCGTTATCCGACGGAGAAAACGACCCCCCCCCCCCCGTCGCCACCAATCCTCCAAAAATTTAAGTTCAGTTATGCATCGATTTTGTACATGGTCCAAATGATAACAAAAAAAAAAGGAAGATTTCCTCGAATCAGCGTGAGAATCTCGTCGCCGAAGATTACGGGGAAATTTTCGGGCGACTAACTTCCGTTTTCAGAAATCGTTGCCTACAATTTCAAGCTGGTTTTATGCAATGAAATTTCATTTAACAATACTGAACAGAAGCAACATCGCGAGAGAGAAAAAATACGATTACGGGAAAAATTTGCACTACGTTTAACTTCCGTTTCCGAACGTTTAAAAAAGACAAAACAACGTCCTCAGATGGAATACGATATCCCGAAAATTATATCCCGAAAATTTCTTCACTTTAAAAAAACGGAGGGGACTCCGCGAATCCGCAGAAGAAATCTCACGTACGAATTAACCGCTGAATCGATTTTGAATGCCGTAAGATAACGCTAAAATATCGATGACCTGTAAATTTTAACTTTCGGCCCAAAATTGGCGCAGATTTTGTCGAAATGGCGATTTTTTTTTAGCAGAATGGCACACGAACAAGGTTTTGGCGCAGGCTGCCGCAACTGGCGAAGGTCTGGCAGCCCTGAATGTAGCATTTAATTTTTTCCCCCAGAAAAACTTGAAGAACAAACAAAAATTTTGAAGTTGATGAAAATTTTGCTTTCTATCTCAGAAAATTAAATCAAATGGCGATTTTCCGTAATTTCAGCGGTGTTTCCGTACTTCCGTAACAGCAACCAAAAATCCGTAAAATTACGGAAAATCCGTACTAGTTGGCATCTATGCAGGGTATAATCCTATTCCCTTCATCCTGAAAGAGACTTCTCTTTTATTGCAATAGATGTTAAAACTGGTGGTTCTCACTTATTTTTCATCACGCACATTACCAGTCCAGATCAATTGGGTTGGCCAAAAAGTAATTTCGTTTTTTTTCCTGTGAAAATGAAAGGTGGATTTTCAATAGGAAAGAAAAACTTTAGCCAACAGCATATTGTCCATTTTGTCCGATGGCATTTTGCCATCTTGCAGGTAAGTTCATGATTCCATGCTCAAAAAAGTTTGCGTTTTTTTCGGCAAACAACAGTTCCAAGAATGATTTGATAGCCTCATCAGCAGTGAAGATCTTACCATTCAAGGCGTTTTGGCAACGAACGAAACAAGTGGTAGTCTGATGGTGCTAGGTCTGGTGAATATGGTGGATGTGATAACACACACCCCATCCAAGCTGCAACAATTTCTGACGAGTGATCAAACTTGTATGTGGTTTTGCGTTATCATGGTGAAACACAACACCTTTGCGATTCACCAATTCTGGACGCTTCTGTTTAACTGCAACACTTAATTTATTCAGCTGACGACAGTACGCGTCCGAATTAATGGTTTGGTTCCTTGGAAGCAATTTAAAATACACAACACCTTTGAAATCCTACCCGACTGACAGCATAACCTTCCTTTAGTACATATCTGCTTTTAAATTGCTTTGAGCAGGTTCATCATGCTTGCTTCACAAACTTTTTCGTTCGACGTTGTTGTAGACGATCCGTTTTTCATCACCTGTTATCATATGTTTCGAAAATGGATCGTTTTCTTCATGTTTCAAGAGCGAATTGCAGATGCCAATGCACTTAGCAAGATGAATTTCTTGAGCTCATGTGGTACCCACATATCGAGCTTACTATGTATCCCAGTTGTTTATGGTTTTCAACCCTCGATTTTAGTATGTTTAGATTCTCAGCAATCTCTCATGTCGTTAAATGCTGATTGGATTCTATCAATGCCTTTATTTTGCCGTCATCAACTTCGATTGGCCTTCCTGAGTGTGATGCATCTTTCACATCAAAATCTCCAGACCGAAATTACGCAAACCAATTCTTACACTGCCGTAGTTTTAAGGCATCTTCACCACACACACACCACAACTTTTTAGGAGCTTGCACAATGTTTTTTTCCTTTTCGGAAGTAATACAGCAAAACATGACAAAAATGTTTGTTTTGATTGTTCATTTTGAAATTGATGCCAAACAAACACTTTTGTTAACAAAATCTTGCACTTTCTGTCCCTAAAACAAGCTTGAACTGCCAGCTGTCATGTTACATAATGAACAGGTGGTTTCATCAAGACATGTTTCACCATCTATGTGTAAAAAACGCAATGACTTTTTGGTCAACCCAATAATTGTTTTATTATGCCAGTGTGGCTAAATGTATTTAGAGATGTACATATATTGCTATCCCAAATCAAAATTTTAATGCATGCAAGATCATACCATTTCCAAGATACTTTCAAAGTCCTTGTTTTGAGAAGTTGTACCACATTTTTCAGGCAGCAGGTCTAGGAGCTGAGAATGAGTCCTATCGCTCATACATAGGAGAGAAACCATTTCCTGCCTTGTCACTTCTTCTTCAGTTTGTCCTGAAAAGGTAGTGCATCAAGACATGTATTGCAAAATACTCTCAAACAAAATTACAGGGTTTTTTTTTAACAAATAAGAATTTAAGAAAGTGTCTTTGCGAGCTGCAAAAATATTTTTGAAAAGGAATTGAAATGAACTAAAACTTCTGAACTACCACCAAAAATGCAGTGCCCGAGACCTTTATAAAAACAAGGTGTTCAGGGACATCTTACTACACTGACTACAGACGAAGTAGGATCCAAAAGTTCCCAGACTGCGCCTGTACGACAAAGTATATGTATTGCATACCCATGGTGATTATTGGATTATGTTACAGCAATATCCCCCCTTCTAGGAAAGTTGGCTTCGTCCATCTAGATCACACATGCTTGCTGCGGTACATCCGGGTATTTATTGTGAGCAACTTACACACTATTTGGCAATTGATGAAAAATGGCGTTTTTGAGCAGCACATTAACATTAAATTTTGTGTTCATTTGGGCAAAAGTCCAACAGAAACTTATGAGATGAAGCAAGTTTATGGTGAAAACACCCTGTCACGATCACAAACATTCAATTAGCATCGACACTTCAGAGAAGGCAGACAGGAGGTCGAAGATTAGAAACAAAGCAAGCAGCCAATGACAGCTCGTAAGGGTGAAAACACTTCAAAGGTTGTGGCCATCGTACATGCCAACAGATGGTTGAGCAAATAGCAGAGGCTGCTTGGATATTGCAGACTACATGTCAACAGATATTAACAAATGATCTGAAGATGCACCGGGTGTGTCAACACATTGTCCCACACATGTTAACCAAAAATCAGTTGGCCATAATGATGGAAATGGCGGGCGATCTCATAACCACCGACCAAGACCGACAATTTCTTAGAAGAATCATAACAGGGGATGAAAAATGTTTTTCCTCTTCGACCTGAAGACTAAACATAAATCAGCTATGTGGAAATCACCATCGTCTACACGCAAGCAGAAATTCCACCGAGATCACAGCAAAGACAAGACCATGCTAGAGGTCTTCTTCGATATCCAGGGTATTGTTCATCTTGAATCCCTGAGGGATGCACTGTCAACAAGGAGCTCTATCTGGATATCATGCGACATCTACATGAGTCGATCCATAAGAAGAAGCCTTAACTGTGGGGCAATCAATCGTGGATGATGTTGCAAGACAGTGCACTGGCACACAAGTCACTCCTCATTTGTGAGTGTCTCCCCAAAACAAGAACTGTTGTCATCCCACACCCATCGTACTCACCTTGACCTTGCCCAATGTGACTTCTACCTCTTCCCTGAGCTGATACATCAACTTCAGGGTCATTGGTTTACGAGCGCAGAAGAAGGGAATAACACATCACTGATTGCACTGATGGCCATTGCAAAGAATGGGGTTCGGAAGTGCTTCAACGAACTCTACAGTCACTGGCAGAAGTGTGTTGTAAAATTCTATTAGATTGAGAGAAATTTCTCTCAGCATTTCCACTCCCATGAGACAGAGTCAAACATACCTTTATAACTTCTGCAACATTTGGATACTTCAGCATGCCACTAGGGAGTTTGAGATTAATGTATGTTTTCCAGTACTCATCAATTGGAGACTTTTTATTTGCTTCAACTTTTTCTAACTGTAGCATTTTCCACTCATCTTGAAGGATGTCAGTGGGAATATCTATGGGAAGAGCCTTAGTAACCTTTAGAATATCCGTAACGCTGCGATTTGAATTTTTCTCCTTAGGCTGCAGAAAACGCATGTGTTTAAGAAAAGATGCAGACGTAGATACAGATAGTGATGTTTTCTGTAGATGTTTACAACTGGCAATATAATGTTGCTGTACACCCCTTAGAAACAGAATGATTTCTTTTTCTGGCAAGTCTTTCATGTAAGTTTCCACTATGCGGTTAACCACAACAGCTTTTAATGGAAGGAGGTTGCCTGACTGAAAGATTTGTTCCTGGTCCCATGAACATGATGTATTCAGTTTCTTTAATATGCCAGTCTTGCAAACCCAACCAATAAGAGAGTAGCAGAGTATTTTCAGTTCATCATACAAAATATGGATGAGCGGTTCTTGCTTTTGAAACCTCTTAGTGAATCCTGTAAACAAATCAGCACTTGACATGACAAAAGTCAGTTTAGCTTTGTATGTTGGGTTTTTCAGGAATGAGCTGATAACTTTGAACTTTCTAGTTGACATTAAGGCTGCACATTTTTTAGGGATAAAATTCAAGAAATATTTCTCCAGAGCAGGACTTTGTTCAAGCAGGCATTCACAAGAATCTCTTTAAGGTCAGCCACCTTGATGGCACATGCTTCAATAATTTCTTCCTTGGCACATTCATTTCTTGCTGTACGTTGGTGTAATCTTCCCATCTACTGGGAAAACCATCAAAGAAATGGAAAACTGTAATAGCAATGTCTGAACATTCCTCTCCTAATTCATAAAGACCCTTCAGGAAAGCATTATGAACCCCATGTATGTTGCATGTGCCAATGTTAATGAGGCCACTACCTCTAACAGACACTTCTTCATTAACTAGTCTGTGCACTTTTATATTGACGTTTGGTCCATTCGTTTCCTAACAACATGTGATTTAAAGACAAATCTGATTTTTCTGAGGTTAGCAATATATGCTTTTATAGTTCTTCTGCAGTCGCATGACCTAAGAAGAAAGATTTAAGGTGCATAACCTGTATCTAATATGGAAGAGATGCCGTGCTACTAAATCACAATACAAAATAACACACCGTCTAAGCACGATTTATTATAAAAAAACGAAAACTATCTACAGATTAAAACCATTAGCACTTTCGGAGTGCCATTCACTCCATCATCAGATGTTCAAGGCAACTAACACGGATAGCTGTATATATACACAGGCCATGTGTGACATCACAAAGCCAGCTACTTGTTATTCATATACCACAAAACGATATAACATACACAGTAGTTCAAACCACCCTTTTGTGCAGAAGACGTCAGCCATTGACTTTTATTTTAGACGAGCATATACTCACTCCTCTACACACTCAGCTTTGCATAGTGAGATAGATAGAATTTTTGAAATGACTAAAAAATTTGGGTACCCCAACTACATTACTTGTAAGATCCATGCAAGAGTTTTGGCACAGCGATCCACTACATTAGTAGGGATTAATGAGAGTAATCCGAGGTTTATTGGGTCATTAGAGCTTTTACCCGGAATAACAAATTTTCTGTCACGTGTGTGTTCCAAATATGAATTACAATTTGGTGTCAAGTGCAAGGATTTATTTGCACAACTCAGGCGTGACAGAGATAAACCTGACATATTACGACGTTGGGGAGCATATAATGTTCCTCTCTTGGATCCTGTTACCAAACAGCACGTTTGTAACTACGTAGGTTCCACAAGGAGATATTTGAATTTGAGATTAATGGAACATATAGTGTTAAAGCACACCTTCAAAATACTTCTCTTGCAAGAAATGTTAATAATGGGACTTATTTTCCGGATTGGTGCAATGTGAGTATACTTTTAACACCCCCTTCTGTCAGTACCTTACTGATAGCCGAAAGTGTATTTATTAAAGCATTGGATAAAAAATGTTGTAATGATTATTACCAAGTGGACCTCCATGAAATTTGGACACCGATTGTGAAGTCATTGAAATTTAATATAATTCGTAAGAGTCTCACTTAATCTGTGGCAACTACTGTGTATGTTATATCGTTTTGTGGTATATGAATAACAAGTAGCTGGCTTTGTGATGTCACACATGGCCTGTGTATATATACAGCTATCTGTGATAGTTGCCTTGAACATCTGATGATGGAGTGAATGGCACTCCGAAAGTGATAATGGTTTTAATCTGTAGATAGTTTTCATTTTTTATAATAAATTGTGCTTAGACAGTGTGTTATTTTGTATTGTGCATAACCTGTATTTTTCCCTTATTTTTTGACCATTATCTTATTAATATTTGAAGTTCTTTCATTTTCTGCATTTGTTGCCTCATCAAACTGAATACTGTAATATGAACCCTGAGCATCTTTGATCATTTGGTTATGAAAATAAGGACCTAATGCTTCCGTAATAAGATAACTCACTTTAGTTTTCGACAAGGAAAACCCATCAGATGCACACTATGGAAACATGGACTGAAATATATCACTTATTCCATCGCATGAAGCAGCAGAATAATTGCTAACAGCAGTTTTCAGCACCCAAATTAATTCTCCTCTAATTGCACTGTCTTTTGAACTGTATAAAAGCACTGCACCTGTAGTACTGATTGGCTCTGATACAGATAAGGATGATCCAGATTGATGGTTATCACATATTGGAGCTGCGGGTGGTCCAATTCTTGCTGACAAATACAGTTGAAGAGGAGACATTTTTGTTGAAACATTATTTTTATGTTTCACAGACTGTGCATGCTGAGTCACAGACTGCAACCCTTTAGTCACTGTAAAGTTGCACTCACAAACAACACAATACCCTTGATCTTCAGAGTTGCCCTTTTTTAACCACTCAGATATTTTAACACTGAGGCAATCTGTTTTTGATAGCCATGAAGTCCGAAACTTGCACTTTCCCATGTTATTTTCTGTATTCAGAATCCAAAAAAACAAAAAAAAGCCTCAATATAGAGTTCTACATAAGAGAAAGAACAGAAAAACACTTATATTTGAATTCAGCATGTAATTAACTTTTATATCTTTCTGTTTATTTGGTAAGTTTAACTCTTCAGATAAAATAAAATGATATAACTCTTCAGATAATATATCCTTAAGGAAAGATATATTTGTTTATTCTCATCATCAGAGTTCAATCAGTAAAATTTAAATAAGGCCTATAATTTATTTCAATTAGAATAAAAATGATGACCTTAAGTAAACAGGTGATTGCTCTAGGTACCCGTACATTACATTGTAGTTGATGTTTCTTGCTGTTTATTCCTAAAAAAAGTAACTTTTAGTTGAAAAGTAACCAAATGAAAAAAAAAAAAAAAAAAGTAACTTTTAGTTCAAAAAGTAACCAAATGGCAGCCCTGTGGTTATAATGTCACAGCATTGAACTCTATTTTACAAATGTGTGGCACTGAAATGTGCAATTTAACCAAGTGCAGCTTATAATTGTTTTTAGCAACATTATAAATTTCAACCGTCATTCGTGATACTAAAACATATTGTTTTGTGAACCATTTACAGCAGACACTTAGGTATAAAGCAACTATAGTGTCAAACTCCAATTAACATGGGGGCCCAGCTTTCAGGCAAGTGGAGTCTGGAAATGTGTGTGATTATATGTGAATAGGTAATTTGGAGAACTGCAAGGATTCAATCTAGCCTTTCGTTCTGCATGTAAGTGGTTTGCGATTTAATGTTAGAAAATCTTTATTTAGGAATAATAAATTATGCTTCAAAGCCTGCCTGCCTGTCTGCCCCCCCCCCCCACTTGTCTCTCTCTCTCTCTCTCTCTCTCTCTCTCTCTCTCTCTCTCTCTCTCTCTCTCTCTGGGTGGTAAAATGTGGATTTCTTTTTGGCCTTGTGTGTAGAAGAGTCAGTGAGCCCGCAACTGGGTAAACTGCAAAATTGTACAGCTGCCATTGTCACACATCAAAACTGTCTTGCACATGAAATTAGAGTGGTGTCAGCCTCTTTCTAAGCACATAAACCAGTGGAGATGTCCATTGCAAATTTATGCCTATTGTCATGAAACGATGACCAATATCAAGCAGGAAGTTAACATTGCATATTTCAAGTTGTGATGTCATTAACACTTAAACAGTCAATTTTGCATACAAGTTGGCCTTCTAAAACTTGTGCAACTCTACAGATAGTTTGGAATCCACCGTTTAATTCTAAAACACATATGAATTTGTTTCTTAGGGCTTTTACATTTTGAACCCGAAAGCATGTTTGTGAGTTTCCTTTCAATATCCTGCACTTTTTTAACTGTTTCAGAAGTATGTTTGCAGCTGTTTCTAATTTCTTTATCGAATGACATAAGAAACTAAAATTGGCAGACATGCGTGCCAAGTTTCTTTTAAACCTGGTGTTTTAATTAAATGCTAAACAATCCCAACTGAAGAAGCATTCATCGTCTTTATCCATTTCATTGCAAATAAACAGATCTAAAGATTTAAAATGATCTGCATAATACACCATAGCATTCAGCTAGGTGCCCCAGCATGTGACAACGGGTGTAGGTGGCAGTGGAAAATCAGGGGGATTGTTCTTTTGGAAAAGATCAATCCTGGTTGGTGATTTAACAAAAAAAAATCCCCATTTGATACTAACTTGTTCACATTAAGATAAAGTGTTAAAATATTTTCACACAACCTGTGCAAAGCATGAATGACTCACATTACATGCATTATTTTCAGAAAGCTTATGGAAAGACAGTCAGCAATTTCTTCATATGCAAGGTCTGTCCGGAAAGTAATGAGACTCATTCAATAACAGACGATTAATTAAAGTTATACTTACATAACATTAAAATTCCTCGAAATAACATCCTTGAACATCAATATATTGCTACCAGCGGTTCTTACACACCGCATAGCTTGCCTGGAAGTCGGGAACAGGGAACGCTTTCAAAGCACTCATCGTGGCTGTTTGCACTTTTGCAACAGTCCCAAAATGGTGTCCTTTCAGGCTGGATTCAAGCCGGGGAAACAAAAAGAAGTCAGTCGGGGCCAAGTCCGGGCTGCAGGGAGGTTGGGGCAGCATTGCCACATTGCGTTTCGCCAGAAACTCTCTCACTCTCAGCGGCGCATGGCTCGGCGCATTATCGTGGTGAAGAACCCAAGTGTTGGTGATCTCCGGGTGGACGCGCGCAACTCTGTTCTTCAGCCATTGAAGCTCTTCCACGTAAAATGCAGCGTTGACCGTTTGTCTGGGTGGTAAGAACTCCTTATGGACAACACTTTTACAGTCAAAGAAGACAATTAGCATCGATTTCATCTTCGATTTGCACATTCGAGCCTTCTTTGGTCGAGGAGACTTGGGAATGTGCCACTCTGAGCTCTGTCTTTTCGTCTCCGGATCGTACTCAAATACCCACGTTTCATCACCTGTTATCACTTTCTCCAAAAAACCAGGTTCACTCCTCACACGGTCCACAAGCTCACGAGAAATCGACACACTGTTGTTCATCGGTCAAAACCTTGGGAACCAATTTGGCGCAAACTTTCCATATCTGCAATTCTTACATGATGATGTCATGCACAATGGATTTCGCGAGTCCCACGTGCTCTGCTACCAATCTAACACTCAGACTTCAGTCAGAGTCCAAACCCGCTTTCACCTTTTCCACATTGTCCGAAGTGTGAGACGTTAGGACGCCCTGGGCGTGGCTCATTCTCGACGCTCTCTCTTCCCTCTGAAAGTTTTGTACCACCGAAACACTTGTGCTTTTGATAAAGCATCTTTCCCGTAGGCTTTCTGTATCAAAGAAAGCGTCTCGGTCACAGTTTTTTCAAGTTTAACACAAAACTTTACAGCATATCGCTGTTCGACACTCTTCTGCATTTTGACCGTTACGCGACGCTCACACAGCTGTCCACTTCGCAAGCAATCCTCATTCTGTAAAAGCTCAGAGCCAACTGACTAGACATCGATCATTTACCAAACATACCCCGCCACGCCCAGAGACTCCGCCCTCTGGCCCTTCTGATTGGCCCAGGAAAAGTGGTCTCATTACTTTCTGGACAAACCTTGTATGCCGCTGCATCTGTACACAAGAGTAACAATACATTGTTGTACTTCACACCATTCGGCCACAACAAATGCATAGATTCATTAAATAATCTAGCAACTGGGACATGATTTGCTGTGGAAATGACTTTGCATGCTAGCAAAAAGAAACAAGTTTGGAAAGGGTTTTATCATATTTCAGTGCACCGACTATGTAACATTTCCCACTTTTCTGCCACTGGAATTGGTAACTTCATCAACAGTCACCCAGATTTTCTTTTTCACACAAGACCTAAATATGCAATTTTGTATAAGAATCACCAAAGTCCATGTAGGACAGTAAGAACCTGCAGTAATTGGTTTAACAAATTCCAGTTCAGAAATTGCAGTATCTCAAATAAAGTCTGTCCCAGCAGACCATCAAGGTTTGAAAATGACATGCTGAAACTTTCGGTGGAAGTAAATTTCAGCTTACTGGTAGAAGTAACAACCATCTTAGATCAAATCATCTAATGTAGTCTTAAGCAGTAATAAAAGTGTCAAAGTTTAACGAGGGTATCCCACATGCAGAAAATCAACATCTGCCTTTCGCTGCAAAGCCATCGATGTAATGAGCTATTTCTGGATAACATTTTTACTAGCTGGGGGGGGGGGGGATGAGTTGCCATGCTCACATTAAGTGTTAAGTGCAGTCAACTGACCCATCAGTTTGGCACTCACATAAGCCAGATGTGGTCCACACCCATGGAAGGTTATATTCAGCATTTGAACGGATGTCGAAAAAAATGTTCATTTTGATTTGTTAACACCAAATTAGTATATAACTGCTGACACTTATACACTGATGAGCCATTGCATTACGACCACCCCAGCCTAGAGAAATGAGCGCACCTAGAGACCAAACGGTGGTGTCGGTGAAGTTCACAGAGCAGTATATATACAACCTGAGGACCAGTTTTTGGTTAGTAGAGTGTTTGGAGTCAGAATAGGAAAAGCTGCTGATTTGTCTTCTTTTCTATAAAGGATAAAGTGTGATGGCACGGCGCCTTGAAACTACGATCTTGGAAATGGCATTGCTTGTGGGCTGTTCATGTGCCGCTGTGGTGAGTACGCATCAAAAATGGTGCACAGATAGCCAAACAACGAACCATCCTCCAACCGAGTGTCGTCTGCAGCTCTTTGATGCCAGAGAAGAGCAGAGATTGACCACAGGGCCATAGTGCAACAAACCACCTACAGAAACAACAGTGACGATCAGGACAATGTGTCACGGCATACAGTTCATCACAGCCTTCTGAACACGAGCCTGCATAGCCGAAGACTCAGATGTGCCCCCATGCTCACTGCACGTCATCGCCAACAACACATGAAATAGGCCCAAGATCATCAAAATTGGACCGTGGATGATTGGAAGAAAGTGGCTAGGTCTGATGAATCGAGATTCCTGGTGCGCCACGTAAACAACCGAGCATGGATACGCTGATTACCAACGGAGGCTATGGCACCTGGATGCACTGTTGGGTGGAAACAGGCCGCCGGCGGCAGTGTTATAGTGTGGGTGATGTTTTCCTGGGACACTTTAGGCCCCCATTATCCCGATAGCACAATCCCTGACAGCTGTCAGGTAGCTGAACATCATTGCAGACCAAGTTCACCCATTCATGGCAACTGTGTTCCTTGCTGGTGATGGGCATTACCAACAGGATAATGTGCCATGCCACGCTGCCAGAATCATCCAGGAGTGGTTTGAAGAACATGTTGGTGACTTTCTGTTAATGTCCTGGGGCTCCTGGCCTTCAAATTCACCTGACATGAACCCAATAGAACATTTCTTGTTCGACTTGGAAAAGTGGGTTCGCGCTAAATCACGACCACCCCAAAATGTACGGGAACTGGAGGACCTGCTGCTGACATTATGGTACCAGGTACCCCAGGATACCAATCGCCACCTCATCAAATCAATGCCTCACCGAGTGGCAGCTGTTTTGCGGGCTAAAGGGGTCCTACAAACTTTTATCCAACATGAATTGGAAAAGCTTGTTGGTATAATGGCAAAGCACCATCAACTCCAAAAGTGCATACACTGTCAATTTAATTTCATTTGTGTTTTTTCATGTCATGTGCTCATGATTTGGAAATGACTTTTTAGTTTAGCAATAAATCAAAACCAAGAATGGGGCTATCAAAAAGTTTTTTTTTTTTTTTTTAAAGCATCTAAACATTTATCTCTACAGCTGAATCACAAAGTGAAAACTTACTTTGGCTTCACTTACAGAATCATGTTCAGAAACTCAGGGAGCTGAAGAACAACTGTCTGAGCTAATTTTCCTGCACAAACTCTGTTATCAACAATAAACTGTCCCCCTTGAAAAACTAAGTTCCAATTACTACATTTGTGTACGATTAGTGCAACCAAATTAGTAAAGGAATTTTTAATCCTAATATTCATATTTATATAAGTTCTTAAAATACAGAGATCACCAACAGTTTCTGGTAATTAACTGTCCTCATTTAACTACGTTTTTCTACTAATCTATTGAAAAAGGAGCTTAGAAGGTCTGCAGATTTATTTTTTGTCATTTAAAACTTTCTTTAGAAAGTTTTAGTCACAAAGTCCTTCATAATCCCATATTTGTACTTGATACCAAAAAGGCCTGCATCCATATGATTAGAATGCAAGACAAAAAATACCATTTCCTAGTCACTGTCTTAATACAATGCTCTTTTAAATCATTTATATTTTTCAAGCCATTGTTTATTTGCCAACTATTCCAATTACGCAACATTATTTAGGATAGGTTTTTATTACTCACCTACCTCAAGAAAAATTGACCACAATCTTTTTCATTGCACTAGTTCAAAATGAGCTCACTTCTGATTGTACAGCTTCTGCCTGAGGTCAGGAACATGAGACCCCAAAAGCACTTACATGGTGCAACAGGCTTGAAATTGGCCTTTCCCTTGGTTATTTAAATTTTTTTTAACATAAGTTGGAACTTGAGTTTTAAAGTAAAAAACTAACGAGTATTTTATTATAAGTATTTTTAATTATATTTGAAGAGATTAGTATTTGAATTAATGTATTACATGCTAAAGGAAGAATCGACCTCAAAAGGAAGAAATATGTATGACATGTGTTTTTCTTGAGGTAGCTGAGTAGTAAAAACCTATCCTAAGCAATGTTGTATATTATTATGTATGTCATTAAAAATGAGAATCCAAGTTTTTTGGATTATTGTCTATTCTTTAGTTTTCCAATTATAACCCATGCATACATGTGTGCACAAACGAATATTACATCACTCTCATTAGTGACTGCTTAGTAATTACCATATTCTCCATTAACTTATATAGGAACAGTCAACCTATGATTAATTGTACCACTTTGTGTATCTCAGCCCTATGTCTGTCATTACAAATGCATGTACTGATAAAAACACAATAAAACTGCCATTTATGCACTGGCCATACTGGTTTTCCATACTTCAACTAGCAGTTATAAAAATATGTCCCAGGGTCAGAAGTGCACCAACAGTGATGATACATGTCGTTCATGTAAACACATTTTTTATAGCATTTTTGTAAAAGTCTTACCATACACGAGACAGACCAAGAAAAAGAAAAAAGCTGAACTTTTTAACCAGGTGGAAAATCAGAACACAAATCAGAACACTTGGTGAAAAAATGTGAATACAAAGCAAAATATTTAAGTTAGTATGTGAACCTTATGAAATTATTCAGGGTTCCTACTCAAAAGTAATAAAAAAATTCCCTGACTTTTCCAGGTTCTCCAGGTGGCTTTTAAAGTTTTCCAGAGTAGCATGTTGCAAAAAATTGTTACATTTCATTCCATTCCATTCATTTTTCTCACCAAAGCACACACTTGTAAATTCTTTACGTAATTTGTCCTTATAAAATTACCTGCTTTTCATTAATAACGACTAACTGTGCACATTATTTTTTGTACCAAAGTTCCGTGAACTTTTGTGAATAGTACCCACATGGAATTTGATACATTCCCATAGAAACAGGTCATATGTAAGAAAAAATCTATCAGTTGAATAGTTTCAGTTTTTCTATAACACAATGCAGCTAAGCTTAATGATGGAATAGCTCTGTTCAAAGAAACATGTTTCAAGAGAACCAACAGAGAAAGAACTTTGATCCATCATTTGGTTGGTTCTCTTGTGAAGTGTTTCTTCAAGCAGGAGCCATTGTGCCTAATTGCTCCATGTTATAACAACTGCCTGCAGAAATTGAACAAAAGCTTAACAACTGGCAATTTTAAAAATTCAATTTTGCATCTTTTTTAGAGAATAAAGGAAATACTTAATATAACTGAAAGTAAGATCTACCAAATTCTAGGCAGACAGTAATTGCAAGCAAAAGTTTGAAATCTTGAAAAAATAAGTTTTTTTGGCAAAATAAAGTATTTATTGATTTTTACAAAAGAAAGGGGTAATTTCCCCTGAGTTTTCCCTGATTTTTGGAACCATTTTCAAATTCCCTGAGAATTCCAGGTTTTCCCTGTTTTCCAGGTTGAGTGGGAACCCTGTTATTCCCAATAATTTAGGTATGCAAATATGAAATTGGAACACACAGTACTGCATTTATAATATAAAAATACTAAATTCAAAACAATACTAGAAGTGTGCAGGAATTAAAAATATATATTCACTTATTTGTTTGGGCCAAATATTGTTATACAGGAGATAGCTAAGTCAAACTGTTTTATCGTTTCAAGTGTGTGTAGCACTTTTTAACATATTCAACTTTTTAGAAATGAAATAAAGTTTCCTTATGTCTCAATAATCATTATTTATTATTAAATAATAACTTGAATACATATTCAGGGTGTCACCCAGATTTGGGAAATGCAATTTCATGACCAATAAACAATTTTCATGATCACTTTTGACAGATGTGCGCGCACACACCTTGAGTGTGCTTAAAAGTAAGTTGAAACTCTCACTATCATGCTACAAGATTTCACTACATGCCCTTTAATTTTTATACCTGAAAAATACCCTGACTCTGTAAGCAACGATTAAGTAACAATTTAAATTGCTAAATTGGTCTCAAAATTTGGTAAACAACATTATGTACATCTATTTCTATGGTAAAACAGTTTTTGCTTTACCAGTTTTCTTTGTGGGGAAGGGTACACAAGTGTCCCTATTTTGACACTCAAATCATTAAATGGAAACCACATCTACACCTTACGTGGTTGATGAATGGAGAATTACTTAAATTTTTGACAGAAAATGAACAATTACCAAAAAAAAAAAAAAAATCATGACCTCAAAGCAAAATTTGTGGACTTTTTCATGACTTTCAAAACCTTTTCTGAATTCGTGACTTTCAGGATTTTCATGACCAGCAGACATTCTGATATTTGAATTGGTATGAATGTAAAAAATTAACAGGATAAAATGCACTATGGTTTTAAAGAGATTGCTTCAAAAATACTTTACTGTGTGTGTGTGTGTGTGTGTGTGTGTGTGTGTGTGTGTGTGTGTGTGTGAGCGTGTGTGTGTGTGTGAGCGTGTGTGTGTGTGAGCGTGTGTGTGTGTGTGAGCGTGTGTGTGTGTGTGTGTGTGAGCGTGTGTGTGTGTGTGTGTGTGTGTGTGTGTGTGTGTGTGTGTGTGAGCGTGTGTGTGCGAGCGTGTGTGTGTGAGCGTGTGTGTTCATTTTAATTGCTGTTGTTTGCACATCAGTTTAAGTTTCCTCAAGTAAGCAGGCTTCACTTTCCTTACGGCAAGCTGCAGTGTCATATTTGTCTTACATAGTTTGACTCTGCAGCTGAACACCATCGATTTGCTAACTTTTTCTTTCACTGCTTTTTTTTTTTTTTTTTTTTTTTTTTTTTTTTTGTAACATTTCTTCGTTGTAGCTTTTCTTTGATGTCTTCAGATTTTGGCAAAGCTGACATCACACACAACTGATACTCCTGAATTATCTCTTTTGCTGAAGAACTGAACTACAGATTTCCCTGTGCAAGTCTGTACTTCACAGTTTGTGTAGCCCAACAGGTTTCAATGTTCATTCTTCACAACTTTGTACCCATAATTTCAAGCCACCACGATGAAAAAACCTTCAACCTGAGGACCATGAAATCCTTACATCAGTGATCTCACTACTTGAGATAGCATGGTGTATTTGGAACAGATTAATGAATACCTTTGTCCACGATGCATCAATTCGAGTTTTTAATTTCATCCCTTTAATTTTCAAAATTTTTTGCTTTCCTTTTCAAGCTGAAATACATTTATGGGGGAGGGGGAGGTGATTACATTTAACAACAACAGGAAGCAAAAGGTACATTTAGAGAGAGAAAATTTGATTATGGGAGAAAATTTCACTCTCTAACTTGTTTTCAGAAAATTTTGCCTCCTTTTTTTTAAAAAGCTAAAATGCAAACATTGTAAAGTACGACTTCCACGCACAAAAGTGCGGAAGGATACATTGACATTTAATGACTTGAGCGTGTGGTGAGTGATGTGGAGAGTTGCGAGAGAGATATTGAAGGAGGAGGACATGCCTAGCTTTGGCTAAGAGAACAAGTTCAGTTTGTACCATGGAGTGTATTCCAGTTTATGTTTTTGTGTAAAGAAATAAATGTTTTGTGTTGTGATCGAGTGTCTGTGATGTTACAACATATAAAGAAAACCATTATATATCATGTGATTCTATCATAAAGTTCACATACCATTACGTGACCACAAGGTTCTTCAGGAAGACACTTTGACGTCTGTAAATTCTGTTTTACACGTTCTGTAAAGTGGATACAGTCTGTGGTGGTGCATTAACTTATTCAATTAAAATATAAATTGGTTAAAAGTCCTAAAAATGTTAACTCACGGAAGTGCGTGTTCAGTCAGACGCCAGTAGTTATTGAGAGTTTCTTAGTCCAAAGTTGTATCTTGCTTCAATATGGTCAGTTGTTAGGGTTAGGTCGAGAGCCATTTCGTCATAAGTTGTACCCTACTTCGGTTATGTCCAGATGTTAGGATTAACTCCGTTCTGGCTGTGTCGACATCATATTGAATGGGTAAAGGTTTCCAGATAATAATTAAAGATTCTTGAGTTAAGAGTTACTATTTACATACCACTTGAAGTTCCACGTCGTACTTGGCCATTAGGGCTATCTCGTCAATGCTGTACTCTCGTAGAATTGCTGAGGAAGTCTTCAAGTTAGGTCAGTTTCATAAATTTTTTTAAAAAGCTTTAAAAGATTCTAGTTAAAATCATTATATACACCACCTCATACCGTCCACAGTCTCAATCGCTGGACGCGCGTTTCACCTAGGCTCTACCCTGGCGTTTTCAACGGAGGCTTCACACCGTCTATCGAAGTCTGCTATCTGAAAGTCTCGTGTCCACAGTGCGCATGTTCCTCATGTAACCCATTGCCAATGCCATCTAGTGTCAGGTCACATCTACTTTATCTTCATCTATGCTATCTCACCCTTCCTTTTTCTCTTCCTCTCTCTCCTCTCCCTATTCAATTTCTTCTCAATTTCGATCAGGTTCCTCCAAGCGTACAAAAGGTCGTATGGACTGTTATTATTGCAGTTAAATGGTTTGGTCTTATTTATTAATACTGCTTCTGCTACTTGTATTGTTCTCATATTATTCTGCTGGTTTAATATTGCAATTTCTTCGCAATAGGGTACACATTGATTATCCAAACAGAAGTCAATAAGTGCTGTTTTATTCTCTCTTCTGCTCCAGTTCTTCATGTGTTCAGTCAATCTGATTTTAATATTTCTTTTTGTACTGCCTATATATTGGTTGACAATTTTATTTTGATTATTTATTATTGGTATAGAGTAGACACCCGCTTTTTGTAAGATTGGGGTCTTTCTGTAATAGTTACTAAGAGATTTCGTTATATCTCTCGTTCGTACACCAAAATCTAGGTCAAATTTTTTACATGTTTTCTTCATAATAGTTGTGATCTCCAGTATATATGGTAATGTTCCACAAAATTTTATTACCTGTTGAGCCTGTGTACTCCTTTATTGTTTATTTCTAGGGTTGCATCTATTAATAAGGCTACTTATTTTTTTCACATCATATCCGAAGTTTATTGCCGTGTTCTTTATCCAATTTAATTCATCTTTTAGTAGTTGGCCGTTAAATGTATGAGTAAACGCTCTATTAATATATGATCGGAAAGCTGCAAATTTGTAAGATGCTGGGTGGCGAGAGTTCTCAAGAATGATATTAATGATGTCAGGTTTTCTATATACTTGGAATTTGATGTTATTTTGTTTATGAGATAGTAATGTCTAAGTATGGTAAGACTCCATCCTTTTCACGCTCCACGGTAACATTAATTGTTTTGTAATAGTTATTATATTCATCTATGTACATCTGTAGCTGGTTATCATCATGCTGCCATACCATAAGGATGTCATCCACGTACCTGCAAAACATCGATGGTTGTGGTATATCTGTTTTCAGTCTCATATATATCTCAGTATTCTCGACACTTTCTACATTCAGTTGCTTTATTTTATTTTTTATCTTTTCTCCTTTTACTCACACCGGTAGATACATAACCTTTTCTATGTTGTACTTGGTATGAGTCAAAAATATATATATTTTTTTTTGCTTAGGTCTCTTCTTAATAGAATATATATCATCATCATCATCATTGTCAACCATTATCAATCCACTGCTGGACGAAGGTCTCCCCAAGTTTCCTCCACAACGGTCTGTCTTGTGCCAGTCTCCTCCATGTCACCCCTGCATACTTTCGAATTTCATCCACCCATCTCCCATGTGGTCGTCTTCTGGGTCTTTTCCTGTCCCTTGGAATCCAATCTAAAATTTCGGCTGTCCATCGATGATCTGTCCTTCTGGCAGTATGTCCAGCCCATTGCCATTTCAGGGATTTAACTCTGATCATGATGTCTTCCACTCTTGTCATTTTTCGGATCCACGAGTTCCTCTTCTTATCTCTTCTGGTTACACCAAGCATGCACCTCTCCATGCTGCTTTGAGTTGTCTGCAGCCTTTGTATGTCTCTTTTAGTTAAGGTCCACGTCTCTGCACCATACGTAAGCACTGGAAGGATGCATTGATCAAACACTTTTCTTTTAAGACATAATGGCATATTGCTCTTGAAAATTATGCTGTTTCTCCCAAAAGCTCTCCAGGCAAGTTTTGTACGCCGATTAATTTCTTCACCAATGTGACCCTCACTTGATATCTGCTGTCCAAGATAAACATACGTGTCTGTTATCTCCAGCTTTTCTCCATCAATCGATAAATCTTCATTTCTTGTAAAAGCATTGAACATCACTTTTGTCTTCTGAAAGTTCATTTTTAATCCCACTTCTTTACTCTTGTCAGCAAGTTCCTGGATCATACTCTGCAGCTCTGATGGGGTAGTTGCAAAAATGACTACGTCATCAGCAAAATGAAGGTGGGTTAGATAATCTCCATTAATCTTTATCCCCTTGTTTTCCCAGCTCAGCGACTGAAAAACACCCTCCAATGTGGCATTAAAGAGCTTCGGAGATATGGTGTCACCTTGTCTCACTCCCTTTCCAATTTTTACGTGTGTTGTATTTTCAAACAGCCTAATCTTTGCACATATATATATAGAATATATATATATATATATATATATATATATATATATATATATATATATATATACTAATAAAATTGATGCAAGCTGAATTTAGTTATGATACAATGTACAGACGTAGAATATGTACAGAAAGGCTAATGCATCAATCCGGAACGAGCCACCTCATACTATCGATAAAAACATACCACTGTAAACCACGAGTTTAAAAAAAAAAAAAAAAAAAAAAAAACATTATTAATGCAGAGACTTAAAAAAGCATTTTAATCAAAAGCAAACCTCTCAAGCCAATCTCATCAGGGAAACACCGGCTCGTGGATCATGACCTTTCGAAACTCAGCAAATGCCGGAATAACCCAAGACCCGCTGAGGTGCTCCCAAAGTCATAAGAAGCAACAGATAAAGACCAATCTTATATACGAAGACCATTTGACAGAAAGGGAAAAAACCCGATCATGTGGTCCAATCGTGACAGTATGCAAATAGGTGTAAGCTGTGTAAGAAACCTATGAAGTAGATTAGTAAATAATTAGCCACAAGCAGCCCACCAAGTGGCATTTAGCAACCTAAGTAATTAAATTTGTAGGGCTTATATTAATAATGTCTGAAAAATGTAATTGTTGACGAGTTTCGAAGAAATTCTTGGCTCTGGAATATCAAATAGCTGCTTGAATAATCTTGTAATAAACCTGATTGGTAGTTCATTCTTGCTGAGTCTTCTCCACAGATTCCTCAATTCAACGGTTAACATATTTGAATTATTGCAAATATCCATAATCCTGTGGAACTGTGAAATGATAACATTTCGATATACTGAGGTAGAAAAATTTGAATTCCAATTAATGTAAAAATTTATGGCAAAAGAATATGTATTCCTTTTATCAAAAACTGTAGTTAAAAAGCCACCATGATTTCTTTCTATGTCCAAAAAATCTGTTTGATTATTTTGTTTCTTAGTTTTTATCAGTTTCAAATTGGGTGGATATATCTTGGATGACAATTCTTCAAAGTCTTCGTTGTCCAAAAACTATGACGTCGTCAACATAGCGAAATATCCTTCCATGGTTGGTGTCAAAATACAAAGCAGCCTTTCTTTCATACTGATGTAAATAAAGGTTTGCCAAAACACTTGAGTATTTGGAGCCCATGGGTATACCTGATGTTTGACAGAAAATCCCTTCTCCCATGCGCATGTAGTTACTATCAAGACACAGTGTTTGAATAAATCGCCAGTCTTCATACTTCATATTGATTACCTCGTTGAACTCCTGAAAGAACTCGTCACATATTTTATGTAAGTCCTCAATTCCAATACTAGTAAACAGGCTTTGGAAGTCATAGGTATCTATTTGTTGTTATAGAATCCTTTTGAAGTGTATGTATAAATTCTAAGACCGGCTTATTGCTGTTAATAATCCAGGACCCTGATATATTTTGCAAGATTATTTTTAATTTATTTTCAAATAGTGCACTAACCTGGCTGCAATAACAATTCCTCGCCGAAGTTATGAAGCGGAAAGCAACAGGAGATTTGTGAAATTTTGGGAGTGCGTATACAAAAGGGAAGTTCAAATTATAAGTTTTAATTTTTAATCTCTTGTGCAAAGCTATTATTTTCTTTATGATCTCCATACTGCCTTGAGCTACCTGTGAATAAGTATCACTATCTGCAAGTTCAGCCCATAATATGTTGAAGTAGAATCTTTTACAAATAAAGGCTATGTTATTCTTTGCTTTATCAATAGGTACCATGGTGAATCTCTCCTTAAGTTCTTGAATTTGTTTTGAAAAACTTCTGTGTGGCTTGTCTTGATGTAAGTACTGGCATTTAGAGATTCGTGTCTTGATAAGCTCCAGGGTTTTACATATCCATTCAAAGAATGCAGGGTATGTTACCTGAAACCTAGATGATATATGCATGGCAAATTTTATCAAATCTGTTCTAATTATGCCAGTCATAAGTTGTTCCCAAGTATAGTTTCGTTGAGTTCTAAAATTAACGCCGCATGCTATTAGTGAACGTAATCCTTTGTCCTGCACAATAGCTATGTTACCAGTTACTATATGACCGGGATGTTTATCAACAAAAGCTGCTAGGTCACTTTCTTCACAGTAGCAAGGTCGAGTTGTTGACGATTGAGAATTTTTCTTTAAACTTGCCATTCCTTATAGTTGTATAGCCTTCTTCCCAATGGTGGACCATATTTATAGCTCGTAACAATGCGTACTCCATTAACAGGAAAATAGCCCTCAGCTTCTCGGAATATGTGATTAAAGCCAACTTTGTCAAACATCCTATGCATGAACTACACTGTGCGGTACACCCTTTTACAATTATCACTATTCTTTAAGTTGCCTCCACTCAACTTAAACTGTAATAGATCTTCAATAAGATCTTTTTTATGTTTATCAGAGTATTTATAGCTTTCATGAAAACTTCTAATCGCTCTTATTTTTCTTCTCTGTCTCTGTAATCCCTTACCTCTGTAACCTCTGTTCTTTCTTTTGCCCGCTGTAGTAAGCGGTTTAAATTTGAAGTATTGATAAATTGGATTTTCTTTAATGCTGATATCATTAGAAAGATTTTTACCATTAAAAATTTCATTTAACCCATACGTGTATATTGTCTCTAATTGAAGCATAAATAGATTTTCCAATTCAAGGCGCTGTTCGAGATTTTCTTCTTGGGCCAAAATTTTGACAAAAATGTTATCAAAGCTATAACACTGAAAGTGTGTTAGCTCTGCATCTTTTTCTTTAAAAGTCTGATGTCGGGCCTGTGCCCATTTATTCTAATATTTAGCGGTCCGGCCGTTTGTCCAATATAACTTAACCCGCTTTTTCTGCAAATAATTTGATATATCAAATTAGTCGTCTTACAGAAGTTGGTCGTAGAACTTCCTCTTTGGCCGACATTATCAGGGTGTATTATCTTACAAAGTTTGCAATGCAAATTAGAACAAACATCAAACTTAAGTTCCCTAGTACATATATTTAAGTCATGCTCACTACAAGCGGCCAACCCCTGAGATGTGGTGTTATTTTTTTGCATTTCAGTAGTTTTGTTATTTTTATATATATTTTCTGTATTTTCTGAAATTGAAGAAACAAGAACTTTTGGAGACCGTAATTTATTCTCCATCACCTGTCCCTCTGCCTTAGATATGTGGCGTGGGAACAGTAGCAAACTTTTCGGTACGATTTCCCGTTCCCTAGAATAGTCCGCGGGCCGTGTTTTCCCACGAGTCGCCCGAGGTGGTATAAAATTTATAGTAGTCCTGGTATCCATAAATTGAAATGAAGCATAAAGACATAAATGTACAATTCAATACTCATAATACACTGAAAAAGTCTTGCAAACAAAAATGAAATTAAAAACCAAAATATCCAAAAATGCGCAAACTGCAGCAAATTTGAGAAATGGTAATTATACTAATAAAATTTATGCAAGCTGAATTTAGTTATGATACAATGTACAGACGTAGAATTCGTACAGAAGCACTAAAGCAGCAGTCCGGAACGAACCACCTGATACTATCGATAAAAACATACCACTGTAAACCACAATTTAAAAAAAATTGTGGTTTACAGTGGTACTGTTCCCACAGTGTATTCTGAAGTCTCGGATCCCTGAGTTCGATAGCTCGTTGCATGGCATCCCAAATGTGTTCTATCACATTCAGATCTGGGGACTTGCGTGGGAATGGCAACACCCCAAACTCAGATGAATACTCCTCTAACTATAATGTGGCATCCCAAAACTTGTGTGGAAGTGCATTGTCCTGTTGGAACAGGTCCAACCCATCAGTATGAATGCAGGACATGAATGGGTGTTCCTTGTCAGAAAAAATGTGCACATAGCGTTGGCCGGTCACAAACGTTTGTAGACGTACCAGGGGTTCCAGTGAAGTCCAGCTAAACACACCCCCGTACCATTACGGACCCCCACCAGCCGGTATTGTTCCCTGTTGACAGGCGGTATCCATGGCTTCGTGGGGGTTTGCGCCACACACGAATCCTTCCATCTGCTCGATACAGTTGGAAATGCGACTCGTCAGACCAGGACTTGTTTCCAGTCATCAAGTGCCCAGTAGCGGTGTTGCCGTGCCCAAGAGAGACACATAGCTCGGTGTCGTGCACCCACGACACCGAGCTCAAGTTGGGCATCGGCTCCCAAAGCCCATATCGTGCAGGGTACGTTGCACAGTCCGGACGCTGATGCTTGTTGAGGCTCCAGCATTGAATTCCGATTATACCTGCGAGAGTGATGCACGCCAATCGCGTGAAACGATTCTTGACAGCCGACAACGGTCACGTTCACCCAATGTCTTTTTACGGCCACACTGGTATCGTAGGTTGGAGGTTTTGCCGGAATTCTTGTAGTCACGGTACACCTTTGCAATGGTCGTCCGTGAAAATCCGAACTTCGTTTCTACCTCCGAAATACTACGGCCCATTTCACGAGCGCCAACTATGACACCGTGTTGAGAATCGCTTAAATCGTTTTTACTTGTCATTCTCATGCCGAAAACAGCTCTGACAGCTGGCAAGGATGCCTATCGCCTTATATACGCACTGGCGGACGCAACCGAGTATGCGCATAGGTGACGTTGCTATGTATTTTGCATAAGCTTGTCTGTACCAGTTTTTCTGGCACTTCAGTGTATGGCTTGCACTTTGCCATTCACCAAATTCCATGTGTTTAAAGAAATAAAAAACATTCAACTCTCATCTAGGATGGGGTATGGCTATTTTCAGAAATATTTATCATTACATCTATTAATACACAAATTCTTTTAACATGGTATTATGGTAAAAACTTACAAGTTTTTATTAAGGCAATATAAAAACTATGAATGTACAAACTTTATAGACTGAAATTTCACAGTGAAAGACTTCGTGTTTAAGTATCTTAACTAAACTTGTTTTCTCAGAATCTAGAACTTCAGCTTCTTCTTTTGCCTTTTCTATAAGCTTTCTTTTCTTATCTTTGAGTTATTTTAGTTCTTGGACTGGTCTTCTTTTACGATTGGCCACTTCATCTTTGTCAGATTTCTTCTCCTTTAAGGCTTCTATACTCTTTTTGATGAAGCATTTTTGACAGCTAATACCATTGATTTTGTGATGTCCACATTCAGTTCTTTCTCACTATTAGCTAACGATTGATTAAACTAACGATTGTATTGCACTGTAAACACTTCTTTCTGCAACAACTGCATCTTCTTCTAAGTTTTCAATTAAAATTTCTTTGTTAACAGAAAAGCCTCTTTCAATTGCAGCATTGCTACGAAACATGCATAGCCGCTTCTCTAAGAACTTAATAAAGTCATAGTTTGCACTTTGTCGTAAATTCATCAGGAAGTGATCAAGTTTGTCCTCTTTAGGATTGAACTGTTTCAGTTGTTTTTTAGAAGATTCACAAAATTATAAATATTCCCCCTTCATAACAACAACTTTTGATGAAGACACATGTTTATATATATATATATATATATATATATATATATATATATATATATACTAAAGAGCATAGCTGAAAACATAAGATAAACTTTAGAATTTAAAACGAAAGCTGCAAAATAACCTGAAGATCAAAACGCGCAACGCAGCAGTTATGAAAATTCAGAATTCGCATTCTATTAAGAAGCGACTGAAGCAAAAAAACATTTTTGACTCATACCAAGTACAACATAGAAAAGGTTATGTGTTGACCGGTGTGAGTAAAAAGAGAAAAAAATAGAACAACAATGTACAAAGTGTCGAGAATACTGAGCCTTGGCTTTATCAAGGACCAGCAAAAACTCTGCATTTTCTCACTTCCACAAAGACTTATTTGGAAATGGGTTTCTGCAAAGTCATAGATGCAACTAATAAGCCCACCAAAAAAAATTTTTTTTTAAATATATATATATGTCATAACCTCCGCAGAGTTGTAGGAACAAGCTTTAGTTAACAATTTAGCTTGCATCCATAACTCTCCTGGCCCAACCCATGCTCTTCATCTGTTACTATTAAACAGAAAGAAGATGATTATAGAAAACTCAAGTTGTAAGAGTGACATAATGAAACAGAAATAATGTTCAGCAATAACAAATTGCCAAGTTTGCCTGAGAGAGAATTTAAACCTGAATAGCAATACAAAAGTACTACAAATTCTTATAGATTGCAATAAAAAAGGAAATATTAATTTTTTTCTAAAGCACAGATTCTTGAAAGGAAACTGGATTATAAAAACCCCCTGCTCCACAACTTCTGACAACACAAAAACGAGAGTAAAATAAAGACAATAATAAACTAAAGAAAAGCTTTGTGAAGGTTATGTGACATAAACAATTAGTTGCAATATGTACAAAGTATTTCAGAAGTGCTTTAAGTGCATAATTAAGTAGTTATTAAGACCTTAACTACATTGAAAACACATCGCAGACTACAAGAACAATGAAACGACCGGCTGCTTAGCCTTAGTGCCCTAAAAAACTCGCAAAGTTACCAAGAAAAGAAAGAGTTAAAATCCGCAAAAAAGTTAATAGACTTGCCAGTGCCTAAATGCTTAAAGCAAAAAAAAAAAAAAAAAAAAAAAAAAAAAAAAAATGTTCAAGAAGTTCAAACATTGAACTTGGAAAACCTAAAACCCAAAGACAATGAAAAGAGAGCTTACCTCTTATGCAGCCCAACTTCTTCCACTCTTGAGGAAACATGGCCGACCTTTTAACCCAAACTTCCAAACACCCCTGCTACTAAACATGGCCGACCTTTTAACCCAAACTTCCAAACACCCCTGCTACTCCCTAGTCGCTGGAGGGCAGTGTGGGTGGGGCTGAAGGCCTCCACACACTGAAAAATCCTACTCGCGGAGATTTTAACTAGAGGAAAAAAAATAATAATTAAGATTGTGGACCTGTTTGATCAGAAGAGCAGAATTAACTCTCCACAATACATGAGAAATATTATGAAATACACAAGTAGTGTATTTAATAATCTTTGCATGTATTTAATCACCTTAGTGAGCTTTTGTAGACTTTTCAGAATCCTATTAATTTTAATGTTAGTTTTACTATCTTTAGTATAGCTATTCTAGTGGGTGAATAACTAGTTTTCTTTTATATTTATTTTCTTTTATAAACAGATTAAGTTTTTTTTTGTGATTTTGTCTATATTATTTAATTTTTTATTTTTAATAGGACCTTCTTATCCATAGCACTAAGGTTCCTTTTTGTAGTTAATATGCATCCTCTAGCCAACTTCCAAAAGGCTTTCATTGGTCAGAATCATATAATTAACTGTGTAGAAAATTAAAGCAGATCTGCCAACCTTACTCTATTATCCAGAATAATTTTTCTTAAAGTTCTTTTGATGAAAGAAGTAGGAATTTTGTTCTCTAGAAAACTGTCTAATAGTATATTAATGTGGTAATTGAAGTCCAAATTGCTGCTGCAAATTCTTGAAATTCTAAGCACCTGAGAAATTAGTACATTCTCAATTACTTTGGTTGATATGTTATTATTCCAGTGTAGATATTTAATTACTTTGAAAGGAAAATTAACTCTTTTATCAAAGAGGCTAATAGATGGGTTACCTCTGTTAAGTTTAATGCTTAAGTCTAGGAACTCTAGTTCCTGATTACTGTGGTTGGGTTTACATAAGTTAAGAGAGCTAGGATAGATATTATCAAAATCATTCTCTATAACTTCTGAATTATTTATACACAGCAGATCGTCAATATATCTAAATGTGTAAAGGTAGTTAGCGGAGCAAGTGGAGTGATTTTTAATGAATTTATATTCCTTGAAGAACAGGAATAGATTTGTAATACTCCTGGATGTTGACGTTCCCATAGGGATTCTGTTTACTTGCTTATAGAGAGTATTATTATATAAGATATGGTTATTTTTTATGCAGCAATTGAGATAAGAGTTCCAGGCTCCTACATTAACAAATTGGTTAAGTTTAAATTCTGCATACAGCTCTTTAAAGGTAGTGATTATATCTGATAGAGGCAGATTAGTATATAGGTTCTCAAAATCATAACTATTAATATCTAAGGGAGTTACTTCGAGTATAGTGGAAATTACTTCTGCATTATTATTAATTATCCAAAAATCTCTGTACTTCAAATGAGTACAGTTACTAATGTGTTTCAAGACCTTCAAGATTTCATCAAAAGTTAGATCAATTTTCTTTTTATGACTCCTGACTCCACTAGCTATGAATCTGAACTTCACTGGATCTTTATGAAACTTAACAGTTGCAAAAAGAAAGGGAAATTCAGGCTCATATCTTCTTATTTGTGGAATTTTAAGTTTCTTGAAGAATGCCTTAAAACAATTTTCTAACTGCTTGGTAGAATAACTTACAGGCTCGTAGGTTACTCTATTATTGAGTTCCATAGTTAACAATTCAAAATAGAATTTCTTACAGATAATTGCAAAATTATTGCTAGCTTTATCCGTAGTGGTAAAAATAAATAGGTCTTGTAGTTTGGAGAGTGACCTTTTAGCATCTCCAGAGAACCTATATACTAATCTGCCTCTATCAGATATAATCACTACCTTTAAAGAGCTGTATGCAGAATTTAAACTTAACCAATTTGTTAATGTAGGAGCCTGGAACTCTTATCTCAATTGCTGCATAAAAAATAACCATATCTTATATAATAATACTCTCCATAAGCAAGTAAACTGAATCCCTATGGGAACGTCAACATCCAGGAGTATTGCAAATCTATTCCTGTTCTTTAAGGAATATAAATTCATTAAAAATCACTCCACTTGCTCCGATAACTACCTTTACACATTTAGATATATTGACGATCTGCTGTGTATAAATAATTCAGAAGTTATAGAGAATGATTTTGATAATATCTATCCTAGCTCTCTTAACTTATGTAAACCCAACCACAGTAATCAGGAACTAGAGTTCCTAGACTTAAGCATTAAACTTAACAGAGGTAACCCATCTATTAGCCTCTTTGATAAAAGAGTTAATTTTCCTTTCAAAGTAATTAAATATCTACACTGGAATAATAACATATCAACCAAAGTAATTGAGAATGTACTAATTTCTCAGGTGCTTAGAATTTCAAGAATTTGCAGCAACAATTTGGACTTCAATTACCACATTAATATACTATTAGACAGTTTTCTAGAGAACAAAATTCCTACTTCTTTCATCAAAAGAACTTTAAGAAAAATTATTCTGGATAATAGAGTAAGGTTGGCAGATCTGCTTTAATTTTCTACACAGTTAATTATATGATTCTGACCAATGAAAGCCTTTTGGAAGTTGGCTAGAGGATGCATATTAACTACAAAAAGGAACCTTAGTGCTATGGATAAGAAGGTCCTATTAAAAATAAAAAATTAAATAATATAGACAAAATCACAAAAAAAACTTAATCTGTTTATAAAAGAAAATAAATATAAAAGAAAACTAGTTATTCACCCACTAGAATAGCTATACTAAAAATAGTAAAACTAACATTAAAATTAATAGGATTCTGAAAAGTCTACAGAAGCTCACTAAGGTGATTAAATACATGCAAAGATTATTAAATACACTACTTGTGTATTTCATAATATTTCTCATGTATTGTGGAGAGTTAATTCTGCTCTTCTGATCAAACAGGTCCACAATCTTAATTATTTTTTTTTCTCTAGTTAAAATCTCCGCGAGTAGGATTTTTTCAGTGTGTGGAGGCCTTCAGCCCCACCCACACTGCCCCCAGCGACTAGGGAGTAGCAGGGGTGTTTGGAAGTTTGGGTTAAAAGGTCGGCCATGTTTCCTCAAGAGTGGAAGAAGTTGGGCTGCATAAGAGGTAAGCTCTCTTTTCATTGTCTTTGGGTTTTAGGTTTTCCAAGTTCAATGTTTGAACTTCTTGAACATTTTTTTTTTTTTTTTTTTTTTTTTTGCTTTAAGCATTTAGGCACTGGCAAGTCTATTAACTTTTTTGCGGATTTTAACTCTTTCTTTTCTTGGTAACTTTGCGAGTTTTTTAGGGCACTAAGGCTAAGCAGCCGGTCGTTTCATTGTTCTTGTAGTCTGCGATGTGTTTTCAATGTAGTTAAGGTCTTAATAACTACTTAATTATGCACTTAAAGCACTTCTGAAATACTTTGTACATATTGCAACTAATTGTTTATGTCACATAACCTTCACAAAGCTTTTCTTTAGTTTATTATTGTCTTTATTTTACTCTCGTTTTTGTGTTGTCAGAAGTTGTGGAGCAGGGGTTTTTATAATCCAGTTTTCTTTCAAGAATCTGTGCTTTAGAAAAAAATTAATATTTCCTTTTTTATTGCAATCTATAAGAATTTGTAGTACTTTTGTATTGCTATTCAGGTTTAAATTCTCTCTCAGGCAAACTTGGCAATTTGTTATTGCTGAACATTACTTCTGTTTCATTATGTCACTCTTACAACTTGAGTTTTCTATAATCATCTTCTTTCTGTTTAATAGTAACAGATGAAGAGCATGGGTCGGGCCAGGAGAGTTATGGATGCAAGCTAAATTGTTAACCTAAAGCTTGGTCCTACAACTCTGCGGAGGTTATGACATATATATATATATTTTTAAAAAAAAAAATTTTTGGTGGGCTTATTAGTTGCATCTATGACTTTGCAGAAACCCATTTCCAAATAGGTCTTTGTGGAAGTGAGAAAACGCAGAGTTTTTGCTGGTCCTTGATAAAGCCAAGGCTCAGTATTCTCGACACTTTCTACATTCCGTTGTTCTATTTTTTTCTCTTTTTACTCACACCGGTCAACACATAACCTTTTCTATGTTGTACTTGGTATGAGTCAAAAAAATTTTTTGCTTCAGTCGCTTCTTAATAGAATATATATATATACATATATATATATGTGTCATGAGGCATCGACTACACGGTGGTTTATAAGAGTGCCGGTTCGTGTTTTTTTCTAGGTGTGCAAACTTGTCTTCATTCAGGTGCTGACACACACACAAAAAAAAAAAAAAATTCATGACCACCCACTCAATTTCATTACTTTTTTATTACTTCATGACCACCTGCTCAATTTCATGACTTTTTCATGACTAGTAGACACCCTGTTTTAAGAGGTTTTTGCTTTGTTCTGTGAGGTTTGGGTGGGCATTTGATTTTTTTTTTTTTGGAGGGGGGGGGTTAACCTGTTTGTAGTTGTTTGTAAAGGTGCCTGAATTCAATCTTTGCTGGACGTTACTTCAGCTTGTCTACACGTTCATTCGTTTTGTGATTTGGTTTGAAACTTTGCTGTTTGTCGTGTTGGGTGTATCTAGGGTGTTTCGTTCCGAACATTGGTTCGTTTTGGAGTTTGAGTTTGCTGAAAGGATTATCTTATACATATATATATATATACCCAAGAGCAGATCCAAAGACTAAATTTTACACCAAAGAATTTAAACCAAATTTCCGTAAAAAAACAACCTGAAGATCATGACGCGCAACGCAGCAGTTATGAATATTCAGAACTCACACACTACTAAGTAGAGACAGTAAATATATATATATATATATATATATATATATATTAAACAAGAACTAAAACAATATAGAAAACTTCAAAGCCCAACAGGCATGAGTAAACAATAAAATAAAATCATAGTAAACCTAAATGTAGAAAGTGTCGAGAATGCCGAGCCTTGGCTTTATCAAGGACCAGCAAAACTCTGCATTTTCTCACTTCCACAAAGATGTAGTTGGATATGGGTTCCTGCAAAGCCATAGATGCAAGTTTAAAGCCCACCAAAAAAAATTTTTTTCAAATTGGCAAAACCTCCTCAAAGTTGCATGAAGAATAATTTAGTCAAAGTTTTTGCATGCATCTATAAATTTTCCTGGCCCAACCCACACTCTTCATCTGCCACAAAAAACAGAGAAACGATTGCAAAAATCACAAGTTGTGAGAGGGTCTGAACAAATCATCAGAATTATTCAATTAAAACATGTTGCAGAGCAACCAAGCCATCTGAGAAAGAATTTAAACTTTAAGAACAGTACTAAAAGTACTACTAAGTCTTATTCTTTGTGGTGAAATAAGTTTTACCTAAAATGCCATAAAATAAAAAAACAAAAGATTAAAAAAATTTTCAACAGAGTTAGGAGAGTAAACAGGATTTTTGTACCCACAACTCCCGCAAAATAAGGACATCATAAGAACAAAAAAATAATAAAAATTTTAAAATGATGCTTTGGAAAAATTATATGTAATTAATAATTAGTTGCAATATTTACAGAATATTCCAGTGGTGCTTTAAGAGTATTATAATGTAGTTTTTAAGTTCCAACCAACAATAAAAAAGCATCGTTGACAACAAGCTCAATAAAATGGCTAACTACCCAAACTAAGTGCTCAAAAACATGCATAATTTCCAAATTAAGTGAAAGAGAAAACTTATAAAGTTAGTAAAACTGCTTGCACCAAATGCCTAATGAGAAAAATAGAAAATTTCCACTTGGAAAGAAAAAAATACAGGAACAATGAATTGAGCTTACCTACTTTGCCCTCCTCCTACGCAGGAGCGACAAATCATGGCCGACCACCCTCCTCGCCACTTCCTAAGAAGCAGGGGGGGGTTCCCAAGGCTTCTCCTCAGAAAAAGACATTGCCCGCAAAATTTCCACCAAGAGAATTACACAACTAAGAATGAAGTCCTGCTTGTCCAGATAGAGTAGAATAACTCTCCAGAATACATGAAAAAAATTATCAAATACACTTGTAGTGTATTTAATAACCCTTATATGTATTTAATTACCTTAGTGTACTTTCATAGACATTACCAGTACCTATTTTTTTATAAAAAATAAGTGAGTTTTACCATTTTTAGGTTAGTTACTCTGGTGAGAGAATATTTAGTTTACTTTTTATTTATTTTATTTTTTAATCAAATTTTAAACTTTTTTTGTGTGATTTTTTTTTTCATTATTTTATTTTTAATAGGACTGTAACTGAGGAACAGATTCTCTGCTTTAGAAGGCCTAACATCAGAAGAAGTGGATATTTCTGAAGTTAACAGAGAACTCACAAGGCTCTTATGGAAACAGCAACAAAAATAGGTGGTACTAAGAACAAGTTACATATGAAGAAAATTTCAGGAAAAACAAAAATGTTGATGCAAAGGAGATGAGGACAAATAAAGACATAACTTTCAACATGGAATATATAGAGCTATGCAAGACAGTGCAAAAAAGTATCACTGAAGACATCAGGAAATTCAATTTTGAACTAGTGAGGAAAGCAACTGAAAACAACCAGAGCATGAAGAGAGCAAAAGGACATCTCCGTAAGGGAAGAAAACAGATTATGGCTCTGAGAAAAGAAGATGGTACTGTAACAAGAAATAAAAGCAAAATTTTGACAAGGGTGAAAGATTTCTATTCAAAACTATATGAAAGGGATGATACATCTATTTCAGACATCACGACAGGTACCAGTGCCAAAGTCCCTCCAATCCTTCCAGCAGAAGTTACATATGCAACTAAGAACATGAAACGGGGAAGAGCTCCAGGAGAAGATGGAATTACTGTGGACATTATACAAGCAGCAATTGGAAAAATTTAAACTACACTCGCCCAAGTTTTCACCAGATGTCTTAATGAAGGGAAGATTCCTGATAATTGGAACAATGCTACAATGATCCTGCTCTATAAAAAAGGTGGTGTTGAGGATCTCAGGAACTACAGTCGCATCAGCCTCCTTTTAATGGTTTATAAAATCTTCACTAAGGTTCTTTCACATCGCTTGAAGGTAACACTATAGACATGGCCCAACCAAGAGAACAAGCTGGATTCTGGAGTGGCTACAGCACTATAGATCATATCCATGTACTGAGAGAACTAATTGAAAGAACAAGAGAATATGAACTCCCATTATGCATGGCTTTTATTGACTATGAAAAGGCCTTCGATTCCGTGAAACCATTAGCAGTAACAAAGGCTTTGAAATCCTGCGGCATTGAAGATGCATACATTAATATTATCAATAACATCTATGAAAATGCAAGTGCAAAGGTTCGGATATTTGAGAATACAGCACAAATAAGAATTGGAAAGGGAGTGAGACAAGGTAACACCATATCTCCCAAGCTCTTTAACGCCACATTGCAAAATGTCTTTCAATCGTTGAAGTGGGAAAACAAAGGGATAAAGATTAATGGAGATTATTTAACTCACCTTCATTTTGCTGATGACGTAGTCACCTTTGCAACTACCACATCAGAGCTGCAGAGTATGATCCAGGAACTTGCTAACAAAAGTAAAGAAGTGGGATTAAAAATGAACTTTCAGAAGACAAAAGTGATGTACAATGCTTTTACAAAAAACAAAGATTTATCAATTGATGGAGAAAAGCTTGAGACAACCGATTCCTACATTTATCTTGGGCAGCAGATATCGAGTGAGGGTCACTTTGATGAAGAAATTAATCAGCGTATAAAACTTGGATGGAGAGCTTTTGGAAGAAACAGTAAAATCAAATAACAATATGGCAAAACAAAGCAAAAATGTGAACAGGAGAACTAAAAATAGAAATACCAACGGACACCAAATACACCTTCCGAACCAGTCAAGCTTCAAACGATGCAAAGTGACGAATAACAGAATGCAGGGAAGCATATTAATGATTGCCTATATATATATCATACATGAGACTGACGAAGAATAAAAAAAGCTGAAGCTTTTTAACCGTACGGGTGAAAAATAAGAACGTGCTGCAAAATAGCGTGAATATAATGCAGCTTCAGCAAGACAAAATTGTTCACTGAAATTTATTATGTAAATATTAAGCTGGAGCTAATCACTGTATTAAATATATATATATATATATATATATATATATATATATATATATAATTTTTTTAATTTTTTTTACATCTAACGGCAACACAGGATAAATGTAACATCGTGGAGAAAAAATACGACTACCGGTGAAATCTATGCTCTGTCCGACTTCCATTTCAAAAGTTTTCCTCCATTTTGAAGCTGCAAAACAAGTATTTATGGAATACAATTATATTTAACAACACTACTGAGTACAAGAAACGTCGTGAGAAAAAATAATTATGATTACCGGAGAAACCTTCACTCCATCTAACGTTCGTTCTCGAAAGTTTTGAAAGTCGGAATTCCGCCCACCAACGGAAAACGACCCCACCACCATCACTGCCACCAACAATACCTCCCAAATTTCTGTTCAGTTCGGCATCGATCTCACAAACCATCGAAATGACGATGGAAAAGGTGGAATTTTTCGAATCCTCTGAAGAATCTCATGCCTGAAAAATTACTGGGAAATCTTCGCGCCAACTTCCGTTTACGGAATTTTTCTTCCATTTTCAAGCTGAAATGCAAATAGTTATGGAATAAAATTATATTTAATGATAATACTGCGCAGAAGAAACATCGGGAGAAAAATAAATCATGATTACGGGAAAAAAATCTCACTACTTTAACTTCCGTTTTTGAAAGTTTTGAAACACTAAATACCCTCCTCAGACCAAAAAACGACCCCCCCTCCCCCAAACTAATCCTCCAAAATTTCTCTTCAGTTTTGCATCAATATTGAGAATACCCCAAATGATGATAAAAAAAAAAGCGGAATTCCGCGAATCCGCGGAAGAATCTTATGTATGGGATATATATATATTCTATAAAGAAGAAACCTAAGCAAAAAAATGCAAATATAATTTTGACTCACACCTAGTACAACATAGAAAAGGTTATGTATCTACCTGTGTGAGTAAAAGGAGAAAAGACAAAAAAATAAAATAAAACAACTGAATGTAGAAGGTGTCGAGAATACTGAGCCTTGGCTTTATCAAGGACCAGCAAAAACTCTGCATTTTCTCACTTCCACAAAGACCTAGTTGGAAATGGGTTTCTGCAAGGCCATAGATGCAAGTAACATTCCCACCTAAAATAGTTTAAAAAATATATATATAAGTCATGTCCTCCGTAGAGTTGCATGACCTAGCACTAGTTAACAATTTCGCTTGCATCCATTAACCTTCATGGCCCGACCCATGCTCTTCATCTGTTACTATTAAACAGAGAGAAGAAGATTAAAAGAGAACTCAAGCTGTGAGAGTGACATAATAATTAGAAATGATTTTCAGCCATAACGAAATTCCAAGTTCGTTTGAGAGAGAATTTAAACCTGAAAATCAATGCAAAAGAAATCCAAATTTTACATTGCAATTAAAAAAGGAAATGTTAATTTTTAACGAACAGATTTTTGAAAGAAAACTTGAGTCTAAAACCCCTACTCTACAACTTATGACAGCACGAAAACGAGAATAAGTTAAAGATAATAATTAACTAAAGAAAACTTTGTGAAAGTTATATACCTTAAACAGTTAGTTGCAATATGTACAAAGTATTTCAGCAGTGCTTTAAGTGCATAATTAATTAGTTATTAAGAACTTAACTACTTTGAAAAAACAGCGCAGAGACAGCGCATAGAAAAGGAACAAGCTTAGCCATCTTCTGTTCCTAGGTACCCCAAAAGACGCTCAAAGTTACAAAGAAAAGAAAGAGTTAAAACCCGCAAAAATGTTAACAGACAAACCAATGCCTAAAAGCTGAAAAGCTAAAAAACGACAGAGAATAAGTACAAACATTGCACTTATAAAACCTAGAACCCAAAAACAAGGAAGAGAGCTTACCTCTTGTGTGACAAAAACTTTTCTCCTCACAAGAGAAGAACATGGCTGACCTCTTCCGCCACTCCCTAGACGCTGGGGGGCAGTGAGGGTGGGGCTGATGGCCTCCTCATACAGCAAGAAACCAACGCGCGGAGATTTTAACCAGACAAAAAAAAAATATATAAACTTAAGACTGTGGATCTGTATGATCAGAAAGAGCAGAATTAACTCTCCAGAATACATGAGAAATATTATAAAATACACGAGCAGTTTATTTAATAATCTTTGCATGTATTAAATCACCTTAGTGAGCTTCTATAGATTAATCAGAATCTTATTAATTTTAATGTTGGTTTTACTATTTTTAGTATAGCTATCCTAGTGATGAATAACTAGTTTTCTTTTTTATTTGTTTTTATTTTCTTTTATAAAAAGATTTTTAAGCTTTTTTTGTGATTTTGTTTATATTATTTAATTTTTTGTTTTAATAAGACCGTCATATCCATAGCACTAAGGTTCCTTTAGGTAGTTAATAGGCATCCTCTAGCCAACTTCCTTATGGCTTTGATTGGTCAGAATCATATTATTAACTGTGTAGAAAATTAAAGCAGATCTGCCAACCTTACTCTATTATTCAGAATAATTTTTCTTAAAGTTCTTTTGATGAAAGAAGAAGGAATTTCGTTCTCTAGAAAACTTTCTAATAGTATATTAATGTGGTAATAGAAGTCCAAATTGTTGCTGCAAATTCTTGAAATTCTTAGGACCTGAGAAATTAGTACATTCTCAATTACTTTGGTTGAAATGTTATTATTCCAGTGTAGATATTTAATTACTTTGAAAGGAAAATTAACTCTTTTATCAAAGAGGCTAATAGATGGGTTACCTCTGTTGAGCTTAATGCTTAAGTCTAGGAACTCAAGTTCCTGATTACTGTGGTTGGTTTTACATAAGTTAAGAGAGCTAGGATAGATATTATCAAAATCACTCTCTATAACTTCTGAATTATTGATACACAGCAGATCATCAATATATCTAAAAGTGTAAAGGTAGTTATCTGAGCAGGTGGGGTGATTTTTAATGAATTTATATTCCTTAAAGAACAGGAATAGATTAGCGATATTCGTGGACGTTGATGTTCCCATTGGAATACCGTTCACTTGCTTATAGAGAGTATTATTATATAAGATATGGTTATTTTTTATGCAGCAATTGAGATAAGAGTTCCAAGTTACTACATCAACAAATTGGTTAAGTTTAAATTCTGCATACAGCTCTTTAAAGGTAGTGATTATATCTGATAGAGGCAGATTAGTATATAGGTTTTCAAAATCATAACTATTAATATCTAGGGGACAAACTTTGAGTATAGTAGAAATTACTTCTGCATTATTATTAATTATCCAAAAATCTCTGTTCATCAAGTTAGAACAGTTTCTAATGTGTTTCAAAACCTTCTTTAAGACATCTTCAAAAGCAAGATCTATTTTCTTTTTATGACTCCTTACTCCACTAGCTATGAACCTGAAGACTCAAGTTTTCTTTCAAAAATCTGTTCGTTAAAAATTAACATTTCCTTTTTTAATTGCAATGTAAAATTTGGATTTCTTTTGCATTGATTTTCAGGTTTAAATTCTCTCTCAAACGAACTTGGAATTTCGTTATGGCTGAAAATCATTTCTAATTATTATGTCACTCTCACAGCTTGAGTTCTCTTTAATCTTCTTCTCTCTGTTTAATAGTAACAGATGAAGAGCATGGGTCGGGCCATGAAGGTTAATGGATGCAAGCGAAATTGTTAACTAGTGCTAGGTCATGCAACTCTACGGAGGACATGACTTATATATATATTTTTTAAACT
This sequence comes from Macrothele yani, assembly GCA_039090855.1. Taxonomy (NCBI): domain Eukaryota; kingdom Metazoa; phylum Arthropoda; class Arachnida; order Araneae; family Macrothelidae; genus Macrothele; species Macrothele yani. Next base: position 4,672,950 of record CM077012.1, read on the forward strand.
ATTTTAGGTGGGAATGTTACTTGCATCTATGGCCTTGCAGAAACCCATTTCCAACTAGGTCTTTGTGGAAGTGAGAAAATGCAGAGTTTTTGCTGGTCCTTGATAAAGCCAAGGCTCAGTATTCTCGACACCTTCTACATTCAGTTGTTTTATTTTATTTTTTTGTCTTTTCTCCTTTTACTCACACAGGTAGATACATAACCTTTTCTATGTTGTACTAGGTGTGAGTCAAAATTATATTTGCATTTTTTTGCTTAGGTTTCTTCTTTATAGAATGTGAATTCTGAATTTTCAAAACTGCTGCGTTGCGCGTTTTGATTTTCAGGTTATTTTGCAACCTTCGTTTTAAATTCTAAAGTTTTTCCTTAGTCTTCAGTTTTGCTCTTAAGTATGTATATATATATATATATATATATATATATATATATATATATATCATCATCATCATCATTGTCAACCATTATCAATCCACTGCTGGACGAAGGTCTCCCCAAGTTTCCTCCACAACGATCTGTCTTGTGCCAGTCTCCTCCATGTCACCCCTGCATACTTTCGAATTTCATCCACCCATCTCCCATGTGGTCTTCTTCTGGGTCTTTTCCTGTCCCTTGGAATCCAATCTAAAATTTCGGCTGTCCATCGATGATCTGTCCTTCTGGCAGTATGTCCAGCCCATTGCCATTTCAGGGATTTAACTCTGATCATGATGTCTTCCACTCTTGTCATTTTTCGGATCCACGAGTTCCTCTTCTTATCTCTCCTGGTTACACCAAGTATGCACCTCTCCATGCTTCTTTGAGTTGTCTGCAGCCTTTGTATGTCTCTTTTAGTTAAGGTCCACGTCTCTGCACCATATGTAAGCACTGGAAGGATGCATTGATCAAACACTTTTCTTTTAAGACATAATGGCATATTGCTCTTGAAAATTATGCTGTTTCTTCCAAAAGCTCTCCAGGCAAGTTTTGTACGCCGATTAATTTCTTCATCAATGTGACCCTCACTTGATATCTGCTGTCCAAGATAAACGTACGTGTCTGTTATCTCCAGCTTTTCTCCATCAATCGATAAATCTTCATTTCTTGTAAAAGCATTGAACATCACTTTTGTCTTCTGAAAGTTCATTTTTAATCCCACTTCTTTACTCTTGTCAGCAAGTTCCTGGATCATACTCTGCAGCTCTGATGGGCTAGTTGCAAAAATGACTACGTCATCAGCAAAACGAAGGTGGGTTAGATAATCTCCATTAATCTTTATCCCCTTGTTTTCCCAGCTCAGTGACTGAAAAACACCCTCCAATGTGGCATTAAAGAGCTTCGGAGATATGGTGTCACCTTGTCTCACTCCCTTTCAATTTTTATGTGTGTTGTATTTTCAAACAGCCTAATCTTTGCACTTGCATTTTCATAGATGTTATTAATAATATTAATGTATGCATCTTCAATACCGCAGGTTTTCAGAGCCATTGTAACTGCTGATGGTTTCACCGAATCAAAGGCTTTTTCATAATCGATAAAAGCCATGCACAATGGAAGTTCATATTCCCTCGCTCTTTCAATTAGTTCTCTCAGCACATGGATATGATCTATTGTGCTGTAGCCACTCCTGAATCCAGCTTGTTCTCTCGGTTGAGCCATGTCCAGTGTTACCTTCAAGCGGTGTGAAAGAACTTTAGTGAAGATTTTATAAACTACTGATAGGAGGCTGATAGGTCTGTAGTTTCCGAGATCCTCAATGTCACCTTTCTTATGTAGCAGGATCATTGTAGCGGTGTTCCAATCCTCAGGAATCTTTCCTTCATTAAGGCATCGAGTGAAAATTTGGGCGAGTACTGTTTCGATTTCTCCACTTGCTTCTTGTATGATGTCTACAGTAATTCCATCTTCTCCTGGAGCTTTCCCCGCTTCATGTTCTTGATTGCATGTGCAACTTCTGCTGGAAGGACTGGAGGAACTCTGGTACTGGTATCTTTCATGATGTCTGGAGTGCATGTATCATCCCTTTCATATAATTTGGAGTAGAAATATTTCACTCTTGTCAAAATTTCGCCTCTATTTCTTGTTACAGAACCATCTTCTTTTCTCAGTGCCATAATCTGTTTTTCTTCCCTTACTGAGATGTCCCTTTGCTATCTTTAGGCTTTGGTTGTTTTCAATTGCTTTCCTCACTAGTTCACAGTTGAATTTTCTTACGTCTTCAGTGATACTTTTTCGTACTGTCTTGCATAGCTCTATATATTCCACTTTGGAAGTCACATCTTCTTTAGTTGTCCTCATCTCTCTTCTTTTTTGCATCAACATTTTCGTTTTTCCTGATAATTTATTTACATGCAACTTGTTCTTAGACCCAGCTAATTTTGTTGCTGTTTCATAAGAGCTTTGGTTACTTTTCTGTTAACTTCAGAGATGTCCACTTCTTCCGATGTTAGGCCTTCTAAAGCAGAGAACCTGTTCTTCAGTTCCAACTTGAAGGTATTATGGTGTTTTTTAAGGTTGGTTATGTCAATAGATTTTGTTTGTCTTATGAGCTTGCCACGTTCAAGTTTAGTGTTGAGGTGCATCTTACATCTCACCAATCTATGGTCACTACCTGTGTTGAACTTGTTTAGCACACTGCAGTCTTCTATGACGAATTTTTTTGTTACACATAATAAAATCAATTTCACTTGTCATCCCATTTGGATGTCTCCATGTCCATTTCCTGTGTGGCTTTTTCTTGAAAAAGGAGTTCAAGATGAAAAACCCTTCTGCCTCTGCAAACTCAACGAGAGTATTTCCACGCTGGTTTCTGTTGCCGTGACCGAATTTACCTACTGAAGTTTCATTCTGTTGCCGTTGCCCTATTTTTGCATTGAAATCTCCCATAATTATCTTCAAGTGCTGCTTACCTTTATTATTTAGATGACAAATTTCCTCATAAAATTCTTCAATTTCTTCTTCAGGATGACTTGTGGTGGGTGCATAAGTTTGAATAATCTGAGCCTGGTATCTTCTCGATAGTTGGATAACGAGTCGTGCAGCTCTGTCAGAGGAACTTTCAACTTCTACCACTTTATCCTTCAGTTTCTTGTTTATTATAAATCCAACACCACTAGTTCTGCCAGTATCTGTCCCACGATAATAGAAGAGATGTCCACTTTTCAGTTCGATGAGATCTTCTCCTTTTCTCCTTACCTCACTTAGCCCCACGATGTCCCACTTGATCCTTTGTAGTTCCTCTTCCAATTCAAGAAGCCTTGAATCAGAAGATAGGGAGCGTCCATTGTACGTTGCCAAGGTCAGCATCAGATGGCAGCCTAGTCCGGTCCTCCGGGGATTCTTAGCACCCTCTGCCTTCATGTCGCACTGGCCGCTGCCTTGGCCAGGTACATTCCAGCTGCCGGAGACTGAGGGCCAAGATTTAAGTTGTGGAGTCATTTTGGAGGGGTTTGGCCATAACTCACCACGCTGGCCAAGCGGGTTGGTGAGTGTGGGATAGAATTTCCTCTAATCCCGATGGTATAGTTATATATATATATATATATATATATATATATATATATATATATATATATATATATATATAGGTGTGATATATACCCTGGAGCAGGAATTGCTCCAAGGCTAATTTTCTTCTTTAAATTTCTGATAATAACTGAGCATACTTCACCTTAGTCTTAAATTTGGGTTCTGAAATTCCAGTGTACTCCTGGCATTTCTGACATCCCAGTTTTCCTGATAAAGTGCTTTTTCAATCATGAGTATTTAAATAAACCTTTCATACTGGAACCACACACATAGCAACAGTGTTAAGTTTTCCTAGATCACTGATCAATGATTTTATCAATAATCTAATTTTGATAACAGCATAGCTTACCTATGTTTGTATGTGTAGCCATGAGAGTGGTAAGGAAATTAAATGCTCCTTCTAGCATCGACAAAACTTGCTCAGGCTCCAAAAATGAATTCACCCGATTTGGATGAAAAGTCAGCCATTCCCACACATGAAATCTGAAAATCATACAATCACAAATTTAGGTATCACATGGCCACATAAATGAAAAACTGTGACTTCAGACAAGAGAGTGGATCATAATTGCAATGTAATTAATGAATAAAAATGTGACCAGGATATATGCATGAATACACTGTTTAGTGCATATACAACAAAGTAACAAATTATTAGTAACACCCAAAAGCACTCAGACACATGCCTTCCACGCATATACAGCAGGGATCATAGCATACTTCTGGAAAATTTTAGGCAGGAATTTTAGGACTTTTTAGAAAAATTTTAGGAAAATTTTAGGAGTGTATTTCAATAAAAACTAGATGTATATTTGTATACATCTAGTAAAACAACTTTGTATACATTGTAAAGAGTTTGCTTCACACCCTTCAACCATATATACTGATAGACTGCGCATGACATCAAAATTTCTGGCTCCAACATAAAATCACATGACATCAGTCAAAAAGATGGGTTACACCTGCTGTGCTTATGGTTGCTCTGAGCGATATAGTAAAGAAAGTTCTATGATTTTTCATGGGTAAGAAACGAACTAAATACCCAAGTCAATAAAGTTCAATTACTTAACCAGAAACTTGCAGCTATTGATATAAAAATATAGTAACTTAAGATAAAAAAAATGGAATGCATGTTCCAAATTCTTCGCAAATGTTCATCATATTATAAATCACAAAATGTAAACAACCCGATCATGCATGTATATAGCTCATAAGTTAACTTACCTGAGGAGTTTTCATTATATATGAGGTGCATTCACATAATACACCGAAAACACTGAAGTTCTGCAGCGTAAATTAGTAATCATAACAGCATTTTTACACGAAATTTGGAGTCTGATGATGACGTGCCCAATGTTTGAGCCATGGCGGCTTTGGTGCAGCTATTGCCAATGTGCAGTCCATTAGTATATATGGTCGAAGTTCACACCCAAATTTTTTGCATAACGTCTAATGTCTAAAGTTTAAGTATGATTTACTTCTAATGTTCAGTTCTTATCTTTTCACGTGTTATTATCATATTCAAGTATATTTACCACATTCAAGTTTCACTTTGAACATTAATATGCTGTTGAACCAGAAGCAATTCACGATTTTCACAGTAAAGTTTTCAGGTTTCACATTAAGTTATAATATCCTAAAAAGGTAATTGAAAACCAAGAACTATGTACAATTGTTCACTGAATTACTTTTTTCATATTATTGTTTTAACCTTTTCCTGATAAGCCTATCTTTTTCTGCTTCCACCACAACTAATTTACTTTCAGTTTTCTTTATTTCAGCTGAACCTTGTATGATCAAGTTAGAGGCAACTGCTATTTCAACAGTATTTTGTTTTTCTACAGCTTTTCTCATTCTTTCTGTTCCCTCTTGAATTACTGCTAGGGAGGCTTCTTTATCTTTTTTAAGCCTATTTATTTCTGCATCATTTTCTTTTATTTTGTCATCAAACTCAGCTTTTCTTTTTTTCTCTAGCTGCTTTTCCTTATTTTCCCTCTCTTTCTGCTTCCTTTCTTTTACCTTTTTTTATTCTTCTTCCTTCAGCTTATCAACATACTCTTTATAAAATTTATGTGAATCACGAACACTATTTAACAAATTTCTTGTTATGGGAACTTTACTTACACATCCATAGTGTTTAATGGCCCCTTTGACTATTCTTAATGATGTTATAGTTGAGTCTTTTAAGTTAGCCTTGTCCTTCCTTAACAGAGCAGTGTTAACCGAAAATCCCCTTTCTGCATCAGCATTACCATGAGGTAAAACTAAAATTGACTTGATGAGTTTAGCAAGATTTGAGTATTTTTCTTTTCCGCTAGAGTCTTTAATACTAAATATATTACGCCATTAATGACCAATCCGCACTGGAATATGCCCTTCCTCTGAAAATTTCACTAGTTCATCTAGAGTTGGCTTATCGCAATTTAAAAGTTTCCACTCTTCTCTTACTCTATCAATTTGTTCCTCAGAAAGATGCAAAACACTTGAAATTCTGGTTATTTCCAAAAGTCCTTCAGTGACTGAAAGTTGAGTTGACTCTTTCTTTGGTTCTTTTACCTTTAAAACTTCTATGTCTCTTAGCTTTTGATTGCAGAATGGCAAATTTGACTTTAAATATTTTGTGGTTGCAATGAGTGATGATCTTACATCTAAGAGAAATAATTTCTGCCTGGTCTCCTGAACATTCCAGAGGAGATTTTTTGTCTTCATACCAACTTCTAACTCCCCTAGTTTTTTCCATGAATTTTTGTTTTCAAAATCTACATTCTTTAGGTCTTCTCCAAATTTCCCTGCAATAACATCATCTTGGATAAACTTAGCCATAACATTCCTCATTAAAGTATTTAAATCAGAATATAACTGGTGTATTTTTGGTTCTTCACTCTGATAACATAATGAAAACTTTTCAAAATTTTGGTGTCAAAATGAAATTAATGCTAAATAGCAAGGAGTTAGCTCATTTTTCAGGAAACAGTGAATTCTTTTATACCTTGCCGAATTGCGTAGTTGTTTTTCAAATATTTTTTGAGATGGCAAGAAGTTTAAAAAATATTCTGTAATATTTAGCCATTGATCCAAGAGCCTCTGGGCTACAGAACCAACGGTTAACCATCTGTTGCTGACATGACGCAAAAGAAATTTGGCTGTGACCAATGTTATATCCTCGACAGATTTATAATCCTCTCGTCTTGCAGCACTACTCTTTAAAAAAAGTAATGCATATCAGTAGCAAATTCGTCAAAATCTATATTTAAGTTTGTCAAAAAAATTTTAAATGCATTACTAACATGCAGGTTGCAAAAACCTAGTTCCAAAGATTTCTGGCCTGTTTCTTGTTTTACAACTTCATTGAATTTGCGAAAAAAGCACTTATTTACATTTGGGCTGTCCATGGATACACAAATAATTATGTTCAACGAAATATTGAAAGATGATGACACATCAAGAATTTCTTTTAGCAAAATATCTGCTGTTGCACGACACAGAAAAACGCTTGTTAGGTATCGGCAAGAAACTGAATTTATTTCTGAAGACCAGTACCTGAGATACACATCCAACTGCCGTTTCACTTGTGTATTTGTAGTTTCATCAAATGCTATAGTAACCTTTCCTGGGCTACTAGATGCAATGTCTTTTTTCAAATCCTCTTCAAAATATTTTGACAATCCATGTGATATCACATAAGCAACTTTTTTTTCTTTAAGTTGTATTTTGGCTGCAACAGCAGAATCAGGAAACATTTCTTTGAAAAGTTCAACTGTTTCAGTGCATGAAACAAAAGACATATTGTCCTTAGCAACTTTCATGGCCCATAATGCTTCGGCTTTAGCCAACTGTAAATCATGACTCAGTACTTCACTAATATTTGTTTTGGGCTGAAGATCCCGTCCTTCAAAGGCTTTCACAGGATGGACTTATTTTGAAATTTACTTTGAAATTTCTGCAAATGTTTTTTTTTCCTTTATGATGCGCTTTTACTTGTGAAAAGCCACTATTAGAAATATTGAAAATTTCTGAACACAATATACACTTAGCAGAAAATATTGTTTCAGTTGCAGAACACCATTCTTTCAACTTCACTCCGTCCAATTCTTTGGCGAGCCACGCATCTTGAAATTTCGTTTTGGATTTAGGCATCTTAAACACTTGTATTACTAACCAGAAAATGAAAGGGAAGTACAAAAACATGTTCCAATATTGCAAAACCAGACAACTTCCCGAAGTTTGGCTGCGAGGATGTCAGAAGATAGAAAAAAAAAAGTAGGTCACCACTAGAGAACTGAACCTGCACACAGCACAGAGAACACCATAAAAGACGCAAAACCAGAAACTATCATACGCATCTCACGCAAGTTCAGTCAAAGCGAGTCGGAGCCGAGATATATTGCGCATCGAAGGTCGCTGTCGCCGACGCACAATCGAAATTCAATGATCACGTGCTCTACTGCCTGCCACGATAAGACTCAGCTACCATCCCATCGTCATTACCGGAGGTTACGGAAGGAGACCACATGTTTCCTCTTTGCTTCCACCCACCTGTGGTTTACAATAACAAAACATCAGCAGAAAGAGGAGGTTCCACGAGGCATGTCCAAAAATAAAGTACGATCTTCTGCGTGCCACGGAGTTCGTCTACAAAGCGCAAACCAGGGGTGAAAATGACCCCTCCCCTTTTCCCTTAGATCTCTTGTTACTCTCGAAAACTGTCCGAAGGCACAAAAGTGGAGCGCCCGCCCCGAAGCAAGTGCATCTCGATGGCATCATTTTCCCTCCCTTCAGCAGCACAGCATATAGGCTGTGTTTCTACAATAACAGGTCTTTTTACCTTACCGTAATGGTAAATTTATTGGCGTTAATAACGGTTGTATTTTAAATAAATAAGCTTACGAAAATTTTAGGAAGAATAGCAAATTTTAGGTATAATTTTAGGAATTTAAGGAGGGTCACAAAATATTAGGAATTTTAGGAGGAATGCGATCCCTGATACAGCTATGACTTGCAGATGGCTTTATAAAAAAACAGCTCATCGAGGCGTACAAAGCATAGATAGCAGTAATATGAGAAAGACTCGTGACTTAAACGAATTTGAAAGAGGAAAGTACGGTGGCAAGTGGAAGCATCTCGGAAATGGCAAACTTTCTCAGCTATGCAAGAACAACTGCAACAAGGATGCACAAACAATGAAATCAGTACTGAGTTGTCTTCCTGTGGCCATAAATGACTGGTCAATGTTTGAGAGCTACGGCAGCTGAAGAGGATTGCAAGAGGTAACAAGTCGCGATCGGAAGTAGCACACTGCATGTAGCGCATGCTGCATACAACGATCAGGCAAAACATTAAAAACCCCTACCTAATATGACGTAGGTCCTCCTCTCACTATCAAAAGAGCTCTCACCCAATGAGGCATAAATTCAATGAGATGTTGACAGGTGTCTCTTGATATTTGATGTTGGCAGGTGTCTCCCAATCTTATTCTTCACACAACTTACAACTTTGCTTCCCGTATTTTTCCTGAGTACTTCCAGAAAATCTTCATATCTTTTCAAAAAGCCAATTCATGTCTTTCCACCTTCTCCTTCCTATCTTTTGCCTTACCCTGTTGAACCAACTTCGTGGCTTCACGCTTTTTACGGCGATATTCATCCACACAAACTCTCCCTTGCAACATCCCCAAATAGGCTTCCTTTTTTCTCTTTGATGCCTCTTCAATCTCACTATTCCACCAAGCCTCACCTCTATTGTTAACCACTATTTTGGTGCCATAGACCTCTTCAGCAGCAGTGACAACACAGTTCAAACTGTGTTGTCACAATAATAGGCAAATTTTAAAATTCAGTTTTGATTATTTTAGGGCCCTAATTAAGGAATATCTGCCATATTCTAGGAAGGCAGTGATTGCTATTAATTGCTTACCTGAAATTTGTACTAAAAACCATGTTATGATGAAAATCTTTAACATGTTCGTGTTGAAAATTGGCTTCCTAGTTTCTTAATTCAATTACCAATCAAAACTTCTATTTTATGGGAATTTTTACTAGGAATTTTTTTATTTTAATTGCAAATTTTTGGAGAAATCTCTTCTTTTTCAGGCTGTCTTTTGTTGTCACTTTTTCCTGTCACTATCGCGGTTATGGTTATTTTTCACCAAATCCTGCCTGATGGATGTTAAAGCAGGGATAATCCTCTGTAGTCACTGATGATGGAATTCTGATTTTTCGCAATCTTGATGTGTCGCCATTTTCCAGCTTCTGAAAAAGAGACGGGCCATCTCATTTTTGGAAAGGAAAATAGGCTCCCATCACGCATCTTGATTCCTTTAGGGACAAAATGGAAAAAAAAAGGGGGGGATAATGATGCGCAGTTCTTTTGTTGTTTTTTTACCATCGACCCCCGAAAATTTTAGTAAGGAACTTGAACCAATTTTCTATATCTTCTGAAGTTTTCAGTTCATTTTACCTGGGAAGTCAAGAAAAAAGTTATGAAATTCTTTCATTTCCATTCAATCTTCAAATCCTTTTTTTTTCCCTATTCTTTCCTTACTTCCTCTTTCAGTGCTAGAATATTTTTGCCATGTGAGTAGGTATGTTGAGTGAAGTGTGGGAATGACATGTACGTGTATTCTGGTTTATTGTTCTGGGATCGTACATTATTTTGGATGTGCCGAGATTAAAGCTTTAGAGGTGATTGTTTTAAATGTTGTCAATCCTAGTAAGGAGTAATGTTTGTTCATTTGTTTCATTCGGGGAAGAATTGCTCCGATAAAGGTTTCAGTGTTGCGGTTCTGATAAAAAAATAAATCATTTTTTGTCTTTGCATTTGTTATCAATATCTTGTTTCGTGGTAATGTTTTATGCATATTTTTGTATATTTTTCTTTTTCCTTTTTGTACACCACGCAAAGTGAGCTCAGCGTATGAGATAAGGATAGGAGATTTTCATTTGTAAATATAAGAGCGCAAAAACGTGCATTAAACTTTTTCAGCAGTAAGGCAACTTCAAAAAAAGGGGGGGGGCAAGTGATTTTATATATTTTTTTTTTTTTTTTTTTTTTTTTTTTTTTTTGTCTCTGTTCCGATCCATTTCTACTTGAAATGCTGGTTTGGAAGATGATATTTCCATCTATCTTCCTGTGTATATATATATCCAAAAATCTGTAAAGTTTATACGACAAGCCAGGCTGAAGGTTCTTCCTTCACTGGGGAAAATGTTTCCGTTGGGAAAGCTCTGGTTCCAAGAATTCTAAATTTAGAGAAATCAACCAGCGGATGTTCCTTTTTGAGAAGAAAGGTCACACCAACGTATTTTGCTAACCTTGTAGATTCCGAGAAAGTTTGGTTGGAGTGGGAGGGGTCACGTGCAAGTTGCATGATCCCCTGTTACTCTTCATCCAATCATAAGCCTTAGAGCCCGCAGGTCAGGAATTGAGCACGTGACCACCGCGCAGCGTTGAAGTCGGGTCACTAGATCAGTCAGACACTCTCTCGTGAAACTTGTTGCTATTCAGGCATTTTTTTTTTTTTTTTCGCTCTACTTTGTACCGATAACTCAGCGTTCTTGCATGAAGAGAGGCCGGCCTCGTTGGCGAGGGTGCCTAGGTGTCCCCGTCAACTGGGCTGGCCAAAACCAAACCCCTTTGAAAGAAAAAAAAAAAAAGGAAATGTAGCTAAGTAAAGAAAAAATGGGCCTGCTGATCCCCTGTGTGAACCTACGGACGTTTCGCAAGCTGACAAAAATGGCCACATTACCAAAATCTCTGTTGTCCGGAAGGCGAGTGAACTGAATTAGTTCCACCATCTGAGTAGACATGACTGAGAAGAGCGCGTCTTGCTCTCTATCTGCAAAATTCCTGGCCGATGACAAAGTGACATTTTGTTTCCGGAAAGCCAAGACTTCCAAAGCTGAGGACCAGGGGTTGCTGCTGTCCAGATACATAGTGAAAGAAATTCCTTTCTTAGCCACCAAGATGACGTGTTCCACTTCAGGAGCCAGGAAATTTTGGAACTCTCCATGTGGCCATTAGAGACATTGAGTGACTGCTAGAAACAGACTGTCATGCATTAACACCAAAAGAATTAACTTAATTTTTTTTTATGCTGAGTTGTTTCTCGCCGTGATGTCGAGGTAAGCCATCTTGAAATTTTCTTTCGCCAAATGGGTCGCCTACAAGAAAAAATCTGGAACTGGAAAGTCTGCGTTTTTCTTTTAATTAATACTGATTTTCAAAAAAAAAAAATAATAATAATAATAATGTGCAAAGTGGTGGAAAAGAAACTAGGGATCTAAAGTTGAGTTGAAAATTATTAATCTTCTTAAATACTTGATTTTGAATGAAAAATGATGTCTAACTTTTGGTAAACAAATTTCGTGAAGGTTTTAAATGCTGATGAATGGAGTAACAAACGAATTAGCGACAAAGTGATTCTAGACGAGAGTTTATTGAGCTGAACACTCTTTCAAACTATGTTTTTTTCTTCCTCAAGTTCTAAATGAATTAGTAAGTTAATACAGTGCTTTAATTTGTGTTTTTTTTTTTTGTTTTTTTTTGTACTTTATGATCGGCTAGTAACTAAATAATAATGCTATACTTTTAAAAAGCACCAATCACTTACCCTAAAGATCATGGTAATTTCCATCCACAACACACTTCCAGCACGTCAATTATCGTAATGTTGTTGGCCTTCAAAGGTTTACAGACATCTTGCTTACGATTCCTTCTTCCGGGGATGAAACATCGTATTTTTTTTTTTTTAGCCATATGAGATGTAAGTAAGTATAAGCTCGTCAATTCCATAAAAACCACACAAGCATACTACTCATTCATACAATTCAATTAAAAAACTATGTACATATTTACACAACATTACATTCCTAGGTGGTTAAACCTTTGTCAACTGTGAGTAACAAAATGCTCCATCTGTTTCAAAACCTCTGCCACTCCCACTGCAAGTGTCACACTCATTCAGCCCCTCACACACAATCCTCTAGCGCTTTCAACAGACTACTGTCGTCCTCAGGAGGCAGGTGTGTCTCACCCGCCCACCACAGCTCAAGTGAGCAGAGCCATCGAGGCACGGGCTCCAGTCGCAATCTCTTAATCTTTGTGTCTCTGGCGCCATCTATTGTCATTGCTGCTCTTTTTCTTTCTAAGCTGTTGTTCAATTTTTATTAGGGCCTTCCATTGTTCGTTTAAGTTGCTAGGCTCATTAATGGTGCATAATCTTGATATTTCAATTAACACTGACTCTGCAATTCTTAACTGCCTTTCGTTTTTACAGCTCTTAATCATTTCAATATCCTCAAACCTTGAACATTGTTGATTTTCCATACAGTATTGGGTTAATGCTGTCTTAGCTTCTTTTTATTCCAATTATTTATATGCTGGTTCAATCTATACTTTAATTTATTCTTGGTGCTGCCTATATATGACACAGGTGGTTGCTGGTTTATAGGGATTTCATAAATTCCTGCTGTATCTAATTGGCTGATTTTTCTCATTTTTAATCACTAAATTTTTTACAGTAAGTACCTGATTTCCTACCTGTATGTCATACTTGCCACAAACTTTATTAATTTCTGCTGAAACATTTTCTACATATGGTATTGCCCCTACATATTTTACAAGTTTTTTATCAATCTTGGCTTTATTGTTAGCTTGAGTTACTTCATAAATCCATTTTTTTAATACCAGTTTAGGGTAACCAAAATCATATGCAATTTTTTCAATATATTCAATTTCTTCTTTTTTATATTGTTCCATTGATGAGTGTGTTAAACTTCTTTTAATTAGTGTTTTAACACTATTTCTTTTATGTGTTAATGGATGCGATGACTGAAATGGCATAAGTACTGGGATATATGAAGATTTCCTATGCACTCTGTATTGCATATTATCATTTGTTTTAATTATCAAAATATCCAAAAATGCCGAAGTATTGTCATGTTCTTGTTCTACTGTCAGTTCAATAGATGGATAAATTTCACTATACTTTTTGTCAAGTCCTCAAGTTCATCATTTTTTAGCCTGGACAACCGAAAAATGTCATCAACATATCTGCAGTATATCAGTGGTGGATCTTCGAGTTTACTTATTATTTTTTCTTCTATGTCACTCATTATAATTTCAGCAAATAAAGTTGACAATGGTGACCCCATAGGTCCACCATAATTTTGTTTGTACATCTTGTTGTTAAACTTAAAAATGTTATTTTCATATATGTACAATAAAATTTCTCTTAATTCCTCTATTTGTATTGCATTCATTGTCTGTAACACATATAATTTTTCAATAATTATTTCAATTGCCTGAGGTACTGGTGTGCTAGGAAAAATGTAGGGGCAATACCATATGTAGAAAATCTTTCAGCAGAAATTAATAAAGTTTGTGGCAAGTATGACATACAGGTACGAAATCAGGTACTTACTGTAAAAAATTTAGTGATTAAAAATGAAAAAATCAGCCAATTAGATAGAGCAGGAATTTATGAAATCCCTATAAACCAGCAACCACCTGTGTCATATATAGGCAGCACCAAGAATAAATTAAAGTATAGATTGAACCAGCATATAAATAATTGGAATAAAAAGAAGCTAAGACAGCATTAACCCAATACTGTATGGAAAATCAACAATGTCCAAGGTTTGAGGATATTAAAATGATTAAGAGCTGTAAAAACGAAAGGCAGTTAAGAATTGCAGAGTCAATGTTAATTGAAAAAAACAGATCAAGATTATGCAACATTAATGAGCCTAGCAACTTAAACGAACAATGGAAGGCCCTAATAAAAATTGAACAACAGCTTAGAAAGAAAAAAAGAAAAAAGAGCAGCAATGACAATAGATGGCGCCAGAGACACAAAGATTAAGAGATTGCGACTGGAGCCCGTGCCTCGATGGCTCTGCTCACTTGAGCTGTGGTGGGCGGCTGAGACACACCTGCCTCCTGAGGACGACAGTAGTCTGTTGAAAGTGCTAGAGGATTGTGTGTGAGGGGCTGAATGAGTGTGACACTTGCAGTGGGAGTGGCAGAGGTTTTGAAACAGATGGAGCATTTTGTTACTCACAGTTGACAAAGGTTTAACCACCTAGGAATGTAATGTTGTGTAAATATGTACATAGTTTTTTAACTGAATTGTATGAATGAGTAGTATGCTTGTGTGGTTTTTATGGAATTGACGAGCTTATACTTACATCTCATATGGCTAAAAAAAATACGATGTTTCATCCCCGGAAGAATGAATCGTAAGCATGATGTCTGTAAACCTTTGAAAGCCAATAACATTACGATAATTGACCTGCTGGAAGTGTGTTGTGGATGGAAATTACCATGATCTTTAGGGTAAGTGATTGGTGCTTTTCAATAGTATATCATTTATGAATTGCACGTAAACTATGCGCACTTTGCAGGGGTTTAATACCTTAAAAGTGCAAATATAATAATAAATAATAATGCATTGCAATTTTTCTTTGAGGTAGTATTCTTAGGCATATATACATTATAGGTGTACTTCATAAGCTATGCAGGAGTTTCTCTCAGTAGGCTAAAGTCCAACGTCAATCATGCGGGAATGTTAATTTACTCAAAATTAAATGGGCTAGTGAGTAGGCATGCATCAGATCTGAGGAATTTGATTGTTGACATAAATATTGACCTGTATGTGTACTGAGTTATTATTATAAGTGAGTAGGATTTCTGGAAATAAGTGATTCTTCTTGTAGTAGTAGTATTTCTGGAAATAAGTTATTCTTTAAGTAGTAGTGGGATTTCTGGAAATAAGTGATTCTTCAAGTAGTAGTAGGATTTCTGGAAATAAGTGATTCTTCAAGTAGTAGTAGGATTTCTGGAAATAAGTGATTCTTCAAGTAGTCATAGGATTTCTGGAAATAAGTGTTTCTTCGTGTAGTGGTAGGGTTTCTGGGAATAATGAATGTACATGGCGATATGTCAAACAAGAAAACAAATACACCCAGTCATGCATAGGCGAGAAAAGCCTGCGATAGGTTTTATTTTCCTGATTCCTTTAGCCTTTCTCTTAGGAACCGCTAGTTTTTTTTTTTGTAGTGAAATTGCATTCTTATGTGTCATGGTCTGATTATATGAGATAAGCCATCAGAGTTATTTTGCATTTTAAGAAGTACTTAAATGACGTTTGTAAGCCTAAGTGATTGAGCGATAATTATGGTAATTGCTAGTGGGAACTGTTTTAGCTTCAAGTAGTGGTTTAGGAGATGCTTTTGAATATTTATATTTAGTAATGTCAATATACGTTTTCATGAAGTTTAATTTATTGCAAGTGTACTGTTCTTAGAGTATTGTGATATGAATTTAATAGGGATAATTAATTACTTGAGTTGTTTAGTAAGTGTTCTTAAGTAGAGTGGTAACAGTGTTTTCAAATTGAAGTAATTTTAAAGTAACTAGTTGTATTTGAAGCGAGTAAATTTTTTCTTTGAGTCCTTGGCAGTTATTATTTTTACTTAGTGAGTCCTAATGCTTAATTGCCTGAGTAATTTGCAGTAACATTTGACAGTATAAAGTTATGCCGCAGTTTTGATACAATTTTTGGGTATTCGCAGTTGTCGCTAAAGTAACTTGTAAATTTTAAGGAGGAAGGACTGGTTTGAAAGAGATGTTCCTGTTGTTACTATTTGCATTCTGTTTTTGTAGTGTTATTTTACCTAAATGGTCTAGAACAATAAAAATCAATGCTTAGTTTGCGTCGGTTTTTGCACATTCAGTGTGGCTAGTTCATAGTATACCTGTAAATAGTGTTTTGTTCATGACATGTTGATATGGTGAATAGTTAAGTGCTTTGAATCCCAGTACCTTTTGGTTAATGAAAAAACCATTAGAAAGAACCACTCACTCACCATAAAAGATCATGGTAACCTCCAATGACAACACACTTCCAACACGTCATTCATCGTGATGTAACTGGGCTTCTAAGGTTTACAGACTTCTTGCTTACGCTTCTTATTTCCGGGTGTGAAACATCATATTTTTTTTTCTTTTCCTTAGCCTTATGAGATGTTACTATAATGCTTGTCAATTCGATAAAAAATCACACATACAACTCATTCATACAATTCAAGTAAAAACTATGTACATAACCTTACATTCACAGGTGATTAAACCTTGGTCAACTGTAATTATCAAACTCCTCCTTCTGTTTCACAACCTCTGCCACTCCCACTGCAAGTGTCACACCCATTCAGCCCCTCACATCCAATCCATGGGTGTGACACTTGCAGTGGGAGTGGCAGAGGTTGTGAAACAGAAGGAGGAGTTTGATAATTACAGTTGACCAAGGTTTAATCACCTGTGAATGTAAGGTTATGTACATAGTTTTTACTTGAATTGTATGAATGAGTTGTATGTGTGATTTTTTATCGAATTGACAAGCATTATAGTAACATCTCATAAGGCTAAGGAAAAGAAAAAAAAATAAAATACGATGTTTCACACCCGGAAATAAGAAGCGTAAGCAAGAAGTCTGTAAACCTTGGAAGCCCAGTTACATCACGATGAATGACGTGTTGGAAGTGTGTTGTCATTGGAGGTTACCATGATCTTTATGGTGAGTGAGTGGTTCTTTCTAATGGTTTTTTCATTTATGAATTGCACGTAAACTATGCGCACTTTGCAAGAGGTTAATACCTTAAAAGTGCAAATATAATAACCTTTTGGTTAGTTCAGCCGAATGGGTACCTAGAAATTTTTTTTACTGGCTTGGCCTTATATCCTAATTTTGCCAAAGATGTTGAAGTAGCGAAATAAGTGTTCTTGATATCCTGATATATTTTATTATTTTTTTTTTTTTGCTAGAGTAGAAAACAAATTGTTCTGCTAGATTGTGATTTCCATGATGCCTAAGAAATTTTGTTGATATGATTTTGGCAGCTTGTGCATTTGTATGATGTTTACATACCACCCACTGGTAGTCAAAGTGCTTTTGAGAAAAATAACAAAAATATTAATGTTTGAAACAAAAATATATGTCGTACATAATTGGTGCAATAAGTTGTATTCAAGGCAGTCTAAAAATATAAAACCTTATGTGATTTACCAGTAAAGGGCTGATATATTTTTATTTTTAATTTCCATTTGTAAATAAAGGTGAACCCAATGGGGGTTCTTCAAAAATGAAAAATTTGAGTGACAGTAAATTTGTTGAGTAAAAGGGGTTATTTCTAAACAGTTTCTTCAGAACTTGTATCCACCTCAGCCTAGCCTGAGGGTGGAAACAAACTGAGTTCTTAGTGTGGCATAATTGCTGTGTCCTACAATCACTGCCAGAACGAGTACACGGCCACTTTAATTTTTGGTGCTACATATTTCTTACACATGTGACAATAACACCTTTTAACACTTTCAGGTTGTAAATTCTACAATCACAAACAACACACACACACAATAAATAAACTTTGTTAAAGAAATTTCCTTTTTTTTTTTTTTTTTCTAACCATATACTATTCTCATTGTGTTACCAATTTCATCTACTCATCTCCCAAATTTGAAATTAGCCCACAATTGATTAACACCTGTTATGTTCACAATTTATAGTGTTAGAAAAACACCTACAAACAATGTGGAGCCTCTGTGCCCAGAAAATTTATGATTAATATTTGTTTACAAGTCTTTGATTGATTGATTGGTGTAAATCCAACAATACAATCTCTATTACTTCTTTTAGCTTTCTTTTCAGATAATTGCTTTGGAAGCTATTCCAGTCCATGTTGTGGCCAGTTTCTCTAATATGCCTATCTAAACCGAGACAGGTCGCAGACTAGAAACTCGTATAGCAGAGCAAGGCTGCTATAAAAAATTGCTCCATGAAGACAGGTTTAGATAAGCATGTTAGAGAAACTGGTCACAATATGGACTGGAATTCCCTTAAAGTCATCAGTTTCCAAAGCAATTTTCAAAAAAAGAAAGCTAAAAGAAGGAATAGAGATGGAGAAAAATCAGAATTCTATCATCAAAGACTGCAGAGGATTATCCCTGCTTAACATCTAGCAGGATTTGGTGAAAAATAACCGAAACCGCCAAGGTTAACCATAACTGCAATAGCAATGGGAAAAAGTGACAAAAAAAGACAGCCTGCAGAAGGAGAAGAGATTTCTCCAAAAATAAGCAATTAAAATAAAAAAAATTCCTAGTAAAAATTCCCATAATAGAAGTTTTGATTAATTATTGAATCTTTAACATGTGTTTATCAATTATTGAGATATCATCAAAGAAATTGCTTTCAATGAAATATTCTTTAAAATATGTAGATACTATTTTGTTAAGTATAATTTGCATACACAAATGGGTACGTTTTAACTCTATGCACGTTAAATCGAGAATTACTTTGAGAGTTCACATGATAGTCTCATGTTGCATTAGTTATTATAAAAGTAATTTGAAAGCACTTACTTGTAATATATCATGCGAAGCCAAAGGCTCTTGTATGAAGTTTCTTAGATACCAACTTAAGTATATGGTGCAAATTCTAACTACTTCAAAAACCTTGAGAAGAATTTAAAAGTGGTCGACGTTTCGGAAGTAATGGTACTTTCCGTGTAATCTGTAGGATTTATTTTTCAGGTTTCACAAGTCGTAGTGAATAAATATTGCAGAATAAAAATATTGAAGTTAAAAATAGTGATACATTAAAATGCTATAGTAGAGATATTTTTAAAAAAGGCTGTAAAAAAGAGTACTTTCTTTATTGTATGCAAAGGGTTAATTATCACAAGTCTATTCGATATCAGAATAGTATGAACTTGCCTGAAGACGTTCAAAATAAAGTGGTGGAATAATATCATAAACTTGCCAAAGAATAGTATGAACTTGCCTGAAGATGTTCGAAATGAAGTTAAGTAACGTGCATAGAGTTAAAATGTACCCATTTTGTGTATGCAAATTATACTTTTGCTCGCACGTTTAACTGGTTATAAATTATATATTATATTCCATGACAAACTTTTACTTGATTTTATTAATTTTTTTACAAAGAATTTCTGTACAACACGTTCAGCTCACATATGAGGGAGAATTAAAAAAGCACCATATAATGAACATCCAAATTATACTGTCATAATTAAATACCCACTATAAAATTTCAGTCAGTCATTCAAAAATTTGGGTAATCCTCTCCCTCAGCGTAGAGGCTGGAGGAAGGGGGGAGTAAAACTGGCTCCTAATGTTAGTGAGCATACGAAACACCCTGCGCCTCATGTCACATTGAGTGAATAAGTCAGTAATGTGACATACAGAAGCTGCTTTTGTGTGTGTAACTGGGGTAGGAACACACACAAAAGATATGCATATTTAGCAGCTATAAGTAAGTAGAAGCATTTCTCTTGAAGGTGTGTCTTCAATATTAGTAATAGGCAGAAGTCTGATGGTGTCAAATCAGGACCTTACGGAAGGGGGGGGAGAGATTTTCTCAGTGCCAAGCATTTAACAGATCTACCCTGCTTTTGGTGGTGTGTTACCGTGGGATGTTGTGAAATAGCAATACTACTTTTGGTTACAATCCAGGACACTAACTACACTGACAAATTCATGTTAGTCTTTCCAGCATGTATACTGATTTGACATACTAATTTGAGAACAGAGCAATTCATTCAGTCTTTCCAACAGAGTTTTCCTGAGGTATTTTTCATAGTGAAGGAAACCAATGCAATGTCAAGAGTTCCGAATTTCTTTACACCTTTTTGGTGTTGAGTCAATCTATTTTTGATGTTTCAGTAAGTGTTTCCGATATTGCAAGTCTGTCCAAAAGAAGTTTTTAATGGGATACAGTAGACCCTGGGAGGTCAAGGGTAACTTGGTCTTTGTCATTAAACAGCACCTATTAAAATTGGTGGCCATCATTTCCCCAAATTTTCACCAAATAGGAGTTTTATTAAATTATTTAAAAAAATTCATTTCAGGTAATCCTGTAAAAACTTAAAAACAAAAAAAACAAAAATAAAAAACCATCAAAAACTGGTACATTTTAAAATACAGTAAATCGAATTTTATTCATTCTCTGTTATAGAACAACACCATCATTTGTCAATATATATTCCTATACACTTACACAAATACAGTTTAACCCTTAATTCAGCTTCCACAAGTCATTCATCCTTACATATCTTTCATTCAACAGCGCACCACAAATAGAATGAATATTATTAAAATGAAAAGAAAATTTATTATATTGAAAAACTTTGTTCAATTCATACACTTAACTAGCAAATGGAAACTCCCAGTATTTACTATTGCCACTATAATTCCATGGAAAGGATTCCATTCATAATTTTCAAAAAAATTGCCTTACAATGAATTCATTTTTTGTTGATTCAGATTTTGAGGGTTTTGCATTCATTTATTTCCCCAGAGCAACTGTCAAAAATGCCCTGAAGTGAATTTTCTGTTCTCGAAGATTTTGTCTTGAATGAATTTGCTTTCAATATTTTTGTATTTGATGATTTCATTTTTGATGAATTCCACTGGAGCTAAATTTTTCCTGCTTGTTTTGGGACACTTTATTTTTATTCTTTGTTCATACTATGAGAAAAGGTTTATCTCTGATTGAGGAAAACCATGTTACTGTTTAATGACAGAGATCAAGTGTGGACCTCCTTGATTTCCCAGGATTCTACTCTATTCCAATAAAAACTTTTTTTGGACAGAATTTCTTCATTGGAAGCACTCACTGAAGCATCAAAATAAATAACCATGCAAAACTTAGGAAGTCTAACAGCAGTACCTTGGCTTCTCTCACTACAGAAACAATCTCAGTATAACCTTGTTGGAAAGACTCTAAATGAATTAATCTGTTCTCAAATCAGTTTACTGTGAAAGCCTGATGGTTCAAAAGTATCTGGCTGTTGGGAAGAGTTTTTGCTGCCTTCTTAGATTTAGAAAAAGCTTACGACCAAGTAAATAGGACACTTTTGTGGAAGGTATTGAATGAATATGGTGTTACTGGGAATCTACTTAATAGTGTAAAAGCCATGTATGCTGACAGTAGAGCTTGTGTACGAGTGAATGGTGTCTTATAAAAATTGTTTTGCTATTGGTGCAGGAGTCAAGACAAGGTTGTGTAATGTCACCATGGCTGTTTAATATATTTATGGATGCGAGCATGCATGATGACAAAATAGATTGCACTGGTTTATGTCTTGGTGATATTCATGTGTGCAGATTGCTGTATGCTAATGAGTTGCAGAGTATGTTGTCCCGGATGTACGAAGTTTGCATAAAATTCAAGCTGAGTATAAATAAGGGAAAAACCAAAGTTATGGTTTTTGAGAGGGGAACTGGTAGCACTGAATGTAATGTAATGTAAGTCTAAATGGCACAGTGATTGACCAGGTGAGTGAGTTTCTGTATTTAGAAAGCATGTCTGACAGAGAGAATAAATTGGATGGTAAAATTAGTAGGCAAGTGAATTCTTCATTGAAAGTCATGGCTGCTCTGGGTGGTTTTCACAGGAATGTAGGGTTTTCAAGCGGGTCCTACATGGCTGTGTATGATAGTGTAATTGTTCCTACTCTGATTTATGGCAGTGAAACCTGTGTACTACAGAAGAAACATAGGGGTCATTTGTGTGCTGGAGAAATGCATTTCTTACGAGGGGTTTGTGGCAAGACATGTTCTGATTGTGTGAGGAATGAAGATGCATTGCAATTGTGTAATGTGAAGCAAAATGTTATTAGCAAGGTGGAGACTAATATGCTTTGGTGGTTTGGCCTTTTTGAAAGAATGAGTGATGAGATGCTTACTAAAAAAATCTTTTTAGACTAAGTGGCGGGAAGGAAAGTCAGAGAAAGGCCAAGGAAGTCATGGGAAGATCAGATTTAGGAGTGTCGGCATGAGAAAAAGATTATGAGTATGAAGTATAGAAGATCTTGTTTACGGCGTGTGATTAATGTTAGTGAAGCCCGAGTTGTATATCAAGATCACTGTAAATGGAGAAGTTTGATACAGCAACAGTAAGTAAAAATTATCTGGTATTTTGTATTTCTTTTTGAAGCTAATCTCTGAATCTCAGAAAACAGCTTAGTGTATATGAAAGCCTAGAAATTTATTTTTCTTCCAATAACTGCAATTTAAACTCTCATCAAATCACAGCTATGATCTAGAAATCTGTTCTCTGTCTGGAAAAACATAATGATTCCAATTCCAGCAACTACTATATCTAAAAGGAACACAAGAGATCTGGGAACAACCCCATCATTTCATACCAAAACTGGTTGAAAAAGACTAAAGATATAGTTCGACAGCTCCACACTGCATTCCATTTTTCATTGCTGCATTTCTGCTAGTTACAAGTTTTTGCTTGCCTATTTCTCATACTGAAGAAAAGGTGATCAGCCTCCTTTAGCATGGTTAGTGCAGGGTTTCATCTCCCGTAATGATTCAGCCTCTTCCATGCATTGCTGAAGTGTCAGCGATGTCAACATGTGTGCCTTTTTGTAGTCAACTCTCAGTTGCCTTGGAACCCATCTGCTGCAGACATTTTAGTAGCTTAGATGCTCACGAACGATGCCCACATTGTGCCACGTGAAAGGTTGACTGACCGCTTTAATGTTGCCAGATGCACACATATATCTTCTCACAATGCTGAATTGGTGTTGTCAACATGGTCAGTGGTTGTGGGTGGTCACTCACTCCTTTGTTCATCCACTATGCTCTCACCCAATCATGTCTGAACACACGCCACCACTTCTGCATTTGTTGCACACACTGTCATTACACTGGTACTATAGGCTGCCACCAGCTTACAATGGATTCCTTAGCTCACAAAAAAAAAAAAAAATAAAAACGATGAGTGATAGAACTTCTTCATGTGTCCATTCACTCAATACATTCACCACTGCTACATTGACTTCCCACACATCTGCTTTGTCAACATTATGGTCCCTCCTTGACAGCTGGAGGACAGGTCATGTACTAACTAACAGCAGTCACCATCATGCAGTGAAGTTCACTTTGATGGGAATAAAACAGAGAATCTTACTTTTAGGCTCTCTCCTTGATTTAATGTAGGCTCTTACATTTCAACATGTTCCATGAGCTATACTTCTTTGCATCCTCAGCATATACATGCAGGGAATTCAAATATCTTACCTCTGCATGACAGTTTTTAAAAACCAGTCAGGATCCAGATGTGTGCTACACAGCTGCAGCAGGAACAAATCTGCATCAACAATAGAATTGCAGAAGTGGCACTGTATGTAGGTCATGGCTTGACCTTTAATTTGGAGTCCACTTCTAACCCACATACCACAGAGAATTTCTTGAAAGGCAACCTGAAGAAATCAAAGGAAAACATAATCACACACTAAATAATTTAGCAGAAAGTAAAATTGTTATCCATAGTGAACATGTCACAAACACTGAAATGCACTGTTAAATCACAACAAAAATGATTGTTTTGTGACATAAAGTGCCCACTGACTTGCCCAAAAGCAAATGTTGAAAATGTGATAAATCTTTTAATTTAAAAATCTCATTGACAATTCAAAAAAATTACATTTCTCCATGCAATAAGAAAGCAGTCTTGATACTACTCATTTTGAATGCGCATAGCTTCATAGCCAACAGTGAATCACATGATGTACAAATGTTACCTCCTTGCAGTTGATTTCTTGATCTAAGAGGAGATATTTCCCCCTTAATGGCAGAGAGGTGGATTGGGGGAGGAGAGCTCAATTTATCAATGAGAATCAAATATAATAATTGTCTCCTCAAGTAACACTAAATTTTCAGCAAAGGAAATTTATCTTTATCTGTTTGAAAAACATGTAGTTCTCCGAACAGTACAAAACAGTAACTTTTGTATTTTAAAATAACTCTCTCCAAATGACGTGTATGTTTCTCCATTCTGTACAGTCTCTTCTTGCTATATCAACTTATTTTATATATATATATATATATTAGTGTTCTCCCTAGAGCCTTTTTACTGGGCGGCCCGCCCAGCTAATTTTTCTGCCGCCCTGCTGCGGATGCAATTATGGGACGAGGGAAAAAGTCCCCATACACACAACTTTATCATTGCGACACTCGGCGGGTTTTTTTTTTTTTTTTGGTCTTTTTCCCACCTCACGATCGTGGCTGCTAGTGCTACTTTTCTTCCTCTGCTGTTCAAGATTCAAATGTAAGAAGACCAAGTGTTAAACAAAGTGTAGCTTACTCCCTTCCCAAATGCAGTAAAACCAAAGTCGGAAGGAAAAGTGGGTGCTGTCAATGCTGTCGATGTTCCTGTCTGCATGGGGGAAGATAAACCAGGTGCGGGAGGGGACGGTAAGTCATTCTCCCGCGTGAAAGACAGGAGATTATCATCTCAACATCTCCCCCTCTTTTGGTCCCATTTGTTCAAGACTCATAAGGCAGATAGTGAGGTTCGGGGTATACATATGGTCACGTGATCGGTCGCTGCTATTCACGTGCATTTTCGAAGAACGCTACTGAAATCAAAGATTTCTAGATCACAAGTGCTTTAAAAAAAAGTTAGGAATTTTAATCTGGTATAATTTTTTGAAGGAGTTATTATATCCGAGTGATCTGATAGTATTTAATTTTGATTCTGTTTGCTTTTTGATTTCTGTGACAAACGAAACTGCAT
Source organism: Macrothele yani (assembly GCA_039090855.1). NCBI lineage: Eukaryota > Metazoa > Arthropoda > Arachnida > Araneae > Macrothelidae > Macrothele > Macrothele yani. Next base: position 4,698,057 of record CM077012.1, read on the forward strand.
CTTTTTCTAAAAAAATGCATGTGGATGGAACGGACAGAGCCGTGAAGTTCGAAAACCTTAAAAATGTCTTGATGCCAAAAACTGAAAAATTTATGTACTGTAGCTACGAAAAGTTTGCATGATTCTTCAGACTAGCAAATAAACGCATCTTCAACCTGCGGTTTCAAACTGTTAAAAATTGTTATTTGTTTTAAACTGTTTGAAAGTATCAGAAAAAAAATGTCCAAGTTTCTAAATAAAAAGATTATCGAGATTATCAAAGCTAAAATATTCTTTTTGATATTGCAAAAATCTATTCACTACTTTTGAAATTATTAAAACATTAAGTCCTAATAGTGGAACGGAATAATTTTTTAAAAAATACGTAACTTTTAAAGTTTTCAACAGATTTTGATGAAATTTAAATCTGAACATTATTTCACCATGTATTGGTCTCCGTGAAAATTGCATTCCGATATTTTAAAAATTACAGAAATTTTACTTCAGAAAATTTTATCCCAGTCCTGTTGCTGGGGTAAGATCGAGCACTTGCCTGAACCACGGAAGTCACGCGATAGACAGAACTGATCGCCCCGTTGGCTTTTGAACTTCCAGGCTATGGCTGACCCCTTCTTTGTAACAAAAGACTGCCACTGTATAAGTAAAATATGCTTTTTATTTATTTTTTCTCCCCCAAAGAGACATCCAAGCTGTTTAAAACTTTGACACAATTATCTGTTTCTGAAAAATATGGAGAGGTATTAGAGTAAGATTTCCATTCTGCCGCTGAACTTTGAAATGCCACAAATACAACAATTGCACAAACTAGTGAAGCCCTTTTGTGAATATATTTTGTTATAAAATGTACCTAAATTATGGCATAAAATAATCATCACACGTGCTAAATAGACATTTATCCGGTTCATTTCTCTGAATTGTGTGTTATTCAAGTTGCGCTTTTTATGTGATGCTTTTTAAAATTGCATATGGGGAGAGAAAAAATACTGCGATTAATGGCATACAACGAACAGGTAAAAACTGATGCCCAGAAAAAGTGCAAACATTTCATGTAATATATTATGAATTTCACCTTACCCCCTCTAACCAAGTTAAAATGATTCAGGCAGGTACTACAAGTTAAGGAGTTGGGTGTAAAAATGTTGCGCCTAGAGCAATCCCACAGAATCGATCGCCACTTCCGCTTGTATTATAAATGCGCTTACCGTGAGCCACATTCAAAATTTTGCAGCAAAAATCACAGTTGCTTTTCCTGCACGTCTATAAAATTCCTTGATAATTTTATTTCGGAATTATTGAGGAGCCCGGTGTAATTTCTCAAACTTGTTGCAGTGTCATTGGCCATGTTGAATTTAGGAAAATATTCTGAATCCCATAACCCTGTGCGCAGAGGTTAAGTTATGGTCGCTATTTTCACGAAATGCGACGAGTTAATCCAAAATGAAAGGGAAAAATAAGTGTCCGTAGCAAAATGGCGCCAGCTATTTAAATACCAACGCATCAGCAGATTCTGCTACAGCTTTTCTATTTATGTGAAAACAAAAATTTCTGAAATTCTGACAGCGATTCACGCTCTGCTAATGTTATTTTTTAATCCTTAAGGTACCACATGTACTCGTGTATAGGTCGACCCCCGATTTTTATCTGAATATTTGCAGTTTTTTTATATTCTGTGAATAAGTTGATCCCCCCCCCCCCACGATTTTTATGTGAATATTTGCAATTTTTGTATACCTACCTTCTTGTGTATTAAAAAAAAGAAAAAAAAATATTTTCCGAGAATGCGCCCGCATGTGGAAATGTGAATCTACTATTTATTGTAGCTGGCTCTCACAATGTTGCTTGCCGGCAGTTTCCCGCAAAATGTGGGTGTAATTGAGGCACAATTCTGGGAACATGATAGGGCTCACCACCCTGGTTAGAGTTTTCAGGGGAAGGTATATGAACCCACTTTTGCGCATTGCCCTCCCCCCTTCTTCCACTTTTTGCGAGCTTGTTGCGAGCTTGTTTTCTGCAGTTACTTCATTCATGGAGAGTACAGCATTTGCTCTTGCAGCAAACGAATCGTGATGCATTTACCAAACGTCGTAAGGCACATCGTTATTTAAAAAGAAAAAAAAAACACTTCCTGAAACATATTTAGAAAGCCCAAATAGGTTGAATAACTCAGTTGGTGTTATGATTTTCCGAGCGATAAAAGCAGCTAACTTTGGCATTTTGCTACAACCTCTTTCCCCATTTTAGCAGTTTTACTACAGCATTTTTTGAGCGAGCTTAAACATCAGCTGCAAGAATGTTAATCCAGTGCATCCAGCTGCAAGAATGTTAATCTGTTCTTGCTCTCACAATGCTCAGGCACTCCTACATTAAGAAAGAGATGGGTGTGGAAGGGGGGGGGGTATCTATTCAAAGAAGTAAGCTGGAGGTAGGGACTTAATCTCTATTGATGAATCATGTCTGTCTAAGGCTGAGATGTTGGTGACAAGTTCAGTCATTTTCTAACAGAGGAATGCAGAGAAGTCACCTGAGTGATCATTGTCATTGTGACTGTGGTGAGCTACACAAGGCAGTAAACCGTAGTAGCAAATAAGGAAGTTATCAGTTCTGTGTTACATTTGTCCAGTGCATATAAAAATTGAAAAAAACACTACTGTGCTACTTTTCTATGTCCTCTAAAAGTTTCACTGAAAGAAAACATCCCTCAACCAGTGAACAGTTGAATTATTCTTCTGTTTCAGAAAGTGCTGAAAAAACTGAACAACTTCCAACTCAAGGTCAGTAGGTGAGTACTGTTAATTCCAAGCACCGTTCTAGTGGCATTAACAAAGAATGGTTTCAGAAGTACAAATGGTTAACTGTGACTGAAGATGGAATGTTATGCACCATATGCCTGAAATATGCTACAAAAACTGCTAATCGAGAATTACCATGGGTGGATACTCCTTGTGCTCGACTGAGGAAAGAAAGCCTTTCAAATCATGAAAAAAGTAAGATGCACTCTGATGCCCGCTCACGTTCATCTGCTGCTTTACTGGAAAATACCAGAGTTGGAGAGATCGAAAGATCTGTTTCAGCTTTAAATAATTTGCAACGTGATGCTTTTTTAGGTGCACTGAAAAGTGTATATTGGCTTGCCAGAAATGAATTGCCACATACAACTTTATATGAAAAATTATTCGAGCACTGCAAATTGATTGGATGCACTTACGTAATTTGAAAGTGGCAGAAAATGCTACTTACGCTTCTGAGAGAATTGTTCAAGAGCTGTTAGAGGTGCTAGCTTCAGAAATTCGCTCTAATATAGTAAAGGAGTTAGCCAAGAGTCAGTTTTTTAGTGTGCTGTGTGATGAGACAACTGATATTTCAGTTGTAAAGCAATTAATAATTTATACAAAATTTGTGTCCACAAAAACAAAAGAAGTTAAAGTTGCTTTCCTGACCACTAAAAGTATAAATGATGGAAAAGCTACAACAATTGCAAAGAATTTAACTGAAACATTAAGTGAATTAAATTTACAGCTTGAAAAACTGGTAGGTTTGGGATCTGATGGTGCCGCAGTGATGATTGGCAAGAATAATGGTGTTGCAAAATTGCTGAAGGATGCAACTCAAAATCTTTTAATTAATTGTCATTGTGTAAATCACCGTCTAGCTTTAGCTAGTGCCCAGGCTGCACAAGAAGTTAAGTATTTAGTAAAATTCAATGACATTCTGCGGCAGTTATTTTTTTTTTTTCTTTCAAAATTCTAGTGTTCGAATGGCTGGATTGCACCAAATACAAGACATTTTCAACATACCTCAGATGAAACTGAAAATGGCCAGTGATAGTAGATGGCTTTCTCATGAGGCTGCTGTTCAGTCACTTCGTAGAAACACTAATGAGTGTTGTGGCTGCACTGGAGAGAGAAGCCATTGAACGAAATAATGTCACTGCAGAAGGTTTAAGTAAATTTGTAAAATCATACTCATTTCTTGCTACATTAATGATGTGTGATATACTGCCAATTTTGAGCAACCTATCTAGATCATGGTTATGGCAAGATACAGACTTAACCACTGTTAAATCAATATTAGAGGCAACCAAATCTAAAATAATTTTACTGAAATCTGACCCAGGAGAAAATTTTAGAAATCTACCCTTGCTATTGGAAAATGAGTGGATAGACCTGGTTGTTAAAGTACATGAGAAAAGTACAAGAAAAATGTTTATGATAAATATCTGGATGTCATACAAATTCATTTAGAAGACAGATTCCCAGATATGCCAATAATGCCAGCATTTTCTATCATATTTAACCCTGTTGCTCTAAAAGAAACATCACCAGAGAGGGTTAGTGAGCTATGTGTAGAGTTATTTATTCACTATCATCATTGTCAACCATTATCAATCCACTGCTGGACGAAGGTCTCCCCAAGTTTCCTCCACAACGGTCTGTCTAGTGCCAGTCTCCTCCATGTCACTCTCGCATACTTTCGAATTTCATCCACCCATCTCCCATGTGGTCTTCTGGGTCTTTTCCTGTCCCTTGGAATACAATCTAAAATTCCGGCTGTCCATCGATGGTCTGTCCTTCTGGCAGTATGTCCAGCCCATTGCCATTTCAGGGATTTAACTCTGATCATGATGTCTTCCACTCTTGTCGTTTTTCGGATCCACGAGTTCCTCTTCTTATCTCTCCTGGTTACACCAAGCATGCACCTCTCCATGCTTTTATGAGTTGTCTGCAGCCTTTGTATGTCTCTTTTAGTTAAGGTCCACGTCTCTGCACCATACGTAAGCACTGGAAGGATGCATTGATCAAACACTTTTCTTTTAAGACATAATGGCATATTGCTCTTGAAAATTATGCTGTTTCTTCCAAAAGCTCTCCAGGTAAGTTTTGTATGCCGATTAACTTCTTCATCACTGTGACCCTCACTTGATATCTGCTGTCCAAGATAAAGGTACGTGTCTGTTATCTCCAGCTTTTCTCCATCAATTGATAAATCTTCATTTCTTGTAAAAGCATTGAACATCACTTTTGTCTTCTGAAAGTTCATTTTTAATTCCACTTCTTTACTTTTGTCAGCAAGTTCCTGGATCATACTCTGCAGCTCTGATGGGGTAGTTGCAAAAATGACTACGTCATCAGCAAAACGAAGGTGGGTTAGATAATCTCCATTAATCTTTATCCCTTTGTTTTCCCAGTTCGGTGATTGAAAGACATTTTCCATATATATATATATATATATATATAAAGCTTCAGAAGACAAAAGTGATGTTCAATGCTTTTACAAGAAATGAAGATTTATTGATTGATGGAGAAAAGCTGGAGATAACAGACACGTACGTTTATCTTGGACAGCAGATATCAAGTGAGGGTCACATTGATGAAGAAATTAATCGGCGTACAAAACTTGCCTGGAGAGCTTTTGGAAGAAACAGCATAATTTTCAAGAGCAATATGCCATTATGTCTTAAAAGAAAAGTGTTTGATCAATGCATCCTTCCAGTGCTTACGTATGGTGCAGAGACGTGGACCTTAACTAAAAGAGATATACAAAAACTGCAGACAACTCAAAGAAGCATGGAGAGGTGCATGCTTCGTGTAACCAGGAGAGATAAGAAGAGGAACTCGTGGATCCGAAAATGACAAGAGTGGAAGACATCATGATCAGAGTTAAATCCCTGAAATGGCAATGGGCTGGACATACTGCCAGAAGGACAGATCATCGATGGACAGCCGAAATTTTAGATTGGATTCCAAGCGACAGGAAAAGACCCAGAAGAAGACCACATGGGAGATGGGTGGATGAAATTCCAAAGTATGCAGGGGTGACATGGAGGAGACTGGCACAAGACAGGCCGCTTGTGGAGGAAACTTGGGGAGACCTTCGTCCAGCAGTGGATTGATAATGGTTGACAATGATGATGATGATGATGATATAAAGCAGGTAAAATGTTGGCTCCATCGATTGAAATTGGACAAAAACACTGAAAGGAATGGGATTAAACAAGCATTTCATTAGGAAAGTTCATTTAAATATATAGTTTCTGTTCTGCATTAATTTATCTTTATTACTCTGTTTTCACATGCAAGTGGTGAAAATGCTCCAGAGCCAAAAATGCTTATGCTAAAAAAGAAGGATTTTGACTTATAACAAAAAAAAAAAAAAAAAAATATTTAATCTGCAAAGGATTATTTTTTTCTTTTTCCACAAGTTTAAAACCTATTCATTTTCTTTCTCGATTTTTTTAGAGTACAGAATTCAATTTAGCCAATACACCATACCACTATTTTCCAATGTAAAAATATAAAAAATAAAAGCAAATTTTGTTAATTTTTGTAACATTTTGCTGAAACAATAGCTAAATTGCTACAAGACAAAATCCAAGCTTAACCGCTAATGCACTATAGTTGGAGTGAGCAGCACGCATTCTAAAATTTTGAATTTACAGCATCCCTGGAAGCATTAATACTGTATTAACATTATATTGTATATTGTAGAGATAGGCCACAGCCAGATAGATAAACCTTGCTTTCAATCTCTCTGGATTTCACAGAAAGCATCCATTTCACACCTTACGAAAGCAAAGACACTAGGTGAGTGACCTAGTTGACAGAATACATTGTTTCATCAGTTCACACACAGGGGTTTTCTTCCCACTTGAACAAGGATTACACATATCATTAAGCTGTTCTCTGAGCTCCAAAGGTTAAGAGGCAGAAAGTCACCTGCCAAATCAAAGTTAATGATGGCATTAGGTTCTGTTTACTGCAGATGTATCAAACATCTCCATAAACATTGATCTTGGCACAGAACATGAACTTCGATGGCATACATCATGTCTCACATAAGACATTTGGTACTTCATGCTCATTATCATTTTTTCTTGTAAGCACTCCCGAATGTGGTTCTCCCATGCTTTCCTTGGTCACCTTCTACCACTTTTTCCTGCCACTTGTGCTGAATTACTTCTTTTTACTTGCACCTCATCACTCATTCTTTCAACATGGCCAAACCACCACAGAAAATATTTATCTCTACCCTACTAACTGCATTTTGCTTCACACTGCACATCTGCAAAACAGGCCTGGTATATATACAGGTCTCTTATGATTCATCCTACAACAACCAATCTAATCCTGATCAGTCCAATGTCGATTCATTCAAATGGCAATTGGTCCAATGGCACGATTAGTCCAACCCCAATTCATCCACTGGTATGATTATACCAATACACTGATGGTACAGAGGACAACTGATCCAAAGCTCATTTGTGCAAAAGTAACAATACTGCAAATATTAATTTAAAAAAAAAACTGCTTTTATACATACTATTGTGGATGCAGAAATTGTTGTTTTATTAATGCACTTTTTTCTAGCTTTCTTTTCAAATTAAGAAAGCAGGCTGGTGTTACTTCAGGCCTGTATAGATGTGCAGGCACTGGAACTTGTCAATCAATTTCAATAGTTCTAACTCCATCAGATAAAGGAAAAAGTTGTTCTACTCACAGGTTTTCAGGTCTCATAGTCAGTGAATGCAATATCTGTAGAACTAATCAACTGCATATGATAGTACCTTCTGTGCTCAATAGAGGACAGGGCAAGTTTTGCACATTCACATATCTCTAAGTATGCCCAAGTATAAATGTACCTTGTTTGATAACATATTTCCCTTATGCAACAGTAAATGTATAAGGAAACAATTTCCAACTGCTTATTTAGCTAACACAATGTTATGTGCTTTACCAATCACATTTTGTCATTTTTGTTTTCCAAAGGCAAAGAGTAGATATAACTTGTTTTTGCAATTTCATGTTTTTTTGGTTGTCTTTTTGTGTACACCGTTTAAAATTATGTGTCTGTTGGTAAAGTTTTTGCCGTCCATAGATTTAGAGAAAGCTTATTATAACTAAGTGAACACAATACTTTTGTGGAAGGTCTTAAATAAACATGGTATAATTGGGAATCTGCTTAAAAATGTGAAAACTACGTATGCTGGTGGCAGAGCATGTGTGCAAGTAAATGGTGTTTCATCGAAATGGTTTTCTGCTGGTGCAGGAGTATGACAAGGTTGCATATTGTCACTATGGCTGTTTAATATATTTATGGATGGGTGTATGCGTGATGCCAAAATAGAAAATACTGTTTATGTCCTGGTAATATCCATTTGTGCAGATCCCTGTGTGCTGATGACACCATCCTGTTGGCAGCGAGCAAAGGTGAGTTGCAGAGTATACTGTCCCAGATATACAAAACTTGTATGAATTTCAAACTGAGTAGCAATAAGGAAAAAAAAAACAAAGTTATAGTTTGTGAGTGAGGAACTATTAGTACCTGAATGCAAGATCAATCTAAATAGCACAGTGACAGACCAGGTGAATAAATTTTTATATATAGGAAACGTATTTGACAGAAAAAATAAGTTAGATGGTGAAATTAGTACACAACTAAATTCATCTTTGAAAGTCATAGCTGCCTTAGCTGTATTTCACAGGGTTGGTGGATTCTTGGAAAAGGTCCCGAATGGTTGTTTATGAAAGTGTAAGTGTTCCTACTCTAATGCATGACAGTGAAACCTGGGTACTGCAGAAGATGTGTATTAGTAGTTAAGTTTGTGTGCTGGAGAGATGTGCTATATACGGGGGGGTTTGTGGCAAGACACATTCTAATGATGTGAGAAACAAAGATGTATTGCAGATGTGTTATGTGAAGCAAAATATTGTTAGGTGGAGACAAATATTATGAGGTGGTCTGGCCATGTTGACAAACTGAATGGTGAGATGATTACTACAAAAATTTATTCAGCCTAAGTGACAGGAAAGAAAGGCAGAGCAAAGCCAAGGAGATCGTGGAAGGATCAGATTCAGGAATGTCTGCACGAGAAAAAGATAATGAGTAAGAAGCACAAAAGGTCTTGAGGGAAACATGTCAGTGAAGCTTAAGATCTGTACCGAGATCGCTGTAAATGGAGACGTTTGATATATCAACAGGAAGTAAAATCTGGTCCCATCAGTTTTGAACTTTAATCTGGCAGATCAACTTTCTTTGGGGAGCTAACCTCTGAATCTAAGATAACTGCTGAGGGATATGTATGTATTTAAAAATTCTCTCAATACATACATATCACCAAGCTGTTCTCCAAGATACAGAGGTTAGCTCCAAAAAGAAATACAAACTACCAGAAATTTTTTACTTACTGTTGTGTATCAAACTGCTCAATTTACAGCGATCTTGGCATACAACACAAGCTTCACTGACATCCACCACACGCCGTACACAAGATCTTCTATACTTCATACTCATAATCTTTTTCTCATGCAGACACTTCTGAATCTGATCCTCCCATGACTTCCTTAACCTTTCTCTGACTTTCCTTCCTGCCACTTAGTCTAAAAAAGATTTTTTTAGTAAGCATATCATCACTCATTCTTTCAACATGGCCAAACCACCGAAGCATATTAGTCTCCGCCTTGCTAACAACATTTTGCTTCACATCACACAACTGCAACACATCTCACATCTTCATTTCTCACACAAACAGAACGTGTCTTGTCACCCCCCCCCGGTCAGCAACGCATTTCTCCAGCACACAAATGACTTCTATGTTTCTCCTGTAGTGCCCAGGCTTCACTGCCATACATCAGAGTAGGAACAATTACACTTTCATACGCAGCCATGTAGGCCCCTCTTGAACACCAATCATTCTTGTGAAAACCTCCCAGAACAGCCATGATTTTCAATGAAGAGTTCATTCGCCTATTAATTTCACCATCCAATTTGTTCTCTCTGTCAAAGGGTTCCCCCATCAGCAACGCATTTCTCCAGCTTCTCCAGCACACAAATGACTTCTATGTTTCTTCTGTAGTGCCCAGGTTTTACTGCCATACATCAGAGTAGGAACAATTACACTTTCATACACAGCCATGTAGGCCCCTCTTGAACACCCATCATTCCTGTGAAAACCTCCCAGAGCAGCCATGATTTTCAATGAAGAGTTCACTCGCCTATTAATTACACCATCCAATTTGTTCTCTCTGTCAAAAAAGTTTCCTAAATACACAAACTCACTCACCTGGTCAATCACTGTGCCATTTAGACTTACATTAAATTCAGTCCTACCAGTTCCTCTCTCAAAAACCATAACTTTGATTTTTTCCTTATTTATACTCAGTTTGAATTTCATGCAAACTTCGTACATCCGGAACAATATACGCTGCAACTCCCTTTTGCTCTTTGCCAACAGGACAGTGTCATCAGCATACAGCAATCTGCACACACTGATATCACCAAGACATAAACCAGTGTTATCTATTTTAGCATCATGCATGCACGCATTCATAAATATATTAAACAGCCATGGTGACATTACAAAACCTTGTCTAACTCTCGCACCAATAGAGAACCATTTTGATAAAACATCATTCACTCGTACACAAGCTCTACTGCTAGCATACATGGCTTTGACACTTTAAGTAGATTCCAAGTAACACCATATTCATTCAATATCTTCCACAAAAGTTTCCTATTTACTCGGTCGTAAGCTTTCTCTAAATCTATGAAGGCAGCAAAAACTGTCTTACCAGCAGCCAGATACTTTTCAATCATCATGTGTAATGCAAAAATTTGGTTAGGGCAGCCTTTACCATGCATAAAACCACTCTGAACATCCCACACTTTCTCTGAGGTAAGACCCCGTACTTTTTCAATAACGACCTTACCAACCACTTTTCCTGGCACACTTAGTAGGCTAATAATAGTTCTTGCATTCAGTCTGATCACCTTTTCCCTTATACAAGGGAACAATAATAGCATCCTTCCAATCCCGAGGGACCATTCCTAACTCTCAGCACAACTGGCAAACTACAGTTAACCAGTCAATTACAGAGTCACCACCATATTTCAACATCTTGGCAGTTATGCCGTCAACTCCCGAAGCCTTACCATTCTGAAGAGATTTTAGAGCTTTACACACTTCTTCTCTAGAGATTCCTCCTGTGCTTCCATTCCTCACTGTGACATCATCTGCATGTGTCTCAGAATCATCTTTGGTTTCCTGATCTAATAACTCACAGAAGTATTCATCCCATCTTTCACTTAACTCATTGGGCTCCCATATCATTTCTCCAATCTTATTCTTCACACAACTTACAACTTTGTTTACCCAATTTTTCCTGAGTCTCATGTACTTCCAGAAGGACTTTTTATCTTTCCAAAAAGCCAGTTCATGCCTTTCCACTTTCTCTTTCCTATCTTTTGCCTTACTGTGGCAAACCAGCTTAGCAGCTTCACGCTTCTTAAAGCGATATTCATCCACAGAAACTCTACCTTGCAACATCCCAAAATAGGCTACCTTCTTTCTCTTTACTGCTTCTTCAATCTCACTATTCCACCAAGCATCACCTCCATTGTTATCCACTATTGTGGTGCCACAGACCTCTTCAGCAGCAGTGACAACACAGTTCTTAAAACATTCCCACTACTTTTCTACATCCCTCTCACAAGACTTCAGCTCCTTCAGTCATTCTCTGAGTGAGTCAGAATAACGCTGATAATTTTCAGCGAGCCTTTGAACCTTTATTCTTTCCATCTTGGGCCTCTTCCTATTCCTTTTCCGCCAACCAACATTAAATTTCACTCGTGACTCTACCAAGTAATGATCAGAACCAACATCTGCACCTCTCATCACAAGAGTGTCAACAGCTGATCGTAGACAACAAAATCTACCACACTCTTTTGAACAAGAGTACGATTTTTCCAAGTATATGCATGGATATACTTGTGGTTGAAAAATGTATAAGATAAATACAAACCATTCTCAATGCAGAGTTCAATTAATCTTTTGTCATTATCATTCACACAAGGATCATTAAACTTACCCAGAACATACATTCTCTAAAAAACAATAACATATCTGCAAAGTAAAAATACAAAGTTTTTGTAAGTAGGAGCTGTGGAATCAATTCTTTATTCAGGAGCCTAGATTACGTACACGGTAATAATGTTGTGAAATTAAGTCAAAAGGTTTAACAGAAGCACCAAATGTCATTATCAGCACAGCAGTGTCGTATTTTCACTGTTTTCCCATGTGGCCATTTCTCCCGAAAACTTGAAAATTACATCATCGTGGTGCAGGAATAGAACTGTATCTCCTGATTTTCATTCAAGCCTGCTACCATTACACTGCCAAGAACAACAAAGTTCCAAGCAACTGAAGGTAAGCAGATGCAGCTTAGAAATCTGAAAACCATTCAGATTTGCACTAGTCAAAGCAATCTGATGCTTCCTCATTTCCCTCATGGGGACCTGAGACCTATGCCTGTACCTGGATGTGAGAAAAGGCCGTGTTGACTCTATGAGGAAGCATTGCATTGCTTCAACTGCTGCAAAACTGAACAGTTTTCAAATTTCTAAGCAACATTTGCTTACCCTGAGTTGCTAGGAACTTCACTGTCCTGTGTGGTCTAATGGTAGCATGCTTGAATGGAAATCATATGCAGGTTCAATTCCAGTATCAGGAAAATGTAATTTCCAAGTTTTCTAAAGAGGTGGCTACATGGGAAACAGTGAAAAGAAGGCATTTTTGCACCAATATTGCCATTCATGTATTTATGAAGAATTACTTCTTCCGGGAAATTTATTTCCTGTTCATATCTAAGAAGCAGCAGAGTAATTTGAAAATTGTTTCAGTGGGTTCTGTATATGTGCAACAAAACATTTACTTTTAGGAAGGACTTTTAAACTTATTCTGGAGAGTCTGCATTCTTCCAGATCTAATAAAAAAATTGAAATATCTAATAAAAATATTTTTACATATCTAATAAAAGTACATTTGAAAAGAAATACGTAGTTATGCATACACAAAGCAGACAGGCAGTTCCACAAGACGAAACTTGACAATGAAACCTAGGTACGACCATTCAAAACAGTTGATAGTAGTGTAAGCCAGCAGCCATCATCATTTTAGAATGAAGATTGCATGTACTGCTAAGCAAATGATTTCCATTATCTTGTGATTGTAAATAAAGATAAATTAAATAGATGTCTTATGAGAATATTGAGTTTTTGAATTGTGCTTTCATGAGATACAGAAGACATATGAGTTTGTTACAAGCCAGTGAGAACCTGCCAGTCATCTGAGTAACCTCTAGATGGATGGACAGACAGATGGTTCATTTTTAAGAATTAATTATTTCTGTATAAAGTAACAGTGAACTGGTAAACATGAGTTTAAGAGATTGAGATTTAACTTAAAATCAATTTGGTTAGTGTTAGGATGTTCAGATATGGTGGCTTGGCTCAGCATCTTCATGCATGGCGAAACCAATTCTGTTTCGCAGAGGGGTTGGGTAGTGGCATCCTGTCTGTAGCACTCAGTCACTGACTTGAATTTGAACCCTGGTTTGAATCCTACTCACAACAATTTTGGGAATCTTTTGAACTTGATTATAGTGGAGTTGATGCTTATGTGAATAAGATAAATTTGTAAAGGATTCCTCAGCTCCGATTCTCATTCTCACTGCTCTCTATTCCTGTACTAGAAATTTGATTAGATATTTGTGAGTAATCAGCAAACACTGCTTAAGTCATTTAGAAATCAAAGTGAACATAATTTTTTTTGGCAAATGTAATGCATAAATTTTAATGTTGTGTAAATATTCATTACTACAGTAATCAACAAGATATATTAATAGTATATTTGGAAGAGTGTATGTGATTTATTGTATAGCCAGAAAATATGGTAAGATTTCATTCCATTTAAACACTGCAAACAACAGTATTCAAACTTATTGTATTTACTACATTCAATGTGTAGCAGGAAATTACTGTTACACGCGTTTTTATTACATACGTAGTGGTTGCTGGACGAGGACGCGTTTAGGGTTACGCTACTGTTGTATTTGATAAGGAGTTTGGACTTAACCAACACGGCCTTGGAGGGTCAGTATTTCTTGGGCAGGATACGAATTGCGTTCTAATCATTGTTCTGCCTTCACTATTTAAGTCTTCTTTTAAAAAATCTTGTAGTAAACGAAATTATGTACAATAAAAGCATTTAGGTTTGAAACGTATTGACTGCCAGAAATGTAATATAAGTTAACAATACTCAAAAGTCTTGTTAAAAGGAATGAAATTTATAATGAAAGGTACTTAAAATCAATGAAAGATAAAACCAAATTAAAACCTGAATGGTTTCTTTTAGGATTCGGGTTTTAATTGCGATTACAGGAGAAACTGCGCTCTGTCCGACTTCCGTTTTCAGAACTGTGATCTGCTCACATACAGGAGTGGAAATTATTGCCTTACACAACACTGGATGATTTGATTGAAGACATAGATCTTTGGTGACAATCGTGCATCTATGTCAGAGGGGGGGCACAACCCATAATGACTGCCATTTTGTATTCCGAATGCTCACTCTCTGTTTGTGTCATTATCTTGTGATCTTTCTTTTTGTGGCATCAACATACATCTTGTATTTCATTATCATCTGTATGATACCTAGTGAATCATTGTATCTTGCTGTGCTTTTTTAAATAAATTGGAGGAGAACTTTAAGAGTTATGTCTAATTTACTCTTTCATGCTTATCATTTGGAGGGGAGTGTAATATTAGGAAGGAGAAAAAATGGCAATATAGAAAACAAAGAAAAATTTGTAAAAAAATATTTAAGCTTCGTTTTTTAATTTTATAAGCTTACAAAACATTTGCTACGCGTATGCTGTTGAACGCTTAAAAGTTATTCTGCACAAAAAAATTTATGTGCAGGAAATGTGTACTTTTGCAATACCTGTGCTTGTAAAGGATGCATCATGAGCAATTGTAGCATTTCTTGAGAAGGCACTACTTCTGATAACCTTGCACTCTGATTACGAACAGCTTGGCACAAAAACGCAGCAAAGCACCGGTGCAGTGGAAGATGAAAGGATACTTGATAAGAATTTATCTATTTTCAGAAAAAAAGATGACACTATATTAATACCCAGAATATAAAAACAATTAAAAACCAAACACAGTAATTAGCACTTGATTTCTAAGATAGCGTTTCACGGAGAAAAATTAAATATTACAAAAGTTACAATCAGTTATTAGTCACTCTGCAATGCAACCTTATTGTATTTGATTTTAACAGCAGCAAAGAGACAAAAGTTACAGGTGAGTGAGTGATGTAGAGGATTTTAGGAAGAGAGTGCTGGATCCCAGGTCTTAAACAGCCCTTAGAAATAGGAAGCTGCAAGACTTGGGCTAAGATGCCATATAGGAAAGTCACGTGGAAGTGAGGTAGAAAGACAGTAGGAATAAATAGACTTATTTATTTGTAACAGCATGTCCAAAACCCCGGGATTGCCATTAGTGTGCTCTCTGATGCATGGCGGATATTTAGCTGGTGGGCAGTGGAGCTGGGATCAAACTCCCAACCATATAATTGGAAGCTGGCTGCCATAACCATATGACCATCCACATAAAGATTAAAATTAGCAGTTGCCAGTCGCCAAGTGGCGACTGGATAAAATAAAATGCCCAGTAGTAAAAGTTACTTTAGTCGCCACACACAAAAATTTGCCTTTTTTCATTGCTAAAGAATTTATTTGCATTTTTTGAAACGCCCCTGCTGGAAATGCATTTTCAAGTCATCCAACTCACGCGCGGTGAAAAAAGCCCTTTCCTTTGCAAATAAGTGGATATGATCTATTTACAGATTCACTGTTCAAGAACGGGGGCGGCTGTTTGTTTTTCCACTTACGTTGGTGCACAAAGTAACCGTATCAGGAGTGGACACCTGTGGCTTTAGATGGAACTATGGCATCACAACTAGTCTTCAGCAGCTCGTTTTTTAAAAGTTTGGTTTCTCTGAAAATTCACGATTTTCCATTGCTTAGGCACTTCTTGCTTATCATCAAACAAAATGGGTAGGCATTTTCCCTTTTATTTACAAAAAGAAATCAAGGGTAGAAAATCGGGACTTCACTTTCTGCCGCCGCGCGCCGTCTTTCATTCCACGCAGAGTCGCGTTTCCTTTGAACATGTAAAGTTTGCTCTAAACAAAATAAAAACTCTTGTCTGCCCCTTAATACAGTAAAATGTTACTAAGGAATGGGTAAACACAAGTTTTTCAGCGAAATGAGATATCAAAAACCAGTACTGTATTGTTGTTCACTCTGCCGTGATAGTCATTTTATGGGTCACGGAAACGGCCAATTCCATCACGTGCGGAATAAGTACCGATTTTGAATTTTTTTAGCTTTAAAAAAGCGGAAAAGAAAAATATTTTCTGTATCGATTGGTTTTGTAGAACAGGCTGTTAGAAATAACAAAAACTGTGCTTCAAAAAAATTATTAAAATACGAAGTTGTTCTTTTTCACTATTACTGAAGCTACTAAAAACGAGAAACATAATCAGAAAAAATATAACATAAGAATGTAACCAGAAAGTGAAAACAAAGCACATCTTGGGGTAAGAAAAATTTGAAATTTAGAAAACTACGGTACAATTTCATCTGTGCTAAAACAATCATTTTCAGGAGACGAATGACATGAAGATGCCTAAATTATCCCGAACAAATGTTGCGACATTAAAAACATTCAATAAACAATCCCAAAAATGTTTGATGAATGTTAGAATTTTGAAAACATGAAAATAAACTTTGAACAAATGTTGAATAACATTATTTCATAGAGATTTTTCATTTCCGTAGCATATTTGATGTTTCTCGTATTCCGTAGTGATCGACGATTTCCGTAGCGATCGACAATTTCTGTAGTGACTTTGGAGAATTCGTAGCGTTTGGAAGGTCTGAGGTGAGCAAACAGGAAAAAATGACAAATCATTAAAATTCTACCAAAACAAAGTTTTCTGAAGGGAAAAAAAACCGACAACCAGATTTTTTTATTTCCGTAGTTTATTCGATGCTTCCCGTACTCCGCAGCGATCTACGATTTCCGCAGTGACTAAGGAGAATTCGTAGCATCTGGAAGGTCTCAGGTGAGCAAACAGCAAAAAATGACAAATCAGTAAAATTCTACCAAAACAACGTTTTCTTAAGGGGGGGGGGGGGGGGGGTAACCCTGACATCCAGATTTTTTTATTTCCGTAGTATATTCAACATTTCCCGTATTCCGTAGCGATCGACGATTTCCGCAGTGACTATGGAGAATTCGTAGCATTTGGAAGGTCTGAGGTGCGCAAACAGGAAAAAAAGACAATCATTAAAATTCATAATACATAGAGATTTAGTATCTCTTTTAGAATTGCTATTACGCACGTTAATATGCGGACATGTGATTATGGTGGTGCAGTTATTTATGACATTTATTATTGAAAAAATAAAGACTAAAAGAAAGCAAGAGCAATTACTCACATATATTCGTCCATACGTCGTTTTTGTTCGCATACCACCATAGTTCCACAAGTTGTTTGGTCTCAGGTGTTCAGCGGCTATGCATTGCAAAAAGTCCGATAAAATATGGTGTTTAGCAATGTCAAAGTAGTAGTCGACCCAAAGAATCTTGTTATATATTGTATCGTAAGCTCAAAAGAATAATACAACTGAGAATGAAAACCCTGTAATGACTTATGTCACAAGCAGGTTAAAAGACTAACAATGAACAATCCAAAAGAAGTATAGCGAATGAATCGAAAAGGCTGATAGTGAACGAATTTAAAAGAACAAAATGAAATGTGGATAGTCAGAAGAAACGACGAATGAACTATTTACATAATGCGTGCACCACCTCCTCACGTCCACCAGCGTCCCCGGACGCGTTTCGCCTTAGTCTCTTCCTAGGCGTTTTCAACGGGAAATGAAACGTCTGTTAGTCCAGAAGTCATGATGTACAACATACGCAATGTACATCATGACTTCTGGACTACGTTTCGTACCTCCAGAAGTCATGATGTACATTGCGTATGGGTCAGTTTTCCTCCTATACGGTGGTGCCCTCTGGTGTCATAGTTTGATTTTCCTGTATTTGTCGTTGTCTTTTGATTTGATTTTTATGTTTCTCTTTTAATCTTTTTTTGGTGTCCACTAAATTCCTCCAGGCATATGAAAGGTCATATTGTGAATTGTTATTGCAATTTGATGTTTTGGTCTTCTCAATTAAGATGGATTCAGCAATCTGGATGGTCTTCCAGTTTTTTTGCTGATTTATCAATTTTATTTCTTCCCAGAATGGTGTGCATTGATTATTTATACAGAAATCGATAAGTGCAGATTTTTTTTTTCCGGAACCAATTGCTGATGTCTTCCGATAATCTTATCCTGACATTTCTTTTGGTGCTTCCTATATATTGGCTGATAATTTTGTTTTGGCTGTCCCCTATTGGAATTGAGTAAACACCCACTTTCTGCAATATCGGTGTGTTTCCGTGACCAGAAGTTAATGTGTCCTCGATATTTCTGGTCTTTATACCAAAGCCCAAGCCAAATTTCTTGCATGCTTCTTTCAATATGCTATTAATTTCATGATTGTAAGATACTGATCCACAATATTTCATTTCTTTTATCAGTTGGTGTTCTGAAAAGATTATTTCTTGTCTTCTCTGTTATCCGCTTTATGGGACTGCTTATTATTCTGATGTCATATCCAAAAGCAGAGGCCGTATTTCTGATCCAATTGAATTCTTTATTTAGCAATCGGTTATTGGAGGTATGGGTTATCGCTCTTTTGATGTATGACCTGAAAGTTGAGTACTTATATGATATAGGATGGTTAGAATTAGCTGGAATAACGTTGGCAATATAGTTAGGTTTACGGTATATCTGGAAATCAATTCTATTATTTTGGTTTTTGTGAAATAAAATATCTAAGTAAGGTAATGTATTATTCTGTTCTTTTTCTATTGCCATGTTAATTGATGCATAATATGTGTTATATGCCTCAAGGAAGACCTGCAATTCTTGTTCACTACGTTTCCCAGATCATAAAAATGTCATCCACGTATCTACATATTCTTCCTTGAGGCATATAACACATATTATGCATCAATTAACGTGGCAAAAGAAAAAGAACAGAATAATACATTACCTTACTTAGATATTTTATTTCACAAAAACCAAAATAATAGAATTGATTTCCAGATATACCGTAAACCTAACTATATTGCCAACGTTATTCCAGCTAATTCTAACCATCCTATATCATATAAGTACTCAACTTTCAGGTCATACATCAAAAGAGCGATAACCCATACCTCCAATAACCGATTGCTAAATTAAGAATTCAATTGGATCAGAAATACGGCCTCTGCTTTTGGATATGACATCAGAATAATAAGCAGTCCCATAAAGCGGATAACAGAGAAGACAAGAAATAATCTTTTCAGAACACCAACTGATAAAAAAGAAATGAAATATTGTGGATCAGTATCTTACAATCATGAAATTAATAGCATATTGAAAGAAGCATGCAAGAAATTTGGCTTGGGCTTTGGTATAAAGACCAGAAATATCGAGGACACATTAACTTCTGGTCACGGAAACACACCGATATTGCAGAAAGTGGGTGTTTACTCAATTCCAATAGGGGACAGCCAAAACAAAATTATCAGCCAATATATAGGAAGCCCCAAAAGAAATGTCAGGATAAGATTATCGGAAGACATCAGCAATTGGTTCCGGAAAAAAAAAAAAATCTGCACTTATCGATTTCTGTATAAATAATCAATGCACACCACTCTGGGAAGAAATAAAATTGATAAATCAGCAAAAAAACTGGAAGACCATCCAGATTGCTGAATCCATCTTAATTGAGAAGACCAAAACATCAAATTGCAATAACAATTCACCATATGACCTTTCATATGCCTGGAGGAATTTAGTGGACACCAAAAAAAGATTAAAAGAGAAACAAAAATCAAATCAAAAGACAACGACAAATACAGGAAAATCAAACTATGACACCAGATGGCACCACCGTATAGGAGGAAAACTGACCCATACGCAATGTACATCATGGCTTCTGGAGAATTCCATAGTATTTGGAAGGTCTGCGGTGGGCAAACAGGAAAAATGACAAATCATTAAAATTCTACCAAAACTGAACGTTTTCTGAAAAAAGAAAACCCAAAAAAGCAAGACACTGGGTTCGAAAACCGGACAGAATCTGATGGAATCAGGATACTCTGCAAGTGTTCTTATTTCGTCATGACTATTTTTTCAACACCTGTGAAGGTTTATCAATGTTTTCATGTAATATTTTTTAGTACAACCGAGGAAATTGCTGAATATTTTCTGTTAGTGGTCAGGAATCATTGCGAGTCTGTTTAAGAAACTGACCAGGTTGGTATCACATTTCTCCCAATCTCAGCTGTACCACAAAATGATTCTGCTATAAGATATCAAATTCATTTGTGAAAGCTATACAGCCAGTTTTCATTTTGACACCAAGAAGAACCTAACCAAAAATAAATGGAATGAAAAGAAAAATTTAGCAGAATGGAAGCAGCTTCGAAACATGATGTCTGAACATTTTTGACCATCAATAACTCACCAAAAACTGCTAGAGAAACTAAAAACAAGCAACTTTTAGCACATGAAGGTCATAGCACAAATTGTTGAAATACTCAATACTGCTTACATGTAAAGCAATGCAGAAGTTAAGAGAATGCAAGCATTGTGGACAATGTTCTTGATGACAAGACAATGCTCATGCAAAGAATGACTTTAGAAGATAGAGCAAATTAAATAAAGTAAGCACAAGTAAGTACTGCTTGAAAATTTTGACCCATCCACTGCTATCAATTTATGGTGGAGATATTTTATTTGTGCACATAGCGAGAGACCAAATAAAAATGATTAAATTATCTTTCTAATAAAAACTGTCTAGAAAATTTGGTTGATGTGGTTGAAGAAAAATATAACTTTTAAGATTATATTTATTAATTTAATTAAACTGGACAATAGACAGTGGGCCCTTGTAACTACTAACTTTAAATTTAACTATGTCTAAATAAAGGAAAGGTATGCAGTGCAGTGATAAAATGTGTATACAACATGAAATAGCCATAAGGAAAGTGGCCACTAGATTTTGTCCACCTACTGGCCAATGGCAACTCAAAAAAATCACCAATTTTAATCTTTACATCCACAGCCCAACAAAAGTTGTGTATGTTACAGTAAGGAATATAATGGCATGTCATGCATATTTGATTGCACTGAGTGGCTTTACCAGAGTTGTAGGGGGGAGGGGAGAGCTCAAGTTCCACTGAAAAAGAAAAACATCAGGAAGAGTACAAACATGATATCAATTTTCAATGGGGAGGGGGATTGTTAATAATAATAAAATTTGATGTACATCATTTAACAAAATAAAATTAAAACACAAAAGAAAAGTACTGCATGATTTCTCTTTAAAAAAAAAGGTGATGATCCAAACAAGATATCACACACAGATTACAAAGTACACTACTGTTTGTAAAAAGTGCAAAGAATTGCATTATTCAAATGAAATTTATCACAGATTCCTCTTGTTACAGGAAATAACTGATTATATTTGTAGAGCTATACAAGATTTTCTCACTTTAAAACTCAGTATCCTGTGAAGTCACTTCGAGCAACAATAACAGCCTCTACATGGTGTGGCATTGAATGGAAGAGGTTTTTGATATAGTCCTGGGGAATAGACTGCCAGGCTGCTCCTATGCACGGCCAGAGTTCATTTGTGGTGACTGGCAGAGGCACTTGACGGACCAGCTGCTTAGTTAACATGTCCCAGACATGTTTGATTAGGGACATATACGGTGAACGTGCAGGCCAGGGAAGAAGCGGTATCTGCCGTGCATGGAAGAGGTCTTGGACATTCTGGGCCACATGTGGCAAAGCATTGTCCTGCTGGAATATAGCACCAGGACAACTCTAAAGGAAGGATATCACCTCTGCCTCTAAAACATCCCTGATGTATTGCTGGCTGTTGAGGGTTCGCTCAATTCGTATCAGGCAAGATTATAAACTGAACCCAATGGTGCTCCAAACCATGAAGCTTGGCACTGGGTCAGTATGACGCTGCAAAGTGCTGTTCATCATGATGTCTTCAAACAAGTATGCAACCATCACGATGCATCAAGTTAAATCAATGACTCGCCAGAAAAACATAACCTGTTGTCAATCAGCAAGCCAATGTCTGTGTTTCTGCATTCAAGACACCATTGCCGCCTGAGGCATCTGTGGTTGAGGGTCAAAGGAATGAGCAGCAATGGGCTGCCAGCAACCAGTCCTCTGTTAAGCACATGACGACTAACTGTGCTGGAGGACAAAACCCTTACCTGTGACTGTGCTCCACTGCAGCACTAACACCGTGGATGTCACTGTGCAATTGGTCACTGCCATGCAGTAGAGGTGTCTGTCATCCCATGCAGTCCCGTACACAAGGGGAAATTTCTCGGTATGAAAATCCAGCTCCTCTTATCCCAACAATTCTTCCTCGCTTTAAGTCCATCAGGCGTTCATAATGTGACCTTCTTCAGCAATGGGGCATAGTGAGACACAAGAAACACCCTTTCGACCTAATGTCCGCTCTTCACTGATCGCAACATCTCGTTTGAGCCAGCTCTTTATAATCAAGACTGGAGGGTTCAGAGGGTGCTGCTCTGAAACTGCATGCACATTTTCCCTGACATTTTAATTATTTGCATATACCAACCTGTTGCACATATCCTGTAAGTTTCAAGCTAATACCAGCAGTCCTTCATGGTGTTGCAATTTTCACAAACAGCAGTGTACTTTAATTTGTTTAACAGCTAGCAACCATCTATATTTTACACATAACTACGATGCATTTCAGAATTTACTAAGTTAAAAACCATTACACAACTAATGAGAAGTACAAACTTCTTTCCCCAAATTCTCACCATGCCATAGGTGATGTTGGAAGGTAATGCATTACTACACTGGTGTGCAAAACTTAAGGAAGAGCCGGGTTTTGACCTGTAGCATCACACAGGAGTGGTCTGGATATATGAAATTCAAACCACAAGAACTACATTACCTACCGAAATGATGACAGAAACAACACCAACACAACTCCAGATACTAAAGGATATATTGGAACTTTGTTCAGAATTGGCTACATAGTACTGGGTGCCATGATAGAGATGCATCACTGCCAAAAAACAGTATGAAGGGAAAGGGAGGTCCTCAGTAGGGGATATGATCGCTCCTAATGTTGATGCATGATTTGCACCATCTGTCCATACTTTGCACTAGGTTGTTGAATTTTTGCGTTAACATTGCCCATTCTTCTGTCAGTGTCCTCTTCAGCTGTTGCTGTTGGACAGTTTCTGGTGTGTCCTGATGTGCCGCGACACATCTCCCCAGAGCATTCCACACATGTTCAATGGTATTTAGGTTAGGGAACGTGCTGGCTAACCCATCCGCCGAATGTCTTCACTTTCCAACAGCACACCAACAGCCACTGTGCGATGGGGTGTGACGTAACACAAACTATGGCCCAATGTCACCTCGGAACAGACACATACAGAGAAGGATTACATCATTAGTGGTTACAGCACTCTTTCCAGTATCTGGAGCTCTATAAGTGCTTCGATCAGAATGCCTCCCCATATGAGAAAACTGCAGCTGCCATATCTATCCCTTTTCAATGATGTTTTCAGGGTGATACTGAGGCCTACCTCATGACAGATTAGCAGATGCCCCAAATCACTAGAGAGATTAAATCTACTCTCATCAGTACAGAGAACTATACCCCACTGTTCTGTTGTCCAGTCCTTATGTTCCTTGGACCACTGTACACAGTGTCTCTGGTGAGCAGTTGTTAATGGAACACAGCGTACTAATCATTGGGCAAACAGTCCCCCTTTGTGCAGTTGCCTATCCACTGTAAACTGCAACATTTTGCATCCTGTGCTCATGTTCAGTTGTTTTGTGATATTACTTGCTGTCTGGTGTCGACCCCTCTTGGCCTGTAGGAGCAAATAGCAGTCATGGGGGGGGGGGTCACGACCACCACTGATTTTTCACACAGCTGTACCTGAAGCTAACCACGCATGCAATATGATGCCATGGGCAATACCGAATTCTTGGGCCACACTCACAGTTCGCAACTGCTCGAACCTCCCAATTATTCAACCACGAGTAAAATCATCAACATGTTCTTGACAGACCATTTCATCATCTCTAGCACGCAACAAACACAATTGAACATCTGCAACAGTTATGCACACTGTCCGGTAACTTCTGTTCAACTAGTGCTATTGGACTGCATGAGCGCATTTTGTTTTCACACACAAACCACACATTATGGTCCATTATTATGCATGTGCTGTTGCTCCTGTTCCCAGACATTGTCCTGAGTTAATTTGTGTTTGAGTGCTGCCGCTATTTTATGACATTATTTTACTTTTTCCACTTCATCCTTAAGTTTTGCACACCAGGGTAGGGGCACATCATTACAGTAGCAAGCTACTTTTCCTTAAGTAGTGTAACATTACTATAAAAATTACAAGGTAGTTTTATTCATGGCAAGTTACAAAATCTGCAAAGTTTTTAACATAAAATTTTCTATACTTCTCATTTTGTTTTCTGTTCAGCATTTGATGAAAAATATTCCTTCCTGTAACATCATCATAAGCACTGTAACTGTTTTCATGTATGTTACAGATCAAAACTGAAGCTGAATTTATCAAGAAGTTAAAAAACAAAAACAAAAAAAAAAACATACCTAGTGTTTTGGGTCACGCAGCACAACTTCTGCAGTGAAAGTACTGTCCTTTGGAATCCAATGGCATTCTTACCTACCACACCTCTACAAGAAACCATTTTATTATCTTGTGCAGTCTTGGACATATTTGTTTCTGTTGTACATTTAGTGTAGTTTAGTGTTTACCAGATTCCCAATGCCTCAAAGAAATTTTATACCAGTGGTTATTGGTAAAAATTTCCAACTGGTTTCAGCCAAGTTGCTGTGAATTTAAAAAAGAAAATTGTAACTTTTAATTTATTATAATCCTACAGACCACTGGAAGAATTTTGCAAAAATCTTTACTGGTCCTACAGACCAATGTGTACCAGAAATTGATCATCCACACCCATTTTTACTGATCCAATGTTACTCAAAGAAATATTTGAGTTAATAGAAACATGCTTAGACTATAATATTTGTCAAAATACGAATCACTTATGTAAATGACCTTTCAATTACTTTTAAACTTTTTGCATGCTATCTTCCTAGTAAGCTCTAATTGACACGTCATGGAAAAATCGCCAATTTCCCAATAACGATTTCTTTGACTATTGCTAAGTTTAAAAATATATATAGCTAAAATATTATAAATTTCTGTAAGTTCCCTTATCTAGAAATTCATATACAGTATTTTACATACCTTTCATATGGAAACCAAGTAGTCATGCTGTCTTCTTTTGTGTGATACATAATTTAAGGTTTTACACGTGAGGTTCGTATTTTGAAGAAATTTTTTTTAGGATACTCTCTTCACGATTTCTTCAAAATATGAACCTCACGTGTAAGCCTTAAGATATGTATCATGCAAAAGAAGACAGCATGACTACTTGGTTCCCATATGAAAGGTATGTAAAATATATGAATTTCTAGATAAATGAACTTACAATAATTTAATAATATTTTAACCATATATATTTTTAAACTTAGCAATAGTCAAAGAAATCGCTATAGGGAAATCGCCGATACTTCCATGACGTGTCAAATACAGCTTACTAGGAAGATAACATGCAAAAAGTTTAAAAGTAATGAAAGGTCATTACACAAATGACTCGTATTTTGACAAATACCATTTTTACTGGTTTGCAAATCACACCAATATTAATGCATTTGAAATGAACATTGCACTAGTTTCACTGCCCTACTTCAAGGTGAGGAATAGCAAAGTATGACATTTAATTTCAAATTAGCTAAACATAAAGCACAACTATTACAAAATATTTTCACACTGACTACAGTTTGCATGCCAACTACTGAATACGTAAGTTACATTTAACATTGGTTATTATTTCGGCAGATATAATGTTAAGTAGCATTTTTGTTTTTTTTTTAATTTTACCTGTTTGGATCTACACAGACACTGACGGAGGTGGATCAAATTGAGTAATATCTGGGGAATCTAGTAATATCCTCGTTAAATCTGAAACAGTGTTAGTGTTGAATTTGTTCCACCATTCTGTTTTAACTTCCCCACATTTCTGAGAACCCCATTCACGCTTTGCTGATGTGCAGGCAATAGAATGGAAAACATCAGTCACAGCCAAAATATTCCCATGCCAAATATGATACAGCGAATTTCTCTTCCCACGACAGTTTATATGGTCCTACAATGCAAGAATAGTGTGACTCGTTCATGAAATCCACTCAACTTCTATATTAGCTGTTTGACTTTTTAATATTTTGGCAATATATCATTATAATCATCAATCAGTGCAATGATTTCTTCTTTCCCAAAGTTTGCTACTATCATTTCAGCAGAAACTCATACAAGAATTTTTCAGGGTCTTTCCTTCAGATTAGTGAAAGCTTCCATAACTGCACACACAGAAGTAGATGCATGAAACAGTGTGGGATGCAGTTGTTCTGAGGTTAGAGATATTTTTTGCAGATGGTGACCACACCTGATAATTCTTCTGCAGCACAAATGAATGTTCTTGATGTCATGGATTTTAGCAACCCATGAACAACAGATGCAGATTGTGTTTCAGTTGACAACTGGCAGTTTTTCAAGTTCAGGTCAAAACTGACCCAAAAGTTATTCAAATGCTTCATCCAAATGTGGTAATCATTGACCGACCCCCCCCTCCCTGCTTCCGTTGTTTAGCTACCACTATGAGCGACTCAAAGGACTACAAGAAGTGACTCCACCCAAATTTGAGTCAATTGGCACCAGGAAAGAGAGAGAGCCAACACTGTATGACAAGCATGCCATCCATGCCTCATCCGAGACTCGAACTAGGGCCCAGATTGGACAACTAGTCAGAAACCTACATATTTGACCATGCAGCCACTGAGGTAGCACCATTGGGTTCCATTAACTCTGGTGGGAATTGGTTATTTAATTTTCAAAGAGTGGCACAATTCCTTCAACTGAGACTTGTCTGAAGGGCTGTCATGATAAAATTTTAAAAGCTGTAAAAGAAATTTTTCCACATTCTAACACACCTTAAAAGCTATCAAGTGTGCATTTAAAGGCTAATTCTACCCTATGTGCCATGCAGCAAAACTTTATCACTGTCAGTCGTTCCTCCACAATCTTTTGCCCAGTATTAGTTCTATTGCCTTTCATTGTTGTGACTCCATCAGCAACAAAACACAGAAGCTTTTCAAATAGAAAATTAAGAACAAGCTGAAGTAAATTTATACATGCATCGCATATGGCCAAATAGATTGATTCTGCGGAGATGCCAACCTGTTTCAGATATTTTCAGTAGTACTCGTACAAATTTTCAGTAGTTTTGGCCATTTTTCATAGTCATACCAAAAAGAATAATTTTAACCGAGGAAAACAACTCATTTAATTTAATGAGCATTTTTTTTTTACTTACTTATTCATTTATATACATGAAAATCTGTATCAAAATATTCCAAATTTTTCACATGGAAAATAATATACACCATGACTGATACATTTTTTTACACAACAAACAATTGACTAAACAGCTTTATTTAGTGATTTCGCTGTACAGTATTTTGCAGATTTGAGTTCCTCAGCAGAAAATCTTTTTTCATAACACACTTGCCCAGAGGAGAACATATTCATTTTTACAATAAGAAGTGCTTCTACAGTTTCTAAACCTAAATTAGGTTGGAAACGGACTTGATTTTTTCGCACTAAACTAAAATCTCTCTTACTCACAGCATTCGAGTGTGGAACTCTAATTTGTCAGCTTGATAACAAGGAATTCCGCTTTCAGTATATCAAGTTCATTTTCAGTTATTATAAATGGAAGGCGTTTGACTATGTGTAATACAGAAGTAAATGATGTTATGGCTCTAAGTGAAGGATCTACTACTTCTGCATGTTTTAAGAATTCATCATAGATCAGTATCTTTTCTTGAATATAAGAACATTCTTCAATGTGAAATTTTCCGACAGATGTATAGAACTTAGAAAGACAGATGTATAGAACTTAGAAAGTTCATTTTCGTTTAAAATGATTTCGCTTTAATACATTCTTGTTTTTACTCCAATTACCAGTTGTGTCCTTTCTGATTTTTCTTTTTTGAAAAACTGTTATTTGAAAAATTAAGCTCAACATTACCATCAGCTACGACAGTAGGCTTCACAAACCCCTTGGATGCCATGACAATTTTATCCATCATGCTGAAAGAACTTTCAGTTTGAGGACCATGAATGCATGATAGCTTTCACTATTTTAGATAAAAGGTAGTGTAACTTGGAGAATATGAATGCTTTTGAATATCATGCATCAATTCTCACAAATTTTTCAGCTTTGTCACTTTCGTTTTCATACTCTCCCCCTTTATCAAGCTGAAACGCAAACCTTTTTTGGAAGAATATGTAAGAACACAAGATACACGTTCGGAACATCGTTGGGGAAAAAAATTACAGTTACAGGAGAAACCTTTGTTACGTCCGATTTCCGTTTTCGGACATTTCCCTTCCCATATTCAAGGTGAAATACAAATATTTACGAAATAAAATGAAATTTAACAACAATACTAGGCAGAGGAAAACGCGTGAAAAATAAAATTACGATTACAGGAGAAATTTTCACTGTTTCCGAAAGTTTTGAAAGACGAAATTTCCGTTTTCGAAAGTTTCAGGCGGAAAGCATCCTTCACCACTACCAATTGCCCCAAAGTTTCAGTTCAATTATAAATTGATCTCGAGGAAAACCCAAATTACGATGAAAAAGCAGAAATTCCTCGGAGCCGAAGATTACACAGGAATTTTTGGGCCGTCGAATTTCCGTTTTCGGAAATTTCCCCTCCATTTTCAAAGTGAAATGCAAAGATTTATGGAATAAAATTATGGACAACAACAATACTGGACAGAGGTAACATCGCAGGAAAACTAAATTATGATTACGGAAGAAATCTTTATTTTGTTCACTTTCGTTTTTGAAAGGCGAAATGCTGTCCCGATGCGTTTTCTTACACGTTGGTAAAATTCTTCGATGCGTAGTTTTATGCGTTTCTCGATGTGTGTTTTTGCGCGTTGATGTGTATTTTACGCGTTTCTCGATGTGCATTTTTATGTGTTGATGCATACTTTACACGCTTCACGACGTGTATTTCTATGCGGTGCGAAAAATTCCTGATGCACATTTTTACGCATTGGTAAAATTTTGATGTGTACTAGACGTGTAATTACGCATTTTGGCAAACTCTGCAACGAAATCCAAGCATACTTTTCTGCAACGCAAGAAAAAACTTCAAAATATTAATTACTGACATGAATGGTCAACGCACGATTTAAAAAAAAAACTCTGATGCCAGGCAATGACACTCACGTTTTGCACCAAATGATTTTCAACAGCTTGTCGCTGCCCGCGAAAGAGCTTCAGGCCGAACTCCGCCCACGTCCACCACCAAAGCGAGCTACGCTCAACGTCCCCAGAATGTTGCATGCTGGGGAGAGAGGGTTTTTACTAAGAATGACTCAGCGCAAGGCCACACTCCTCGAGTGCCGGCCGCTCGCGCTTAGATCCGAGCAGCTTCGAGAGGCAGAACTGGAAGTGCAGGCAGCATCACAAGCATGACGGATCGTCAAGTGGCCGCCGTTGCGTTGGGAAGGGGAACAAGCAAAATAAAAATTAATACAGTTAATTTTCTGTAGAAAAATTACGGTTTTCTGTATTCCGTAGTACAAGAGCTTTTTCCATAGGAACTACGGAGATTCCGTAGCTGTTGGCATCTCTGGATTCTGCATTGGCCTTGTCAAGTGAACAGATACTTAAAACTTTTTTTAAAACTTGCCTCTGTTGCAAAACATCATGTAAATAATTAGCTGTTCAATAATAGCTGAGTCAGTAGATTCATCACACATTATGGAGAAACATGTGGCATCATTAATATCATAAATAAACTGTTAAAGACATCCCTTTGAGACGAGTTTTTTTTTTTTATAAGCTTTATCCCGCATGAATGACCACGAATTCATGGCAAATGTGTGAGCAGTATGAAACTATTTACTCAGCCTATTTGTTTGCCATGCTTTCAGTTATAATGGAACTTGACTGACTTCAGATGTTCCCAGTGCTAACTTTGAAGTTGTGTTGAAACTTATTACCTGATTGTGGGGTAAAAATACTGGATGAATGTGCCTTGATAGAATCAATTCTGAAGTTATCACTTCCAGTAATAAATGCTGGCTGGTTATCAGCAAGTTTAGAAGTCGAACATTTAGTCTGCTTCAAAATCATACTGAAGCTAACTTAAGATCTTCAGCCACTTCTGCTGCAATGCAAATAGATTCCCAAATTGCAATCACATTTTCTGTTGCAGATGCTTTTGGTTGATTCATATGCTTTCTGTTTTTGTTTTTTTGGTTGTGGTTCAGAACAAATGCAATTTAAAAGAATTTTTTCCAAATATTATTTAAATTTGGTAATTTTAATGTTACACAGGAACTAATGAATTTCACACTAATAAACTACCACAAATGCTCCATTAAATACTTGAGTTGAAGTCAAAAGAGATTTTTTTTTATTTTTTGATGTATCACTAAATCTATAGATTATGTTCACTGAACAACTAAAGAACATAAAATAATAAAATTATACCTGAACATTACATTAGCTCTCAATAAAAAATAGATTATAAAGTTTAATCCCCTCTCCTTAGACTGTGATTTCAATGATCAAATTTATCGAATGAATTTAAAATATTTGCTCAATTAGGTAAAGAAAAGAAAAAAACCCTGCAGTCTCACAATTAAAACAACAAACAAGTTCTTACCTTTTCTGATAAAGAAAATCCTATGGATAAAAACCATCGATTGAGGGCTTCAAGGCATTCAGTCAGAACTTTCTTCGTTTGTTCTAATGTATCCTGTAAAGTGATTATTTAAGCATTTTAGTAACACAGAATTTAATCATAAAACAATATATATGTATATAAATGGACTTTTTACCCCCATAAAAACATTAGAAAATAAACTTAGTTTGGGATAGGAATAATATAACCGTCACACCAAAATCATTGAAACCCTTATTTTAAATCCCTTTTTAAATATAATTCTGACTGTTATTGTACATGCACTTTTACACAAACACTATCCTAAAATTTACACAACAAAATTCACTGTCTTAAAATTTTACTGATAGAGAACTTCATTACCATAAAATAGCCATTCATACCCATACATTGTATTTACATAAACTTTTTACTTAACAAAATTACTCTGGCATCTCAATATCAATCTGATTACTATAATGGCTCTCCCAAATGATTAACTAACGATCATATATTGTGAAATCTTTGTTAGAAATCTGCACATAAAACACAAGTATCTTAGGGTCTAATTTGGTAACGCAGAGCTCTGAATCATTTCCGACACAAAAAGTATTTTTTTCAAAGCAGATTTTTAGAAAACAGAAAATCAGTGAAAAATAAAATGCATGTATGCCCCCAAGCATAAAAATTGCACATTATTTAAAATACACACATAGAAGCAGTGTTCTTCATGGTGAATGGAACACCACTTACAAAAAATACTCTTTCTCAACCAGATTACTAGATTCTATATAATATTTACTCGAGAGAGAACAAGCTGGATTCAGAAGTGGCTACAGCACTATAGATCATATCCACGTACTGAGAGAACTAATTGAAAGAGCGAGGAATATGAACTTCCATTGTGCATGGCTTTTACCGATTATGAAAAGGTCTTTGATTCGGTGAAACCATCAGCAGTTACAATGGCTTTGAAATCCTGCGGTATTGAAGATGCATACATTAATATTATTAATAACTTCTATGAAAATGCAAGTGCAAAGATTTGGCTGTTTGAAAATACAACACACATAAAAATTGGAAAGGGAGTGAGACAAGGTGACACCCTATCTCCCAAGCTCTTTAATGCCACATTGGAAAATGTTTTTCAATCACTGAACTGGGAAAACAAAGGGATAAAGATTAATGGAGATTATCTAACCCACCGTCGTTTTGCTGATGACATAGTCATTTTTGCAACTACCCCATCAGAGCTGCAGAGTATGATGCAGGAACTTGCTGACAAGAGTAAAGAAGTGGGATTAAAAATGAACTTTCAGAAGACAAAAGTGATGCTCAATGCTTTTACAAGAAATGAAGATTTATCGACTGATGGAGAAAAGCTGGAGATAACAGACATGTACGTTTATCTTGGACAGCAGATATCAAGTGAGGGTCACATTGATGGAGAAATTAATCGGCGTACAAAACTTGCCTGCAGAGCTTTTGGAAGAAACAGCATAATTTTCAAGAGCAATATGCCATTATGTCTTAAAAGAAAAGTGTTTGATCAATGCATCCTTCCAGTGCTTACGTATGGTGCAGAGACGTGGACCTTAACTAAAAGAGACATACAAAGGCTGCAGACAACTCAAAGCAGCATGGAGAGGTGCATGCTTGGTGTAACCAGGAGAGATAAGAAGAGGAACTCGTGGATCCAGAAAATGACAAGAGTGGAAGATATCATGATCAGAGTTAAATTCCTGAAATGGCAATGGGCTGGACATACTGCCAGAAACACAGACCATCGATGGACAGCCGAAATTTTAGATTGGATTCCAAGGGACAGGAAAAGACCCAGAAGAAGACCACATGGGAGATGGGTGGATAAAATTCGAAAGTTTGCGGGAGTAACATGGAGGAAACTCGCACAAGACAGACCGTTGTGGAAGAGGCTTGGAGAGACCTTCGTCCAGCAGTGGATTGATAATTGTTGACAATGATGATGATTTCTACCCCCTAATGGGAGAAATGGGCAATAGTAAAAATTAGAAGCTGCATGCAAAATGTTCTCATGGCAGAAGATATCTGAGGCAAAATAAATTTTTCAAATAGGACAAATAGAAGCAGAGGTATGCAGGAAACATAATATAACTTTAACACCTTTTTATCAAGAAAATTCCGCATTATTTGAAAAAGCAATTGAGTGCAAAATGTTCTTCACAGTCAAAGGTATCTGACCAAGGAAGAATGCTTTCAATAACACTTTTAGAATCATACACATGTTTAAGAATTCCTACAGCTTAATCACATAAAAGATCAAGAAATTTCCTAGAGCTTTTCAAGCATCTCTAGGATTTGAAAATTGCATTAAAAATTGAATACAGAATGTAAGTGCCATTTCATTTACTGTTCATAGACATAATCAAAATTCTTCAAATTGGCAAATGTAGAAAAGATTCAAACTGCAGAGACAGTAAAATCACTTAGATGTTTAGTATTCCCAATGTTTTTCATTTCACAACATTAAGATTTCTGTTCCATTCTTGTTTAATCTTTACAATCTCACTGATCAATGAAGAAATTATGAATCTTCACAAATACGTAGAATTTAGATGTGTCAAGCATGATGTTCAGATTCATGAGTTTTAGCAGTAGGATTAAAGATGACATACATTAACTTTTACCTACATTCATTATTCGTGCATTAGATGTACACATATTTTGCATTTAATTCTGTCATCTCCTGTAATGCTTCACTATTTCCTGTTATTCTGTTTGTCTGCCTCTACCCCTTCTCTCTCTCTAAATCTTAGGTGAATTATTCCTTATAGCCTTAGACACCCATTGAAGGCATTAAGTCCTAAAATAAAAAAGAAATCTTCACCTTCCATTTCCATTTAGATTCTCTTGACAATGCAGCCTAGTGGTGCATGCCACAGAAACATCAATGTGCCTTGTGGAACAGATGATGGGACATTATCTCTTGGGCAGCAGACTGTAGGTGAGAGCAGCACTCCCGTGACAAAATTCCAAGGTGAAAATCCCCCAAACACACTTTATTACTCCAATTCGCACACAAATTTATACAGTTGAAATCATGCATCATTCCCTTGTGGCAAATTCCTCACCTATGTGCCAAGTATTACTGTCCACCATAAATTTAGACAGCTGCTGGCAGTATGTAGGGTGCATCTGACAGAGCTTCACCAATAAGGCTGGAGTCTATTGCTCACACAAGCAAATGAAGCCAAACATGTATATTTTTCATATTTATATATCACTGAGCTGTTTGCTGAGGTTCAGAGGTTAGCTCCTCAAAGAATGCTGATCTGCCAGACTAAATTATAAAACTGATTCGGCTAGATTTTGCTTACTGTTGATGTATCAAATATCTCCATGTACAGCGATCTTGGCACACAACTTGAGCTTCACTGACACCCATCACGTCTCATAAAAGCCCTTTTGTACTTCATACTCATTATCTTTTTCTCATACAGACATTCCTGAATCTAATCCTACCATGATCTCCTTGGCCTTCCTCTACCTTTCTTTCCTGCCACTTAGGCTGAATAAATTTTCGTAGTAAACATCTCACCCAGAGTTGCCAACATTTGATAACACCTGTCAGGAGCACCACCCGTATTCGACATTTAGTCGATGAAGCACGAAAGAAAATTTTCAACATGTTGCAAATTTACATACGAGGGGCAGTCAAAAAGTTAGTTGCACTCCTCCGTAAAACATTTCGGTAAAAGGATATTTTGTTGACACTTTGTGGCAACACTGCTGGCATTTATCTGCAGCACGTGAAGCAGTTGCTTCTACGCAGTGGTTTTAGTTCGCTCGCTAACAAGTTGTGAACATGCCTCGGCAGCTGCTGGTGGCATCCAAAGTGGAACTGGGTGCAGCGATTCTTTTTGTGGGCAAAAGGGTGTAAACAGCACTGAAATTTTTCCACAGTTGAACGAAGTGTACGGTGAGAACGCAATATCGCATCAAGCTATCGCAAAGTGGTGCATTTGTTCGAGAACGGACGGACTGATATTGAGGACGATTACCGCAAGGGAAGACCGTCAACTTCGACAGCGGCTGAGAACGTTGCGCCCGTGAATGAACTCATTCTTGCAAACAGACGAGTAACAGAAGACGAAATCGCAAAAGAACTGGATATTTCACATGGAAGTGTGCATACGATTATTGTGCAGCATCTTTAATTCCGTAAAGTTTGCGCTCGCTGGGTGCCTCGTCTATTGACTGAAGAACACAAAGGGAATTGTTTTGAAAGTGCCTTTGCATTCTTGAAGCGTTATCAGCAAGAAGGAAATGAGTTTTTGGACAAATTGTGACCGGAGACGAAACGTGGTTGCATCATTTCTCACCTGAAATGAAAGGCAGCTCTCTCGAGTGGAAACATTTCACTTCCCAGACTCAAAAAAGTGCCGAACAGTTCCATCTGCAGGGAAGGTGATGCTGATGCTGTTTTTCGACAGAGAAGGTGTGGTGCATACCGAATTCATCCCGAAGGGTGCCACGATTACAGCATCCTCTTATTGTGAAACCCTGAAGAGATTCCACAATTCACTTAAAAATCGACGGCCAGGTAAACTTTCAAAAGGCATTGTGCTCCTGCATGACAATGCGCGATCGCATGCGGCGAACCTAACGAGGGATCTTCTGTAAAAGTTTAGGTGGGAAGTGTCGAACCACCCCCTTATAGCCGAGATCTGGCGCCATGTGACTTCCACGTCTTCGGTCCCATGAAACAAGAACTTGCAAAGCGACGATATCACTCGGATGACGAGGTGAAAGCTGCAACCCAGCAATGGTTATCAGACGTTGGACGGAATTTCTTCGCAGAAGGCATAGAAAAAACTTGTGCCACGCCTCGACAAATGTTTCAATAAACTAGGTGATTACGTCGAGAAGTAACTTTTGTATGGAACTTTCAGGTACATATAACATTTTTCTGTAATTTTGATCCTGTGTTCTTTTATCAAGCAGTGCAACTAACTTTTTGACTCACCTACGTATATGTGAAATATTAAAAAACTGCTTACTTCTAATTATATTAATACTTAAAAATAAAAAAATCCTTGGAGTGGTTAATCTGCATCAATTTATATGACTACAATTTTTATGAGATACAAACTATATAAATTATTTTAAAAATTCACATAAGAAATAGGGCTTTTCAACAGTTGTCATTATACACTTCTTTATATGGAAATATCTCATTTGTTATTTAATGACAAATATGTTGCTTTTTTAAGTTCATCTTCTGTAAATTGCCACTGATAGCATGGAATTCCCACAGACCACAGTGGCCCTTTTTGATTTTTCAATCATTAGTGCTTCCAAGCTTTGAAGATTCATGTTTACACTGAATTCATTAAAACATTTTCTCACCGTGCTGAAAATCCTTTCACAAGTAGCACTCCTATGTGGCAAAACAACATCAAACATCAGCTGGGCCAAATGTTTGTATTTTGGCTTTCCATTGTGATCACAAATTTGACCAATTAATTTCCAAGTTGTATCAACTCTATCACAGTTTTGCCCATCGTCACTAAGTGTATCCACCTCATATGAAGCAAACTCAATCTCAATGGTATTTCTTTCTTTATCACTATAATGAAAGAGCTCAAGAAAAAAATCCACAGACTTAAATTTACTCTGAAATCTGAGATTGACATCAGCAACTTCAGCATGCTGTTTAACTTCATCTTCCAAAGGGAAGTTCTTTAGCATGTAATGACATGCTTCTGTATAGTATGCACGTACAAATTTGTAAAAACAATTTTTTTCTGCTTCTGTTAAAGAGTCTCCCATCAAATACTGGCGTGTGTTTGAACCTATAACCAGATCATCCTTAGATTTTTGAAGCTTATACTCAGTAAATTTTATTGAAAAAATATTTTCAGCTTCACTCACAGCTGATGGCTTCATAAACCTTGACAGTATTTCTGTAAATAATGATAGCTCTCTTCGTAGTTTATGGATCTGTGGGTTTTCTTGTTGCATAAAAACATTTGTCTTGCAAATCAATGGCAGCAGATGCTGGAGGAAAAGCAGATACAGTTTTGTAACAGGAGACTCAAAAGTTTCTTTAATTTGCCTAAATTTCTTTGAGTCTTTATCTTCATAGCAGACGAACTTTTGCAAGGGCTCCCACTGATCAAAGAAACGATTTACCACATTCATAAGTGACAGCCACCTTGTTGACACATGTTTTATAATTTTCTGTGTTTCTTCCCCACATAAAGTCTGACACAATTTAAAAGAATCGCTTCTCTTCATACTTCTTTTTAAATAAAAGTATGCATCCACAAAAAAATTTTCAATGGATACATTTAGGTTCCTAGCATCACTATGTGCTATGTTATGAATCCAATGACACGTACAGCCAATAAAAACAATGGAAGGGTTTTTATCTTTTATAAATTTTGTAATGCCATGGTGCTTTCCCACCATAACTGGTACATTGTCTGAGCAAAACGCTATACAATTTTGCCATGGAATCGATCGTTTCGTGAGTTCTTTATCCAGCAAGTGAAATATGTTTTCCCCAGTTGCATTACCACATAGATTCAGTAATGACAGCAATACTGTGATTACTTTAATTAAGGTTTGGTCAAAATAACTGACTAAAATCGGAAATATTTTTTGATCCGAATGGGAATTACTACCAGTTGTAGCCAAGCAAAACTTGGATATCTTCAAAACTTCCGTGGCACGTACAGCCAATAAAAACACGTACAGCCAATAAAAACAATGGAAGGGTTTTTATCTTTTATAAATTTTGTAATGCCATGGTGCTTTCCCACCATAACTGGTACATTGTCTGAGCAAAACGCTATACAATTTTGCCATGGAATCGATCATTTCGTGAGTTCTTTATCCAGCAAGTGAAATATGTTTTCCCCAGTTGCATTACCACATAGATTCAGTAATGACAGCAATACTGTGATTACTTTAATTAAGGTTTGGTCAAAATAACTGACTAAAATCGGAAATATTTTTTGATCCGAATGGGAATTACTACCAGTTGTAGCCAAGCAAAACTTGGATATCTTCAAAACTTCCGTCAGTTGCTGCACTGAAGTGTCAGCAAAACTCCTTATAATTGCAGAGGTTTTTGTGTGGCACTTCCATATTTTGCAGCAATTGCTGAATCTGGAAACATTTTTTTTAAATAATGCACTTACATGGTCAGAAATGGCAATTGGGCAGTTGTGCTCTATTAAAAAATTTGCAAATAATGCTTCTGCTCTAATAATGGAAAGGTCATCAGATTGCGCAAACATTTTTGTTAATGTCTGGTTTGATATAAATTCTGGTTAAAAACATCTATAGCGGAGGCCACAGCTGCTCTTAAATTTATGTGCATACAAATATAATATTTATAAGGTTGCTTACCTCTTTTAACATTTCACCACAAGTTACATTCTTTCTGCCGTCATGCTTGGTTAAGGCCTCCGGTGCGGTGTTCCATTTTTGGTCTTCAGGTTCTTTCAAATGCTTTACCAACGCTCAAGTCCTTGTGCCTTGTTGTCCAGGTTGCAAAATTGTATCCTCCCCCTTCCCACCCTTCCCACCATCTTGTAAAACCTAACTTTCGTTGCTAAAAACTAATTATTGAACACAAAATCTTTTGATATTATAGACAACTACGAAACGCCTATTTACAAACATACAAATTCCAAACGAAAAAATTAAAAACGTATATACAAATATTTACACACAACTCATTCTTTGGACTCCTCAACACCTCACGAACAACCAACCACACCCTAAGCCACTCCCAAGCAGATTGCCTCTAGTACTTTCAACCCTCTACTGGGTTATCTTCAGGAGGTGTTTTCTCTTCTGCCACTGCAGCAAGAGTGAGCGACACGCCCAGCTTCTGCGCCTCGCCCCATCGTCATCCATGAAACGCTTCCACCCTGGCTCCATCTGTCATTGACTTTAGTGAACTCTTCATTTTCTCTTTCCCTTTCTGGTTTTTTTTTTTTTTGGGGTCAATTTTTATTAATTCCTTCCATTTCTCATTAAGTATATTAGGATCGTTACTATTACATACTCTGTATCTATTTTTTTCAATTAATACAGATTCTGCAATACGTAAGTGTCTTTCATTGCGACATGTTTTTATTATTTTAATTTCTTCAAAATTCGGATATGTCTGGTTATCTAGGCAATACTGTACTGTATCAGTGCTGTTTTTGCTTTTTTTTTTTTTGCCAATTTTTAACATGCTGTTGTAATCGACATTTTAACTGATTTTTAGTACTTCCAATATATGACATTGGTGGGATTCCATTTATGGGTATTTCATACACACCAGCTTTTTCCAAGATACTGCATTTTCCAGTGTTATTAATTATCATATCACCAATAGTCATTACTTTGGTTCCCATCTGAATTCCATATTTATTGCATAATTTATTGATTTCCATAGAGATTCCTGGTAGTTAAGGTGTTGCTCCGACATATTGTAATTGTTTTTTTCTGTTATGTGAATAAGTATCCTGCATCTTTACTTATACTTCATAAATCCATTTTTTTATCTTCTGTGGAGGGTATCCATAGTTGTATGTGATTTCTTTAATATAATTTATTTCTTCATTATGGAATTCTTCTGTAGAGGAATGTGTGGTAGCTCTTTAAATTAATGTTTTTATGCTATTACATTTCTGTGCGTAAGGGTGTGTGGAGTTATATGGTATCAGAACTGGGACATATGTTTGTTTTCTGTGTACCTTGTACTGCAGTTGGTTATTTTGCTTGATGATCCTGACATCCAAGTAAGGTAAGATATTTTCTTCTTCATGTTCTACTGTCAATTTTATTGTGGGATAGACATTACTAAGTTGTTGAGTTAAAGATTCCAGCTCTTCAATTTTCATTCTGGTCATGACGAAGATATCATCAACGTATCTACAGTAAACCAATGGTGGTTCATCTAATGTACTGATAATTTGTTCTTCTATTCTGTTCATAATTACTTCTGCAAAAAGGTTTGACAGAGGTGAGCCCATTGGGCCACCAAAATTTTGTTTGTATATTTTTTCATCGTATTTGAAGATATTATTTTCATAGATGTATAATAAAATTGTTTTTAACTCTTGTAGTTGTGTGTTATTAAGAAATTGATCCTGTTGTATTTTTTTATTAATAATCTCAATAGCTTCTGGTACAGGGGTACTTGGGAACAGTGCCTTGACATCCATACTAGCCATTCTGTAATCTTTTAGATCTTGGTTTACATTTTTCACAATTTCAATAAATTCACATGTATTCTTTACATTGTATTGTGTTTTCATAAGTATTGGTGCCAAGAAACTGTAATTATTCTTTTCAAGATTAATCAATGGAGAGTTCCTTTTGGATACTATAAGTCTCATGCGGTTACCATCCTTGTGTGTTTTAATTTTTGCAAACATTCGTGGAACCTTCGTATCCATTGGTGGTTTTGCATTTTTGATCTCATCAGGTAAGGTGCTGTGGTTCCTGATGCTTTTCTTTTTGCAGCCTCAATATGACGGCGACATTCCACATGACGTCTACAGTCGTCTTTTCCACCATGTGCAACAGAGAAGGAAATATCACAACAGGTACAATAGGCATCATTTGCTGATTCTTTCGATCTTTTTAAAACAGGCCACGTTTTCTCATAAGCATCTTTAAAAACTTGGTTATGTTTTCTCTTTCCCTTAGAGAAAGACATGATAAAACAAAAACAAAAAAACCCATCAGACTAATTTTTAAGGAAAAAAAACAGCAACCAAAATATGAAAATGAAAAAACGAACTGACACAAACAAATAGCATAAACTTTTTATTCTCACAAAAGAAAAGAGCAGCATAAAAAGGACCAACAGGTGTGCGCCATTCGTCAGTCGCACCCGAGACCCATGGGGGCATTGCGTGGGCGAGACTTGCGTAATCTATCATGTGGGTCTCAGTCGAGTCTTCCCCTTTCATTCACAATCCCGTTGGCAAACCTGCTGAGTTACTCCTCTTTCCCTAACTAAGGATAAAAATGCAAAAAAAAAAAAAAAATCCAAATTTTCCATTTAATAGAGCTGAATTTTTGACAGATGCCATATCGTGGTCTTATAACATTACCCTACAAATTTCGCTTGAATCTAATGGAAATTTTTTAAATTACGCACTTCTTTTTCATTAAGACGTTCAGAGAAAGAAAGATCAACTTCACAGGAAAGCGCAGATGACCGAGAACTACGGGCTTGCAACATTCATTTCCCTCCTCCCTTTTACTGTGAGCCCCATCCATTTGCCACCTACTGTTGCATTGAGTCTTTGCTTAACTGAGGATAAAAATGTGAAAAATTAATTTTCGGAATTTTCATTTAAAAAAGCTGTTTTTTTATAGATGCCCTAACTTGGTCAAACAAAGTTACACCGAAAATTTCGCCTGAATCCGGTGAAAACTTTTTAAATTACACACACACACACACACATTGACACTTACAGAAAAAGGTATTAATAAAAAAGTTGCATTTCTAACTCAAAAAGTTTTTAAGTTATCACGGTGAAATTTTCAGGGCCACTTTGTTTTAATAAATGATGGCATCTGTAAACAGTTCTGTACATTTCACTGAAAATTCGGGAAAAAGATAATCCGCAATTTTGTTTCCCAGTATGTAAAGACATCACGCTGCCTGCACTGGGCAGGGATCCCTCGCTTTAGTACTGATCTTGAGGTCATTCATCTACTACGGACATTGCAATGTGCTTTCAACAGCTGCAAGCCGGCTGAGTGACTCAACTTAAACAAAAACATCAGAAAGACTGCCAGCATGTAAAGTGTGATTTCCTTCTTTCTTTCCTTTTGGCTTTTTTTTTGCCAGATTTTAACAGTTTCGGAGAAAAATAATTGCGCCAATACGCAACAATTTTGAAATACAAATAACAATACGCAACAATTTTGAAATAAAATGCGGTAAACAAAAAACTTTAATTTTATCACATCTACACCAAGATTGGTAATTTTGTCTGGAGTTTTTACAAAACTTCTGTGGTGGCCGGAGCTCTTGGCAACTCTACACCACTCTTTCTTTCAACATGGCCAAACCACCTCAGAATATTTTTCTCCACCTTACCAACAACATTTTGCCTCACATTACACATCTTCAACACATCTTCATCCCTCAACATTATCAGAACATGTTTTCCCGCACTCCTCCCCATCAAGCATGCTTCCTAAATACTCAAACTCATTCACCTGCTCTAACTCTGTATCATTCAGACTGATCTTACAGTCATACCATTTTGAATAGATTTTAGAGCTTTCAAAATTTCTTCCCTTCAGATCTCTGCTGTGCTTCCTTCTCTCACTATGGCTCTGCCACATGATCATTTTCTTTCACTTTCAAGTTCTAATAACTCACATAAGTATTCACCTGATCTTCCACTAAACTCATTAAGCCTTCCACATCATTTCTCTGATCCTATTCTTCACACAACTTAGAACTTTATTTCCACTATTTTCCCTATGCTTGTGTACTTTCAGAACATTCTTTCCAATTATCATTCCAACTCAATCCCCCCTTCCCATTCTCCTATGTCTCATGTACTTTCAGAATGTTTTCTTATCTTTCGAATTACAGTAAAACCTGCTTGAGACGCAGAACCTGCATAAAACATAAAATCCCCCCCCCCCCAGGGTGTGTGTGTTCTGAAATGAAATATAGAAAATTACATACTATCTAACCTGTCTAAAATGGAACCTGCTTCATACGGGGAAAAAAATGCCAAGAGAGTAAAATGAACCTTGTAACGATGGAAAGTATCCAGATGTTCCAATGCCATTCAGTATTTTACTTGAAAACAAAACATCACACGATAAAGTGCAATGATGAATAATACACATGGAAAAAATTTGCTTGAGGTTGAAGATAATATAATTAAACAGAGAGAGATTGCTTTTGGGTTGTTTACACACACACACACACACACACACACACACACACACACACACACACGCGCGCATTGTAGCACATCCACTATTTGGCTTCTCATTAAGCACATAGCAAGATTCAGGCATAGGTAATGTGGCCTGCATTGCTTTCTTTGCTGGATGCAAAGTCCAAAAAGTCTTTGCAGTTCGCCATTTTGTACGGATTTCAACATTTATTCATTGAGGTGATCATTTACAACTTTTGCTTGTTGTGGGCTGTATTTATTCATTTGTCTCTGAACCTCAAAATGATGCCAAAGAAGAACATTTTTGGACAACTCAATTTGGATACAAAAGTTAAAATTATTGAAATGCAAAAAAAGAAAGTGTGAGTGTCAAACATTTGGCAGAGTTCAGTGCCAGAAAAACACAAATTTAAACATTTTAAAGCAAAAAGACAAGATAACAGAGCAGTGGTGTAAAGATCACAGCTCAATGAAGAGAAAAATGCAAAAATCCGGAAATTAATAGTTGAATAGAATTGTCTGGGAGTAATTTGTTAGTACATGAGCAAGAAATTTGCAAGTTTCAGGCTCTGTGTTGCAAACATAAACAAGAGATGTAGCCAAAAAATGTGGAAAAGAGTCCCATGGTTCTAACAGATGGTTAGAGGAGTTTTCAAAAAAAAAAAAAAAAAAATAGGCACAACATTTGGTTCAAATAAATTTGTATTGAAGCAGCAGACATCAGTGAGAAATTAGTTTCAGATTGGGTACAAAAATTAACAGTCATTGAAAGCTATGAACTTTAAACCATTGTGAATGGTAATGAAAATGGCTCGTTTTTGGAGGGATCACTGCTGAATAAAACTTTGCATTTGAATGGAAAAACCTGTGCTGGAGGAAAAGTTCTAAGGAATGCCTTACAAGTTTTCTTTGTGCCTAAGAAGATAGAATTAGTGACTAGATTAGCTGCCAAACCACAA
Organism: Macrothele yani; assembly: GCA_039090855.1. Taxonomy (NCBI): domain Eukaryota; kingdom Metazoa; phylum Arthropoda; class Arachnida; order Araneae; family Macrothelidae; genus Macrothele; species Macrothele yani. The sequence continues at coordinate 4,741,828 of CM077012.1, forward strand.
TGCTTCAATAACTTGGATTTAAAAAAGCTTCCTGTTGAGTGGAAATCAAACAAGAAAGTTCAGATGACAGCTCAAATTATGGCCGAGTGGCTAGCAAGTTTTAATTCAAAGATGAAAAGGTAAAATAGACATTATTTTGCTTTTAGAAAATCCAACATGCCATCTTCATCTGGTCCTATAAAATGTAAAAGTTGAGTGGTTTCCACTAAACACAACTAACATTTATCAGCCAATGGATCAAGGGATTATTCAACGTGTCAAAATGTGTTAGTGGGTGGTTGGTTGGTTGGTTGGTTAGTAGATTTTATTGGCGCAAGGGCCATGGTTGGCCAAAGAGCGCCAGACACAAGACAAACAGACAGAATTTAAAAAACGTGGCATAAATCCCCAAATCTGGCTGACCTCGTAAAACCGAACCATGAGTACGAAGGAAGGGCCAAAAAAGACAATGAAACAAACAGTATGAAAAACATGGTACAATGGTGAGAAACAAGCCGATTAAGTAAAACTGAGGAATGAGAACGAGAAAACACATCACGAAATCGAACACAACTACACATAGGATGAGTCACCAGGAGGGGGACGAACTGTCACTCTCCTCCCCCCACGCTCCTCTGCAATGCTGGCCGAGGGAGGGGACGAACTGTCACTCTCCTCCCCCTCATGGTCCTCTGCAATGTTGGTTGAGGCTGGGGACGAACTGTCACTCTCCTCCCCCCGATGTTCCTCTATAATGTTGGTTGAGGGTGGGGACCTCGCTGAGTCGGAGACAGTTGCAATGGTGGTCAGTTGGACCGCGACAGTTGGATGGACACTGCACACCTTTGCGGATTTAGGGCCGGGTATTCCACACATGCAGGCTTTCTGCTGGGAACTGAAAGAGTCGGTCGTCTTCAAAAGAGAAGGCGCAGACTCAGCTGGTTGAAGAAGCTGGAGCTCGGTGAAATCCACCTGTGTTGCTTGTTCAGCTGTAGATCTCTTGGCAAGTGCGGCGAGAGCTACAGGGCGCGGAACAAAGGGCTGCACGGGTTGTGGCAGAGACTGAACTACTGCGGCAAAAGTACGCTGTCGGTTGTTGGGAATACCCAACTTGGCCTTGGCAGCAGGGTACAAGAGGCCTTCCAGGGTCTTGAGGCGCTGGATCGCCATCTCGTCCTTCCATTTCATACAGTTGCGGGAGTAAGCTGCATGGGCCTCACCACAGTTAACACAGCAGGCCGCAGAAGTGCAACCTTCCCCGTCATGTGCACTGGAGCCACAATTTGCGCAACGAGCGGAACTCTTACAAAAACGTTGGGAATGCCCGTACCTCTGGCACCTGAAACAGCGCAGAGGACTGGGAATGTACGGGCGAACTCCACAGACCAAGTAGCCAGCCTTGATTTCGGTCGGAACTTTCGGGGAGTTAAAAGTCAAGATTACATTTTTAGACTTAATCAAAGAACCATCGCGCCGGAACATCATACGACGTGCAGCAATAACACCCTGATCTGCAAGTTCACTCACCAATTCATCCTCACTGCACGGCAAGAGATCAAACTCCGAAATAACACCCCGAGAGGTGTTAAGAAACGGGTGAGGTGTCACTTTGACAGGAATGCCTTGAAGACTAGTGAGGTGCAGAAGAGTGTTACTCTGAGAAACACTGCAAGTTTGGACAAGCAGGTCCCCAGAGCGAAGCTTCCTCACAGACTTCAAGGGGCCAACCGCAGCGTCCAAAGCTTTAGAAATGAAAAAGGGAGATCTGGTGGACAGTCTCTCATTCGGATCGATGGATTCTACAACTAAGTGTGTAGCATGCGTATTCACAGCAATCGAGGGGAGACGACGCTTCGGAGCGACTGGTACAGCTGTCGAAGAAGAGGTTCCACATTCTTGGTCCAGGTCATGGTCGAAAGATCGTTTAAGGGTATGAGACCTGGTAGGTTGAGAAGACGAAGGAGAGTCGTTGTCAATGATCATTTTCTCAGGTGACTTGAATTTGGAGTGTTTGTTTTTAGTTTTACCCATGGAAAAAAGGAGAAGGATTCGTCTGCAGACTACTCCACCCACCACCGAGCCCTACAAGGGAGAACTGGAGGTCCGCAAGCCAAGAAAATGACGCTGGACACAGTTCTGGAGCTTATACGTCGCAGATATAGTCCGTTGGCTGTGATCACACGCACTCGGCGGACACTTCGGCCTCCTGGTACCGTCATGCCAACGCCTTTGGCATGATCCCACAGCCCCCGGGCTTACCCTGCCGTGCTATACGACAAAAAAGCCGCTAAAGCCCTGTACACAACTTGGTACATGACTTCTGACTAGAGGTGGGTTAGTCTCTAGCCTCCCGTTTACAGCGAAGCCGGGGTCGAAGAGGAGTGTTGGTACACAGGAGGCACTGCTCCGGTCTCCTGCGACCTCAGCCGCCAGACATCCCATTTCCGCCTCACGGGGGCTCCGCACGCGGCAAACATGCAGGTAGGTCTAGCACCCAAACCAGCTAAAAGGAAAAAAGAAATCCAAAGAAGACAAATCCTGGAAGGGAACCTAAACGGAATCTCAGCAACCTACGAACTGAGCGGTTAATATAAAACAGTTAGTGGTGGAGGGTAACAAAACCACAAGACCGGGGTGTTAGCACATAGCGTGGTAGTGATTAGGTAGAGTATACAACACGGGCAACTAGCCAGTGGAGAAAATAAATAAAAACGAAAAAGCGAGACACAAGACCAGCTCGGGAACGTGGGGCCGCGACTCCCCAACAGCTGGATGAACAGCCGTCCCTGCAAACTCCAACAGCACCGAAATAAAAAACAAGCGGTGGCATGACATCAGATGTTGACCAGTCACAAGGTCAGCTCGGGCCGTGGGGGTGCCGCTCCCCAAATAACTGGAAAACCAGTTATCCCCGTGCGGGGAATGTGTTAGTGGAAATATTGAAGTTGCTTCTAATAAATATGGCATCTGCATCCTCTTTTGGTGAACTAATGAAATTCATAGCTGTTCTTGATTCTATTAAATGCATCAAACAGAAAGCAAAATTTACTTCGGAGGACTTACTAGATGTGTGCCGTGAATGCACCAATTATATACAAGCAGCACTAAACAAAGCCAGTTTTGTAACCATCAGTGCAAAGGATTATGTAAACACCAACAGCAATGTTGCAATCAAACCTTATGAAGAATATCTTGATTAAATTACTGAGCAACATCAAATTGAAGAAATAACTATTGCAGTTGGAATAATGAGATACAAGAGGTGAATATACACTATCTACCAACAAGTAATTGAACAACCCTGCAATCGACGATATCTGCGGTCCTGATACACATCACAGCTGCCGCCGTTGAGTATCGTGTGGGAAACAACAACGCAACCAGTCGCATGCAAGATGCCACGCAGTTCGGAGCTCTCTGATTTCGAGAAAGGTGTAATCGTCGGGGTATCACAGAAATGGCCGATCCATACGTGACATATCCAGCGAGTTGAAGTACCCAAAATCGACAGTGGCCTACGTGATTGGCAAGTGGAAGATGAGAGGCGACTGTTGGAATGTGCCCCGACCCGGCAGACCCACAAAACTGGGAGTTAAGAGACCGACGGTTGCTGGCCAGAGAAATTCGGAAGAATCGCACCAAATCGATGGGCCACATCCACGAGGAGTTTCAACAGGCACCCGGGAGTGTTCTTTCGATGAATACTATCCAAAAGGAAGCCCATCTGCTCGGTTATCATGGACGTGCTGCAGCCCACAAGCCTTTGATCACCAAGTCCAATAGCGCTGCTCGGCGAACGTGGTGCAAAGAACGTCGACAGTGGACCATTGAACAGTAGAAACAGGTTCTCTGGAGCGACGAATCAATGTTCACCCTCTACCGTTCGGATGGCAGGGTCTGGGTTTGGCGTCTGCCTAGAGAACGCCTCCTGCCCGAATGTATTGTGCCAACTATGAAGTTCGGCGGCGGTGGAATTATGCTATGGGGGTGTTTCTCCTGGTATGGCACGGGATCCTTGGTCGCAATTCCTGGTAGACTCAACGCCGAGACCTACTGCACAATTTTGGATGACCATGCGCTTCCTACGTTGTGGCAGTTTTACGGGGTGGACCCATGTTACTTTTAGGATGACAATGCCACCTGTCATGTTGCGAGGTCCACCATGGCTTGGTATGGTGAAAATGGGGTTAATCGAATGGACTGGCCTGCGCAGAGCCCGGACCTTAACCCTATCGAGCACCTCTGGGACGAGTTGGAGCGTCGACTTAAGGGGTGCCTCCACCGCCCGAAATCGGTGAAGGAACTGACCTGTCTTCTATAAGCCGAGTGGAAAAAAATACCGCTAGCCGTCGTACAACGCCTGGTTGAGAGTATGCCCCGGAGGGTTGCAGCTGTTATCGCCGTTCGTGAAGGCTCCACCAACTATTGAAGGCGAATAAATTTTGTTTTCCTTTGCTATCACAGGTGTCCAATTACTTGTTGGTAGATAGTGTATAAACTAAATCTAGGATAAAAAAAAAAATATCATCAAGCATTGCAAAATATTCAGGTTTTTCGTGATTTTGCATTTTTCCAAGGTCACTTTGAATTATTTTAGTGAACGAGCAGCGCATGTGCTCTCACTGAGAATTATATTTTGAAGTGTTACTGTACAGAAAGCAATGTTGGATTACTTAAAAAAAAAATAGGTCTGTAATTTTTAATTACGGTACATACGAACAATACATTTTTTAAGTAATCACTAAAGAAAACGCTTATCAGCATGACAAAAATTCAAATGTTTGCATTTCAATGGCTTCATGGATGTACTTGTATAAAATGGAAACTAGTCTAAAACTGAAAAAATTCCTGTCCCTTGGATTTTGTCTCAGACAGGTTTCACGGTATCTTTCCAATTTATCTTTTCAAATTATCTTCCCAATTCATTCTCTCTACCTTATCCTTTTTTTGCCTTACACTGATAAAACCAGCTTTGCTGCTTCATGCATTTTTACAGTGATATTTGCATCCTCAAAAACTCTACCTTGCAACTTCCCCAAATATGTTCCTTCTCTTTACTGCTTCTTTTATCTTACTGTTCCACCAGCATCACATTTAAAGCTCTTCTGCAAACAGTGACAACACAGTTCTTAAAACATGTTCACTTCTTTTTTACCTTCCTCTCACATAACTTCAACTCACAGGCATTTACTGAGTATTTCAGAGTAACACTGCTGTTCTTCACAGAGAGCATTTCAATCTTTACACAACAGGCATCTTCCTATTCCTCTTTCCCCAGCCAACATTCAGTTTTGCTCGTGACACTAACATGTAACAATCAGAGCCAACATCTACACCTCTCATCAGACACCGATCATAAGCATCAAAGTCTATTAGACTTTTCTGCCCAAAAGTAAGATTCTCACACGTACATGTGTGGTTGAAACTGTATCAGATATGCACAAGCCTTTCTCAATGCAGAGTGTTCAGTTAATTTTTCACCATTATAAATCACACCTGGATCAGTAAACTTAGCCGGAATGTAGTCAGAAATATCATTCTTAACTCCTACTTTAGCACTGAAATCCCCTGCTATAATAACTTTATCTTTAGCAACAAACTGTCTGAAAACAACTTTCAGCTCATTTCAGAAGTCAACCTTCCAATAAAAAGGTTCCAAGGCACAAAGAGCATACACTAAAACAACTGCTGTTCTCTGAATTTTCACTTCCAAACAAATCCAAAGAAATCTCTCACTGGTGTGCCTATATGATGTTCCAAGTTGTTCTTCATCTTTTCACTTAAAATCACACCTACACCACCTTGTTCTCTTACATTATCCTACACTCCAGATCACACACTTACAATTTCATTCACTTCTATTACAATTGTTTTCTTTTTAGTTTCACTTACACACAGCACATTTGATCTGCCCTCATTCATTTCTTCAATCCCCTCATTCATCTTTCCATTTATTCCTCTAATATTCCCCATACACCAATCTCACACTCACTTTGCCAAGATCTTTTTCTCATATGCCATTTATTAGTTCCAGGTTGATTCCATGGTGGACCAGACTTCTTAAGCGTGGTAAATCGCTTACCCACACAGGGGTTCTTTGAATATTTTTTTAAGTCTTGAAAATTGTAAAAGAATATCAGTGTGGGTAATCAACCCTCAGATGATGGTTACAGTTGGTCATTGCACCTAAGGGTTCTAGAACAAAACCTAGTGAGTTGGAGTTTTATGTCCAATGTCACACAGAACTAGCTGGTACCTCAACAATATCTATGATGAAACTTAATTTTGTGTCAGCTTTTCAGATTCACAGAGGCCCTTGTTGCAGTTGTGCATGTCATTGTTGCCCAGAAGAATGCCCCTTGAGGCAAACAATGTGATAGACTGCCTTGTATGTTGTTGTTTCTTACAACATGGAGAGAAATAATGAACTGAATGTATCTTTCATTGCACAGAAATATATCAGAATTATTTAAGTCATGGCTACCAAAGCCCATGTGTAGATTTCACTGTGTACTGTTGTTTCTTACAACATGGAGAAAAATAATTAACTGAATGCACAGAAATATATCAGAATTATTTAAGTCATGGCTACCAAAGCACATGTGTATATTTCACTGTGTATTGTTGTTTCTTACAACATGGAGGGAAATAATGAACTGAATGTATCTTTCATTGCACAAAAACATATCAGAATTATTTAAATCATGGCTACCAAAGCACATGTGTATATTTTTCCCTAGGCTGCTATTTTGTGTCAGCTTTTAGATTCCAATAACTTTTTCAAACTAATATGGCTAAAAAAAAATGCTGAATATCCAACATCTACTTACAGAATCCTTTAAATGAGAAATCAGGGCCCACATTGGAGTTGCTGATGCCTCCAACTCAGCCGAAAAGGCAGCATAGTAAGTGTTGGATTCAAATTCAACATGAGTTTTGAGTTCCCTCTGATTCACATTCATTCCTGAAATGGGGAAATTACATGTATAAAAAGAAACTATTTCCATGCAAAAATAATTAAGATAATAAAGAAAAAAAATCAAAGGGAAAATTTTCCAATGAAAACAAGAAAGTCGCCACTGCAACATGAAGACAGTGGACAGATATGCACAATAAAACCAAAGACAATGAATAATATCCTTTTCAGAGAAGAAAATTTTCAACGATGTACAGTGGTGTGCAAAAGTATTGCATCACCTGCAAAAACTGTCATTTTTTTAGTTTAACTTTTTGTTTAACTAATTTTCATAGTTATTTCATCGTTTATATGTCTTTAGTTGTGAAATTTAATGGAGATTTCAAAAATGCCTTAGTTTTTCCTGTAGCTACTTCTGTTCTTAAGATGCATTACAAAAACCATGACCAAGTCGAAATTGTTACAAAATGGATCATTTCTCCAATACTTAAATTTACAGCAGTTTTTTGAAATTCAAAAGGAATGAAATAACATTTAAATACAGAAATATAATAAAGCAAAATTATAAAATGTACCTAATATTTTGTTGCCCAACCTTTAGCTTTAATCACAGCTTTGCATCTTGCTGGCATACTGTGAACAAAGTTTTGTAAAAGATTGGGTTGAACAATACGATTCCAAATTTGAATTACATCTTCAAAGAGTTGAATTTTGGTTGTTGGCTTTATTTTGATAGCTCATGCGACACTTTGAACCACAAAATTTTGATCGGGTTAAGTCCAGCAACTATTATGGCCAATCAAGATGCTGAACTTTTTTTTCTCATACTTTAGCATGATGACAGGGAGCATTGTCATCTTGAAAAATAAAATTGCCACCATAAAGTCTTCTAGATGATGGTAGCATTTTATTTTTTAATATCCAGATGTATATCTGAATTGAGCCTCCTGTCTGCCAAGCTTAGCTTTCTGAGTACTCTGTCCTGTCTGGTTGTAGTGGATCTGGGCCTTCCACTGCAACGCATATTTTTAATATCACCAGTGTCTTTTACTTTCTTCAGTAGCCTAATAACTGTAGATTGATTACAGCCCACTCTTTCAGTGATTAGCCTTGAAAAATATCCCTTTTCATTCAGAACAACTATTTTCACTCTGCCCGCTATGGACAATTCTGCAGTTTTAACCATTATTGAGAATGTACACAAATTATACCCTAATAACAACACGAAGCGACCACTACAATGCTTTAGTAGCACTGCGTCAACCCTAATAAAGGCTGGAGTAGGATTAGGATAGCATTAGGAAGCATCCAATCAGGTAAAAGAATGTCTATGATTGGCTGTAACAACTCATACGCAGCTAACGTGAATTTCAACGTGTCAAAACTCCATATTTTATGTCGATCTTAAGAACAAAAGTATTGGGTTGTCGGAAAAGTCATGACGTATTTTGGCACCCGATGGCGGTTGGGAGGTTTTGGAAGTACTAGAGGCATGCGCAGCTCTGTTATCGCTATGACATTCGACAGGTGCCAGTTCTAGCTGCAGTCTAGAAGGAATAGTGAGCGATTTGGTTGATTTCCAGAGATTTGACATCCAGTTGAAGATGTAAGACCAAACTGTGCATTTTCGCCATATTTTACTGTTTTAATTCCGTAAAGGGAAGAATGCGTGTCAAGCTTCTGAAAAGTTGGGTAAAGTGTATGGTGATAATGCTCTACAAGAACGTCAGTGCCAGCGGTGGTGCACAAAATTCCGTGCTAGTGATTTTGACCTCAACGATGCTCCTCGGTCGGGGAGGCCCACCGAGGTTGATGACGACCAAATCAAGGCACTGATTGAGTGAAACCCACGTTAGACGACACGAGAGATTGCAGACACATTGCACATCCATCATTCAAGCGTTCACAACTACCTGAAGAAGCTGGGATACGTAAGCAAGCTCAATGTGTGTGTTCCTCATGAACTCAAAGAAGCTCAATTGACGGCGCTTATAAACATCTGCGATATGCTCATTAAACGTGAGGAAAACGATCCTTTTTTGAAGCGACTGATAACTGGTGACAAAAAGTGGATTGTGTACATCAATGTGCTCCTTTGCCTTAAACGACAACCAAAGCAGACATTCATCAGCGTTCTGGTCTCAGTGTGGTGGGATTTTAGAGGTGTCGTGTTTTTCAACTCCTACCACGGAACCAAACAATCAAGTTGTAAATGCATTTATGGCACCTCTATTCATAGTGATTGTGGAATAACTTTTTTTACGGGTCTTTTAGAGGTTATTTTTTAATGAAAGTTGGTTGTCAAATTTTCGAACTAAAGCCTAGTTCGTCATCAGGACTATGTCACTGGAGTAGTTGCTGCCACTCAATTGGAAGAGACCATCCGCAATTATCGTTAATTGTGGTACTTCTTCTTCTTGCTATTTCGATCCCTTCTTCTAGTTTTCTCTTTACTAAGTTTGACTGGTGGGCGATTATTTTCACTGAGTCCCAATTTATGGAGTGTCCACTTGCTTGTACATGTCTGTCTAGCCCTGTTTTGTTCCCAATGTTCCTAATAGCTGCTTGGTGTTCTTTCATTCGGACCTTAATATTTCTCCCTGTTTCTCCTATATAGCTGAGTCCGCAGTTACAGTCAATGCAGTAAATTACTCCTTCCTGCAATTGGATGTCCAATTCTTTCTGCTTTAAAGCTGGCAGGAATTTCTTTATTTTGTTATTAAGATCTGGAGCTAGCCTAATATTATATTTTGCTCCGATCCTTTTCAGTTTCTCGAAAAGTCCCTTGTGGTACGTAATTTTGCTGGTGAATTTGAAGTTGGTTTTTTCCTGCTTCTTTTTTGGCACTTGTTTAAATATTTTCTCAACATATGGGGAGGGGTAATTGTTTTCTGCCAACATTTCCTTTAATTCTTCTTTGTGAAGATCTTTTTGAGAAGCTGAAGAGACCAGGATTTCAATTTTTTCCAAAAATTGTCTCGCTGTATTCGATTTAATATAATCAGGGTGGAATGAGCAGAAGTCTAACATCTTCCCTGTGTTGGTGGGTTTTCTAAAAAGCTGAGTGAATATTTTCCCTTCTCTTGAGGTCAAGGTTAAATCCAGGTAATTGATGCTATGGTCTTTTTCCTGTTCCAGGGTGTACTTCAAGGTATTCTCTAGTAAGTTAAATTCTTCCAGAATCTGAGAGGGTAGAGATTGGTCCACAGTATCTACTATAATTAGGACATCATCCATGTACCTTACATAGAGAGCAAACAAGGAGGGTTGTATAAGGATTTTTGCCTCTAGTTTACTTATATAATAATTTGCTAGCAGAGGTGCTAGTGGAGAACCCATTGCAAGTCCTGAAGTTTGCCTGTAATATTTCTTTCCAAACTGGAAGAAATTATTCTTGAAGGAAAATAGGAGCAGTTCATATATGCCAAGTAGTATTTCTCTATTGTGATTATGGAATACTATTTTTTCCGCAAGGTCATCTGCAATGAATTCCAGTAGGAGGTCCAGGTTAATGTTGGTATACATAGAGACTATATCCAGGCTTGCCATTACTGGATGAATTAATTCTGGCAAGTTGTCCAGTTTTCTTTTTAGCTGCATGGAATTTTTTAGTAGGTAGGGAGGAGAAGGGAAAATATCTCTGAGGTGACCAAGCAAATAATAATTAATGTTGGAGAGTGGCGAATTTCTAGTGTCTATTATAGGTCTTATTGGACGGCCTTCTTTGTGAACTTTTATCGTACCATAGATCTGTGGAATTCTTGACTGGATTTTGGAGAAGTTTTTGAAGAGCTCATTAAGCTGTTTTTTATTTCTTAAAGAGCTGATTAATTTCTTAAGATTCTTAAGATAAAACCAACTTCAAATTCACCAGCAAAATTACGTACCACAAGGGACTTTTTGAGAAACTGAAAAGGATCGGAGCAAAATATAATATCAGGCTAGCTCCAGATCTTAATAACAAAATAAAGAAATTCCTGCCAGCTTTAAAGCAGAAAGAATTGGACATCCAATTGCAGGAAGGAGTAATTTACTGCATCGACTGTAACTGCGGACTCAGCTATATAGGAGAAACAGGGAGAAATATTAAGGTCCGAATGAAAGAACACCAAGCAGCTATTAGGAACATTGGGAACAAAACAGGGCTAGACAGACATGTACAAGCAAGTGGACACTCCATAAATTGGGACTCAGTGAAAATAATCGCCCACCAGTCAAACTTAGTAAAGAGAAAACTAGAAGAAGGGATCGAAATAGCAAGAAGAAGAAGTACCACAATTAACGATAATTGCGGATGGTCTCTTCCAATTGAGTGGCAGCAACTACTCCAGTGACATAGTCCTGATGACGAACTAGGCTTTAGTTCGAAAATTTGACAACCAACTTTCATTAAAAAATAACCTCTAAAAGACCCGTAAAAAAGTTATTCCACAAACAATCAATTCAAATGTGTACTGTCGGCACTTGGACAGTTTGAACGAATCCATCATCCAGAAACGTCCAGAGCTCGTTCATCGTAAAGGTGTTGTGTTCCATCACGACAACGCGAGACCACACGCAAGTTTGATCACCCGCCAAAAATACTTCCACTTGTTTCGCTCTCTTCAACAGTCCTTGCGTGGTATAATGTTCAATTCAGATGAGGCTGTAAATCAGCACCTTGTACAGTTTTTCGCGACGATAGACAGGTCCTTCTATGAACGAGGCATTCTGCAGCTCACTGAAAGATGGCAAAAGGTTATCGAACAAAACGGGCATTATATCATTGATTGATCTTTGTTCTTTCTATCAATGAATGACCTTTGCAAAACATGGCTAAAATACGTCATGACTTTTCCGACAACCCAATAGCTACAGGAAAAACTAAGACATTTTTTGAAATTTCCATTAAATTTCACATCTAATGACATATAAACGATGAAAAAAATATGAAAATAAGTTAGTTAAAAAAAGAGTTAAACTTTAAAATTCACGGTTTTTGCAGGTGATGCAACACTTTTGTACACCACTGTATATGTGACCATTGGTACAGAGCATGTGAATACTAAGTAGTGCATGTGAAGTGGTGAAGTGAATACAAAAATACTAAGTTATTCAAAGCAATCAGAATCGTGTACTGAATTGCCTGTAGTTTACTGGTCTCCATGTAACATCTCCTTAGAAAACTTGAAAATTACATCATCCTGGAGCGGGATTTGATCTCGCATCTCCCGATTGCCGTTCGAGCAGGCTATCTATTACACCCACCAGGACAATGAAGTTCTAAGTAACTAAGGCTAAGCATTTACAGCTTAGAAATCTGACCCTCAGATTTTTGCTAGTTGAAGCAATCTTGCCCCATCATAGTGTCAACGACCCTGTCACATCCAGAGGTGGATGTGTCTTAATTCACCAGTATTTCAGTTATAGAAATTAAGGAAGAAATATTCCTCAGAAATACATGGGAATTTCACTAGATTATTCAAAGCAATCAGAATTGTGTACTGAATTGCCTATAGTTTACTAGTCTCTATGTAACATCTGTTTAGAAAATTTAAAAAATAAGATGTGTCTGTTCTTTTTGCATGTGCAGTGGCGATCCATTCATATTTCCTACAGATCACTTTTTCACACCAGGTTCTGAAACGAAAACAATGCACATGCAATAACTGAATGCATGTGCTGTTCTTTCCCACTGCAACAGACAACAATACTCACTAAAAGGGATTATTTTTACTACATCATTATTTTTAATTATAATGTACACCACTGCAAAAACAACTGAATGCCCTAAATTCATACAGTGCACTAATAAGAAATTCTATTGATAAAGTCATTTATTTATAACTCATTATGCAGGGATTCCCTATAGGGTTTGTTACGACACATTATACAATAAATATGCTATGTAACAAATTTAGCACTGCATATGATTTTTCGTGATGAGCAGATCTTGAAAAATGATTTATTTTGACAAATAAATTTTTGTTATTAACACTTTATTACTGAGAATTCCTTCTCACAACAGAAGTTCAAATTAATTTACATTTATTTTCTAATTTTTCAGTATTCGGAATAGCTCTGCACTTACAGAAAAAACAAATTCATATGTTCTACAACTGCACAAAACCTGCAAAGAAATTTGTGCTTTATCAGATACATGACCCTTCACCAAGAATCAGAAGTGCAAGCAAGTGCACACACACACACACAATGTGAGCACCCAAAAATGTCTGCCTGTGAATGTGCATGCACTCTCTCACTCTCTCTCTTCCCTACCAAAAGGCATAGAACATGTGCAATTAGAAGTGCAATACACTTTTACTGAAAGAAATTAATACCATATTCCGGGTTCATACCCTTTTCTGTGGAAAAAAATAAATAAGGACTTTCTAAGGACCTACACTCCATTGATATTTTGTGTCATTGTAATATCACCAGGTGTGTGTGTATGTATATATACATGTTTAGGGGATTAAACAGCACTAGTGGCCATTCACCAGGCATTTTGCCCCAAGTATAAACTACTTTGCCTGCAAAGGACAAAATGAAATACACGCCCAAAAGAAAAGGACAAGCAGGAGACACAGTGACAATGAATCAAGGTGAGTTGAGTAGAGCAGTAGATGCTAGATAGATTAGACCACATGAGACAACTGAAACCATAAATTGTGAAGAAGCAAACAGAACCCCACCCATCCCCCCACCTTTGACCATGAAAAAATTGTTGGGGGGGGGGGTGAAGGGAGATTGTTTCTAAAAACATTCCAGGGGATTCTCTCTCTTCAATGAGCTAGAAGAAAGCTCCCCTGCTAACGGGTTAGCATATTTACAGACACACAAACACAAAACGGGGGCAGGGTGTTCTTAAGGACTTTTAAGGACCGTATGAACCTTAATATTGGAACAATTTTGGGTTTAATGATTTCTGCAATAGATCATGAACACTTTCATGAAATTCTGGCTGAAAAACATTGGTGCTTCACAGGACGTCTCCTTTAACCTGATTCAATCCTGCATTTAGCAAAGGCCAAATTCAGCAGTTTCCTGAACCTGCATCTCAGTTCATTCCAAACATATCCCACATAATCCATATTTTGAGGTTACTCACCTTTATTCCCAAAATATTTTAGGTTTTCGTCTCTACACATTTCCAACACGTATTTTTCTTATTTACATCGTGGTTCAAGGCCGCAAAAAAAAAAAATATGTTTTTCAACTCGTGCAAACTTCGTTCCCTTCCTTTCTTTTCCCTATGACCAAATTCGGATTCAAGATAATCTACCCCAAGTATACATAATTGAACTCCCTAAAACACTTATATCTAATTAAAACTTCAATCAATAAAAATAAACAGATATTTATAAGTACGAAGGGGGAGAAAAGTCTATTGGGTCATCTGATAGATGGCGCCACTGTGCCTGAATGGCGGAGAACGGGAATGAGACGATGGTGTGCAAGCACTGGAACATTCGCTACGTTTTGTGGGTGGTGACTGGTGATTCATTCATCTGTTGCGTCCACTCCTTGAGAATGGCCTGGGCAGAGGCTGAAAGTGCTAGGATATTATGCTTATTTCTGAGTGGAGAGAGGTCCGTGATTGTGGAGTATAGTGGTTGTGTCAGGTATTTAGGTTTGTTTTAATTGGGTACCGGTGTGCAATTGTAAATAATTATAAGTTAGTTTTTTTTAACTTTGACGTTTCAGAAAATGTGTAATATAAGTTTTATTGATTGAAGTTTTAATTAGATATAAGTATTTTAGGGAGTTCAATTATGTATACTTGTGGTCGATTATTTTGAATCCGAATTTGGTCATAGGGAAAAGAAAGGAAAAGAACGAAGTTTGCATGAGTTAAAAAAGATGTTTTTTTTTTTTTTTTTTTTTTTTTTTTGCAGCCTTGAACCACAATGTAAATAAGAAAAATATGTGTTGGAAATGTGTAGAGACGAAAACCTCCTAAAAAATTTTGGGAATAAAGGCGAGTAACCTCAAAATATAGATTATGTCTAAATAGCACGTGAATAATTAAGCAGCTAGATGACATTTGACATTTGCAATGCTGTATGAATATATCATATCCCACATGTTCAATCAGAATTCTGTGCAGGTCACTGAAAAGTTTCCATACTATTATCTTTACACCATACATTCACAGTAGGTGCTGTGTGGCATGGTATGTTGAAATGTTGAAAAGTACAAAAAAATCCCACATTCCATAAAATTGCCTCAAAAATTCTTACAGAAAATTAATGTAAGATGCAGCAGTCATTTTCTCACACACTGCTACACTTCCATTCATGAAGAACACACCCACACCTTAATTCTGCCACCTCAAATTTCACAGCTGGGACAAAATGTTTAGATGAAAAAGCATTCTACTGACATTCTCTATACACAATAACTTCAATCAGGCCATATCAGCACGATGTGACTCTTCAGGTCACAAGATGGATTTCCATTCTACAATTCAAGGTGCTTTGCACCATACCAATTAGCTTTGTGCATTAGTTTTTATTAGCGGCTTCTCAACTACAGTTCTTTGCTAATAATTCACGGCATGAAACTCTATAGGATGTGGAAACTCCTTTGGGACCACTCACATTTCCAAACCCAGGTTTTATTGGATATATTAGTGAGCTGAAATTACTGAAATTCTCGTTCTCAAAGCTAAAGAGAAAAGTTCACATTGAATATTGTGAATTTAACAGTGACTGCACAGAGAAGTATTCGTTTATTTTACCCCAGAAAAGAAGTGTGCAACAAAACTGTCTGCTGCATGCAAAGAATACAGTATAAGGCATCATTTCTGTTCTAAACATGCAAGTTTTAATCAGAAGTGTCCTCCTGGATCGGACAACTGGAAAAGTGAACTATCTTCTTTAAGAGCAAGTTATTCAACATTGTCTCTTTCTAATACAGAAAGCTACCTCTCAGCAAACAAAACTGTCATCTTGCTTCTCAAAAGGTTGCATGGTTACCATCGAAGCATAAGAAACCTTTTTCTGACGAGGAAAATCTTAAAGAGCGTGCACTTTCTATATTGGACAAAGTATGTGACAAAAAAGTCAAAGGTAAATTTATTCAGTCCATAAAACAAGTTCACCTTTCAAATGACACAACTCGTCGAATGGAAGATCTAAGTGGAAATGTATTTGAAACTTTAATAAATCACATACATACATATCACTAAGCTGTTCTCTGATATTCAGAAGTTAGCTCCACAAAGAAATACAAACTACCAGGTAAATTTTTAACTGCTTATTTACTTACTGTGCCATATCAAATTCTCCATGTACAGTGATCTTGACACACAACACGGGCTTCACTGATATCCATCACACGACATACACAAGACCTTCTATACATCATACTCATAATCTTTATCTCATGCAGACACTCCTGAATCTGATCCTCCCATGACTTCCTTGGCCTTCCTCTACCTTTCCTTCCCGACACTTGGGCTAAAAAAATTTCTTAGTAAACATCTCATCTAAAGATTAAAATTAGCAGTCGCTACTCACCACGTAGCAACTGGATAAAATAAAATATCCAGTAGAAAAAGTTACTTTAGTCGCCACGCTCGAAAATTTGCCTTTTTTCATTGCTAAAGAATTTATTTGCATTTTTTAAAACGCTCCTGTTACAGGAAATGCATTTTCAAATTATCCAACTCGCACATGTTGAAAAACAGCCCTTTCCTCCGCGAATAAGTGGGTATGATCTGTTTACAGATTCACTCTTCAAGAACGGGGGCAACTGTTCATTTTTCCACTTAAGTTGGGGCATAAAGTAACCATATCGGAAATGGACACCTGTGGCTTTAGTTGGAACTGTGGCATCACAACTCATCAGCAGCAGCTCGTTTTTAAAGTTTGGTTTCTGTGAAAATGCACGATTTTCGATTGTTTAGGCACTTCTTGCTTATCTTGAAAAAAAAATGGGCAAGCATTTTCCCTTTTGTTTACAAAAAGAAATCAAAGGCAGAAAATCGGGACTTCACTTTCTGCCGCCGTCTTTCATTCCATGCAGAGTTGAGTTTCCTTTCTCGTGTGAAGTTCGTTTTAAACAAAATAAAAAAAACTCATCTGCCATGGTAGTCATTTTATGGGTCACGGAAAGGGACGATTCCATCACGGGCGGAAAAGAAAAATACTTTCCATATTGATTGGCTGTTAAAAATAAACTGCACTTCACTAGAAAAAACTTTTAAAATACGAAGTTGTTCTTTTTCCATATTACCGAAGATAGTAAAAACGAGAAACATAATCAGAAAAAATATAATATAGAAGAATATAACTAGAAAGTGAACAACAAAAAAAAAAAAAAGCGCGTCTTGGGGTAAGAAAAATTCGAAATTTAGAAAACTACGGAACATTTTCATCAGTGCTAAAACAATAATTTTCAAGCGACGGACAGCATGAAGATGCCCAAATTATATCGAACAAATGTCGGGACATTAAAAACATCCCATAAACAGTCCCAAAAATGTTTGATGAATGTTAGAATTTTGAAGACAGGGAAATAAACTTTGAACAAATGTTGAATAACATTATTTCATAGAGATTTTTTATTTTCGTAGCATATTTAATGTTTCATGTAATCCGTAGCGATCAACGATTTCCGTAGTGACTATGGAGAATTCATAGCAATTGGAAGGTCTGAGGTGGGCAAACAGGAAAAAAAGCCAAATCATTAAAATTCTACCAAAACAACATTTGCTGAAGAGGGGGAGGAGGCGACAACCAGATTTTTTATTTCCATAGTATATTCAATATTTCCTGTACTCTGCAGCGATCGACGATTTCCGTAGTGACTATGGAGAATTCGTAGTACGTATTTCGAACGTCTGTGGTGGGCAAACAGGAAAAAATGACAAATCATTAAAATTCTACCAAAACTGAACGTTTTCCAGAGGTGCCAACTACACTGCTGGCCACCCAAAATGCAACACCAAGAAGGACACGAGATAGCAAAGCCACATTTACTGGACACATAACAACAGATATAAAGATGAAACGATTGACCTTACAGGCCCGTGCGACTTGCGGAACACGCAGAAATCAATAGTTCTTGTGGCCCCCGTGGCTGGCAATAACGGCCGCTACACACCACAACATCGAAAGAAAGAGGCTTTGGATGTGGGCTTGGGGTATGTCGGTCCAGGCTGCTTCCACTAGTTGCCACAGTTCATCAGGCGTAGTCGCAGGTGGTTCTTGCCGGGCCACTCGGTTGGTTGCCGATCAGCGACCAGACGTGTTCGATGGGCGACATATCGGGAGAACAGGCGGGCCATGTGCGGGCGCGCATTGTCCTGTTGAAACGTAGCCGCTGGCAGGTCCTGCAGGTAAGGGAGGACTACAGGCTCCAAAACGTCGGAGATGTAGCGGTGGCTGTTAAGTGTACCGGCGATGCGTACCAGAGGGGTGCGGGTGTCATATCCAATTGCGTCCCAAACCATAACGCCAGGCGATGGACCGGTATGGCGATGCATAATGCAGGTGTCATACAGTTTCTCGCTGCGGTGCCGCCACACGTGGATCCGACTATCGTGGTGTTGCAGGCAGAAGCGGGATTCGTCGGAGAAGACAATGTCGTGTCATTCCGTAGTCCAGGTGCAGCGTTCAACGGCCCACTGCCGCCGCACTCGCCGGTGGTGTAACGTCAATGGTAATCGGAGCAATGGCCGCCGTGCGACAAGTCCCCACTCCTGCAGACGACGTTGAACGGTACGTGCTGACACAGGTTGTTGTGCAACACACCCTAATTCCTGCGCTATCGTTCATGATATGGCGGTGCGAACCGTCAAGGCCCGCCACACAACATGCTGGTCCTCTCGTTCAGTGGTGTGCTGCGGCAATCGCTCATGTTGGTTCGTCCATCCCTCCCTCCCTCCCTTCCTCCTGCACCCACTGAATTCATACTCACCTTACAGTGGCTGGATGTCGTCCCACACGGGTGCCGATGTCTCGGTACGATAAACCGCTGTTGCGATCAGCCACTATTCGTCCTATGTCGAACTCCGAAACGTGCTGGAATGACTGCCGTATTCTGCGCCGAGGCATCAGGAAGCTTCCCACGCACAGGTCCGGCAGCACAACACTTCCACTACTTACACCAGGCCTGCTATGCACCCTTCTTATAGTGCTTCTTGGTGGCATGCCAGGCGCACATGATTTGCATATGCACTGCAATGCTAATCGTTTGCATGTCCTCTTGCGGGCAACGCGTGCTGCGAATTTCAGGCCAATCGGATGTTTCCTTCTTGGTGTTGCATTTTGGGTGCCCAGCAGTGTATTACAGATTGTCCGTAATTATTACGGTTTCGACTGTCAGATTACAGAATTGCGGATTTCAGTGTGTTTTGGAGAATCTCAATTTTGTATCTTTTTTTGTTAACTCTTTAGTGCGACGCGGCCGATTCGTCGGCCTTTGATTTTGATCCGCGCATTTCCCGATTAGACAGCAGATACTGGTGTCGATGATCATATCCTTTATCAATCATATCGTTTTGAAATGAAATCTCTACGAATCGTATCGTCAAACAGCGATATTATCGAAAGAATTGTAATATGCCGTAAGTGTCGTATCATGAAAGAGTTTGCGCTTGCTATTGGCTTCCCACGCATTTTCTCCATGTGACGGGAGAAAGGCTACTTTAGCCAAAACTTTTCCTACTGCAGTTGAGGCAGGGCTGTTCACTTGGCATTGTTGATGAATTATAAGGTGTCGTACTGTTGGAGATCACTTTTTCGAGCCCCGTTTGAAGTGCAATAACACGCAACTCGTCGCAACGCGTGGTCCCGCAATAACAGAGTATTTATATTTCTTGCGGGCTTTCACCACGCGAGAGAACTAAGTGTGGTGTTTTATTACTAGCTCTTCGCATTATTCATTTCTTTTTTCCCAAACAAACAAACACAATCGAAAAACTCCGTGAATTACGAATCCCCCTCTTTTTCCAAACTCATGTTAGCAGAGGATGACTTTGCTTGTTCCTCAGACTAGCAGATGTGCTTTTTTCTACTGCGTGAATTTTTTTTTGTAAGGTTATTTAAAATGGCTTGTTGTAGTGAGAGTTTGCCAAGTGATAGTGATGATTTTGAATCATCTGAAAGTGATATTGGCCAAGCGACATCAAGCCAGAAAACTAGCCACCATGCCATGCACACAATATCTTCTTCAGAAAGTGAAAATCTTGATAGTGAATCTTCAGATCATGAAAGTTCTGAAAGTGAATGGGAAGATGTAATAGAGGGGAGCGATGAACAACCTCAGCATCCTTTTGATTATCATGAAATGCAGGGGCCCAAACATGCTCCTGCAACTGATGCAGCACCTTTTGCATATTTTGACTTGTTTTTTTTTACCAATTTCATCATTGGAATTATCATTTCTGAAACAAATAAGTATGCAAAGAGGTTTCTCCAGGAACATCCAAATCTTTCTCCCAAATCTCGAGCTAGGAAATGGAAAAATGTTACAAATGCTAAAATAAAGGTTTTCTTTCGTGCCTTCTAATATGGGAGTAATCAGTAGCCCATGCAGGACGAGATGATTGCTGACGGCATATCCAGTCAAAAAAACATGTAAAATTAAAGACTCAATCAAAGCCTTTGGATTTTATCTTATTTTTTGCAAAAAAAAATGAAAATAGTGTGATAAATGCTGAATTGCTGTTTACTACATTCATTGTGGAGCATAACCCACCTATAGCAAGCTGTGATCATGCTGGTCCCTTGTTTCATGCTATGTTCCCAGACTGTGATATTGATAAAGCTGGATATCCTAGAGCAGATGTGGCACGGAATGAAATATCTAAGATGAAGGACAGGGTTCCCACTCAAAAGTAATAAAAAAATTCCCTGACTTTTCCAGGTTCTTCAGGTGGTTTTTAAGTTTTCCAGAATGGCATGTTGCAAAGAATTGTTACATTCCATTCCATTCATTTTTCTCATCAAAGCACAAACTTGTAAATTCTTTACGTAATTTGTCTTTATAAAAATTACCTGCTTTTCATTAATAACGACTAACTGTGCACATTATTTTTCTGTACCAAAGTTCTGTGAACTTTTGTGAATACTACCCACACGGAATTTGTAAATACATTCCCATAGAAACAGGTCACATGTAAGAAAAAAATCTGTCAGTTGAATAGTTTCAGTTTTTATATAACACAATGTAGCTAAGCTTAATGATGGAATGGCTCTGTTCAAAGAAACATGTTTCAAGAGAACCTACAGAGAAAGGACTTTGATCCATCATTTGGTTGGTTCTCTTGTGAAGTGTTTCTTCAAGCAGGAGCCAATTGTGCCTAATTGTTCCATGTTATAACAACTGCCTGCAGAAATTGAACAAAAGCTTAATAACTGGCAATTTTAAAAATTCAATTTTGCATCTTTTTTCAGAGAATAAAGGAAATACTTAATAAAACTGAAAGTAAGATCTACCAAATTCTAGGCAGGCAGTAATTGCAAGCAAAAGTATGAAATCTTGAAAAATATATTTTTTTTTTTTTTTGGCAAAATAAAGTATCCATTGATTTTTACAAAAAAAAGGGGGGGTAATTTTCCCTGAGTTTTACAAAAATGGGTCATTTTCCTTGATTTTTGGAACCATTTTCAAATTCCCTGAGAATTCCAGGTTTCCCCTGTTTTCCAGGATGAGTGGGAACCCTGAAGGATTCATCTGGCCTTCCCAAGTATTCTGTATTGCCTAGGTTGGTTGGTTGGTTGATGGAGTTTAATGGCGCAAGGGCCATGGTTGGCCAAAGAGCGCCAAACAAAGACATCAAAACGAAACAAAATTAATAAAAAACGTACACAAGGCTAAAAACAGGCTGATGCGGTAAAAATGAAATATGACAGTGAACAAGGTAAAATCTAGACGAGTTTAAAAAAGGCAATATCCTGTAAAAATGAAAACACTGCTCTCGTGTCGCAGGCTTCACCGATAATAGTTTGCAGCGTAGCTGCTCTTTCGTCCAACAAATGAGAATGAAAATAACGAAAACGATGATCACAAAAACGAACACAAGTACACAAAACATGAAGGACGGTGAGACGACATTGGCACGCCTCACACATCGGGGCACTGTCGCCACACAGCAAAAAGCGGTGAGCAAAACGACAGTGCCCAATGCGGAGACGTGCAAGAAACAACTTCCTCACGACGGTTCCTCCGCAAACTAGACTTCCATATTCCGATCTGTGGTTTGATGGCATAAAGTTTATTGCTGCCCACCTGAGACCACAGGGACTGCCACTCGTCCAGGAGAAATGTCCGGATCAAAGTTCGAAAATCACGGAAAGACAGTGGCAGCCGAGCTGGCGACATGGAGGAAACAGACCTGGCAGAGAGATCTGCCAGCTCGTTACCCCGGATCCCAACATGGCCAGGAACCCAACAGAATCGGACCAGGAAGCCATCACCCTCCAAAGTTCCAAGAAGACGACGGACATCACGGATGACAGGTGAGTCCGTGTCCTCTGGAGAAGATAAAACTTGGATGACGGACTGGGAATCAGAGCAAACCATAGCGCGACGATGTGATCGAGACTGTATGTGGCACAAAGCAAGGTGTACCGCACGCATCTCTGCCGAAAAGATGGTGGATTCAGGCGGAAGCCTCTCAGCATGTGAGGCATCGCCACACACAAAAGCGGATCCAACGACATCCTCGGATTTCGAGCCATCGGTGAACACAGGCACGAAATCCGGGTAGACAGACTGTATTTCAGCAAAGAGTTGCTGGTACACCAGAGCAGGAGTGGAAGACTTTGGCCACACACAAAGAGAAAGGTCAGCTGTTGCTTGAACGGGATGCCAAGGAGGTTGGTTAAAAAGGGTGGTCAAACCAATCCCGGACAAGTTAAGACCAGCATCGCGCACTATGGCAGACATCCGAATCCCGAACGTTGGAACACAGGAGGGGCGGTTGGAAAATAAGCAGACACAGTCCGGTTGGAAGATGGAACCATGCAGCGGATGATCAGGAAGAGATTTCAGTTTTGTGTAAAACTGAAGAGACAGCTGCTTACGACGGATGCATAACGGCGGCTCATAAGCCTCCGCATACAGGCTATGCACGGGAGAGGTACGGAAAGCACCAGTACATAGCCGCAATGCCTGGTGATGGACGGGGTCCAAAGGCTTTAAAACCGATGGACGTGCAGAACCGTACGTAATGCATCCGAAGTCTAACTTTGACCGAATCAGAGAATGGTAAATGCGAAGCATTGAGCACCTGTCAGCCCCCCCCCCCCCCCCCCCCGATGTTCGAGAGAGGACCTTCAGGATACTCAATGACTTCGTGCACGTCACCTTCAAAGACTGGATGTGAGGTCGGAAGGTGAGTGCTTGGTCAAAAGTTAGCTCAAGGAACTTGACTTCTGACACCACAGGGATGGTAGAACACCACAGACGGAGGCTGGGGTCTGGTGAAGACCCCGTTTGCGGCAAAAATGCACGCAAACGGTCTTCTGCGTCGAGAAGCCAAATCCATTATGGGAAGCCCAGATAGAGATCTTAGTAATGGCCGACTGAAGCTGCAGTGGTGCGCATGTTGACAGATGCGCAAGAGATCTGCAGATCATCCACGTACATGGTTCCACGAACCGTCGGAGGAAGTAGTTGGAAAATATGGTTGACACGAAGGATGAACAACGTAACGGAAAGAATGGAGCCTTGAGGTACACCCTGTTCTTGCGGGTACATCGCAGAAAGGGTCGACCCGACGCGCACACGGAAACTCCGGTCCTGGAGAAATCCGGTGATGAAAGATGGTAAGTTTCCCAGCAATCCGCACTCGTGCAGATTACGGAGAATGCTGTATCTCCAGGTACGGTCATAGGCTTTGTCCATGTCGAAGAAAACGGAGACCATGTGCTGACGCCGGACAAACGCCTCCCTGACAGATGTCTCAAGGCGAAGATGATGATCGGTGGTGGATCGATATTTGCGAAATCCACTCTGATGGGGTGAAAAAATGTGATGAAACTCTAAATAAAAAATGAGACGAAAATTAATGATACGCTCCAGTACTTTGCAAAGTCATAGCAATTGGCCGGTAGTTCAACGGGTTGGTGGGATCTTTACCAGGTTTGGGGACAGGAACGACAATGGCCGTGCGCCAAGACTCGGGAAAGGCATTCTCTTGCCAAATCCTGTTAAATAGGATTAGCAGACATTCAAGAGAGGACGGAGAAAGGTGCTTCAGCATTTCGTAATGGATGTTATCTGGTCCGACAGATGTCCGGCCGGACCGATTCAGAGCGGTCTTCAGCTCCACGGCAGTCAGCGGGCTGTTATAATCTGCGGAAGAAAACGGTCCAAAAGAAATCTTGGACCGTTCAAGCCGCGGCTGTAACTGCCGGAACGAAGCAGGGCAATTGCTGCTGCTGGACACCGAAGAAAAAGCGGCGCCCAGACAGTCGGCAATACCCTGAGCGTCAGCAACCGTTCCTCCATCACTCTCAAGAATGGAGATTTCCCCAGATGGGTACTGACCCCGAATCTTACGGATCCTGTCCCAAACAATCTTAGGGCTAGTATTGGTGTTAATCCCGGATACATATTGTATCCAGGACTCCCGTTGACTACGCCTACGAACCAATCGCGCGTAGGACTTGGCTTTCTTGAAAGCAAGTAGGTTCGCGTCGGTGGGGTACCGACAAAACCTACCCCAAGCCCGATGTTGGGCCCGACGAGCTGCCATACAAGTGGAATTCCATCAAGGTCTCGGGCAACGTGGAAGTTTAGTCGACGTCCTGGGGATGGTAAGTTCTTCCGCTTGCACAATACAATCCGTTATCGCCGCAACAGCGTCATTGACTGTTTCTGAGGTCACCATAGCCGGAGTAATAAAGGCCGAAGCCGTGAATGTGTCCCACTTGGCACGATCAATATTCCATCTAGCAGGGCGAGAAGGGTAACGGTACCCGCCACTCGCTAGACGGAGGAAGATGGGAAAGTGATCGCTGCCAAGGGGATCACCAGACACGCTCCAGGACCAGGCAGGATATAATGCTGGTGAACTCAGAGACAAATCAATGGCTGAGTACGAGCGGGTGGGTTCATGAAAATACGGCACTGCCCCGGTGTTGTGGAGACAGAGGGACGTGTTGGAGAGAAGGGACTCAACAACACGGCCTTTGGAGTCTCGAGAGGTAGAACCCCACAACGGATTGTGTGCGTTAAAATCCCCTAAGATGAAGAAAGGAGGCGGCAGTTGGTCGACCAAATCTTCCAGATCCGAAAGGCTCACAGCTTCATCTGGTGGTATGTAGATAGAACACACCGTGAACAGAGTGTTTACAGATAATCTCACTGCCACTGCCTGCAAAGTCGTCCGGAGAGCAACTGCAGTGACAGGAACACCATGAGGAACAACGACGGCCACTCCTCTGCAGGCGATAACGCCGTCCTGGTGATCCTTGCGGAAAAGGGAATGTCTCCGCAGCGAAGGAGTGTCCGTCGTGCGAAGCTTTGTCTCCTGGAGACAAACGCACACGGGTGTGTGCGAAGACAGTAAGCCTTTCAAATCATCAATGCGTTATTATATTTGCACTTTTAAGGTATTAACCTCTTGCAAAGTGCGCATTGTTTACGTGCAATTCATAAATGAAAAAACCATTAGAAAGTACCACTCACTCACCATAAAGATCATGGTAACCTCCAATGACAACACACTTCCAACACGTCATTCATCGTGATGTGACTGGGCTTCCAAGGTTTACAGACTTCTTGCTTACGCTTCTTACTTCCGGGTGTGAAACATCGTATTTTTTTTTTTTTTTTTCCCTTAGCCTTATGAGATGTTACTATAAAGCTTGTCAATTCCATAAAAAATCACACATATACCCCTCATTCATACAATTCAAGTAAAAACTATGTACATAACCTTACATTCATAGGTGATTAAACCTTGGTCAACTGTAATTATCAAACTCCTCCTTCTGTTTCACAACCTCTGCTACTCCCACTGCAAGTGTCACACCCATTCAGCCCCAGGAGTAGCAGAGGTTGTGAAACAGAAGGAGGAGTTTGATAATTACAGTTGACCAAGGTTTAATCACCTATGAATGTAAGGTTATGTACATAGTTTTTACTTGAATTGTATGAATGAGTTGTATGTGTGATTTTTTATGGAATTGACAAGCTTTATAGTAACATCTCATAAGGCTAAGGGAAAAAAAAAAAAAAAATACGATGTTTCACACCCGGAAGTAAGAAGCGTAAGCAAGAAGTCTGTAAACCTTGGAAGCCCAGTTACATCACGATGAATGACGTGTTGGAAGTGTGTTGTCATTGGAGGTTACCATGATCTTTATGGTGAGTGAGTGGTACTTTCTAATGGTTTTTTCATCAATGCGTGATCGCAGACCTCGGCAATTCCACTGAATGAGCGTGGCCAGAAGGAAAAATGAAATGAAAGAATGGAAAAGACAGACGACTAGAAGGTCTCAGTGTCGTCCATCACCTCCAATCCATCCGCAGTGTCTGGAGGTAACACAGGGCTGTGTTTACCCCCTGTGTTGAGAGGTGGTTTCTGCCTGCTCTGTTTCGGGGAGGATGAGCCGGGTTTCACCTTCTCCGGCTTCTTCTTTGCAGTGCCCTGGGTCCCTGTGCTGGTAGAAGATGTTTTCGGCATAGAAGGTTTAGGCGACGATGTAGATGTCGCCTTGGATGCAATGCGGCGAGACTTCAGTGCTTCCAGCCCAGCAGCGACGATGTCCTCAAAATCATAAGGACAACGTGCCGGGATGGTCACCTCCGTCTGGACCGCAACAGGAGCCTTCTCCACCACAACCGAGGCATAGGAGCGCCGGCCGGATGGAAGAGGAGCTATCCGCCGCCTGGCCTCAGGGTATGACAGATGTTCAGTGGTCTTCAGGCGTTGGATAGCCTGCTCCTCGATCCACTTGGGACACTGCTTAGAAGACGCAGAGTGGGAACCCTCACAATTCACACAGTGATCCGCCTCAGCGGAGCAGTCCGCCAAAGAGTGTACAGTGGAACCACAGCGCCCACACTTTGCTACATTACGGCAAGACTGCTGGGAGTGGCCGTAATGCTGGCATTTGAAACATCTCAAGGGGTTTGGTACGTATGGCCGAACATCTAGACGCAAATACCCCGCCTTGATGGAAGTTGGCAGGGTAGGTGAGTCAAAGGTCAGGACGATGTTCCGGGAGGGAATAGACTTCCCATCCCGCCTGGAAAGAATACGACGAACCCCAGTGACATGTTGGTCCCCAAGTTCTTCCAACAATTCCTCTTCACTGCACTCAAGCAGGTCGCGGGAGTTGATGACACCACGAGAGGAATTGAGGTACCCATGGGGGGAGATCTGTACTGGAATGTCCAGCAGAACGGTTGTCTCCAGCAAGGTGGCACTGTGACGTGGATGAGATGTCTCCACAAGAAGATCCCCTGACGGGAGCTTCTTAACACTCTTTGGAGAGCCCGCAACGGCCTGAAGAGCCTATCCAGAAAGGACTCTTCGAACTGAGAGACTGAGCAAGATCAACTGAATGAATCAGAAGAAACAGAGCATTGCAGTTTGTAGTTAGTAGTTTCTTAGTGGAGGAGGGTGTCCCTTCCTCCACACGGCGCTTCAAATTTACAGCATGGGAAACACTTTGTGTTGCCATGAGGGAGAAAAAGATTCGTCCGCCAACCTCCCCACCCACTACCGAGCCCAACGAGGGAGAGCCGGAGGTCCGCAAGCCCAAGAGGACGCAGGACACGGCTCTAGGGATAGTCAGCGGATATAGCAAGTTGGTAGGGCAGACACACGCTCGGCGAGCACCCAGACTTTCCCATGCCCGGAGAACACCCCTTTGGCATGCCCACCCTACCCCCATACTCACCCAGCCGAACAGAACGACAAGCTGCTAGAAGTCTGGACGCCACTTGGCCACAGACTTCCTGACTAGGAGTGGGTTAGCTCCCAGCCTCCCGTTTAGGGTGAAGCAGAGGGCAAAGAGGAGTGTTGGCATCTGGAGACACTACAACCCGGCCCCCAAATACCTCAGCCTCCAGCATCCTCATTTCCACCTGCACGGGTCACCGCACACGGCAAACATGCAGGTAGGTCTAAGCTAACCAGCTCCGGAAAAAACAGAAAATGTAACATAAAAGAGAAAAGACAGGGAAGGGAACAAGGAACAAAACCCGGAGCTGGCGCCTCATCACAACCTCAGCAGCCTACAACTGAGGCGGGTACATGCCAAGATATGAACGAAAGACGAAAAAGCAAAACAATAAGAGAAAACGGCTCGGGCCGTGGGGACGCCATCCCCCATCAGCTGGATGAACAGCTGTCCCTTCGGTGATGTAATCGTCAAAGCCGCTGGGGCAATAGAAACCGTCACAAGGTTAGCTCGGGCCGTGGGGGCACCGCTCCCCAAATAACTGGAAAACCAGTTATCCTCGTGCGGGGTCTGCATTGCCTTAAACTAATGTTGGTAATACTGACTATCCCTCACAGCAATTCCTCTACAGAGAGAATATTTAGTATAGTGAGGAAAAACCTCACATACTTCTGCGCAACAACGAGCACCAAAACATTAAGTGTCCTCCTTGTACAGAAAAGTAAAGCATTTATCTCAGGTGAGCCGTGTTATAAAAAGTTTTCTGAAAGAATATACTGCTGCAAAACAAGGAAGTCTTTATGTCACCTATGACATGAGGTAAGTACAATATTGATAATTTAATTTCATAATTTTTTTGTCAGGATAGTGTAAACATATAAGGTTATTACACATTTCACGCATTAATTTCTCAGGAAATACCCTTTCCACGCGTTAACGATGAGGCTTCGTATGGTGATTGCCGATAGGCTCCTCTGAAGGTTGGCACCTCATACAAGTATTACAGGTTACACAGTAATAGTATAATATTGTCCTTAACTTTGAAAAAAAAAATGGTGTGTTACATTACTGAAAGTTTGTGTTCCATTACTGAAAAATCCCCTATGATTACTGATGCATTCTGCTAGAGGTTGACACCTCTGGTTTTCTGAAAAGGAAAGGGGGAAGGCCCTCACACTGGGTTTGAAAACCCGGACAGAATCCGATGGAATCAGGATACCTGCAAGTGTTCTTATTTTGCCATGACTATTTTTTCAACACTTGTGAAGATTTATCAATGTTTTTAAAATAATATTTATTAGAACAACCCAGGAAATTACTGAATATTTTCTGTTACTGGTCAGGAATCATTGAGAGTCTGTAAAATAAAGTGACCAGGTTGGTATCACATTTCTCCCAATCTCAGCTGTACCACAAAATGATTCTGCTATAAGACAGACAGAAAGTAAAGTAAGCCAAAGTATGTGTTGCTTAAAAATTTTGACCCATCTACTGCTACCAATTTATGGTGGAGAGATTGAGAGATTCTATTTGTGAACATAGCGAGAGACCAAATAAAAATTATTATCTTTCCAATAAAAACTGTCTAGAAAATTTGGTTGATGTGGTTGAAGAAAAATATAACTTTTAAGATTATATTTAGACCCTTTCCATCTCGATTCAGGCAGGGGTGTCAGTTGACCACCTCCAATTTTTTTGAAAAAATTATGGTAGCTACTCCTAATAGAGGTATAAAGTGCTGCAAAAGGATTTAAAAAATTTTTGGTCGAGCTACAGCATTTTGAAAATATGCAAAAAATACACCTGTGACGAAAATAATGAGAAACACCAAATTTTTAAATGTACACTGCTCCTGTACTATAACAGGTAGACTTGAATTTTTTTTTATTTTGAAGCTATTGAATTGGCCTATCTTTATGTTCACAGAAATCGATCAAAGGAATGTTGCTAGATGGCAAAAAGTCTATATTTATTACAAAAATTTTAATTTTCCACAAATTTAGGATTTTTTTATTTTTTTTAAATACTTGTCAGGTGGGTAAGTGCGCCAACCTGCACTCCTACTAGGGTGGTCTTAGCAGTAATTTTATTTTTATCCTGTGATGCATGCAACTCATAAAATTAATTTTTAAAATATACAAATTTCAAAAAATCAACATTTTTGAATTGCAATATCTCAAAAACCCCATTTTTAAAAATTCTGAAATTTTGTCCAAATAATGTCCTAATGGTAGGTAGTTAACTGAGGGAATCAGGTTCCTGGGTTATTATTAAAAAAAAAAAACTTTGAAAGACATTTCTGAAAAGTTTACCTGAGTATATATTCCAAATTGTAGTGTCAATCCAATCTATATTTTAAAGTCATTTTTATGATTTTTAATAATTGTCACCTACTTACATGTTTAATTTTTTATCCATAGCCTGTACACATACAATACATTATCTTAGTTGCAGTTAAGATTCAATTTCTATTTACATAAGAAAACAGGCCTCAAAAAAAAAAAAAAATTATGAGCTTACCATCATAATTACAAATTATTCAAACTGAGAAAAGCTGCTGGATTTTACTGATTTCTTTCTCATCAAAGGTATAAAGTCGTGGAGTGCAGAATGTCCAACAGGAGTTGGGGCATTCACCTTTAGAAGTACATTTTTTAAGGGCACTGGACACTTGACCTGTTTTCTTGCCACATTCTTCTGGCCA
The DNA here is from genome assembly GCA_039090855.1 of Macrothele yani. Lineage (NCBI taxonomy): Eukaryota > Metazoa > Arthropoda > Arachnida > Araneae > Macrothelidae > Macrothele > Macrothele yani. The sequence goes on from CM077012.1 coordinate 4,772,282, forward strand.
CCAAAAACCTCTGGCTGGTCCACGAGGGTGCATGAAAGATACTGTTATGTCTTCGGAATTCTTTAGATATGTTTGTAATCTGTCCCATCGTCATAAATGCATCCTATAAATTATCCTATTTGAAAATCATTCACAGAAAATGGGTTCTATTTTTGTTGGCTTGAAAATTGCACTGCTTTATGTGGGTGCCGGACTGTTCTGGCCATTGATGGTTTATTTCCTTGTACTAACCAGGAATGCTGCGACTGTATTCCAACAACAGATTTTACTGTATCCCACTCTTCTACTTTGCTGGTTTGACAGGACTGAACTTCACAAGTTGTGAGGAGTAGAAGTTTATTCTTTGAAATCAAGAGGGAGACAGTTGCTCAACAAATGAAGTTGCATCTCTTATAGCTTGTGAAGCTTCTATCTGTAAGTTGAATTTAGTAGCAAAATGTTTGCACAGGCCACCCACACCACATGCACTCTTGCATTGGCCTGGGGCTGAGAAGATCCACTTCCTTGTTATATTTGGGTCCCCCTTCATAAGTTCATAGAACTGATATTTGTTTTTGAAGTGCCCAGCTGCTCCATCTGAGATGTCCTTTGGAAGAATTTAAAACAATTGTTTACAAGTCTTAGCAATTTCACTTTTTATGAGTAGAATGGCACACATAGCATGTGCAGTGTCATGGCTTATATCATTGCATGCTACCACAAAAGACTTAGTCTCATTTGGAAAGTATGCAATGCATGTAAAGAGTGAGATCTGGACATTGTTTGCCAGTAGTAACTTTGCACTTCATCAGGTAGAACTACAGATCAGTTTTGAGCAAAGTCAAAGTGCAACACCAACACTGGACTATGTGCTGCAGACTGTTTATCCTCTGCTATCCCCATTTTTCTGGATCTGCTCATTATAAATTACAGAAGAGTTTCTTCCCTCTCAATATCCCCCACCTTCAGTAGCTCTTATTTTCATTGACTCCCTCAATGACTCTCAAGCAGCCTTAATAGGTGTTTCACAGTACTCCATGAAAATTGCACCAGACAGTATCATTTTCAGTGCCACAGCTTTGGAAAATCAAACTCTGAAATCATATCAGCTGCAGTTTAGCCCAAAAATTACCGCAAATTGTAGTTTACCCACGAGTCAAAAATTGACTAAGTTCCATAAAATCATTCACCACCATTTTCACTGTTACTAATTTTTTTTTCTTGCCATTTTCGGATTTAGTCACATTTGGCGACTTGGTAAATGCTTAGTGCGAGCCCTGCCGGGAATTGTGTTCTGCTATTAAAAATTTACTAAATAATGTTTACAGTTCTCATTTTTTCACTGAATTCAAAAATTAAAAAAAAAAGTGCCATTTTTCGAAAATTGAAAAAAATGTGTCATTTTCAAAAATATGTAAGAAAATTTCAAGGCAAAAATCCAGTAACCTGACTCCCCCAGTAAACTACCTACCATTAGGATATTGTTTGGACAAAATTTCAGAAGTTTTAAAAATGTGGTTTTTGAGATATTGCAATTCAAAAATGTTGATTTTTTGAAATTTTGTTTATTTTAAAAATTAATTTTATGAGTTACAAGCATCACAGGATAAAAACAAAATTACTGCTAAGACAACCCTAGTAGGGGTGCAGATTGGTACACTTACCCACCTGATAAGTCTTTCCTTTAAAAAAAAAAAAAAATCCCAAATTTGTGGAAAATTAAAATATTTTGTAATAAATATAATTTTTTTGCCATCTGGCAACATTCGTTTGACCAATTTCTGTGAATTTGAAGAAAGGCCAATTCAATAGCTTCAAAAAAAAAAAAAAATTGAGTCTCTACCTGTAATATTTCAGGACCAGTGTGCACTTAAAAATTTGGCGTTTCACATGATTTTCGTCACAACTGTATTTTTTGCCTATTTTCAAAATGCTGTGGCTTGACCAAAAAAATTTTTTATGAAAAATCCTTTTGCAGTACTTTATGCCTCTATTAGGAGTAGCTACCATATTTTTTTTTTTTTTTTTAGTTGGAGTTGGTCAACTGACACATGTTGGTCATGCCTGCCTGAATTGAGATGGAAATGGTCTTTATTCTTTTAATTGCACTGGACAACTCCCATGTTTCTTCTGTAGTACCCAGGTTTCACTGCAATACATCAGAGTAGGAACAATTACACTTTCATACACAGCCATGCGGGACTCTCTTGAGGAACCATCATTCCTCTGAAAACCTCTCAAAGCAGCTATGATTAAACTTTAATAAGTGCTTTAAAAAAATGTTATTTCATACCAGTTGCCCATGACAAATCAACAAATATTAACGACATGTGTCAATTGTCCATATTTGTTCACTTTTATGACAGTGGGACATTTAGGGAACTGTTATGTTTAATTCCACTGTTTGAAACAACTACTGGCAAAGATATCTACATAAAGTTTGTAGATTTTTTAATTCTAATGGACTTTATTTGCATAAAATTATTTTTGTAGTTAGTGATGGCGCTCCAACCATGGTCGGTAAGGAAAAGGGATTTGTTTCTAGATTAAAAACTACTGTCCCTAACATTCAAAGTGCTCATTGTTTGATTCACCAGACTGTTTTGTGTGCTACATTACAGGATGAACTTAAATCTACAATGGATCAAGTAATGAAGTTAATTTTGTCTGTTCCACTTGAAATCTTCAACACATATTTGTTCAGGCAAATCGTTGCCAACATGTGTCTTGAACACAACGACCTTTTGTTGCATAATGACATACGGTGGCTAAGCAAAGGAAGGGCAGTGGAAAGATTATTGGAATTCAAAGGGTCAATGGTTCTATTTTTGCAGAATAAGAACAATGCTAAAGCACATTTTTGTCTTAATGACTGATGACAAATTCTTACTAAAGCATGCACATTTTTGAGTGAAATGTTTGGTCATTTGAATAAATTAAACCTTCAGTTGCAGGGAAAAGATAAAATTATCAACATAATTGAAACAAATATAGAATTTCAAGACCAAACTTTTACTAATGAAGGATGATTTTACCCAACAGAAATTTATTAGTTTTAAAGTGCTTGTGAAATATTTGGAAAAGGAAAAAGATTGTCAAAGGAAAGTTTATTTAAATCAGTGGAAATAACCATAACACTCTTTTTACAAGGTTATTAGAAAACTTTGCATTAAGGTTTTCAGAGTTTACTCTGCCCAAATCAATACAGGTATTCATAAAAAAAAATCCCTTTGCTGTAACCCCTGCTCATATATGTGAAAACTCTGAACGTGCTAGCAGACTGTTTGTTACCTGATATGGATTGAAGTGCCTTGCAGTTTGAATTAATCGATATTCAAGGTTCAGAAGAACTGAAGAGTAACTCTAAGGGTGAGGCAATGTGTAATTTTTGGACTAAATTTATAACTATGTAATTATCCACATTGTAAGAAACTTGCCATTTTATTTTTAACTATGTCTGGATCCACCTACAAATGTGAATCAGGCTTCTCTGACATGAACAATACACAAAATAGTTATCAGAACAAGTTAACAGATGCTCATCTTGAAAATGCCCTAAGATTGGCAACTACAACCTATACTCCAGATTTCAAACATACTGCAGAAAGACATCACCCCCATTATTCTCATTAATTTCTTGATGACTAAATTTAAATTTCAAATACTGTGTTTGTAATTTTACGTTAATGCAAGTAACTAATTTCTGAACTTTGTTTTATTTTTTTCATTTGCTTGCCATGTAAGGTTCATTTTATAACTTTCACATTACCTTTAATAAATCTTAAAAATAATGTTTATATGAGTATCAGTACAATTTGTAACTTACATTTACCAAGTTAACAGTTCACATCCTCTGGACCACCCCGGTGGCGCAGTGGTCTAAGGCGCTGGCCTCTGATCATTCGTCGGTAAGGGGTCCGGGTTCGAATCCCGGTCAGGCATGGGTGTTGTGTTTGTCTTACGGCACTGGCTCTCTCCCTTCCCTGGAACCAGTGACCCTAAATTAGGGATGGGCGACTGCTTATAGCCCATTGAGTTGCTCACAGTGGTCGTTAAACCTCCAATCCCAAAAAAAAAAAAAAAAAAAAAAAAAAACATCCTCTGGCCCGGTTCCATGGAAAAAAAAAATTTGGCCCCTGATTAAATATAATTATAAACCAGTGCTGTATGCTGATGTAATACAGTCCCATAGGTGGAGAGCAAAAGTGAGCTGCATAGTATGTTGTCCCAGATGTATAAATTTCAAACTTAATATAAATAAGGCAAAAACTAAAGTTATGGTTTTTGAGTGAGGAACTGGTAGTATTAAATGTAAGATCAGTCAGGATGATGCAGAGTTAGACCAGGTGAATAAATTTGACTATTAAGGCAGCAAGCTTGACAGAAATAACAGATCAGATTGAGAAATTAGTAAGTGATGAATTCAGTTTTGGAAGTAACAGCTTCCCTAAGAGGATTTCATAACACTGATGGGTTCTTGCAAAGGTCTTGAATGCCTGTTTGTGAAAGTGTAATTGTTTCTACTCTGATGTATGGCAGAGAAACCTGGGTACTTCAGAACAGACACAGGAGTCATTTGTGTGCTGGAGAGATTCGTAGCTTGTGAGGGGAGGGAAGGGGAAAGACATTCTGATCATGTTGAGGAATGAAGATGTGTTGCAGATGTGTAATGTGAAGCAAAATGTTGTTAGTAAGGTGGAGATAAATATTCTGAGGTGGTTTGGCCATGTTGAAACAATAAGTGGTGAGCTGCTAACTAAGAAAATTTATTCAGTCCAAGTGGCAGGAAAGAAAGGTGGAAGTACAAGGAAAACATGGTGTGACCAGATTCGGGAATGTCTGTGAGAGAAAAAGACGAGTATGAAGTACCGAAGGTCTTGTGTGAGATGTGATGTGATGGATGTCAGTCAAGCTCTTATTGTATGCCAAAATTGCTGTAAATGGAGATTTTTGATACATTGAAAAAGAAGCTAACCTCTGAATCTTGGGGAACAGCTTAAAAATAGGTATGTATCTACTTAATATCCAACAAGACATATGAAAAGTAAAGAACTAAATAAATTAAACTCGCATTTGGATAACTTATTTCAGCTGCAATAATCATAGCCACACATTTATTTTAGAATAAACACCAAAAAACAGTCTCACTGAGAAAATGCATTCAGTATTTGAAAATTTCTTTTTTCTTTTATTATTTAATTAAATATCAACATCAGATAGCACATTATATAACTACCTTCACTGACACATCGTAACTTTTACTTGCTTTGTATTCTAGAAAATTTGGATAAAATACTAGAGTAAATCAAAAAGTAAGGCCAATGTCGTATATTAAAAAAACTAAGAGGCATACAGATAACAATTACCTTATTTCTCAACATAGTCTCCCCTGTTGGTCAATGCATATTTTATAACTGTCTACAAGCTTCTGGATTCCTGCAGAGAAGAATGTTTTGGGTTGTTCCTGAAGCCACGAATGACCGCTTCCTGTACCTGGGCATCACTTTCAAAACGGTGGCCTCGCAAAGCATCTTTCAGAGGCCCAAAGACATGAAAATCGCATGGCACCAGATCGGGGCTATAAGCAGGATGTGGTAACACCTCAAACTTCAACTCAGTAATTGTTTGTTGAGTTGACAATGCCGTATGTGGATGAGCATTGTCGTGCAGCAACATCACTTTTTTTAATAACATTCCCTGTCATTTTGTGCGAATTGCTAATTTCAATTCGACTTTCAGCAAGTAACAATATGATCGACTGTTCACTGAGTCACCCTGTGCTTGATAGTGTTCGGCGATGGGCCCTTTCATGTCAAAAAAAAAAAAAGAGTCAGCATTAACTTTTGTGCCTAAGGGACAACTTTGAACTTCTTTTTGCATGGGGAGCTCGGATGTTTCCACTCCATGCTTTGCCTTTTGCTCTCGGGGTCGTAATGATGGGCCCATGTTTCGTCCCCAGTGACAATCCTCTCCAGAATACTGGGATCTGACTCATGCCGCTGCAAAATTTTTTTGCCAATTTCCAGGCGCCGCTGCTTGTGCCAGGCATGAAAGTGGTATTGGCAGCAAAAGGCTGAACTTTTCCTACATAGGAATATGTAAAAAAAATTTAGGAACAAATAAGAATTTTACCTTAGTCAATGTGCTTACACCAAACCAATAATGCCAATCCCATATTTACATTGATATAATTTGTTTTCTTTCCCAGATTTGAGTAATTAGATAGTTTACTGACACAAAAATTTACATGATGCAGGCACAAGTTCTGGAAACCTGATGCCTATGGACATACACTGACGGAAAAAAATCCCAACACCAAGAAGGGTTTGTGTTAGATAAACGACAGTTGGTAGGCGGTGAGACTACATCTGTAAGATGACGTCTATGCAAATTTCGCGCTCGGCGCATACGTGTGGCGCTAGTAGCGCCTCTCGGAACATGCAAAGCAGGTTTGCTGTAAATACGCGCTGTAACGTTCGTGAGCGTTAGTTATCGTTGAGATCCGACATAATGTGTTGATGTTAGTCAAGAATGCCTTTAAGAAGACGAAGAAGCCATTATCAACAGCTCACGGAGTTTGAACAAGGTCGTGTAATAGGGCTACGAGAAGGTGGATTTTCTTTCTGCAATATTGCAGAATGACTTGGCAGGAATGTAGCCACTGTGCATGATTGTTGGCAGCGGTGGTCAAGGGAAGGTACTGCCTCAAGAAGATCGGGTTCCGGCCGGCCACGTGGCACTACTGAGAGGGAAGACCACCGTGTACGGCGTATGGCCGTGGCGCATCGTACTGCGTTGCCGGCAGCAATTTGAGCTGCAGTTACCACCACAGTGACACAACGAACTGTTACAGATCGGTTACTTGAAGGACAGCTCCGAGCCAGACGCACTGTAGCGTGCATTCCACTTACTCCAAACCACTGCCGTTTGCGACGTCAGTGGTGTCAAGCTAGAGCTCATTGGAGGACGGAGTGGAGATCTGTTGTGTTTTCTGATGAAAGCCGGTTCTGCCTGGGTGCCAGTGATGGTCGTGTGTTGGTTAGAAGGAGGCCAGGTGAGCGCCTGCAACCAACCTGTCTGCGGCCGAGACACACTGGACCTAAACCTGGAGTTATGGTCTGGGGAGCAATTTCCTATGACAGCAGGAGCACTCTCGTGGTTATCCCACGCACCCTGACGGCACAGTTGTACGTCGGTCTGGTGATTCAATCAGTTGTGCTGCCATTCATGCACAGCATTCCAGGGGGTGTTTTCCAACAGGATAACGCTCGCCCGCATACCGCTGTTGTAACCCAACATGCTCTACAGAGTGTCGACATGTTGCCGTGGCCTGCTAGATCACCAGATCTTTCACCAATGGAGCACGTATGGGACATCATTGGACGACAACTCCAGCGTCACCCCCAACCAGCATTAACCGTCCCTGTATTGACCGACCAAGTGCAACAGGCATGGAACTCCATCCCACAAACTGACATCCAGCACCTGTACGACACAATGCATGAACGTTTGCGTGCTTGCAATCAACATTCTGGCGGTTACACCGGTTATTAATGTACCAGCATTTCACATTTAAAATGTCTCTTCTCGCGCTTACATTAAGCTGTGATCTTGAAACCTTAATCGATTAAATATGTTACCTATACAAATGTATTGCTGCCATTTCATTCCTCTACAACTATTTTTTCGTGGTGTTGGGATTTTTTTTCAGTCAGTGTATATACAACATATGAGCTATTTTTTTATAAACAGCTATTTTTTCTTCTCAATCTCAGGAACTCCCTAGATGACTTCCAAAAACGTGAAATTCCACCTACTCGAAGAACTCTTTCACCCCTGTTGTGCGCACCAGACAACTGCTGTGGCACCCATCTAGCACACAATTCCTGATATTCGAGATCGTCATGCAATATTGAGAATGCAGAACCATAGCTAATGTTTACCTTTAGGGCGATCTCAGACAGAGTAAGCAGGCGATCTTCTTTAATGAGCGCATCGATGCGATCCAGATGGTCCTTTGTGAGAGGTCGATGGATGGCCCGAGTGAGCTTCATCAAACACGTTTGTTCTACCAGCTTGAAACTTTTCTGTCCACTTGTACAAATGTCTCTGGTTCATACACTTTTCCTCTCTCTATTGCACAAGAATCCTATGATGAATTTCAGCGGGTTGCACACCCTCAGCACATAAAAATCTTACTACACTTTGCTGCTCGACAATGGAACACTCCGACAAACGAGCAGCCATGTTTATGCCCTTACAACTGCTGGGTAACTGCAGTTTGAAGATTAGCAATTGCATCTACACGTGCCACGGTCAGGTGCCCTCTCCTCCCCAAATAGAAATCTGCTGCAGCTTTGCTTGCCTACGCAACGAGAGCGTTGACCTTACTTTTTGATACACCCCGTATATTATTGCAGGTAAAAGAATTAGCATACAGCTGGTGGTTACAGTAGGTCATTCCACCACTTTTCCTCAGAAATTGGAATATTATGGAATCTTTTGAAGACACCACACAGGGTTCCCAGTTCTTGAACTACATACTCCCTGAAACCTATTTCATCACAGAATCTTAAATTGCTGCAGGCAAGGAAGGGAGCTTGACTGTACTGCTGCTGAGTTTCCCATTGAGAAGGAAGGAGGAAGTTAGATTCATCTTGGCTAAGACTGAATAAACAATGATAATAAGCTACAAGTGAATAACAGCCTTAAAAAATAGCACCTGAATATGACTCCATGTGAAAGTAAACTCAGCTTAAGAAAAACATTTTTTTTTCTGAAATATGAAATTACCAATGCAGCTAAAATAATTTTCACCAAAATTGTAGGTGTATAGCTAACTTGCAACATCAATCTGGCAGTGAAAAATACCCTAAAAACTCACCAGCAAATTTGTAATACTTTTTCACAGATTCAGATATTAACCAATAAACCTCAATTTTAAGAACTGACTTTATCAAGAACTGCCATGCAAAGAAGCGTATAACAGCATTACATATCACAGTACATGTCAGAAAATAGAATGTCAGTATGGAAGGCAGCAGAATACTGTTCCCTGGTATGGGAGCAGAGGCTGTGTTTGAAATAGGCACATGACTGTTTTCAGAATCATTAACTAAAAAAAAACAGCACTGTTAATATAAACAAATTTACTACGTACATTTCAACAGTTATGTATAAATACTGTTATAAAAAATAATGGCAATTTTGTTTTAGTTATGCCAAATATTAGTGGTTGGCAAAACTTAATTTGTAATGTAAAAATCTTCATAATTTATATGTATGAATTGTCTCATATACACTTCTCATACTCATGCTTTAATATTCTATTCAGCAATGAGACTGATTCAGTGTGTTTTGCCTTGTACATTTTCAAGTTTGCCAAAATTCAGAAACATTCTTTGGCACATGCTCTGACCATTCCATCACCTACAAAGAGTAATTTATCAATGTTATTATTTTGCTAAAAACATGGAGCTCAATGGAGTTTTTAAAAAAATCGCTTGGCACCCTGTGTATGAACGTAATTCCTCACTCATTGCCCAGCCACTTATTAGTATCTGTTATGCATTGTGGTGTTACTATTTTTCACTTGTATTTTTTTGACAGATTATTTTTTAATTTACTTATATTGGTTTCTCTTCTTCCTGAATTAGACGCTTCCAAGGATATGTTTGATTTATAGCACTACTGTTGCCGCAATTCACTTTATCAAAGTTCTTAAGTTTTTGGTTTTTATATTTAAATTAAAACCAATTTCATGACATCTTCACATTTCTTATTCTTCTGAGGTTCACTCTTGTGGAGCTACAACATCAGACTTTATAGTGCAATTCTTTAAGTATTTGAAATACTGTTTGGATTGTAATAAAATAAAGTTATGACAACTTACTTGTGTTTGTATCATTTCAGTCCCTTTGTTCTAGTAGCCTGGGTGATTGCAAGGGGAGACCAAAATTCCTGAAAGCTATTTTATAAAACTAGGTACATGTAGGGTTATAAAAATTGCGTAAAATTAAAAATTGTGTATTCAAACACATAGATATTTAATATTTGGAAGTATCCATTACTATCAACAATCATAAATAAAATAAATTCTTAAAACTATACATACCAGTCATGTTTTGAAAAATGTCATTATTTTTGTTTCGTATTTCTAGTAACCCACAGGGCTCACTCAACCTTTCATTTCCTCAATGTTTTAGAACATTGAGGAAGTCATGTATGTCTTTCTGGTTAGAGGTCTGGGACAACGCAACATTGGTCATTGGTATGGAATATTGCAGGCAAGTTGGATGATTTTTTTTTTTTTTCATGCACACATACTAATTTACTTGGATCATCATCAAGAATTGGCTGCTGATTTACCAGTTTAAGAGATTTTTTATAAGAACTTCAATTATTAGCAATATTTTGAGCAAGCTCCTTCTGAAGTGGGTCTTGGGTAGGATCTTTTGAGCCAAATGCTTCCAAGCTTGTAGCATTTAAAGATAGCAGATAATACTTTACAGTCTGCAGAGTCAGGGATGTCGCCAAGGTGATGTGAGTGGGCTCAAATTTGTCTTGCCCACCTTGCAGCCTACCCAATTCAAAATGTGCTATTTCTCAGTATATTTAACTTTAGAATATAATCTGCACTTTGCCAAGTAATAAGTCTTGTGTTTTATTTCATGTAGTCCTACATATTTTTCCCTAGGAAGTGCATTGTTTACATCTCTAAAAAAGATTATCAAAATAACATCTGCAGGGCCATGAAAACTCAATTGTTCTACACACTTCCAATTCTTTAGTTTAAGCCTCTTTTTCGTGTTTGTATGGCCAAGGGGCTAATGAGAAGAGTGTATAGGATTTCATTGAGGGGATCACTACTAATTGCTCTGTTTGTTTTCTTTACAAAATGGAGGATTTCAACACGGAAAGTGGAGTCTAAACCTACACTAGTGCTCTTAAGACTGCCCCGGGACAGTGAAAGTGGCTGACGACTACTTTGTAGGGGAGGAGTGCAAAGTAAAGTCGCTAACTTAAACAAAGGGAGTAAAGGATGGGGAAGGTATTGTGTCAGCGAGGCATGATGTTAAAATTTGATTTAAAGAAAAATGACATTTTCTCTTAATAAATTGTTCAAGTACAGTACAAATAAATCCGTAAGCAAAAATGCAAAATTTTGAAAAGCAATTTAAGACAATGTATTCAGAGCAAGCAAAAAGTTGAAGGCGACATTCTACCAACATTTGTATCTTACACCAGTGGTGTAACTAGTCAGATCTGTATGGTATGTATCTGTGTGTCCAAGTGGAGATTGCATGAATTCCTTTGTAGCCAGTAGTGAAAAGCATTAGGTGGCAGTGATCTAAGGTTTAGGGGTTATACAGTGGTCTAAGCACTGGCTTATGACCATTCATCCAAGAAGGGTCCGGGTTCAAATCCCGGTGAAGCATGTTGTGTTTGCCTTACGGCAATGGCTCTCTCCCTTCCCTGGAACCAGTTACCTTAAATTAGGGGCGGGTGACTGTTTATATCCATTGAGTTGCACACGGTGGTCGTTAAACCTTCAGTCAAAAAATTTAATAAATAAATAAAGCATTAAAAATTCGTTCTTTCTGTGTTTCTTTAAAAAAAAAAAAAAAAGTATGGTTGCTACCAAGATTGCCCCACCAAAAATAATGGTCGCCTATCCGTCACCCATTCAGATTTTGAAGCCTAGTGAAATTCCTGCACAGAGTCCAAACTTGCAATATTCAAAGAAGTTCTAGTTTCTGTTATTATTCCCCCATTAAACTGAAAGAACTCTGTACTAAGGACCCATGAAAGCACATTAGCAGAGGCTGCATCATCTTGTAAGGGCAGGACAACACTTTTTCCTACCTTGTTCCAACTTATAAATGGAAGCCCAATAAAAATAGTGATTTTCAAAATTCCTGATATCTGGAATTGATTTCTCTAAAAATGCCAGAAATATCAGGAACATAAATAATCCCCTCTGTAGTATCATATGATTCAGAACAGCTGCTTTAGGTACTGAAACTAGTTCTTGCTTAGACTGATAACTGCATTTGCACAAACATTTCACTGTTAGGCTTACTGTTCTAAGTCCATTGTCTAACACCATCATCCAGACATGATTAAGATCATACATAAGAAGGGTAAGTTTAAATTAATTGGAGATAAAGAAGCAAAATAGGATGATTAAAAATGGCAGGTATAAATCAGTTTTGCAAGAGCGCAACGTTCAGGTTTAGCACACTGGAGGCAAATGCATTTTGAGGTTTTTTTCCGGCAAGTTAGTTATCTTGGCTGTGCTAGACTTCTGTCAAGACTTTCTAGAATAACATTCATCTTGTGACTCGAGGTCATCACGTAGATACAGTTCTTACAAGTTCCAGGGCTCTGGGATTTTAATTGATCTGTCATTACAGCATTATGCATATTTAGTTTGTTCTGTTTTTAATAGTTCAGCATATTTCACCATAATTCACTGTCTTGTTGCTTGATGATTTCTCTATAGCTGGTTTCTGTTTGTTCAGTATTGCAACTGAATTTAGGGTGAGTTTTTTTTTTTTTTTTTTTTCAGTTGCTAAAATGTTAGGTAAGGCTATGTTTGAGATTTTTTGCACTAAGCATGCATACTGTTTTATTTTTATAGCTGTTGGATGTAACTGGAATTTGGTAAATTAATGATCTAGTCTAATCTTTAATCTTAGTTAGAAATTCAGTTTTATTAATCACTGTAGTTCTAAAATTTGTGTAGTGGTTTTTGCAGATAATGTTATGGTCTTTGTCAATACAGGGATGTATGGAAATTTCCTATAGATTTCGTAGGTTTTCTCCTGCTTTTTTGTTATTTATTTCACTTTTTTCACACACACAAATTACTTTATTTACATCTTAGAACTTATGTTAATTAATTTAATACATCTCCACTTCAGTATCAGTTATATTTCATACATATTTACCACACCACATATTGCACTGCATAGGATCCTTGACAGTCAAAGGGTTAACCCAAGCATGAGGTACAGGAACTTAGGATGGAACTAGACTTACTACCTAGCCTTCAGTCACAAGATGAATCTCATTCTAGAAAGTTCAACAACAGAAGTCTAGCATATCCCACGCAAGGAGTTGTGGAAAAAAAAACCTCCCCAGTGTATAGACTACAATTCTGCTGGACCTGACTGTTGCACTCTAACAAAGCTGATTCATATTAACTGTTTTTTAACTTCTTGTTTTACCTCTTTATCTCCAATTATATCAAACTTATCAGTCTTACCATTTTCTGTATTGTACTGTACCAGGACAGTGGCATAGGGCAGCATATTTTGAACAAGCCCAACAGTAAAATGTTAGAATAAATGCAATTATTAACCCCATTAAGAGCAAGTGCCATTACCTGAAATACAAATTTTAAACCATGTAACACAAGTACAAAGGGATTGACATATGATAAACATAAATAATTCTTTTTAACTTTATTATATTACAATCCCAAACAACAATTTTAAATACTATAAGAATTGCACTATAAACTTCCTATGCAGTGGACTTCCAAGAGTGAACCTAAGGAGAATAAATGTGGCGAGTTTGGAATTGGTTTTACAAAGCATTTTACATGTAAAAAAAAAAAAAAACTTAGTCATTTACTTATACTAAAAGAAAAAGGATTTCTCTTTTCTTATGAATCCCTTTTACCAGTTTGTTTAATTAACACTGTTTCATACTTTTTATTCTTTCTTAAAGTCAATATAAGAAAGCTTTTTACATTATTAACAGTTTCACCAAGAGCAAAAGAAAAATGAACCACCAATTTTTCTTTTCTTTCTCCCCCACCCAGATTTAAAAGTTTAAAAGAACATATTTAGAAATATTGAACGAACTGAAATAACCTCAAAAAATGTGGTAACTATACTCCAGGCTAAATGAAAAGCACTTATGAAAGTAAGTGATAATAAACCATACGTACCTCACATATATACTAGACTGACTGTACTCCAGAGCTGTATGCATTCTTTAATTTTAATATATAAATTCGTGTATTTTGAAATATTTCAACATGCAAAATATAACCATAAAAATCCCTTCTAACGGATTTGAGTTTCCTTTTACTTAAGTATATCAAACTTTGGATAATCTTAATAAATGACAAACATAAACCTAAATTGTTAGAAAGAGCAGGTGTTTATGAGATCCCAATTAAACTCGGTGCTGTGTAAATAACATATATCCAGCAGGTTCTAGAAGACATTGTTGTTTGTTCAAGTTCCATCACCATCTCTTGGAACTGACAACTCACTTTTGTATTTCCCTTTTTTATATTAAGTACAGTGTTCGAATTACCCAGTGGTATGTATGCTGGCCATTGGCCAGTAAAACTTCCGTCGGGCCACTGAACTATTGATTTTACTGGCCCGTATGGCCAGTAAGTTTTTTTTTCCTAATTTGTCACAAGTTAAGAAATGAATTTTTATTTCTTTTACCTTGCTATAGGGTTTTCTTTTTTAGGCTCCAAACTAATGGTAGGTTTAAAAACAAATATTGGAGATAGTTCCATTGAAATCATACGTTATTTTCCATATATTGTAAATGTCTTCAAATGTTTATTATTATTTTTTTTACAGACCAGTGGGCATTAAGGTGGATTAGTGGTTTGCAAATTGTAGTGGTCCGCTGGGCCAGTAGAAGATTTATTTCTAATTCTAACACTGAAGTAGCAATTATTCAATTATACCAAGAGAAAACTAAGTGCAAAATTGAAATCTTCAACCATAAAGTTGACTGTGGTTTTGCAATACAAACTATGAGATGATTAAGTGCAAAATTCAAATCTTGGACTCATAACTTTAACCACAGTTTTATAATTTACAAATCCTTTATTGTGTATGTAATTATTCTCTCACATAGTAAAAGTGCTTTGACCAGCTATAACAAGAAGTCCCATTCAACATAACCAAGAAGATAAACCTTCCAGAACATATGTAAGAAGCACAAAATGTAACTTTGGTACTAGATTGTATAAACTTGTAACCAATCGGGAACATTTACATGTACGCATATCAATTTTGAAAGAGACAGTGCCTCATAACCTATGTTGTTTCTTTCACTTAGTGCAAGCACCCAGACATGTAAGAACTTGATGTTGAACATAATAAACAGAATTTGTTCCATTTGTAATGATTATAAAAAGGTCCATACTCTTGAAAGCAAAATAAATTCAAGCACTTTTTATTCAAAACCAAATGATCATATGTTTGTGCCGTTGGTCAGTATTTTAGCAAGTTCAAACCATTAAATTTAGCTGGGACAAGCACACCTTCAATGACCTACCCAGTTACCCGCTGACCCCCTGATGATTTATTTTATTAACTTTGAATCAGCCCCTTGGTTTGGTGTTTTTTGAAATCATTTTATTTTGTGGAATATTTTGAAAGGGTACATTATTTTCATATTCACCTCTGGCAAGAACCAGCCCTAACCCCAGTCAACAGAAGCCCATCACAATTCACAAATCATACATGAGACTGACCAAAAAACAAAAAAGCTGAACTTTTGAACAGGATGAAATATCAGAACATGTGAAAACGCAGTATTTCAAATGCAGTATTTTGCTTTGTTTTGTAGTTGTATTTGCTAGAACAACAGTTTAAGTTTCCTCTTGTATTACTTTCTTCTCAACCAGTTCCACAGCTATATTTGTCTTTTGTTGACTCTCCAGCTGCACAGAATTCATTGCATAATTTTGTTTTCTGTTGATGTCATTCTCTTCCCATTTCTTCATTGTCACTTTCCTTTTCTTCTTATTCCCTCAGATGACAAATTTATCCATCATGCCCAAGAAACTTTCAGCCTGAAGGCCATGAATGCACAATATCAAAGATTTACTATTTTAGATAACTTTGAGAATATGAATACTTTGAACACGATGCAGCAATTCTTAAAAATTTTCCCTCCCTTATCAAACTTAAATGCAAACATTTAAGGGAGGGGGGGGAATAACATTTAATAACACAGAACACTGAGAACATTACAGAGGAAAAAATTATGATTACAAAAGAAATCTTTGCTTCGTCTAATTTCCATTTTCGGATACTTTTCCCCCATTTTTAAGCTGATATGCAAATATTTATGGAATAAAAATATGTATCAAAATATTCCAAATTTTTCACATGGAAAATAATATACACTATGACTGATACATTTTTTTACACAACAAAAAAATTGATTAAACAGCTTTCTTTAGTGATTTGGCTGTACATTGTTCCGCAGATTTGAGTTGCTCAGCAGACTTTAAACATATTCATTTTTGCAATAAGAAGTGCTTCTACAGTTTCTAAACATAAATTATGTTGGAAACCGGCTTGATTGTTTTGCACTAAACTAAAAACTCTCTCACTCGAGTGTGAAACTACAAGTACTGCAAACATTACTTTCGAGACAATAGTGTACTTAACAGCTCCATTACAGCCTCTTAATTTTGATATTTCTGACCAAGTGACATCTATTCTATCTGTTTCTGCTATGGTCTCTTAATTTGTCAGCTTGATAACAAGCAATTTCACTTCCAGTATATCAAGTTTATTTTCAGTTATTATAAATGGAAAGTGCTTGACTATGTATAATACAGAAGTAAATGATGTTCTGGCTCTAAGTGAAGGATCTGCTACTTCTGCATGTTTTAAAGAATTCATCATAGATCAGTATCTTTTCTTGAATATAAGAACATTTTTCAATGTAAAATTTTTCGACAGATGTATAGAACTTAGAAAGTTCATTTTTGTTTAAAATGATATAAATTTTGAGGGGGCTAAAAAACTTGTTGACTGATTTCATACATTTATATAATCACAATTCCGTTAATTTATATTCTTGATTTTACTCCAATTACCAGTTGTGTCCTTTCAGATTTTTCGTTTTTGAAAAACTGTTATTTGAAAAATTAAGCTCAACACCACCATCAGCTACAACAGTAGGCTTCACAAATCCCTTGGATGACAATTTTATCCATCGTGCGGAAAGAACTTTCAAATTGAGGACCATGCATGCATGGTACCTTTCACTATTTTAGATAAAAGATAGTGTCACTTGGAGAATATGAATGCTTTTGAATATCATGCATCAATTCTTACAAATTTTTCAGCTTCGTCACTTTCGTTTTCGGCCTCACCCCCTTTTATCAAGCTGAAATGCAAACCTTTTTTGGGGGGAATATTTAAGAACACAGGATACACATTCGGAACCTCGTTGGGAGAAAAAATTACAGTCACGGAAGAAACGTTTGTTACATCCGATTTCCGTTTTCGGACATTTCCCTTCCATTTTCAGGGTGAAATACAAATATTTATGAAATAAAATGAAATTTAACAACAATACTAGGCAGAGGAAACATCGCATGAAAAATAAAATTACGATTACGAGAGAAATCTTCATTGTTTCCGAAAGTTTTGAAAGACGAAATTTCCGTTTTTGAATGTTTCAGGCGGAAAGCATCCTTCACCACTACCAATTGCCCCAACATTTCTGTTCAGTTATGCATCAATCTCGAGGATAACCCAAATTACGACGAAAAAGCAGAAATTCGTAGAAGCCGTGGCACTCTCTTACCTGAAGATTACACAGGAATTTTTGCGCCGTCGAATTTCCGTTTCCGGAAATTTTACCTTCGTTTCCAAAGTGAAATACAAAGATTTATGGAATAAAATGATATAAAACAACAATACTGGACAGAGGCAACATCGCAGGAAAACGAAATTATGATTACGGAAAAATCTTTATTTCATTCACTTCCATTTTTGAAAGGCGAAATGCTGTCCCGATGAGTATTTTTACGTGTTGATGCGTACTTTACGCGCTTCCTGATGTGTATTCTTACGCGTCACAAAAAATTCCAGATGCATATTTTTACGCGTTGGTAAAATTTCGATGCGTAAACACATTTTTCGATGCATACTAGACGCGTAATTACGCATTTTGACGAACTCTGCGCATAAGAACAAAATCCAAGCATACTTTTCTGCACCGCAAGAAAAAACTTAAAAATATTAATTGCTGATATGAATGGCCGACACACACTTTAAAAAAAACCTCCGATGCCAGGCAATGACACTCACGTTCTGCACCAAACGATTTTCAAGAGCTTGTCACTGCATTGCGAAAGAGCTTCAGGCCAAGCTCCGCCCACGTCCACCAAAGCGAGCTACGCTCAACATCCCTAGAATGTTGCATGCTGGGGAGGGAGGGTTTTCACTTAGAATGACTCGGTGCAAGGCCCCAATCATTGACTGCCGGTTGCTGGCGCTAAGATCCAAGCAGCTTTAAGTGACAGAACTGGAAGTGCAGGCAGCATCGCAAGCAAGACGAATGACGGATCGTCAAGTGGGCGCCGCTGCGTTGGTAATAGGAACAAACTAAAAAAAAAAAATTAATAACTTATGTTCATTCTCCGTAGAAAAAATCACGGTTTTCTGTATTCCGTAATACAAGAACTATTTCCATAGGAACTACGGAGATTCTGTAGTAGTTAGCATCTCTGGTTTCGGAAAATGAAACACCATTCCCAAATGGAAAACAACCCCCCACCCACACACACCCACACACACCCACACACACCCACACACACACACACACACACACCATTAATAAAAAAATTCTCTTTATTTTTGTATCGATTTTGAGGATGACCCAAATGACGATGAAAAAAGCAAAATTCTGAGAATCCAGGGAAGAATCTGATGTATGCCAAATACATCATTCCAGTAATTTTTCTCTCAGGGCTGGCGCTTTACTCCATAGTGATGTAATTAATAGCCAAGGTACCAGCGGTCTACGCACCCTCCCCTCAGTTGAACACAAGTTCTGCTCTATTTGATGATCAGATTGGTGATTTTATCAGAACTACACAGAAATCTCCAATACAACTTTTTAGTGCAAACAATGATTTTACACATGCCCTTTCATATCATTACTTAAAAAAAAAAAAAACACGTTTTCAAGTACTATTTACATAGCCTTAAAATTCTTCAAGTACTTTCATCAAGGACTTGATTTGCTTTTTCAACATTTATATTTACTTCATTTTGCTTTTTCAACATTTATCTTTACTTCATTTTGCTTTTTCAACATTTATCTTTACTTCATTTTTCTTTTTCAACATTTACCTTTATTTAAATATCTTTATAAGTTGTACTCAAGTTACACTGTTTTTTTAAATAATCTTCATAACCAAGTAGGTTGAAGTGGCTTAAAAGCAGAATGAAAAAGTAATAGGAACAAACTAAAATAGGAACAAACTAAAATCATTTAAAGCTGCAAGTCTCAAAAGATATTTTGCCTGAAAACAGATTTTCACAAAATTCTCGCCAATGGCATGCTACTTACTATGAAGAAGTCTTAAAAAACAAAGCACAAACTGAAATATTTTATAGGTTTAATAGAACAACACAGGAGCCTTTGACTATGTCTTTAGCTTTTTAAACAGTTCCAACACAAAAGCTAGTTTAAAATGATTGCCAGTCTTGAAAATCATAAAAGCACATCAGTGTGGATGATCAGCTCACAGTTGAAGTTGGTTATTCCAAAGATTCTGGAACAAAACATAGTGAACTGGAGTATTTTGGCCAATGCCACAAAAAGGTAGCTAGTACCTCAACAATATTTATCCTGAAGCTGAATTTTACATAAACTTCTCAGATTCGTAGAAGCCCGTAGAACAGAGATTAAAATAAAGTGGTAAAGAGGAAAAACGAAGCATATTTGGGAAGTTTGCAAGGTCAAGTTACTGAGGATGAATGTCACTGTAAAAAGGGTGTAGCAGCTAAGCTAGTTCACCAGAGTAAGGAAAACTGTAGGAACAATAGAGTGGATAGGGAAGAACTGGCTTTTCAGAATTACAAGAAATCAATCTGGAGGTACAAAGTTTTATGCAAAGAATAGGATTGGAGAAATGATCAGGGCAAACCTGAAAGATGGTGTGAATACTTCCGAGTTATTAGAACATGAAAACAAAGATGATTGTGGGGTAGAAGCAGCTGATGCCACATACAGAGAAAGAGAAAAGTAAAAACAGCAGGAATCTCAAGAGAAGAGGTCTGCAAAGCTACACGATGTCATCAAAATAGTAGGGCACCTGGATTCCACGTCCTAACAGCTGAGATGTTGAAATAATGTGGCGACTCCATTGATAAATGTTTAAATGAAATTTGTCAGTTGTGTTGAGAATTAGAAATTGTCTCTCAAGAATGGAGGGTACTATTACTGTTCCTTAGTATAAGGAAAAAGATCAGACTAAAAGGAAGAACTGTAATGGAATCAGCCTGCTGAGGGTGCCAGGGAACTGTGAGGTACAGAGTTGTTGTTGTTTTTTAATGGCAGTACATGCTGATTGAAAAGTATTTGTCTGTTGGTTTAGTAAATTTCTTTACTGCTTTTATAGATTTGGAGAAGACTTATGACAGAGCAAGCAGTGTGTTTTTGTGAAAGTTTTTGAAGGATTATGGTGTAATTGGGAATTTTCTTGAGTGTGTGAAACTATGTATGTTGGCAGTAGATCATGTGTATGTGGAAATGGTGTTTTATTATATTGGTTTTCCTTTGGTGCAGGAGTAAGACAAGGTTGTGTACACTCCCCTGGTTTTTCAGTATATTTACAGATGCATCTGTTAGTGATTCCAAAATAGATACTACTCGTTCATGTCTTGAGAGTTTCTGCTATATGCTGATGACAAAATACTATTATCTAAGAGAAAAAGTGAGTTGCAGAGCATGTTTCCTAGGATGAACAAAGTACAGTATGAAACTCAAGCTCGGTATATGTAAGTGGGTGGGGGACAAGGCATGGTAACTGTTAGTACTTAATGCAATATCAGTCTACACGATACAGAGTTAAACTGCATTAATGAGTTTGTGTATTTAGGTAACTTGTTTGACAGAGAAAACAGATTAGATGGTGAAATACAGCTGTAGGGAAGCAAATTCAGCTTTGAAAATTACAGCTGCTTTAGGAGAATTTCACAGAACTGATGGGTTCTTGAAAAGGTCCCAAATGGCTGTGTATGAAAATGCGATTGTTCCTGTTCTGTGTGATGCATGGTAGTGAAACCTGGGTACTGCAGAACAGACACAGGAGTAGTTTGTTTGCTGGAGATATGAGTTACTTACAGGGAGTTTGTCACAAGACACATTCTGATGATGTGAGAGATGCAGATATGTAATGTGAAGTAAAATGTTAGCAGGAAGGAGACAAATATTTTGAGGTGGTCTAGGGGAATTTATTCCGCCTAAAGTGGCAGGAAAGGCAGACGAAGACCAAAAAATTATAGGATGGCCAGGATCAGGAATTCCTGTAAGAGAAAAAGACAATCAGTACAAGTACAAAAGTTCCTGTATGAGATGTGTGATGGACGTCAGTGTAGCTCAGGTTGTATGCCAAGATCAATGTAAATGAAAACCTCTCATGCATCAGTAGTAAGTAAACTTTAACACCACTGATTATTATGATTTTTCAGATGATCTTGCTTTGAGGAGCTAACTTGTGAAATTCAGAGAAAAGGTAAGTATATGCATGTATGTATGACTGTCAGATCCATAATGTGGTTTAACCAAAAGGATTTATAACAGCTTTACAATCACTGACATATACAAAGGAAAAGCATTGCAACTGTTTCAGGGAGAGAAAACAGTTTTCAAACTGTCAGAAGCAGAATGCAAACCAACTGACAAATGGGGCAATATGTTTAACATCTTTCCACAGGGTCCTCAGAGGTATTATCTAATGTTAAGAAAGCCAAGGTGGCATCTGGATTTCTGTTGGTGTCATTAGCTTTATATTCAACTAATTTGCATTTCATGTTGCACAATATGTACAATAACTTTAGAAGATTTTACCATCATTTGCCATTTGGTAGACTCCTGAAAGATCTTGAGAAGTACCCAGTGGTAATTTCTGAAAACACAGGTTTTGGATTTGATAACAAAATGAAAGTTTAAAAATCTTAGATCTCTTAGAAACCTACCAAATACCAATTATCTCTTCCTCTGGTGAAACATTCTATTAATATATTGTCAGAACATACACAATCGAAAGGAAAGTGCCTAATCAAAAGCTTCAACACCAAATAAAAATTCAAACATCTTAACATCATTAACTATGGGCAACACTTATGTAGAATGCTATGAAAGACGCTTAACACACTGCACAGTTCAACAATCTGTTTGCACTCAGCTACAAACAGTCTAAAAAATTATTTTCTTTCATTAAATAAAATGTAATTTAATTTATATTTCTGTGATCTAGAAACTCGTCTTAAAATCCAAAAGCTCAACAGAATGTTATAGATCATGAAACAGCTACTTTCCATTTTGGTTCAAAGGCTAGTCAAACACTCTCATGCCATTTAATTAAAAATTTATTACTTTAATTCAGAAACACCTATAAGAAAAAAAGGTTAAGCATGCATAAATTTACATACATTCAAAGCTCTGGCTTTAAAAATAGGCTCTGGTTAGTGCAATAACTAATATGAGAACTCTTCAATGAAGACCAAGAATGACAATTTGGTCAAGTATTCAAAAGTCCTAAGGAGACTTAATTTATGCTGGATGGTTCCACTGATTGGTATAAGTCAACACTTAACATCAGGGCTCCCTGCACATGCACCTGTGTTGGTCTGCAGCCTGCTATAAGTCTGTCTGTCTCGCTTTCAGAGTTGAATGGATACAAGAGCAGATGCTCCCATGCTTGCATTTAGCATGGCTTTTAAGTTAAGCATACAATATGCTGAAAGGAGGCTTATAAGGTAGAAATTTTGCCTGAATTTCATTTTAATTGGTTCAAATACTTCAGATAAGGTTGGGAGTCATTTGAGAGACTGGGAACTTCTTGAATAACTACGATCACCGATGTGTTGGGATTATAACAAGAAGGTATAATCTGTTATACACCAAAAAGATAGAATTGCCATTGGAAAATTGACTGATATCCTTTAAATGTCAACTGGGAGCATATATACTACTATAAAGGATTCCTTGAACATGTCCCATGGCTGTACACAATGCATTTATTGACTTCTGACACTAACAAGCTAACCATGTTCAGCTACTTATGGGAAAGCATGTATTGAAGAACAGGAAACCTAGTGGTTACAAAACCTTGCTAAAGAAATCAAGTCATGGATCAGAATGTAAAATCACAAAATCAAACAACAAAGATCACAGTGGGTCCCAAGCTCATCAAGGCTTAACCCTTTCTCTCTACATGCAGTTCAATTTACTGTGGAGTATTTGTTGATTGCCATGAAATGTTTTACATGCACACAGTACCACAAAACATAATAATCACATCAGCTAATTAAAAATCAGTTCCAAAAACCCTTACGGATTGCATCAAAATAAAATTATAAGAGCATGTTGGACACAGGATGCTTCTTAAAGACTAAATAATGACCGACCGTATTCATCAAGATATTAATTTAATGCCAGATAATATGGTGCAATCATTGACATATTTATTTGTCCAATGATTTCTATTTTACATATTGTTAAATGGTGTTTTCACAAGCAAAGAAATTTAGTACATCCTCCACCTTGTCCACAGCTCAGATTACATTCTAGTCATTCCCTATAAGAGAGCTTTGGGGACAGCAATTCCTGACCACATACAATGCTGTATATACAGAGGTGTTTCTGAAATCACCCAAAAATGGATGCTGTTATGTACTTGATGTGTTCTAAAATGCTAGGTTACATGTACTGAGCTCTGGGCAGCCTCTTTTGAAAAGTAACACTCTTTTAATGACTCAGAATAAACTTTGTTTTATTTTTTAAATATCATTCAGTCTTTATTGAACAGCCTTCATATAACTAGAGTTTGAAGGAATGCATTTTCTAAATTTAACAAACAAACAAAAAAGTCAAAAAAAGACAAAATTTGTCATGCAGACCTTGAAAGAGTGAGAGGAAAGAAAACCACATGCTCAACAAATCTGTGTCATTCAAGAACTCCAAGGCCACGGGTCTGTGGGTAAGAACATTGTTCAGGTCACTAACTAGAGGCCAATAACAATGTTCTTTCATAATGCGATGACTACAGTCAACAACAAGGTGATCATTTCTGTCTGCGCCTGCATAAAGAAAATAGCAATAACATGATTTTAAGCATACAACATAAAGTAAAATCAAATACTATAACATTTACTTAAAAAAAGTAGAATGCCCAAGCAGTAACACTAATGCAAGCAAGCTACTGGGTTGGCAAACAATTCACACACATTTTTAGTGGGAGGGGAGGAGGAGAAAGAAAAAATCCTCATTGGATAGTTTAAAAACCCATACAACCACTCAAAGGCTATTTCCACTTATTTTAAGACTATTGTCACTTATTTCCAACTTTGGGTTACTGGGCTCTAATAAGGGAAAGAGCCAAAACACAAACACATCCCAAGATTCAAGCCGAGACCTCATGGCGTTATGGCCTGAAAACTGGTATGAAAAATCAGAAGATTTTGCCCACAAAGTTTATAAGATCAGATCAGATTTTCTAACTACAGACTTTCCATACAGCTATTAGGTACAATTGGTATAGGGCAATGATCTACAACATATAACATTCTGTTAATCACTATTGATAAGTGATGAACAGAATGTTATATGGTGTACATCATTGACCTACACCAATTATACCTAATTACTGTAACATGTAATTTTGATTAATATTATAACAAATGTTATAATGTATACACATCTATTTCCATACAGCTTTAAACATTTCCTGTGAAGGCTGGAAATTTCACTAAAAGGATTTACATTTTCTCCCCCCCCCCATAAAACTGTATTATTTCAGTTTCTTCAGAAATATACACTGGTGTGCAAAAATTAAGGACGAGACGGTTTTTCGAATGTAACGTCGTGCAGAAGTGTTCCACATCGACTCAAATCATACCATAAGATCCCCAAGATGTAAGAATATGGGACAAGTGAGCAAAACCGTCCAAACAAGGAATCCAAAAGATACAAAGGCACTTTATTGAAAGGGTAGCTTCGGGCACAACTGGACAGAAGCGTCCATATGACAGGCGGCTGCCAAGAAAAATCCAGTCTTTAGTAGGGGATATCATCACCCCTGACTGCGTTGCAGGATTTACAACGTCTATCCATGCTGAGGATGAGGTTGTCAAGGAGCTGTTGAGACATTGCGGCCAGTTCCTCTTGTAGAGCCAATCGCAGCTGCGGCTGGTGACGTGCTGCCAAGCGTCTCCCGAGAAGGTCCCACACGTGTCCGATTGGATTTAAGTCCGGGGACCTTGAGGGCCAATCCATGCGTTGAATATCTTCGCTCTCCAACAGCTATGCGACAGCCACTGTACGATGAGGTGTAGCGTTGTCGTCCATGAAGAGGAACTCAGAACCCACAGCACCTCTAAACAGACGCACGTGAGGCAGGAGAACTTCGGTACAATAGCGAACACCAGTGACTGAACCTCGTTGGAAGATGTGGAGGTCAGTACGGCTACCAAGTATGATACTGCCCCAAATGAGAACTCCGCCACTTCCAAACCGGTCTTTTTCCATGATGTTGGAGGTGTAATTGCGTGTTCCCTGCTCTCTCCAGATGAGTATACGTCCCTCCGCCACGCCCCTCCGACACACACCCCCACGTCATGTTGCATATAAGTGCATGCCCTACCGTACCGGACCCTAGTCTATCTCCTGAGTGGTCTTTCAGTCCGTCCTGCTTGCTCGTTACACTGTTATGCTAATTTCTCATCTTCGTCCTTAATTTTTGCATACCAGTGTATTTTCATTGATTATACCATAATTGTCTCTAACAATGCATTTAAAAATATTTGGTGGTATGCAATCGCAAGTCTTTCTATTTGTCCTTTGGACTTCAACATTTGCATATTTTGGCACTTGGCTGCACTCTACAGCTGATTCATCCTTTTTTTATTCTTACGTACTTATGCTTATAATTAAAAATATCCTTATTTAAAATAAAATGAAACCACAGATCAGTTCACTGTAACCAAAACACACTACACGATTAAGCAGAATGTTGAGAGTGATGTTAGTTGCACCTAATAAGAAACTTAGAGCCTCAAATCAAAACTGAAATACTAAAATTGTCACTGAAAATGCTATACTGATTTTGAAACAAATTTATTTCAACTGGCTTTAATTCAATTATTCAAGCAAATTATAGAATAAAAAAACTAAAAAACATAATTATAAAATCTCAAGTTATGCCATTACTCTCAAAATGCTTTCATAAACCACTATCAATACATACACTAAATACTGTTTGTATGTATATATTTTGAAATTATGCTTACATTAGAAATTTAAGCATAAGAAAAAGTGAAATATTTTAAACTTTTTCAAAGGAACAAAGGGACTATTGTTTCTTAAACAAATATTCATGGGAGGAAGGATTTGTGCTACATTTTATTTATTATGACACAGATTAAGAAAACGGAAAAGATGACTTTGCTGACAATGTTCATATTGATGATGTAACAGAAATGGACTATCTGGAAACTGATAGCGAGTCAGATTTTGAAAGATTTCAAAGGACATAATTTTAGAAATTTGTATAATTTTATTTCAATAAACATTGCATTTCCCATACTCTTGAAATGTAAGGTTGACTTATATGCAGGTCCTGTTTTGTTTTTTTTTGTTTTTTTGCTTTTTTACCAATTTTTTGCTTTTTTTGCCAAATTTTTTGCTGTTGCACAAGGAGGGTAAGCTTATATGTGAACAGGCTTACATGCAAGTACATATGTAAGTTTCATTGCTACATGAGAAAGCTTTAAAGTATTTCTTTTAGCATGACCTTCCTCACTAGTTGTACCCAAATTGCACTCATTTGCATCTTTACAGAAGTGTACAATGAACTACCAATGAGCTAGTGATGCATAAAATATAGATCCCCTAAGCCAACTTTCAATCCCAAATTCATATGGTGCTTCTTCTTACAAAAAAGGTTGATAGCTGAATTTTGAAAATATTATTCCGCATTCACCTCAACAACTGAAGGTAGACAAACCCTGCCTATCCATAGCTAATCCAATGCAGAAAAGAAGATGATCTGACAAAAGGAAGGCCAATCATTCATAACAGCTTTCTCCAACCTTAATGAAATGTAAATCCAAAGAAAAATGTTTCTGCCTATGAACTCCTATAAGTGACATAAAGGTACAGTGACCTGCTTTTGTAATGAATGTGCTATGGCAACTTCAACACGGGCAAATATAGTAAAAGAGCAAATCCAAAGACCTTTCTACATGGGTCAATGGGGAAAGCATAACAGAAAAAAAAATCAGAAGCCACAGGCTTGGAGGAAATGAGAAATACTTGTACTAATTCTCTATATTCAGGAGTCAAAATGGAAAGTAAATAAGTACCAGAAATTAGATGTTGGTTGCACAATGTTCTACAGTATAGTCATTTTAAAGGAAGAGATATGATTAGAATCACAAGGTGACAAATCATAAATCTTTTCAGAAACCCCTGACTTGCCCTTGTTATCTACCCTAGCAACCTGCCCATTTCTCTAATAATGATGGTCAAAGCATATAATAATGCCCAATTAATCATGCAATACAACAATAACACCGTTCCACCACAATACTACAGCAATTCCACAAAATACATTGCAACATTGTACAAATGGGTAATAAATAGATTCCAAACTATACAGATGAAAAAAAAAATTCTCCCTTCATCAGGAACTGACTCCAAACATACACTTCTTGAGGGATATTTCCATTTGAATGACTGGTAACACACAAAAAATAACCTGTCATTTAGTTATTGTGCTAAATATACACTGAGGAAGCAAATTATTAAAAACAAACAATGGCAATGAGACATGTGCCATTGTTACTTACATACGCAACTATGATGTTGAGATGGTTTTATAAAAAGCTCGCAGCAAAGGATTCAGATGTATACAAGGCACAGGTAGGCACCAATATGGAAAAGACTTAGGCAACTTTGAAAAAGGCATGATAGTAGGCACTAGGAGGGCAGGTGCAAGCATTCAAAAACAGCAAACCTTCATGGCTATATAAAAACAAATAAATGTATCCAGAATCCTATTTATTCCTTATGATGGGAACAAATTGAAATTAAATGTGTTGCTTGTAACATATATTATATTGATTATCTTCAATTAGTGAAAATATTAGCATTCGCTTTTACCACGTTATGTTCTGGACGTCGGAAGCAAAAAAAAATTTCTCGTATTTAAAAATGATGCTATTGTAATATAGAATAAAAAAAGCTTGTACTCACAACGTTTTTTGTGGTCCTCTTCTTTTTATTGCATTCAATTTTTGAAGTTAAAATAAAATGTCATTTTCTTTAATGCCAAAATTTTTGGTGACGTATTCACGACTGCAGGTACTTTGTTGACTTTTTCTGCCTTCTAAGGTGAGTATGGCTTAAAAATGAAGTCGTGGTTAAAACCTAATGAACAAACGAAGTCTTGGTTAAAACCTAATGAACGAACGAAAAAGTCAGAAAAAATCTATGAACTTATAAAGCCTTTAAAACTCTTTTAGGTAAAAAACATCCAGAAACTTCCTGTATTCCTCTAGGCTTTCGTAGAAGACCACAAATGTGAGTATGCGAGTCTTGAGAAGAAAAAACTTTGGTCAAAATCTCAATGAAACGGATAAAAGAACTAAAATCCATGAAACCACTGATTTTTACACTTCCAGAAACTTCCGGCCGTCCTCCGCGCTCTCTGTGCTGGGTCGCAAAGGACACTCCCACTAGGGTGGAACTTACACGTGTTTCGGGCATACGCCCATCTTCAGAGTTGGGAAAGACTGCAAATGGCTGTCCCTGAGTGTTGATTAGTTGTCGTTGTTACGTAATTTAGTTCGTTATATCTTTGGTGGTGTCCTCTGGTGTCATTATTGGGGATTACACTTTGTTCCATTTTTTCTCTTTTTTCCCCCGTCGGTAATAAATTTTTTCCATTGCACATGTATTTCGTTAGGCTGATTAATGTTGCAGGTTGTACTTTCAGTTTTTTCAATAATTACCGACTCTGCGATTCTGATCACTTTTTCCGTTCTATGTGATTTTAGATGTTTTTGAAACCTGGTTCTGTATTATTTTGTATGCAATATTGCACTAATGCAGTTTTTTTCTTCCTTTTTATTCCAGTTCATTATATGTTGGTTTAACCTGGTTTTTAGCTGATTTTTAGTACTTCCTAATATAGGTTATTTTTTTATCATTGCTGTTAGTCATTTTTATTGGTATGCAGTATACTCCTTATTTTTCCAATACCTTTACTTGATCTTTATTTTTTATTATCATATCTCTTCGTGTCTTTACGGATATTCAAATGGTTTTTTTTTTGGTGATTTTTACAAATTCGTTCTATGGTATAAGATTCGTCGCGCGTCAGTTCATCATTCTTGACGAACTAACGCGCAACAAATTGGCGCTACACCGTCAGACCGAAAAATGGATGACTGGAGTTTCCGTCGTATGACAGAATACTTTACCCACGAATTAGCGTAAGAATTTAAATTTTTCCCCTGGATCTGGGAGTTCAAATTTTCGGAAATTTCGGAACACAATCACCTCTGTGATATTTAAATATCTGGCACCATTTTGCGACGGGACGCTAATTTTCTCACGTGCTTTAGATTTATTCATCAAATTTTGCGAAAATAACGATCATAGCTTAACCTCTGCTTCGCGACACAGCACAGAGAGCACGGAGGACGGCCGGAAGTTTCTGGAAGTGTAAAAACCAGCGGTTTCATGATTTTTAGTTCTTTTATCCGTTTCATTGAGATTTTGACCAAAGTTTTTTTCTTCTCAAGACTAGCATACTCACCTTTGTGGTCTTCTACGACAGCCTAGAGGAATACAGGAAGTTTCTAGATTTTTTTACCTAAAAGGGTTTCAAAGTCTTTATAAGTTCATAGATTTTTTCTGACTTTTTCGTTCGTTCATTAGGTTTTAACCACGACTTCATTTTTAAACCATACTCACCTTAGAAGACAGAAAAAGTTGTCAACAAAGTACCTGCAGTTGTGAATATGTCACCAAAAATTTTGGCATGAAAGAAAATGACATTTTATTTTAACTTTAAAAATTGAACGCAATAGAAGGAAGAGGAGCACAAAAAACGTTGCGAGTACAACCTTTTTTTATTCTATATTACAATAGTATCATTTCTAAATACAAGAAAAAAATTTTTGCTTCTGACGTCCAGAACATAACGTGGTAAAAGCGAATGCTAATATTTTCACTAATTGAAGATAATCAATAAATGTATCCAGGGTGTACAATGAGTGGTCCATAAAGAACAAAACAAACAGTCAGAGGTCTTCCTGTCGGCAGAAACAACTGGTCAATATTTGAAGGAAATGCAACAGGAGAAAATTGTACAAGGTAACAGATAACTCCCATGTGTCAAGTAACTAGGCAGTACAACAGCAGCATTGAGAGGAGAATTTCAACATGCACAGTCCACCACACATTGGCCTCACTGGGCTATAACAGCAGACATTCCCTTCATGTACCATTTGCCTTTGCAAAAACTGACAAATTCGCCTGCAGCGGGGACGAGAGCACCACAACTGGACCTTATGAGAACCAAAAGAGGGTCGCCTCATCCGATGAATTAAGTTTTCAGTTAATACATGCTGATGGATAGGCCAGAATATGGTGTCAACAGCACAAATCAATGGACCCCAGTTGCCTAGTGTTAACTGTACAAGTTGGTGGAGGCAGTGTAATGGTCTGGGATCTATTTACTTGCCTGGCATTGGGTTCCTTAATACTACGAAATAGCATTTGGATGCCATGAGGTATCTTAATATCACTTCAGACCAGGCACACCGGTACAAGTACATAGTGTCTCCTGGCAGATAGAGCTAGCTTCCAGAAGGATAATGTGCTGTATCACAAGGCTCAGATCTTCACACAATGGTTCCAGGAGAATGGCAGTGGCTTTAAAGTGCTTAAATGACCCCACACAATCTCCAGATCCTAACCCAACTGAACATCTATCGGATGAGATTGAGTAAGCCATTCGTAACATAGATCCTTCTCCAGCGAACATTTGGCAATTGACAAATGCTATCACACTGCTCTGCTGAACATACCTGTAGAATTATATGAGCACCTCGTTGAATCCATGCCACACTGAATTGAGGCTGTTTTGAAAGCTAAAGGTGACCCAACACATTATTAGGTAGGTATTCCTAATAATTTGCCACTTCAGGGTAATCAGAGTGTCTTCTGGCACTTTCTGTGGCCCAGCGGTGGAGGTGAGGCACTGCTTAAACTAACTTAGATGCCCACTGCCAACTTTGAAATACAGGTTTTTTTCATAGTATTCAATGACTCAGATGACAGAATCTGAAACACTATGCTTCCACCCAGCAGTGACACCAAAAGCATTACAGACGTGAAACTTCATCAGAATAAGTCTCTCTTACTTCCTTCACAAAATGTGAGATATAATAGTGATATAAAAGATGCTATATTTCAAAAATTACAGCTCTCAAAATGATAATTTTGTGTTTCTCTTTGTATATCTTATTCTACCCATAGATAAGCGTTATGCAGTAAAAATGTTTTTTCTTTTCCTTTCTTTCTTTTCCTTTTTGATATTTCATGCTAAAACACAATTTGTTGATTTGATTTGGAAATGAACCAGAAATATGTAATACTTCCTGCAACAATTAATGCCTTACTTTGTTCTCAAATAGTATTCACATCTTTAGAAATTTCTTGTTTTTTTTTCTATTTTAGCTACCAGACTCTGGGATTTCTACTTGCATATGCTTCTTGTGACTGCCACCTTTTTCTTTCTGGCAGCGTCTTCCTTTTGCCTGCTTGTTCCCACATCTAGATATGGGTGTAAATTCCTATATGAATGAATGAAGGACTGACATTTAAAAGTTCCAAACATTTCCACCTCCAGCAGTCATCACTGAATCATACACTTTTGCAGTAGTCACTACCTTTATATTTAAAACTATGAGAACTGATAAAAACATCCTTCTCCAACATATGCATAACTGTTAAACACAGTGCAACCATGATTTTCATAACACGGGTTATTGACTTTCGACTTGGATTCAAGAAATCCCATATGTCATGCACTGAAATTTCATGTAGACACCCTGCTGCAATAGCAATTAGCACCTTTTTCCTAATTAGGTGACGAGGAATGGTGATGTGAGACAAACAGATGATATGAGACAAGCAGTGAAATCAATGCAAGAGGATATTGCTCTTACTAATAAGGGATGTGAGATCTTCTGTAGCAATGACTCCAACTAGGAGCAGAGCTCAACAGTTAAGAGAGGAATTGAGACAGGTTCTACGGCCAAACTACAACTTATTACCAGAAAAGAAGAAAACCAAACAGACATCTATTCTATCATTTTTAAAGCAGTAAATTTTCTTTTTTCTAAAGCATTATCATAACATTATACAATTTTCAATACGTAAATTTCATAAAATAAAATACTTTTTAAGTATTTTGTGTTGATTACCGAAAATCTTGTAACGGAACCTATTGAATTTACATACACTTCCTGTAATGTTTTTGCTTCAATTTATGCAGGAAATCTCAAGAACCTAACCCTGGCATAAACCAAGTCCTACGTATACTATATTAATGACACAGCAGCTACAAAACACTGTTCTGATCTCTAAAATATCACGGAGCTCAAGGCTTTTCAATTTCCAGTTAAGGTGTAACAATTAGAGCAAACACTAGGAGTAAACCTATAAACTAAGTTCTAGCCAACTGATAAATATATAGAGTTCAAAACTAATTAAACAAGACTGGTTCACCATAGAAATGACAGGGCTATAATAAACAACATATAAAAAAAAAAAAAAGAAGATATCTTGACAAAATGAGTGTAATGCTTGTCTATGGAATACCATACAAATCAATGGAAAGATAAATGAAGTGGTTGAAGAAATGAATAAGTACAGATTAGATGTGCTGGGTGGGTAAGCGAAACTAACATAAAAAGATGAAATTTGAACTGAGTATAAATAAGGGAAACACCAAGTCATGGTCTTTGAGTGAAGAACCGTTGGTGCAGATCAGCCTAAATTTGGTAGAGTTACACCAAATAAATGAATTCGTGTACTTAGGAAGCACATTTGAGGAATACACAGATTACATGGTAAAATTAGTAAGCAAGTTACTTTGACTAGGCACAGCTGCTGTAGAGTAGTGTCCTCCCTAGATTTTTTACAGCTGGGTGGCAAGAAATTTTAGCTGGATGGTACTTTTAAGCAATTTTGCAACACCATTATTCTTGCCAATCATCACTGCGGCACCATCAGACCCAAACCTACCAGTTTTTCAAGATGTAAATTTAATTCACCTAATGTTTCAGTTAAATTCTTTGCAATTGTTACAGTTTTTCCATCATTTATGCTTTTAGTGGTCAGGAAAGCAACTTTAACTTTTGTTTTTGTGAACACAAATTTTGTATAAATTATTAACTGCTTTACAACTGAAATATCAGTTGTCTCATCACACAGCACACTAAAAAACTGACTTTTGGCTAACTCGCTTACTATATTAGAGCAAATTTCTGAAGCTAGCACATCTAAGAGCTCTTGAACAATTCTCTCAGAAGTGTAATTAGCATTTTCTGCCACTTTCCAATTACTTAAGTGCATCCCATCAATTTGCAGTACTCCAATAATTTTTCATATAAAGTTGTATGAGGCAATTCATTTTTGGCAAGCCAATATACAATTTTCAGTGCACCTAAAAAAGCATCACGTTGCAAATTATTTAAAGCTGAAACAGATCTTTCGATCTCTCCAACTTCAGTATTTTCCAGTAAAGCAGTAGATGAAGAACGTGAGCAGGCATCAGAGTGCATCTTACTTTTTCCATGATTTGAAAGGCTTTCTTTCCTCAGTCGAGCACAAGGAGTATCCACCCATGTTAATTCTCGATTAGCAGTTTCTGTAGCATATTTCAGGCATATGGTGCATAACATTCCATCTTCAGTCACAGTTAATCATTTGTACTTCTGAAATCATTCTTTGTTAATGCCACTAGAACGGTGCTTGGAATTAACAGTACTCACCTGCTGACCTTGAGTTGGAAGTTGTTCAGTTTTTTCAGCACTTCTTGAAACTGAAAAATCATTCAACTGGAACTTTTAGATGACTTAGAAAAGTAGCAAAGTAGTGTTTTTCCCTTTTTATATGCACTGGACAAATGTAGCACAGAATTGATAACTTCCTTATTTGCTACAACAGTTTACTGCCTTCTGTAGCTCACCAGTCACAATGACAATGATCACTCAGGTGACTTCTCTGCATTCCTCTGTTAGAAAATGACTGTACATTGGCCTCCATGCAGTCAGGATGTAGCTCTCCTCCTACTCTATGTTGCACGTATTTTCGGTCATCACTACCAAATAAGGATATCTTACGTCTCAGCCTTAGTCAGACAGACATGATTCATCAATAGAGATTAAGCACCTACCTCCTGCTTACTTCTTTGAATAGATCCCCCCCTCCACACCCATCTTTTTCTTAATCTAGGAGTGCCTGAGCATTGTGAGAGCAAGAACAGATTAACATTTTTGCAGCTGGATGCACTGGATAAACATTCTTGCAGCTGGCTCAAAAAATGCTGTAGCAAAACTGCTAAAATGGGGAAAGAAGTTGCAGCAAAATGCGAAAGTTAGCTGCTTTTATTGCTCGGAAAATCATAACACCAACTCAATTATTCACACCAACAATGCTTTCTACTTCAGTGGAAAACTAATTTTATGGCCTTGGTGAAATGCCACAGATGTCAGGGCTGACTCTGGTTTAAACTTAAACTTTGAATAGGGTGAAGGAGTCTATAATCTTACCCCACCCATCCTTTATGGGGGTGCTCTAGAGTGTATGGAGGAGGGAAGGGAGTGATTAAGTAAACAGATACTGTAAGAACATAACTTAAGGATTAAAAAAATAACATTAGCGGAGCGCGAATCGCAAAGAAATTTTTGTTTTCACATAAATAGAAAAGCTGTAGCAGAATCTGTTGTGCATTGATATTTAAATGGCTGGCACCATTTTGCTACGGACACTAATTTTTCTCTTGCATTTTGGATTAACTCGTCGCATTTCGCGAAAATAGCAACCATAACTTAACCTCTGCGCACAGGGTTATGGGATTCAGAATATTTTCCTAAATTCAACATGGCCAATGACACTGCAACAAGTTTGAGAAATTACACCGAGCTCCGCAATAATTTCGAAATAAAATTCTCAAGGAATTTTATAGACATGCAGGAAAAACAACAGTGATTTTTGTCGCAAAATTCCGAATATGGCTCATGGTAAGCACATTTATAACACAGGCGCAGAATTCAGGAAGTGGTGATCGATTCTGTGGGATTGCTCTAGGCGCAACATTTTGACACCCAACTCCTTAGCTTGTAGTACCTGTCTGAATCATTTTAACTTGGTTAGAGGGGGTAAGGTGAAATTCATAATATATTACATAAAATCTTTGCACTTTTTTTCAGGGCATCAGTTTTTTCCTGTTCGTTGTATGCCACATCGCAGTATTTTTCCTCTCCCTTATATGCAATTTTAAAAAGCCTCACATAAAAAGTGCAAATTGAATAACACATAGTTCAGAGAAATGAACCGGATAAATGTCTATTTAGCGCATGCAATGATTATTTTATGCCATAATTTAGGTACATTTTATAACAAAATATATTCATAAAAGGGCTTCACTAGTTTGTGCAATTGTTGTATTTGTGGTATTTCAAAGTTCAGCGGCAGAATGGAAATCTTACTCTAATACTTGTCCATATTTTTCAGAAACAGATAATTGTGTCAAAGTTTTAAACAGCTTGGATGTCTCTTTGGGGGAGAAAAAAATAAAAAGCATATTTTACTTATACAGTGGCGGTCTTTTGTTACAAAGAAGGGGTCAGCCATAGCCTGGAAGCTCAAAAGCCAATGGGGCGATCAATTCTGTCTGTCAATCAATCAATCACGCAACTTCCGCGGTTCAGGCAAGTGCTCGACCTTACCCCAACAACACGACTGGGATAAAATTTTCTAAAGTAAAATTTCTGTAATTTTTAAAATATCGGAATGCAATTTTCACGGAGACCAATACATGTTAAAATAACGTTCAGGTTTAAATTTCATCAAAATCTGTTGAAAACTTTAAAAGTTACTCATTTTTTTTTTAATTTATTCCGTTCCGCTATTACTACTTAATCTTTTAATAATTTCAAAAGCAGTGAATAGATTTTCACAAAATCAAAAAGAATATTTTAGCTTTAATAATCTCAATAATTTTTTTATTTAGAAACTTGGACATTTTTTTTTCTGATACTTTCAAACAGTTTAAAACAAATGACAATTTTTAACAGTTTAAAACCGCAGGTTGAAGATGCGTTTATTTGCTGTTCTGAAGAATCATGCAAACTTTTCGTAGCTACAGTACATAAAGTTTTCAGTTTTTGGCATCAAGACATTTTTAAGGTTTTCGAACTTCACAGCTCTGTCCGTTTCATTCACATGCATTTTTTAGAAAAAGATGCAGTTTCGTTTGTCACAGAAATCAAAAAGCAAACGGAATCAAAATTAAATACCATCAAATCATTCAGATATAATAACTCCATCAAAAAATTATACAAGATTAAAATTCCTAACTTTTTTAAAGCGCTTGTGATCTAGAAATCTTTGATTTCAGTAGCGGTCTCCGAAAACGCATGTGAACAGCAGCGACCGATCACATGACCATATGTATACCCCGAACCTCACATCTGCCTTATTGAGTCACGCAGCCTTGAACAAATGGGACCAAAAGAGGGGGGAGATGTTGAGATGATAATTTCTTGTCTTTCACGTGAGAGAGTGACTTACTGCCCTCTCTCGCACCTGGTTTATCTTTCCCCCCACACAGACAGGAACACCGACAGCATTGACAGCACCCACGGGAAGGGAGTAAGCTACACTTTGTTTAACACTTGGTCTTCTTACATTTGGATCTTGAACAGCAGAGGAAGAAAAGTAGCGCTAACAGCTACTATCATGAGGTGGAGAGAAAAATGCTTAGTGTCGCAATGATAAAGTCGCGTGTATGGGGCATTTTCCCTCTTACCATAATTGCATCTGCAGCAGGGCGGCAGAAAAAATTAGCTGGGTGGGCCACCCAGTAAAAAGGCTCTAGGGAGAACACTATAGAGGATTTCACAAAACTGCTGGGTTCTCAAAAGGGTCCCACATGAGCATGCATGAAAGTGTAAATGTTTCTATTTTGATGTACGATAGTGAAGTGCGGGTTTTGCAGAAAAGGCACAGGAATCAATTTTTAGAGCTGGAGAGATGAGTTACTTACAAGGAGTTTGTGGATAGACTCACTTTAATCATGTGCATAAAGGAAGATGTGTAGCAGATGTGTAACGTGAGGCAAAATGTTGTTGGCAAGGTGCAGATAAATATTCTGAGGTATTTCATTTAATTCAGAATACAATGTTTATGAATGCAATTTTCATAATTTAAAGTCTGCTATAGTTTTGCTGAAAGCTATGGTTCAGCTTCGTCAGGACTAAGCGTTTTCATTTCTTGCTTGTGACGATGGTTCTGGTTTCACGTGTCACGTCTCATGCGACCGTCAGATTGCAGATTGACGAGTGCTTTGCATGAGCTTGATAGGCATGGAGATGAAGATAAATCATTTACCAGGTTATTACGGTTTTAAAATACATGAAAGGCTTCAAAAAGTCTAGGTCAAATATTGATTCGGGCCTATCCAACAGCTTGTCATCATTAAACAGAAATTGGTGGTTATTTTCCTAACAGTGCTGGGCTATGGAAGATTTTTTTATTTCACAGTTTTCACTTCATTCTGGGGTTTTTACACTTCGTCCTGAGGTTGTTTGGCCATATTAAAAGAATGGGTAGTGAGATGCTAATTAAAAGAATTTATCCAGTCCTAGTTGCATGAAAGAAAGGTTAGAGGAAGGCAGAGGAATCATCGTAGGACCAAATTCGGGAATGCCTGCAAGAGAAAAAGATGAAGTACAAAAGGTCTCGAGTGAAGTGTATGATCAATGTCAATGAAGCTTGAATTGTGTGCTGAGATCGCTGGAAATAAAGACACCTGATACATCAACAGTAAGTAAAATCTATCATCATCAGTAACTTTGATTTTGCACATCTTAATCTTGCCTTGAAATACTAACCTAAAAATTCCACAGAACAGCTTAGTGATACATGTGTCTGTACAAATGATTAACCACCTTTTTATAGTAATAATAAAAAAAAACTCAACTTCTCAAGTGGAGTCTAGGAAGAGAAAAATATAAGGTGCTTGAAGCTAACAACTGATCACAAAAGTGTACAGATAGCAATTAGTCACAGGAGCAATTATAGAAAATTCACAATCCATGACCTACAGTCTAGTCATCAGAACAGTAATCACTTCACAGCTTATCAATGAAGGTTGGCACTAAAATATTTACTCCACCACAGTAACAAATACTTTGTGGAATTTTAACTTTTCTTACTATGATGACTAACTGGTAAACCTTCATTTCTTTCCCACTGTTACTGACCTGCTGGTGAATCTTTAACTGCACAACAATTTTCAACAGTGTGCGTACATGTACACAACCTGATGAAACATATCCGGACACTTGCCTATCCACAAGCTCCTTGCAATAGGAATGGAATTAATATTGAGTTGGCCCACCCTTTGCTGCTATCACAGCCTCCACTCTGAGAAGGCTTTCCACTAGATTTTGGTACTTTGCTATGGATATTGCATTCCATTCTGACACAAGAGCATTAGGCAAGTCAGTCACTGATGTCTGGCAGTTTGGATTGGCTCACAGTCGGCATTCCAATTCATCACAAAAAAAAAAAAAGAAACTATTAAGGGAAGCTTACCTTTTATAAGGTTCATTTCCACTCAAATGTGCATATAAAACATTTAATAAAACTTTACACCTTCGGCATTCAATAAATTAATTAAAAACTAGTTAAAAGAAACATTCAAAAACTTTTCTAAAAAATAAATAAGTCACCATTTTGTCACTCAGCATGGACATTTGACGTTGAAGTACTTTCACCAAACCAGTGTTGGTGTCTTCAGGAACACATTCACCCTTTACTGGCTTTCACATCGTAATGGCCAAGTCTTGTCGATTGGGTCCCCCTCCGGCGACATGAGCACAATGCTGCAGTGGCTCCATCTAATGCGTAAGATAATTACTATTTCTTTCTGGGATTGATGCTTTTTTCTTTTTTTATTAATTTCCTCCACTGGACAGGTAAGGTATTTGGTTCATTATGATTGCATACATTAGATCTATATATATATATATATATATATATATATATTTTTTTTTTTTTTTTTTTTCAATAGGAATGGTTTCTGCAAATCTTAGATGTTTTTCTGTTTTTGAGGTGTCCAATAATTTAATTTGATCAAATTTTGGAAATATTCTGTTTCCTAAACAATACTGTATTAAAGTGTATTAACAATACTGTATTAATACTGTATTGTGTGGATGTAAGCCTGTAGGACTGCTTGGGGTTGTAGATTTATGTAAATATTAGGTACTTAAGTTGAAAATAACGAGTTTTTTGAGATGTCTTAGTTATTTTAATAAGATATGTTTTGGAGCTTCTGTGTATAATTGTCCCCATTGTGGCATTTCAGGAAAGACAATAAGACTCCGTGTGCTAGAAATGTATATGTACATTTAAGCAGAAATGAACCTCATAAAAGGTAAGCTTCCCTTAATATTTTTATATATGTGCAGCACGTTTATATCAGATATTGAACAGTGAACTTAATATTTCACTTGCCGATACTGCTTACTCTGCACAAGACAGTGAAGTTCTTCCACACCCATTTCATCAAACCATTCCTGCACGGACCTCACTCTGTGGACAGGGATGTTGTTCTGTTGTTGAAAAAAAAGCCTTCACTGAACTGTTGATGTAATGTTAGGAGCACAGAATTGTCGAGAATATCATTAAAGGCTACAGTGTTAAGATTTCTGGGCACTGGAACTTTGGGGCCCAGCCCAAATCGTGAAAAACAGTCCCAGATTATGATGCCTTCTCCATCAAACTTCACAGTTGGCACAACACAGTCAGGCATGTGCAGTTCACCGGATATTCTCCACACCCAGACTCATCTGTCGGACTGCCAGATGGTGAAGCACGATTCATCACTGCAGAGAATGCATTCCCACTGCTCCACAGACCACTGGAGTCAAGCTTTACACCATTCCAACCAAAGCGTGTTGTTGATCTTGCTGATGTTAGGCTTGTATGTGGCTGCTTACCATGGAAACCCATTCCCTTCAGCTCTCAATGAGCCGTTATGATGCTGGCATTTTGAAACTGGATTGTGGGCGTTGCACCTGAGGTCAGGCAATTTTGCTGCATTGCCTACTTCAGCACTTGGCAGTCCCACTCTGTCATTTTATGTGGCTTACCAGGTCACAATTGCACTGTTGTTGTTCCTAGGCAGTTCCACTTCACAATAACATCACTTACAGTTAATCAGGACAGCTGCAGCATGGCAGAAATTTCATGAACTAACCTGTTGCTAAGATGGCATCCTATGACCATACCATGTTGAAAGCCACTGAGCCCGGCCACATAACCGATTCTACTGTCATAGCTGCCAACATTTCAAAATAAAAAAACAGGATATTTTTGCGGGATACCATTGAAATACTGAAATAAAGTGTATTTATATGTATATATGCATATCATGTTGTACACACACACAATGTTTTGTGCCCTTGTTGGAAAAAAACTTAACTAACCACTGTATTTTTAAACAAATACAAGACGTAAACAATATATTTTAAATTGAACATTAATACATGATACAACATTGAAAAATAATATATATCTATATCTTATTTACAGCACTTGTTGATGCTGATTTTGCTTTTTTTAGAAATGCACCATCATACTGCTGGTCAAAACACTTTCCTTTCTAGCGACATTTGGTGATCAGCTAATTTTTCAGATTTTCATCTGAGATTGAAGATCGAAACTCATTCCTTACTTTTTTTTACCTGACTGAATATACGTTCACATTCACAGGGATGCCAACCTCTTACAGCATTCACGTGTAGTCCAAGCCATAAAAATGTGTAGTTTTGAGCTTTCATGTGTAGACACAAGAAATATTACTAAAATGTATTTTAAGATGTTTTAAATTTACTACAGACTAGACAGTTATAAAAATAACTACAACAAAATCAATATTGTGAACTGTATGTGCGAATTTGAGATTTTGATTTAAACAATTAGCAACTTACGAAACATTGACAAAGGAGAAAATTAAAAAGGGTGTTTTACTTACCCTTATTTCCTGAAAAATTTCTGTTACACACAGTGCAAAATGCATCATTCAATGACACATTTGATGCATGCAAACGCGGCCATTTTCCCCGAATACGACGACTTAAATTTCTGGTCTGCAATTTTTAACTTATTTCTTGCTTGTTCAGCCATATTAAAATGTGTAATCGCTAAATGTGTTCACAAGTCGCAAAAGTACATGGAAAGCAAGCAGACTCACTTGCACATAAAGAAAGAAAAGCACTATAAAATCCAATCCGAAGCTGCACTATTAAGCGAGCAACACGGTG
Organism: Macrothele yani; assembly: GCA_039090855.1. Classification (NCBI taxonomy): domain Eukaryota; kingdom Metazoa; phylum Arthropoda; class Arachnida; order Araneae; family Macrothelidae; genus Macrothele; species Macrothele yani. The sequence goes on from CM077012.1 coordinate 4,813,924, forward strand.
GCGCTCCCACATTGTCCAATTAGAAGAACGTGAAATGTGTGTATGCATGGATGCAAGATCAACTGGTCTGGTACGCTAAAATAAACCATGCTTACTTCAGTCAAAACGCTTCAACTGTCTTTGGTACAGAGCGTGCACACTCTGATTCCTGATGCTACTACCATCACAGAAGGGTGAAACCAGTTCCAGTCTGTTATCGTGTGTGAAGTAGCGAAGTGAAACGGAGACACAGGCAAGGGAGTGGGGTTGTAACGTAGCTGAGGATCAGCGTGGAACCTCCGGTCTTTAACGCGCAGTTACCAGCCTCGGTGGCGAAGCAGCAGTAGCGCCACCTATCGGCAGTTGCTCTGTTGTAGCAGATGACGCAGGCCAGATATCGAAGTATAGCTGGCAAAACATTGATGGAGATCCTGCATCGTGCTTTTTGACTATTCTTATATGCAACCTGTTATTGAGTTGTCTGAATATGCTAAAGCACTTGTGTCCATGACAAAAGCTAAAAGGGTCCGCAAATAACACAAAAATTATGCTAAATAAAGTTAGTGGGGGGGGGGGAATGTGGCGTCATAGCAACAAAAACGTAGTATTGCACATATGATGCGTAGTGTGTAGTAAAGCTAAAGAAATGCGTAGTTTCTACGCCAAATGCGCAGGGGTTGGCATCCCTGCATTCAGCATTGCTGTGCGTTATAGATAAAATGGAGAGCATGACCTTTGCTATTTTGTCACATGGTCTGTGTCCAAAATTATTTTTAATCTGGCCTACTTGGAACCACTGCCTATCAATTATGTGTTCCTGCATGATACCAGATGGAAGCTGACTGACCTGCAGTCTACAAAATTGGGTTTGTAGTTCATCCATTGCTTCACTGTGATTTTCCTCTCCTAGCAAAACAGGAAACTTTTTGATAAAAAAGGTGACGCTTGAAAATGAAGCATTTTCAATAGATATTTGGCACACTTTGGCAATAATGAGAATTTCATCTTTAAATGGAAATTTGTGTAATATATTTTCTGACATGATTCAGGTAAAACCAGGAGATTACGGCAAAAAATCGGGAGACAGGGAGATAGCATAAAAAACTCAGAGTCTCCCTGGAAAATACAGTAGAGTTGGCAGACTCTGTACTGTTCATTTTTTTTTTTTTTTAATTGGAGGTTTAACGACCACCGTGAGCAACTCAATGGGCTATAAGCAGTCGCCCGTCCCTAATTTAGGGCCACTGGTTCCAGGGAAGGGAGAGAGCCAGTGCCGTAAGACAAACACAACATCCATGCCTCACCGGGATTCGAACCCAGACCCCGTTCGGACGAATGATCAGAGGCCATCGCTTAGACCACTGCGCCACCGGGGCGGCCACTGTTCATGTTTGTATACAATGTTCGCCAGGCCATGTGCATCTTTTTATACCTGTATATGCCATGGCTGTGACATACATGGGCAAATCCACTACTCAAAAGGGATGTCCAGATACTTTTGATCATTACATGACATGGAGGAGACTGGTACAAGACAGACCGTTGTGGAAAACCTTCTTTCGACCTAGGTATCTGAATATTTTTGGGAAAACTTTCAGTGATTTATTGCACAAAGACTAGGATAGATATTAGTGTCACATACATACTTTGTGTAGGAGAAAATGTCCACTTTTTTTTTTTTTTACATGACGTCCAGGGTTCGATTTCGACCGGTAGTTAGTAGCAAATTGCTAGCAAGCAAATACATTTTGCTAGTGATAAAAAGTAGTTCTAGAAAAGTTGCTAGTGAAACATTTTTGAATGTTTAGTGTGAAATGTAAAGTGCCAACTGCATTGCGCATGTGGAATAAAGGTCTGCGCTGTGGAAATAAAATCTGTGGTGTGCTGGGGAAAAAAATTAACAGCTGGGCATTCCATCCCCAAAACTTGTTGAATGACTAACTATAACTTGCTCCTGGGTGAAAGCTGCGAGGCACTGACAAGACTGAAATTTTTTTCACTCTAAACCCACCATTCTACTGTAAACCATAACAAATTAGGCACTATGCTCGCATTTGTCTCCTTTATCTAAAAAGTGACAAATGTTTTACTTCCTTTTTCTGGGAGTAAAACATTTCAACTCTAAAAGCATTCATTCTCACGCGCTTCCGACTTAGTCTACCCGACCTGCCAGAATCACATCTGCTGTGCACTGTTTTAAAAAGTAGGAATAAAAATGTGAAAATTTTATTTTCTCGAAAATTTAAGAAAATTATGCAAATTTTTTTAAGACACTATGATTTGCTAAGAAAAACAGATTCCCCAAATTTCGCCAAAATCCACCGATAACTTTTAAAGTTCCACCTATTTTTTTTTATTAAGAAAACTATGTCCTTCTACCTTAATAAAAAAATTCAGACTTAATTTTAAAAGTTATCAACGCACTTTGGCGAAATTTGGGGTATATTCTTTTCTAAGCAAATCACAATGTCTGTAAAAAAATTGAATAAGTTGCTTAACTTTTTGGGAAAATAAGTATTCGCATTTCAATTCCCAATAGAGGAGGTCCACAAGCTTCTGTTACTAGGAGTTAGCGGTCACCCGGAATGAGCCAGCGCAAAGCATGGGCGCCTTTGATGCATTTAAAAAAAAAAAAAAAAAGAGAGAGAGAGGAGGAAAACATTATTTACTAATGGAGGGGAACATGTTAACGTTTAATTTTGTTTCTTTTGTATAATGTTAATAAACTTCTGCTAGTAGATAATGCAATTTGCAAGTAAAATATACGGCCACTATCAAATGTTGTAGCTACCGCTGAAAAAATATGAAATCAAGGCCTGCTCACATCACTTCACAACAATACAGTGTGGGAACCGTGTCTGACACGGCAAATGTTCACACAGCAATCGAACTCCTCCTATATCCTGTGTGACCGTGGTGATAGCTTCTTCAATTCTCGGCAAATTCCTGGATGCCACGTGGCAAAGGTGGTACATAAACAAGATCCTTTAATTTAGGTAGCCCCACAAGAAGAAATGGCACATAGTTAAGTCCAGTGATTTCAGCGGCCATTACAAAAAATATTCGTCCCTTTATCCAGCACATCCGATCCAAAGCTTGAGTGGCTCGGTGGTAGGGGTATGACAGGTAATGTCACTGGTGGTGAATGATGGAAATGCACGCCTTAGCCATAATAATGGGGAAACTTTCATGTTTTCTCTTTCATATGGTACAGATAAGTAAATGGTGTCTCTTTTACTCCATGTGCAATAAATTGTAGAGTGTTCCCACCATTTATAAACATGCTGTATACATAGCTTAAAATTAAAAACAGCTAAAAGCATATGCAAACTGAAAAACAAAAACTGCAACAAAATTTGCAAAAGAAGCCAGACATAAAAATGTTAGCCAAAGAACAAGTTAAACTTAGATGGGAATAAATTGGAAGAATTGCAGGAAATAGTAAGAGCAGTAATTTTACTTATGAAAGCCTTTTTGGAAGAAAAGTGCTTTAATCAATGCTTACTTTCCAGTTCTCACTTATACATCAGAGATATGGAGCTTAACTAAAAAAGATATACAGAGGTTGTGAACAACTGAAAGAAGCATGGAGAGACACATGCTTGGTGTAACCCGGAAAGACTGGAAGAGGAACACATGGATTAGGAAAATGACAAGTGTTGATGACATAGTGACCAAAGCGAAGATCCTCTGATGGCAATATGGGCTGGAAATATTGCAGAAAGAACTGACCACCAATGGACAACTGAAATACTAGACTGGACACCAAAAGGCAGGAAACCCCCAGAGAAGACCATGTGGGAGATAAGTAGATGAAATTCAAGAGTATGCTGAAGTGACTTGGAAGAGACTGTCTCAAGACAGAAAATATGGTAGAGACTTCGGGAGACCTTTATCCAGCTGCGGACTGATAATGGATGATTACATATTTGCAACTAACACAAGAAAAAATATGCATGTACAGATACAGGTTGGTTTTGTTCCAGAATCCTTAGGTTGAATGACCAACTGAAACCCTCAGCTGTGGGCTAATCCCCCACACTGATGTACTTACCTGATTAAAAAGACAAAAAGAAATATTAAGAATGACTTAAGTGTGGGATATGGTGGACCTATCACACTTGAGAAGGACGGTCCACCACGTAATTGACCTGGACTTTCTAAACGGCGTATCAGAAAGAGATCTCGGCTGAGTGAATGTAAGATTGGTGTATAGAATACTAGAGGTATATAAATGGCAAGCTGAGTGAGGTGATTGAGGAGATGAATAAATATAGACTGGATGTGCTGTGTGTAAGTGAAACCAAAAAGAAGGAAATTGGGGTAGAAGAAGTGAATGGCACGGTGAGTGGGTGGTCTGGAGTATTGGATAATATGAGAGGACAGGCTGGTGTAGGTGTGATTTTGAGTGAAAAGATGAAGAACAACTTGATTCACTATAGTTGTGCAAGTGAGAGAATTCTCTGGATTCGTTTGAAAGTGGAACTTCAGAGAATTGTAATTGTTGTAGTGTATGCTCCTTGTGACTCGGAACCTTCTGATAAGAAGGAAGATTTGTGGAATGAGCTAAAAGCTGTTTTGAGCCAGTTTGGTGCTAAAGAAAAAGTTATAATAGCAGGGGATTTCAATGCTAGAGTAGGTGTGCAGAATGAAATGTCTGACAATATTCTGGGTAAGTTTAATGATCCTTGTGTGAATGATAATGGTGAAAGATTAATTGAACTCTGCATTGAGAATGGTTTGTATGTATCTACTAATACATTTTTCAACCACAAGTATATCCACACATATACTTGGGAAAATTGTACTCTTGGTCAAAACAGTGCGATAGATTTTGTTGTCTACGATCAGCGTTTGAAACACTTAGTTGTTGACACCCGTGTGATGAGAGGTGCGGATGTTGGTTCTGATCATTACTTGGTATTGTCACGAGTGAAACTTAATGTTGGTTGGAGGAAAAGGAATACGAAGAGACCCAGGATAGAAAGAATAAAGGTTGATAGGCTCCTTGAAGATCATCAGCGGTATTCTGACTTACTCAGAGAATGACTGAAGGATCTGAAGTCTGGTGAGAGGGATGTAGAAAAGTAGTGGGAATGTTTTAAGAACTGTGTTGTCACTGCTGCTAAAGAGGTCTGTGGCACCACAATAGTGGGTAACAATAGAGGTGATGCTTGGTAGAATAGTAAGATTGAAGAGGCAGTAAAGAGAAAAAAGGAAGCCTATTTGGGGATGTTGCAAGGTAGAGTCTCTGTGGATGAATATCGCTGTAAGAAGCATGAAGCTGCTAAGCTGGTTCGCCACAGTAAGGCAAAAGATGGGAAGGAGAAAGTGGAAAGGCGTGAACTGGCTTTTTGGAAAGATAGAAAGTCCTTCTGGAAGTACATGAGACTCAGGAAAAATAGGGGAAACAAAGTTGTAAGTTGTGTGAAGAATGAGATTGGGGAAATGATATGGGAGCCCAATGAGTTAAGTGACAGATGGGGTGAATACTTCTGTGAGTTATTCGATCAGGAAAGCAAAGATGATTCTGAGACAGACACAGATGATGTCACAATGAGGGATGAAAACACAGGAGGGATCTCAAGAGAAGAAGTGTGTAAAGCTCTAAAATCTCTTCAGAATACAAATAAAGGTAACTTGATCACGCTAGTTACGTTAACTGAAAACTTTTACAAAAAGTTCGTAAGTTGGAAGCTTTCGAGCTTATCTTAGGTCTTCATCACGCCAATGGAGGACTAAGATTGTTGCCAGATTCTACATTTGAATTTTTCCTATTTTTGTTGCCAAAACTTAGAATTGATCTCCAGATCAACGGAATGTAGAGAGCAGATTCGGAGTTGCAAGTCATTGAGTTGAAAATAATTTCTATGCTTTCACGGTAACGGAGGGCAAAACGATTGTCAAAAGAAGCAATTGCTTCTTCTGGAAGTACAAAACGATTGTCAAAAGAAGCAATTGCTTCTTTTGACAATCATTTTGCCCTCCGTTACCGTGAAAGCACAGAAATTATTTTCAACTCAATGACTTGCAACTCCGAATCTCCTCTCTACATTCCGTTGATCTGGGGATCAATTCTAAGTTTTGGCAACAAAAATAGGAAAAATTCAAATGTAGAATCTGGCAACAATCTTAGTCCTCCATTGGCGTGATGAAGACCTAAGATAAGGTCGAAAGCTTCCAACTTACGAACTTTTTGTAAAAGTTTTCAGTTAACGTAACTAGTGTGATCAAGTTACCTTTATTTGTTAATATTGTTACGTGTTTTGCCCATCATCGTCATCTCTTCAGAATGGTAAGGCTCCGGGAGTTGATGGCATAACTGCAGAGATGTTGAAATATGGTGGTGACTCTATAATTGACTGGTTAACTGAAATTTGCTAGGTGTGCTGGGATTTAGGAATGGTCCCTCGGGATTGGAAGGATGCTATCATTGTTCCCTTGTATAAGGGAAAAGGTGATCAGACTGAATGCAAGAACTATCGTGGTATTAGCCTACTGAGTGTGCCAGGGAAAGTGTTTGGTAAGGTTGTTATTGAAAAAGGAACGAGGTCTTACATCATTGAAAGTGTGGGATGTTCAGTGCGGTTATATGCCAGGTAAAGGCTGCAGTAACCAGATTTTTGCATTACGCACGATGATTGAAAAGTATCTGGCTGTTGGGAAGAAAGTTTTTACTGCCTTCATAGATTTAGAGAAAGCTTACAACCGAGTGAATAGGACACTCTTGTGGAAGGTATTGAATGAATATGGTGTTACTGGAAATGTACTTAATAGTGTAAAAGCCATGTATGCTGGTAGTAGAGCTTGTGTACGAGTGAATGGCGTTTTATCAAAATGGTTTTCCATTGGTGTAGGAGTTAGACAAGGTTGTGTAATGTCACCATGGCTGTTTAATATATTTATGGACGCATGCATGCGTGATGCCAAAATAGATAATAGTAGTTTATGTCTTGGTGATAACCGTGTGTGCAGATTGCTGTATGCTGATGACACTGTCCTGTTGGCAGAGAGCAAAAGTGAGTTGCAGAGTATGTTGACTCGGATGCACGAAGTTTGCATGAAATTCAAACTGAGTATAAATAAGGGAAAACCGAAAGTTATGGTGTTTGAGAGAGGAACGGGTAGCACTGAATGTAATGTAAGTATAAATGGCACTGTGATTGACCAGGTGAGTGAGTTTGTGTATTTAGGAAGCATGTTTTACAGAGAGAACAAGTTGGATGGGGAAATCAGTAGGCGAGTGAATTCTTCTTTGAAAGTCATAGCTGCTCTGGGAGGTTTTCACGGGAATGATGGGTTCTCTAGAGAGTCCCGCATGGCTGTGTATGAAACTGTAATTGTTCCTACTCTGATGTATGGCAGTGAAACTTGGGTACTGCAGAAGAAACATAGGAGTTGTTTGTGTGCTGGAGAAATGCGTTACTTACGTGGGGTTTGTTGCAAGACGCGATCTGATTGTGTGAGGAATGAAGATGTATTGCAGTTGTGTGATGTGAAGCAAAATGTTGTTAGCAAGGTGGAGACCAATATGCTTCGGTGGTTTGGCCATGTTGAAAGAATGAGTGATGAAATGCTTACTAAGAAAATCTTTTCAGCCCAAGTGGCAGGAAGGAAAGGCAGAGGAAGGCCAAGGAAGACATGGGTGGATTAGATTCAGAAGTGTCTGTATGAGAAAAAGATTATGAGTATGAAGTATAAAAGATCTTGTGTACGGCGTGTAATGAATATCAGTGAAGCAAGAGTTGTATGTCAAAATCGCTGTAAATGGAGAAGTTTGATACGACAACAATAAGTAAAAATATCTGGAAGTTTGTATTTCTTTTTGGAGCTAACCTCTGAATCTCAGAGAACAGCTTAGTGATATGTAATAGATACAGGTTTTAAAATGTGTGCCTTACAAAGAGCAGCTTTCAATTTAATTGCATTTAAGAAGCAAGATACTTACAATGCATTAGACCAAATGTATAACACTAATTATAGCACATTTACATAATAGTAATCAACATGCATTAATGAAATCCTAATGATCATGCATTTACATGATTATCACTAACTTACATTGCAATATGCTTCTTTGTGCAATGCCACCCATCATTTCACTTAAACTGACTACCATAACATGAAGCAAAGAAAATTCTTTTGTCATTTTGAAGGCAAGTTCTTCATTGCTGAATAACTGCACACTAACATGAACAACCCTGTTGGACAGGGTATCAGAATCCGTGGACTTGGCTAACATCTTACTAATTCTACTGTAGTGGCGCACAAATGTTTTTGTGAAGGCTTCCTGGAAAAATCAATATATGCTCTGATAAGAAACAAAGAAATTCGGGAAATCACAGCACAGCAACAATTAGTTTTCTTTGACAGAATAACACTGTTATACATAAAATAAACAAAAAAATGCCATTACAGAAATGCATAAAATTTTGAAAAAAAGTTAAATTTATAATTGCTTGGTTTCAAATAAAACTGAATGTAAAATGTCAATTATAGAGTACAAAAATAACCTAAAATTATTTAGAAAAAGTGCAAACATATATCCATATAAATATAAATAAGACAGAACTTACACATTAGCTGCAGTGCTTATTTTTCTCCCAAATGAGAATCACAAGAAAAATTTGCTATGCACGTGTATTCTAACAAACTTCTTCCAGGACGCACCCTACTACAAACTTCTAACTTAGCTCAGCTATCAAATTAAAACCTCTAAGGACCTTATTATTCATGAAGTTATAAAATGTTACCTTACAAGACATTTAAAACCATCACTGCAACCTCAATTTCACATATGTTAGGGACCATGTGGATGATATGACACTATCAATTGTCAAACTTTTCAAAATTCAATTTTTATTTACAACTACAACTAACTTAAAATAATTAAAAAGCTTTACTTAAAAACATAGATAACAAAGAAGGCATGCCCTGGCATCCATCATGAAGTTTCAACAGCTGATGTAGGCCAAGCAATACTGTCTGCAAATCCTAAATGACATCATCATCAGTGCATATTTCATGAAAAAATATTTTCATAACAGACTGTACGTAATTATTGGCAGGAGTTTGGTCCTGCACTAAGACCAAGGGTACGATAATCTCCCTCAAGTTACCTATGCCCAAGGACTTTCATCACCAAACAGTGTTAAATGGTGCTTGTACTGCCATCTATTCAGGTGGAAAGGAAATATTGGTATTTATGAGATTGGGATTTTTAGAACAACCCTTCTATATTTTATGTAACTCCCTCAAGTACTCTCTAATAATGTCTTAAAACATGTGTCAAAATACACTTTTCACATTTAAAACTCTATTACCCATGTCATCACTCTATACAAGTTACACATGCTTAATTCTTTATCAAAATTCCATCAGGAAGGCATTCCATAAAAAAAAAATGTATTTGTTACAAATATTTTCCTAAAATATCCTTATATCCATTCAAATGCTTTTAAATGAAGTTTTGTCTTTTTACCTGACACAATCACCAGAAAACTATTCAAAATATTATATTGTGTTTTTAAAGCAAAGCTTTACCTAAAAAAAACATTGCATTTTCCATATGTAGTATGTAAAAGAAGAATCCTCTGCAGTCACCATTTCTCGTATTTACTTCAATAAAATTCTCATAAATTAAAAATTTAAGTTATTTACAAGTATATACTTGGGTGATGTTTTCAAGTTTTTAATTTATGAGAATGTATTAATAAAAGTAAAGAAAAAAATGACTTCGGAGGATTTTTCTTTCACATACTACATATGGAAAACGCAATGTTTTTAAAAAATAAATTTTGTTCCTTAAAACAAAATGTTTTAAATATAATTCCTGCACGTTGTATATAATGAAAATTGAGCGACAGAAAATTCCTTTCAATTTTCACTTTCTTTTCTATTAGAAAACTGTTCTTACAGAAGATAAAAAAATTTATTCATCCATGTATTCCACACATTGAGGCAAAATCATAAGGTTACACAATGATGTTCATCATATAATTGGATGATTTCTTCAAAACACACTGCATCAAAGTCTGAATGACCTTGAATGATGACACACCAAGAGCTTTGTTTTATCTCCAACATTTTTAGAAATGTAAAGTAAAAAAGCTTTTCTGCTTCCTAGCCCTCATTTGGAAGAGGTTGGCAGGGTAAGGAAAGGCCAAAAATACTGCTCAGCTAACATTCCTCACCACCTGACTACAATATTCCATGAAGAATACTACAAAAAGTCAAATGCAAATATAAAACTCAAAATTCTGCAGAACAATTGAAAATCATGCAACCCACATGAAAATATTACACATTACAGTCTATGTTTGAGTTGGGGCGTTTTCTCTTGTAGTAAATTGGGCATTTTGTTTGCAAATATTGGAGCAAAATGTTATGTGGATTAGAAAAATTTATGGCTTCACTTTTTCTGTTTTCACATGAAAATACAAGTACAATCCATTGGTAAAATTAAATTTCATACCTTAAATATCATTAACGAATTCAAACAAGTTTTGCACTTCTGATTTCATTCAAAATAAACACATATTTACATTTAATGATAGATGCGTTTTTAGTACATTTGCTTCCAGCTACAGTAGCATTCTTTTGAAATTTGTTGTGCACCCACTGGTGAGTCAGAGGTTTCATAAAAGTCAAAATCTTTCAATATTATCACCAATGTCATTTTCCTTTCTTTTTTTATGTGAATTTTAAGTTCTTATTATTCATAAGGTATACTTGACATCAGAGGTGTGGGTTTTTGCATTTTACAGAAAGGTTTTTGTGTGGTAAGAGCAGTGCAAACCAAATTTACAAATTTTACATTTGTAGGATGACTAAAGAGTATCTGTCTGTTAATATAAAAAGCTTTAGCTGCCTTTGTAGATTTGGAGAAAGCTTATGACTGGGTAAACAGGGTAATTCTGTGGAAGGTCTTGAATAATTACAGTTCAACTAAAAATCTGCTTGAATGTGTGAAAGCTATGTCTGTTGGAAATAAAGTGTGTGTACACATGAATGATGTTTCATTGAAATGGTTTTCTATTGGTGTAGAAGCTCCATAGCAGAATTGCGGCGACAGGCAATGCACATCGCAGATTTTATTTTGGTCTTGCAAACGAAAATGATATTCCTAGAACCTTTAGTTTGGTTCTCCAGTAAAAATAAGTGACATCCACAGAACCCTTTTTTATCCTCTCTTGCAGACTCCCACTCAAGTACATAAGTTTTCCATCTGGGGACAGAATTCCGTTTTTCAACACTTTCTGAAAATGGAAGTCAGATGAAGTGAAGATTTTTACGATAATCATAGTTTTTGTTTCAATAATTACAAGGTTGCTTACCTTTTTCATATTTCACTGCACGTTTTATTCTTTTTGTTGTCATGCTTGGTTTAAGCCTCCGGTGCAGTGTTCTATATATTTTTTTTTTCTTCAGGTTCTTTCAAAAGTTCTACGAACGCTCAAGTCCATGAAGTGCCTTGCTGTCCAGGTTGCAAAATTGTATCCTCCCCTCTCCCCACCCTTCACATCCGCGTGTAAAAACTAACCTTCGTTGATAAAAACCCCAATTCCTGAACTCAAAATCTTTTGATATTATCAACCGAACATAAACTGCTTATTTACATACATACAAAATGTGAACGAAAATGTTAAAAACGTATGTACAACTATTTACATACGACTCATCTTATGCTTTCGACTCCTCCTTCTCAACACCCCATGAACAACTAGAACATTCATTCACTACACCCCAACCCATTCCAACGCAGACGGCCTCAAGTACTTTCTACCCTCAGCTGGGCTATCTCCAGGACCTTCCCATATTAGCAACAAATGTTTTTCAGGAACCTGATACCCTGGAAACCAATAATTGGCTTTTGTTTATAGGTACAAAGCTGTGATTGGACCTCGTCCCTATGATCGTATCTACCATGTCGTACCTCTCTGTTAATTGACAGTCAGAAAAGTTCAACTTCAGATTTTGCTACAAAAAAAAAAGTTTTGATACTTATAATAGTTTCTTTTGCAAATTTATACAAATCAAATGCATTCAATATTGAATCTTTATATGGATGCTGAAGGCTTGCTTTGGTGGCCATACTCTTTATGGTGCCACCTATACCATCACAAGCTCCTTTGCCATGACAAGAGGCAGAAAAATGCCACTCAGCCTTCACACCATGGTCTTCTTTATGATGACAGAGAGATTGACAAAGTTTTTATAGTTGTTATACTGGGCTAACGAGCCATCACTGAAATACTTAATGCATTTAATTTGTGGCACTTACATAATTAAATGCTTAACAATTACCTTTTGGAAAGCCCAAAATGTTATAGTGTCAGGAATCAAATGGTCCCTTATTATGCACATAGAAATAGATTTCACAGTATCACTAATAGTGTCCTTTACATAGGCTAGAAAGGGATGAACTGTCACATGTTCCTTTTTCCAGTGAAAACTTTGGATAGCATCTTGTATGATGCACGTATAGTTTTTAGAAAAATCAGCCACAATAATAGCACTATCTTCACTCAATTCATCCTTTATTTTTTTTTAAATACTGACTGAGCTTTTGTAAAAAAGTGATGTGCACATAAAGCAGATAGTTTTGTAACAAAATTGTCAACAAATTCATCAACTAATGTAATAACTGTTTTTAATTCTGCACCATCAGTTTTCACCCACTGTTTGTAAGTAATTCAACTGATCATTTCTAATTCATTGGAAAGCATTAGTTCTTCTTTAAGAATTTCTGGAGATGGACAATTAGCACACCTGTGCACCATACACTTTTCCGATTCAGTGCAACAAACCAGCTTTTTTTAACAATAATATGTAGTCACTGATATGGATAGCATGAAGCATAAGTTTAATGTTCTGATGGTATACACAAACATACACCAAATGAATACTTTTGCTTCCAACAGTCACACATTCTCTTGAACGTTGTGAGCAAAATTTAGACAGTCCAATTTTTAATTCATTATGTTGTTCTTTAAATGATAATTCTTTTAAATTATACAAAATCAATCTTTTTGTTTTAATACTCTCTCATTTTCACTTGGAACAGAAATGCAATCTTTTTATCCAGGGCAAATATGACTGTTATTATCATCACAATAAAAATTAGTTACCTTTTCTATAGTATCAGAACTTAATTTAACACTTTTCCTTCCACTAGGCATTGATAACATCCCTTCTGTTTCTTTTAATTTTCTTGCTTTTTTTACTAAATGCTCTGTAGTGTTGAAATGTCTTTGTTTGCTGGATTGTCCATGATTCTAGAACTAATGTCAGAATTTGAACCTTTTCTTTAAATGATGCATTTATAAACTTATTCAATAATTTTTCCATCATAGATAGTCTAGACAAGTCATGTCTTTTGAATTGTGTGGCTTACTATTAGTTTCAACACTTAATACTGCAGCTGCTTTAGTAGCAACACAGTTACTTAATTTCTTAACTTTAGTGTGCATGTAACCAAGTTTTCTCTTAGAGCAAAATCTACTGACCTTTTTCTTTATTGGTGAAAAATCCAACACTTCACAGCTTTCATTCAATTGTTCCATCACTACTGTGGCTTCACTATAATTTTTATCACTGGTGACTTCCATGTCAGCAGTAGGTATCTCTGACTTGTGTATATATTATAACAGATCAACAGATTTATCAGAAATATGCTATGTGACAGCAATTTTACTTGATAGACACAATTTTCAGCAGTAAATAATGTCAACAAATCTTTGAGATCAGAGATTGAAACTCCACCCATTTTAGCCAATGGCAGGGCTTCTTCTTAGCCAATGACAAAGCTTCTTATTAGAGCCAATGACAGGGTTTCTTATTAAAGCCAATGGCAAGGCTTCTTATTACAGCCAATGAGAAATCTTACTGGTACACCATTTTACATTTGCTGTTATTTCAATTCTGAGCTTGTGAGTGTGTGGTTATCAATTTATCTGTAACATTGTTAACTGTTTGTTATTTTATTTTATCTTTATTGTTATCTTTATTTAACCAATTTCTTTTTATCAAACTATATTTATTTATCATTTTTTTTTTTTGCAGGTGCAGTTTCATTAACCAAAATGGACTTTAAAAGTCAAATTTTTTGTTGCAATCCTCTGGGTAAAAGTGGACACACAAGGTTTAGAAAGAATCTGAGAAAAGTACAGCCTTGGATGGTTCAGAAATGTCCAAATATAACACTAGAACAGAAAATATGTAGTTCATGCAGAAAATCTATCTATGAAATGCCAGGTCCTTCATGTATAATTGAAACAGATGCAGAGGCAGAACAACCTCGGTTAAGTGAAGATAATTCAGAAGGAGTGGTGAAGAGTGAGATATGGACTGACAGAGACACAACTTTGGATAGTCTGAATGATACGTTACTTTCTCTAGGCGAATCTCCGGTGAAAAAAAAAAGATTAGGTGTTGGACAGTACAGTAAGAAGAAATATCAGAAAATTGGTGAAGTGATAAAAGACTACATAGGTGTTCCAGAGTGTGATAATCCTGTGACAGTGTCTGATGAATCGGTCATGATTTCACAGTTGAAAGAAAAATTTCAAGAAACAGACTCTAGCAGTGTTAAAGTCCAAATACTAACAATATTACCTAGAACCTGGAGTATTCGTAAAATTCAGGAAGAATTTGGTGTAACATATTACATGGCACGAAAGTCTAAAAATCTTGTGGAAGAGCAGGGTATTTTAGCAACTCCAAATCCTAGGCCTGGGAAAACTCTCAGTGACAGCACAGTTGAAAACGTTATTGCATACTATAATAGTGATGAAGTGAGCCGTTGTTTACCAGGAAAAAAAGATTTTGTTACAATGATGGAATCAGGATCAAAAGTACAAAAACAGAGACGTCTTATTCTAGGAAATTTGAAAGAGATATTTCAAGGATTTAAAGACAAGAATCCTAATGTCAAAGTAGGGTTTTCAAAGTTCTGTGGTTTACGCCCAAAGAATTGTGTGCTGGGTGGTGCAAGTGGAACACACTGTGTCTGTGTGTGTTGTGCTCATGAAAATGTAAAACTTATGCTAGCAGGGTGAAAATTGCAAGACTTAACTCGTAATGATGAATTACCAGTTAGGACATACAAAGATTGCCTTGCAAGAATAACTTGTAACCCTCCTCTTCCAGAATGCTTCTTCTTCAAGTGTGATTCTTGTCCTGGTATATCACACTTACTAGAGCAAATAAATAGCTTATTCACCATGAATGGGATTGATGAAATTGTATATAAATTGTGGGCTACAACTGATCGCACAACACTTATGACAGTCTGTAACACTGTAGAAGAATTCCTTGAGACTTTTGAATCAAAAGTGAAATTGCTATTGCCACATTCTTTTATAGCTATTCAGCAGTCATACTTTCTGTCAAATCTGAAAGAAAACCTTGATGATAATCAGTGTGTTGTGTTGTGCGATTTTGCTGAGAATTATTCCTTCATACTGCAGGATGCAGTCCAAGGATACCACTGGAACAATTCCCAAGCTACTATTCACCCTTTTGTCGCGTATTACAAAAGTTCACACACACTTCAGTTGGATCATGTTTCTTTTGTTGTCATCTGAGAATGTCTTAAGCATGACACTATCAGTGTTCACCTTTTCCAGAGCCAATTGTTGCAGTTTATATCATCACATTTTGACAAGAAAGTAGAACACATCTATTACTTCTCAGACGGTGCAGCCTCACAGTATAAGAACAGGAAGAATTTTGTCAATCTGTGCCATCATGATGTAGATTTTGGTATCACAGCTGAGTGGCATTTCTTTGCCACCTCACATGGAAAGGGGCCATGTTATGGCGTGGCAGGCACCATTACGAGATTAGCTGCACGTGCCAGCCTTCAGTGTTCATAAAATGACCAAATTATGACACTGCGACAACTGTACAATTGGGCTTCCAGAAACATTCCTTCGTGCCATTTTAAATACAGCACGGACAAGGCCTATGAGAACCACAAGGAGTTCCTCGAGATACGTCATGCTAGTGCTCGACCAATTCCTGGTACTCAAAAACTTCACTGTGTAATACCAGTAAGCCGCACAGCTATTAAAACCAGGATGTATTCAAACTCAACTGAATACAAGGTTGAGTCAGTATTGCTAAATCCAATAGAACTGGATCTGGAGGATATTCGTGACTATGTTATTGTTGAGTATGATAACCAGTGGTGGGTTGGTTGTGTTTTGGATGTGAACATTCATACAGAACAAGTTAAGATAAGTTTTCTGCACCCACATGGACCTTCAGTGTCTTTCACATACCCACAGAAGCCAGATATATTAGAAGTGGATAAAACAGCGGTCATTACGAAGGTTGACCTACGAACAGCAACAGGTCGGACATATTTTATGGAGAGAAGCGAAATAGAGATGGTCACTAGCAAGATGGCATCACATTCTTTTGGTTTGCAACCTTATTAACCAAGCGGTTCACTTGTATGTGTACACCACTAATATAACCTGTAACACATTGTGAAATTAATACATACATGCATCTGGAAAACAGTTATTGTACATTTGTCCGAACTTAACCTGGAAGACATATACTCTTATTAATCCTACACTGCCTTGCCATAGCGGTGCTAGCCTAATATCTGGCACATGGGTAGAAGAATGTTGTAGCAATAAAATATATTTTTTTCGTAATTTTTTAAGATGGTATGTTTTGAGATATTCAAGGTCAAAGGACACAGTGGATGACCTTGAAACTTTAATCTGTTGTAAGAAGGTCATGTATGGTATCTATAGAAAGCTCAATGCTTTAGCTTTGCAGCTGTGTTTCAATTGTCACTGTACTACAATTAGGAAAAAATTTACAGCCATTTATAAGTGTGTGAGTTTGTCATTTTTTACGAAAATTTTGATTTTTATTATGTGTGTATCTTGGACAATTTTCAAAATAAAAATCTGAAAATTGGCAGAATTACTTACCTTGTCATATGTGTGCTTCATACCAAATTTCATCAAAATCAGAAATGGTGAGGTCAAAAACTTATTTTTTTTTTATTGATCTGACATGGAATGTCCCAATGAAAAATAACAAGAAATGGCCCGGTTTTTTTCCCCTGAAATCCGTACTTCCGGATTTGCCATGGACAAATTCAGTGAAATTGGTTTCAGTGATTTTGCTCTGATTATGCTGGGATGTTTATTAAATGGATCACAACAACCTCTCTGCCTTAAAACTGTACCATTTTAGATATTCATCCTTGTGAACCTTGCAGATACTTCCACCCACATAAACATTTTTATCTGTAATTAGACTTTGTAATCTCCTTTTTAATAAATCCAAATCATTTGAAGACAATGTAAGCACAGGAATAAACTCAGTATTCAATGATACATTGAGTTTCTTGCATACAAAACATTCCATCTCTACTGCATAAAACTAAGCTGTGCTGAAATAATTATACAACACAACACTGTTTGTTGACTGAACATACTTTTCTGAACACTTAAGCACAAATGAGCTTTGAAAGGGATAGCACCAAGTCCCTCAGATACTGAATGATGTAATATTGCATCATAATTTACTTCAACCAATCAGAAAACAGATGATGCAACACAAGCAATCATTTCAGAATTTGCATGATAATTGCTATTACTTGTATTTAACAGAATTGTCTCTGATTAGTAAATATATTTTTTATGTTTCTAATTAAGATAAAATATAAGAACTGTAACTGTGTGGTTTTGAGGAAGCTTTATACATACATTAGCTGTTCTAAGCTGTTCTCTGAGATTCAGAGGTTAGCTCCACAAAGAAATACAAACTACCAGATAATTTTTACTTACTGTTGCCATATCAAACTTCTCCATTTACAGCAATCTTGACATACAACTCGGGCTTCACTGATATCCATTATACGCCGTACACAAGATCTTCTATACTTCATACGCATAATCTTTTTCTTATGCTGACACTCTTGAATCTGATCCTCCCATGACTTCCTTGGCCTTCCTCTGCCTTTCCTTCCTGCCACTTGGGCTAAAAAGATTTTCTTAGTAAGCATCCCATCACTCATTCTTTCAACATGGCCAAACCACCGAAGCATATTAATCTACACCTTGCTAACAACATTTTGCTTCACATTACACAACTGCAACACATCTTTATTCCTCACACAATCAGAACGTGTCCTGCCACAAACTCACCATAAGTAACGCATTTCTCTAGCACACAAACGACTCCTATGCCTCTTCTGTAGTACCCAGGTTTCACTGCCATACATCAGAATAGGAACAATTACACTTTCATACACAGCCATACGGGACTTTCTTGAGAACCCATCATTCCTGTGAAAACCTCCCAAACCAGCCATGACTTTCAATGAAGAATTCACTTGCCTACTAATTTCACCATCCAATTTGTTCTCTGTGTCAAACATGCTTCCTAAATACACAAACTCATTCACCTGGTCAATCACTGTGCCATTTAGACTTATATTACATTCAGTACTACCAGTTCCTCTCTCAAAAACCATAACTTTGATTTTTCCCTTATTTATACTCAGTTTGAATCTCAAGCAAACTTCGTACATCCAGGACAACATGCCCTGCAACTCACTTTTGCTCTCGGCCAACAGGACAGTGTCATCAGCATAAACAATCTGCACACACAGATATCCCAAAGACAAACCAGTATTATCTATTTTGGTAGCACGCATGCATGCATCCATAAATATATTAAATAGCCATGATGACATTACACAAGCTTGTCTGACTCCTGCACCACTAGAAAACCATTTTGATAAAACCCCATTCACTCGTACACAAGCTCTACTACCAGCATACATGGCTTTTACACTGTTAAATAGATTCCCAGTAACACCATATTCATTTAATACCTTCCACAAAAAGTGTTCTATTTACTTGGTCGTAAGCTTTCTCTAAATCTATGAAGGCAGCAAAAACTTCTTTGCCAAGAGGCAGATACTTTTCAATCATCATACGTAATGCAAAAATTTGGTTAGTGCAGCCTTTACCAGGCACAAAACCACTCTGAACATCCCACACTTTCTCTGATGTGAAGCTTTGTAATTAGTATATTCCAGTACCAGGGATTTTTATACCTTGAATCCTATGTGTATAACAGCTATTTTTCCAGTTATTACAAAATATTACCATCCTCATTTTTTTTTCTACTTGATATGAATAGCTTCAAATTGGTACCAGAATTATTGAATTTTGAACGATTAGTTGTTAAGTTATTACATTTATTGACATTGGTGCAGAATCCAAGAAGGTCGCCATTTGATCAAAATGATCATTTTTCAAATGCTTGTATCTCTGCCATTATTGGGCAAAATATTTTCCAAATTCAGATTTAGGGGTTTCACTACCATATGTATCTATGGTAAAAATTTAAAAAAAAATCTGCTACCATGGTGCAACAAGTTTTTCTTATAATGGGTGTCATTCTCCTTTTAATACCCTGCATGCTGAAATTCTCCTTTTGATACCGCTGTTTGTGTTGCATGGTTATACTTGATGCAATGAAGCTCATTCATTACCTCATACAATCTTCTCTAACTGCTGTTACCCTCAAACATTGACCAGTCATTTTCGCCCACCGGAAGACCGCTCATTGTACACTTTCAATACAGTTACTGTTACATAGCCAAGAAGGTTTGTCACTTCTGAGATGCTTCCACCTGTCCTTCTAACACCTACTATCATACCTGTTTCAAAATCACTTAAAACACAAGTTATTTTCATATTGTCACTATCAATGCTTTGTATATGTCTGAATCATTTGCAGTGAGCTGTTTGTAAAACCATCGCAACATCAAAGTTGTGTAGTAAGTGAGGATGGCATGTGTCTGATTGCTGTTTGGTGTTCCTAATAATTTGCTACTTCAGTGTAATGTTAAATTTCAAATACCCACAATGTAGGGAAACCTGTCAAATTGATCCTGCTGCAGACAAATCACTACTGCGTGTGGCACTGAATGGGACAAGTTACACTGCCGTTAGCTACTGTGCACAATAATAACATACAGGCAATATTATTAAAAGTTCTAACAAATTATCACACACTTAAATGCTAAGCTGCTTAAATCATCTTAGACCAAAATTCTTCATT
The DNA here is from genome assembly GCA_039090855.1 of Macrothele yani. NCBI lineage: Eukaryota > Metazoa > Arthropoda > Arachnida > Araneae > Macrothelidae > Macrothele > Macrothele yani. Next base: position 4,834,012 of record CM077012.1, read on the forward strand.
ACAAAAATAAAAGGTGATAAAAACAACATACCTTATAATTTAGATCAGGCATCATGTTGAGCAACAGGCACACAAGTTTTTGAGGAAACTCGAATTTTATTGTCCAGAATACGAGTTCTTCCAAAAATGTAGAATGCTCTAAAGCTTGATTAATAAGAAATAATGTGACCTGATTAAGGGATTTCATATCTGCAAGTTGGAGAAAATTTCATAAAACAGTTGGTTTACATGTTATTTATACATCATACGAAGAAGGCTGATCAGTAAATAAGTTCTGATGCCAAGTAAACAACGATTGCACTACAACCACATTCAAATAATAGAGCAATGAATATAGAACACAAATATTACTTTTCCACATAATCACAGAATTGAAACTAGTCCCACTGAAACACCAACTTTTGGAAACCTTGTGTGAAGAATTCAGCATCAAGTGTCTATATTCAATGATTCAATTCAGCTACCACTTCTGAGTCACAGCAGAAATGTTTTCCTTCAGTGTGCTTTTGAGAGGATTGAATACATGCAAGTCAGACCATGCAAGTTTGGACTGCCTGGGGGATGATCTCTCCATGAAGTGAACTGTCGTACTTGTGGCATGGGGGTGAGCATCATCATGCAAAAAGAACCCTCACCAGAATGTCGTCTACAGTTTCCTTCCTTCAAACACCACAGAGTGATGCAATATTGCTCAGCAAAGATGGTTGTCCTATATTCTAAGAAGAGAATACCCTGGGTATTCCCAAATGCTTTTAACATCACCTTCCCAGCAGATCACACAGTCTAGAACATTTTTCTCACAAGGGATGATGTGTGTGCAGTTGCTCCATTGCCTTTACGTTTTAAAGTCAGGGTGAAGTGGTGCACCCATGTTTCATCGCTGGTAACAATGTGACAAAGGCATTTATGGCTTTCATCCACACAGTGTTGCAGGTATGAGAGGCTCAATTCTCAATCACAATTCTTTCTGCTCTTCCACAACTTGCATGGAAACCTATCTCACTAGAACTTTTCAATAACCTAGTACATTGTGAATTTGTCAAGGGCCCAGTACTTAAAGATACATTTGTGGGAATCTAATGTGAAGTCATTCATCTGTCTTCTACAAACCAGAGCCTCCACACATGACACACTGCTGTCTGTTGTTGATGTTGAAGGCTTGCCACTGCATTTCTTATGTCAAAGCACTGCATCCATGTGTGAATTTTGAACACCATTCAGAGACACCCATGACTTATGGACTATAGAATTTGTACAGTCAGTGTTGGACCTCTGCTGCCAGCATTATGTCCAGAGAAACCTAATCACTGTATGCACCTCCAAGTGAGACCATGTTCTCAAGTATGCCATCATTTGCATTTGAATCTGTTCATCATTTGCATTTGAATCTGTTCATCATTTGCATTTGAATCTGTTCTCCATCATGTGCCTTTAAGAAGAAGGAAAAAAAAAAAACTTGTGCCGAACAATGGCTCTAGTCAGGAGAGTGCAATGAGGTTGGGATATACCTGTTTACAAATCCCTAATCTACCATGATGATGCAAGGTCAAGTGAGATGCACAATACACATCCTCTCCTTGACAAATGTCAACCCTGCCTTCTCATGGTGCATCCTGTTTCCACTGAAAGGACTCTGATGATATACCAGTAGTGGTAAAACTATTCCAATAAGATTAGAGGAAACGCTATCTCACACTCACAAACACTTTTGGCCAGCATGGTGAGTTATCGTCAAACTTCCTCTAAATGACTGCATAACTAGAGAATGCAAACTACTGGAAGAAGCATGTAGAGGTGCATGCTTGGCATAACCAAGAAGGATAGGAAGAGGAACTCATGGATCAGGAAAATGATGGGAGTTGATGCGATCACAATCAACGTAAAATCCCTGAAACCACAATGGGCTGAACATGTTGCTAGAAGAACTGACCACCATTCGACAACTGAAATACTAGACTGAATTCCAAGGAACAGGGAAAAAACCCAGAAGGTGGACATGTGGGAGATGGGTGGATGAAAATCAGAAGCATGTTGGAGTGACATGGAGGAGACTGGCTCAAGACAGAAAGTTCAAGAAGAAACTTGAGGAGACCTTCATCCAGCAATGGACTGATAATGGTTGAGGATGGTGATGACGAATCTACCAAAGGTCATTTGAAATTACTTACTAATCAGCCTATGTACGTTCAAAATTAGGAAACAGCATTTAAACCCTATATATTAAATATATATAATCCACAAAAATGCATTTATGTACAGACAGTGTTTAAGCTGGAATTTTTCTCTTGTAGCAATTTGGCTATTTTGTCAGCAAAAGTTGTAGCAAAATGCGATGCAGATTAACCAAATTTACGGTTCTCATTTTTGCTATATTTACATATGAAAATACAAGCTCAAATGCATTGGCTAAATAACATTTTGTACTTTCAATAGAATTCAAGAATAAAAACACATAGGCCAAAAGACCAGGACTGAGACAAGCCACAACCGACAACATACCGATTGACCCAACCCGAAACAGTGCTGGCGGCTCCCACAGTTGCTGCAGCGCTGCGAATCGCCAAAAAACAAATGAAACGCCTCTTTCCTTACCTGTCTCAACAAAGCCCTTGCAATAGGTGTTCTCAAAACTCACTGGTGCTTTTCTGCCATAGAAGAAAAACGGGGATGGAAAAATAACAACAGGGCAAAGCAGCGTGTGACAGAAATGACGGGGAAGAATACCACGTTGGCAGGGTAAAGCAGTGATGATGGAACCAAAAAATGACGGGAATAATAATTTAAAAAAAAAATGCAAGGGCGAAGCAGGGGGCAGACACGATTATCGAAAGAAAAATTATGGGGAAGGATACAAGGTCGGCAGGGTAAAGCAATGACAATGGAACAAAAAATGACTGGAATAAAACAAACAAACAAAAAAAATGCAAGGAAGAAGCAGGGTTGAGTGGTATGACAGAAGGCAACCAAGTCAGTGGGGCTAAGCAACGACAACAGAATGAAAAAATGGCGAGGATGAAAAACAGCGCGAGGCAAAGCAAGGGTGGGGACGGGATGACAAAAGAAAAAATGATGGAAAACATTTGTCTTTCGGCGATTTAGTGGGAACTTTTTGTCGCAAAATTACCGTTTTTATCGCGATTTGGTGAAAACGTGAGCAACAGCTTAAACACTGCATACAGATCATTGAAAACAGTATTATTACCTCAATAAACATTGAAAACTCAACTTGTATGACAGAACCAAATATATTGTGTGCGGATATACAATATTTAAACTGATTTCCTGGAGATAAAATATCAATCTTGTATTTTTTCAATACTTCATGCAAGTAGAAGTTTTTTATTTCTACATAGGTATTATGACTTAAGTATCTCTGCAAGAAGTCAGGTTAATATTGTATGCTGAAGCACTGTACGGCTGGGGTATCCCATACTAGTTACACACAGTTATAGGATGATGAAGGTGATGGTGTATTTTCTAATCATATTATTATCACCTGCATAGCAAGAAGTATTAAAGTTGGTAAGTGTCGCAATAAAAAAAAAAAAAAAAAAAAAAGGAAATATATAGAGAGAGAACAAAAAAAATACAAATGCAAACTGAAAAAGCAAGTAAATGAAAATCAATGTTGACTTCTCACAAACTGCCTGCATCCCTTTTGACTCAGTGAAAGACTATGCCCCAGCCGCATTGCTACCCCAGCAACACTAGTTTTATACTTTCATTTCCAATTAAGTTACCTGGAAAATCTGTTAGTAGTTGTACAATATAACAATAATGACATCTGAATTCTACAGCTTTATTATACATGGTAGAACAAAATTGGCTACAGATTTCAAAACCATAACTTACAAATGAAGGCAACAACATAAAACAAATTATACTATATAACTACAAACCCGATTTTTTTCTTTTTTCACTGGTCACAATTTCACAGATGTTCTACGTGGCTGCCATGTATGCAGCAATTGTCCGACCTATAACAAATTTCATCCCATACCCTGGGAAACATATCTTCGTTTATAGTACCAACAGTTTCTTCTGCAGTCCTTTCTTTTGGTTCTTTATTGGTAGTTGGTAGAGGGGGTAGATACATTTGATCTTAAATGAAATCCACAAATAAAAAATCAGGTGACATCAAACCTGGGAACCTTTGTGGCGACCCAATTGGTACTTTTCGACCCGTCCAAGCAAGGGAGTGAAGTGGTGCTCACTCAGTCTTGTTGAAAAATGATACCTAGTCCATACAAATAGGCATTCTCCTCCAGCTGATGCACAAGGTTCTGCTGCAGTATGTCCTGGTAAATTATACCAGAGACCAATTTTTCAACAAAGAAAAATGGTCTGTAAATCTTCTTACTCATGGCACAAAATGCATTCACTTTGGCACTATCATGTTCAAGTTGAAAGACACAATGTAGGTTTCCATTCCTCGTACATGCACGTTATGCTTGTTTACTTTACCACTAATGTGAAATGTAGGCCTGTTACTAAAGACAATTAGCATAAGAAAGTCTTCTGTCACTCATGTTGCTACAGAATTCATGCCAATGCTTCTTGTTACTGCCTGACAGTGCATGAAGTAGCTGCACCTTGTGGCTTCAAGCTCAGTTGTTTACACAAGATATGCTACACAGTTGTTTTCGGTACCTTAAGTTCCACGCTTGTTTGTCTATCAATTTAGGCAGACTTCTTAGGTATGCTTCCTGCGCATGTTCCACTATAACTTAAAAAGCTGGGCAACTTTGACCTGATGCGCTATGCATCCTATTGATATAAAGCATGAACGCAATTTGGTGATCAAAGAACATGCAGGTTTCTTTTTATATTTTCATTAAAATAGCAGCTGTACTGCAGTCACAAAATGACTTATTGTACCACAAAATGCATACTCACTGCCAGTGAAGTCTATCATTTTTTATTTCTGACTGCACTCTAGCTCCATCTGTTTCAAACTGCAACAAACAAACAAATTTAGGTTTCCACCAACACAATACCTTTTATTTTATGTGAACTGCTGCATTCATTCCTAAGTAAGTCATGAATTTTTTTATTAAATCAGCAACGAAATTTGGTCCATCACGTATTTAGTAAATGAGCGAGATACACCACTTATTTTGAGCACAGTAAAAATATTCATGATTTTTTTTATTAAATCAGCAGTGAAATTTGGTCCATCACGTATTTAGTAAATGAGCGAGATACACCACTTATTTTGAGCACAGTAGAAATATTTAAATGAACTTTGAACAAACACTTAAGTGAATTGCTGATATACAGTTGTTTGCAAAAGTACATCAAAGTTTCCTTTCTAACATTTCAGTCAATCCTATGGCACCCTCCCCTTCACCAAAGCCTTTTCTTTTTTAGTACGACGGAAAACATGGCCAGGCAGATGGTAACTTTGTGGCTCATATTTGTATCACTTCTTGTTTGTTTGTTTCACATTACATTTTAGACATGGTGAAAAGATAAAAACAATTGGTGAAAACTAATAGCAACAATTTGTGTGGCATCTTTTACACTAGAATATTAATTTTGGGGGAAAAAATTTTAGGGAAAAACATTTCCTTGTCATTGTAACTCACTGCCAATGCAATTGTTACAGTTCACCAACAACCATTCTCTTGGCCACTAGTGGTCATTTCATGTGATCACTTGACAATGGAGTCCCTTTTACACATTATTTTATTTTCTTCATAAGATGTCTTGTTGGTAAATAATAATTTCAAGTGAACCCCAATTCATGTTATGAGGGAAATTTCTCTTGTATACAAGTATACTGCACTTTCATTAGACATCCAGTTAAAGGATTAGCACATTCCTTTAACATGTTAACACATTTCTTGATTTCCTTTTGGTAGCTTTCTGCATGTTATTTTGAAGGCAGTGGGGTACACGTACTATTTTCATATTTCACTAGGGTTAACCAAGTATTTCATTAGGGTTATTTATTTTAGGTTTAACCCTTTTAGTGTGACGCGGCCGATTTGTCAGCCTGTGCATCTTATGCTAAAAGTGCGGCAGGCCGAACGATCGGCCTTCGATTTTGATCCGAGTATTTTCCGAATCAGACGGCACATAGCAGTGTCGATGATCATATCATTTATCAATCATATCATTTTGAAATGGAATCTCCATGAATCATATCATCAAACAGCGATATTATCGAAAGAATTGTAATATGCCGTAAAAATCGTATCGTGAAATAGTTTGCGCTTGCTATCAGGCTTCCCACGCACTTTCTCCATGTGACGGGAGAAAGGCTACTTTAGCCAAAACTTTTCCTACTGCAGTTGAGGCAGGGCTGTTCACTTGCAATTGTTGGCGTATTATAAAACGTCATACTGTCGGAAATCACTTTTTCGAGCCTCGTTCGAAGTGCAATAATGCGCAACTTGTCGCAACACGTGGTCCCGCAATGACGGGTGTTTATTTTATTTTTAAGACTTTCGCCGCACAGGGGGAACGAAATGCGGTGTTTTATTACTAGAAGCTCTTCACATTATTCATTTCTTTTTTCCCAAACAGACAGACACAATTGCAAAACTCCGTGAATTACATATCCTCCTCTTTTTCCAAACTAATGTTAGCTGAGGATGACTTTATTGACAGCTTCAAGGTTCATACCCTTTTCTGTAGGAAAAAAATAAGGACTTTCTAAGGACCTAGACTCCAATTGGTACTTTGCATCATTGGAATATCACCAGATGTGTGTATGTATGTATATATACATATTTAGGGGATTAAACAGCGCTAGTGGCAATTTACCAGGCATTTTGCCCCAAATATAAACTACTTTTCCTACAAAGAACAAAATTAAATACACACACAAAAAAAGAAGAGGACAAGAAGGAGACAGCAACAATGAAGCAAGGTGAGTTGAGTAGAGCAGTAGACACTAGATAGATCAGACCACATGAGACAACTGACACCATAAATTGTGAAGAAGTCAAACAGAACCCCCTCACCCCCCACCCCTCCATTCTCTTTTGACCCTCTGACTCTTGAAAAGACACAACACAGATGTTGATCCCACTGATAAGGTCACGCAAGTTAAGTCATGCAGGCTATAATGGGAAAAGTGGGGGGGGGGGGGGTGAAGGGATATGATTTCTAAGAACAATCCAGGGGATTATCTCCCTTTATTGAGCTAGAAGAAAGCTCTCCTGGTGAACGGGTTAGCATATTTACAGACACACAATCAAAAATGGGGGCAGGGTTGTGATGCGCATTACTGCAGTACAAAAACAAGACGGAGAAAAAATATAAGCACTTGTTTTAAAAAATAAGGACTTTTTAAGGACTTTTAAGAGCCTTAGAAATGGAAATAAATAATAAGGAGTTCTTAAGGACTTTTAAGGATCGTACAAACCTTGGGCTTGTTCCTCAGACTAGCAGACGTGCTAACTACTGCATAAATTTTTTTTTGTAAGGTTATTTGAAATGGCTTTTTGTAGTGAGAGTGAAAGTTTGTCAAGTGATAGTAATGATTTTGAATCATCTGACAGTGATATTGGCGAAGCAACACAAGCCAGAAAACTAGCCACCGTGCCACGCACACAATATCTTCTTCCGAAAGTGAAGATCTTGATAGTGAATCTTCAGTTCATGAAAGTTCTGAAAGTGAATGGGAGGATGTAATAGAGGAAAGTGATGAACAACCTCAGCATCCTTTTGATTATCTTGAAATGCAGGGGCCCAAACATGCTCCTGCAACTGATGCGGCACCTATTGCTTATTTTGACTTGTTTTTTACCAATTTCATCATTGGAATTATCGTTTCTGAAACAAATAAGTATGCAAAGAGGTTTCTCCAGGAACATCCAAATATTTCTCCCAAATCTCGAGGTAGGAAATGGAAAAATGTTACAAATGCTGAAATAAAGGTTTCCTTGCGTGCCTTCTAATGTGGGAGTAATCAGTAGCCCATGCAGGACGAGATGATTGTTGACGGCATATCCAGTCAAAAAAACATGTAAAATTAAAGACTCAATCAAAGCCTTTGGATATTTTTTTTTGAAAAAAAGAATGAAAATAGCGTGATAAATGCTGAATTGCTGTTTACTACATTCGTTGTGGAGCATAACCTACCTCTAAACAAGCTGTGATCATGCTGGTCCCTTGTTTCATGCTATGTTCCCAGACTGTGATATTGATAAAGCTGGATATCCTAGAGCAGATGTGGCACGGAATGAAATATCTAAGATGAAGGACAGGGTTCCCACTCAAAAGTAATAAAAAAATTCCCTGACTTTTCCAGGTTCTCCAGGTGGTTTTTAAGTTTTCCAGAGTGGCATGTTGCAAAGAATTGTTACATTTCATTCCATTCCATTCATTTTTCTCATCAAAGCACAAACTTGTAAATTCTTTACGTAATTTGTCTTTATAAAAATTACCTGCTTTTCATTAATAACGACTAACTGTGCACATTATTTTCTGTACCAAAGTTCCATGAACTTTTGTGAATACTACCCACACGGAATTTGTAAATACATTCCCATAGAAACAGGTCATATGTAAGAAAAAATCTGTCAGTTGAATAGTTTCAGTTTTTCTATAACACAATGCAGCTAAGCTTAATGATGGAATGGCTCTGTTCAAATAAACATGTTTCAAGAGAACCAACAGAGAAAGGACTTTGATCCTTTCTCTTGTTTAAAGAACTTTGATCCTTTCTCTTGTCTCAATTATTTGAACTGTAAACATGACATGTTTACAGTTCAAATTATTGAGACTTGGTTAATTCAACCATTCTTCTGATATCAGGAATGTCTAGTTTTTCACTCTGCAACTATTTATGGAGGCAAAATAACATTTAACAATTATTCAAGACAGTGAAAATATCGCGAAAAAAATTACGATTACAAAGAAATTTTCGCTGAGTCTGACTTCTATTTTCGGAAATTTTCTCTCCCTTTTCAAGGTTGAAAGACAATCAGTTATCGAACAACATTATAATTTACAATAATATTTAGCAGAGGGAACATCGCAAGAAAGAAAAAAATATGATTATAGATTAAATCTGCAGTTCGTCAAACTTCTATTTTCGAAAGTTTTGAAAGATGAAATTCCGTCCTCAGTCGGAAAGCCCCCCCCCCCCCACACACACACACACACACACACACACACACAATTATCTTCAGTTTTACAGCGTTCTCGAGAACCACGCAAATGATGACAACAAAGGGAGTGTTCCTCGAATCCGTGGAAAAAAAACTCGTGCCTAAAGTTTACAAGGTAATTTTTGCTCTATCGAACCAACGTTATCAGAAATTGTTGTCTACACTTTCAAGCTGAAATGCAAACATTTATGCAATAAATTGATATTTAGTAACAATACTGCACAGACGAAACTTTGAGAGAAAAAGAAATTACGATTGCAGGAAAAATTTTCACTCTGTTTAACTTTCGTTTTTGGAAGTTCTGAAAAACGGAATACCGTTCCCCAGACTGAAAGTGACACCCCACCTCACCACCCCCACACACACTAATCCTCCAATAATAAACAATACCTCAAGTTGCTTTTTTTTTCTTCATCGATTATTGTACAGGGTGATCCATTTAAACCAGTACCATGTGATTTACTTATAACTTTTTTATAAATAACAACAAAATCATACAGTAAGTTGAGAATTATACATGTGGTATTGGAGAATCATTTTATCAAAGCAAATGTTGGAATTGTCCTCCATTTTCTTGTAAACACAGTTGAACAACGCCGCACCATATTCAGTGATGTCTCATGTAAAGTACGAGCAGTAACATTGCCAATTTCAGTCGTGATTGTTTCATGCAATGCATCCAATGTTTTTGGATGGGTTTTGTAAACTCTATCCTTTAAGTAGCCCCATAAAAAAAGTCAGGGGAAGTTTTAAGTCCGGAGATCGGGGAGGCCATATGTTTTTTGAAATTAATCTGTCATCGAAGAAGCTGGTTATGAGTTTCGATGTGTGACACGTAGCGCCATCCTGCTGAAAGTCGCCCTATGTCAATTCAATGTCATCAAGTTGTTCCACAAATTCATTGAATATGCGGCAATAAACGTTAGTGTTGACAGTCACAGAGAAAAAAAATGGGGCCAATAATTTTCGTAGACGAAACCGCACACCATACACCAACCTTTTGTGAATGCATCAGTGCTTCACATATAACGTGTGGGTTTTCGGCAGCCCAGTATCTGTTGTTTTGCGAATTGGCGTAGCCTGACAGATGAAACCAGGCTTCATCCGTAAACCATGTGATGGAGAGAATATCAGATCGCAAATTAAGAAAATTTTGAAACCATTTGCAGTAACTTACTCTCTTTCCCTTGTCCGGTTCCTGCAGCTGATGGATTACGTGCACTTTAAATGGTCGAATATTAGCTTTTTTTGCTGCCCTTTGACAAGGTCCGTATGAATATCCTGTCTGTTGGCTTAATCTGCGCAATGATTTCATCAGAGATTGAAGTAAACGATGCCAAACATCGTCCACACGTGTTTGGGGCATCGGAGGGTGATGTCTACCACTACCGCTGAGAAGAGAACCGGTTTGCTCCAGTATTTTTGCTATTGACAGAATTGTTGACTTGCTTGGCACTTTTTGAACTCCAAACTCTCTTCGAAATGCCCGTTGCGTTTTGACGACGGAATTGGTTACCCAATACGATTTCACTAAAAAAACAAGCTCTGGAACAGAGTACTTCATGTTTCTGAATGTACGCAAGTGAATGACAACACAACAACAAACAAATCACGAGCTGAGTTACAATTACGGTTAACAATCTTCTTCACGGTGGCGGTTTTCATTCTCCAGGAGTTGCTGCTTCTATTGAAAAAAAGAAGAAGTTCCTTGTGCGATCCCTTGCAAAAATGTAAGGGTTTTTTCAGAGAACTGGTTTAAATGGATCACCCTGTACAACCGAAATGTGGCGAAAAATGCGGAATTCCGCGAATCTGAGGAAGAATCTCATGCCTGATTTGTAACAGTTCACGATATGCAAAATGAACTGCTCATGCGGCTACATATGGAAGCCAATTCACGTGTCCATAGATTATGTTCCGGACATGAATGAAGTGTTGGATTGCAATTTTCAGAACTCTGAACGATCTGTTTCTAACGCACGTATTTTTTACAAAGGATACGTTTCTAACACGCAAATTTTGCGAGTGGTCCAAAAACAGATCCAAGATTTTATAATTATATATATTTTTTCTTAAAATTTCGTAAGGCGGGAGATTCCCGCTTGACAACTTTATTTCAGCGGGTAACCCGCCATCCCGCCCTGAATTTTAATCCCTGGTATCAAGGAAAGTGAGGAGGGAAAGGGGAAGGTCAGAGTTTGAAGAATACTGGTTCATCAAAATTTCAGAAGAAAAATTTAATTCCTCACTATTTCACATCAGTAAGCTCTGGAAAGCCCTGCCACTATCATCCATGAGGTAAAAGATGTGATGAACTTAATTAAAAATGAAAAGGAATAACTAAAACAGTGACACGTATACACTAAGAACTTCTTCAAAGATGCGCTCAAAGTAAAAACTATTATATGCATTTCAGTGCCTAGATGTGCATCATCCTCAAGAAGCAGATCTTTTTAGAGTACACATCACTATTTTAGTTATTTGTTTAATGTTTAATTAAATCCATCACATTTTTTATCAGCCCAGGCAACAACAGCACAAGTTAATGAAACTTACTGATGTGAAATTCTTTAACATTATTTTTTTTCCTTCTAAAATTTTGATGAACCAGCAATTTTTTGAACTGGGACCCCCCCCCCCCTCTTCTACCCTGCCCCTTTACTTCCCCTGATACCTGTGACAGAACCCTTTGGCCTTCAGCATTTTTTTTTTCTTTAGTAATTTGTTGAGGGACTTTGAACAACAGCAATTATGGTTTCCATTTTAGAATATGATATTTCGACTCGGTGGGTTATGATTTTACTCCTACTTGTATTTCATAAGTTTAAGCCTAAAATAAATAACTAATGAAATACTTGGTTAATCCTACTGAAGTGCAGAAATGATGTGTACTCCATTGCCTTTTTCAAAATAACATGTTGAAAATTACCAAAACAAAACCATGAAATGTGTTAGCATGTATGATGTGCTATTCCTTTTAACCAGAAGCTGTTGGTAATGGGATGACTCATACCTTTAAGGAACATTAAAGCCCACAGCTATATTCTATGTTTTACGTAATTAATTTCACTTTTCAGGGGTCGACCTAGGTTTTCAGAGACACTATTTTTGTGAAATTCTGCCTATTTTTGTGTTTGGAGCAATTTTACTAAAAACGTTAACCTTCAAAAGTGCACATAGGTTCAATGTGGTGTGGATTCATTGATAGAATCATCAAGATCAGATCAGGACTTACTGTAAAATGCCATTGCCCAGATGCAGGGTCATCAAAATTATTGGTCTGGGCATGTAAAAAAAAAATCCAGTTGCCTGGTCAGGCAGATAAAAAATAAAAATAAAAAATAAAAAGTAGACACCAACTACTCTGTTTTGCTTTCACAGCAAAATAAACTCTGTTTGCCAAATAAAAAAGCATATTTGTTACAAAGTTTGAGAGGCAACATTATTTTCTAGGCAATCAGACAGAATCAGTAACTTACAATGTTTTGTTTTGTTGTTGTTGTTTGCTTAACCCAATGATTCAAAAATTGTGTTTATGCAAAAACTACATGTGATAGATAAATTTTAGCAACATTATTGAAATCAGTACATTGAAATTAATAAGAAACAGGCAACACATCTCAAACAATAAAACTGTTATACACCTATGCAATTAATTTCATCATAAAAAGTTGATCTTAAGTGAAAAACCAAACACCATACTTCACAAATCACAAAGGAAATACAATATAAAACTGTACAGTAAAAAACATACTGAAAGGCATAGATGCTTTACTCATTAAGTATTAGTATTTCATTACAGCTTAATCATTTAGGATAAAGGTTTCTCTCTTAATTACTCTTCCTGTATTCCACTGACTGGCACAAATAATGGCACAATTTATTAAAACACATTTGGATGATTCCATGCAAAATCAGCCAGAAAATGAATTAGCTTTCTCCACTGCTCTATCACTAGCTGTTTCAATATTTTTTTCATAAGAGAGATACTATCATAATATTTTTTCATAGATGCATACTACCATATTTTTTATAAGATATATACTACCAATATGTGGAATCCCCAAATTTTATATTTTTACTCCTGTGTCATACACAAGTATATAAATACATGCTAATTTTGGAGATTTTGGTTCACAGAGGAACTTCGTTTAAGTCAAACACAAATATCTTCATTGAAAATAAAAAAAAATATAAACATCTTTCCATTCTTCAGTAATCTTATGTGAGAAGTGCACTGGTTCAAGTCATGAGTCTTTATCTGTTTCAGTTTTTGAGTTATGTGCATTGCAAGCCTTTTTTTTCTTTTCTTTTGTAATCTAAAAAAGCAATTTTGCACAATACTTAGAATGCCAAAATTATCCATATGTTATAAACAAAGATTTGAACTAACAAATGAAGTAGGGGGAGGTAGGAGGGGGGAACTGTGGCTGTTTACCTGTGTGCTGAGCAATGAATTTCAAAAGTTGGTGCATAGCTCACGCATTGCCGCCAAAGCAAAGTTGGCTGAACCATTAAGCCAAAGCAGCCCTCACTCTAAGAATTTTCCTATGCCGCTGCCTAGCAACATCAATTAAAAGCCTTTTTAATTGCAATATTTAATCATTTTCTAACAGGGCAACAATACTGTTTAAATTGTTGCTGAAGAACACACAGTAAGTTTTCAACTATTTGATTTTTGCCTTGGTAATATCTAATTAATGATATCAACAAAGTGGCAAATGCTAAATTGCAAAGGATATTTTTCCCATCATACTCTAAAAGTAAACTCATCAGCTTAATGTACGTAAAAATACATACAGCAAATCAACTTGCGTGAAACAATATAATATACTCCAATGGTAGTGAAAAGATTAGATACATTGTTGGAAATAAAAAATTCATCAACTTCAGTGAATAATGTAATCATTGCTCTCACCAAGAACCTCTCTTTTTAAAATTTAATTAACAAATTTTGTTGGTTTGTGGAATAGTTTACTGATCTATCTGAAGATCCTTCACTTGTCACCTCTCTCTCTCTCTCTCTCTCTCTCTCTCTCTCTCTCTCTCTCTCTCTCTCTCTCTCTCTCAAATAATTTTCATGATCAGAGAAACAAAGCCACTTCCCAGAGTTTGCAAATTAAGATGTAAGGGTGCTGAGATGCTTTGGATTGCTCCCTCTTTCATGTAGCTTTAAAACTTGCATTGTGAAAATGTTACATAAATCTCAAATTGCATCGCAGCTTTGCATAATCACATTGCATAAGCAGCATTTCAGGCTTATCATTTAAAATGCCACTAGGCATAACATCTATCCTTCAAACACAATATGAACTGATCATGTGTCCATGAATCAGGTATTATTTCTATGGCCTGCCAGCCCCAAACACCACTACAAATTCCTGCTAAGCTTTGACTTAAAGTGTTTAGCTAAATGTGATTCAGTGGCAAAGCATGAGCTATACACCTACTTTAAAAATTGATTGCTCAGCATACAGAATATTGGGGGGGGGGGTCATTTGTTAATTCAAACCTTTGTTTACACACATTAACAAATTCAACATATTCTAAGTGTTTTGCAAAACTACTTTTTCAAATTTTGGAAAAAAATGACTCTCACAATCCACATAACTAAAAAACTAATGCAGAAACTCACGACTTGCATGCATCAATAGATTCCTCACAAAAGAATACCAAAGAATGGTTATTTTTGCATTTAAGTTGCTTTAAATGAAGAAGATATTTCCAAACTTTCAAAAATTTATAACTACTGACATATGAAGAATAAAAAACTAATATGAATCACATTTCTCAATCTGCAATATAAATATTGCAAACAACTAAGAAGTGATTAATATATGAGGTGGCAAGAAACATCTACAGGAACATGAAAATGTTTGCAAATTTCTGTTATATGCAATACTAATTATTGGCACATGTAACAGAAATTTGCGAACATTTTTATGTTCCAGTAGATATAAAAAAAAATTAAAACTTATTGGCGATTTCCGCATGTTGAGGGTATCTCCTTGTAATATTAATATAAGAAAATTGTAAGAATCAATAATGGTGCAGTGCATGGCAGCTGCAAATTTCAAATAGAATGATGTATTTCTGAAATATAATAATAACCTGTTGTGCAACTTATATGTCTCACAGACAAAATAAATACAGTGATATAGAATTAGCTTTATTTCTTTTGTAGTTAGCCTACATCAAATATGGAATTATCTGGTCTCACAGTAACAGTGCCAGAATTCTAACATTCCTTGATTAAAAGTGCAAAGTATGCATGCCCAAATATTGGTAAAATTTAAGCACCACTTCAATAACAGAAATAAATAAGAACTAATAAGAAAATTACCACAACTTGAAGATGCTGTAAACGGAAAGTCAAGACTACGTTTGGCTTCTTGGTATGCATCAAAATTCTGCTTGAGATATGCAGCTTTTTCTGGATTATGGTGATCACAATCTTAGGGGGGGGGGGAGATTGAATAACCAGCATTAAAACATGAAAAAAAAATCTATGATAATTCAAAACAAAAGCAAATACTTGTTAAAGTTAAAAGTTCACACAATTGAAATGCAATGAAAACAAAAAAAAAAAAAAAAAACTTCATGACACTACAGTTTGTGAGAAATAAATGTCCCACACCTGCAATGTCATGAAATTCTTATTCCATTAATAACTGCAAATAAGTTTTATTTAAACAACACTCACTAAGGGCTAAGTTGGTGTACACCTGGGGATTTGTAAGGGCCTGAGTCATAACTTCTCGCATAGCAGCTCCCATTTCACTATGTTGATGAAGCATTGTCAGGAACCCATCTGCTTCTTGAATGGCAGTCAGGTACCTGTCTAAGTTGGCTGGAAAGGAAAACGGAATTTTTAATATGCAAAGCAACAACTAAAAAAGTAAATGCACAAACATTCAATAAAACCACATGTCAGATCAATTTTTTTCTGTTTCCACTGTTATTCTAAAGCTAAATGCATACTCACCAAATAAATTTTGTAGTCCAATAGTGTAATCACATCACCATTCAGTCTTGTAGATATCTACTACATTTTGTAAGTCCTGCACACCAATTAATAGACACCTTCATACATTAATATAACAAACAGCTTAAGTCACTTTGACTATTTATCACAATAATTATATATACAATATTTATCAGAGAAGACAAATTTGAATCTCTGTCCACACTATTTGGGATACGCACTAGCTCCTTCCACCATACAAATTTGATATTAAATTTCCATATGCTTTGGAAACTCAATATCTATGATGCTTCATTCATCACTCTAAGATCAACAATAACTCATATAATTTTAGAACTATAAGCTGTTGCACAGGATGAAAACACTTGCTGTATGTAAGCATGTCAAGGACTACTAATGAAAATTTTCAATTTCAGTGTGCATTATCTATACTTTTTTAGTATAATATGTACTATCACAGTTGCACCTATAGGCACCATGTTAATCTTTCACTCCTCTGCTGTTGTATGAAATGAACTGTCTAACTTTCAGCTGCTTATGATGGTTTGGGATGGCTAGGAAAGTTCAGATGTTTTTCCATTTAAATAACTAGGTTTTCTAAAAAAGTCTTATCAAGCCTCACGAATTTGAACAAATCTGAAAAAACCATGAGGAATAACCACTCACTCACCATAAAGATCATGGTAACCTCCAATGACCACACACTTCCAACACGTCATTCATCGTGATGTAACTGGGCTTCCACAGGTTTACAGACTTCTTGCTTACGCTTCTTATTTTGGGGTGTGAAACATCGTTTTTTTTTTTTTTCCTTCCTTTGCCTTATAAGATGTTACTATAATGCTTGTCAATTCGATAAAAATCACACATACAACTCATTCATACAATTCAAGTAAAAACTATGTACATAAACCTTACATTCACAGGTGATTAAACCTTGGTCAACTCTAATTATGGAACTCCTCCTTCTGTTTCACAACCTCTGCTACTCCCACTGCAAGTGTCACACCCATTCAGCCCCGCACATCCAATCCTCTAGTACTTTCGACAGGTCCCTGTCATCTTCAGGAGGCAGGTGTGTCTCACCCGCCCACCACAGCTCAAGTGAGCAGAGCCATCGAGGCCTGGGCTCCAGTCGCTATCTCTGAATCGTTGTGTCTCTGGCGCCATCTATTGTCCCTGCTGCTCTTTTTTCCCTCTTTCTTTTTACGCTGCTGTTCAATTTTTATTAGGGCTTTCCATTGTTCGTTTAGGTTACTTGGCTCATTAATGTTGCATAATCTTGATCTGTTTTTTTCAATTAACACTGATTCTGCAATTCTTAACTGCTTTTCGTTTTTACAGCTCTTAATAATTTTAATATCTTCAAATCTTGGACATTTTTGATTTTCCATACAGTATTGGGTCAATGCTGTCTTAGCCTCTTTTTATTCCAATTATTAATATGCTGGTTCAATCTATACTTTAATTTATTCTTGGTGCTGCCTATATATGACACAGGTGGTTGCTGGTTTATTGGGATTTCATAAATTCCTGCTCTATCTAATTGGCTAATTTTTTCATTTTTAATCACTAAATTTTTTACAGTAAGTACCTGATTTCCTACCTGTATGCCATACTTGCCACAAACTTTATTAATTTCTGCTGAAACATTTTCTATATATGGTATTGCTCCCACATATTTTACAAGTTTTTTATCAGTCTTGACCTTATTGTAACCTTGAGTTACTTCATAAATCCATTTTTTTTAATACCTGTTTAGGGTATCCAAAAGCATATGCAATTTTTTCAATATATTCAATTTCTTCCTTTCTATACTGTTCAATTGATGAATGTGTTAAACATCTTTTAATTAGTGTTTTAACACTATTTCTTTTATGTGTTAATGGATGTGATGACTGAAATGGTATAAGTACTGGGATATATGAAGATTTTCTATGCACTCTGAATTGTATATTCTCCTCTGTTTTAATAATCAAAACGTCCAAAAATGCCAAAGTATTGTCATGTTCTTGTTCTACTGTCAGTTCAATAGATGGATAAATTTCACTATACTTTTTTGTCAAGTCCTCAAGTTCATCATTTTTTAGCCTGGATAACAGAAAAATGTCATCAACATATCTGCAGTATATCAGTGGTGGATCCTCGAGTTTACTTATTATTTTTTCCTCAATGTCACTCATTATAATTTCAGCAAATAAAGTTGACAGTGGTGACCCCGTAGGTCCACCATGATTTTGTTTGTACATCTTGTTGTTAAACTTAAAAATGTTATTTTCATATCATCATCATCATCATTGTCAACCATTATCAATCCACTGCTGGACGAAGGTCTCCCCAAGTTTCCTCCACAACGGTCTGTCTTGTGCCAGTCTCCTCCATGTCACTCCCGCATATTTACGAATTTCATCCACCCATCTCCCCTGTGGTCTTTTTCTGGGTCTTTTCCTGTCCCTTGGAATCCAATCTAAAATTTCGGCTGTCCATCTATGGTCTGTCCTTCTGGCAGTATGTCCAGCCCATTGCCATTTCAGGGATTTAACTCTGATCATGATGTCTTCCACTCTCGTCATTTTTCGGATCCACGAGTTCCTCTTCTTATCTCTCCTGGTTATACCAAGCATGCACCTCTCCATGCTTCTTTGAGTTGTCTGCAGCCTTTGTATGTCTCTTTTAGTTAAGGTCCACGTCTCTGCACCATACGTAAGCACTGGAAGGATGCATTGATCAAACACTTTTCTTTTAAGACATAATGGCATATTGCTCTTGAAAATTATGCTGTTTCTTCCAAAAGCTCTCCAGGCAAGTTTTGTACGCCGATTAATTTCTTCATCAATGTGACCCTCACTTGATATCTGCTGTCCAAGATAAACATACGTATCTGTTATCTCCAGTTTTTCTCCATATATTTTCATATATGTACAATAAAATTTCTCTTAACTCCTCTATTTGTATTGCATTCATTGTCTGTAGCACATACAATTTTTCAATAATTATTTCTATTGCCTGAGGTACTTACTGGTGTGCTAGGAAAAAGAGCTCTCACATCCATACTAGCCATATGATATTCACTTAAATCTTGTTTAATTACTTTAATTTACTCAATAAATTCGTATGTATTCTTCACGGTGAACCTTGTCTTCATGAACACAGGTGCCAAAAATTTGTAGATATTCTTTTCTAGTTTTATTAGTGGGGAATTCCTTTTTGATACAATCACTCTCATAGGTGTATCAGGCTTATGAGTTTTTATTTTTGCAAACATTTTTGGTATTCCAGTACCCATTGGTGGGTATGCTTTCTTTATTTCATCAGGCAAGGTGCTGTGATTTCTTATTCTAGCTATAGTAAGAAAAAGAAATATCATATAGATAAAATTCAGTATGAGAAAGAACAACTGATTAATCTTTATTTCATCAGGCAAGGTGCTGTGATTTCTTATTCTAGCTATAGTAAGAAAAAGAAATATCATATAGATAAAATTCAGTATGAGAAAGAACAACTGATTAAATTAAGAGATGACCCAACAATTAAATTCTGTGAAGCTGATAAAACAGGGCAAATTGTAATATTAAACACAACTGAATATGATCTAAAAATGAATAGAGCTATAGAAGAACTAAATTGCAGCATTCTAACAAAAGACCCAACCGAATCTCAAGTAAGGTACTTAGCTAGAATAAGAAATCACAGCACCTTGCCTGATGAAATAAAGAAAGCATACCCACCAATGGGTACTGGAATACCAAAAATGTTTGCAAAAATAAAAACTCATAAGCCTGATACACCTATGAGAGTGATTGTATCAAAAAGGAATTCCCCACTAATAAAACTAGAAAAGAATATCTACAAATTTTTGGCACCTGTGTTCATGAAGACAAGGTTCACTGTGAAGAATACATACGAATTTATTGAGAAAATTAAAGTAATTAAACAAGATTTAAGTGAATATCATATGGCTAGTATGGATGTGAGAGCTCTTTTTCCTAGCACACCAGTACCTCAGGCAATAGAAATAATTATTGAAAAATTGTATGTGCTACAGACAATGAATGCAATACAAATAGAGGAGTTAAGAGAAATTTTATTGTACATATATGAAAATAACATTTTTAAGTTTAACAACAAGATGTACAAACAAAATCATGGTGGACCTATGGGGTCACCACTGTCAACTTTATTTGCTGAAATTATAATGAGTGACATTGAGGAAAAAATAATAAGTAAACTCGATGATCCACCACTGATATACTGCAGATATGTTGATGACATTTTTCTGTTATCCAGGCTAAAAAATGATGAACTGGAGGACTTGACAAAAAAGTATAGTGAAATTTATCCATCTATTGAACTGACAGTAGAACAAGAACATGACAATACTTTGGCATTTTTGGACGTTTTGATTATTAAAACAGAGGAGAATATACAATTCAGAGTGCATAGAAAATCTTCATATATCCCAGTACTTATACCATTTCAGTCATCACATCCATTAACACATAAAAGAAATAGTGTTAAAACACTAATTAAAAGAAGTTTAACACATTCATCAATTGAACAGTATAGAAAGGAAGAAATTGAATATATTGAAAAAATTGCATATGCTTTTGGATACCCTAAACAGGTATTAAAAAAATGGATTTATGAAGTAACTCAAGGTTACAATAAGGTCAAGACTGATAAAAAACTTGTAAAATATGTGGGAGCAATACCATATATAGAAAATGTTTCAGCAGAAATTAATAAAGTTTGTGGCAAGTATGGCATACAGGTAGGAAATCAGGTACTTACTGTAAAAAATTTAGTGATTAAAAATGAAAAAATTAGCCAATTAGATAGAGCAGGAATTTATGAAATCCCAATAAACCAGCAACCACCTGTGTCATATATAGGCAGCACCAAGAATAAATTAAAGTATAGATTGAACCAGCATATTAATAATTGGAATAAAAAAGAGGCTAAGACAGCATTGACCCAATACAGTGTGGAAAATCAAAAATGTCCAAGATTTGAAGATATTAAAATTATTAAGAGCTGTAAAAACGAAAAGCAGTTAAGAATTGCAGAATCAGTGTTAATTGAAAAAAACAGATCAAGATTATGCAACATTAATGAGCCAAGTAACCTAAACGAACAATGGAAAGCCCTAATAAAAATTGAACAGCAGCGTAAAAAGAAAGAGGGAAAAAAGAGCAGCAGGGACAATAGATGGTGCCAGAGACACAACGATTCAGAGATAGCGACTGGAGCCCAGGCCTCGATGGCTCTGCTCACTTGAGCTGTGGTGGGCGGGTGAGACACACCTGCCTCCTGAAGATGACAGGGACCTGTCGAAAGTACTAGAGGATTGGATGTGCGGGGCTGAATGGGTGTGACACTTGCAGTGGGAGTAGCAGAGGTTGTGAAACAGAAGGAGGAGTTCCATAATTAGAGTTGACCAAGGTTTAATCACCTGTGAATGTAAGGTTTATGTACATAGTTTTTACTTGAATTGTATGAATGAGTTGTATGTGTGATTTTTATCGAATTGACAAGCATTATAGTAACATCTTATAAGGCAAAGGAAGGAAAAAAAAAAAAAATGATGTTTCACACCCGAATATAAGAAGCGTAAGCAAGAAGTCTGTAAACCTGTGGAAGCCCAGTTACATCACGATGAATGACGTGTTGGAAGTGTGTGGTCATTGGAGGTTACCATGATCTTTATGGTGAGTGAGTGGTTATTCCTCATGGTTTTTTCATTTATGAATTGCACGTAAACTATGCGCACTTTGCAAGAGGTTGATACCTTAAAAGTGCAAATATAATAATTGAACAAATCTGTTCAAAAAGCATTGTTCTCTAACTTCCAAATGCTGAAGAAGTTCTTTCACAATTGCACTCAGATTCACATTTTGGTCCCCCATCACTTGGTGAAGGGCAAAGTTTTGAGACAGTTTTTTTGTTCTGGAGAATTTTGGGTCAGAGAAAACTCTTCTATTTCTGGAGAAACCCTCTTCCTAAACACTGTTGATGAATGTTCCTGATATATAATCTTATTAGATATTCATATATGAACAATGCAAAAATGATGAAGTTTATAAGATTTGTATTATTTATGTCTGTAAACCTATAATTTCAATGTCAAATAAAGACACGAAAAAATCGTTTGTGGAGGGGCAACAAGACTAACAGTTCCCAGATGCTTTGTTGGCTGGCCAAGATTGTGGCCTGGGTCCCGGGCAGGCATCTGGTGCTGTGATGGCCAAGATGTGTGGCTGGGTCCCGGGCGAACATCTGGTGCAAAAAATATCAATATCATCTGTTTAAGCAGGGATGCACAACCTTTTCAAGGAAAGGGCCAAATGAAAAAAAATCAACTTACGAAGGGCCTGACTCAGTGCGATGGCTGGGACTGAGTGCTGGTAGCAATTTTTTTAGGTTTGGAGCGATGTTAGACGTGGATACAAATCAATATATTTTCTAAGTTCTCGTCCGTAATACGATTCCTCACTTTGCACTTGTTTAAGTTCACAATCGAGAAAGCCTGCTCTCATACATATGTGCTTCCAAACATACCTGCACAAAATTAAGCGTTGTCCTTCACCACAGGAAATGTTTCTGGCAACTGCTTGTAAAAGTTTAAAAGATCAAGATTCGTAAATGATGATTTCAGTTCACCGTTGCATTGCAAGTCGATCAATTCTAATTGGAAATCTTCGGGTTTCTCTTCTGGCTGCACTGAAAACGGATTTGAAAACAACTGCAGCTGAAGTTTGTATTTTTTGAACTCATGAAACCTTTCATTAAATGATGCAAGAAGTTTGCTAATTTGTTCGGTATAATCCATCTTCATGTGTGGGTATTTTTCTTTCATAGCCTTGCAGTGTTGGAAATGTGCAAAGTTATCTGATTGCATCTGAGACTTGAAAAGGGTTAACTTAGTAATGAAAGCATTCACTATATCAGATAGCTGTGAAACAAGTTGCATTTGTTCTTGTAATCGCAAATTAAGTTGATTCAAATGGGCAGTTATGTCAGCAACGAAAGCTAAGTCACACTGCCATCTTTGTCCCTCTAAATGCCTTGTATGTTTACTATGCTTCTTGAGGAAAGTGATTATAGGCTCTAACAGTTCAACAAAACATTTCAGAACCGCTGCTTTACTGAGCCACCGAAATTCAGTATACAGAGGAACATCAGAATATTCAGCTTCTATTTCTTCTAGAAATGATTTAAACAAACGATGATTCAGACCATGACGGCGGATAAAGTTCACTGTCTGGGTAACATCTTTCCTAAGGGCTTCAAATCCTAGTTTCTTCGCACAAAGTTGTTGTTGGTGAATTATACAATGATACTGAACTAACTCCTTCTGCCTATTCCCAAGGTGGCTTTTCAGCAAGGTCACAATGCTGTTTTCACGTCCAATCATGGACGGTGCCCCATCTGTGGCAACACTGGATAAGTCGTTGAGATTGAGTTCACATTTAATGCAAACAGTCAACAAAGCATTTAAAATTTTGGAACCTGTTGTGTGGTCACTAAGTGATTCCATTCCAAGGAATTCTTCAGTTACATTAAAATCAGACGAAACTCCTCTGATAAACACAATCATCTGCGCTGTTGATGATATGTCAGTCGACTCATCTATGGCCAATGAGAAGTAAGCAAATCGTGTGGCTAAATTACGAAGCTGACCAGTAATATCTGATGCAAGTTGTGAAATTCTTTGTTGTACTGTCATACTTAAGGTTAAGACTGATGTTTTGAAACACTTTTGTCTTTTCAGGACACATCCTATCACTGGCGATGATGGGACATTTTTTTATTAGATCTCCATCACTGAACGATTTCCCATTCTTTGCTATTAAAGCAGAAATTTCTAGGCTACTTTCAACAGCTGCATCCAGTTCTGTAGATTGCTTTTTAAAGATATTTTGCTGGCTGGTTAGTGACAGCTTCAGAGATTCATTTTCAGCTCACATTCCTGACCTTGCATGACGAAGTCCTTATGCTGTGTTTCATGATTGCCTCTTCAAGTTGAATTCTTTTGGAACTGCTACTGCAGCAACTGCACAAGAGGCAAATAAGGGAATTGTTTTGTTGCACAAAACAATATTTATAAGTCCAAGCTTCTTGAAAATGACGATTTTCGGAAACCACCTTGCGTTTTTTTACCAGGCACCATTATTGTTGTTTCCAAACTACTATGTGTTCCAACACTCATTGCCGACGATATGTAAACATGATAACGATATCGTTATTTGCCTAGAGAAAAAAAAAAATGATTTAAAACATTTCCCCGTAAAAAATGTTTTACATCTTTTTTTTTTTTTTTTGCTATGCAAATAACAATACCGGTATCGTTATCGAAGATTTCTCGCGAGTAAATATCCGACGCCATGTTGGATATTGTTTCCAAACTACATGTTAAAACACTCATTGCCGACGATATGTAAACACGATAACGATATCGTTGTTTGCGTAGCGTAAAAAAAAAATGAATTAAAACATTTCCTTACAAGAAATGTTTTAAATCTTTTTTCCTTTTTTCGCTATGCAAATAACGATATCAGTATCGTTATCAAAGATTTATCGCAAGGAAATATCCGACTTCGTGTTGGAAAGAGATAAGTCTCAGTGAAAAAAGTCTGCGCTGGACGTAGACTTTTTTCACCGCACCGCCACCGGGCGAATCGGTGCGCTGATTCGCCCAATGCTAACGATACCGATATCGTATTTTGCATAGGGCGAATCGGCGGGGCGAAAATTTTTAATCGGTTGGTATACGAATGCCACTATCGATCGTCATCAGATAAGGTTGCGCCGCGGCGCACCGCCACCTCCATGTTTTTTGTTTCGGCGCAGACCTCTAGTTGGAGATCACGACGCCATTTCGAACCACGGGCCGGATACGCGACGACCGCGGTCCGGAGGTTGTGCATCCCTGGTTTAAGCCAACAGCCTCACTTCTTGCACTGTTTACAATACTTGCTAGCGTGACCTTTGCAAAATGGTGCCTAAAGCAAAGTTGTGCAGTTATCCAGCACACTGTAATTAGGAAATTTGCACATCTGTAGGTACATTGTGAACTTTTATTTTGATACACACAGCACTATTTACTTGCTACATCAGATCTGACTATTTATAGTAAGGAGCAGGAAAATACTGGTCTCATAAATGAATTATGACAATATTAAGTGTATGTAACGGATGTAATTTCATACATTTTGCAACCCCAATCTAATTCTATTCTTTCGCAGGTGGAATTTGTCCCTTAACATTATTTCACCTGACACTTTCCAACAATATGAAACTTGAGTTCTCACTCTTTTAGAACTCACCATCTTAATCCCTACATCACCAGTTATGTTCATTTTGCTTATTTCTCTTCTAATGTGTGGGAAAGGCAGATGTATACATTCTTTGGCATTACTTCTCATTTTCTCTTTACAGCACAAAAAGAAAGAAAAAATTGACACAGAAAACCTGCTCACTTAACTTCCCTTCAAAATATAGGTATGCTAATTTTTCTGAAGGTAATTTTTCAACAGAACGCCTGTACCTACCACACACAACTTCCAGCAACATTTGCGTGTGTGTGTGTGTGTGTTGAAAGAAGAAAAATTTACACGAGTAAAAGGTATGAATAAATTAGTAACTTACGTGGTTTACTGTGATCTCTCAAATGTTGGATCAGCCTGAGAACAATATGAGGCATCAATGCTGTGGCAACACTCAGCAGATCTGGTGGTGCTGCTGGTTTGTCAAGGTGGGCATTTGGACCATGTTTATTACAAAACCTGAAGTACAAAAAAAAAAAAAAAAAAAATGATTACACAAAATCTTTTCATGTGCCATATACTCTTCCCACAGACTTTTAAATAACTATCACGAATATTAAAAAAAAACAAAAAAAGCTATGCATTCATTAACATCACAGATTGCTTCCTAGAATTTAAATATAAGATTCTGTGTAAAAAAAGAAAGGATAACTTCTCATTACAAATACTGTAAACAAAGGGAAAAGCATTCAACAATTTCATTCATTTTGTACTTTTAATCTCAGTAACACCACCATAGTTTGGACAATCCTTTGTTTTTTCCTTTACATTACATTTTTAATGATAAAAACACATGTAAAATATATCTTGAGAGAAAAAGGGATGTTCTTGAGAAGATGGATGGCATCAGGCCAGTGGTCAACGTGGCACAAAACAACAGCTAGGGTGACATATTGATATTAGTCGAGGGTTGAACCAAAGCTTGTCACATAAAAAACAAAACACTCAAAGAAACTATCCCTCCCCAGCACTTCATATGCCCCAGCCTTTTGTCGTTAAGCTTTGTTGTTGTTTTTTTAATAGCTCATACCGCATTTACTTATGTAATTTGTACCCCAAACGTCCCTGATGCTTAAAACGTGCTCAGGGAATTTTTAACAAGATAAAAATTTCAAAGGAAAAACTATGAATGTTTAATGTTGAAGTGACATTATTGCCACCTTACTGCACTAGTGCACTTCAGCCTCTTGATTGATAAAGCAAAAATATCGGACAATTCTGGTATCTGGTAAATAAAGCGATCAGGCGGAAGTCATCAGATGATGAACCAGTCAAATGGAATGTCCTTGAGGCCATTAATAAAGCTCCTGTTGTGCCATGGAAAGAACTGCCAGGAAAGCACATTGAAGCATACTTTAGGCATGCAGGCTTCATTACCAAAGATGATTGGAATAAGAAAATTGTTGCGGACAAACCTGAAGAACAGGAAGCAGATAGAGAGGCATCCTTTCCAAAAATACGGGGTTGACATTTAGTTTTCAAGACTATGGCAATGCTGACGCCGTTGTAGTACCCTGGAATCATATGTCTGATACAGAAATCATGGAATCAGAAAAAGATAACTCAGAAGATTAGGATGATGAAGGGGGTAGAAATGAAAGTATACCTCTCAATCAGTACTCATGCATGCTTTAAATACAATCAGACAATTTCATTGTGCATCATTGAAGAAACGGCAATTTTCCGTAAACTTGAGAGTTAATGTGTTACAATCATCAATGTCAAAGAGGAAACAAAAGACTCTATTCTTATTTTTTGTAAAAATCCCAATCTGAATTAAAAACAAACATTTATATGTAATATGTATTGTTTTGATCACTTTTCTGTATTATGTAGTGCTGTTATTTTTATGTGTTTTGTAGTACGTACATGTTTGTAGTCTAGTTGCATGATCCGGCTACAACGAGAAGTCTGTTGTAACAACAGTTTTTCAGATTTTTGTCAGCTCTTGTAATATCGGACTTTTACTGTACTAAAAATTAGATTTGTGAAGAAAGCAGCTGAATGTTATTTTTTAATTCCATTTTTGAAAAGTAGAAGTCAAGGTGCAAAGTTTATTTGGTATCTTTCTACATTAACAAAGGAAGTCTGTTTTTGTGCACCAATTTAAAAAAAATGCTCCAGTGAGCAACAGAATGTTCTTACACTTGTGTTACATGAATGGAACACTTAATGTATAAATCTCTGCCGTCCATGTTATATTACCCACATTTTCTCGACAAATAAACATATTTCTACAAGATAAATGTTATTACTTTTCTGATACATTTCATGGCATAGTTTTACCTTATTTGCATCAACTTACTATTTGTATGCATGCCAAGTTTTTTACAACACAAGAAGTTATGAATAAAAAAGTACCATACCCAGATTCCTTCATGACACTTTTGTCCCCACAATCACATGCACCACCTGCTTGGCTGCGAAACATATTAAAATCATGTCCCTCATGATTTCCTCTCTGAAAACAGTCAGAACACAAAGACATGCAGGGTGAGATTCCACAGGTTCGGCAACGATAGGCAACAAAATTTGCAGTCCATACAAGTCCACAAGTGGTCGCATTATCATACCTCCTTACTGCAATATAGAAAATATATTGTATATGGATAACTACTCCTCAGGATTAACAGCAATAATTTAATTATGTAACAAGAAAAAAATAATTTTTGATTAACTACAAACAAATGGAAACAGCAAACAACATTCACTTCAAATAACTGAATCTGTATAAAATTCCTCAGAAAATTCATAAAACAGCATGGTGAATATAAACATGTTACATAAACCCTTAATGAACAGCATTTTAATTTACCATACGTAATGTAGGAATGATAACAGTTGTAACTAGCTAGCATCCCATTCCCCTACTGATCTGCAAAAAAAGGAATATTGGGTTGATGCAAATGAAATGTCCGGCAAAGGACTAGCACACATGGACAGTGAGAACAGAAAAGTAGGACAACTTACCTAGGCAAAATAATCCCTCTCTGCATCGACACATAGTTGCCATCTGTCCTGCAAGGCCATGATCTCAGAACGAAAAGTCTTGTGGCTGGGACCCAAAAAAGTCATTAACTGCACGTTGAACCTCGTCTGTCGTGAACTGTTTCCTAGACAGGAAGTGATCCAGGCGACAAAACATATGATAGTCTGTTGGATAGAAGTCAGGGGAATAGGCAGTGCTTCATAGTCCAAGGCCCTTAGTGTCAGCATCGTTCGTTGTGTGATATGAGGGCGGAAGTTGTCCTGGAGCAGAACACCTTGTCTGCTGACCAAAGCCGGTTGTTTCCAGGGCTTTACTGAGGAAGGGCTAGTCCGTCCCTTTGAGAGACTGAATGCCGACATCCGTGTCTGGAAAGGAGGGTGGAAAATGGGTAGGCTACTTGTTTCTACGTCATCGCGCTGGCCTGCTCCCCGAGTTCGTTTGTCAACCTGCCTACAGGATCCAATTTTCCTCTGTTATTGGTTTTGTACGTCCATGTCTTTTCTTTTTTTGGTTTATAGTATTTGTTTCATGCGTTTTATTTAAGTTGTACACTGAGTGTTGATTTTTATTTCCGTTTTTTAACGAAATGTCTTCATGTGCGGTTGCAACTTGCCAAAATACACATGTAAACATGAAAGGATGGGACATTGTCTTTCACGTCTTCCCACGGAATGATCCCATTCTAGCGAAAGAATGGCTGAATAAATGCCGACGATTGGACACAGTGAACGTGAAATATGCCAGGACCTGCATTGAACACTTTCATACAAGTGATTACAAAGATGACATGCAGAATCGACTGCTGGGATTGCCTTTGAGGAAAATATTGAAATCTTCAGCTACTCCCACTATTAATATGCCATCTACTGTAACTTCAGCAGAAGAAACTCCGCGAAGCTGTCGACAGGCAAAAAGGAAAGTTCTTCAAGCTTCATAGAACGACTGAGAGAATTGAGCCCTAAAAAGATTTGCCTGCATACTGAAATCCAGAGTTGCCAAGTACTACGGATCCTCCGTAGTTTCTACGGCTAACATGTTCAAACTACGGACTTACGGAGAAGGCGCGAATAACTATGGATTTTACCAGAAATCTCGGATATGTCCGGAAAACTTTTTTTTTTTAAATTATTTAAAAAAAAAAAAAAAAAAGTCAAGCAAAGTCAAATGTTGTGATTTTTGCGGTAACGTCACGAAGCCGTCACACAGCAAGTATGTTTGGCTGGCCGACAAGCAAGCAGAAATGTTGCAGCGGAGATCGTTCTGTATGTTCACGTGATTTTGTACCTGGCTTGCCATGGGATGACATTTGCAACGCACGACGTCTGTTAACTTCGGGAAAACCTTAACCACTCCTCATTGAAAAAGTGTGAGATTGAAGAGGCAGTAAAGAGTGCCAATGGTCAAACCGAAATTAAAATCATTTTTTAAATCAGAACTGTTAATTGCCAAACAAGCCACTACAAAAATGT
Organism: Macrothele yani; assembly: GCA_039090855.1. Classification (NCBI taxonomy): domain Eukaryota; kingdom Metazoa; phylum Arthropoda; class Arachnida; order Araneae; family Macrothelidae; genus Macrothele; species Macrothele yani. The sequence continues at coordinate 4,863,906 of CM077012.1, forward strand.
TAAATGAGAAATAAGTTCGCCTATAATAGACCAACTAGGTAAGAATTTTAATAGTTTACTTATATTGGCCTATAATAGGTAAGAATTTGAATTATTTTTACTTTAACTTAAGTCCTTGTTTATCTTTCTTACATTATGCACACATGTGGCACCATACTGTTTAAGAGGAATAAGTGTGATAGTAAATATTATTAGAAAAAAATAAATTATTTTTCTTTATTCGCACATCTCCCCCATAATTTTTCTGTGTTTGTTAGCAATTACGAGGTGGGTAGGGGTGTCCGAATGAATATTTGCTAAAATGTAATTTAAATTGTCATATTAATTGCTATTGCATATTTGTTTCGCCAAAACAAGGGGCGGGCGGAATATTAGAAAAATAAAAAAAAACTGCTCTGAGCAAATAGTCATCATCAGATCGAAGGAAACAATTGTGGATCTAAGAAATCCTGAAAGTTTGTTTTTCCGGCAGAGCACATAACTAAGCTACCAGGATTTGTGGACGCTGTTATTGAGTGTTTTATGTTACCTCCATAAGAGTTTGTTCTTCGCGCGCAGTATATTCTTTGCCCAGAGCAAGAGAAAATCCCTCCCTGCGTCTTTGGCAAGAAGCCAAAGAAAACGTCTAGCAGCAGCTTGCTGCGGTGAGACATTTTTTAGCTGCTTGGTGTGTACGCCAGTTGAGACCTATTTTCCCATGTTCCTCGCTGTTGTGTTGGCAGAGAGCTTAATTGTTTATGTCACTTTTGCGAAGTGCACTTCTTTTTTTTTTTTTCTCTCTCTTGTAGAAATGTTCTGCTAAACAAAGGGATGTTTTATTGTATTTTGTCAGATTCACAAGAACTTTCTTTCTTCCTTAATAGCTTGTTTTAAAGATTGTTTTTCCCAGATCATTCTTCATTGGGAATCTTTTTATTAGTTTTAAATCCTTCTTTTTTTTTTTTTTTTTGATGATTTTAATTTCATTACTTACTTGCGTTTTAAGTTGTGACATTTTACTTCCCCGCATCTTAGCAGAAAACTTTTATGGTGTTAATGAAATGTTGCATGGATTTTTATTGTAATTTATATTATTTGCATTGCCTTTTTATTTTATCCTTTTTTTTTTTCCAGAATTGATTTATTTATGCAATTTAAATTACCTTTTTGATTAGTTTTTTTCGTATCATAAGCATTTAATGCTAAATAATAAAGCTATGAAACCTATCAAAGTTAATTGTTCTGTGTGTCGGCCTTTTGTCCCATTAGGTTTGTCGTGTACGAATTTACTTGCAATAGCGTTGGGTAAATGGCCACCTGCCTCTACTAATATTCTTGGATACAAAAAGCAGAAAAGTTGTCAAAAATTCAAGGAGAGTTATTCGCAAGAATTTCCGTGTCTAAAATCGTCTCGGGTATCCGAAAACCATGGGTTTTGTTCCTTATGTGCTGTTGATTTTTTAGTCGCACACGGTGGAAAAGACAATTGCGGTCGGCATTTTCACTCTAAAAAACAGGAGGAATAACCATAAGTGTGTGGCATCACACACTTATGACATAACATATTTATTTAAAAGGTGGAGTTGAAATGGAATGGTATGTATTTTTTGTGTATTTACTCAAGTTTTTTTTTCCTCATTTTAAGGGGGCTTGGGAATGCTGCAAAACTTATCCAAGTATTGTCCCCGATCGAGATTAACATGTTGCTAAAAATGTAGCAGTGTACTCTGGGAAATACACAGCATGCTACCCTGCAAATTTTAATTTGGTGACTTGACTTAACGACTTAACTACGGAAAAAACTACAGCTGCCACGCATATGGACTACTGATGACTTCCTTCAGAAGTTGGCATCTATGGAAATCCAAGAGGATAATGACCTTACTGTTTTTGATAGGAACAACAGAGATGTTGAAATAACACATTGCGAAAACTGCTCAAAAATGGAAATTTGTAATGACGTTTTGTTGAAAAAAATTTCCTTCCTCGAAGAGATTGTCGAAAATTTAAACAAAGAGGAAAAGAAAGAAATTTTAGGACTTGCGTTCAGCGATCCAAGAGATGGGTGACTTCAAGAAGATCTCTTTTATCTGAAATCAAACAACAACTGAGAAAAAAGTAAGCATGTTGTAAAAAAATTAAAGAATTCGGAGAGATTGAAGAAATGTCTTAACAACGCTTTTACTAAAACCCAAATGGATGCTCTTAGTGAGAAGAAACAGAGGCTAAAGTGGACACCAGAAGATATTTCAAGATGCATTGTAATTCGAGCACTTTCTGTCAAATCCTATGATTTTTGGAGAGACAAAATTGGTATTCCATTGCCTAGCGCTACAACTTTGAAACGATGGTGCACAAAATCCACATGCAATCCTGGGCTCCAAAATGATGTCCTTATGCTTATGAAAAAATGTTGCGTGAATTTATCCAGTCAGGAAAAAATCTGCGTTCTAAGTTTTGATGAGATGCATATCGATTCGAAGTTGTGCTACAATACTACATGACCAGATTCTTGGTTCTTTCAAAAAAGTTCAGTTCGTGCTCATCAGGGGTTTGATATCACAATGGAAACAGCCTATATTTTTCGATTTCGATCTTTCCATGAAAAAAGATGTTCTTTTCGACATAATCAGGAACATTCAAACAACAGGCGTCGAAGTTAAAGCAATCGTGTCGGATTTAGGAGGATGCGGAACTTTGTGGAAAGAGCTTGGTATTTCTCTAAATTATTTTTCATTTCCAAATCCAGCCATGGAAACGTCAAAAATATGGGTGTTTGCAGATTTACCCCATTATTTGAAATTGCTAAGGAATCACTTCCTGGACAAAGGATTTGTTCTTGAAGGTGGGAGCATTTTAACAATTGATCTCATTAAAGATGTTTCTAAACAACGATTCGGGGAAATCAAAATGTGTCATAAACTTAAGCCAAATCGCCTCACAGTAAAAGGAAATGACCGACAGAAAGTTGCTCCAGCTACGATATTATTTTCAGCAGTTACCGCTAAAGCTATTTTGCATTTTACTGGAAATAAAGTTGCGTCAAAGTTTTTTTAACTAATTGATAGTTTATTTGACATAATGAATAGTAGCAAGCCGTATCCTTTATCCTTCATATAGTAAGCCTTTGAAAGCAGCCTTTGGCATAGAAACCTGTTATTTGGAAAGACAACTTTCTGTTTTAAATAGAGCCAAAAATGTCATCAGTGGCTTAAGAGTCAGGGGGAAATCTTACCTTTTGCCTTTCCAAAAAGGAATGATTATTTCCATAAACTCGCTTTTGGGCTTGTAGGACGACTTAAAAACCGTCTGTGTTAAATACATATTGACAGCATGATTAACGCAGGATGTTTTAGAAAGTATGTTCAGTCAGATACGAGGTCTCGGTCGATTTAATGAACATCCATCACCGACGGAGATGATGAACAGATTAAAACAGTTGCTACTAGCAAACAAATTGCCAAAACTTTCAGAAAAAGTTAATACGACTGAAACCCAAGCAGAAACTCCTAAGAGTCTGGGTGTTTATTTAACATCTGAACTGTTGGAAAATGCATTCAGAAATGAAGAAGTAGAGGATCTGATGACAATGACTTCGACCGAAAACAGCTGTGAGGATATGAACTTTGAATTTTTTGAAGACGCATCTCCAATGGCTTGGGAGATTGACTTGAACGAGCAATCAAGAGAACTCTCCAAGCCATGGCCTACATAGCTGGATACATAGCATATCGCGTTCGCGATAAAAATCCTTCTTTAGGAACTATTTCTAAAAACTGCCCTGATACTAATTCTGTTCAAGATAATTGGGTAAAACTAATATCTGTTGGCGGTTTGACAGTACCATCATGTTCTTGGAATACTGTGAAACAGTTTGAACAGATTTTCTACACAGTTCATGGCAGGACATTTAGAAAAGGAAAAGGTGTTATTCGGGAACTCATAAATGAGCTAGAAAAACGTTTGCCATCTATCAACAAAGATGCTATTCGTCTGTTTTGCAGAATCCGAACACTTATTCAAATTCGTTTTCTGAACAGAAATTCACTATTATTGCCACGCAGGAAAAACTCTGCAGAAAATGAAAAAATTGATTGACTCAAACGCAGTGAAAAAAGCGTAAATTTTTTTTCCTGTTTGTGCAATGAAGAAAAAAAGTTTCACATTTGGTGCAATGAAGAAAACAGCTTCCAGTTTGTGCAATAAGGAACATATCTTCACTTCATGAAGTAAATTTTGTTCACCCCTTTTTAAACGCAGTGAACTTCAGAAATCATGATGGATATAAAACGTAAGTAAATAATTTTGATTTTATACATTAACAGAGTGTTTGAACTACTTTTGCAGAGTTTGAAGAACTCAGTAGCTTTTCATGTCTTACAGGTTTTAAACAACTAATGTTTGTGAGAGAGAAAAAGGTTTTAAACCACTAATTCTAAGGAATCACTAAAAAAAAAAAAAATAGGAAAGATACACTGAGTTTTCGACATCAGAAAAATAGGGTTAGTATATTTAGCAAAATACTTTTTAAAGAAAACGCATGCACGACAGAAATTGTTAGTTTAAAATTATCGCATTTATAGTATTAAATCAATGTTTTCCGATTTTAAGACTCAAAATCTATAACTTTTATTTTCGAAAAAGGCAGAGTCTAATATTTTAGTGAGCATTGCAATAGATGACACATTGTATTCTGTTAAATACGGTAATAACATTAACTGAAGGTGCCTTTCCTATGGTGGTCCATTAGAGCACAGCTCCTCCTGGCTCTTGGCTTCCGAAGAGCCAGCGCAGCTACGTCATCAACTTCGGCTACGTGTTTCAGGGGTGAAGAGCTAAGGACCAGCCCTTATCTCTCAAGCCCTGGGTTGTTTCTGCAGCAATTTCCCGTGCATCTGGTGTAATTCAACACAATAACATTCTGCAGTGATGGTTTGGCCTCTTGCCAAGAAACTCCGAGGAATTATCCCGGATGTGGACCACCAAGCAAGGAGCATCGTCTTCTTGGTGTGTAGAGGCGGCTTAGGATGCCGTCCAGTAGACTGTGCCTTGCTTAACCATTGTGCAGATCGTTTCCGATTATCATAAACGACCCACTTCTCATCGCAGGTGACAATTCGATGCAGTAGAGGTTACCGTTTATTCCTCGCAAGCAGCAACGTCCGAGAGCCAGGAAGGATTTATTTATTCCAGCGAGTGCAAAAGCTTTGGGAATATTTTTTGTTTATATACGACATAACCGTCTCAGAAAAGGAAGTCTTGCAAACTTCCAGCATTGGTGGATTGCTACGTGATGACATCATTAATAAGGCTGCCAGCTATTACGTAATTGCTACATTTAAATATGCATAACTTCTCACCCGTTTATGCTACAGAGATGAATTTTTGTCTGAAATGTTTCAGATTTAATGACAAATTCTTTTTGTAATGACACATTTTTGTGAACTCCATTAGTTTTTGAGATAATTTCATTTGAATGTGTAAAATCAATGTTCACGTTGGCTGTGTGTGACGTTTAACCATGATTTACTCAAAACTATACGGCCTTCAGAAAATACTCCTGAACAAAAAAGTTGCATTTTTTAATGAGGATTCAAAAAGTGCACGGAAACATGGGGTTTATCCCAATACTTAGACAATTATGAGTCATATCTCGTTATACATCCACTTTCTCATCAATATGGCTCCCGTGCTATTATGTAGAAATATTTCAAATTTAATCACGAATACTTTCTGTAATTACTCTTTTTTCTATTTTGTTTCAGGTTAGCGTAGTTGTAGCTTAAATTTTTGGATCTTTGGATTAATTGATCCAACATGGAAGAAAATATTAGATGCATCTTCTGCAAGATTAAGAACTTATAAAGACTCCAAGTACAACAATATTTGTAAATTCTTCCCAAAACAGTTTGATGTAAGCAAACATGGCTATCACCGAGCTTCTTACAAAAATTTCACCGCAATCCAGAAGGCAGGAGATACTGAAACTCCCGAGCAAGAACTTCAGAATACCCTTTGTAATCAAACGATCCAGCTGACTTTTCTGTTAAAATAGCAAACAACACAGGTGTTGTTGAAAAAATTTGTGGTTTTTTTTTTTTTTTTGGGGGGGGGGGGTATTAAAAGGGAAAAAGTTAAAGGGAAAGAAGAACGCTGGGCAAATGGCAAACCAAGGACGCCGATAAGAGTATCAGAGATGCAGCAGAAGTTTAAGATAAAAATTTATTTTTAAAACTTGGTGACGAAAATTTCATAGCGAAGGAGGTATGCTACCACCACTCGTGCCGTAAAGAGTACCTTAAGACTGCATCGTCTCGAGACACAGAGAATAAAAGAGAAACAACCACTGAAACATCTCGAAAAATTTATCAAGGAACACACAACAAAACATTTAGTAAAATAGTAGACTATGTCAATGTATACATAATTACATCGAATAAGGCCCAAAAACTGACTTCGATTCAATCCCTACATTGTGTTTACCTTTCTGAAGAAGGAATTGAAGATCATACGTATTCAACTGAGGATCATACGTATTCAACTTAGTTAGTCGACAAACTGATGAGTCATTTTGGTCCTGCTTAAAAACAATGAAATCAAGCAACAAACAGGGAATAATATTGTATTATAACCGTATTTCATTAATTGAAGCAATAGCCAATGATTATGCATCTCAAATTGAGGCACAGATTGAAGAGGTGGCTTTAATATTTGTGCAGATAGATTTTTAAACATTCAGTGTGTCCGAAAGTTGATCACTCTCTTAATGTTCACAATCTTATATCAGGAGAAAATAAAATCCCGGATCTTCTTGAAGCATTTTTAGAACTTTATGCCATGGCACCTCTAAACCAACAAGTGAAAAGCTGGAGCGTACAGTTTCTTCACCTGCACAAGATGTAATATATATTGCAAGCAATGGAAGACTGAAACCAAGAAAACATCTTCTGCTGGGTTTAGTCAGGAAATGCATTGACAGGAAGCAGAAAGGTACTAGAAATTCTTACCCACTTGGATCAGTGTATTGGTTACCACACCACTGAGGAGCTTGAGACAGATTTAGCTTTGTCACTAATGAAGCAACCAAGAGTCACGCCAGATAACATATGTCGAAGACCTAGGATTTCCACTTTGTTAGCCTGGGATAATTTCGACTCCAACTAGGATGCATTGTCAGGAAAAGGAAGTATACATGATACATTCAGCATTTGCTGTTTAAAGTTGGAAACTGAAAAAGCCTTTAAATCAAACTACGGAAGCAGAAAGTGAGATAGAATTTGCCGATAGCTCAGCAGAATCCGGTATTCTCATAAATCATCCCATGGGATCTTCTAAGCCACTTAGAAAGATGAGGTCACTTCAGATTGATTCAAAGGATCTTGAGCCATATCCAGAAAGAAACCAAAATTAGTCAAGCCATTGTGTTCTTTGGTGAGTAATTGTCTTGTTACAAAACATTTCAAAGACTCCATGCAGACAGATTTTATTTGTATGGTTTCAGTAAAATGGGCTGAAACAATAACAATGTGGGCTAGGTGGAATTCCAAAGTTTTAGAAGATACATCTGTGAAACATAAGATTGGTTACATGAGAAATATCACTTTGCCCCCTACAAGGAATGATATGGTGCTGGAAATTATGAAGGTATCACAGTAAGTAGCTGCTGAGCGTGGAGAGTCTTCAATTTCAGTTCATTATAATCTTGCTGTGGCTAAGCCTGCAATCATGATCCAAAATCAAGAAAGCCCTTGCTTTGACAATCTCTTCATTTGCTTTGGATCATTCCTTTTAGAGTTAGCCTACTTTGGAGCTCTTGGATACTATCTCAAAAGTTCAAGGATTGAACATTTGCTTTCAGAGAGCGAAGTTCTGGCATCTGGTTCAATACATGGATGTAAGCGAGTACACATCTTATTTTACCTATCTCTCGAAAGTTGCCTTTTTCAGAAGTTTATAGAACTACAAAACAGTACAATATTAGAACTTCAACATCAGGTGAAAAAATTGAATGATGACCTTTCTCAAGATATGTATATAACTTTGAGATTTAGTTAATCTCTTCAAGTAATTATATTACGTGGTACATAGATTTTGAGTATTTGACATAAGCTGTCACATTTTTCTGTTCATCACATTTTTTATTCGACCCTCGTCAGAAGAGGTACACAGGTTTTTAGTTGGCTCTTATTATTTTTGTGTTAATGTTGTAAATAAAGAGATGTATTTACCTTGAGTCTTGCTTCTTGTTGTTTTAATTTTCTCCTGATGTCACCAATTCCTCGAAATAATATATATTTTTATTGAATAGCATATCTGTAGTGTGTATATTATTAATTACATGAAGATAGCAGAACATTTACAAAGAGCAGTATTTTGTCAAATTCGTTTCATATAAAGAGATTCTAGTTTAAAACATCATGTTGTAGTTAAAAAATACTTCGTAATTGCACCGCCTCACTGGTTGACGAAGTGGTAAAATGCAATCTGTTCCCTCGAAGGTATTTCGTAGAACTTATATTTAGTCTAATGAGAGTAATAAGAACCTTACCTTTACTAGAAGGTCTATTCTAATTTGAAAAACATACATTTCTCTGCACGTTTTTTCCCATTTTGAGTTCTACAGTTGGTTCGGGCTTCTGGTGTGGCGGTTTTATGTTGTCTTCAGTTCGCTCTTTATTTGACAGAATGAGTAATTCTTTAATCCGTACTGCGGCAATGATACTTGCTCTAAGAACCTCTATTTGACTAAAAAACCTATTATTTCACTGACGTTTATATAACCCTAACCAGTAGTTAATTAACCTATAAGACTTCCTATTCAGTAAACCCACATGTGTGAACATTCACTAACATAAACTAACTCCTTATTTACAAACACCAAAAACTTCTAACTAAAAAATTAAAAACTAATATACAGTTATTTACACAAACTCATCTCATTGCTCTCTATACCATCCCTTCATTCCTCAGAACAAATTTCTACCTCATTCATACATTGCCTCTAGCAGCTTTCTACCCGGCTGGGGTAGAAAGCTGCTAGAGGCAATGGGAGGCTCTTAGGTGGTATCAGCCCTGCTATCACAGTGCGAGTGAGTGAGAGAAGCGATTATCAGCGTCAGCCCATCTCTTACGTCATATTGAAAACTTTGCCACCGTGGCTCCATCTGTTAGGAACTTTAGTTAATATTTTATTTTCTTCTGCAGCATTTTTTTTGTTCTATTTTTATAAGTTCTTTCCATTTTTCGTTAAGCATATTTGGGTCATTATGATTACATACTCGATCCCTATTTTTTTCAATCAGCACAGATTCTGTAATGCGCAAATGTCTTTCATTGTTACATGATTTAATTATTTTGATGTCTTCAAATTTTGGGTATCTTTGATTGTCTAAGCAATACTGTATCAGTGCTGTTTTAGCTTCTTTTTTTTGCCAATTTTTTATGTGTTGTTGCAGGCGATGTTTCAATTGGTTTTTAGTACTCCCTATGTACGATATTGGTGGGATGCCTGCTATAGGTATTTCATAAACGCCAGCTTTTTCCAAGATACTGCTTTTTTCTGTATTATTAATCATCATATCTCTTGACTGTCAGTACTTTGTTTCCCATCTGAATTCCATATTTATGGCATAACTTATTTATTTCTGTAGATATTCCTGGAATGTAAGGTAAAGCACCTACATATTGTAATTCTTTTTTTTCTTTTAGAAGTTGAGGTATCTTGCATCTTAATATGTACTTCATATATCTATTTATTTATCTTTCTGTGGTGGATATCCATAATTAAATGAAATTTCTTTAATGTAGTTAATTTCATCATTCAGGAATTCTTCTTTAGAGGAGTGTGTGATTGCTCTTTTGATTAATGTTTTAATGCTATTGCATTTTTGTGTATAAGGGTGTGTTGAGGAATATGGAATCAGAACAGGAGCATATGTTTGTTTTCTATGTACTTTATATTGCAGATGGTCATTTTGTTTGATAACCTTAACATCCAAGTAAGCACAGGAGACTTTAGATCGTTTGGGGCCCTAGGCGCTTAAAGGTTCAGGGGGCCCCTCCCCCTTCTTATGCCTTCAGAAATTTTCATCCGTCAGATTAACAAAAAAGGGGGGGGGGTCAAGAAAAAGGTTTCTACACTTTTTTAAAATGCCATCGCTTTCTATTATTAGAACGCTCTGTAAGAAACAGTGCTAGTGTAATAATTTTGTCTGTCCGTGCACATCGAACTTTTTGATTTCAGAAATATATCTCAAAAATTATTTGTGCGGCTAATAGGAAATCAATGGATATTAAGTTTGGCACTTTTAATATCCCATGTACTTCATGCACTGCAGTTATCATAAACAGAATTTTGAGGCTAATAGGGAATCAATGGATGTTAGGTTTGGCACTTTAAATGCTCGTATCCCATTTATACCTGCACTGCAGTTATAAGAAACAGAAGCATGCAAATTAAATGCAAAAGATCCGGTTTGAAAATGGAAAAGTAGAGACTGCAGGTTTTTGAGTAAGAGTATCATTGAAGCTTTATTTCTTTTTCAAAAGCTAGTTTTAAGTTGATTTAAGGAATAGAAAAGGTGATAATACTTGATAATTATCAGTATTAAACCAAGGGAGCAGAAAGTAATAATGAGAAAACATTGTTGCAATACAATATAAATTACTTTTAGCACTATTAAATAAGATAGTGTGATATTCTCAAATTTCTTTATTTTTTCAGCCTAAATATTAATAACTCTTTTGGTTTAAGATGATTTAGAGGGATTAGGGCTGAGAAAGAACTTGATCGTCCTACGAAGAATATTTCTTTCATCATTGATTATCCTACCACGAAGGAAAAAAACAATTAACAGCAAACACGCCCGATCATCAGGAAAGTTTTTACAAGTACTCCTCATCACAACTTGGAAAGAAGGTGGGAAGGTTTCAACACAGATGTGTTTCCTTGGCTGGAAGTACCATGAAAGCAATTCATAGCACAGCAGGCCAGTTAAGAATTCCCCTTAAACAATGAAAAGTGTGGGAAGCGTGAATACCTTCTTTACCAACCACTAAAAGGAACTCAGAATTATTTTAATAGTCCCTTTCAAAATAAGTACATTGATAAGAACTCGAAAATTCGGAATATCAGCAACAGCAAGAAAAAATATGTTATTATTAATATGAGAAAATAAAATATCAATTGACAATGCAAAGTAGTTGCTTTAAGGAATGATTTGATTCGGTCCGTGAAAACCAAAACTGAAAATCCAATTATATGTTTGCGGGTGCCCCTCAAACAGCGAGGCCCTAGGCGCGCGCCTAGTCGGAAATCCGCCCCTGCAAGTAAGGTAAGGTATTCTCTTCTTCATGTTCAATTGTCAAATGTATTGATGGATAAATATTGCTAAGTTGTTGTGTTAATGCTTCCAGCTCATCTGTATCCATTCTGGTCAAGATGAAGATGTCCTCTACATATCTACAGTAGATCAGAGGGGGATCTACCGATCTTGAAGAGGGGGTCAACCGATCTTGAATTATGCTAATTATTTGTTCTTCTATGTTATTCATGATTACTTCAGCAAACAGATTTGATAGAGGGGAGCCCATTGGGCCACCATAATTTTGTTTGTATCTTTTCTCATTATATTTGAAGATATTATTTTCATATATATACAATAAAGTTGTTTTTAACTCATGTAGTTGTATGTCATTCATAGATTGGTCTTGTTTCAATTTTTCAATAATGATATCAAATGCCTCAAGTACAAATAAAATCTTCAAATATAATGAGAAAATACACAAACAAATTTATGGTGGCCAAATGGGTTCCCCCTATCAAATCTGTTTGCTGAAGCTATTTCGATCCCTTCTTCTAGTTTCCTCTTTACTAAGTTTGATTGGTGGGCGATTATTCTTACTGAGTCCCAATTTATGGAGTGTCCACCTGCTTGTATATGTCTGTCTAGCCCTGCTTTGTTACTAATGTTCCTAATAGCTGCTTGGTGTTATTTCATTCGGACTTTAATACTTCTCCCTGTTTCTCCTATATAGCTGAGTCCGCAGTTACAGTCAATGCAATATATTACTCCTTCTTGCAATTGGATGTCCACTTCTTTCTGCTTTAAAGCTGGTAGTAATTTCTTTAATTTGTTACTTAGATCTGGAGCAAGCCTGATATTATATTTTGCTCCGATACTCTTCAGTTTTTGAAAAGTCCCTTGTGGTACGGAAACTAGAAGATGGGATCGAATAGCAAGAAGAAGAAGTACCACAATTAATGATAATTGTGGTTGGACTCTTCCAACTGAGTGGCAGCAACTACTCCAGTGACGTAATCCTGATGACGAACTAGGCTTTAGTTCAAAAATTTGACCACCAACTTTTTTGAATAATAACCTCTATAAGACCCGTAAAAAAGTTAATTCCACAATTATATTTAGTCGTCAATAAAATGTTGTTGTTTTTTACAATTAACACAAAAATGTTTTTTACAATTAAAACACAAAATTGTGTTTTAATTGTTAAAAAAAAACATTTTATTGACGACTAATTATAAGTTCTACGAAATACCTTCGAGGGAACAGATTGCATTTTACCACTTCGTCAAAAAGTGAGGCGGTGCAATTACGAAATATTTTTTATACAACATGATGTTTTTAACTAGAATCTCTTTATATGAAACGAATTTGACGAAATACTACTCATTGTAAATGTTCTACTATCTTCATGTAATTAATAATGTACACACTACAGATATTCAATAAAAATATATATTATTTTGAGAAATTGGTGACAAAAGGAGAAAATTAAAAATTAAAACAACAAGAAGCAAGACTCAAGGTAAATACATCTCTTTATTTACAACATTAACACAAAAATAATAAGAACCAACCAAAAACCTGTGTAGCTCTTCAAATGAGGGTCGAATAAAAAACGTGATGAACAGAAAAATATGACAGTTTATGTCAAATACTCAAAATTTATCAAGATACTTTAGGCAAGCTTATTGAAAGCTCAAATATAAAACAACCGTATGATGAGTTCAACAAATTCAAAGCAAGAACAGGATTTCGCTGAAAAACAGCTCGGTTCTATCAACAGTACATTGATCTCATTAACATCAGCAAATCCCTCAGCAGAGCCTATAGGACAAGTAAACTTGAAATGTATATGGATGCCCTGGAGAAAATGAGTCCAGCTTTCTTCTTAGGCAAGAGACTGAACTATGTGCGATGGATGACAGTGTACCTCCTGAAACTTCTCAACCTAGGAACCAAATGCCCTGAAATTATGTATACACTAATGCAAGGCGGTCTAGGTATATAAAGCGTTCTAGTAACCCATTCTCTAGGGTATGAGTTGAGTTGTCACTAGAGCAGACTGTAAATGCTGATGCTGCTTCAAGGTTCACAGGCATCTCGGCATTTTCAAACTCAGAATCTGCTAGAGCTTGATGGATGACCACAAGGTCATTGAAAAGTGAGATAATGAGCAGCCTACTTGAAAGCAGTACAATTACAAAAGCTCCAGATACGAAGCAGGATTTGCAATAAGGACACATGAAAAAGATCATAAAGATATTGAAAAAATAATTTCAACCCTAGATAGTTTTTCAAACCCATTTCAAGAATTGGATCCTCAGGCACCTCTAAGGAACATTTCAACTGGACAATCAATGAGAACGACACACTGGATCTTTTTTCATTTTCTTCTAAAGTGCAAGAAGCTGCTGAAAAGTTCAAAAAAGATGTACGTGTAAGATCCAAAGAATGTTGAAAAACCTATACCCCGAAATTTGGTAGCTAACTGTGCATCTTCTGTTGCATCAAGTAATCTGAAAACGGAACAAAAGAAACTAGAGGTTGCCAAATACATTTAGATGCTTTCGGTAAATTAACTCAACATACAGCACATGGTAGTGATCAGGCAAAGAATATCCTTATTAGAGCTAATGACACTGATGTGTTCTGTTAATTTATCATCAGAAGCACTTCCTAAACTCTCAAGTTTGGTTTGATTGTGGTGTGTCTTCTAACAACAGCAAAAGGACGATCTGTGTAACTGGAGCTCGGACTCGGAGCTCGAACTCGTAGAGGCCTTGTCTGGCCAACATGCTTTTACAGGGTCTGATTTCACAGCTGCATTTTTGCAAGACAGGAAAAACTTAAACCCTTTGAAATCATGAAAAAGAATCATGATTTCCTAGAAATTCTCAGCCAGCTAGATGAGTCATTAACTTTAATCGAAGAAAATATAGCTGGATTGGAGAAATTTGTATGTGCCATGTACAAACACCTTAGATACTCCTCAATGAGTGAAGTAAGATAGCCTATTTATGAAGAAAACCACACCTTAGATCTAGTTCTAAGGCATTCTTCAAAGTTAAAAGGATTGATCCAACAATGCTGCCACCACTTAAACCTACTCTGATCCAAAAGATTAAAAGAAGCAATTCATTGTCATGGCTGTGGAAACGAGCCCATTGTAGAAAACCTGACTACGGGCTGAATCCTACTGAACATGGCTGGTACTTGGAAAATGGCAGATACCACATAAAATGGTACGATAATAGAAAACTCCCAGAAAACCTTGAAATGACCACATAAGAGGACAGTGAAGAAGAACATGAGGAAAGTGATTTTGACCAAGATGATAGCAGTTGCAACGAAAGTGAAGAGGGCATCTAATTAAATTTATTTGTTAACTCTTCTGACAGAACATTTTTTGTAAATTGTACATTTTTGGCAATGTTTTACAAACATTTGTTAAAAATAATTCAACCGAAAGTCTTTTTTAATATTTCATCATACTCTTCCTGCTTGCAAGTTTGTAAAAATCACAGTTGAGCGTGTTCAAAATAATCTGTGCATCTGATCAAAAGATACTTAGGGCAAATACTTTTGAAATGAAAGCCCTGTATGATAAACTGTAAAATCCTACAATCCTGAGAAAGTTGACATATAATGAGATATTACTCATAATTCTCTAAGCGTTGGGACCCCATGTTTTATACATTTTCTGAATCCTCATTAAAAAAAAAGCAACTTTTTTGTTCCCGAGTATTTTTTCAAAAGTCATATAGTTTTTGAGTAAATCATGGTTAAACGTAACACATAGCCAATGTAAACATTGATTTTACACGTTCAAATGAAATTATCTCAAAAACTAATGGAGTTAAAAAAAATGTGTCATTACAAAAAGTATTTGTCATTAAATTTGAAGCATTTCAGACAAAAATTCATCTCTGCAGCATAAACGGGTGAGAAGTTATGCATATTTAAATGTGGCGACTACGTAATAGCGGGCAGCCATATTGATGACGTCATCCCGCAACAACCCACCAATGGAACTTTGCAAGTCTCACTTTTTTGAGACACTTACGTCATGATATATAATGACTCCACAACTTAAAAATGACCTCCAAAATGACTCCACAACTTAAATCTTGGCCCTCAGTCTCTGGCAGCTAGAATGTACCTGGCCAAGGCAGCGGTCAGTGCGACATGAAGACAGATAACTCAAATTAAGGCGGAAAAGGAGAAATTCCTTGAAGCCGTCGGACTGTCATGCCTAAAGCGAAATTTTTTTGCCATCGAATTTCCGATTTCGGAAATTTTTCCTCCATTTTTAAACTGAAATTAAAATGATATATAACAACAATACTGGACAAAGGCAGCATCATAGGAAAAAAAAAATATTGATTACGGAGAAAACCTTTATTTCGTTTACTTCCGTTTCTGTACCGTACCGATGCGCATTTTTATGAATTGGTAAAATTATTCGATGCATAGTTTTACGCGCGAGAAAAAAGTTCCTGACGCATATTTTTACACATCGAGAAAAATTCCCGATCCGTATTTTTACGCGTTGGTAAAATTTCTATGCATACTAAAAGCGCAATTACGCATTTTGGCAAACTCTGGTCGGCACATTACTTGAGTACACTCCCGTGGAGAGAGAGAGCTACAACACGATGTCACAAAGCCAGCGAGTTAATGATGATATCATCGCGTGACACAGCGCTCCTAAGGTCTGTTAGAAAATCTAAGTGGATGGTTGCAGGCAGCACGCGATTTCACCGATTAGCAACTAGCAAATAGCTAGTGAAAAATCAAATTTGCTAGTGAAAAAAAATCGCAGTAGCAAATATTGCTAGTAAGGTAATTTCTTTATTTAAAGTAACCAAAAATCATTATTAATCCACGAAGTTTACATAAGTTTCTATTATCACTTGTTAAAACAGCGACGATCAGCGATTCTCTTTCGCCAATTTCTTTTCGACACTTAATACCCATCCTCCCCATATCTTTCATTCCTTCCAAACTGTCGTAGAAGCGCATTGAAACTCCTCTCCATCGTGCCCTCATTGGTCTATTACAGAAACTGAACGTGACGTCGGCAATGGTTGCTGTGGCAACCCAGAGCTCTGGGATGGATCGCTTGTTTGAAAACCTGCTCTGCCACCCTCCCTTCTTTTGCCCCACGAACTTTGTCCTCAACTCCTGTCGTACCCTAAGCGAAGCGATCTCCTACTTCCACAAGTCTTGATAGTCGTGCATACATCAAATACTGCGCTCTAATGAACAGTGACGAATAAGCAAGAATAATTCCACCTATTCGGATGGTAGACAAAACCGAAAGAAGCAAACCAAAATGTTACTGGAAAATAGCCTGCCAACACTGGCAAAAGTCTTATCCATAGTAACTAGCCTTATTGCGTGGCATAGATAGACGCTTTTTTACGAAACGTGTTCGTGGAGGGGTAAACGATTACGGAAGAAACTTTTGCTTCGTCTGACTTCTGGTTTTGGAAATTTTCCTTGTATTTTCAAGCTGAAATACAAATATTTATCCAGTAAAATGTTAATGAGCAATAATACTTGACAG
The DNA here is from genome assembly GCA_039090855.1 of Macrothele yani. Lineage (NCBI taxonomy): Eukaryota > Metazoa > Arthropoda > Arachnida > Araneae > Macrothelidae > Macrothele > Macrothele yani. Next base: position 4,880,757 of record CM077012.1, read on the forward strand.
AGGCAATTTCAAGCTGAAATACAAATATTTATCCAGTAAAATGTTAATGAGCAATAATACTTGACAGAGGCAACATCGTGAGAAAAAAAAAAAATTAGATTACGGAAAAAATCCGAATTCCGTCGACCTTTCGTTTTCTAGTTTCGTAAAGACGGAATTCCAATAATAACGAAAAAAGCCGGAATTCCTTGAATTCGCGGAAGAATCTCATGCCTGAAGATTACAGAAAAATTTTGCAGCAGCCAACTTCCGTTTTTTCAAATTGTTCTCCACAGTTTCAAGCTAAAATGCAAACATTTATGCAATAAAATGTTATTTAACAAGAAAAGCGGACACAAAGACAACATTGGGAGAACAATTTGCGATTACGGCAAAATTTTCTTACTCCGTTTCACTACTGTGTTCGAAAGTTTTGAAGCACGAAATTTCATGACTCCAGATGGAAAACGACACCCCCCTCCCTTTTTTGTGTCATCAGTTAGAATGATCCAACTGATGACAAAAAAAAAAAAAAAAAGCGGGATTCCGCGAATCCCTGTAAGAATCTCGTGTATATCATAAAAATAATAGCAAAAGAAAAATTTGAAACAAAATGAAAATTTGTAGAATCCGTAGTTTTGATAGTGAGTTCCGTAGTCAGACAACTAATTCCGTAGAAACTACGGCATTGTGTGGTAGTTGGCAGATATGAAGTGTGTAGAAGTTTAGCAGAAATTTGTGCGATACTTCCACTTAGTACTGCATGTTGTGAGGTGGGATTCAGTTTTTTAAAAAGAATACAAGGGGGTTGGAGGAACAATTTGTCTGTTGAAACTTTAAATGCTCTGATGACAATTGAAATAGAAGGGACACAAGAAGAGATTTTTAATCCACGGTCAGCAGTTATAAAGTGGTATGATGACAAAGTCAGACACCCTGAGCGTAAACCATATGGGAAGAAATCTGAATTAGAATGTCTGAAATATATTCATGTGGTATGAGAATTTGTTAGAAATTAATAATAAAGATAGTCACTAAACTTATCTAAGATTCTATTCATTATTCAGAAAGGTAAGTCAAAATATTTATACACATATTTAAATTTCTGCGTAACTTTATTAGAAAATAAGTTACGATGTGATTTAGTTTTACTTGCTAGTCATGCACAAATGTTTTGCTAGCAAACTATTTGGTCACTAGCAAATTTTGCTAGTGAGCAAAAAAGATGAAATCTTGCCCTGGTGCTAAGAATCCCCGGAGGACCGGACTAGGCTGCCATCTGATGCTGACCTTAGCTACGTATAATGGATGCTCCTTATATTCTGATTCAAGGCTTCTTGAATTGGAAGAGGAACTACAAAGGATCAAGTGGGACATCGTCGGGTTAAGTGAGATAAGCAGAAAAGGAGAAGATCTCATTGAACTGAAAAGTGGACATCTCTTCTACTATCGTGGGACAGATACTGGCAGAACTAGTGCTGTTGGATTTATAATAAACAAGAAACTGAAGGAGATGGGTTCCATTTCAACTCAGGCAGGGTCGTACCATCATGGTCTCAGATTTCTCTAAAAAAATTAAGGGGTGTTACTTGACTATTAAAATAAGGAGACCTATATTTTTTCTTTCGGCAAGAAAAAATTTTCCCTTCGAGATAGAGGGTTTCAAATCTTGCACCATCAAACAAGCTCTCTAGAAAACGGTTATTTTTCCTAACTTCAGTGAGTCATTGCAGCAGAGTTAAAAAAGATATCGTGTTCTTGTATTTTTTTTACATTGTGTGTACTACATATAATAATATATGGTGTTAATATTTGCTACACATCGTATGATTAAAATTTTAAAAAATCGTAAACTTTTAAAAAAATTTGAATTTTTGTAAAAAAATTTTAAACAGGTTTGGAGTTTTTTTCTATATTCGTTTATTTCGTTAAAGACATACAAATGTGCACTTTATTTGTAATTTTTTGTGTGTCTGTGAAACTGCTAGTTTCTGCGTTTCGGCAGCGTTAAAAACAGCCGATTTTGAAAAATCTTTAACTTTGCCAACGATTTTCTCAAAAAGGCCATTTTTTAAAATTCTGAAAATTAAATCCCTGTTTTGTTATCAACAGGAGAATATCTGTGTAAATTTTCACGGACCTAAAAACGCCCGTTTCCGAGTTAGACACGTTTGAATTTGGTTTGAAAACCTAAGATTTCTCCGTGTTCTAAAGGCGCAATTTTGGAAAAATCTCAGGTGCAAAGTACGTATTCTCTTACCCAAATCAAAGCGTTAGTTAGATATTCTTTGCCCGAATGATGGAATGAGAGCATTGGGTCAGCTGGCCCTGGTTGGATACATCCAACTCACCCTTCCCCGAGCGATGACATGCCTATAAAACTGTCGGGGTGGGGGTGGATAACAAATACATAAAGAAAATTCTTGCTCCACTAACAAAGTTGAGTTGCGAAAGACAGCAGCAGTTCTTTCGGCAAGAAAAATTTTCCCTTCGAGACAGAGGGTTTCAAATCTTCAGCCGTCAAACAAGCTCCCTAAAAAACGGTTATTTTTCTTAACTTCAGCGAGTCATTGCAACAGAATTAAAAACATATCTTGTTCTAGTATTTTTTATTACATTGTGTGTATAACGTATAATAATATTTGATGCTAATATTTTTTACACATCGTATGATTAAAATTAAAAAAAATCGTAAACTTAGATTTTTTTTTTTAATTGAAATTTTTAAGATTTTTTTTTACTGGTTCAAATGGAGTTTTTTTCTATAGTGTTTCTTTTTTGTTAAAGACATACAAATGTGCACTTTATTTGCAATTTTTTATGTGTCTGTGAAACTGCTAGTTTCTGCAGCGTTAAAAACAGCCAATTTTGAAAAATCTCCAACTTTGCCAACGATTTTCTCAATAAAGCCCTTTTTTAAAATTCTGAAAATTAAATCCCTGTTTTATTATCAACAGGAGAATATCTGTGTAAATTTTCACGGACCTAAAAACGCCCGTTTCCGAGTTAGACACGTTTGAATTTTGGTTTGAAAACCTAAGATTTCTCCGTGTTCTAAAGGCGCAATTTTGGAAAAATCTCGGGTGCAAAGTACGTATTCTCTTACCCGAATGAGAGCGTTGGATCCATCCACCTCACCCTACCCTGAGCGATAACATGCCTAAAAAACGGTCTTGGAAAAAAAATAAAAAATCTATATATAGAGAGAAATGAATATAGTATGTCGATTTAGAACGATCACACTTGGTATACTATCTCATGGTACCCTAACTTAGACCGTAGACGGTTTTGGAAGGGGTCGGAGCCCTTGGTCAAGGGGCCCCACACAAAACTTCCATAAAATCTACAGTTTTCAATTTAGAACCACCAAATTTGGAATACTATAGCATGGTACCCTAACTTAGACCGCAGACTGTTTTTGGAAGGGGTCGGAGCCCTGGGTCAAAGGGCCCCCACACAAAATTTCCGTAAAATATACTTGTACACTATAGTGCCCTAACTGAGACCGTAGATAGTTTTTGGAAGGGGGGCAGAGCCCTGGGTGGGTGGGAGCCTGGGTCAAAGGGCCCCACGCAAAATTTCCGTAAAATCTAGTTTTCAATTTAGAACCATCAAATTTGGTATACTTTTTCTTGGCACCCTAACTTTAACTAGACAATTTTGGGAAGGAGTCGGAGCCCAGGGTCAAGCCCCCCTCCCCTACAAAGTTTTCGTTAAATATTTTACAAAGTTAGGGTGTCAAGAAAAAGTATACCAAATTTGATGGTTCTAAGTTGAAAACTAGATTTTATGGAAATTTTGCATGGGGCCCTTTGACCCCGGGCTTCCACCTACCCAGGGCTCTGCCCCCTTCCAAAAACCATCTACGGTCTCAGTTAGGGCACTATAGTATACAAGTATATTTTATGGAAATTTTGTGTGCGGGCCCTTGACCCAGGGCTCCGACCTCTTCCAAAAACAGTCTGCGGTCTAAGTTAGGGTACCATGCTATAGTATTCCAAATTTGGTGGTTCTAAATTGAAAACTAAATTTGTTTAGCAGACATACATTCAATTCTATATATATAGATTTGTTATTTTTTTCCCAAGACCGTTTTTTAGGCATGTTATCGCTCAGGGTAGGGTGAAGTGGATGGATCCAACGCTCTCATTCGGGTAAGAGAATACGTACTTTGCACCCGAGATTTTTCCAAAATTGCGCCTTTAGAACACGGAGAAATCTTAGGTTTTCAAACCAAATTCAAACGTGTCTAACTCGGAAACGGGCGTTTTTAGGTCCGTGAAAATTTACACAGATATTCTCCTGTTGATAATAAAACAGGGATTTAATTTTCAGAATTTTAAAAAAGGGCTTTTTGAGAAAATCGTTGGCAAAGTTGGAGATTTTTCAAAATTGGCTGTTTTTAACGCTGCGGAAACTAGCAGTTTCACAGACACATAAAAAATTGCAAATAAAGTGCACATTTGTATGTCTTTAACAAAAAAACGAGTATAGAAAAAAACACACCATTTGAACCAGTTAAAAAAAAATCTCAAAAATTTCAATTTTAAAAAAAAATCACAAAGTTTACGATTTTTTTTAATTTTAATCATACGATGTGTAAAAAATATTAGCATCAAATATTATTATACGTTACACACACAATGTAATAAAAAATACCAGAACAAAATATCTTTTTTAATTCTGCTGCAATGGTTGGTTGGTTGGTTAGTAGATTTTATTGGCGTAAGGGCCATGGTTGGCCAAAGAGCGCCAGACACAAGACAAACAGACAGAATTAAAAAAAAACGTGGCATAAATCCCCAAATCTGGCTGACCAAGTAAAACCGAACCATGAGTACGAAGGAAGGGCCAAAAAAGACAATGAAACAAACAGTATGAAAAACATGGTACAATGGTGAGAAACAAGCCGATTAAGTAAAACTGAGGAATGAGAATGATAAAACACATCACGAAATCGAACACAACTACACATAGGATGAGTCACCAGGAGGGGGACGAACTGTCACTCTCCTCCCCCCTACGTTCCTCTGTAATGTTGGTTGAGGGTGGGGACGAACTGTCACTCTCCTCCCCCCTATGTTCCTCTGTAATGTTGGATGAGGGTGGGGATGAACTGTCACTCTCCTCCCCCTATGTTCCTCTATAATGTTGGTTGAGGGTGGGGACCTCGCTGAGTCCGAGACAGTTGCAATGTTGGTCAGGTGGACCGCGACAGTTGGATGGACACTGCACACCTTTGCGGATTGAGGGCCGGGTCTTCCGCGCGTGTAGGCTTTCTGCTGGGAACTGGAAGATTCGGTCGTCTTCAAAAGAGAAGGCGCAGACTCAGCTGGTCAAATAAGCTGGAGCTCGATGAAATCCACCTGTGTCACTTGTTCAGCTGTAGATCTCTTGGCAAGTGCGGCGAGAGCTACAGGGCGCGGAACAAAGGGCTGCACGGGTTGTGGCAGAGACTGAACTACTGAGGCAAAAGTACGCTGTCGGTTGTTGGGAATACCCAACTTGGCCTTGGCAGCAGGGTACGAGAGGCCTTCCAGGGTCTCTCGTACCCTGCTGATGGCGCTGGATCGCCATCTCAACCTTCCATTTCATACAGTTGCAGGAGTAAGCTGCATGGGCCTCACCACAGTTAACACAGCAGGCCGCAGAAGTGCAACCTTCCCCGTCATGTTCACTGGAGCCACAATTTGCGCAACGAGCGGAACTGTTACAAGAACGTTGTGAATGCCCGTACCTCTGGCACCTGAAACAGCGCAGAGGACTGGGAATGTACGGGCGAACTCCACAGACCAAGTAGCCAGCCTTGACTTCGGTCGGAACTTTCGGGGAGTTAAAAGTCAAGATTACATTTTTAGACTTAATCAAAGAACCATCGCGCCGGAACATTATACGACGTGCAGCAATAACACATTGATCTGCAAGTTCAGTCACCAATTTGTTCTCACTGCATGGCAAGAGATCAAACTCCGAAATAACATACCGAGAGGTGTTAAGAAACAGGTGAGGTGCCACTTTGACAGGAATGCCTTGAAGACTAGTGAGGTGCAGAAGAGTGTTACTCTGAGAAACACCGCAAGTTTGGACAAGCAGGTCCCCAGAGCGAAGCTTCCTCACAGACTTCAAGGGGCCAACCGCAGCGTCCAAAGCTTTAGAAATGAAAAAGGGAGATCTGGTGGACAGTCTCTCATTCGGATCGATGGATTCCACAACTAAATGTGTAGCATGCGTATTCACAGCAAACGAGGGGAGACGACGCTTCGGAGCGACTGGTACAGCTGCCGAAGAAGAGGTTCCACATTCTTGGTCCAGGTCATGGTCGAAAGATCGTTTAAGGTTATGAGACCTGGTAGGTTGAGAAGACGAAGGAGAGTCGTTGTCAACTATCATTTTCTCAGGTGACTTGAATTTGGAGTTTTTGTTTTTGTTTTTACCCATGGAAAAAAGGAGGAAGATTCGTCTGCAGACTACTCCACCCACCACCGAGCCCTACAAGGGAGAACTGGAGGTCTGCAAGCCAAGAAAATGACGCTGGACACAGTTCTGGAGCTTATACGTTGCAGATATAGTCCGTTGGCTGTGATCACACGCACTCGGTGGACACTTCGGCCTCCGGGTACCGTCATGCCAACGCCTTTGGCATGATCCCACAGCCCCCGGGCTTACTCTGCCGTGCTATACGACAAAAAAGCCGCTAAAGCCCTGTACACAACTTGGTACAAGACTTCTGACTAGAGGTGGGTTAGTCTCTAGCCTCCCGTTTACAGCGAAGCCGGGGTCGAAGAGGAGTGTTGGTACACAGGAGGCACTGCTCCGGTCTCCTGCGACCTCAGCCGCCAGACATCCCATTTCCGCCTCACGGGTCTCCGCACGCGGCAAACATGCAGGTAGGTCTAGCACCCAAACCAGCTAAAAGGAAAAAAGAAATCCAAAGAAGACAAATCCTGGAAGGGAACCTAAACGGAATCTCAGCAACCTACGAACTGAGCGGTTAATATAAAACAGTTAGTGGTGGAGGGTAACAAAACCACAAGACCGGGGTGTTAGTACATAGCGTGGTAGCGATTAGGTAGAGTATACAACACGGGCAACTAGCCAGTGGAGAAAATAAATAAAAACGAAAAAGCGAGACACAAGACCAGCTCGAGAACGTGGGGCTGCGACTCCCCAACAGCTGGATGAACAGCCGTCCCTGCAAACTCCAACAGCACCGAAATAAAAAACAAGCGGTGGCATGACATCAGATGTTGACCAGTCACAAGGTCAGCTCGGGCCGTGGGGGCGCCGCTCCCCAAATAACTGGAAAACCAGTTATCCCTGTGCGGGGTCTGCTGCAATGACTCGCTGAAGTTAGGAAAAATAACCGTTTTTTAGAGAGCTTGTTTGACGGCGGAAGATTTGAAACCCTCTGTCTCGAAGGGAAAAATTTTTCTTGCCGAAAGAAAAAATATGGGTCTCCTAATTTTAATCAAGGAACACCCCCTTAATTTTTTTAGAGAAATCTGATACCATGATGGTACGACCCTGCCAGAGTTGAAATGGAATCCCTCTCTTGTTACCAGCCAACTAAGCTGAAACATTTTTGAAAGCTACCTAAGCTTTGAGACACCTCACCACCACGTGAGGGGGTCAAAACTCCGCTGGTTGGTCTGTTATCGATCCAGGATTATCTTCTAAGGGAACAGAAGACATGGGCAGTGCATGGTTTATTGTGGCGCAGGTGGAAATCACTACGAAAATAATCCCCCCCCTCCTCTTTAAAAAATTTGAAATATTTGAATATGATCAGCTGATTGAACAGGAAATATACTCAACTTACATTTTATGAATAAGCATGCACGTGTATGTGTTAATTGTTATTTATTTAGTAGATTAGACAATTACCATTACGTTTCGGAGAGGAGGTATGCAGAGTTTGGGTAGCGACCAGCGCTATCAACCCAGCAGCGAGGTCAAGAGCATTGCACCTTCTCCCTCCGTTCGCAGAGGACAAAACTCTCCTGAGCGAATATTTTATTATTACGAAAAACTGAGAAGTTAATTTTAGCAACTATAACAAAACAGTAACTGCTCTTCTGACAGTAGCCTACAATTAGCAACTCCCAGAAAGACTCGAGGATGTTTAGCCATTGAAAATTAACTTACAGTACATGTGCCTGCATTCTTTTTCTTAAAATTATTTCACAACAGTTTTCTACTCTTTCAGTCTTTTCTTATGCGATGTTTAAGTATATACGTAAACAAACAACTGCTGCTGTACAGTTTTATAGGCGTGTCATCACTCGGGGAAGGGTGAGGTGGATGTATCCAACCAGGGCCAGCTGACCCAATGCTCTCATTCCATCATTCGGGCAAAGAATATCTAACTAACGCTTTGATTCGGGTAAGAGAATACGTACTTCGCGCCTGAGATTTTTCCAAAATGGCGCCTTTAGAGCACGGGAAATCATAGGCTTTCAAACCGAATTCAAACGCGTCTAACTCAGAAACGGGTGTTTTTAGGTCCGTGAAAATTTACACAGATATTCTCCTGTTAATAATAAAACAGGGATTTAATTTTCAGAATTTTAAAAAATGGCCTTTTTGAGAAAATCGTTGGCAAAGTAAAAGATTTTTCAAAATCGGCTGTTTTTAACGCTGCCGAAACGCAGAAACTAGCAGTTTCACAGACACACAAAAAATTACAAATAAAGTGCACATTTGTATGTCTTTAACGAAATAAACGAATATAGAAAAAACTCTATCCAAACCTGTTTAAAAAAAAATTTAAAAATTCAATTTTTTTTTAAATCACAAAGTTCATCATTTTTTTTTATTTTAATCATACGATGCGTAGCAAATATTAGCACCATATATTATTATATGTTGTACACACAATGTAAAAAAATACAAGAACATGATATATTTTTTAACTCTGCTGCAATGACTCACTGAAGTTAGGAAAAATAACAGTTTTCTAGAGAGCTTGTTTGACGGTGCAAGATTTGAAACCCTCTATCTCGAAGGGAAAATTTTTTTCTTGCCAAAAGAAAAAATATAGGTCTCCTTATTTTAGTCAAGGAACACCCCTTAATTTTTTTAGAGAAATCTGAGACCATGATGGTACGACAACTGCCTGAGTTGAAATGGAACCCATCAGGATACAGTTGTAGAAGTTTAAAGTTCCTCTGGCAAGCAGCACTTGAAGATAATTATGGGAGATTTCAATGCAAAAATAGGGCAACAGTAACAGAATGAAACTTCAGTAGGCAAATTCGGTGACGGCAACAGAAACCAGCGTGGAAATACTCTCGTAGAGTTTGCAGAGGCAGGATTTTTCATCATGAACTCCTTTTTCAAGAAAAGGCTACACAGGAAATGGACATGGAGACATCCAAATGGGATGGCAAATGAAATTGATTTTATTATGTGTAACAAAAAATCCGTCATAGCAGACTGCAGTGTGCTAAACAAGTTCAACACAGGTAGTGACCAGATTGGTGGGCTGTAAGATGCACCTCAACACTAAACTCGAACGTGGCAAGCTCATAAGACAAACAAAATGTATTGACATAACCAACCTTAAAAAACGCCATAATACCTTCAAGTTGGAACTGAAGAACAGATTCTCTGCTTTAGAAGGCCTAACATCGGAAGAAGTGGATATTTCTGAAGTTAACAGAAAAGTAACCAAAGCTCTTATGGAAACAGCAACAAAATTAGCTGGGTCTAAGAACAAGTTGCATGTGAACAAATTATCAGGAAAAATCAAAATATTGATGCAAAAAAGAAGAGAGATGAGGACAACTAAAGAAGACGTGACTTCCAAAGTGGAATATATAGAGCTATGCAAGACAGTACGAAAAAGTATCACTGAAGACGTAAGGAAATTCAAATGTGAACTAGTGAGGAAAGCAATTGAAAACAACCAAAGCCTAAAGATAGCAAAGGGACATCTCAGTAAGGGAAGAAAACAGATTATGGCACTGAGAAAAGAAGATGGTTCTGTAACAAGAAATAGAGGTGAAATTTTGACAAGAGTGAAAGATTTCTACTCCAAATTATATGAAAGGGATGATACATGTACTCCAGACATCATGAAAGGTACCAGTACCAAAGTTCTCCCAGTCCTCCCAGCAGAAGTTGCACATGCAATCAAGAACATGAAGTGGGGGAAAGCTCCAGGAGAAGATGGAATTACTGTAGACACCATACAAGAAGCAAGTGGAGAAATTGAAACACTACTCGCCCAAATTTTCACTTGATGCCTTAATGAAGGGAAGATTCCTCAGGATTGGAACAACGCTACAATGATCCTGCTACATAAAAAAGGTGACATTGAGGATCCAAGGAACTACAGACCTATCAGCCTCCTATCAGTGGTTTATAAAATCTTCACTAAAGTTCTTTCACACCGCTTGAAGGTAACACTGGACATGACTCAACCGAGAGAACAAGCTGGATTCAGGAGTGGCTACAGCACTAAAGATCATATCCACATACTGAGAGAACTAACTGAAAGAGCGAGGGAATATGGACTTCCATTGTGCATGGCTTTTGTCGATTATGAAAAGGCCTTTGATTCGGTTAAACCATCAGCAGTTACAATGGCTTTGAAATCCTTTGGTATTGAAGATGCATACATTAATATTATTAATAACATCTATGAAAATGCAAGTGCAAAGATTCGGCTGTTTGAAAATACAACACACATAAAAATTTGAAAGGGAGTGAAACAAGCTGACACCATATCTCCCAAGCTCTTTAATGCCACATTGGAAAATGTCTTTCAATCACTGAACTGGGAAAACAAAGGGATAAAGATTAATGGAGATTATCTAACTCACCTTCGTTTTGCTGATGACGTAGTCATTTTTGCAACTACCCCATCAGAGCTGCAGAGTATGATCCAGGGACTTGCTGACAAGAGTAAAGAAGTGGGATTAAAAATGAACTTTCAGAAGATGAAAGTGATGTACAATGCTTTTACAAGAAATGAAGATTTATTGATCGATGGAGAAAAGCTGAAGATAACAGATACGTACGTTTATCTTGGACAGCAGATATCAAGTGAGGGTCACATTGATGAAGAAATCAATCGGCGTATAAAACTTACCTGGAGAGCTTTTGGGAAAAACAGCATAATTTTCAAGAGCAATATGCCATTATGTCTTAAAAGAAAGTGTTTGATCAATGCATCCTTCCAGTGCTTACGTATGGTGCAGAGACGTGGACCTTAACTAAAAGAGACATACAAAGACTGCAGACAGCTCAAAGCAGCATGGAGAGGTGCATGCTTGGTGTAACCAGGAGAGATAAGAAGAGGAACTCGTGGATCCGAAAAAGGACAAAAGTGGAAGACATCATGATCAGAGTTAAATCTCTGAAATGGCAATGGGCTGGACATACTGCCAGAAGGACAGACCATCGATGGACAGCCAAAATTTTAGATTGGATTCCAAGGGACAGGAAAAGACCCAGAAGAAGACCACATGGGAGATGGGTGGATGAAATTCTAAAGTATGCGGGAGTAACATGGAAGAGACTGGCACAAGATAGATCATTGTGGAAGAAACTTGGGGAGACCTTCGTCCAGCAGTGGATTGATAATGGTTGATGATGATGATATAAACAAAAAATATTTACAAAGCTTTTGCACTCTTCCGGTAAATAAATCCTGGTCTGGCTCTTTGACTAAAACGCCTAGTCTTGTTGGCAGTTGTCAACTCACGCGACAGCCACCACATGTCCAGCTTTTTTACTTTACCAAGTGCAGCCAGACGCCGAACAACTGTTGTGTAGTGGATACTTACCTCTGCCGCTATCTCAAGACATGTTTTTCGGGGGTCTGCTTCAACCACACGTAACAGAACATTGTTAGAAACAGCAACAGGTCGATGACCACATGCTTCGTTTTACAGGTCCGTATCTCTGTTTCAAAACTTCACAAACCATCGTGAATGGTACGTTCGTTGGCTGTATTCTCCCCAAAAGCTTTGTTAATGTTTTAAGCAGCAATTCTTGCATTCATATATTCATATTCAGTCAAATTCATAAAGGAAGATGATTGCCAAATCCGGCGTCTGCACGTTTCCTTTGCAAGCCACGTTACGTCCAAACAAACCACGCCTGAACCTTGTTATTCACACATGTGGTAGCTATTTATAGTTACTCTGTGACATAATACCCGCAACACCTGTGGGTGGTTCCATTCAGCTGTGGTGGGGCTTGTCTCCACTGCTCATTCACACTGGACATTTCATTCGCACCAACCCAATATATACAGTGTTCTGTCAACAAATAAAACAAAACACTGAAATAGGTTCCAACAGATAATTTTGGCTTTATCATTCTCTATCGATGCTTTTGAGTAGACTAACTTTCTGAAAAGCATTTGGTATGATGCATGCATGTATGTAATATTCCAAATCATGCATACTTGAACATGATGCATCACCGATATGAAATAAGCATAGTATATATAAGTGATGACCAGGGCGCGATTTCACCGATTAGCAACTAGCAAATAGCTAGTGAAAAATCAAATTTGCTAGTGAAAAAAAATCGCAGTAGCAAATATTGCTAGTAAGGTAATTTCTTTATTTAAAGTAACCAAAAATCATTATTAATCCACGAAGTTTACCTAACAGTTTCTATTATCACTTGTTAAAAACAGCGACGATCAGCGATTCTCCTGATTCTATTCTGATTCTGATTTGGCCAATTTCCTTTCGACACTTAATACCCATCCTCTTCATATCTTTCATCCCTTCCAAACTGTCGTAGAAGCGCATCGAAACTCCTCTCCGTCGTGCCCTCATTGGCCAGAAACTGAACGTGACGTCGGCAATGGTTGCTGTGGCAACCCAGAGCTCTGGGATGGATCGGTTGTTTGACCACCTGCTCTGCCACCCTCTCTTCTTTTGCCCCACGAACTTTGTCCTCAACTCCTGTCGTACCCTAAGCCAAGCGATCGCCTTTATTGCGTGGCATAGATAGACGCTTTTTTACGAAACGTGTTCGTGGAGGGGGTAAACGATTACGGAAGAAACTTTTGCTTCGTCTGACTTCTGGTTTTGGAAATTTTTCTTGTATTTTCAAGCTGAAATACAAATATTTATCCAGTAAAATGTTAAGGAGCAATAATACTTGACAGAGGCAACATCGTGAGAAAAAAAAATATGATTACGGAAAAAATCCGAATTCCGTCGACCTTTCGTTTTCTAGTTTCGTAAAGACGGAATTCCAATAATAACGAAAAAAGCCGGAATTCCTTGAATTCGCGGAAGAATCTCATGCCTGAAGATTACAGAAAAAATTTGCAGCAGCCAACTTCCGTTTTTGCAAATTGTTCTCCACAGTTTCAAGCTAAAATGCAAACATTTATGCAATAAAATGTTATTTAACAAGAAAAGCGGACACAAAGACAACATTGGGAGAACAATTTGCGATTACGGCAAAATTTTCTTACTCCGTTTCACTACTGTGTTCGAAAGTTTTGAAGCACGAAATTTCATCTCCAGATGGAAAACGACCCCCCCCCGCCTTTTTTGTGTCATCAGTTAGAATGATCTAACTGATGACAAAAAAATAAAGCGGTATTCCGCGAATCCCTATAAGAATCTCGTGTATATCATAAAAATAATAGCAAAAGAAAAATTTGAAACAAAATGAAAATTTGTAGAATCCGTAGTTTTGATAGTGAGTTCCGTAGTCAGACAACTAATTCCGTAGAAACTACGGCATTGTGTGGTAGTTGGCAGATATGAAGTGTGTAGAAGTTTAGCAGAAATTTGTGCGATACTTCCACTTAGTACTGCATGTTGTGAGGTGGGATTCAGTTTTTTAAAAAGAATACAAGGGTATTGGAGGAACAATTTGTCTGTTGAAACTTTAAATGCTCTGATGACAATTGAAATAGAAGGGACACAAGAAGAGATTTTTAATCCACGGTCAGCAGTTATAAAGTGGTATGATGACAAAGTCAGACACCCTGAGCGTAAACCATATGGGAAGAAATCTGAATTAGAATGTCTGAAATATATTCATGTGGTATGAGAATTTGTTAGAAATTAATAATAAAGATAGTCACTAAACTTATCTAAGATTCTATTCATTATTCAGAAAGGTAAGTCAAAATATTTATACACATATTTAAATTTCTGCGTAACTTTATTAGAAAATAAGTTACGATGCGATTTAGTTTTACTTGCTAGTCATGCAAACGTTTTGCTAGCAAACTATTTGGTCACTAGCAAATTTTGCTAGTGAGCAAAAAAGATGAAATCTTGCCCTGGTGATGACCTTCAAAGACCCTAAATATCTTACAATAAACTCATGAGATGAAGAAAATTTTTAGAGAATCAATATCTGTTTTGGACTCATTAATCATTCTTGATCCACTAATACAATTCTCTTCCACATTTCTCTACCTTAAAAATTTATTTCCCAGATCATTTCTGTATCATGTCTATCCATGAGGGTTGCACCAAAAGTAATGCAAAAGTGGGCATAACTTTTTTTATTAACTGACAGAGGTCATTCAAATTGCACATGTTGGTAGAATAACTCTTTCTCTACACAAGTCTCCATCACAAGTGATGCATTTGCATCATCGTTGAACCCAACTCTCAAATCCTCTTTGAAACAATTCAGGTGTGGACTGTTGTACCCACTTCTTCACAGCCACTTTCACCTTGTCTGTGTCATCAAATCATTATCCCCAGAGATTGTCCTTCATTGGATCAAACAAGTGGAAGTCAGAAGGCGCCAGTTCTGGGCTGCATGATGGACCACCGAACAGCCTAATTTGCTGATCGCCTGATTTGTTGCCTAATATGTGAGTGATCTCGCATTGTCATGGTGAATGTGGATGCTTTTTGGATTGTTGTTCAGTCTCTTTCTCCTTATGGCATCTCTAAGCTTCTTGAGTGTCTCAATGTATCACTCGCTGGTCAAGGTATGGCCACGTTTCAGAAAATCAGGGAGAATGACACCTCTGTCATCCCCCCAAAAGTCACCGTAACTTTCTGTGCTGATCACTGGCTTTTGAAATTCTTAGGCCTTGGTGAACATGTGTGACACGATTCCGTGGATTGATTCTTCGTTTCCGGATCGTAAAGATATGCCATGTTTCATCCCTTGTCACCAGATCGAAAAAATACATGTCTCCATTGGCTTTGAACACTTCCAGCAGATCAGAGCAGACTTCCATCCTTCTCTCCATCAAATCAGGTATCAACTGCCGAGGTACCCACTTTGCATACACTTTCCAATACCCTAAGTCTTCCACCATCTTCTGTATGGCATTGTGGCTACAGTCCACTTGTGCAACAAGCTCATGGATTGTGACTCGTCTCTCCGCACGAATCCATTCATCCACTCGCTGACGATTTGTGCCAGTAGTCACAGATGATGGTCTCCCACTGTGTGGTTTGTCTTCAATGCTGGTTTCCCCTTCTTTAAACTTCATCTATCTGTGCACATTGCTCTTGTCAATGGTGCCATTTCCACAAACATTCTGTATCCTTCTGTGGATGTCAGACAGCCTGCCCCTTCCTTTGGTTGGTTGGTTGATTTTTATGGCCCAAGGGCCATGTTTGGCCAAACAGTGCCAAACACAAGACAATTAAACAAACAGTATTAAAAACATAGTATAATGATTAAAATCTGGCAGATTCAGTCAAGTGAAAAAATGATAATGATGGAAGGGCTAACAACAATGAAACAAACAGTATTAAAAACATGGTACAATGATTAAAATATGGCTGATTCAGTAAAAGTGAAAAATGAGAATGACAGAAGGGCTAAAATCTAGATACGTTTAAAAAAGTCCATTTGTTTTAAAAAATGAAAAGACAGCAACAGTATCGCAGTGGTCATCTAGGAGCCGCTGCAGTGTAGGAACATCCTCGGTCAACAAATGAGAATGAAAGAAATGAAAACGCACGTCACGAAAACGAACACAACTACACAAAAGATGAGTGACAGTGAGTCGGCAATTGCACGTCTCACACATCAGCGCAGTGTCGCCACACAGCAAAAAGCAGTGAGTGAAACGACAATGCCCAATGCGGAAACGCGCAAGCACCACTTCCTCCCTATGGTTCCGACAACATGAGGATTTCCAGATTCCAAGAATAAGTTTAATACGATGCAGTTTTTTCCACCTCTTGGTCCCCCAGACCCTGCCATGTTCACTTGATATGGTCGTGAACAAGAGGAAATCCCGGTGAAACAGTGGCAAGGGCGTGATGACCAAAGAGGAAGCAGATCTAGCAGCCACATCAACACACTCGTTACCCGAGATTCCAACATGCCCAGGAATCCAACAGAATTGTATCTGGACACCGGCCTCGAGCAAAGAACGAAGCCTTCATATGTTAAAAAGAAAAGGGTGGTAACAACAGTCCAACAATGACACTGACTGTACAACACTTAAAGAATCAGTGTACACCACAGCCCGTTGATGAGAGCCCAACTGAACATAAAGAAGTACAAGATACACCGCATGCATCTCCGCCGAAAACACTGTGGCCTCAGCTGGGATCCGCGCAACAGAGACGTCATCAACACAGACAGCCACGGATCCAACGACTCCATGCTTCTTGGAGCCATCAGTGAAAATCGGAGTGTAGTCAGAATTGAGGGCACGGTGCTCAGCGAAGAGCTGCTGATACACTGACACAGGGGTTGAGGATTTATCGAAAGATGTAAAGGTGGTATCAACCATGACACCAAGTGGGTGCCATAGAGGATTCTCAAAGCCCCTGGTCTCTCCAACAAGTGACATCGAGCCCTGCATCACGAGCCACGGCCACCATACGAAGACCAAAGGTTGGAATGCACGAGAGCCAGTTTTCAAATAAACGAGCATGCTGGGGCTGGAAAACTGCATCGTACAAAGGATGGTCTTGAATAGATCGAAGTTTTAAGTAAAAGTGAACAGACAGTGCAGACAGTGTAATTCAAGCAATGGTTCGTACGCGTCAGCATAAAGGCTGGGAATCGGAGATGTTCGAAATGCTCCCATACAAAGACGCAGCGCTTGATGGTGAATAGTATCCAAAGGCCAGAGAACGGAACGACGAGCAGAGTCATACACGATACAACCATAATCCAGTTTCGACCATATTAAAGAATGGTAAATGCTAAACAAAGACAACCTGTCTGCACCCCACAAGACTCTTGAAAGGATCTTAATAGATAGAGCCCGCAGACAGGAAGTCTTTAGCCGCTGAACGTGCGCACGGATTGTAAGCGCACGGTCAATGGTCAATCCAAAGAACTTGGTCTCGGACAAAACTGGTATGGCTGCACGGTCTAAATACAGCTCGGGTTCAGGATGGAGGCCACGCCTCCGGCAGAAATGGACACACGCTGTCTAGTCGGGAGAAATAACGAAGCCATTGCTATTCACCGCTTTAAAGATCTGGTTAATCGCAGATTGCAACTGCCTTTCAATAAAATTCCTGCTTGATGACGAGCAGAAGATCTGCAAGTCATCAACATAAACAGTAGCCGAAACCGCAGGAGGAAGATTTGTGCGAAGACAATTAATGTGGAGGATGAACAATGTGACAGATAAAATGCAACCTTGAGGAAATTGGCATCGGTTGGAAAACGCTGAAACGTAGACCACGCCTTATGTTGAGCTCTCTTAGACGCTGCGCATTCAGGGTTCCACCAAGGCTTCAGATTTCTAGGGAGCGTCGTATATGTTTTTGGTATAGAACGATCAGCCGCCTGAATAATGCAATTTGTGACTTCAATAACAGCTGCGTCGATTGACTCTTGGGTCACCATAGCAGAAGATATCACTGCAAACGATGTGAAGACCTCCCATTTGGCATGCTCCATCCCCCATCGAGGAGGGCGGGAAGCAGAAGATGGCATGTTCGCATGGTGCGAGAGCACAATTGGAAAATGGTCGCTTCCGTGGAGGTCGTTACACACCATCTACGACCAGTCAGCAATAATCGATGGTGATCCCAAGGTCAGATCGATCGCACTGAAAGATCTTGTCGGCTCATGAAAGTATGTGTCAGCACCGGTGTTAAAGAGACCCGAGGACAAAAGAGACTATGTGACGACCTCTCACGCTGATGCTGACACTACCCCACAAAGGATGATGTGCATTAAAATCACCCAGTAGAAGGGTGAAGGCAGCCGATCAACCAAGCTCTCCAGAACAGACGCTCAAATCCTCATCCGGCAGCAGATAGACACTGCAGACAGTAAGAGACACAATCACAGAAATACAAACCACCACGGCCTGCACAGTTGTGGATACCACAGCGGAAGAGACCGGAACCCTGTGAGGGACAAGAATAGCGACTCCCCCATAGGCTATATCTCCCAATACGTTATCTGTACGAAATGAACTGTAGCCTCGAACTGAAAGCAGGTCTGATGGTTTAAGTTTTGTCTCTTGTAGACAAAGGCACACCGGAGAGTACAACGAAAGCAGATGTTTCACGTCATCAAAACTAGTCCGAAAACCTCGACAGTTCCACTGAATGATTGAAGCCATGGTTAAAAGTGAGATGAAAAAGGAAATGCTCAAACGAGGTCAGCCTCCATCTCCTCTGACGAGTGTCCCCCAGATTTGGGGGCGTGTGACCAGGGGCCAAGATGGGAGCATGCTTTGTCCCAAGTGTCTTAACAGGATGGGCTCGCCGTTAAGTAGTTTGCTGAGATTTTTGTGGAGAAGAAACGCTCTTCTGGTCCTTGACTTTGGTGTTCTTGCAAGAAGAAGTGGCCTGAGTTCCCTTGCTGGTGGTAGGGGGAGTATGCTTCGGCGAAGTGATGGGTGCCGCTTTCAGACCCCTAGCGTGCTTCCAGCCCAGCTTTGATGATATCGTCGAGCTTTGTAGGGACATTTAGGGGGTGATCTCAATGTTGGTTTGAATGCCAACCGTAGATTTGGCAACCACCACTGATGCATATGATCGCCGGTCAGATGAAATAGGAACTACTCTCCTTCTGGCCTTAGGATAGGAAATATTCTCAACAGTTTTCAGCCTTTGGATTTCTTTCTCCTCCTTCCACTTACGACAATCTTTTTGCTGATGCTGAGTGTGAACCCTTGCAATTCCCGCAAAACTCTGCCTCGGTCACACAGTGTGGTAGAAGATGATCTGTGGCACCACAGCATCCACACCTAGGATTGCTCCTGCAAGACTGCTGAGAAGGGCCGTACGACTGACACCTAAAACATCTCAAAGGGTTAGGGATGTACGGTCGTACCTCCAGGTGAAGATACCCTGCCTTGATGGGCGTAGGCAGGGAAGGGCTGTCAAAAGTCAAAATGATGTTGCGGGATGGGACGGACTGCCCATTCCGCCTGAAAAGAATATGCCGCACACCCGTAACGTGTTGACTCCTCTGTTCTTCAATAAGTTCTTCCTCGGTACACTCAATGAGGTCCCCGAGAGGAGACAACACCTCGAGATGTATTTAGGTATCCATGTGGTGTTATTTTGACTGGAGTCTCAAGCAGTATGGTGGTGTTCAGAAGTGTGGAACTGTAGGCCACAGTGGACATCTCTACAAGAAGATCTCCAGACTGGAGCTTCTTTACACTCTTTGGAGAGCTTGCAATGGATTGAAGAGCTTTATTAATCCAAAATGGACTTTTTGCACTCAAAGGCTTTGAAGGATCCAATGAGTACACAAAAAAGAAACAAGCTTTTGAACAATCAGGAACATGTTTTTTTGCGGAAGGGGATGAGCCTTCCTCATTACCTCTTTTGGTTTTAGGTTTGTGGGAAACAGTATTTAGAGCCATGAAAAAAATTAAGAATTTGTTCGCCGACTTCCCCACCCACAATCGAGCCCAACGAGGGAGAGCCGGAGGTCCGCAAGTCCAAGTGGACACAGGACACGACTCTAGGGATAGGAAGCAGATATAGCAAGTTGATAGGGCAGACATGCGCTCGGCGAGCACCCAGACTTTCCCATGCCTGGGGAACACCCCTTTGGCATGCCCACCCTATCCCCAGACTCACCCTGTCGTACGAAACAACAAGCCGTTAGAGGTCTGGGCTCCACTCGGCAACAGACCTCATTGACTAGGAGTGGGTTAGTTCCTAGCCGCCCGTTTAGGGTGAAGCAGGGGGCAAAGAGGAGTGTTGCCAACTGGCGACACCACCACCCCGGCCTCCAGCATCCCCTTTTCCACCTTACGGGTCACCACACATGGCAAACGTGCAGGTAGGTCTAGCTAACCATCTCGGAAAAACAAAGAAGGGAACATAAAATGGAGAAGACAGGAAAGAAAAAGAGAAACTAAAATCCAGAGCTGGCGCATAATCACAACCTCAGCAACCTACAACTGAGGCGGGTGCGTGTCAAGAGAACAACGAAAAACATAAATATGGGAAAATCATCACAAAGTACATGTCGGCTCGGGCCGTGGGGTCGCCATCCCCCAGCAGCTGTCCCTTCGGTGATGTTATCGTACAAGACGAAAAATCAAGATGTTCTGTCACTCCCCAAATAACTGGAAAACCAGTTATGCCCGTGCGGGGCCCCCCTTCCTTTGTCAAGAACTCAATAACGGCACATTTTCCTTTGTCAAGAACTCAATAATAGCACATTGCTTCTGCTTGGAATCCATTATTTACCTGCAATGAAAAAGAAGGGTTACTATAGAGGAAGAGATACTCTAACCTGCATGTGCAATTTGAATGACCTAGCTGTCAGTTAATAAAAAAGTTATGCCCACTTTTGCATTACTTTCGGTACAACCCTCGTGTATATATACAGGGTTACAAGGAAAGTCCTTGATCAAGCCAATATTTCACGAACTATGGGAGTTAGTGATTTCCTTCTTATGCAGTTGTATAGGAAACCCCCTATGGCGCACACAATAACACCACGAAAGAAACCCTCGCACCCTTTTTTGGGGTGTTGAAGGGGCTATAGCACCCTCCTTTGAAGATAGGGCAAAAAAGTCAAAATTATACACTTGTTCAGCAAGGCAAAACTAGTACATACATGTTTTTGACCCATAACAAAAGATGGAAGGGGTCCAGGAATGTGGCACCAAGAAAATCACAATATCTGGAAGCAACGACAGAGTATTTAGACAAGAACTTATTACTTAGAACTTATCTAAACTGGTAAGTTCTAAGTAAATTAAAGCACAAAGGAAAAGTTTCTTTACAAACATTATCAACAGTTCTTGTTCTGAAATAAAACGCAGTTCCTTGACATATTCAATATCAGACTTTGATGCCCAATACAGTAAAAAATACACTGAAACAAGGAGAAATAGCATAAAGTGACGAAACACTGATCCAATAAGAAAACTGTATGCACATCTAATTGACTTGAGTACGTGGCAAAGCTTTCAACTTCCCATCACTGGTTCACGAAGTGTTAGCATACTGACCACGCATATCATTTTTGTATTCTGACGACGGAGCAGAAAGCACATTTGAAATCCATGCAAATATGCTTCAGACACAGTGACTCAGGTAGCCTTCCGCTTTTTTCGCATTTGGAAAGCCCCCTTCCATCTTTGTTATGGGACAAAAACATTTATGTACTATTTTTGCCTCGCTGAACAAGTTTGTAATTGTCTTTTTTGCCCTACCTGCAAAGGGGAGCCCCGATAGCCCCTCAATCCCCCCAAGGGGCTGAGGGGATCCTTCATGGTGTTGTGTATGCCATAGGGGGTTTCCTAAACAACTTCACAAGAAGTAAATTGCTAACTGTCATAGTTCATGAGATATTGGCCTGATCAAGGACTTCTCTTGTAACCCTGTATACATAATGGAGTCACATTATTATGACCACCTTCTACTTTTGACGTCAACAGCGGTAGCCAATGAAAAAAGGCACGTGTCGTGAGCTGGCTTGGAGGGTATATAAGGTGTGCTGTAGGCATTCTGAAAACATATTACTCGTTGCTGTCATGGACAAAAGGGGGATTTATCAGATTTGAAAAAAGGGATGTTATTGGCTTTCGGGCCAAGGGTGGCAGTATTTCTGAAACAGCACAGTTTGTAAACTGTCCGCGTGCTGCTGTGGTTAAAGTGTATCGTGATTGGAGAAATGGCACCATTGCGAATAAGTGTCGTGGAAACTGCGGACACCACGTGCCATTGATGTGAGAGGTGAACGTCGGCTTCGAAGGTGCGTGAAGGCTGATTGGCATGCTACAGTGGAGCAACTCACTGGCCATATGAACCAGGGGAATACCAGAAGTGTGTCTAAAACGACAGTTCAGCGAACCCAGATTCATACAGATGGTCACTGCACCAGGGCACCTATGCTAACGAAGGTGCATCGGCAGAAAAGGCTTACATTACATTGCATGGCAGTATCGGAATTGGACCTCTGCTGCTTGGCAAAGGATTGCCTTCTCACATGAGTCACGTTTTCTGTTTCATCGAATGGATGAACATTGGCATATAAGGCGAAAAACATTGGAGAATAAAGACTCTTTAACCATCGCTGGAAGAGCACAAGCTGGTGTGGGCAGTGTTATGGTCTGGGAAATGTTTTCGTGGCATACTCTGGGTCCACTCATACCTGGAGAAGGCACTATGGACGGAATTCGTTAAGAATCCATCCTCGCAGATTATATACACCCATACATGCTGACTGCCTTCCATGGGGCAGATGAGATCTTCCAGAACGACAATCAATGTGACGTGTCACACAGCTAGAAATGTCCGCGAGTGGTTGGAAGAGCACGATGAAGACTTCAAAGTACTTCCCTGGCTTCCTAATTCCCCAGACTTAAACCCAATTGAGCATCTGAGGGACCACCTAGATTGTGTTGTTTGCTATGTGGATCCTCCACCATGCACCCTCCAGCAGCTGTCAGATGCACTATAGTCAGCATGGCACCTGTGAACACCTACCAGCATCTTATCGAGTCACTCCCAGCCAGTCTAGCTGCTGCCCGCACTGCACATGGCGATTAATCTGGATATTTGCTGGTGATCACAATGTGACTCAACAGTGTACATATACACACCATATGATTTCCAAAGAGAGAGAAAAAAAAAAGGAGAAAAGTGTTTTAATAACTGCAATTCTGAAGGTTTAAATTTCACCCAAAAACAGGTTTATGATTTACATGAAATATGTCGTTCGAAGGTTAGAAATTAAGTACATTTCAGCCCTGGATTACAACATGTTTGTTCCGTACAAAGGGAATTTATGTATTTCCATTTACAAGTTTAAATCCTAAACCTTATTTCAAATGAATATATTGTTACTTGAAATATGTGTTATACACTTTTCTACAATCACTTGCAAGTTCAAAAGATGTAAAAAAGTCAACACATACAGTTGAGCTCAATTAAAATATGTAATGGGTCCTGAACATGAGGCCACACACACACATCACTGGACAGACTTCCAGGTGATATTTGAATAATTGAAGCTATCTATTATTAAGCAGTTGTGGTCATTTTCTTTGGATTTGCCAGTGCTGTTTTTCATTTTTGTTTTATTTATTGGCTATTGTTTTTGTTAAACAGTTTGAACACTTCATGAGCAACAAGACTTTTCTGCTGTAAAGATTTCAATAGCTTTAAAGCAAATTGTTATGAATCACACTAGCAGCAGATCACATGATTACCAAAAACTATTTGAACAGCAAAAACCTTCCAAATACATGAAGATAATGTACATAGACAAGGTCATCGCTCTTTCCAAGTTTTTCTTTAATTAACACACAGCAACCAAAAAATTGTATTTTGTCATATGTGGAAGCAGGGCAAGATTTCATTTTTTTTTTTTTTGCTCACTAGCAAATTTTGCTAGTAACCAAATAGTTTGCTAGCAAAACATTTGCATGACTAGCAAGTAAAACTAAATCACATCGTAACTTATTTTCTAATAAAGTTACACAGAAATTTAAATATGTATATAAATATTTTGACTTACCTTTCTGAATAATGAATAGAATCTTAGATAAGTTTAGTGACTATCTTTATTATTAATTTCTAACAACTTGTCATACCACATGAATAATATTTCACTGACATTCTAATTCAGATTTCTTCCCATATGGTTTACGCTCAGGGTGTCTGACTTTGTCATCATACCACTTTATAACTGCTGACCGTGGATTAAAAATCTCTTCTTGTGGCCCTTCTACAGTATTTCAATTGTCATCAGAGCATTTAAAGTTTCAACAGACAAATTGTTCCTCCAATACCCTTGTATTCTTTTTAAAAAACTGAATCCCACCTCACAACATGCAGTACTAAGTGGAAGTATCGCACAAATTTCTGCTAAACTTCTACACACTTCATATCTGCCAACTACCACACAATGCCGTAGTTTCTACGGAATTAGTTGTCTGACTACGGAACTCACTATCAAAACTACGGATTCTACAAATTTTCATTTTGTTTCAAATTTTTCTTTTGCTATTATTTTTATGATATACACGAGATTCTTACAGGGATTCGCGGAATACCGCTTTATTTTTTATTGTCATCAGTTAGATCATTCTGAAGATCGATATTTGGGAGGGGGGGGGTCGTCTTCCATCTGGAGACGAAATTTCGTGCTTCAAAACTTTCGAACACAGTAGTGAAACGGAGTAAGAAAATTTTGCCGTAATCGCAAATTGTTCTCCCAATGTTGTCTTTGTGTCCGCTTTTCTTGTTAAATATAATTTTATTGCATAAATGTTTGCATTTTAGCTTGAAACTGTGGAGAACAATTTGCAAAAACGGAAGTTGGCTGCTGCAAAAATTTTCTGTAATCTTCAGGCATGAGATTCTTCTGCAAATTCAAGGAATTCCGGCTTTTTCGTTATTATTGGAATTCCGTCTTTACGAAACTAGAAAACGAAAGGCCGACGGAATTCGGATTTTTCCGTAATCATAATTTATTTATTTTTCTCATGATGTTGCCTCTGTCAAGTATTATAGCTCATTAACATTTTACTGGATAAATATTTGTATTTCAGCTTGAAAATACAAGGAAAATTTCCAAAACCAGAAGTCAGACGAAGCAAAAGTTTCTTCCGTAATCGTCTACCCCCTCCATGAACACGTTTCGTAAAAAAGCGTCTATCTATGCCACGCAATAAAGGCGATCGCTTGGCTTAGGGTACGACAGGAGTTGAGGACAAAGTTCGTGGGGCAAAAGAAGGGAGGGTGGCAGAGCAGGTGGTCAAACAACCGATCCATCCCAGAGCTCTGGGTTGCCACAGTAACCATTGCCGACGTCACGTTCAGTTTCTGTAATAGACCAATGAGGGCACGACGGAGAGGAGTTTCAATGCGCTTCTACGACAGTTTGGAAGGGATGAAAGATATGGGGAGGATGGGTATTAAAGTGTCGAAAGGAAATTGGCGAAAGAAAATCGCTGATCGTCGCTGTTTTAACAAGTGATAATAGAAACTGTTATGTAAACTTCGTGGATTAATAATGATTTTTGGTTACTTTAAATAGAGAAATTACCTTACTAGCAATATTTGCTACTGCAAGTTTTTTTCACTAGCAAATTTGATTTTTCGCTAGCTATTTGCTAATCGGTGAAATCGCGCCCTGTATGGAAGGTTTTCGCTATTGCTCTCGCTCTTTGGATAATTAGCTATAATTAAATAACTTGTGCCATTAAGCCCCGCCAGATGGACGTTTCAGTTGCTGAGCCCATCCCTACCGATTTGTGAAGTCTGATGCTAACAGATAAATGCACATAGCGCTGTGGATTGTCGGCACCATAGCGAACGCACTCGGCTAGTTATCAAGAGATCTGGGGATTCGATCCTAGTGGTGTTGTCATATAAGGCAGCGCGAAGAACAATTATACTTTAATTTGTTGTTGGTGCTGCCTATATATGACAAAGGTGGTTGCTGGTTTATAGGAATTTCGCTTCAAACCCCGTACTAACCCTACTGCAAGTGCCGAAATTCCTATAAACCAGCAACCACCTTTGTCATATAT
Source organism: Macrothele yani (assembly GCA_039090855.1). Taxonomy (NCBI): domain Eukaryota; kingdom Metazoa; phylum Arthropoda; class Arachnida; order Araneae; family Macrothelidae; genus Macrothele; species Macrothele yani. The sequence goes on from CM077012.1 coordinate 4,906,645, forward strand.
AGGCAGCACCAAGAACAAATTAAAGTATAGATTGAACCAGCATATAAGTAATTAGAATAAAAAAGAAGCTAAGACTGCATTAACCCAATATTGTCTGGAAAATCACCAAACGTCCGAAGTTTGAAGATATTAAAATTATTAAGAGCTATAAAAACGAAAAGCAGTTGAGAATTGCAGAATCAGTATTAATTGAGAAAAACAGATCAAGATTGTGTAACATTAATGAGCCAAGCAACTTAAACGAACAATGGAAGGCCTTAATAAAAATTGAACAACAGCTAAGAGGGAAAAAAAGAAAAGAGAGCAGCACTGACAGCAGATGGCGCCAGAGACACAAAGATGCAGAGATTGCGACTGAAGCCGGAACCTCAATAACTTTGCTCACTTGAGCTGTGGTGGGCAGAGAGACACATTGGCCTCCTGATGACGACAGTGAGTGTTGAAAGCGCTAGAGGATTGTGTATGACGGGCTGAATGAGGTTGGCACTTGCAGTAGGGTTAGTACGGGGTTTGAAGCGGATGGAGCACTTTTTTAGTCACAGTTGACAAAGGTTTAACTGCCTGGGAATGTAAATAGTGCAATTATGTACATAGTGTTTTTAACTGAATGTATGAATGAGTTGTATGGTGAGTATATTTGTGTGGTTTTTATGGAGATGACGAGCTATGTTTACGTCTCATACGGCAGAAGGAAACCTACGTTTTTTGTCCAGTGAATAAAATAAAAATAGGAAAAAGGGGGGGGGGATACTATGTTTCATACCCGGAAGAACGAATCTCATAAGCAAGGAGTCTTTCAACCTTTCAAAGCCAACTACATTACATGATGATAATAGACATGCTTGAAAGTGTTAAGGAAAAAAGTGACCAAGAGCTTTCGGGTAAATGATTGGCTATTTAATGATAACTCTAGTTTTGTAAAATGAATCATGGTAATTTGTACTAGATGTAATTTGTATTAGATTGAATATAGTAAATATTTGCATAAATGCATGCAAATATTTACTACATTCAATCTAATAGTAATATTGTAGTAATATTTGCATGACCATAACGGTTGTGATGCCTACTAGATGTAATTTGTATTAGATTGAATGTAGTAAATATTTTGATCTAATTCACCCGTTTGTTTTAAAAACCAAGTATAGCTTATATTGTTTGAAAAATTAACTACTGTTTTCCCAGAATCTTTTAGTATTATTAAGTCACATATTTAAAACTCCACACCTGAAATTTTCAATCCTCTTTATTTACAAACATAAGTGGAGGCCTTCCACTTCAAATTTGAATTTTAAGCCCTGCTTTGGTATACTGTCCAGGTGTCTCCTCTCCACCCTCATGTCACCTCCACTGCAGAAGTGGAAAACTGACACCTGAATGCCACACGTATTCCATCCGTAATGAAACATTCCACCAGCAACCCATCACGATGCTTGGAAGTTGCAGGCTGTAACATTACTCCACCAACGTTACGTAAGCAATAACACAAGCGGTATGTGAATTTCACTTGTCAGTGTGGTGTTTGGATACACGTTTGCCAAAAAGCTTTAGAAACTCTACAAAAAATTTTAGCTTTTCATAGGAATGAGTGGGAAGAGCCAGTCACCTAAATGACAAGACAGTTTTAACAATTAAAATAGAAGAACTGGACAAACTAGAGAAAGAAAAGACTGTTCACAAATTAGCAATGGATTTGGGTATCGGCATTCAAACTGTATGTTACTTCAAGAAACAAAAGGAAAAACTTGACTAACAAAATTTACATGACACAGTAACAGGGGAGCAGTGCCAAACACAAGAAAGTTGGTTAAAAAATTGTCTTATGAAAACTTTCATGCTTGCATGATTCAATGAGTCAATCAAAAACATTGCATGATTCAATGAGTCAATCAAAAACATTGCATGATTCAATGAGTCAATCAAAAACATTACATGATTCAATGAGTCAATCAAAAACAATCAAAAAAAAAATTCTATCTCAGGCCCAATATGCATGGAAAAATTGTTTTTCCACAATGCTTTAGGCATTGAGGGTTCATTCAGTGCATCTTCAGGATGGCTCACATCTTTTAAGAAACAGTACAGTATTCAATAGGTGTGTATGAATCGCAAAAAGTAAAGTGCAAATTATTCAGCTGCAAATTAATTCATCAAAGAATTTGATGACTATGTGAAAAAAGAAGAATTGTCCCTCAGTTAAATTTTTAATGCAGACGGAACAGGCAATGCAGCAAAAGGCAGAAACCCCGGGTTCTAAACCAGCAAAACGGAAAGGAACTGTGATGCAGTGGCGGATTAAGAGTTTTAGTGGCTTCAAGCGCAACCTGATTTTGAGGCCCCCTCAAAAAAATGTATAAGTTTTTTTGAGGATGTTATACCAAAATGCATGAATTGAAAAATACAGCATTTATTGTTTTCCATTAAACAAAAACACATACATGAAAAATCGTATATTCGTGCAATAGAAAAAAATCATACTGCACATTCCATTAAGTAATATTAAATATTAAGTAATGAGCATGTATATAAACAGAATCGGTTCTTGTTTTGAACAAAAATAAATGAAATGTCTTAGTTATTTTGTACGTACATTTATTCATAACAGTCATATTACAGTCAAACTTTTCGAGTTTAATTTTGCGAATTTGTCAGTAATTGATTCATAATCTAATGATTCAAGAGCATCGTTTTCAATAATATAAGTGCCAAATGGCATAAATGGAACTGATTTACTGAATTACGTAAATAATAATTAACCCATTTAAGTACAAAAAATGAGGGTTCACCGTTAGCATTACGAAAAGGTATTGTCAAAAAAAATTCATTTTTTTATTCATTTTTTCCCTTGTCTTCATTCTGCTGTCTTTGCAGTTCTGATTTCCTGTAAGTAAATTTGCACCATTCTTAATATCTTAGAAGTTTATTTTGACATCCATAATGAATTCAGAAAGAGATTTGAGAAGAGTTGTTCTATTAAATTGGATTGCCCATCTTGTAACGATCTGCTTTTACTGTTTATTCGTTGTAACAATTTGTCCCATAAAACTGTTAATAAAGTTATTTCGTATTCATTAAAATATTGTGATAATTTTTCTGCCTTTAATTTACCCAATCATTTTTCATTGCCATTCGTACTTGATGTTCTTGTAATTCCATCTTAAAGTTGAAACTGCTGTCAGCTCTTGCTGCCCATCTGGTGTCGCCTGTTCTCCTTATATCAGGGGTGTTTGCTAGACCAGATAAAATACCCTGAAAATCTTGCGGGCTTACTAGGGTTTTATGACTTTGAATTCAATGAGTATTTTAAAACCAATTATTATACCTTATATTATAACAACCCAATTGTATTATAATAATTCAAAAATTTGTTTAGATTTACCTTCTTTTAGCAATATTTAACAATTTTAAACATTTAAATCACAGAATATATTATGAAGAAAAATACAATAAACCAGTCTTAAAACACCTGAATTCTTAAAAAAAAAAAAAAAAGCGTCCAGTTTCTTTTTTCTTGGAATAAGTTCTGAATCTGCCTTTCTTTTGTATTGAATTTCAAAATAACTGTTGGAATGGGAAAGGTTCTTTTTTTCCTTCTTCACATACAGAACTGGAAGGTTCCTCAACACATAAGGAACTACGAATTTCTTTTTGACATGAACTGGAAGGGATTTCATGAGTTTCTATATTTGAAATAAGCATATCAGAACTATATTTTTTAGCATTTAAGTCCTCCAGATATGCTCTCCAACTTCTATTGATATTTACAAGTAAATCCTTATTAATTGAATCAGTCATGGGATTTTTCAAGCCATATTTTTGGCAAGTGGTTTCTTTGGAAGACATTAAGTCATATTTTTAACAGTTTGCACTGCATCCAATGAATCAACTTTAAGAGATGTTCTACTGCCAGTCAGAATATCATCTATTAAGTTGAAACCACTTTCAACTAGAGGACCGTGGAAGCAGGTAAGGCATGCCTTGACTAATTTTCCTAACATAGGATACTTTTTTTCATTTGTAACTTCATCTTTTAAGTAAAAAATTTTAGACCAATATTTGTCTATTGCACATTTAATTTTTTTTATTGGTATCACAACAGTAGAGCATTTCATCAGTAATATCAATGTCAGTTTGGTATAATCTTAATTCTGCACACAGTTGTGGTTTTTCAGCCTCAGAAAATATATGAGACAGATAAAAAGATAATTTTTCAAATGTAACATAGTCATAGATGCCAACCTCTAAACGTAGTTTTCAGTAACCAACATGGTCGTTTTTCAGTAATTTTCAGTAATCCAGTCTACAGCGGCAAATTTGGGTATTTAACACTGCAACAAATTTTAATCTGTCAAAACTATTAACAAAGTAATAATAATAAAATAAAAAATAATTTGCTAGTGGGAAAATTTAAAATACTGTCTAACAGAAAAACATAATAAATTACCTCCAGACATGAAGAAAAATTATTCCTCGGAATGTTGGCCAAATTATTATGATAAACTGGCTGTAGTTGCCATTTTGGCCTTCCTTAGTTCAATTTGCGAAAACTTTTTCTGATAGCACAGTTCATTGTGTGCAATGCTGTTTATTTTTTCTACTAATAAAGAAGACAGCACATGAGTACTTAAATTAGGTCTGAATTCATTCATGGGTTTTTCACAATACTGAAAATTCTTTCTGTACTTGCATTACTATGAGTGACTATTAAAATCATTTTCATAATTTTGCTTAATGATTCATACTTCAACTGGCCACTTTCATTTTTCATTAAAGAAATTCTGTGCCACACTTCATCCATTCTCCCAGAAATAACAGCACAGTTAAAATTTTCAAACTGGTAGTGAGCAAATTCAGATTCCACCTTGTCAGATTCTTCTGGTTTCAAAACGGGAAACAGGGAACACATATATTGGACTGATGCAAAAGAAACACTTTGCCTTAATGCTACATCTGCAATTTCAGCATGACTCAGAAATTCATCATTAAGTGGAAATTTTCTTAAAATGTAATTGCAGCCTGCCTTGTAAAATTCCCTTACTTCAGAATAAAAAGTAGCCACTGTGTCTTCACTCAGATCTGCAGTTGTGCTTATGTAAGATCTCGCTTTTGACCCAATTACGAGATCACAGTTTTCTTTTTGATTTCTCCTTCTTCCAAAATTTCCATCTGCAAGAGATGTTGCTGTCACATCAAATGCCGATGGCTTGATAAATACGTACAAGCAATTCAGATAACAGACTATGAAGTTTTCTTTTTAATACATGCACAAGCGGAGCTTCCTGCTGCAAGAACACATTAACAGATGTAAACAAAGGAAGAGTAGCAGATAAAAAAAGACAATAAAGTTTAGATGAAGGATTTCCAATCATACTTGCAAGGTTCTTATACTGTGAATTAGCTTCTTCATTGTCACTGAAATAATGTTCTAGAGCCTCCCACTGTTCTAAAATTCTGTCAATGGATTCCAAAAGTGATAACCAGCGAGTATTGACATGCTTTAGAATTTTGTGTGGTTTAGTACCACAAACAGCTTGACTCAGTTTTAGATTGTTTCCTCTTTGAACTTTTCTCCAAAAGAGAAGTACAACTGTATCAGAAACTGATCAACATTAAATCCTTTCAGTTGAGTAGCAGATTTCTGTGCAGCTAAATTTACTAAATGGCATGAGCATCGCTGCACTATGATTGCAGGCTGAACCTTCTTTATGTGAGAAACGACACCTTTTACTTGACCTATCATAGTGTTAGCGTTGTCACAGGAAAATGACACAGAGTTGCTCCATGAGATATTTTTTTTAACAAACTAATTCTTCAAAACGTTGAATATTCCTTCACCTGTATTATTACTTGATTCAACCAATGATAACAAAACAGTTGAATTTTTCCATATTTTTTCGTCAAAATATGTTATTGTAATGGGATACAGTTTATTTGCTTGAGCATCATTACTTACATCCGTAAATAGAGAAAAAGGATTTTTTTTTAACTTCAGATACGATGCTACTTGTAGAAACACTGGCCATATGCTGAATTAGTGCAGTAGCCTTGGTTCTTCCACACGAATATCTTTTTGCGATCGCTGAATCGGGAAACATGGCTTGAAATAACGGTTTAGCATGGTCAGCAGCTGCTATGGGTAAATTGTGTTCCACAATAAATGAAGTGAACATAAGTTCTGCATTTATTATGCTGTTCTCCTTTGATGCAAACAAGTCGCTCACTGACTGAACTTTTAACTCACCGTAAGATTTATGCTTTTTCGATTCTGTGTGTCTTCGGCAATCATCCCGCCCACCATGCGCGATACTAAAATCGCATCTACAAATTCTGCAAAACATGTGGTTCACAGAAACTTTTGATTTCTCAAAACAGGGCCAATCTCTATTGTAAGTTTCTAGAAAACACTGTTTCTTCTTCGACGACGAAGGTTTGTCTAAAGAACGCTTCATTTTAAATAAATGAAAGAAAACAGCAAAAAAAAGCTTCACAATAGCCTCACCTTTCTGTGATGTAACAGTAGGGTAGCAAGTGCAGCAGAGAGAAACAAAAAGCATCAAGGACAATAAAGCAGAAGCGCTACGGCCTACGGGGAACGAAAGCAACTGCCCTGGTTGCACGCAGGAGGCACGAAGTGCATCATGGGAGTTTGGAATGAATGCCTAAGCAGCATTCACACAGAGCTAAACTGCGTAGTTGCGTCCGGCACGGAAAGAACCAATGGGAGCGGTGTCATGGAATGAAACGCTGAGCCAGCATAGTGTGGTTGCTGCTCAGTCTACGGTAGATGGATTGCCAATTAAGATGCAGAAATCTAAAATACACAGAAAGTAGCATTTAATTTTTTTCCCCAGAAAAACTTGAAGAACCAACAAAAATTTTTAAGTTGATGAAAATTTGCTTTCTATCTCAGAAAATTAAATCAAATGGCGATTTTCCGTAATTTCAGCGGTTTCCGTACTAGCAACCAAAAATACGTAAATCACGTACTAGTTGGCATCTATGCATAGTACTAGTTTTACCTCTTAGCTCTGGGTCCAATGCTGCAAAACTAATAAGAAATGAATTTCCAACAGGTAATTTTTGTATCATATACTGTGCTGTGTTAGTGTAGGTTTTGACCAAAGAGGTTTTGAATTCTTTTGCTATCACATAGTCTTTTGATAATTTTTTCATAATGGTGCAAGCTTCTGATCCAATATACACAGTGCGTCAAAGAATTTTTAAGACTGGCGCTAGATTTCAGCCTACGGTGGCGCCACCGGTGTAATCGCGAATGCGTTATAAACCATGACCATCTGCTTGCTTTCTGCCAAAAGTATTGCGCAGTTGTTAAAGTAACTCAAACGAAACGGCCGTTCATTAGAGAAGTAAAAATGTTTTCATGTTGAATTATTAAGATGGAACAAAGGGCTGTTATTAAATTTAACGCAAAACTTGGTAAAAGTGCCTCGGAAACGTACCAAATGATGAAACAAGTTTACGGTGAGTTTTGTTTAAGTAGATCAAATGTTTTCCTGTGGCACAAATGATTTTTGGACGGAAGAGATACGCTAGAAGATGATAAGCATACCGGAAGACCAAGTTCATCTAGGACACCTGAGATTATTGGAAAAGTGCGTGCTTTCATAGCAAACAATCGATGTGCGTCACTAAGAATGATGGAAGAGTCTTTAAACATCAACAAAGAAATGATTCGAACCATTCTGCATGAAGATTTGGGCAAAACAAAAGTCGGTGCTAAATTTGTTCCACACACGTTAACCAATGAACAAAAATCAAGGAGAAGTGCACATAGCAGCCGCTGAAAATGATCCAAACTTCTTAAAATCGATTGTTACAGGTGATGAAACATGGTGTTTTCAACATGATCCTAAAACAAAGCGACAAAGTGCGGAATGGAAGTAAAAAACTCGCCACAAGCCAAAAAAAAACAAGAAAAGTTCCATCGAAAATCAAAACAATGCTCATTACATTCTTCGATAGTAAGGGACTATCCACAAAGAATTTGTTCCAAGTGGACAAACAATTACAGGTGAGTTTTATTTAAATGTTTTGAGGCGTTTGATGGGCAGAATTTGTCGCATTCGTCCAGAATATCGGGATGAAAACAGTTGGTGTTTGTTGCACGATAATGCACCCAGTCACACTTCACTTCTTGTTCGTAGATTTTTGGTGAAAAATAACGTTTGTGTGTTGAATCACCCACTGTATTCGCCTGATTTAGCACCCTGCGACTTTTCTTTATTCCCAAAACTTAAAATGACGTTTAAAGGGTGTTATTTTGATATTTCGACCATACAAACAGCTTCGACGCATGCTTTGGAGGCAATTCCGCAAAGTGAACTGGAACAGGCATTCGAATCATTATTAAGGGTCCTCCATACCTTGCAAAAAATAGCTCAAAACACGCATTTGCAGAACCAAATTACATATATAAAAAACAATTTAGAAATCCAGTTTTTTTCACATGTAGAACAAACATAGAACCATCTTTCTGTCTTTCTATATTAGCGTCACTTTGCCGAGTAATATTTTAATTATTATCCCAAAGGTGTGAAATAATGGGAAGATAGACAGTTATTTTTAAAAAGTTCTAATCTTGATATATGCTAGGTTGAAAAGCAGAAAAGTTGTTTGATATTTTCTCTCGAAATATAAAAATTTGGGAATACATACGAGTGATATGATATATTGATTTTTCCATCTGCATGATGCTATATATTTGTTTCAATTTCGCATTTGGCGGAAGACACGGCATTTCCTTCTCCCTCGGCAGGCAGGGATCAGATCACACAACCCCCACTGAAGGGGTAATGATTTACGACTTGGGGTCGGCTGGCAAGTGGGCAAGGAGAGCCATCCTCCAGGAGGAAAGAAACTTGACAGCTCGGTTAGAGGGGTGTCCACCAGAGGAGCTGATTCCAGCTGACTGTGCCGAAATCCTATCTCGCACGGGGTATGGAGGACTCTTAAATCGCTGTAACAAGTTTATTGAAGCGGGAGGGACTTATTTTGAATAACTTACCAAAACAAATTATAATTTGTTTCTATTTCATTTTACAGACCCAGTCTTAAAAATTCTTTGCCACACTGTGTACAGCAACTTGCTGGGTAAGTGGAAATTAGAGTTTTTTTTTTTTTTGTTTTTTTCTTTTATTGGACGTTTAACGACCACCGTGAGCAACTCAATAGGCTATAAGCAGTCGCCCGTCCCTAATTTAGGGTCACTGGTTCCAGGGAAGGGAGAGAGCCAGTGCCGTAAGACAAACACAACATCCATGCCTCACCGGGATTCGAACCCGGACCCCTGACGGACGAATGATCAGAGGCCAGCGCCTTAGACCACTGCGTGGAAATTAGAGTTACTAACATCAAGCTTTAACAAATCCTTATAAGGCATGCACTTTGAAATAACTTCTGGCTTTATAAAAAAAAAAAAAGTAACAAATTTTAACAACAATTTATAAATGCTGGTATGTAACATATGAAGCATTGGTTTTTTGGTTTCAAATAATTTTATGTACACATCAAATTCTGGTAGCACTGCTGTATATAATGCTATTTGCAATAAAGATTTTTTCTGCAAAACAAATAATCCGTTGACTATTCTTTTTTTTTTCCAAGCTACAGCATCCTTTGCAAGTTTTGGGGAATGTAAAGAGGAATATACTCCATCTACAAGCTCTTTTTGAGAAGATGAAATATTTCTATTGTCATACACAGCTTCGACATCAGAAAAATAACACTCTTTATCTTTTTTTATTTACACAACAAAAATAAAATACTATAAGAGCATCCCACAACTCTGTAATTCTATTTAAGACAATTAAAATATACCTGTGATCTGGCCTTCTCAAAAGCTTCAGTTTTTTTAATTCCAAGCACTGCACACATTTTGAAAAACTTCTCCCTTTTGCTACAGCTTTTCATGTCAAAATAAATATCAACAAAAAAATCTTCCAAGTAACTTTCGAAAAACGATGAAAATTTTTTGGCACAGTTATTTGCTATATGACAAGTGTCACCATCAATATCTAATAAGTGAGGTGCTTTATTTCTTCTTATTCTAGTTTCGGCACCACTTTTTTTCTCACGCATAGTGTTACACGAATCCATTAAAATACTAGTTAAATTTTTCCATGGAATCTGATTTTCTTCAATGGTACTGACAATTCCTGTATATATGACTTATAGGTTCTCGCATTCAAATCCCTACTACAGTAGAATTCGGTGATCCGGGATCGCGCAAAAAAAAATACATAAAAAAAACACTGCTCTGACCTTTAGGCCTGCTTATTTTACCTTTAGCGAATGGGAAGATCATTTAAATCATAGGAGCAAATGCCGCCGTCAATGACAGAGGAGGGAACGGTACCGGAAGTGTCGCACAAAGCGCATCGGATTAACAACCCAGATGGCCGCCGCCAACGGCGAAGAGGTGTGTGTGATTCTTAATGGTTGGGGCCGGTGGTCTTTCTCTCCTTGGCACTGTTTATAATGGCTTTTCCCTATCATCTGTGGCCGGCTTTCGGAGGAGAAAAGCGGTGCATGTGCTAAGTAAGATGCCAAGTGCCCCCCCACACACACACACACACACACATATTTGCGCCCAAGGAGCCAAACGTTGATCACCTGGTAATGTTTCATCCATGAATGGTATGCTTTTCTAAATCCCCGGAATTTCAGGGGCGCCGTGTTCGAATTCCCCGGAGCACAAACAGGCCTGTACTGTTATATGTTTGGACTGAGAGTCCGGCAAACTACACTGCTGGCCACCCAAAATGCAACACCAAGAAGGAAGCATCCGATTGGCCTGAAATTTGCAGCATGCATCGTCCGCGAGAGGACATGCAAACGATCAGCATTGCAGGGCATATGCAAATCATGTGCGCCCGGCACGCCACCGAGAAGCACTATAAGAAGGGCGCACAGAAGGCGGGGTGTAAAGTAGTGGAAGTGTGTTGTGCTGCCGGACCTGTGCGTGGGAAGCTTCCCGATGCCTCGTCGCAGAATACGGCAGTCATTCCAGCACGTTTCGGAGTTCGACAGAGGACGAATAGTGGCTTATCGTGACAGCCGTTTATCGTACCGAGACATCAGCGCCCGTGTGGGAAGACATCCAGCCACAGTGAGGCGAGTATGGATTCGGTGGGTGCAGGAGGGAGGGGCGGGCCGACGTGAGCGATTGCCGCAGCAGCGGCACACCACCGAATGGGAAGACCAGCATGTTGTTTGTTTTTTTTTTGTTTTTTTTTATTGGAGGTTTAACGACCACCGTGAGCAACTCAATGGGCTATAAGCAGTTGCCCGTCCCTAATTTAGGGTCACTGGTTCCAGGGAAGGGAGAGAACCAGTGCCGTAAGTCAAACACAACATCCATGCCTGACCGGGATTCGAACCCGGACCCCTTACGGACGAATGATCAGAGGCCAACGCCTTAGACCACTGCGCCACCGGGGCGGCCCGGCATGTTGTGCGGCAGGCATTGACGGCTCGCACTGCTACATCACGAACGTTAGCGCAGGAAATAGGGTGTGTTGTGCAACAACCTGTGTCAGCACGTACCGTTCGACGTTGTCTGCAGCAGCGGGGACTTTTTTTTTTTTTTTTTTTTTTTGATTGGAGGTTTAACGACCACCGTGAGCAACTCAATGGGCTATAAGCAGTCGCCCGTCCCTAATTTAGGGTCACTGGTTCCAGGGAAGGGAGAGAGCCAGTGCCGTAAGACAAACACAACATCCATGCCTCACCGGGATTCGAACCCGGACCCCTTACGGACGAATGATCAGAGGCCAGCGCCTTAGACCACTGCGCCACCGGGGCGGCCAGCGGGGACTTGTCGCACGGTGCCCATTGCTCCGATTACCATTGACGTTACACCACCGGCGAGTGCGGCGGCAGTGGGACGTTGAAAGCCACACCTGGACTACGGAATGGCACGACATTGTCTTCTCCGACGAATCCCGCTTCTGCCTGCAACACCACGATGGTCGGATCCGCGTGTGGCGGCAATGCGGCGAGAGACTGTATGACGCCTGCATTATGCATCGCCATACCGGTCAGTCGCCTGGCGTTATGGTTTGGGGCGCAATTGGATATGACACCCGCACCCCTTTGGTACACGTCGACGGTACACTCAACAGCCACCGCGACATCTCCGACGTTTCGGAGCCTGTAGTCCTCCCTTACCTGCAGGACCTGCCAGCGGCCACGTTTCAACAGGACAATGCACCCGCACGTGGCACGCATCGTGCAACAATTCTTCACGGCCCACCTGTTCTCCCGATATGCCACTCATCAAACATGTCTGGTCGCTGATCGGCAACCGTGTGGCCCAGCAAGCACCACCCGTGGCTACGCCCGATGAACTGTGGCATCGTGTGGAAGCAGCCTGGACCAACATACCACAAGCCCACATTCAAAGCCTATTTCGTTCGATGCTGCGGTGTGTAACAGCCGTTATTGCCAGCCATGGGGGCCACACGAACTATTGATGTCTACGTGTTCCACAAGTTGCACGGGCCTGTAAGCTCAATTGTTTCATCTTTGTATCTGTTGTTATGTGTCCAGTAAATCTGGCTTTGCTATCTCGTGTCCTTCTTGGTGTTGCATTTTGGGTGGCCAGCAGTGTATTTATGAGAATATTCTATCGTCAAGACGACAAAGAGAAATATACGTATAAATTCTGAATAAAGTTAAAATAATGCAATGCTTGTTAAAAGAAAAAAAAAAAAACTAGCACATAGTACATAAGTTGCTTTTTCAATAAGTTTTTTTTTAATATTGCTTGTAATCCACTGCATTTATCTTTAGTTTGCAGCATTATCGCATGTTTGGTCTCTACAGTTTTTGATGTCAATAGATCCTTTAATAATTCAACACATTCTTTTCTAAATATGAGGAATCATAATCCTAGATTTGAAAAAAAAAAAAACATTTTTTATATCACCTTCTTTTCCAAAAAATCTTAAGGTTAAAGTGAATTGGACCATGTGGGGGATATCAGGAGTCGAATCTACAATTATTGAATAATGCATAGCTTTTTGAACTTCAGATATTAAAAATTTCTTCACTTTGCTTGCCATTAAACTGATTATTATTTATAAATTTGTCACACACAGTGTGTATAATATATTTTTTTTTATTGGAAGTTTAACTACCACCATGAGCAGCTCAATGGGCTATAAGCAGTCACCCGTCCCTAATTTAGGGCCACTGATTCCAGGGAAGGGGGAGAGCCTGTGCCATAAGACAAACGCAACATCCAAACCTCACCGGGATTTGAACCCAGACCCCTTTCGGACGAATGATCAGAAGCCATAGCTTAGACCACTGCGCCACCGGGGCGGCAATAATAATTTGCATTGTATTCGAATTGAATCATGCTACTGAATCTTTCCAAATGTTTTTTTATATTCCTGCCTAACATTGTACCAGTGGTTTGGCGCATTGTCATCCACGAACATGTCGTTTCCATTCAGGAAAAAATGCAACTATGCTGGGTGTACAGAGTCAACAAGCAATTAACAAAAGTGGGCACCAGTCATACGTTGTTCCACATGCACCACGGGTCTAAGTTCCTGCCAAGTAAACATGCCCCAGACCATACAACCGCCTCCACCGGCTTGCACTGTGGAGGCGATGCAAATGGATCGAGTGTGTCGCACTGTTTGCGCCAAATACGTAAATGATAATCCACAGAGTGGAGTAGAAAACCAGACTCGTGCGACCAGCACACTTTTACCAGTCATCCGACGTTCAACTTGCAAGATCTTTGCATCTGGCGAGTCTTTTGTGCCAATGCACCATGGTTAGAAAAGGATGCCAGAGAATTTTAGGAAGGGAGTGTCTGATTCCAGGTCTTAAACAACCCTTAGAAGTAGGAAACTAGAAGATTTGGCCTAGAGTGTCCGATGGAAAAATAACACAGACGCAAGGTAGAAACGGGGACGAAGACACTCTTATTTATTACCGGGGGCCAGTACCTAGGGTTCAATGACTTAACGCGCCCATCCAACGTGCAGTGGATATTTGGTGGTTCGAGTGTTCGTACCAGCTGGGTTTGAACCTGAGGTTCCTCCGTGGCAATCATGAATGTTGACCACTAGGCCATCCGCTGCCCAGAAAAATATTTTGTCGGGGTCGTCTGCATTTATAGCACATACGTGCGCTGCATGGGCGTGACATACTGTTCGGGGTTGACTTCTGTTGTATTGGGTAGTCAACTGTTGAACAGTGTTTGCGTCTGTTGGAGTCTTCAGACTAGGCGCTCACCTCTCGCAACAACCTTTCACTGTCTTTTACAGTTTTGCCTCTGGGTCGTTGTTTGACCAATCTCATGCCAGTCCTGATGCACTTTAACTATGGCAGATCGAGAACAACCCACTAGTTCAGCCGTTTGGAAAATTGAGGCACCCGCTATCTGAACTTCCCCAATTGCCCTCTCTCCAAGTCCGATAAATCCTTGCATTTACCCATCACGCTCCTCTTTATTTAACTACCTATTACTCACACCTTATAGTATATGCTACGTCGGTCTACTAATTCCGCCCTCTCGAAAACCATGTGGTCAAAGGACGCATCCACTTTTGATAAGGGAGGACATCATTCAGTTTTCACTCTGTGTGTATCCATATGAGTTGTATACCAAAAAATGGCACAAACAACCCTGAAATCCACATAGGTAATGTACCATCAAGCTTCAAACTCGTACTACACAAGCGGTAAAATAACCCAAGAAAATGCAACAACATACCATAACTTATCATAAACAAATGTATCTAAACCTTTGAAAGTAGTCGACACGAGACCTGAATAATATGCAACAAATTTTAACCATTATCTTCAAGAAAATGCTGGTTGGGCTAAGTGGCTTTTCTGTATCTACAAAATAAGCTGGCCGAAGCCAAAAGTCTCACTGAATGTGTTTTCGAAGCCACAAGACCCATAGGAAATGCAAAAACAACATCCCAAAGACGATTTGGTTAACAAACCCAATATACACGTACTGATAGCCCCTGCATCGCTGGGTTGGGGGGGGCCTCACGGCTAAGAGGGCTTTTTAGCCTCAACAAAAAGATCTTACAAATTTTTTGCGAAAACTTCATTCGAAACTTATAGCCAGGAATTCAGGCAGCTTTGAATGAAGTATTAAAATGGAAAGCAAGTTTTGCTTTTTATTCAGTAAACAAGTAAAATCTTTAGAAAACATTTTCATTGCTTTTAGTTCACAAAAACTAGATGACGGGAAAGCAACTACTGCACAGAACTTGAGGCCCTTTTTCACGGCCATTACAAAAGTTCCTATGCATGCATATTAACAAGAGAATGTAGAAGAAATATCAGTTAAATGAATGAAATTTTTATACCAATGAAGATATGGTGTTAAGTATTACAGATGTTTGCACATAACTACACATCTTTCAGAATATAAAGACCTAAAATGTTTTCTTCGAGGGAACGAAGGAGCAGAGAGCTGTCTTCTTTATGAGAGTCAAAAAAAAAGATTTTATTTCATGCAAAACATTGGGAAGATAGGTGTGTTTTTTATATTCAAGAGTAAATAATTTAAGCAGTTTTACGTGTTTTGTGCCACAATTCTTACTTGTCACTTATTTATTTGCTGATTTATGCTCTGTATTTTTGTATAAACCAGAAAAGGTCAGACACTCTCACATGGTAGTTACATATTTTGTGTGTGTGTGTGTGTGTGATCATGGGGCATTTCAAAGAGGCTAGTCTTATTTCTATAAAAGAATAAAATTTGCATGATATCATTAACTTTGGTGTAAATGTTTCCGAGTATGTTGTATCGGTACGAAACTAGGAAAATCATTTAAATTACCATGTACACATTTGAGTTTCATGCAACGAAGTATAATAATTTTGGTTTTACAAAAAATACTTGTAGGTTTCAAAGACTTTGATTTATGAAAACTCCCGTTAAGCCTAGTAAGTAATATAGAAGTTACGTTAAGCCTAGTAATTAAAAGTTAATAGATTTTCGCAAAAGAGCCGCAAAATGATTTTTCAGGGGGTTCGGTACATCCCTATACGCGTACCTATGCTCCAAAGGTGACAGGTAAAGCAAACGGATACAGAGCAATCCCTAGAAGGAATTCCATGGGATTGCTACGTGCAAACTACACCAATGAGCCATTCCATTATGAGCACCTGGAGACCAAACGGTGATGCAGGTGAACTTCACAGAGCAGCATATATACAACCCGAGGACCGGCTTTCAGTTAGTAGTGTTCAGAGTCAGAATGGGAAAAGCTGCTGATTTATCGTATTTTGATAAAAGACAAATTGTGATGGCATAGCACCTCAGAACTACAATCCCGGAAATGGCACAGCTTGTGGGTTGTTCATGTACCGCTGTAGTGGTTACGTATCAAAAGTGGTGCACAGAAACACCAACAGAGTCCCTGATCCAAGAAAGTGCAGAGAAGGGCATGTACCTGGTTTTCTTCCATATAAAGGTAATTGTGTATGACTATGCTGTTCCACAAGGAAAAACTGTTACTGGTGCCTGTTATTCTGAAATTTTTAAAGGTCCTCTAAAGAAAAAAAAATCCTCAAAACGACTAGAACAGGTACAGACTGGTTAAATTTTACATTAATATAGTGCCCTTGCACACCGTGCTTTGCTTATCCAGCAAATTATCCAAGATCTGGGCATCGAAATGATAATGGACTCTCCGTATTCACTGGACTTCGCGCCGTGTGACTTCCAGTTATTCCCTGAAGTAAAGAAACAACTTCGTAGGGATCGGTTTGCATCAAATACTGAACTGACTATTGCTGTAATGGGTATCCTTAACTACATATCTAGGAAGGGCTCTGAACACACCTACCAGAAGTGGATAGAAAGGTGGGACAGGTGCATTCAGGTAAAGAGAATACTTTGACAGTGTGTAAGTAAATTTACTGCATTACACTTCTGCCCCACGATTTCTCTAGGCTGGTGGTGCTGCCCCACGAAAAATCAGTCTCATTATACTATAAATTTCACTAAATTGTGGGTTTTACACAGGAACAAAGGAAATTACTTACAATCAAATTTTTGGGCAGCACCCCTACCCTTCCTCAGGACTACACTATAGTAGGTGTTGCCATTCATTAACTAAATTCCAACCTTTCACATCATTCACCTTAGATACAACATTAAAAGTAATTTAAGATACAACATTAAATGATGTGAAAGGTTGGAATTTAGCAAATGAATGGCAACACCTACTATAGTGTATTTTTGAGGAAGGGTAGGGCTGCTGCCCAAAAATTTGACTGTAATTTCCTTTATTCCTGTGTAAAACCCATAATTTAGTGAAATTTATAGTGTATCAAGTCCAGGAATAGTCATGACATCAATTATTATTACCAAGTTTCATTACTTTTGCACGACCCAGACATACTAGCAGTTATGCCTGCTCTCCGGACGGTAAATCAATGAAATCATTTTTTAACATAAAATTAAAGAAAGGGAAAGTAATTAAAGGATAGTGTAGTAATTTAAGATTCGTAACTGTTTCACGATTTAGAACAGGGTCGCGACGTCAATGCATATGGCTTGTCATAAAACAGAGCAGGTTTGGGCACCCTTTAATTTTAAATCGAAATTTTTACAGCATTTCAACATTTCTGGCATACGGGTCATTCCACGGCAAATCACCTGGTTTTAATGTTCAACCGTGCTGTCACGTCACAGATTTTTTTCAAATTTTTTTAAGAATAGGTACCTATGAGATAACCTCAAATTAATTTTTTTCGATTTTTTGATCCAAAATTGGACTTGTGAAAAAATTTTGGAATTTTTCAATTTTCACGCGATTTAGGCTTTTTCACTTCCTCCTTCACTTAAGAAAAATCCTCCTGTTTCACTTATTTTTCAACTGATTGGGCTTATTTAGATATCAAATTAAAGCTATTTATTGTCTCTAACAAAATAAGGTATAAAAGTGGTACTAATGCTAGAAAAAAATGTCACTGAGCTTTCAAAGTAGATATTAATGACTTTGTACCTTGGTACGTTCGATAAGCCTAGCTTAGAAACCACAACTAACACAAGTATCATATATTTTTTATAGAATGAGCTATCCATATACTTTTTATGATTTAAAAATAAAAAGGATGTTTTTTGTTGCTATCAAATAAAAAATTTATTTGTTTTGTGAAAATTTTACTTCATCTTTATACACCAAAAGTCAGCCCAAATGGGATCTTTAGGTTTTCCTCCTTTGTCCATCTTCAATCTTGTACATTAAATGAAGTTCTCAAAATCTTTGAGAACTTCATTTAATGATGTTAATTTCGGGACCAACCGGTGGCGTAAGCGCTCACCGGTTGGTCTCGAAATTAACATCACACCTACGTAAACTCGACCCCATTAACATAAGTAAATTTCATGATCGTCCGCCAATTCCTTCTTGGTGTTCTTTTTTCACTTTCCGCCAGTGTAGTTTACCAGAGTTCTTCATAAAACTCTTCATAAACTGTTATGTGTGGTCTTATGATACTATGTCTGCGGAGCACGCACTTTGGGCAGTAAAATTGGTCAAAATGAAATGTGAACATCGGTACCCACTTCGGCAACCGCCATTTGCAACAGAATGTATACTGAGTGTAAAAAGCATTCAACTACCAAACATCGTATGCACAGGACTCTGCACCGCTAAACAGCACGAAACAAATTACACAGGACTGATTTTCTGTACAGCAACAATTCCTGAGGCAACTGGAACTTTCAGTATTTCGTTACTGATTCCCACACCCTCCATGCCGTCGGAAGAAAATATTTACTGATTTTTAAAATCATTGTTCATATCTTATTTAATCTTCGCAAGATCTATTCGGAAAGTCAAGCACACAGTCACACGGGGCAAAAAAAAAAAAAAAAGAATATATAGATTAACATTCAATTGGAAGAATCACAATCATTTTCCCATGTCAAGTAACAGCTGTTTGCACTTGGCTACTGTAATACGACGACATGGGGCTTAAGAGTTTTACCCATCCATTAATTGTCGGTTGGCAACTGTAAGTTTCACGTAGCAGACGAGACCTATGCCATGAAAACAACTTTACGTGCTATTGTAAATGGCGGTTGCAGAAGCATCGCAGCATGTTTTGTAGGTACCAATTTTCAAATTTCATTCTGACGAATTTTAACACCAAAAGTGCGTACTTCACAGACAGATATGATATAAGAACACAGATATAAAAAAAACATAAGTTTTATGAGGAAATTCAGTTTAAAATATAGAAGCCGCTAAAGAAACTAATACCAATATACAGGGTGTCTGAGAATTATTGGACACATTACAAAATTATGTAAAAAAAAAACTATGAGCATTGACTGTCTTTCTATGTCACGTATTACTAACACGGTTTCTAAATTTTATTTTTGCAGAATTCTTATTCCCAGAATCCGATAGATGGCGCCAGGTATGGCCTGATGAGGAATGTATGACAAATGCACAATCAGTAGTCATGTCATCCGTACAGCAGAAGGCGATGTGTGTGTTATGGCTTGTGGAATTAAAGTCTGTCATTAAAGTTAAAAGATGGTACCCATTTAGAGTATGGTTGTAATCCTCAGTCAACAAATTCAATTAAACAGTGGATGAAACAGTTTAAAGAAACTGGCAATGTGGAACCTAGTGGAGGAGCCAGTAGGCCTAGCATCAGCGGTGCGACGGTTGACCAAGTGTGTAAGTTTCCGACGAAGCCCCAGGAAATCCTTTCGTAAATTAAGCTGAGAACTATGACCAATGCCTCCGCGTTAGTCACCGTGTGTACACAAGTGTCTAAATGAGCATTTCCCCAACAGATGGATTGGGTGTGGTGGTCCCGTTCCGGGGCCTCCACGCTCTCCAGATCTAACTTCATTAGATTATTTCATGTAGGGTTATGTGAAAGATTGTGTCTATCAGACGCCTTGTACTGATTTGCAGGAACTGAAGCAGAGTATCACAGCTGCTATTAATTCCATAGATCCTCAGAAGCTTGCCAATACATGTCATGAAATTGAGTATCGCTTGGACTTACTACGAGCAACCAAGGGATCTGACATCGAAATTTATTAACTTGTGTAATTTCATTGTAAGTTAGTACAGTCAGTTTCTTTCTATCTGTTTAATGTTTTGTTTTATATAATTTTGTAATGTGTCCAATAATTCTCGGACACATTGTATATATTTTCATAAAATTTTGTAAGGCGGGAGACTCACTCCTAACAACTTTGTTTCAGCGGTAATCCCGCCCTGAACTCAAAAACTTGAAAATTACATTGGTCTGGAACAGGATTTTTTTCTTTCAAGTACACTACTATTATTACACAATGTAAGACAAAGTTCCAAGCAACTGTAGTTTAGTAATCTGAACAATTTGGGACTTCAATGTCCTGCTGGGTGGTGTAACGGTAGCATGCTCTAACATAAATTATTCAATTCCCATTCCAAGGCGATGCAATTTTCAAGTTTTCCGAAGAATGACTACATGAGAAACAGTAAAAATGTACAGTATCTATATGCTGGCAACTGATACATAGCCTTAGTAGTCATATGTATCACTCCACTTTGTTTACATAAGCCTGTGCATACCCACCATTTTTTTTATTTTATTTTTTTTTTTATTGGGGGTTTAACAACCACCATGAGCTATATTGGAGGTTTAACGACCACAATGGGCTATAAGCAGTCGCCCGTTCCTAATTTAGGGCCATTGGTTCCAGGAAAGGGAGAGAGCCAGCACCATATGACAAACACAACATCCATGCCTCACCGGGATTTGAACCCGGACCCATCTCAGACGAATGACCCACCATTTTGGGAAAAAGAAACTAGCTTCACCATATGAGCTCCTTCCTCCTACTTTGTGTGGCTGGTTCTTTGGACTGTCCTGCCTAGCCTGGGCTCTGGACTTTTGATTCCATCTCCTGTTCTCTAAAAGCTATGACTATTGCTGATCTACTGAAGTGTTGTCGCCTCTTATCATTGCTGCCTGCAGCGATTGTGTATACTTCACTCTTGCTCGCAACTGACTCAGCTTCCATCTCAGCCGTTTTGGCCTTTTATACTGTATTCTATGCATATATTGTAAATAGTTACTCACCTATATATTTACCATCTTGTCATCTGTACATAGTACTCGCCTTATGTTTGTTTTGAGACACGAAGATCTGTTTGTCTTGCTCTGTATTCTATTTTCAACAAAGGAAATTTTAAACTAAGAAAAGGCTATAAAAACATAGGACTAAAAGGATTTGGAGATTTTATTTTTCAGAGAATACACTAATAAATTGATACGAGCTGGAAATCTGAGGCTTATCAAAAGATAAATGGAGGGAATGTATTAAATTTATTACACAGATGGTGAATAATTTGTTCTTAAATGGTTATATAGTTTCATAATCATTTCTTTCACTGTCCAATCAATTACTTTAATTCCTAAAAGGAATCTGAAGGCTCTGCACTCTGCTCATACATCAAAACAAATACTTCATAGTGTTCTCCCTAGAACCTTTTTACTGAGTGGCCTGCCCAGCTAATTTTCTCTGTCGCTGAACTATATTTCCTTTGATGAACGTTTTCACAATGCACATAATAGTAAGAGTGGAAAACTTATTCCCACACACTATAAATAACGATGAAAACTAGCTCAAATCTGTGCTGAATTATGATTTATTAGTAAGTACTCATTTTTTATCATTTATGTACAATTTTCTAATGTTATGTTACATTAATGTCTACCACACTGCTAAAGATGTTTAGCAAGTAGAATAATGTTAAGCAAAACATCCTCTTTTTTTCTAGATTGGGGAAGGGGTTGTTAATACCATCCAGCTAAAATTTCTTGTCACCTAGATGTAAAAAAAAGTCTAGGGAGAACATTTCAGGAGCCTGTTGGCTAAATGTTCAATGTAGAAGGATGGCTTTTCAGCTTTTGCTTTCCAATTAAACTCAATATTTTATGTCTGTAACTACTGCTAAGACCTATGAAATTTTGTAAATGATACAAATGAAACAAGGAACAAAGAAATAAAATTAGCTTCACATAAAAAAAAAAAAACAAATGTGAGTGGCCATCCATTATCATTCTGCATTTTCACTGTATGAAAGAATCCACATATTTTGCATAAAAAATCCATGTTACCTGAGCATCTAAATTATTATTCTAACAAATACTCCCCAGGAAATGTATGCGGGGCTAGTTTCTTTGCCCCATAATGGCGGGTGTGGGCAGGCTTATGTAAACAAAGTGGAGTGATACATGGGTAAATGTGTAGATTAGCTCTTAAATTGTTTCGTCGAAAAAATGTTAGTACCTGGAAAAAGTGTGACATACAGATTTTAGAGTATCGAAAGTAATGACAAATGGTGCAGAAATTTCATATTTAAAATGAGTTTTAAAGATTTTTTTACTGTAATATTGGCCTGTAAGTCTGACGCTGTGAAGAGAAGCTGGGGTAGGCCTAACGCATTGCTACCGCGACGATGTGAAGCTTTGGTCCGTTAAAAGGAAGGTTCATTGCTGGGCGGAAGTGACGGGCGGAAGAGTATAAGAGAAAGAGGTAACATAGTTGGCAGGAGAGCAATAAATGTTGTATATGCATACAGAAAATAGGTCCACATCATCCACCCTTTATTTTGTTGTGTCCTGTACGTTGTTAGCAGGATAAACCACATAAAACCTCTCAGATTTCCAAAAGATTAGATATGTATGCATAAGATAGAAATTGACCTGCGAACAAGCTATTAACAAGAGAACCAAAAGTGCAGTGACACAGCAAATCAACTACGAATGGAAGCTGTTCAGACCAGAACCGAAAGTTACAGTTCCCCAGTTTTCTGTACAATATAGAAAAGCATATTAGCACTTTCTATTTCGAATCAAGGAATCATATGTGAAAGAATGAAGAATTTCTCAACATCTGCTTTAAAAACAATGACAAAACATGAACGAACTATAATATTCTGTAGCTTATGAGTACATGATGCTTTGCTCCCTGGCAAGAACATACACGGCTCCACTTATAGTCGTCCGCGCGTGAATTACACGGCGCACCGAATCTTTCTTTCAACTGATTAGAGTTTGGCACCGTCGCGGTAGCACAGTACCGCACTTACACGAAAATATAACGATAAAAATCTTTAAAACACATTTAAAATATGAAATTTCTACACTACTTGCCATTAATTTCCATACTCTAAAATCTGTATGTCGCACTTTTCCCAGGTACTAGCATTTTTCAAACGAAATAATTTAGGATGCTAATCTACACATTTACTGATACATGGAACTACTTGAAAGTGATGTGATTCGGAAGTCCACCTGTTAGTCCTTTTTTCCTTTTTTTTTTGGTTGAAGGTTTAACGACTACCATGAGCAACTCAATGGGCTATAAGCAGTAGCCCGTCCCTAATTTAGGGTCACTGGTCTCAGGGAAGGGAGAGAGCTAGTGCCGCAAGACAAACACAACATCCATGCCTCACCGGGATTCGAACCCGGACCCTTCACAGATGAATGATCATAAGCTAGCGCTTAGACCACTGCACCAACGGGGTGGCCCTGCTAGTCCTTCAAATAATGTTATAAATGAACTTAAGAGTAAAAGCTTAAACTAAAGGACAGGTCCAGGCACATTAACAGCACAATTTGAAATTTCCAACTTAGACGAGTGCACAGGAAGATATTCAAAATGTCATTATAGCAAAGCAACATGAAAAACAGTAAGCTGAGTTCAGTTGCCAGGATGACCTGAGAATAAAATGAGTACGAGGCAGAATTTAGGACTCCATTTTTCTTTCCTGTTTGCCTTGCATTTCTACTGAAAAGCAAGGCAAACAGTTAAGTTCCGTTAACAAGACAGAGAAACTAGCAATAAATAATTATATTATACAGGATTTCATTTCTATAAAACAAATCTTATTTTTCTTGACAAAACTGCCTTTTTAGCGTTCCAATTCTAACAAAAATTCGCATTAAATGTAGGGAAATGATCAGCACATATAATAGTTCCGTGAACATGACAGAGAAACTAGCAATAAATAATTATAATTATACAAGATTTCATTTCCACAAAACAAATCTTACTTTTCTTAACAAAATCGCTACTTATTAGCGTCCCAATTTAAAAAATTCGCACGAAATGTACGAAACTACTTCATGCGCCGATAATCGGAAGGCTACCACACAAGTTTTCTTCCTTATTTGGTGTCAAAAACTCTTTCAAAAATATCCAAGTGAACATTTTTCTGATGTACCAAATTCTAGCATCACCTGTTACTTTATTTTGGCAACTCGTACTGCGCACAGAATTCACCATAGTCAGCAACAATTGTACGGTTATTCTTCCATTTACTGGAAAGTGGGCTTGAAGTGGTGCTCAACATTAAATTTATTAAAATATTGATAGGTTTGTTCAAATGTCTGAAATTGTGTTTTACGCCAGCTCTACGACACCAGCCTTTCGTCACCAGCCAATCGTAAGGTGCTTTATCAGATCAGATTTTTTGCATGCGAACCTCAGATTCAACGATACTGATACGGACTCTTTCGAATCCACATCGCTGACATACGAGACTAATATTAAATACATGTCAACCAAAGGTGCGCTTCGTAAGCAAAATCAATTAAATAAAAAGTTCATGTTTTCCTTTTCCCAAAGGGAAGTAACTCCAAGATCAAACATTTATTCTTTAGAAAATATTAAAGCCACACTATCCATTTGTTCAAGGTAATAAATGAACTCGACTCACCTGTTTGCGCATATTCGTCTGGAGTTCGGCCGCCAGCTAATAACCACCGACACCAGTCTGTAGTGTCCCAGTCGTCGATAGGCTTCGTAGGATCTAGTATTATGTCCAAGATCTCAAACAATAAATTTGTATTGTCTGTTGTATTGCATACTGTTGACTGTATAAGTGCTGCAGTACTTCTTTTACCTTTCTTAATCACCACTTCTGCTGCCATTTTCAGCCCATAGCACTGATGCCACTGCTTTCTTTCAAAATATATGAAACAACAAACACGATATAGCTCTATATCGATAACAAATTTGAATAGTTTATATCTATGAAGTAATGGTGTGTTATCCAAGGAGGTTTGTGCTGTCCTCATGGAGGTAGGCAGGGTTGCCTACTCCCATAACCAAAAATCAACTAACTCAAATAGAAAAATCTACTAAAAATCCGCTAACTCATAAATAAAATCAACTAAACAAACAACTAAAAGCAAGGTAATTAGTCAAACTCCTTTTTGATATAAACAAAAACAAAACAAGTTAAACAAAGTGTACATATCTTTGCAATTATAGTACCACAGGATATTGCATATATTTGTTGTTTTCCTTGCAGACCATTAACCCAAAGTTCTTAGACAGACTATTGAATTAAGTACTTTATATACATTTTAGGATTTGATGTGTTAAGAAAAACACGAGAACTGTGTACTACTTTAGAAAGACTTGTGCCCATATTCCTAACCAGCTTACGGAATGTATTTCCCTTTTTTCGAAAGCAATATGTTTAAAAAAAATTTCTTATTCCTTTCTCCCTGCATTCCATCTTTAATGACTATTAGATATTCTGGGGGTGGGGTATGGGGGATACTTTTATGGGAGGTGGGGAGTTGGGGGATATTTCATGTCCACCATAAGCTGCTCTTTCGGCTATAAGCAGTTGGGCGTACTGGGCAGAGAACAGGCGACGTAGAACGGACGCACTATGCTTGCTTTATTGGGGTATTAGCCAGAAACCAGTATCTTTGACCACGAGGTGGCTTTGATCGTCCGCTGTGACGAAAGGCTGGTGTCGTAGAGCTGGCGTATCACTCATGCCTTATCCAGCGGATGGCCAGAAACCAGCGGCCGCCTTGGTGGTGCAGTCATCTAGGCAGTTTCTTCTGACTATTCGTCCGAGATGGGTCGGCATTCGAATCCCAGTGAGGCATGGATGTTGTGTATGTCTTATGGCTCTGCCTCTCTCCCTTCCCTGGAACCAGTGGTCCTAAAATAGGGACGGGCGACTGCTTATAGCCCATTGAGTTGCTCACAGTGGTCGTTAAGCTTTTATTTAAAAAAAAAAAACAGTATCTTTTACCACTCCGCCGCTGGGGTGTTTTTGATCGTTTTCTGGTTTTCTGTAAATGTAGCCATCGAGTTTAAATTCTCCAGGTAAGAAAGAAAAGTAAATCCAAAAATGAAGATCATAGCCCTGCACTTTTTTTATGCTAGTACTGTAATCTTTCTTTTGAGTGGTAAACTGCCGCTCTATGCACTCAGAGACATGCTTAAAACTTTTAAGAACTGCTGTAGTTTGCATTCATAATTAACAATTACACAAGATAGGGAATTTGTCCAATTCAAATCTTCACAGCTGTAATTCTATATCCATTTTGATGGCTCAAAATTGACATATGTATTCACTTCTGTAGTTTACAATCATCATGTTATAGAGGAACGCAAACTCCGATTATTTAAAATTTAATTCACGATATTATCTAAAAACATTTAATTTCAGAACGATAATAAAGTTTAATTCTGGAAATATCTGTCATTGATAAAGTTTACTTCTGGGAATTTCCGTCGATTATAATATAAATTATAAAACATATTGGATTTAAAATTATGTGTCTTTTGTGTGCCTGCATTTATGCACTAAAAAGAATTTACATCGGATACACACCTTCATTATAAAGGAAATAATCAACTACTGTTTATTGTCGATTAACAAAAAGGTTCAGCAGTCAATTAATGAATTTATTTTCTCTAATAGTGAACTAAAACAGCAACACTGCTTACTAATCATAAGCAAAGTCATGTGTATTTTTTTTATGTACTTCACATAACAAAAGTCCTACATGCCACTTCCCCATACGAAATTTCTAGGAAGTAAATGTTATCACCACTTGTGGCGACGGTAATTCAACATAGGAAAAAACTTGATATTTCTGGCAATGTAGTTACGGTTGATTCCAACTTAAAAAAAGAAACCAATGAAAAATGAAAGTAATAAACAAGAATAATGAAAACAAATAGAAATCAACTAAATTTTTCGGACAGTCAACCAGATTTTTCAACTATCAACTAAATCAGAAATTTCCCAACCAAGTGCTGGGTGAAATCAACTGGATCTGGTTGAAAATCAACTAAATTGGCAACATTGTGAGGTAGGAATAAGAGGTGACGCTTTAACCGCAGATTTCTGAAGCCGACCTGTTAACTGCTATGATATCCTTCCGCGTGCTTGGTTACCCTCTTGGTCGTGTCTGCCATAGGAAAACATTGAAAATTTGTGATTTTTAGAAGCTCATATTTTTTGTTAAACTGGTTTGTCAGCGTAGATTTTTTTTTCTGTGTTTGACAACATACTTTAGCTTGTCCATATTTAGTTTCCATGAGATCCTGCGTGGCATTCAGCTGTGCAAATAAATTTAAAAAGCTATGTCATTCCACCGGTTAGTATCCCTTTATTTTCCGTTTACTAGGTTTAATTAATAATTACAAGGTTGCTTACCTTTTTCACATTTCATTGCACGTTTTATTCTTTTTGTTGTCATGCTTGGTTAAAGCCTCCGGTGCGGTGTTCCATTTTTTTTTCAGGTTCTTTCAAATGTTCTACGAACGCTCAAGTCCATGAGGTGCCTTGCTGTCCAGGTTGCAAAATTGTATCCTCCTCCTCCCCACCCTTCACATCCGCGTGTAAAACCTAACCTTCATTGATAAAAACCCCAATTCTTGAACTCATAATCTTTTGATATTATCAACCGAACATGAACTGCTTATTTACATACATACAAATGCAAACGAAAATGTGTTTTTTTTTTGTTGTTTTTTTTGTGTATGTATGTAAATAAGCAGTTTATGTTCGGTTGATAATATCAAAAGATTTTGAGTTCAAGAATTGGGGTTTTTATCAACGAAGGTTAGGTTTTACACGCGGATTTGATAGGGGGAGGAGGGGGATACAATTTTGCAACCTGCACAGCAAGACACTTCATGGACTTGAGCGTTCATAGAACATTTGAAATAACCTGAAAAAAGAAAATAGAACACCGCACCGGAGGCTTAAACCAAGCATGACAACAAAAAGAATAAAACGTGCAATGAAATGTGAAAAAGGTAAGCAACCTTGAAATTATTATAATTGTATGCACGTAAATTTAAAAATAACTGTGGTTTGTGTTATGGATGTTTTAACCTGAAGGTTTAATTAAGTTTTTTGGGATTCAATCGTCGATTGCAATTTACTGTGAATGACAACTCTACATTTTGCTGTGATTTGCTTGCTTTTAGCATATTATGTAATGTTCTAAATTTGTAGCAAAATTAAAGAAGTCGCTAGGTTTACGTAGGTTACACAGATCTGTATACGAAAGTTGTAGCAAATTTTTCTGAAATAATGTAGGTAATGTAATCGGAGGGGTATTCATAACTGAACCACGTTTAAAAGGATGTTCAATATAACTACGTTGTTAAGATAATTGTCTTTGAATTATTAAGAACCCACCTATAATTATGACAGTGTTCATATCCAAAAACTTTGCCCTATGAACAACAACGATAGGGGTTAGGAATTAGCTACATTTACCAAAAGTTCATCTATTTCTTTTTCCTGTTTTAGGGCTTGACCAGTATACCAAATTGCAGATTTGACCATTGCTAGTAAATACTCATTTTAAACTAATAGACGAGGTGTTTTTGATAGTGTGCTACAAGATCAGTTAACAGAACTGGAGCTTCTTTAATTAAAACTGAACTTCACAGTCCAAATACAGATTGTCTTGATTAGCAGAGAACATTAAAACAGTAACTTTTGCATGTGAGACACTGCACTAAGCATTTCTTGGAATTATATGACAATGCAAAACATTACTGTTAATATCTCCTGTTTCACAACAAACCACTTTGTATGTTAAACATAAAATGATGGTGATACTAAACACAGTAGATGAGAAAAGTGAAAGTTGAAACACAAGGGTGCACACATATTTAAAAGATTAAAAAAAAGGAATAGAAGAGACAAATGAACAAGGAAACATTTGAAAGTGACTGAACATGAGTACCTTACAGTGAAGATTTGCACTTCTGGCTCCTCTCAAGCTATGGCCCTGTAAACATATGTATGCGCATTTTGATTTTTAAAGAAATATTCTCATAATACATGGAAATACATTATAATTATTAATACAGTAATCATGCATCTCTAAATTGCCTGTATTTCCTGTTCATTCCAAAAATAGATTTGATTCTCTTCTGCCACCCCATTTCTAGTCACTGCACATTTTTGTTATTCTAAAACTTCATGTTCTCTTATTCATTTTACAGAGCAGTAAACATTTTAGGATCATCAGTTACTTTGATATTACATAAATAAGCTGTCACTCATATATTTCATTCACTTCTGGTACCAAATGTTTTCTTTGCCTGATTTAGTTGCTATTCTGTAATGCATGTATATGTTCTCATATTAAACATTATTTTCATGCATTTTAACTCTCTCGTGAATAATCTGCTTTTTCTGTCTAATATTAATTACAACATTAATGCTCTACAGAATATATGTTCTATTTAAACTTTCCCCTTTTGGTTTTCTGTTGATATTTAAAGTCTTTCTTGTTACCTTTTCTTCCTTTACATCATATCTTACTTTTTTTTTTTTTTTTTTTGGTAAAGTCAGTGATATGTAGCTAAAAGGCCATTCCTTGCACAGTGGGTATTGGTATGTGTGTTTTGTCTATCAAGCTTATCACCTGTCTTTGTTTTATCAAAATCAAAAGTTTGTAATTTCTTCAAAGCCGAGGTATTTGTGGTAAAACATTCAAATATTTATTGTGGTTTATTTGCTCACAGTTCATGTTCTGATTAGCTCAGTGTAATTGGCAGGGGCGGCTCCTGTTATGGGGCTGTGGGGCTGCAGCTCCCCTACCCAAAGCCGTTTTTTTTTCATGCCGTACCAAGAGAGAAATGTTTTGTGAACACCACTGTAAGTTTTCCCAGCATAATGCCACGACTGCAGTTTTCTGAACTCAACTGGAAGTTTTCCCTTTGGTTTTCTGTTGATATTTAAAGTCTTAACACCAGTGGGCGCGGGAAGAAGGTTACGGACAGCGCTTCTTGCAGCCCTGACGGCTATTGAAACCAACTCATGTGGGAAACTCTGCCTATTCCCACATCAGTTCGTTTCCCTTGAATAAAACTTCCGAGGGGACTGCATTCATGGCAGCTCTCGCTAGCAGGTTTGCTCGCGAATACAGTCTCGTTGTGTGGGAATGCGTCGCTGGGCCTGTGTGCTTTGTTGATTAATACGGTTCTTGTGCTTCCGAATAAGTCATAAAATAGGGAATGAATTAAAAATGATGACGAATGTTGAATTAAAATATTAAATAAAGCACGTTTGAATGTATTACTCAACCTGGTTTTGTTTTTTTTTCCAATTTTTGGTTTGTTCTTGCTTTTATGCAACGTAATAATTCTAACAACATGGTTGCTCCCATTTTATAACAAATACTCAGTTGTCGGGACTTTTGCAAAAAAGTTTTACTTATATTTTCTCTTCTGGTCAAAATGGACATGTGAACAAGTTGCGATTAAAAATAGAGTTCAGTATTAGTATTAAAAGAAATCCGTCTTGTTGCACGATGATATTTATTCAGCTAAAAAATGAAATCTATATACAGTTTAAAAACACATGAGCACTTTCGGTGTCACATTGACACCTTCATCAGATGTAATTTCACCATGTGGCTACATGCTGGTCTTAAGTACGTGGAGTAGATGCATCATGTGAAAGGTAATGTCAATGTCACATGATATACCAGATAACAAGACAATCAAAAAAAGGCATAGTTAGCCAATGATCACTTAACAGAAGCAATTGCTATTGTGCTGTCCTTCCCAACAAGATTGCTCCAAGGTTCAGGTAAAACATAAGGATAATAGTCATTACAGCAATTTGTATTATAAGCCGAAATATAGAGGCTTTCTGTAAATAACAAGGAATAAACAGAGTTAGGTGTGTTTATGATTTTAGCGTTGTCCCAGTCTGGGATGGAATTTCCAGCACTTATGGTTCTTGCAAAAGAGGTGCTTTGGTGATTCATTTTTAGATCATATCTGTGTTCATTTAATCTCAAATCCAAATTTCTTTTGGTAGAACCCACATAATGATTGTTTAGTTCACCAGAGATAGTGTCAAGCATATCAATAACATACACACCCCATTTTTTCCCTTTGTCAATTTTGTCACGATCATTGCGGATAATGGTATATAGATTGCATGATCGTATTCCAAATTGTATTTTATGACGAGAACATATGTTGGTAAGGAGGTTTACAATATGTGGATTAAAATCAACAGATCCAACATACTTTTTAGACACTTGCTCACTAATTAAAGCAGTTGACATAGAAAACCGTACTTTATTGTGCACTCCCTTAACAACGTTGTCCGGGTAACCATGGTTTTTAGCGAGGGATGATATCTATTGTAGTTCTTGAGCTCTGGCGAAATGGCTAGAAGAATGTGAATATGCTCTTCTAAATAGGAAGTGCAGAGCAGAAATTTTATGCTGAAAAATGTGAGCAGAATTGTACGGAATTAGAGTGGGTGTGGAAGTAGGTTTTCGATAAACGGCAAAAGACAGGGAGTTGTCAGAAGGGGTACGAGTAATTTGAAAGTCAAGATAAGGTAAGACGAAATTATTTTCAAGTTCTATCGTGAGTTTGATGGAGGGGTATTGAGCAGACATAGCGTTGACAAACTGCTGTAACTGATTTATGGTATATGGCCAAATTACCAAGATGTCATCAACGTAACGGATATAGAGACTAGGTTTTTGTGGGAATTCTTGTATGACTTTATTTTCAATATGCTGTAGAAGAATTTCTGCTAAGACTGCGGATAAAGGTGAACCCATGGCTGTCCCGTCGGTTTGTTGGTAAAATATGTTCTGAAATTTGAAAAATGAACGCTTTTTAATGGGATGAAGAGCATTCATTATGAAAGCAATATCATTGGCAGGAATGTCAGAGTTCAGTATTGGATAAATTGAAAAAAAAAATAAAAAGGAGAGAGAGATATTAATTTCTGCAGCGAAATACTTACACAAAATTGATTTCTTCACTTACCAAGTACAGCGAAATTTTCACTTTTAAACTCATGTAAATTTTTATTCACCAAAAATCATTGAAGTCACTCCACTGGATACATTTTATTTTTCTCCTGCATCCCCCTCCCTCCCAAAAATCAGCTTCGCATTTCAATTGATGTAGTGTACTTAATTACTTTGAAAAGGACATTTAATCAGATATCATTGTTTAGAAAATTTACGAAGTTGGTTGGAAAACAAATTGTTCTACACTAAATTGTTATCATGATGGCTTCAGAATTAAAACTGGACTGAGTATGTTTGCAATCCGTTTTTATTAAAGAGAATGCCGGTGTGTGAGTATCGCAATAACAATTCATCGCGAAATTCTGGCAGACCCTGCAAAATTCCACAAAATGTTTTTCATCGCCGTCCAAGTTGCAGTGGTCGGTATCAAGTTGAAGTTTTAAAGGGAGTGTATCAAAAGAAAAAATATTTATTGTCATAATTCTAGGGGTCACAATGAGACACTTGAGAACGCGTACATGACCTTGAGTGTTTCTCCGCTACCACAGACGCACGCATTAATTTTTTTTTTATTTTTTGTCCTTATATATATATATATTATACGTACAGTATCATCATCATCATCATTGTCAACCATTATCAATCCACTGCTGGACGAAGGTCTCCCCAAGTTTCCTCCACAACGGTCTGTCTTGTGCCAGTCTCCTCCATGTCACTCCCGCATATTTACGAATTTCATCCACCCATCTCCCATGTGGTCTTTTTCTGGGTCTTTCCTGTCCCTTGGAATCCAATCTAAAATTTCGGCTGTCCATCTATGGTCTGTCCTTCTGGCAGTATGTCCAGCCCATTGCCATTTCAGGGATTTAACTCTGATCATGATGTCTTCCACTCTCGTCATTTTTCGGATCCACGAGTTCCTCTTCTTATCTCTCCTGGTTATACCAAGCATGCACCTCTCCATGCTTCTTTGAGTTGTCTGCAGCCTTTGTATGTCTCTTTTAGTTAAGGTCCACGTCTCTGCACCATACGTAAGCACTGGAAGGATGCATTGATCAAACACTTTTCTTTTAAGACATAATGGCATATTGCTCTTGAAAATTATGCTGTTTCTTCCAAAAGCTCTCCAGGCAAGTTTTGTACGCCGATTAATTTCTTCATCAATGTGACCCTCACTTGATATCTGCTGTCCAAGATAAACATATGTATCGGTTATCTCCAGTTTTTCTCCATCAATCGATAAATCTTCATTTCTTGTAAAAGCATTAAACATCACTTTTGTCTTCTGAAAGTTCATTTTTAATCCCACTTCTTTACTCTTGTCAGCAAGTTCCTGGATCATACTCTGCAGCTCTGATGGGGTAGTTGCAAAAATGACTACGTCATCAGCAAAACGAAGGTGGGTTAGATAATCTCCATTAATCTTTATCCCTTTGTTTTCCCAGTTCAGTGATTGAAAGACATTTTCCAATGTGGCATTAAAGAGCTTCGGAGATATGGTGTCACCTTGTCTCACTCCCTTTCCAATTTTTATGTGTGTTGTATTTTCAAACAGCCGAATCTTTGCACTTGCATTTTCATAGATGTTATTAATAATATTAATGTATGCATCTTCAATACCGCAGGATTTCAGAGCCGTGGTAACTGCTGATGGTTTCACCGAATCAAAGGCTTTTTTCATAATCGATAAAAGCCATGCACAATGGAAGTTCATATTCCCTCGCTCTTTCAATTAGTTCTCTCAGGACGTGGATATGATCTATTGTGCTGTAGCCACTCCTGAATCCAGCTTGTTCTCTCGGTTGAGCCATGTCCAGTGTTACCTTCAAGCGGTGTGAAAGAACTTTAGTGAAGATTTTATAAACCACTGATAGGAGGCTGATAGGTCTGTAGTTCCTGAGATCCTCAATGTCACCTTTTTTATGTAGCAGGATCATTGTAGCATTGTTCCAATCCTCAGGAATCTTCCCTTCATTAAGGCATCGAGTGAAAATTTGGGCGAGTACTGTTTCAATTTCTCCACTTGCTTCTTGTATGATGTCTATAGTAATTCCATCTTCTCCTGGAGCTTTCCCCCGCTTCATGTTCTTGATTGCATGAGCAACTTCTGCTGGGAGGACTGGAAGAACTCTGGTACCTTTCATGATGTCTGGAGTACATGTATCATCCCTTTCATATAATTTGGAGTAGAAATCTTTCACTCTTGTCAAAATTTCGCCTCTCTATTTCTTGTTATAGAACCATCTTCTTTTCTCAGAGCCATAATCTGTTTTCTTCCCTTACTGAGATGTCCCTTTGCTATCTTAAGGCTTTGGTTGTTTTCAATTGCTTTCCTCACTAGCTCACAGTTGAATTTCCTTACGTCTTCAGTGATACTTTTTCGTGTTGTCTTGCATAGCTCTATATATTCCACTTTGGAAGTCACATCTTCTTTAGTTGTCCTCATCTCTCTTCTTTTTTGCATCAACATTTTGGTTTTTCCTGATAATTTGTTCACATGCAACTTGTTCTTAGACCCAGCTAATTTTGTTGCTGTTTCCATTAGAGCTTTGGTTACTTTTCTGTTAACTTTCGAAATATCCACTTCTTCCGATGTTAGGCCTTCTAAAGCAGAGAATCTGTTCTTCAGTTCCAACTTGAAAGTATTATGGTGTTTTTTAAGGTTGGTTATGTCAATACATTTTGTTTGTCTTATGAGCTTGCCACGTTCCAGTTTAGTGTTGAGGTGCATTTTACATCTCACCAATCTATGGTCACTACCTGTGTTGAACTTGTTCAGCACACTGCAGTCTTCGATGACGAATTTTTTGTTACACATAATAAAATCAATTTCACTTGTCGTCCCAATTGGATGTCTCCATGTCCATTTCCTGTGTGGCTTTTTCTTGAAAAAGGAGTTCAAGATAGAAAAATCCTTCTGCCTCTGCAAACTCAACGAGAGTATTTCCACGCTGGTTTCTGTTGCCGTGACCGAATTTACCTACTGAAGTTTCATTCTGTTGCCGTTGCCCTATTTTTGCATTGAAATCTCCCATAATTATCTTCAAGTGCTGCTTACCTTTATTATTTAGATGACGAATTTCCTCATAAAATTCTTTCAATTTCTTCTTCAGGATGACTTGTGGTGGGTGCATAAGTTTGAATAATCTGAGCCTGGTATCTACTCGATAGTTGGATAACGAGTCGTGCAGCTCTGTCAGAGGAACTTTCAACTTCTACCACTTTATCCTTCAGTTTCTTGTTTATTATAAATCCAACACCACTAGTTCTGCCAGTATCTGTCCCACGATAATAGAAGAGATGTCCACTTTTCAGTTCAATGAGATCTTCTCCTTTTCTCCTTACCTCACTTAGCCCGACGATGTCCCACTTGATCCTTTGTAGTTCCTCTTCCAATTCAAGAAGCCTTGAATCAGAAGATAGGGAGCGTCCGTTATAGGTAGCCAAGGTCAGCATCAAATGGCAGCCTAGTCCGGTCCTCCGGGGATTCTTAGCACCCTCTGCCTTCATGTCGCACTGGCCGCTGCCTTGGCCAGGTACATTCCAGCTGCCGGAGACTGAGGGCCAAGATTTAAGTTGTAGAGTCATTTTGGAGGTGTTTGGCCATAACTCACCACGCTGGCCAAGCGGGTTGGTGAGTGTGGGATAGCATTTCCTCTGATCCCGATGGTATAGTTATACCGCTATTGGCGGTCGCCAGAGCCCCTTTAGTGGGAACAGGATGCACCACGAGAAGGCGGGGTTGACATTTGTCAAGGAGAGGCTGTGATGTTACGCATCACCTGACCTTACATCCCAGTATATGCATGTATATACATCACCTGACCTTACACGTACAGTATATGCATGTATATATAATTTGCAACAACTATCAATCCACTGCTGGATGAAAGTTTCCAAGTTTCTTCTTCCACAACAGTCTGCGTCAGTTTCTTTCATGCTTTCGAATTTCATGTACCCATCTCCCTCTTTTCATCTTCTGGGTATTGTTTTTGTTCTTTGATATCCAGTTCAATATTTCAACTCTCCGTCGGTGGTTCTTTCTTCTAGCAATATGTTCATCCCATTGCAATTTCAGGAATTTTGACCATGTCTTCCACTGTTGTCATTTTCCCGATCCACGAGTTCCTATTTGTATCTTTCCAGGTAACATCAAACATGCATTTCTGCATGCTTCTTTCAGTTGTCTGCAACGTTTGTATGTCTATTTTACTTGAGGTCCATGTCTGTGCTCCATGCGTAAGAACTGGAAGGATGCACTGATTAATCAGTTTCCTTTTAAGAAATAATGCATCCGACGAAGTTTTATAGGTCGATTATTTTCTTCATAAATGTGACAATGTGGCCATCGCTTAATATACAGTATGTTGCCTAGTTTAGGTATCGGTACCTTTACATTTTCCCTATCAATCGCTAAATATAAAATCTAAATATTAATTTCTTGTAAAAAAAAGCACTTTCGATCAGTATATATATATATATATTATTGTTATTAATATTATTATTATTAAACGGACAGCATCAGCACAGGCGCAGTAACTTAGCTTTCGAAGTGATATCGTGATATCTACAAAATTGAGATGCAGCCCCCTCATCTCAGCTTACCACGAGCCGCCACTGGTAATTAGCCTGTACTGTTTTGCACATAAGATTTCCTGTATTGTATATATATTTTTTATATTCTTTGGTATTCGTGTTGTATATACATGCATCCCCCACCCTTCGTTTTCTGTTTTACCATTAGGACTGAAGGACTAAGCCTTTCAAGAGAAAAAGACACTTATACCTGGTGTGGCACCCATTGTGTGTGAAGGAAAGCATTTTGCTGCTGCTAGTGAAGGTTACTGAAGATGAGATTTAACTATTTGAGATGTGTGTTTTGTATTGGATTTACATGTAAATTTCACTACAAATATTTGTCTTTAATGATTAAAACTGCAGCAGTAAGCTAAGTTCCAGCTACAAATACTGTTGGGTAAGCTTTTCTTTTCTCGTATATATAAAAATGACTTCAAAAAGGTTTAATATGTATGTGGGCATCAACTCATAATAATATTTCTTCATGTTCTAACTAGCTCATTCGCTTTGTCTTGTGTAACTAGAGGTATATTGAACCCCCATTAGGAAATGATAGTGCTGACGTATTTTTTACAGCCTACAATGTACATAAGCCGCCCCGGTGGCGCAGTGGTCTAAGGCGCTGGCCTCTGATCATTCGTCCGTGAGGGGTCCGGGTTTGAATCCCGGTCAGGCATGGATATTGTGTTTGTCTTACGGCACTGGCTCTCTCCCTTCCCTGGAACCAGTGACCCTAAATTAGGGACGGGCGACTGCTTATAGCCCATTGAGTTGCTCACGGTGGTCGTTAAACCTCCAATCAAAAAAAAAAATGTACATAATGAGTGTGAAATGAAGCTCACAGCTAGGCTTTTTGATGACCGAAATGGGAGGAAATCTTGAATTCAGATGAAGTAAAAATATAACAGCATAAAATTATAAAGATATTAATTGCAATATATGAAAATGTATAGTTATGGTAAACAAATTACTTGAGGGAAAACTTTACTTAACTAATCAGATGAAATAGGCTGCCATAAGAAGTTCTAGCTTAAAACGTCAGCATTATTTTTGATTGATTGATTGATTGGATTTTTTTTAACGACCACCGTGAGCAACTCAATGGGCTATAAGCAGTCACCCGTCCCTAATTTAGGGTCACTGGTTCCAGGGAAGGGAGAGAGCCAGGGCCGTAAGACAAACACAACATCCATGCCTCACGGGATTCGAACCCGGACCCTGTTCGGACGAATGATCAGAGGTCATCGCTTAGACCACTGCGCCACCGGGGCGGCAAGCACGGCTTCATTTTGCTAGCATGGGAAGAGTTGGCGACAGCGTCTCCTCTTATTCCTACCTCCATGGTTGTTTTTTATACCAATTTTAGTATAGACCAAGAAGGTTAGAAGGATGAGGTGGAAACAGCTCCTCTCCCTGTGCTTCTGGCGTGAAGCCAGTTTTAATCAGCTGACTACAAAGACCTTTAAGATTCATAGACTGGAAAACCGTAAGTTAACCGGGCGACATTTGAAGTTCAGTGTTTTTCTTCTTTTTTTTTTCTGATTGGAGGTTTAACGACCACCGTGAGCAACTCAATGGGCTATAAGCAATCGCCCGTCCCTAATTTAGGGCCACTGGTTCCAGGGAAGGGAAAGAGCCAGTGCCGTAAGACAAACACAACATCCATGCCTGACCGGGATTCGAACCCGGACCCCTTACGAACGAATGATCAGAGGCCAGCGCCTTAGACTACTGCGCCACCGGAGCGGCGAAGTTCAGTGTTGTACGTCCAGAAGCTGCCACATCTCGTCTAGTCTTCTCACCAACTTTTCTAACGTTTCCCCTGAAATAATAGAGGTGTTTTAGTATTTTAAGTGCAGGATAGTTAGCTAGTAACCTTTTGCACTTACTTCATCTCTAAACATTAAGTTAAGATACTCAGTTTTTCCTAGTACCTTGTCACATTTACCGTGACTTGCAGTTTCAATCTAGGCTTCTCACCTACTTTTCTAATAGGCTTCTCACCTCCTTTTCTAATCTTTCCCTGGAAATAATATAGTTGTTTTAGTATTTTAAGTGCAAGATACGTAGCTAGTAACCTTGTTCACTTTTTTTATATCTAAATATTAAATTGAGGGACTTAGTTTTTACTAGATCCTTGTGTCATTCGCCAGAGTATGTATCGCTCTAAAGTGAAAGTTTTCTGGTTAAACCTACAGATGTTTGGTAACTCGTGTTGCTTTTCCTAGACTTTTCATCCTCGAGATTCGTAATTGTCTAAACTCTAAATTATATGAAGAGGAAATTTCTTTCTATCATATTTAATTTTACTTACTTTTTCTCCCGTTTAGTAGCTATTACGAACTCACAATACTGCAGGAAAAACTTCCAAAATTAAAAATTTTGTTCTCGGCAACTTTTTTTTTTTTTTTTTATTGGAGGTTTAACGACCACCGTGAGCAACTCAATGGGCTATAAGCAGTCGCCCGTCCCTAATTTAGGGTCACTGGTTCCAGGGAAGGGAGAGAGCCAGTGCCGTAAGACAAACACAACAACCATGCCTGACCGGGATTCGAACCCGGACCCCTTACGGACGAATGATCAGAGGCAAGCGCCTTAGACCACTGCGCCACCGGGGCGGCTCTCGGCAACTTCTCTTAAGAGTAAACAAATGGCCACATTAAAATTTTTTT
The DNA here is from genome assembly GCA_039090855.1 of Macrothele yani. NCBI lineage: Eukaryota > Metazoa > Arthropoda > Arachnida > Araneae > Macrothelidae > Macrothele > Macrothele yani. The sequence continues at coordinate 4,946,010 of CM077012.1, forward strand.
TTTTTTTTTTTTTTTGACATTACTTAGAGTGTGAAATACGAATTTCATGCAACTAGATCAAGCAGTTGGCAAGCAACTGAAAAGGCCGCCCCGGTGGCGCAGTGGTCTAAGCGATGGCCTCTGATCATTCGTCCGAAAGGGGTCCAGGTTCGAATCCCGGTGAGGCATGGACGTTGTGTTTGTCTTACGGCACTGGCTCTCTCCCTTCCCTGGAACCAGTGACCCTAAATTAGGGACGGGCGACTGCTTATAGCCCATTGAGTTGCTCACGGTGGTCGTTAAACCTTTAATAAAAAAAAAATAAAGCAACTGAAGCCGAAATATATTTTACACGTAGGAAAAGCTACATTTCCCTTCAATTATTTCATATCCCCCATCATTACGATAATGATGTTTTCTTTAATCGTAAGTAAAAGGCGCAAAGTCTAATTTGTACCCCATTGGAAAAAAATTAATACCCAGTATTAAAACAACGTAAAATTTCTTCTTTCGCGCAGTTAAAAGAGCTTAATTAACATTGCTTACATAGGACACACGCCGTTTTCCTTGGTTTTATCCATGGAGGTAGGAAACACCTTAACTGCAGATTCTGAAGCCGACCTGTTAACTGCTATGATATCCTTCCGCGTGCTTGGTTACCCTCTTGGTTGTGTCTGCCATAGGAAAACATTGAAAATTTGTGATTTTTAGAAGCTCATATTGTTTGTTAAACTCGTTTGTCAGCGTAGATTTTTTTCTGTTTGACAACATACTTTAGCTTGTTCATATTTAGTTTCCATGGGATTCTGCGTGGCATTCAGCTGTGCAAATAAATTTAAAAAGAAAATACCAGGTATGTCATTCCACCTGTTAGTATCACTTTATTTTCCGTTTACTAGGTTTCATTAAACTCTTTGCGATTCAGTCGTCGATTGCAATTTACTGTGAATGACAACTGTATATTTTGCTGTGATTTGCTTGCTTTTAGCATATAATGTAATGTTCTAAATTTGTAGCAAAATTAAAGAAGTCGCTAGGTTTACGTAGGTTATACAGATTCTGTTTACGAAAGTTGTAGCAAATTTTTCTGGAATAGTGTAGGTTATGTAATCGGAGGGGTATTCATAACTGAACCAAGTTTAAAAGGATGTTCAATATAACTACATTATTAAGATAATCGTCTTTGAATTATTAATAACCCACCTATAATTATGACAGTGTTCATATCCAAAAACTTTGCACTATAAACAACAACGATAGGGGTTAGGAATTAGCTACATTTACCAAAAGTTCATCTATTTCTTTTTTCCTGTTTTAGGGCTTGACCAGTACACCAAATTGCAGATTTGACCATTGCTAGTAAATACTCATTTTAAACTAATAGACGAGGTGTTTTTGATAGTGTGCTACAAGATCAGTTATTAGAACTGGAGCTCCTTTAATTAAAACTGAACTTCACAGTACAATTACAGATGCTCTGGATTAGCAGAGAACATTAAAACAGTAACTTTTGCATGTGAGACACTGTACTAACCGTTTCTTGGAATTATATGACAATGCAAAGCATTACTGTTAATATCTCCTGATTCACAACAAAACCACTTTGTATGTGAAACATAAAATGATGGTGATACTAAACACAGTAGATGAGAAAAGTGATAGTTGAAACACAAGGGTGCACAGATATTTAAAAGATTAAAAAAAAGAAAAAGAATAGAAGTAAGAGACAAATGAACAAGGAAACATTTGAAAGTGACTGAACATGAGTATCTCACAGTGAAGATTTGCACTTCTGGCTCCTTTCAAGCTATGACCCTGTAAACATATGTATGCACATTTTGCTTTTTGAAGAAATACTCTCATAATACATGGAAATACATTATAATTATTAACATAGCAATCATACATCTCTAAATTGCCTGTATTTCCTGTTCATTCCAAAAATAGATTTGATTCTCTTCTGCCACCCCATTTCTAGTCACTACACATTTTTGGTATTCTAAAACTTCATGTTCTCTTATTCATTTTACAGAGCAGTAAACATTTTAGGATCATCAGTTACTTTGATATTCCACAAATAAGCTGTCACTCATATATTTCATTTACTTCTGGTACCAAATGTTTTCTTTGCCTGATTTAGTTGCTATTCTGTAATGCATGTATATGTTTTCAGAATAAACATTGTTTTCATGCATTTTAACTCTCTCGTGAATAATCTGCTTTTTCTGTTTAATATTAATGACAGCATTGACGCTCTACAGTATATATGCTCTAATTAAACTTTCCCCTTTTGGTTTTCTGTTGATATTTAAAGTCCTTCTTGTTACCTTTTCTTCCTTTACATCATATCTTAATTTACATGTAGCTCAAAGGTCATTCCTTGCACAGTGGGTGTGGCATGTGTGTTTTGTCTATCAAGCTTATTACCTGTCTCTGTTTTATCAACAGTTTGTAATTTCTTTAAAGCCGAGGTATTTGTGGTAGCTGAAACATTCAAATATTTATTGTGGTTTATTTGCTCACAGTTCATGTTCTTATTAGCTCAGTGTAATTAGCCTCTTCTGTTTTGCACATCAGTGTAAATATCTTGTACCCAATATTTTGATAGTTGTTACAGATTTCCTGTATTGTATTTTTTTTTAATTCTTTGGTATTCTTGTTGTGCATCCATGCATCCTCCACCCTTCATTTTTTGTTTTCCCATTAGGACTGAAGGACTAAGCCTTTTAAGAGAAAAGACACTCATACCTGGTGTAGTACCCATTGTATGTGAAGGAAAGCATGACGCGTGCTGATAATTTTTGATGCCTATTTCAGCAATATAAATTCTCGATGGTGTAGCTATACAAATTCTTGATAGCTGCAGGTGTAAGGGGAAGGAGGTTGTTTCAAATAAACAGATACTCGTCCACATTCCAGCACCGACCAATCAGCAGCTTTAAGTATCATAAAGAGTCGAAAATACGAATCAGTTTCGAACCTTATACGAAATGAGTAGGGATTCGTCCATTGGTTGCTGATTGCACTTGACTTGACTTACTTTATTTCTGTTGGGAAACTGTACCCGGAGTCACCCTATAAGTGTACTGTTGTTAAAGGCCGGAGTTTTTCTTTTTTTTTTTTATTGGAAGTTTAACGACACCGTGAGCAAATCAATGGGCTATAAGCAGTCGCCCGTCCCTAATTTAGGGTCACTGGTTCCAGGGAATCGAGAGAACCAGTGCCGTAAGACAAACACAACATCCATGCCTCACCGGGATTCGAACCCGGACCCCGTTCGGACGAATGATCAGAGGCCATCGCTTAGACCACTGCGCCACCGGGGGCTAAAGGCCGGAGTGCCTTATCACGATTCGTCGTGGAACACAAGAACGGTATCCATCCACGTTAATGTGCTCTCCTGCTGTTTCCGTTCTGATACCCCCGCCCGCGTATTTCACAAGTGAATGTACGAAATTGCGATTAGAGCTATTTTCGCCACGCGATTGATTCAGAGTTACTTTGGAGGTTGTGAATATGACGAGTAATGTGACAGGAACACTGTTTTTTTTTTTTTTTTATCTGGGGAAGTTCTGCTCGCTAAGAAATTCATTGTGAGGTTACTTAACATATGTGACAAATAATTCATACTGAATTATATCGTGGGAAGTTCTGCTCCCTAAGAAGTTCACTGTGAGGTTACTTAACATATGTGAGAAATGATCATATTGAATTATATCGTGAAAAGTTTTATCGTGGGAAGTTCTGCTTCCTAAGAAATTCAGTGAGGTTACTTGACAAATGATCATATTGAATAATACGGTAAGGTAATTTTGTGCACGATATCATAAGGAATATCTGTAGTTTCTCAGATGAATACAAGTCGAAATCTATCTTAATATTAAAATTGAGGACGACTTTAATAACTAACTAGTTGAAAACCATACTCCGTGTCGGCCAATAGATCGCAGCACGTCAACTACCCATCACGATTCGTGCTCTTGTGAAAGTGCGTATATAAGGATACTAAAAGTATCCTTTTAAAGGTCCTTTCTATTACCGCTAAAAGGACCTTTAACAATGAAAAGTATGTCTCCACAACGAAATATTCTGACGATCAAGTTTTTTTCCTCATGAATGTGAGGAGGTCTAGCTAGAAAATAAAATCAAATAGAGTAATTTTGTATTAGCAAAGAACTACGTACCTAATGGCCCGAAATACGACCGGTGATGTATTCAGGCATCTTTTCGGGGGTCTTAGCCTCCCCCTCCCCCCGTAGGTTTTTGAGTGATCACCCTTTATATTTAGTCTAATTTTTTGTTAATAGATGAAAATTTGGAGAAATTAATTTTTAAAATTTAAGACAACGGGGGAAAATATTATAATAAAAAAAAACTCATCACATGGACTTCATATCTCAGTAGCATTAAGATTATTTTAAGTATTAAATTAATTGCTTTGTTTTATACACTAAAACTAAAATTGCCATCGGAGTGTATTTTTACGTTTTCAAAATCCGACGAGTCAATGCAGCCAAAATCGTATATAATACCTCGAGAAAAAAAACGGAATTTCCGTTGTTAATTAGAGCCATAAATGACTTCACACAAAGTGGTAACACTTTAAATAACTTTTTTTAAATGTAGCTCTGAAATCAAAGTAGTTATGAACATATATATACTCTATAGAAAAATTTGTTGCTCTAGATGAAAATGCTTTTGTAAATTTGTTTATAAATGGAACAATTATCCATGTTAAAAATCTATTGTGAAGTCCTACCAAAATTACTCAATACTCTCTCCGGATAAAAATCAGGAGGGTAGAAGACCAGTTCATCTTGAACACATATGCAAGAGGGGCAAACAAGAAAACCAAGCATTGTTTCACAATTCGGTAAATTATTTAGAGCCTTTGTGTTTGATACTTAAGTTTACTGTGGATTTGTAATCACCAACGGCATGCTGCTTGCACTGCAATACATCATCAAATTTTGGAAGCTGGCATTCAGCTTTATTTTAGTTTTCTGGATGCCGACTTCCCATGTATATGGTTAAGTAAGCCTCAATGCAGCTAACGTGACGTTAGGGCTTCCAATACAACAAAATATTTGCGCTACCTAATTTTTAACGATAGCAAATTAAAAACGATTCCCATATTTTTTTTTTCCTGGCGGTATGTGGTTTACGCTCTGTGACAAAACGAAAATCCAGGAATTTCAAACGATTAATTAGTTGTTTATTTTTACTACTATGTGCTAACCTAAAGGGGCTGAAACCAAGTGGTCCTTATTAATCAGAAAAATGCTTGTTGTTAGACTAAAATATTTTTGCCACTCCTAATGTTTAGGGGGTGGGGGAGGGGGAAGAATTTTCTCCAGCACAGCATCCTTAATATTTTACACCATCGCAGCATGGAGAAATCCGCGGTGCATTGCTGAATTAAAATAAAGGTATAACTTTTTTACATTTTTAATCACTTGCATGTATAGATTTCAGAAAATTTGTTATACATAAATAATATATGTATTAATGTATAAATAAATAACAAGCTTGAGCCTCTCAAAATTTGCGATTGACCCCCGGAAAAAAACTCTCTGAATGCAACGTTGGGTACGACCTGAAGACAGTGTTCTGTTGAAATAAGACACTCCCGTTGGAATAAATACTCCAGAATGTTGTTTGCCATATGTTGTGTCTGATAAAATATTAAGCTCATGGTTCTCCATACAAAACACATAAGTACTAATCCTGTTCTAAGGTGGCGCAGTGGTCTAAGGCGTTGGCCTCTGATCATTCGCCCGTAAGGAGTCCGGGTTCGAATCCCGGTCAGGCATGGATGTTGTGTTTGTCTTACGGCACGGGCTCTCTCCCTTCCCTGGAACCAGTGGCCCTAAATTAGGGACGGGCGACTGCTTATAGCCCATTTGAGTTGCTCACGGTGGTCGTTAAACCTCCAATTAAAAAAAAAATCCTGTTCTACAGCAGTGCGCGCTGACGTGCTGACATCCATCGGCTCTGTGAGAACTATATAGATTGAAGCGTGGCTTTTTGCGATTAATCAAAGGTAAGTCACAAGTCCATGAAGTCATGTTGATATAAAAACTCAAAAGTTCCCCTATCAATAAAGTACACTCACTATTTACCTCCTGCCGCATTCCGACTATACGTGTAAAACAACTGGGGTTAACCATTGTCGCAATGAAAACACCCGAACATTAAAATGGCATATGGCGTGTGCGCAAAGCTTACATGTCTCACCCACATGACTCTCCTCGTAGGCCCCGCCTACTCGCAATCTCCAAAGTAGCTCTGAACCAATCGCGTGGCCGGAAATAGCCTTAATCGCAATTCCGTACATTCACTTGTGAAATACGCCCCCACCCACCCACCACACAACAGTAGAGATTGTGAATGGTCTACTGGAGTCCGAACTTCTCCTACTGCATGCTTAAGTAACCTACCCTTCGTGTTTCCCCAAACATCAATTTATTGCCTCTTTGTTGTGAATGTTTGGAGAGGTTTTCTACCCCTTCCTCAAGTATGCATGGGTATATGTGGTCTGCAAGGATGGATTCATAACGAATTCGGTTCATAGTGACTTTTTTTTTTTTATTGGAGATTTAACGACCACCGTGAGCAACTCAATGGGCTATAAGCAGTCGCCCGCCCCTAATTTAGGGTCACTGGTTCCAGGGAAAGGAGAAAGCCAGTGCCGTAAGACAAAACACAACATCCATGCCTCACCGGGATTTTTTTTTTTTTTTTTTTTTTTTTGATTGGAGGTTTAACGACCACCGTGAGCAACTCAATGGGCTATAAGCAGTCGCCCGTCCCTAATTTAGGGTCACTGGTTCCAGGGAAGGGAGAGAGCCAGTGCCGTAAGACAAACACAACATCCATGCCTGACCGGGATTCGAACCCGGACCCCTTACGGACGAATGATCAGAGGCCAACGCCTTTGACCACTGCGCCACCGGGGCGGCACACCGGGATTCGAACCCGGACCCCTTACGAACGAATGATCAGAGGCCAGCGCCTTAGACCACTGCGCCACCGGGGCGGCTCCATAGTGACTTCAACAGGTATGAGTGGACTCAGGGAATGCCACGAAACATTCCCCAGACCATAACGCTGCCACCACCAGCTTGTGTTCTTTCATCGATGTTTCTCGCCTTATACAACGTCCATCCGTTCGATGAAGCAGAAAACGTAAATCATCTAAGGCAATCCTTTGCCTATTGGCGGAGGTCCAATTCCGATACTGCCGTGCAAATAAATGTAAGCATTTTCTGCCGATGCACCTTCATTAGCATAGGTGTAATGACCATCCGTCTACATTGGAGCCCCATACGCAGCAGGGTTCGCTGAATTGTCGTTTTAGACAGACTTCCGGTAGCCCCCTGGTTCATTTGGCCAGTGAGTTGCTCCTCTGTAGCGTGTCGATCGGCCCTTACGCACCTTCGAAACCGACGTTCACTCTCACATCAATGGCACGTGGTGCTCCGCAGTTTCCACATCGCTTATCCGCAATGGTGCCATTTCTCTGATCACGATACACTTTAACCACAGCAGCACGCCCGCGAACAGTTCACAAACTGCACTGTTTCAGAAATACTGCGACGCTTGGCCCGATAATTAATCATCCCTTTTTGAAAATCTGATAAATCGCTCCTTTTATCCACGAGCGATATGTTTTCAGATCATGATCATATGTAGAGGATTTTAGGGAGTGTCTTACCCCAGGTCTTAAACAACCCTTAGAAATAGGAAACTAGGAGATTTGGGCTAGAGCGCCCGATAGGAAAGTGACACGGAAGCGAAGTAGAAAGGGGGAAGAAGACGCCCTTATTTATTACCCTGGGGGCCAGTAACCGGGGTACGACGGCTTAACGTGCCCATCCGACGCATGGCGGGTATTTAGTGGATCGAACCTGAGGCCCTTCCCGTGGCAGTCACGAACGTTGCCCACTCGGCCTTTTATGTTTTCAGAATGTATACAGCACACCTTATATACCCTCCAAGCCAGCTCACGACACGTGCCTTCTTTCATTGGCTACGCGCTGTTGACGTCAAAAATAGGAGGTAGCCACAATGACTAGACTGTGCATATTTAAGATTTTAGTGTCACACAAAAAAAAAAAATCCTATTTAGTATTAGCTTTTTTTATTATTATATCTCTGTTCTGTGTAAAAACGCTTAGCAGTTTTTTTCTCGGATATGAGAGCTGACTAATTAAAATTTGATCTAGAAAGTTCTCGGATTATACGCGAACATTCTTCGTATGCAGTTATCGCTCTAAATTATGAATTGAATAAAACACTCTTGCTTTCCAATAGGCATCTGTTCACTAACTCCCCTCATTCATAGATGGCGCTGCACGTACAGCTGATCTCCATCTTTTCAGAACCTCTAGCATTACTTTTGTCAGTTTATTCTTTTCTGTCTTTGTTTCAAGCTATTAAATAAGTTGTTAGTCAAATACACTGCTGGCCACCCAAAATGCAACACCAAGAAGGAAGTATCCGATTGGCATGAAATTCGCAGCATGCGTCGCCCGCGAGAGGACATGCAAATGATTAGCATTGCAGGGCATATGCAAATTATGTGCACCCGGCACGCCACCAAGCACTATAAGGGTGCACAGAAGGCGGGGTGTAAGTAGTGGAAGTGTATTGTGCTGCCGAACCTGTGCGCGGGAAGCTCCCCGATGACCTCGTCGCAGAATACGGCAGTCATTCCAGCACGTTTCGGAGTTCGACAGAGGACGAATAGTGGCTTATCGCGACAGCGGTTTATCGTACCGAGACATCGGCGCCCGTGTGGGACGACATCCAGCCACAGTGAGGCGAGTATGGATTCGGTAGGTGCAGGAGGGACGGTCGGACCGACGTGAGAGATTGCCGCAGCCGCGGCACACCACCGAACGAGAGGACCGGCATATTGTGCGGCGGGCATTGACGGCTCGCACTGCTACATCACGAACGTTAGCGCAGGAATTAGGGTGTGTTGCGCAACAACCTGTGTCAGCACGTGCCGTTCGACGTCGTCTGCAGGAGCGGGGGCTTGTCGCACGGCACCCATTGCTCCGATTACCATTGATGTTACATCACCGGCGAGTGCGGCGGCAGTGGGCCGTTGAACGCCGCACCTGGACTACGGAATGGCACGACATTGTCTTCTCCGACGAATCCCACTTCTGCATGCAACACCACGATGGTCGGATCCGCGTGTGGCTGCACCGCGACAAGAGACTGTATGACGCCTGCATTATGCATCGCCATACCGGTCCGTCACCTGGCGTTATGGTTTGGGTCGCAATTGGATATGACACCCAACCCCTCTGGTACGCATCACCGGTACACTCAACAGCCACCGCTACATCTCCGACGTTTTGGAGCCTATAGTCCTCCCTTACCTGCAGGACCTGCCAGCGGCCACGTTTCAACAGGAAATTGCGCCCGCACGTGGCACGCGTCGTGCCACAATTCTTCACGGCGCACCAGGTGTCACTGCTGCCGTGGCCCGCCTGTTCTCCCGATATGTCGCCCATCGAACACGTCTGGTCGCTGATCGGCAACCGTGTGGAAGCAGCCTGGACCGACATACCCCAAGCCCACATCCAAAGCCTCTTTTGTTCGATGCCGTTATTGCCAGCCATGGGGGCCACACGAACTATTGATGTCTGCGTGTTCCGCAAGTCGCACGGGCCTGTAAGCTCAATCGTTTCATCTTTGTATCTGTTGTTATGTGTCCAGTAAATCTGGCTTTGCTATCTCGTGTCCTTCTTGGTGTTGCATTTTGGACGGCCAGCAGTGTAAATAAAAGCAAGATTTTTTTAATTTCATCTCCAGTCATTTCTCGAAATTCAGAAAGAAATTTAATCACATTATGACATTCCTGTAGATTTTCAAACCTTTCCTGAATGGAATTTAAGGCTGTATCAACAATCATTAGATAAAATTGTATTCTGAACAATTCTTGTGTATTTGTGATAGATTCATCAGGACTTTTATAATCAGAAAGGCGAACTTTAGACCTACTCCTTACAACTGGAAATTCTGCCTCCACATTTACTTCTGCAGCTAAAGCTTTTGCATCCCCAATATATTTACTAAACGCCTCATCAGATCTGGCTGCACTTGGAAAGTTAACAAGCTCACTCAAAACATTAAGAGATTCATTTATGTTGGATTGAAGGCACTGAAACATTTTACTTACAACATAAATTTTCGACAGAAAATTGTTCCATATAATGATTGAGATGAAGTTAAAAGACACAATCCGATCTAACAAACATGGATTTGTATGTTTTGTTTTCATGTCTCTGGAATTGCCATCCATTAGATCATTTAAACTTTTCATGACTTCACCTAATTGTAATCTCAGAGGTCGCACTGCTTTTATTCTACTCTCCCACCTTGTATAACTTACAGATTTCAGTGTTAATCTACTAATATTACACTTTAGTATATACCATCTGTAAGGGGATGCAGAAAAAAATTCTTCGATAATGTTAACAAAATTAACTGTTTCCAATGTTACTTTGGCAGCATCATTTACAACAAAATTTAATGAATGGGATGCACAAGGTACAAAAAAGGTTCTAGGATTTATACTCCTAATTTTCTTCTGCAAACCATTATGCTTAACACGCATATTTGCCCCGTTATCGTACCCATGTCCATGCATATCTTGAATGTCTAATTCATAATCTGTTAAGATAATTACATAATCCTTCCACCATAGTGTCTGAAAATGGATAAAACTCAAGAAATAATTCTTTAAATGCAACATCAGAATTGTCAATATTTACAATTCTAATTGCAAATGCTATCTGTTCAGTGTGACTGCATATGGCGTGCGGCCGAGAATTACCGAAACATATTTTGCTTTCTTTACAAATTCCTTGATTTTTGGTTTTATGCCACTTGCTAAAACAGATCATTTCATTTTGAAACGCATGGGCCTAAGTAATGCGGCATATGACTTTTAGCAGGTTGAGATTTTGTTATGCTATCGACATGTTGTGAGATAACGGGGTCAAATTTTGCTAACATTTCTATAGCCTTTAAAAAGTTCCCAGTGTTTGCTTCATATAATTTATCATTTTCAACCCTGAAAGCTAAACACTGCCCTGCTAGAAACTGGACAATTGCAATGATTCTCTCAATAATGGCTCACCGTCGTCCTTTTTCAGATTCAAAGCACCGTTGTTGTTCTTTATCAATTGTACAACTGTTGTCGAGGCGTGTTTTTAATTCATACCACTTTTTACAATTTTGCATATGTTCTACACTTGCTTCATTCCGCAATAAATGAGTAGCTACTAAATGTTATCAATCTGAAAACCCCTGACAATATGTTAATTTGTTTTGTTTTAAAGCAAACAACTTGCAACAAGCTCTTTGAACTTTTTCACCGTTAGGTAAAATTCGCATTGCCAACGCGAGTCTAGAGTAAAAATTCTGAAAATGGTGGTTCCGCAAATGTACCACTGAAAGAGGCCGCTTGCGTGCATGCACGCACTGCCCACCTGCCGGAACCGGCCCTACATGTCTACTTGCATTATTAAAATAAGTACCTTTATTGCTTCATTCCATGGGCTTAAAAAAAGTGTTCTTTTATTCCCCTATCATCACCAGAATTTATTTTTTGGACTTATTTCTAACAACCTGTATTGCATGCAGCATAGCCTGGGTATACCGTTTAAGATGCAACCTGTATATTCTTATTTTTACTGCAGTGAATGATTATGTTATGAGTACCCCCATCACGAAAAATATTCACTTCGTGCGCATTCTATGTGTGCAAATGTTGTTAGCAATGCAGTAATAACTGGGGCGTACTGATAGCCCTGCAGTGCGGGTGGGGGCTTCATGGCTGAGAGGGCCTCTAGCCTCAGCAAAAATATTTCAGGAAATGTTTGGCGGAAATTTCATATGAAGCTGGTTAAGGAAATTGCGAGGAATTTTGACGGTAGCTTTGAAAGAAGTATTGAAAAGAAAAGCACTTTTTCATTCCCAGTAAATGAAGTAAAATATTTAGAAATAAATTTCGAGGTTTTAGTTCATAAAAACTGCACGACGGAAAAGCAGCTACTCCAGATGACTTGAGGCCCCTTTTCACAGCAAATGTGAAAGGAACACCAGTTCAATGAATGAAGTTTTTATACCAATAAGGATAAGAAGTTATATATTACAATAGTTTGCACATACCTACGCATCCTACAATATGTAGTGTACTAAAAGGTGTTCTTTGCGGGGACCTTTTACTTGTACAAAATGTGGCATGGTGTTAAATGTATTTTTTAAATTTAAAAGTAAAGAATTTAAGTTTTTTTTTTTGTTGTTGTTCCACAGTTCTTAATTGTTACTTACTTATGTTCTATATTTTTGTATAAATCGGAAAACGCCCTTGGAAACTATCGCATGTCAGTTACATGTGCCGTTTTTTGTTTTGTGTAGTCCGTTGTTTGATTGTCCGCCATTTACGTCGTTTCTCGTCATGTTTGTGTTTCGTACCTTACCTTTTGTTATAGTTTTGATGCTGCTTTTTTGTTTCTGATATAAACTGTTTGGATTAGGCTCTTTGGACCATTGAGGCCTTTGCGCCAATAAATTCCAACCACATAAAATATTTGGTATGGCGCTCTTTGGCCCATTGTGCCTATAAACTCCAACTAAGGGCAGTTACGTGTTTTATGTGTGCGCTCATAATGGATTACAAAGAGGACAGCCTCAGTTCCGTTAAAGAAAAAAATTTGCATATTACCTATCACCTGTGATGTAAATGTTGTGTTTCGTAGTACTTGCAATGTATAATATGGAATTTAGAAATTTCAGTAATTAAAAGCTAAAAAACCTTCGCAAAAGGGCCTCCAAGATTTGGGGGGGGGGAGGGGGTTCCGGTACACCACTGAGTAATAATATCTTTGAAATACATGAATATAAAAAATTTTCAGGTCTTAACACCTCTTTATAAACTATGTTAACCGTCTTTCAATTAGGTGTTGATTGTTGCTTTCCTCTGAATTTTTTCTTCTTGTTTCTGTAGCTCTAGCTACAGCCACGATTTTCCCCTTTCAGAAAGAACATAAAGGAAATTGAGTTTAACAACACACCTTGCATACTCTTTTTATGAACCAAATTTAAAATAATTCACCCCAACTCAAGCCGGTAGTGAAACACTGCATGCTTTGTGACCATTCAAGATCTTTTTTTCTTTTTTTGAACTTTTGTTCGAAGGTTTAATGACCATCGTGAGTAGCTCAACGGGATATAAACAGTCGCCATATCTAATTTCGGGCCACTAGTTCAGGAAAGGGAGAGCCAGTGACTTTTTTTCCCCTGCTGGTTTAACAACCACCACGAGCAACTCAATGGGCTATAAGTAGTCGCCCATCCCAAATTTAGGGCCACTGGTAGCAGGTAAAGAGATTGTAAGACAAACATAACATCCATGCCTCACAGGGATTCAAACCCGGATCCATCTCAGTTGAATGGTCACAAGCCAGTGCTTAGACCACTGTGGCACCGATGTAATAGTAACACCAAACAAAAGGAACCTATTTTGCTTTTTGTGATGTACATGTGACTGAAACATTTTAATGCGAGTGGCAGTGCACATGCATTCAAGGTCACATACGTGTTCTAAGGTTTCTGTCTGGGTCCCCTAGAAATACAATATTTTTTTTAGATTATATTACACGCCCTTTGGAACTTCGACTAGAAACTGGCCCCTACAACTCGGACAGCAATGAAAAACATTGTGCCAAATTTTGAAGAATCTGCCATGATTTCGCAGTGAGATATATTGCGATTCACATGCAGAGGCATTCTTTTTAATAAATACAGGTTGAAAACATATTCGGTTTATTTTCCCCTCTGAAAACATGACTACAATTTACTTTAGAAAATTTTGTTTTGACAATCTTCATAAATTTTCTAAGCAATTAAAAAGCTACATTTTTAAATCCTTTGGTACTTATGGAATGTGCTTATTCAGCATTTCTTGCGTGACAGTATGAAAAAGACGCTAGTGTTCGTTGAAGCTCGTGTCTCCGATTAAACATTATTCTTTAAGGAACTAAGTACAGTTCACTGCCTGAACTGAAATGTGTAGTTCATTTCAAATAAAAAAAATTTTAAAAATGCTGCGTAAGAATAAAATGTATCCAATGGAGTAATTTCAATGATTTTTGATGAATAAAAATTTAAATGAGTTAGAAAGTGAAAATTGTGCTCTGCTAGGAAAGTGAAAAAATCAATTGCAAGTATTTTGCTGCAGATATTAGTTATATTTTGTTTTGTTTGCAATTTATTCATTACCAAACTATATACAGAAATAACCAAACCATTTTATAAAAATCACAGCAACTGAAAATTTCTTATTAGCAAACATAGATATTTTTCTCGAGTTCGATGTGAGTCGAATCTCTGTTAAGAATATTGAGTAGTCAATAAAAACATGGCCAAACCAAAAATTGGAAAAAAAAAACAACAACAGGTGAAACTATCAAATAATACATTTGGCATTACCCCTTTTGTTTTTCAATTCATTTCACCATTTTAATTCATATTCGGTGGTAGTGTAATTGCATTTATTAACAAAGCTCACAGCACAGAGTAAAACAGTGGTGCATTCCAGCTATGCCACTGACCACAGTTTAAGGACCGCTCAAATCTGCTGTATCAGCAAACCGGGGCGGCAAGGAACTCAGCTTGAGGGAAGGTTTTTTCTTAGTGATTGTGGAATAACTTTTTTTACGGGTCTTTTAGAGGTTATTTTTAATGAAAGTTGGTTGTCAAATTTTCGAACTAAAGCCTAGTTCGTCATCAGGACTATGTCACTGGAGTAGTTGCTGCCACTCAATTGGAAGAGACCATCCGCAATTATCGTTAATTGTGGTACTTCTTCTTCTTGCTATTTCGATCCCTTCTTCTAGTTTTCTCTTTACTAAGTTTGACTGGTGGGCGATTATTTTCACTGAGTCCCAATTTATGGAGTGTCCACTTGCTTGTACATGTCTGTCTAGCCCTGTTTTGTTCCCAATGTTCCTAATAGCTGCTTGGTGTTCTTTCATTCGGACCTTAATACTTCTCCCTGTTTCTCCTATATAGCTGAGTCCGCAGTTACAGTCGATGCAGTAAATTACTCCTTCCTGCAATTGGATGTCCAATTCTTTCTGCTTTAAAGCTGGCAAGAATTTCTTTATTTTGTTATTAAGATCTGGAGCTAGCCTGATATTATATTTTGCTCCGATCCTTTTCAGTTTCTCGAAAAGTCCCTTGTGGTACGTAATTTTGCTGGTGAATTTGAAGTTGGTTTTCCTGCTTCTTTTTTGGCACTTGTTTAAATATTTTCTCAACATATGGGGAGGGGTAATTGTTTTCTGCCAACATTTCCTTTAATTCTTCTTTGTGAAGATCTTTTTGAGAAGCTGAAGAGACCAGGATTTCAATTTTTTCCAAAAATTGTCTCGCTGTATTCGATTTAATATAATCAGGGTGGAATGAGCAGAAGTCTAACATCTTCCCTGTGTTGGTGGGTTTTCTAAAAAGCTGAGTGAATATTTTCCCTTCTCTTGAGGTCAAGGTTAAATCCAGGTAATTGATGCTATGGTCTTTTTCCTGTTCCAGGGTGTACTTCAAGGTATTCTCTAGTAAGTTAAATTCTTCCAGAATCTGAGAGGGTAGAGATTGGTCCACAGTATCTACTATAATTAGGACATCATCCATGTACCTTACATAGAGAGCAAACAAGGAGGGTTGTATAAGGATTTTTGCCTCTAGTTTACTTATATAATAATTTGCTAGCAGAGGTGCTAGTGGAGAACCCATTGCAAGTCCTGAAGTTTGCCTGTAATATTTCTTTCCAAACTGGAAGAAATTATTCTTGAAGGAAAATAGGAGCAGTTCATATATGCCAAGTAGTATTTCTCTATTGTGATTATGGAATACTATTTTTTCTGCAAGGTCATCTGCAATGAATTCCAGTAGGAGGTCCAGGTTAATGTTGGTATACATAGAGACTATATCCAGGCTTGCCATTACTGGATGAATTAATTCTGGCAAGTTGTCCAGTTTTCTTTTTAGCTGCATGGAATTTTTTAGTAGGTAGGGAGGAGAAGGGAAAATATCTCTGAGGTGACCAAGCAAATAATAATTAATGTTGGAGAGTGGCGAATTTCTAGTGTCTATTATAGGTCTTATTGGATGGCCTTCTTTGTGAACTTTTATCGTACCATAGATCTGTGGAATTCTTGACTGGATTTTGGAGAAGTTTTTGAAGAGCTCATTAAGCTGTTTTTATTTCTTAAAGAGCTGATTAATTTCTTAAGATTTTTTACAGTTTGATCTATAGGATTACCATTGAGTTCTTCATAATAAGGCTTGCTCAATTCAGCTTCCATTTTATTGTAATACTTCTCTTTTTCTACCAATACCAAAACTTTGCTCTTATCTGCTCTCAGTGCTACTACTTTATCATTGGCTTTGAATTTTTTAAGGTCAGTAATGGCACTTCTATTAAAATTGTAATCAACTTTTACTGGCTTTTTTACAAATTTTGAGACGCAGTCTGAGAATTCTTTCCTTAAAATAACTGCTGTATTTTCATCTTCTCTTTCTACCTTACTACAGATGCTTTCTAAATCAATCAGTATACGTTTTTTATCAAGTGTTGCGGAGGAAAGGTTGTAATTATATCCCTTATTGAGGATATAATTACAACGATAATTGCGGATGGTCTCTTCCAATTGAGTGGCAGCAACTACTCCAGTGACATAGTCCTGATGACGAACTAGGCTTTAGTTCGAAAATTTGACAACCAACTTTCATTAAAAATAACCTCTAAAAGACCCGTAAAAAAAGTTATTCCACAATCACTATGAATAGAGGTGCCATAAATGCATTTACAACTAGGTTTTTTCTTGTTTTTTTCAAATTTCAATACCAAGAAAATACTGTGCGATTCAAATGAAATTTATATTACAGATTCCTCATGTTACAGGAATAACTAATTACATTTGTAAAGCTATACAAGATTTTTTCACTTCAAAACTTAATGTCGTGTGAAGCCACTTCAAGCAACAATAACAGCCTCTACACGGTGTGGCATTGAATGGAAGAAGTTTTGACATCAACCTTAGGAATAGCTTGCCAAGCTGCTTCTATACGAGACCAGAGTTCATCCGCAGTTACTAGTGGAAGTGGTTGGCGGGCCAGTCAAGTCGCTTAGCTACCACCTTCCAGATGTTCGATCGGGAACATATCAGGCGAAATGGGCAGGCCAGGGAAGAAGCAGTAGCTGCCGTGCATGGAAGGACTTGGACATTCCGAGCAACAAGTGGCCAAGCACTGTCATGCTGGAAAATAGCGCCAGGACAACTATGAAGCAGTGATGAAGAAGGGGCTTAGCGCGCCTTAGCAGAGATAAGGCACTATTTTTTTAGGCTTAGCACCGCTAAGGCAATTTTCGTAGTTACATGGCAAAAAAATCTGGACAAAGGAAGTTTTTCAAACGATCATGTGTGTAAAAATAGGGACAACTGTGTCCTGTATACAAGCATACTCGTATCTTAACCGAACGGAATGTTCATACTACAGAAACGGTTGCCCTGGTGGTACAGTGGTCTGAAGTGTATGCTTCTGACCATTCTTCCGAGCTAAGACTGAGTCCCAACCCCAGATGAGTCATGGGTGGTGTGCATAGCCAAAGGTGCTGGATCTGTCTCTTCCCTGAAACAAGTGACCCGAAATTAGGGATGGGCGACAGCTTATAGCCATACGAGTTGCCCATGGTAGTTGTTAAACCCAGAAATAAACAAACAAGAAATACTGTGCAGATTGATCTACACAGTTGGATCAAGCAGTACGGTGTTTCACAAACCATAAGATTCTATCATAAAAAGAATATGAACTCCTTTGTCTAAACTGCAGTCAAAATAAATTTGTGGGAGATGGCTACTTGGTGAGGTTAAGATTGCAGTGCTGAGAGATAAAACGGTACTGATGGACATTTATATTAAACACCTCGCCACTGGTATCGGCTCCAATAAAAGTAATTCCCTGAGCTCACTATCTGTCTCCTTACGGGCAACACAAAAATCGTCCACCTGTGCCACATAATCTTAGTAAAAACGGCGCATTAGTCTTATATGGAATTGATGTTACTCTGTTAATTCACAAATATTCCCAAATATTTAAAATCATATAGAATGACACAGAGCCGTATTTAAATAAAAAAAACTGTAATCTTGGCACATGTCTCTCACGTTACATTCTTCCTCTTATTTAAAATTGCTCAGATTACACAGTTTTAACATAAATTGGTATTGGTAATTAGTAATGAAAATGAAAAAATAATAAAAAATAAAAACAACGAATCAGATTTTGAAAATTTCGAGGGTATTTTTTCCTAGTCCGTTCACCGCTACGGCACTTCTTTATTTAGAACTACATCACTGCTCTGAAGACAGAGTGTCATCTCTGCCTCTAAAACATCCCTGATGTATCGCTGGCTGTTGAGTTTCCACAATTCGTATCAGGCAAGATCCCAAATTGAACCCAATAGCACCCCAAACCATGATGTTACAGGAGCACCATTTTTATCACAGAAAAGGCAAAGTCAGAATTTTATTTCAAAGGGGTTCTTTTTAAGGTCACATAAATAACATTTCGCCTTGAATATTTAAAAAAAAAATAATTTTAAAATTTTGAAAAAAATTATATATGTATATGGCATTGTTAGACTTCTGTTTACTAGTGTGTCAACTTTCAAGTTGGGACGGCAATGGGATAATTATTTATAAAATATTAAAACGAAATACACCCTCGCCAAAAATGGCCTCAAAATGATGTAATGAAAGGTGAAAGTGTTTTAGGGTTAAATAGCTGATTTAAATTGGGAGGATTCATCAGTCAGAAAGTATCTCAATGATATGTTAAGTAATAAACCTTTAATAACTGTACTTTTTTGAACTAAAATGTTACATGATATACTATTAAAATTGACGTGCTGGAAGTGTGTTGTGGATGGAAATTACCATGATCTTTTTAGAGTAAGTGATTGGTGCTTTTTAATAGTATATCATTTGTGAATTGCACGTAAACTATGCGCACTTTGAAGGGGTTTAATACCTTAAAAGTGCAAATATAATAAAATGTTATATGAAAAAAGAAATAATATAGCCAATGCCTTTAGTCTCAGAAGATAAAAAAAAATTCAACAAACTCTTCTGCTGATTTTGTCACAGTTTCAAGAGATGTTTGGTTAATAGATACCCACTGCTTAAATGTCCAGAATCAATGTTATTCTTTTCCACAAGATCAATAATGAAACTTATCAATAAATCTGATCCTGAGGCAAAATTGGCATTTACTGAAGTAGCATGCAGTCTTTATATCTGTTAATGGGAAGTTTACCTTCAGTAGTTAATTTCGCCATATGACCCCTTAAAACATGACTTCAAAGTTTTGATGAACTGTGATGCACATATGTATACTACTTGTACCACTTCCTTCAGAAATGATACACTTTTTTTAATGCAGTTCTGCAAACTTTGAGAAGCCAACGTTTACCTCTGGGTATGCAATCTTAAACTGTTTGTGAATATCTTTCAGATTGTTTAACAAGAAATTCCTCCCCGTTTTTGTAAATGTTTTCTCAGCTGGTATTGTTACTGCAACAATTCCTTTTCCCAGGCATTGGCCTGCTAATGCAATCATGGCAATACAAATCTTGCACCAGATTAGCTATCTCCTGTTTTAATATATTTCCTTGAAAATTCTGGGCAACAAGTGGCCAAGCACTGTCATGCTGGAAAAATAGTGCCAGGACAACTCTGAAGGAAGAGCGTCACCTCTGCATCTAAAACATCCCCGATGTATCGCTAGCTGTTGAGTTTCCATAATTCGTATCAGGCAAGATCCCAAATTGAACCCAATGGCTCCCCAAACCATGATGCTTGGGCACTGGGCTGGTATGATGTTGAAAGGTGCCGTTCACCACGATATCTTTGGACATGCATGTGGTCATCATGGTGCATAAAGCTGAATCATGACTCATCAGAAAACACAACCTGTTGCCAATCAGGGCACCAATGTCGGTGTTCAAGATCCCATTGCAGGCCAAGGCGTCTGTGGTTGAGGGTCAAAGGAATGCAATCGGCTACTAGCAAGCGACCAGTCCTCTGTTAAGCAGACGACGTCGAACTGTGTTGGAGGACAAAGCCAGACCTTTGACAGAGTTCTATTGCTGTGCTAACACTATGCATATTGCTGTACAATTAGTCACTGCCATGCGGTAGAGGTGTCTGTCATCCCGTGCAGTAATGCGATTTTGTGGTCCATTTCCTGGATTTCTGTGCATCCAAGTCTCATCTGTCCACTGACGCTACTTTCGCATCACTGTACCGGCGTTTCATTCCATACATGTGGCAATTTCATGGTAGGAAAATCCAGCTTCACTCATTCCAACAATCCTTCCTCGCTCAAAGTCCATCAAGTGTTCATATGCAACACTAGTACTAGATTTGTCTCTCATCTTAGATAATGAGCCAAATCTACTCCGAGTGTCATGAGGTTAGCGCCCAACCAACATACACACAATTTATGGGTCACAGTAAAAGCACACGAGTGGTCCCTTAGCCTTTTCTCTGGAAGTGTCAATAGCCCCCTACTATGAAAAAAAAATCCAAAATAAAATAAAAACAAATCAGTGAAACAGAAACCGAGCTGAATTGGTTTCCGCTTCACTGTGATTTTACACATAGCATTAAAAAAAAAAAAAAAACATTAAGATATCTTTTTACACAGTCATAAGCACGAAGAAAAAAATTGGGGACACCATGTAGTGGTGGAAAACTAAAAACATTGGTTGGTGAACATTTTCGTAAGTTTTATACAATTTTTAATTTTTTTCCCGGAAACTAAACTTTGCATTTTTATTGACTTCACCTCTGATTATGATATACTTTAAGCTGTGTGTGTAAGTGCCCATGCACGGTTTAAAATTTAAAAGGACTGAAAAAAAATGTTCAAAAGTAATAAAAATCTCTACTTTTTGAAAAAAAAATTGAGAACCTCTGCAATAAATGCCCATCACCCATGCACTAATCTCCTTTAACATAAAGCAATCTTCTCTTATCTTGCTTTTTGTGCAAAAGAAAATTAGATTGTGCACAGGCTGTAAAATTTGGAGGGAATATTGATACTGGTTAGAAATGAATGTCTATTTACTGGTCGTTGCCAAACATTTTGAAAGTCACTATACAAATGCTTACGGAAAAAAGGCCCACAGAAAGAATGCCCAAATCTTGAAAATATGCAATGATGTCCACAGTACTCTTACATACACCGATGATCCATTACATTATGAACACCTACCTAATAAGCTGTAGGACCCTCTTTAGCCCAGAAAACAGCAGCCACTCCGCGAGGCATCGATTCAACGAGGTGGCGATAGGTATTCTGGGGTATTTGGTACCATAATATGAACAGCAGGTCCTCCAGTTCCCGTACATTGGGGGGGGATTTAGAGCGAACCCACTTTTCCAAGTCGAACCACAAATGTTCAATTGGGTTCATGTCAGGTGAACTTGGTGGCCAAGGCATAACAGAAAGTCAACAGCATGTTCTTCGAACTACTCTTGACGATTCTGGCAGTGTGGCATGCCGCATTAATTCTGGCAGTGTGGCATGCCGCATTATCCTATTGGTAATGGCCATCACCAGCAGGGAACACAGTTGCCATGAGTGGGTGAACTTGGTCCGCAACGATGATCAGGTACGTCTGACAGCTGTCAGGGATTGTGTTATTGGGATAATGGGACCTAAAATGCCCCAAGAAGAAGACATCGCTCACAGCACAAGATCGCCGCCGGCCTGTTTCCACCCAACAGTGCTTCCAGGTGCCATAGGCTCCGTTGGTAATCGACGTATCCGCGCTCGGACTTCTGCGTGATGCACCAGGAATCTTGATTCGTCAGACCAGGCCACTTATAGCATCGCTACAGGGTCATTCCATGTCAAATCACCGATTTGTTTTTGCAAAATGTAGCCCGACTCGGATTTTAATGAAACTTGGCAGGTAGATATACTCGATAAAGATATGGGAAAATCCTAAGTTTCAGTTTTTGTAAACCTCATAGTTTTTAAAATACAGTGCTCCAAAATTTAGCCGAACACCCACTTTTATAGCTGTGCAGTAGCATGCTGTAGTTTGTATGCTACTGAATTAGACGAATGAAACTTTGGAATCACACAGAAAAGGGTCCCTACATATTAAAAACACTTTTCATTTTACCTGAACCACCAGTTAAGCGAGCGCCACTTAGTGGTGAAGTGAAAAATTACAGCAAAATTTAGACATTTTATGGAAGGGTCTGTAGAATATTGCTCTAGCATGAGGGAGATAATTTTTTATATTGATGTTTAACACATCCTATAACATATTTTAAAAAAAAAAAAATGGTGGTTATCAGCATATTTTCTCAGATGGTTAGAATTATCTGAATTTCATAGAGGGATCTCCTTTGACAGTTCAGCCATTTTGTTCTACAAACCTGACCTATTGTTTTGGATTTTGCTGAAAATTATAATGTAGGTTTACCTAACAAAGCTGCAAAACACTGTAAATTTTTTATCTTCAACATTCCATAGTTTCCGAGATACAGCACTCGAAAGTTAGACCTAACCGCTCGTTCAACAGCAAACGGATCCTGTTTCAACTTGTGGAATCTATTATATGGTACCTTTTAAGTTGAAAACATGTGTACATGTATAGTTACTGAGTGCAGTGCTGGCTCATAAATCCAAACATTTAAATACTTTTTATTTGAGCGTAAGATCCATAAGGAGCTCGGTCCTGTAACCACAGTGCTCAGTAAGAATAAATGCTGTTATTAACAGTTAATTAAACTGAAGTGATGAGTAAGAAATAAAATTATATTGTTTAAAATAAGTGCCCGTTTTCAAGTAGCTGTAAAAAAACCATCAGAAAAATTCTGTTGTTTTTAAAAATTAACTACAATTTGCATTATCCTGAATCAATAGTGGAATAAGTTATAATTACCTGCATATTGATATTAAGCTGCTATTCATTCCTTGTTTGAATGTTATAATATTCAGTTACATGTATAACAGATGTTGTTCGACAGTTTATTCCGATGCATGCCTCAGTGGGAGTTTTTCTAACTGCAGGGAACTTTTCTGTGCTGCACACCACTTAATCTGAACAGCTTTCGTGTCTTCTTTACGAAAATAATATGCTCGGGCAGTGCCTGTCGTCATTGGGGGTTGCACTGTACACAATATATGCTGCATAGGCACATAGCATATATCATCATGAAGTGGCCAGTAAAATGACTTTGCAGGACCATGTGGATGCATAAACTTAATTTTCACGTCTTCATCCTTTTCAATATCACTGATCATACCAAAAAATCAGTTATTATCATATATGCATGCTACATAGCATTGAGTGTGCAACTGTGGCCGATTTATAAGTTCAGTGCTACTTTTGAAGTTAAATAACAAACAATATTTGTCATCTCTACTTATCCTCTTCATTCCTATGGTATTTAATGAAAGTGGACAAAAATAGTGAAAACTCCTGGTTCCTTGAATAACTGACGTTTCTAAAAAACGTTCCCTTAGGTTGTTTCGTACAATTTCAATTTTAGGCTTTGATATAAAGTGGAACTCAATGTTTTTATATTTGCAACACCAAAATTAAAGGTATCCATCGGTTTTGTGATTTGATTTTCGATAGGTCGTTGCAGGCTTGCTCTGCTTACAATTCACTTCACTGTACCACCAATACCATCACAAGCTGATTTCCCGTGGCTAGTGGCAAAAAATTATCAGGATGCAGATATTGCAAAATAATTTTCATGCTTGCACAAATTCAAAAAATTCTTGCAATTTTTATATTGTGCTGCACACCCATCTGTAAAATAGTGAACCTTCACAACTTCTGGATATTTATTCTTGATGTACTGCATTGCTGTTTGTTGAATTCTGTACACCATACAAGCATCGTGGTCCAGATCGTCAGAAAAGAAGCAGTGATTGGAGATTTCAAGCAACTGTGTCTCACCTCTTGTGTACATAATAACTGGGTGAACTGTGCATGCCTCTGATGTCCAATGATAGCCTTGTGCCTCATCTTGTATGACAATTGAGTAGTTCTCACTGAAGTCCATAAGAACAATTGCCATGTCTGGCGTAAGCATTTCTTTGAGTTCCTTTAGAAACCTGAATTGTTCCTTTGCAATGTATGCATGTGGCATAAGTTTTTCCATCTTCAACAATAGCATTTGCACAACAAAATCTTCCATTGTTAAAGTTTGTTTAATTAATTATGTTCTTCCGCTTGATACCCACTGACTGAATTCTATGGTATCATTTTCATCATAGTCTTCAAATTTTGTTTTCAAAAAATGTGCTAAGTTTTCTGTAGATGGGCAGTTTTTGCAGTGTCTGAGCATGCAGTTATGATCTTTCAAGTCACAAACTATGTAACCCATTAGTGTTTCATATGATTCCTTGAACTGAGCAGCATTCAGAAGTAATATAACATTCTAATGTATAGTGCACACACATACAGAATATGAGTACCAGCAGCACCAGCTAAAACACACCGTTTTGGTCTTACATTGCAAAATTTTGAAAATCCAACCTTTCTGTCAGGATATTGCTGTTTAAAAGAGCTATACACAGTTCTTTATGATTGTGAAAAATTAGCCTCTTCTGCACATGCTGATTTCTTCTGATGCTTACAAAATCCTTCTTTCCTGACATCTGCCAAGAAGTGTTATCTTCATAAAATTCCTGAATTAATTGCAATGCTTCATTGCTCAGTTTTTCTCCTATCCTTGGTTCTGGTAGTGACATAATTCCTGTTTTCTTAATCAGTTTTTTAGATTGTCGCACTAGATATTCTGACAGCTGAAATGTTTTAATAATCATCTTTTGGGACCAAAATGGAGGTGCCATTGTTAGCATTTTTTTTTTTTTTTTTTGCCTGTTCAATGTGGGAAGTTTCTCTTTCATCAGTGCCACAAGCTTATCTAAATCTTTGGCCTTTTGCTTTGTTGCACTGGTCTAAGGGGTATCTTCATTTTCAGAGCTTGAAAAATCATGTTGCAGTACACGGGCAACTTTATGTTTAACACTTGATCGTATTTGTTTAATTTTCCTTTTTCCATATGACAATCTTTTGTGCTGTGGTACAGAATGCAGCTTCAAAGGAGAACAGCCAATATTACTCATGCCCATATTCATTTCATCCAGTGTTTGTTCTTTTTTTACTGATTCTTATAGTAGCGTTAATTCATTGTCACTTGTGCTTTCACTTTCATACTGTGCAGCTGTGTTGTGTAAACCAGATTCAGAGCTTGCTTACTCTAGTCTCATAACCCTATTTCTACAGTTACAACAGATCTTCTGCCCAAGTTTGACATTAACATGTTTTTGCATAAATTCCTTTGATAATCGTAGACTGACCATCCTTAGAGAGCTTCTAACTGATTTTTAATGAACTTGAAATGGATTGCAGCATGATTTTTGTTGTTCCTCAAATTTTGTTATATAGTAGTATTCATGATGAAAACATAATGTCAAAATACTTCCAGTCTGCTATTTCAGCTCTTAAACACAGTATTTCCTTATCAACTTCACTTATCTCTTCAACTCTTTTCAGTCCCCTTTGTGACATTGTGTTTGGGTCAACTGCCTAACACTGCAGAGGTTTTGTTGATCCATTGCTAATGAAGTAAGCAGTAAGAGAATATGTACAAACTAAGAAAACTTCCCCTCTCAGCAAAAGAACAGTAACAGTTAACTTAAATCTTACTCTCTCAGCAAGCTAAAACTCTTAACTGAAAGGCAAACCAAAGGGGTTAGTCATGACCAGGGGTATTAGTGAAACAAACCAAAACAAAAGAAGATCAAACAAAAACCTCATTGGCTTGTTAGTTAAAACCAAAATTAAACATTTATTAGCAGTTGGAAACCAAACCAAAACTAAACATTTATTAGCATATTCAAAACCAAACCAAAACAAAACATTGATTAGTAGTTGAAAACCAAACCAAAATTAAAAATTGTGTCAGTTGAAAACCAAACCAAAAATAAACATTGCCTGTCAGTTTAAAACCCTACTGTCACTGACTGGAAGTTTAAAACCCAAAATAAAACTCTATTCCCTGAAACATATTTCAGAAAGTTCTTATCTTTCAACATTTGCTCTACCCACATCCCCTTGTGATGATTAAATCAGCTGATAAAGCAAACTTGTGATATGTTGAAATGTGTTCTATGCAATGCTAAAAATGGTTACTCCTGTTGATGCCTTGTGCACTGATACTCTGAAAAATTTATTTCACATAATGTTTCAAAGTAGTTAAAAATTAGTCAGTGCTTAAAAATTTCTATTTGATTTTGTTTCACTTTGTCAATTGTAAAAAATGGAGCAAATAAACTGCAGATTGAGTCCAAATTATTAGTTATTAAGAATATAGGAATTTATTTTTTTAACTACAAGGAATACATTTAAAAATAGTTAGCCGCTAAATTTGATTTGGAAATTTACCAAAACTGGAAAAAAATCCTTGTAATCATGGTATACAAGCAACTACTTTTTTTTTTTTTTTTGGATCTTGTTGCTACCTAGCAAGCAATTTATTAACAAAATTACATGTTTGATTATTCTCAAGGTATACTACAGGGTAGCAAATTGGAAAGTTGAAATTTTATGTAAAAAATTAACAAACTATTTCTTTTCATTTTTGCAGAGGTTCTTACCCCTCAGCATGTGAAAGTAACTATATCTTGTGAACACACACACACACACTCTCTCTCTCTCTCTCTCTCTCACACACACACACACACACACACACAAAGATTTAAGTTGAAAAGCTGCCACATGATATGCTTCATCATTTGCAACAGGATCAGTTTACTGTTGAACAAGTGGTTAGGACTAACTTTCAAGTCCTGTATCTCGGAAACTATGGAAGATAAAAAGTTTGCAGTATTTTGCAGCTTTGTTAGGTAAACCTACATGCTAATTTTCACCAAAATCCAAAACGGTGGGTCAGGTTTGTAGAACAAAATGGCTGAACTGTCGAAGGAGAGCCCTTTATGAAATTCAGATAATTTTAACCATCTGAGAAAATATGCTGATAACCACCATTTTTTTTTCAAATATGTTATAGGATGTGTTAAACATCAATATAAAAAAAATTATCTCCCTCATGCCAGAGCAATATTCTACAGACCCTTCCATAAAATGTCTAAATTTTGCTGTAATTTTTCACTTTACCACTAGGTGGCGCTCACTTAACTGGTGTTTCAGGTAAAATGAAAAGTGTTTTCAATATGTAGGGAGTAGCACACAAACTACAGCATGTTATGTAAAAAGTCAGTAGCACACAAACTACAAATGTTTTCAATATGTAGGGAGTAGCACACAAACTACAAGTGTTTTCAATATGTAAGGAGTAGCACACAAACTACAGCATGTTATGTAAAATTCAGTAGCACACAAACTACAGCATGTTATGTAAAAAGTGGCATGCTACTGCACAGCTGCAAAAGTGGGTGTTCGGCTAAATTTTGGAGCACTGTATTTTAAAAACTATGAGGTTTAAAAAACTGAAACTTAGGATTTTCCCATATCTTTATAGGGTCTACCTGCCAAGTTTCACTAAAATCCAAGTCGGTGGGTGACATGGCCTTGGTGATCTGACATGGAAATGACCCTACAGATAGAAACATGTACACTACAAAATAAAGTAGCTTGTAGTAGAAAATTATGCTACAAATCGTGCTACTTTAAAATACATGTAAAAAAGATATTCTTCAAATCACATGACCTTGTCACATTTCTTGAAGCATTATCTGCTAGGACAGAGGGCTAGAGTGTGTTCTGCAAACACTCACGTACCTGACTTGACTTACACTGTGAAAGTTTGCTGAACTGTTTATCATATAATATTATCTTTCTTACATTACGCTGTTAACAACAAAGTCTCCTCAGTCGGCCTGTGAAGACAGTGCGCACAAGATGAACACCATAGCAGTTTGGTTGAGGACAGTTGATAGTGAGATTTGATTCTCTTAGTCAAAGAAAATGAATTTGTAGTTACTTGTTGTTAGTGTTTTTGTTTGAATTCCCTGAAGATCTCACATAGCCTGGAATATAAGCTTCTGAATGTCACAAAATGTGTTACATATGATGATCAGGGCTGAGGTAAATACAAATATAAAGTGCTTGTGTAATTTACCTTAGTATTTAGCTGTGAATATCATATGTAAGAATGTACATATAAAGATCATCTTGAGAATCGGCACTTTTAACGTAAGACTAAATGTAGAAAAAATAGCTAAACAGTAGCGAAAGCAGCTACTTTTCAGAAAAAAGTAGTTTACCTAGCTAATTTTCAGAAAAAAGTAGTGTAGCTAGCTATTTTTCAGAAAACATAGTTGTAGCTGTAGCATGCTACTTTTAAAAAGTAGATTTCCAATCACTGGAAATATACATGCCATATTAAGACATCAAAAGGATTAAAGTTACAGGAGCACCATTTTGCTATTCTAGATTACTCAAATAAGTTATCACAAAAAAACTGATTTGCAGTGTGAAAGCCAGAATTTTATTTCAGGGGGTTCTTTTCATGGTCACAAATGACTTTTGTTTACTATATTTTAAAAAACTGTAATTTTAAAATTTTGAAAAAAATTATATATATGGCATTGTTAGACTTTTGTTTACTAGTATGCCAACTTTCAAGTTGGAACAGCAATGGGATAATTATTTATAAAATAATAAAACGAAATACACCCTCACCAAAAATGGCCTCAAAATGATGTAATGAAAGGTGAAAGTGTTTTGGGTTAAATAAATGATTTAAATTGGGAAGATTCGTCAGTGAGAAGGTATCTCCATGATATGTTAAGTAATAAACCTTTAATAACTGTACTTTTTTGAACTAAAATGTTATATGAAAAAAGAAATAATATAGCCAATGCCTTTAGTCTCAGAAGATAAAAAAATTCAACAAACTCTTCTGCTGATTTTGTCACAGTTTCAAGAGATGTTTGGTTAATAGATACCCACTGCTTAAATGTCCAGAATCAATGTTATTCCTTTTCCACAAGATCAATAATGAAACTTATCAATAAATCTGATCCTGAGGCAAAATTGGCATTTACTGAAGTAGCATGCAGTCTTTATATCTGTTAATGGGAAGTTTACCTTCAGTAGTTAATTTTGCCATATGACCCCTTAAAACATGACTTCAAAGTTTTGATGAACTGTGATGCACATATGTATACTACTTGTACCACTTGCTTTAGAAATGATACAATTTTTTTAATGCAGTTCTGCAAACTTTGAGAAGCCAACTTTTACCTCTGGGTATGCAATCTTAAACTGTTTGTGAATATCTTTCAGATTGTTTAACAAGAAATTCCTCCCCTTTTTTGTAAATGTTTTTTCAGCTAGTACTGTTGTTACTGCAACAGTTCCTTTTCCCAGGCATTGGCCTGCTAATGCAATCATGGCAATAAAACCGTGCAGCAGATCAGCTATCTCCTGTTTTAATAAATTTCTTAGCTTTAAGTTTGGAGTTGATAAAATTCCCATTTCCTCTCGACTCTTGCTCTTTGGAAATGGTTTTGCTTTTCTTTCCATATAATTTAAAATAATGAATTCATCCTGCAAGTTTTGAAAACTCCAACTTTTTGGTAGTACATACAGTAAGAATTTGTTTGTTTTTTTTTGTTTTTTTTTTTGATTGGAGGTTTAACGACCACCGTGAGCAACTCAATGGGCTATAAGCAGTCGCCCGTCCCTAATTTAGGGTCACTGGTTCCAGGGAAGGGAGGGAGCCAGTGCCGTAAACAAACACAACATCCATGCCTGACCGGGATTCGAACCCGGACCCCTTACGGACGAATGATTAGAGGCCAGCGCCTTAGACCACTGCGCCACCGGGGCGGCAGTAAGAATTTGCAACTTTTAAGCTATTTTTTACATTGTATCCTTTAAGCTGAACAATAATTTCTGTTTTCAGGTCAGATGTTGGGAGTTCAGCATCAGGAAAAGATTAACATACGTTTCTGTTTCTTTATTTTATGTCTCATGCCCGACTTTAATGAAAGCCAACCATGAGGGGTTTCTTCTGCAAAAAGCATGTAATTTTTTTCAAATTTGCATAAGGATGTTTTTGTTCATGCAGTCTTTTCTTGATTAAAGGAGTTTAGCCAATGAACTGTAAAGATGCATTCAAAATTTGTATTACACTTTCAGATTTTTTTTACTTATTTCACCTTCACTACAACTACTATGGCTTACGATAGGTAAAGTATCAGCTTCATCACCTGTGAACTTTGAACTGATGAGGCTGTCATCAGTTCAAAGTTCACAGGCATATTTAGTCTTTAAAAGATTTTTTCGTAACTTGTCACAGATTTTTTTAAGAATAGGAAGTTTAACCATCCACTCTGAGGAACAGGACATATATTCTTTTTCACATTATAGTGTCCCTTTTCTTTAAGAGATATAACAAAGGTCTTAAATCTGTGATATTTTAACACTTAAAGAGGGGGGGAATCAACAATTTCCTCAAAAAATATCAGCTCTATTTTTTTTTAACAGAAATTATGTCTTTACATGCAGTATATCTGTGGTGCAATACCTAGTAAAAAAAAAAAAAAAAATGAGACCAGAAGAGTAAAAGAGAAAAAAAGCGTAACAGTTTAGAGCATAACATATTAAACACTTCCTGTAACAAGTAACAGAATGAAACCAGAAGTGTGAGATGGCTGTAGCTGACTGTTGTATTTGACTAAAGAAAGTAAATGAAGCTGTGATTGGGTAATGAAAGTCAAAAGCAAACTGAAAACTAAACTTACTATTGGTCATACCACAAGGTGTTTCTGGTTTGGAAGAGACAGCAGGGTTTGTATGCCACCCTGTGAAAGCAGTAAATACATGAGGGAAAACTTGGTGCCAAACAAATCAGCAAAACCTTAGGGGAGAAACTAATGTTTTTATTAAAAACCTAGAAAAATTGGGGAACTTGTAATCCTATGCTATTAAGGAACAAAACAACAACAACAAAAAAAAAATGCCACAAAAACACATTTTAATGAACCAGTCTTAGCATTGCTCTTTCATTTTCACACCCAGAAGTCTTCCCACCCATCCCCCTCACACATACAATACCTGCAATGGAAAGATGTATTTAAAGATGCATTTATTGCATCATATGTTGGCCGAACTTTGCATTTTATAAATATATCAAGTTAAACTTGTTAATTAATTGTCAAATATTTGCAAAATGTCGCTTTGTCACTTTCGGAGAATTTTTGGTTGAGATTCACTTCAATTAAATATTTTATAAATAATGATCCCATTGCAGTCCCAACTTGAAAGTTGTCATACTAGTAAATGAAAGCCTAACAATGCCAAATAATTTTTTTTCAAAATTTTAAAATTAAGGTTTAAAAAAATATTCAAGTTCAAAGGTTATTTCTGTGACCTTGAAAAGGTCAACCTGATATTTTTTTCAACACATGATTTAAAAGCTTATATTAAATGCTATAAAAAGACACTAATTCCAACCTTCTAGGGTAATTAGATAACAAGATACAACTACTCAAAGATTGTATGGAGGTCACAATTTTTTAATTTTCAAGGTCATGTAATCTGAAACCCAGTGGGTGGACATGGCAAAAATTCGGGATTTATGAATAAGTCTATGCCAAACAACCACACCAAATTTCAAGGAAATCAAAAGGGGGTCAGGTTGAAAATGGCCGTTTCATTGGTTGATTTGACACGGAATGACCCTGTAAGGATATTGCTACATAAACATTATTGACCAAAAACTTTTTCAGTGCTTTCAACTTCCACAAAATATTGAAGATGTTTTCTTATTCAAACAGAACATGTAACAATATGGCTTTTTTTTAAGGGGACGGGGGGGGTTTACCACCTTTTACATTTATTCCCACACGAGAACTTGGTTCAGTGAGTATACTGTTTCACATAAATTTCAAGGTACATTATTGTATTCTTTCAGTTTCATCAACATTTTTGCTGTTCATAATTTTAACTGCCATTTGCCTGCTTTGCCTGACAGCAGGCTGCCTTGGGAGCCCAGACTCTGAGAATCTATCTCCTCTTTCCCCACACATGTTGGAGAATGCATGTGATGGTCCTCAAGCATCTTCTGGAGATCAGTAGTAATCCAAGGCTTTTACACCATGCAACACACATAACCTCGTCCCTAACTTACACCATGCAACACACATAACCTCGTCCCTAACTTACACCATGCAACACACATAACCTCGTCCCTAACTACAAACTTCATCATAAAAATGCTTCCGACTCCACACCTTAACACAGTGTTCCGCAACCTTTTTCTACTCGCGGCACACCATAAATTATCCATAACTCAACACGGCACACCAAAATGTTAATCCCCTCAAAAACGTGTAATATGACTATTAATATAAATACGTAATGTAATCAACCTATTATTAATCTACTATATTATTCTATTATTATTATTATGTTATATTATTATTAAACAGAAATCGACTCGTGCATTTATTGACAATTTATATATATATATATATATATATATATATATATATATATAAAATATATATATAAATATCGTCAAGCTAAGTGAGGTAAGGAGAAAAGGAGAAGATCTCATTGAACTGAAAAGTGGACATCTCTTCTATTATCGTGGGACAGATACTGGCAGAACTAGTGGTGTTGGATTTATAATAAACAAGAAACTGAACGATAAAGTGGTAGAAGTTGAAAGTTCCTCTGACAGAGCTGCACGACTCGTTATCCAACTATCGAGAAGATACCAGGCTCAGATCATTCAAACTTATGCACCCACCACAAGTCATCCTGAAGAAGAAATTGAAGAATTTTATGAGGAAATTTGTCATCTAAATAATAAAGGTAAGCAGCACTTGAAGATAATTATGGGAGATTTCAATGCAAAAATAGGGCAACGGCAACAGAATGAAACTTCAGTAGGTAAATTCGGTCACGGCAACAGAAACCAGCGTGGAAATACTCTCGTTGAGTTTGCAGAGGCAGAAGGATTTTTCATCTTGAATTCCTTTTTCAAGAAAAAGCCACACAGGAAATGGACATGGAGACATCCAATTGGGACGACAAGTGAAATTGATTTTATTATGTGTAACAAAAAATTCGTCATCGAAGACTGCAGTGTGCTGAACAAGTTCAACACAGGTAGTGACCATAGATTGGTGAGATGTAAGATGCACCTCAACACTAAACTGGAACGTGGCAAGCTCATAAGACAAACAAAATGTATTGACATAACCAACCTTAAAAAACACCATAATACTTTCAAGTTGGAACTGAAGAACAGATTCTCTGCTTTAGAAGGCCTAACATCGGAAGAAGTGGATATTTCGGAAGTTAACAGAAAAGTAACCAAAGCTCTTATGGAAACAGCAACAAAATTAGCTGGGTCTAAGAACAAGTTGCATGTAAACAAATTATCAGGAAAAACCAAAATGTTGATGCAAAAAAGAAGAGAGATGAGGACAACTAAAGAAGATGTGACTTCCAAAGTGGAATATATAGAGCTATGCAAGACAGCACGAAAAAGTATCACTGAAGACGTAAGGAAATTCAACTGTGAGCTAGTGAGGAAAGCAATTGAAAACAACCAAAGCCTAAAGATAGCAAAGGGACATCTCAGTAAGGGAAGAAAACAGATTATGGCTCTGAGAAAAGAAGATGGTTCTATAACAAGAAATAGAGGCGAAATTTTGACAAGAGTGAAAGATTTCTACTCCAAATTATATGAAAGGGATGATACATGTACTCCAGACATCATGAAAGGTACCAGAGTTCTTCCAGTCCTCCCAGCAGAAGTTGCTCATGCAATCAAGAACATGAAGCGGGGGAAAGCTCCAGGAGAAGATGGAATTACTATAGACATCATACAAGAAGCAAGTGGAGAAATTGAAACAGTACTCGCCCAAATTTTCACTCGATGCCTTAATGAAGGGAAGATTCCTGAGGATTGGAACAATGCTACAATGATCCTGCTACATAAAAAAGGTGACATTGAGGATCTCAGGAACTACAGACCTATCAGCCTCCTATCAGTGGTTTATAAAATCTTCACTAAAGTTCTTTCACACCGCTTGAAGGTAACACTGGACATGGCTCAACCGAGAGAACAAGCTGGATTCAGGAGTGGCTACAGCACAATAGATCATATCCACGTACTGAGAGAACTAATTGAAAGAGCGAGGGAATATGAACTTCCATTGTGCATGGCTTTTATCGATTATGAAAAAGCCTTTGATTCGGTGAAACCATCAGCAGTTACCACGGCTCTGAAATCCTGCGGTATTGAAGATGCATACATTAATATTATTAATAACATCTATGAAAATGCAAGTGCAAAGATTCGGCTGTTTGAAAATACAACACACATAAAAATTGGAAAGGGAGTGAGACAAGGTGACACCATATCTCCGAAGCTCTTTAATGCCACATTGGAAAATGTCTTTCAATCACTGAACTGGGAAAACAAAGGGATAAAGATTAATGGAGATTATCTAACCCACCTTCGTTTTGCTGATGACGTAGTCATTTTTGCAACTACCCCATCAGAGCTGCAGAGTATGATCCAGGAACTTGCTGACAAGAGTAAAGAAGTGGGATTAAAAATGAACTTTCAGAAGACAAAAGTGATGTTCAATGCTTTTACAAGAAATGAAGATTTATCGATTGATGGAGAAAAACTGGAGATAACAGATACGTATGTTTATCTTGGACAGCAGATATCAAGTGAGGGTCACATTGATGAAGAAATTAATCGGCGTACAAAACTTGCCTGGAGAGCTTTTGGAAGAAACAGCATAATTTTCAAGAGCAATATGCCATTATGTCTTAAAAGAAAAGTGTTTGATCAATGCATCCTTCCAGTGCTTACGTATGGTGCAGAGACGTGGACCTTAACTAAAAGAGACATACAAAGGCTGCAGACAACTCAAAGAAGCATGGAGAGGTGCATGCTTGGTATAACCAGGAGAGATAAGAAGAGGAACTCGTGGATCCGAAAAATGACGAGAGTGGAGGACATCATGATCAGAGTTAAATCCCTGAAATGGCAATGGGCTGGACATACTGCCAGAAGGACAGACCATAGATGGACAGCCGAAATTTTAGATTGGATTCCAAGGGACAGGAAAAGACCCAGAAAAAGACCACATGGGAGATGGGTGGATGAAATTCGTAAATATGCGGGAGTGACATGGAGGAGACTGGCACAAGACAGACCGTTGTGGAGGAAACTTGGGGAGACCTTCGTCCAGCAGTGGATTGATAATGGTTGACAATGATGATGATGATGATGATGATGATATAAAATAGTTTAACAGTAGTAGAAAATAGCTAGACTGAAAAAATAAAATAGTTTAATAGTAATAGAAAACAGCAAGACTGACTAGCAAACACAATTTTCGGACTACTTCAGAGCACAACTGTGGTAGAACTGAAATAATTGTAAGACGTGGGACCTATACTCTTCAAAGGGAAGAAGGGACACATATACCGACTTATTTAAAATAAAGTCTAACAATGGGTGGGTGCATCGGTACAGGAAAAAAAGTAATAAAGTTGAAGAAGCACTAACAAACGGGGACAAATACCAAAACAACGTAATAAAATAATAAACGACAGAGAAAGTTTTGCTAATCCTCGCACTTTTAGGGAAAAACGTACACAGAACATGCAGCAAGTGTAACAAAAAAGCTGCATAGCACAGCGGTAGAGGCGAGAAAGTACACAGAACATGCGGCAAGTGTTACAAAGGAGCCGCACAGCGCAGTGGTAAAGGCGAGAAATACAAATATATCAACAAGCAAAACTACGATATAACAACAGTACATAAAAATTCGCTGCATGTAATAAAGAATAAACAAGCATCATCTTATTTAATCAGTACAGCAGCAGAGAATGAAACACAAACATATAAAACACAGTAACTTGGATAAAATTAAAAAATAAAACTCGACAATTAATTTCTTACAATAGGATAACACACTGGCGTGCAAAAATTAAGGGCGAGACGGTTTTTCGAATGTAACGTTGTGCAGAAGTGCTCCACATCGACTCAAATCATACCATAAGATCCCCAAGATGTAAGAATATGGGACAAGTGAGCAAAACCGTCCAAACAAGGAATCCAAAGGATGCAAAGGCACTTTATTGAAAAGGTAGCTTCGAGCACAACTGGACAGAAGACAGAAACGTCAATGTGACAGGTGGCTGCCAAGAAAAATCCAGTCTTTAGTAGGGGATATCATCACCCCTGACTGCGTTGCAGGATTTACAACGTCTGTCCATGCTTAGGACAAGGTTGTCAAGGAGCTGTTGAGGCATCGTCGCCCATTCCTCTTGTAGCGCCAATCGCAGCTGCGGAATCGTTGCTGGCGGCTGGTGACGTGCTGCCAAGCGTCTCCCGAGAAGGTCCCACACGTGCTTGATTGGATTTAGGTCCGGGGACCTTGCGGGCCCCAATGCATGCATTGAATATCTTCACTCTCCAACAGCTCTGCGACAGCCACTGTACGATTAGGTGTAGCGTTGTCGTCCATGAAGAGGAGCTCAGGACCCACAGCACCTCTAAACAGACGCACGTGAGGCAGGAGAACCTTGGTACAATAGCAGACACCAGTGACTGAACCTCCTTGGAAGATGTGGAGGTCAGTACGGCAACCAAGCATGATACCGCCCCAAACGAGAACTCTGCCACCTCCAAACCGGTCCCTTTCGATGATGTTGGAGGTGTGATTGCGTGTTCCCTGCTCTCTCCAGATGTGTATACGTCCAGAATCGCTCGTCAGACTAAATCGGCTCTCATCCGTAAAGAGAACTCGACCCCATTGCTGATGTGTCCAGTTCTTGTGTTCCTGGCACCACAGAAACCACTGTCTCCGATGAGCAGGCATTAATGGCACACACCGCACTGGTCGTCGTGCAAATAGACCACCTTTGTGCAGCCTCCTGACCACGGTAAAACGCGATAATGGACATCCAGTTGTCTGTTTGCATGTGCCTTGCGATTTCTCCCGCTGTGTGCCGTCTGTCTTTTCTCACCTGTAGGACAATATACCGGTCGTCCACCGCCGTGATTGCTCGTGGACGACCACTGCTAAACTCTCGGACAGCTGTTCCTGTCATTTGAAATGCTCTCCAAGCTCGTGAAACGATGCTGTGAGTGATCTCGAACTCCTTGGCCACACTAGTCACACTTCGACCTTTTTCCAACTTCCCAATGACGCGACCTCGGGTAAAGTCATCCAGATGTCGTCTACTGGATTGCCTGTTGGCTATATCACACGGTGGCAGCAACTCGACGTCGTTCAAACCGATGTACACCGTGCAATAACTTTTACCGAATTGCTGAGCGTACACCGCCCGTGTGCTTTATACCCTTACGACACCCCCCTCCCCACATAATGCTGCATATATGCGCATGCCGTACCGTACCGGACCCTAGTCTATCTCTTGAGTGGTCTTTCAGTCCGTTCTGCCTGCTCGTTCCGCTGCTATACTAATTTCCCCTCTTCATTCTTAAGTTTTGCACACCAGTGTAGGTAAAAGTTTGCGTCACACCTTTCACCTTGTGGTGGTACACTGGTGTGTCGCGGCATACCGGTTGCGGAACACTGCCTTAACAAAGCAAAAAGACATGTGGACATAGTGGGGGGTGGAGATACGTTGAGACAACTTATGAGTTTCTGCTACAAAACACACCAGCAGTAATCTGGAGCTGACTGCTTTCTGCTCTAGACCAGGTAATTACGTTGGCCAAATTCGGATTTGGATAACAAGACAAATTTTCTACACTATTTAATGCAGCTATCTGCCTGTTTCAAAACTAAATTAATGTGGACAGCAGTGAACAAAAAAGGCATGGTCAAAAAAAAAAAAATAAAAAAAATCTTACAATTGAGTTTAAGCTGGTTTTTTGTAGGGAGGGGAGGGGGTAATGACCACCGTGCGCAACTCAATGCACTATAAGCACTAGCAACTCAATGTACCATAATTAGGGCCAGTCGCTCCAGGGAAGGGAGACAGCCATTGACGTAAGACAAATACAGCATCAATGCCTGACTGGGATTCGCACCCGGAGCCATCTCGGATGAAAGATCAGAAGCCAGCGCGTAAACTACTGTGCCACTGGGGCAGAATTTTGTTCATCTGCCATAACTGCATAATACCATAAGTTTGGGTTTCAAGTTTCACCACAATGAAACTCATCCACATACTCAAATAAAAGCTGGGACAGGTGAACTTATGGTGACAGCTAATCTCAGAAAAAAAAAAAAATCTACACAACTTTTTTCAACACTACCATAACTCAGCTTAAAAAAAATGCTGACCCATGAGATTAACTGAGAATATCCGTAGCTTCATCCAAAATTGCAGCAACAAAACAATTGCCTCTCCTTTTTTCTTAATTTCATTCATGAAAACGATGGAAAAGCACACGGTTAAAATATTTTGGATGTCCTTTGATGTTACAGAAAAAAGCAGAATCCCGAATCTCTCGATATCTAGCGATCTGTAAGTGATAATCCAGTTTATCATCAGTGTTAGTTTAAAGTAAGAATATGAAAAGCTTTTGTTATCAGAATAGTAGGATTCACTGCTACTTTTCTAAACAGGAGTCCTGGTTTACCTAAGTAGCAAGTAGCATTAAACAACTTGCAGTATTTCTTTTGATATATTCATTATATTTTTCAGTATATTTTTTAAATGTATCTCTTATGAAAAAAATCTTTAAAAAATCTTGTCTTAATTAAATTTAAGTGAAGAAATAAGATTGAAATATCATATTTAGAATTTTTATGACATTTTTGAAAGACCCTAAAATTTTCCACATTGCTGATCTTTATGAAGCAACTGATTGAGTGGCAAAATCAGGAACATGTGTCACCTGTTGTCCACACTAGTAACAATTCTCTCCACTGTAGATTGCACTGACATAATTCTTTCCACATATTTCTTCTTATAATTTTGTTTCTATAAAATAGAAATTAATTTTACATTTTTGTTTTCTCCTCCATGATACCTTAAGCTTTGGTAAAAATACTGTAGAGGTACTAGCTGATTCAGTGTGATACATTCACAAAAGACTATAACTCACTAGGTTTTATTAATGAACCCTTAGGTGGAATAACCAATTGGAACTGTAGGCTGTGAGCTGATCCCCAGCTAATGCACTTTTATGATTTTCAAGGCTAAAAGAAAAGAGTGTAATTGACTTTGTTGTTTACAATTAGCATCTGAAACACTTAGTTGTTGACATTCATGTGATTAAAGGTGCAGGCGTTGGCTCTGATCAATACTAGTGTCACAAGTGAAACTGAATGTTAGTTGGAGAAAGAGGAATACAAATATGTCTGCGATGAAAAGAATGAAGGTTGAAAAGCTTACTGAAGAACATCAGCATTACTCTGAAATACTCAGTAAATGGCTACATGAGTTGAAGTTATACAACAGAGATATGGAAAAAAGTGGACATGTTTTAAGAACTGTGTTGTCACTGTCACTGAAGAGGTCTGTGGTACTGTAACAGTGAGTAGCATTAAACGTGGTGCTTGGTGGAACAGTGAGATTAAACATGTGGTAAAGAGAAAGGAAGTATATCTAGGAATGTTGCAAGGTAGAATTTCTGAGTGAAAATCCTCCAAATTCGTGGCATCAGTGAATAATCAAAGACATCACTCTTTCCACGTTCAGCAACGCACAGCAACCAAAAAATTGTTATTCAGCCGCTGCCGGGGAATTGAATCCCGAATCTCTCGATATCTAGCCGAGCGTGTTAGCCTTACACCACGGTGGCCAATAATTCAAGGTGCTATGTGCGTTTTTCTGTCAGCATCTGACATTATAAATACGTAAGATGGGCTCGGATACTGAGACGTCTCCATCTAGTGGGCATTAACGGCACTGGCTATATATTAATTATAGCAGTTAAATCCAAAGGACGAAATCCAAAGTGAAAATCCTCCAAATACGTGGTGTCAGTGAAATAATCAAAGACATCGCTCTTCCCACGTTTAGCAACGCACAGCAACCGAAAAATTTTTATTTGGCCACCTCAGGAGAATTGAACACCGAATCTCTCGATATCTAGCCGAGCGCGTTAGCCTTACACCATGGTGGCCAACAATCCACGGCACTATGTGTGTTTTTCTGTCAGCATCTGACATTATAAATCCGTAAGATGGGCTCAGCTACTGAGAAGTCTCCATCTAGTGGGCATTAACGGCACTGGCTATATATTAATTATAGCAGTTAAATCCAAAGGGCGAGATCCAAAGTGAAAATACTCCACATACGTGGCATCAGTGAATAATCAAAGCCATCGTTCTTTCCACGTTTAGCAATGCACAGAAACCGAAAAATTGTTATTCGGCCGCCGCCGGGGAATTGAACACCGAATCTCTCGATATCTAGCCGAGCGCGTTAGCCTTACACCACGGTGGCCAACAATCCACGGCGCTATGTGCGTTTTTCTGTCAGCATTTGACATTATAAATCTCAAATGTGGAAAGAACGATGTCTGATTAATCACTGACACCACGTATTTGGAGGATTTTCACTTTGGATCTCGCCCTTTGGATTTAACTGCTATAATTAATATATAGCCAGTGCTGTTAATGCCTACCAGATAGAGACGTCTCAGTAGCTGAGCCCATCTTATGGATTTATAATGTCAGATGCTGACAGAAAAACGGCCATAGCGCCGTGGATTGTTGGCCACCGTGGTGTAAGGCTAAAACGCTCGGCTAGATATCGAGAGATTCGGGATTCAATTCCCCGGCGGCGGCCGAATAACAATTTTTCGGTTGCTGTGCGTTGCTAAACGTGGAAAGAGCGATGTCTTTGATTATTCAGAATTTCTGAGGATGAATATCACTGTAAGAAGCATAAAGCAACAAAGCTGGTTCGTCAGAGTAAGGCAAAAGATAGGAATGATATGGTGCAAAGGCACAAATTGGCTTTTCTAAAATGATAGGAAAACATTCTGGAAGTACGCAAGACATAGGAAAAATAGGAGAAATAAAGTTCTAAGTTGTGTGACGAACAGGATCAGATAAATTATATGGGAGCCTAATGAGTGAGGTGGAAGATGGGGGGGGGGGGTACTTCTGTGAGTTATTAGAACATGAAAGCAAAGGTCATTCTGATGCAGAAGCAGATGATGCTACAGAGAAAGAAGTACATGAGGGATCTCAAAGGAAGGACTTTGTAAAGCTCTAAAATCTCTTCAAAATTTGACTGGTTAATTGAAATTTGGCTGTTGTACTGGGAGTTAGGAATGGTCCCTCAGGATTGGAGGGATGCTACAATTGTTCCCTTCTATGAGGGAAAAGGTGACAGACTGAATGTATGAACTATTATGGTTATCGGCCTGCTGAGTGTGCCAAGGAAAGTGTTTGGAAAGGTCATTATTGATATGGTACAAAATCTTATACCAGAGAAAGTGTTGTATGGACATAGTGGTTTTATACCTGCTAAGGGCAGCACTAACCAAATTTCTGCAGCACATATGATGACCGAAAAGTATTTGTTGGTAAGAAAGTTTTCGTTGTCTTTATAAATTTACATGAAGCTTATACATACATATCATTAAGCTGTTCTCTGAGATTCAGAGCTTAGCTCCACAAAGAAATACAAACCACCACATAAATTTTTAATTGTTTATTTACTTACTGTTGCAGTATCAAACAGGGTTGCCACTCATATTGGCTTTAAAAATTCCCTGAGTTTTCCAGGTTTTCCTGAAGATAATTTTGTGGGGAATTTCAGGTAAAATTTACAGATTATGTATAACTCCATGATAATATACATACTAAATGCCACATCTATAATGCAATATATTCAATGCAAGAAAAGCAAGAAAGATGAAACCGAATTTTTGGGTGTAATGAGCACATCTTTTGAATCTGTTCCGACGCAAATTAAATTTATCAAGCCTATTCAAAGTCAATGGAACCGGTATGGAAAACAATAGCATGTGACTGATGAAAGAAGTTTTTCAATCGGGTTTTTAATCCCGCAGATTTTGCTGTAAACAGAATCCTGAACATACGTCCTGTTTTTTTTTTTTTTTGGTTTTTTTTTTTTTTAATTGTAGGTTTAACGACCACCGTCAGCAACTCATTGGGCTAAGAGCAGTCGCCTGAATAGAGAATTTAGGGCCACTGACACCAGGGAAGGGAGAGAGCCACTCCGGTAAGTCAAACACAACATCCATGCCTCACTGGGATTCGAACCCAGACCCATCTTGGACGAATGATCAGAAGCCATCGCTTAGACGCCTGCACCAATGGGGCGGCATCCTCTATCTGCAGACTTGGGCATTAAGAAAAATTTGAATTTATATGAGAAACATTTCGCAGCAGACACGCTCTCCAACAAAGAAGGAACTTTTCAAATCAGACTCTTAGAAGCAGAAATATGGACAAATATAAGATATGCATCTATGCCCCCAGGCAGGAAAAACATGCATTTTAGGAAGAAAGTATTCTCCAAAGGTTTTTCGATGCGAGTGGTATCGGTCCAAGTAAAAAAAAATTGTTAGTCGAGTTTTCAGGAGCTCAGATTTTGCTGCAAATACATCAGAAGCAGAAATTAAAACTTATGCCCCCTGGTGGCCAAACCATTCTTTACAAAATATTAGAAATTTTATGAAAAACATCTTCCATCAGGAGCTGTATACAATATAGGAAGAATTTTTCAAATTGAAGTTTCAGAAGCAGAAATATTGGGGAACACGCAATTTACCTTTGTGCCCCCAAAGTGGAAAGTCTATGAATTACTTGAAAATTTTGAAATTATTTAAAAAGCATGTCACACCAGAAACTCTATCTAATGAAGAAAGAATTTTCCAAATTGGACCATTAGAAGCAGAGATGTTGACAAAAATAAGATATACATCTACACCCCCTAGCGGTGAAACAAGGCAATATTTTAAAAAGAAAATATTCCAAAAAGCTTTATCGACGTGAGTGGCATCGGTCCACGAACAAATTTTTTCAATCAAGATTTTAAAAGCTCAGATTTTATTGCAAACACATCAGAAGCAAAAATTAACACTTATGCCCCTGGTGGCTAAAATATTCTTGACTAAAAATTAGAAATCATATGCAGATTTTCCATCAGAAGCTGTATCCGCTGAAGAAAATATTTTTCAAATCGGAATTTCAGAAGAAGAGATATCGGGGAAAACGTAATTTACTTTTACGCCCCCTAGTGGGAAATCTAAGTGTAACTTGAGAAAGTAACTATACCTAAAATACTTTTTGACATAAATGGAATCAAAACATAAAAGAATTTTTTCAATCGGATGTTTAGAAGCAAATACATTGTATATGGAATAAAATGTATTTTGAATTAGACATCACCTGCATTTACACCCCTAGCAGCAAAATTGGACATTGTAAAAAAAAAAACCAAAAAAAAAACCCCGAGGGATCATCATTCGCATATTTCAAGCTTCCCAATGCAAAAATTATTTTTCAAATTGGAATAATAGTTGCAGAGATATGGTATCTACAGACGGACGGACAAACAGATAACATAAGCACGACCTTTTTTTTAATTGCTGGCTGAAAT
This sequence comes from Macrothele yani, assembly GCA_039090855.1. Classification (NCBI taxonomy): domain Eukaryota; kingdom Metazoa; phylum Arthropoda; class Arachnida; order Araneae; family Macrothelidae; genus Macrothele; species Macrothele yani. The sequence goes on from CM077012.1 coordinate 4,989,697, forward strand.
TTTCGATTTCCATTGCATATTCTACGTTTTTCGTTGTCCGCAGCGGACCGATGATTTCCGTAGCATACCTGATATTTTCCGTCTTCGTAGAGGACCGACGGTTTTCATAGCATACTCGATATTTTCCGTGATCCATGGCGGACCGATGATTTCTATAGCATAATCGATGTTTTCCGTCGTCTGTAGCGGACCAACAATTTCCACAGCATACTTGATGTTTTCCGTTGTCTGTAACAGACAGACAATTTCCATAGTAACTATATAAAACCCTTAGTACTTGGAATCGCTGAATCGTTCTTCCCACCGCATGGCCTTATTCCGCATCAAGCGGAACTCGGTGCACATGGAGAATTTAGTGTGCTGCAGTACCGCCGATGACGACGGGGCACGGCGGTTCTGGCGCGCAATGGCACAAAATCTTCCTTTTGTAGCAAGATGGCGCAAGATTTTTGTTTTGGCGAACTCTGCCGCAGAATTTGCATCCCTGGTAACTGCATATGCATTATGCAAAAATTATCAGTTCAATTTCCCCCGACTTTTCCAGGTTTTTGCAAAAACAAAAAAAAATTTCTCCCCGAGTTTTCCCGGTTTTCCGGTCAGCTGGCAACTCTGATCAAACTTCTCCATTTACAGCGATCTTGACACACAACACGGGCTTCACTGACATCCATCACACGACGTACAAAAGACATTTTATACTTTATACTCTGACATCCATCACACGATGTACACAAGACCTTTTATACTTTATACTCAATCTTTTTCTCATGCAGATACTCCTGAATTTGATCCAATCATGACTTCCTTTGCCTTTCTTTCCTGCCACGTGGGCTAAAAATATTTTCTTAGTAAGCATCTCATCACTCATTCTTTCAACATGGCCAAAACACCAAAGCATATTAGACTCCACCTTGCTAACAACATTTTGTTTCACCTTACACAACTGCAACACATCTTTATTCCTCACATGATCAGAACATGTCTCTCCTCCCACCCCCCCATAAGTAACAGACTTCTCCAGCACACAAACGACTCCTATGTTTCTTCTGCAGTACCCAGGTTTCACTGCCATACATCAGGGTAGGAACAATTACACTTTCACACACAGCCATTCTGGACTCTTTTGAGAATCCATCATTCCTGTGAAAACCTCCCAAAGCAGTTGACTTCTAATGAAGAATTCACTCGCCTATTAATTTTGCCATCCAATTTGTTCTCTCTGTCAAACATGCTTCCTAAATACACAAACTCATTTACCAGGTCAATCACTGTGCCATTTATACTTACCCTGCATTCAGTACTAACAGTTTCTCGCTCTCAAAAACCATAGCTTTGGTTTTTCCCTTATTTATACCCATTTTGAATTTTATACAAACTTAGAAGAATTCTTGACATCATCATATCACACATAAGTTGCGTTAAAAATTATAAGTGATGGGACGTTTTGGTAGTGACTTCTACCTCCATCAGCCATGGAATGCTAACAGTTGCATTCATGGCTGATGAAGGTAGAAGTCACTATCGAAACATCCCACCATTTATAACTTTTAATGTAACTTATGCATGATATGATGATATCAAGAATTCTAATTTTTTGTGTGTTTCGTGTTTCACTGCCAATTCTTCTCACTATCATACAAACTTCGCACATCCAGGACAACATACCCTGCAACTCACTTTTGCTTTCTGCCACCAGGACCGTGTCATCATCATACAGCAATATGCATACACGGGTATTACCAAGACATAAACCAGTATTATTTACTTTGGCATCACGCATGCACATGTTCATGAGTATATTAAGCAGCCATGGTGGCATTACACAACCTTGTCTAACTCCTGCAACCAATAGAAAACCATTTTGATAAAACACCATTCACTCATACACAAGCTCTACTACCAGCATACATGGCTTTCACACTAGTAAGTAGATTCCCAGTAACACCATATTCATTCAACACCTTGCACAGAAGTATCCTATTTACACGGTTATATGCTTTCTCTAAATCTATGAAGGCAGTAAAAACTTCCTTACCAACAGCCGGATACTTTTCGATCATCACACATAATGCAAAAATTTGGTTACTGCAGTCTTTACCAGGCATAAAACCAATCTGAACATCCCACTCTTTCTCTGATGTAAGACCTCATACCTTTTCGATAATAACCTTACCTAACACTTTCCCTGGCACACTAAGTAAGCTAATACAACTATAGTTCTTACAGTCAGTCTGATCACCTTTTCCCTTACACAAGGGAACAATGATAGCATCCCTCCAATCCTGAGGTGCTATTCCTAACTCCCAGCACAACTGGCAGAATTCAGTAAACCAGTCAATTACAGAGTCACCACTATATTTCAACATCTCAGCAGTTATGTTATCAACTCACAGAGCCTTATCATTCTGAAGAGATTTTAGAGCTTTACACACCTCTTCTCTCGAGATCCCTCCTGTGCTTTCATCTCTCACTGTGACAGCTTCTGCTTCTGCCTCAAAATCACCTTTGCTTTCTTGATTTAATAACCCACAGAAGTATTCACCCCATTTTTCACTTGAATCATTGGGCTCCCATATCATTTTTCCTATCTTATTCTTCATACAACTTGCAACTTTGTTTCCCCTATTTCTCCTGTGCATCATATACTTCCAGAAAGTCTTTCTATCTTTCCAAAAAGCCTATTTTAAGCCTTTCCACCTTTTCTGTCCTATCTTTTGCTTTACTCTGGCAAACCAGCTTCGCTGCCTCACACTCCTTACAGCGATCTTCATCCTCAGAAACTCTACCTTGCAACATCCCCAAATATGCTTCCTTCTTCCTCTTTACTGCCTCTTTGATCTCATTATTCTACCAAGCATCACCTCTAGTGCTACCTACTGTTTTTGGTGCCACAGACCTCTTCAGCAGCAGTGACAACACAGTTCTTAAAACAAGTCTACTTCTTTTCTACATCCTTCTCACATGACTTCAGTTCCTCCAGTCGTTCACCGAGTAAATTAGAGTAACGCTGATGGACTTCAAGGGGCCTTTCCACCTTTATTCTTTCTATCCTAGGCCTCTTCCTATTCCTTTTCCTCCAACCAACATTCAGTTTCACTCGTGACACTACCAAGTAATGATCAGAGCCAATATCTGCACCTCTCATCACACGATCATCAGCAACTAAGTGTTTCAGATGCTGATCGTAAACAACAAAATCTATTTACACTCTTTTGACCCAGAATACAATTTTCCCAAGTATATGTGTAAATATACTTGTGGTTGAAAAACATATTAGATACACACAAACCATTCTCAATGCAGAGTTCAATTAATCTTTCACCATTATCATTCACACAAGGATCATTAAACTTACCCAGAACATTATCAGAAATAGCATTCTGCACACCTACTCTAGCATTGAAATCCCCTGCTATTATAACCTTTCCTTTAGCACTAAACTGGCTCAAAACAGCTTTTAGCTCATTCCAGAAATATTCCTTCCTATCAGAAGGTTCCAAGTCACAAGGTGCATACACTACCACAATTATTATTCTCTGAAGTTTCACTTTCAAACAAATCCAAAGAATTCTCTCACTTATGCAGCTATAGTGAATCAAGTTGTTCATCTTTTCACTTAAAATCACACCTACACCAGCCTGTCCTCTCACATTATCCAACACTCCAGACCACACACTCATTGTACCATTCACTTCTTCTATCCCAATTTTCTTCTTTTAAGTTTCACTCACACACAGCACATCCAATTTATACTTATTCATTTCTTCAATCACCTCATTTATCTTTCCATTTATTCCTCTAATATTACATACACCACTCTTACCCTCACTCAACCGGGATCTCTTTCTCCGTTTTCCAGTTCCGTATTGTTTCCGTGGTGGACCATCTTTCTCAAGTGTGGTAGGTCCACCTTATCCTACACTAGTCTTTTAATTTCTTTTAGTATTTTTAATGAGGAAGGTTTTTCAGTGTGGGGATTAGTCCACAGCTGATGGTTCCAGTTGGTTATTCACCTAAGGATTCTGGAACAAAACCCAGTGAGTTTGGGTCTTTTGCGAATGTCACACAGAACTAGCTGGCACCTCTACACTAATTTATAGTGAAGCTTAAATTGCATCAGTTTCCAAGAATCACAGAGGTCCTTGTTGCTGTCATGTGTGCCATTGTTGCCCAGTGGAGCGCCACGTGGATGTGAACTCGTCTCTCACTAAGATTGCCCACCACACAAAGCATAATACTGAGTAAAAGTGATAATTCTGTGGAAGGTCATAAATAATCAAGGCATGACTGAAAATCTGCTTAATAATGTGAAAGCTATGTATGATGGCAGTATAGCATGTGTAATGGTGTTTTATTGAAATGGTTTTCTATTTGTGCAAGAGTCACACAAGGTTGTGTAATGTCACCATGGCAGTTTAATACATTTATGGATGCATTTATGGATGCATTTATGTATTATAATTTATGGATGATATCAAAAGAGGCAATACTAGTTTATGTCTGGATAATATCTGTGTGTCCAGATTGCTGTATGCTTTTGACACAGTCCTGTTGGCAGAGAGCAGATTATGTTGTCCTGGACGTACAAAGTTTGTACGAAATTCAAACTGATTATAAAGGAAAACCCAAAGTTATGGTTTTTGAGCAAGGAACTGAAGTTAGTACTAAATGCAAGATCGATCTAAATAGCACAGAGACAGACCAGCTGAATCAATTTGTATATTTAGGAAGCATGTTTGACAAAGAAAACAAATTAGGTGGTGACATTCATAGGCAAGTGAATTAAAGTTTGAAAGTCATAGCATCTTTAGGAGGATTTCACAGGATATATGGGTTCTCAAAAAGTCCTAAATGGCTGTGTATGAAAGGGTAACTGATTTTACTCTGATGTACAGTAATGAAACCTGGGTACTGCAGAAAAGACATAGGAGTTGTTTGTGTGCTGGAAAGATGTGTTACTTACATGGGGTTTGTGGCCAGACATTTCTGACCTTGTGAGAAACAAAGATGTGTTGCAGATGTCTAATGTGCAGGAAAATGTTTTTAGTGTCAGTCGAGACAAATTTTCTGAGGTGGTATGTACATGTTGAAAGAATGAGTGGTGAGATGCTTACTAAGAGAATTTATTCAGCCCAAGTAGCAAGAAAAAAAGGTATAGGAAGGCCAAGGAAATCATGGGATGACCACATTCAGGAACGTATGCATGAGAAAAACAGAATGAGTCACAGTATGAAGTACAAAGGGTCTTGTTTTTGAGACATGTGATGGATATCAGTGAAACTTGAGTTGTGTGCCGAGATCACTGTAAATGGAGAAATTTTATAAATTAACAGTAAGTAAAATCTAGTTCTATCAGTTTTAACTTTAATCTGGCAGATGAGCTTTTCTCAAGAAGCTAACCTATGAATCTCAGAGAAGAGCTTAGTGATATGTATGCACATATAATTTAAAGCTGAGACTGAAGAAAAGGAGACACAAAATTTTAGAACAGACTGGTATCACTAAATATCAAAGTGTTTCTACAAACATTTTCAATGAAAAGGTGACTTTTTTTTTTAAACAGTTTTTGACATTTTGTAGTGAAACCAAATAACATGGGCTCAGAATGTTGACATTCTTCCATTGCTCCTGCTGGAGTTTCAAAGAATGACTGAAATTAACTGATGCCTGGGTTGTACATGTTAGCACCAGGAAGAATCAGTTTCATACCACATACCTCAAAATTCAAGAAGGCCGTGTTTTAAACCACATCTTCATAGGACTCACAAATATTTCAGTAACTTTTGAAGCTTCCAGTTTGCCATATGACACGAAGGAAAAGTAGTCTTCATAATTAAATATAGTACAGTTTCAATGGTGACACAAAGCAAAATGTTTTAACAAACTAAATCTCAATACACTGAAAACTCAAATGCTATATGAAAAGTTCTGAAATAATTTAATGTGCATACAAAATACTATACATTTTCCATACCGCAGTGGAAAAACTAACAGTAACACTGTGGTGGTACAGTCAAGAAACAATACAGCAAATGCATTTATATTTTATTGCTGTAACTCAAACTTATTTTAACATTATTTTAATTAAGTTGATGGCACTTGTTGACTATATTTCTAAGTCCATTCCGAAGGACTAGGTCGGAGCCCACACCTCTTTTTAGCTCAATAGATTCAACAGATTTTGAAAGAAATGGGATTATTTCAGACATTAAAAATGGCAGCGCTTCAGATACGTATTCAAGCCAGCGGAAAACGCGAGAAGTTAACCATGGCAGATGCTTGTCTATTAATTTTTTTATAGCTGGAACTAGAACCTGTGCACTACTGTTTCTGTGTGAGTGTGATTCACTTTCTTTTTGAAATACAGTCAGCAATACTTTTAGCAGTTCTTTCAAGATTGGGATGCCAGGATCATCTCTAAGTAGCAACTGTTCAAGCAGACATGGAAGCAAATTATTTGCAAGTTTCAACTGCACATCACTTGGAACCTGCTTAAAAATTTCAATGCAATACTTTACCCCGTGGGGTGAACCTGGAACATATTTGGCTAGGAAATTTTCTCTGACAATATCAGCAATGAAGTAAAACAAAGTCCTGTTCATAGTTTCAGACTTTTGAAATGCAGCATCTGATGCTATTTCAAGCAGTGGGGCACTTGCAAAAGTATAATGACTAACATAATATGTTATGATATCCTTTAATTTTCTTTGAACATAGGGATCATTTTTGGAATCAAGTCTGGCAAGCCCACGGACAAATAATGGAAAATATTCTTTTATAGGGGCAGAAAGGATATTTATCAGTTCTTTATCTTTTGGAAATGTAACATGGGGAAGAATCAAGGTATCAAGCAGTACAGGAAAAACACAATCAGATTTGTACTTGATGTACAGACAAGGTGAACAGTACTCAAGCAGATGGCCAGTAACTTTGTATATGTGATGCAGTATCATACTTGAAGCATTATCTTTGATAATGCGTGTTACAATTACTGGCAGCCCCTGAAAATATGTATGAACCTTTTGTTTTAGGACTGTTTTCTCTTGCAAAGTCAGACAATTTTGGTATGATTCATCAATGGCACGAAACAACTTAATCATTGTATATCCATGATCATCACTTGACACTAAGCTGTTAACATAAGGAAAAGTCAAAACAATTTCTTCTACATGCAACATCATCCGTGTCAGTTCTTTCATTTGAATGCAAGGCGGTGATAAAGATAAGCCACATTTTAGCCATGACTGCAAAATTAGCACATGCAAATCTGTAATGTGCATTTTGATTGCTTCCATTAAACTAGACTCATGTAACATGAAACATAAATATCTGCACATTAAGGAGCTGTTAGAATTTCTATTAGCTGCAAAATGCCTAAATAACTCAAGATAGCTGGAATTGCTCTTCAAAGAATTTTCATGACAATAAAATGCTAGTATTGTAAAGGAAACAGCTATATCAGCCAGCTGGAATGGTGGTGCATTTACAGTGGCATGATTCATAGTGAAAGGAAGAATGTTAAGGCAGAAGGAATCCCATAGCATTGTATGTTGCAGCTGATATGAAATAATTTCATATTTTTGGCAGTATTCTTTTACATTTCGAAATCTAGTAAGCAGATTTAACACAATTTCTAGAACAGAATTCAATTCACTAACACCACAAGCTGGAAGCAAGGATAAGAACCCTGAACCAATCAGCAAGTGTTCAGACAACCCAAGGTGCATGCTTTTTTCAAAAATGGAAACAACATTTTCCAAATACACAAATATCAAATTTAGCAAATCAACTTTTTTAATGCTATCTCCCGACACTTCATTATACGATGAACAGGATTTGTTAAAAAACTTGCTAATTTTGAAGCTTCATTTTCCAAAGTGCCATTTTTCTCCTGATGAAAAAACATTAGCACAAATAATGTTTTCCATGAAATTGCTTGCTTCTTTTTTGAAGTTGGAGGAGACTCAATGATGTCAACTAATTCAGCAATTTTTGTACACACTTCAAAAAATCCAACCGAAGCTATTACAAGCAAAATTGAGAAACAATTCTGAAGTCCAACTTCACTAAGTTCTTTAAGTCTCCTGGCTGTAAGTCTACTGTATATGCGTCCTTTCAATTGCCGCCATAAATTACCTCCACAGCCACTTGTTTTTAGCTGTACTCCTAAAATGTGTAGATACAAGTAAAAGCTGTTCTCTGCTGATGTGAAGTAATTTTCAAGTAAAACAATTTTATGGATATAATCCACCCATGCTGAGCTTGTTTTGAAAAGGTATGACAGATCTCTTATCTCAAAACCAGGCAAACTAAATGCATCATCAATATGGCGCAAGAAGAAGTCAGTCAAGGGGAGTAAAACATCACCAGTGGGCTCCCACAGCTTAACAGACAGTGCACAAAACATAAGAACTGTACGAAGGTGTTTCTCGTGCCTTGTTTTCATTTGCCGTGATAATGCTGACTCGACTAGATGCCTAACAATGCTGTAACAACTTTTGACATTACACAAGTCCATTTGTAAGCCATCAATGCCATATTTGTACAGAGGAGACACATGACTTATGATCCAGAGGCAAAATTCCTCTGGTCTATCACAGGTCAGCTGATTGTTTTGTAAACTAAAGGAGTTCAATGACAACTTTACAGAAGCTGAAGAGTCTTGACTTCTGTTAGCCATTGTGTGTGTTATGAAATCGAAATGATACCAAAAAGATCCTTCCCTGTAATGTTCATCTCTTTTGTCAAGCAAGATGATCAGTAGGACCCAGAGTTCTTGAACACAGGAACATAAAAATGGATTAAGGCCTCTGGAACTACCACTAAAACTTTTATAGTTTTTCATGCTAATGAAACAAAGGTCCCATAATATCAGCAAAGCTGTTTGACTAAATGTACTTCGGGAACCTTGTGAGGTATAACTGCACATTTCTTCATTTACCTCTATATTTAGGGATGAACAAATGGAATGGATTATGTGCATGATTTCAAGGGATGACCACCACAAATCAAAACAAAAGTGCACTCTATGATAACAAGATGAATTACTAGAACTCCCACTTGCTTTTGTGCATATGTATTCTGGTAAGTCACTAATTCGTCTTACAAATAATAGCAGACTTTTCAGCTCTTTCCAAATTTCTGATAAAATATCCTGCAAATGTTTGGGTTCACAAAAGTGAGAATCACTCTGACATAGTTCAGAGAGAGAAGTAATAGGCTTAGAAGTAACTATCTGCACTCTTTGAAGAGAATTCTTTAGAATAAACAAAAAGTTTACCATATCCTTTCTGATACCAGCAGCACTTCTATTGGTGTATGAAGTAAAACCAGAAGCAGGATCCTGTGATAACATCTTGAGTACATAATATCTTTTTCTCGTGCATGCAAAAAGTTGCTTAAGGTTAGTAAAGACACCAGTTCTGGATGAAAATGTCATATCATACAGACTCACCAAACCACTGATCTGGCTTGAGAGAGAACCCAACTCACCTTCTAAAAGGTTTTTCAACTCTCCACTTTTCAGATAACTTTTGTAGTCACCTATAACTGTAAAAGGAGTTCCAGTCTCTCCACAATTGAAGCATGGTGACACCCATTTGCCAAGGTCTTGAAGTTCCTGGTAATTTACATCAACAGCTGTATTTTTAAATGGTGACAGAGGTGGAGTGAGAGAACAACTGTCAGCCATAATATTTGTCCTTCAAGAACATTAGCTTCTTGACTGTAAATAAATAAATAAATAAATAAATAAATAAATAAATAAATAAGTCCAAGCACTGCTTGAGACAGACAAATTTTTTTTTTAAGTATGCAATTTACTATGGTATCAAATTATGAGGGGAAGCCAGTAAATAACTCACAAACAGTTATTTAAAAAACACTACGTGAGATACAAACTTGAAAAACATTTATTACCTTTACACTTCCCCTTATTTCCATCAATAATGATACACTTATCTCATTGCTTTATCAGTGTGTCGAAACCTGCAGCATAGAAGTTTTAGACCCGCTGTCTTAGCCATATTCACACTTCACATTCAACGACTTCATCATCAGTGAAATGTTTGCTGCCAAGGTCCATTTTTAATGGATCAAACAGGTGAAAATTGCTCCAAGCTAAATCAGGGCTGTAAGGTGGATGTTCAAGAAGTTCCTAACCTAGTTGTTCAATTTTCTGCTGGGTTAATCGAGCCATATGAGGTCTGTCATTGTCACAATAGGCCCAGATGTTTTTTGTTTTTAATTGCACCACGAAGCATCAACAGAATTTCACAGTACGATGAAGCATTTACATTCTCACCTCATTTCTGGAAGTGGGCTAACAGCACTTCCTGAGAATCCCAAAACACTGTATGCATAACTTTCCCTGCTGACGACGAAATTTGGAATTTCTTGGTGGAAGGTGAAGAGGAATGTTTCCATTGCACTGAAGCATGCTTTGATTTGGGTTGGTAGTGATGCACCCATGATTTGTCACTAGTAACAATTCTGTTAAGCATGTCTTCTCCTTCATATGCATAATGAGAGAGATGTTACAAGGACAGGCCCATTTGGCTCATTTTGTGTTTCTGAGTCAGTTATCTGGGCACTCACTGTGTGCACACTTACAAGAAAGTCAAATGATCATGCACCATGAGAACACCCTATCATAGTTGCTACACTGTTTATCATTACTAGCCTGTCAGCTCAAACCATCTCCTCCATCCCTCTCACAGTTGCTTCTGTAGCAATCTGAACAGGACAAGCAGGTCAATCTCCATCAACTTTTGAGTGTCCTTGAGAGAATTTATCAACCCAGTTGTGTACCACTTTCTGCGACAAACATTTCTCACCATAAACAGGAAGCATTTCTGTGTGAATATCTCTCGCAGGAAGTTCTTTTGCCCAAAGAAAATGCACAACAGCAAGCTGTTTTTCATTCGTACATTCCTCAAGCATAGTCACTATTCACAATCTGAGCTGGGCATGCACATGCGTTACCTAGCGTCTGCTACGTTGAACTATGAGTAAGCTAGATAGTGCTACCACCAAATGACACCTTTAGAAACTAATAACCACCATTATCAGCCTTCCCAAAACTGTATGATTTATTTACTGACTTTCCCTCATATAATGACATCCTGCAATAAAAGTGCTGCTCAATCTAAATGCAAGAGTACAAAACTGATGAAAATTCAATTTTGTGAGTTGAATCAATAACAAAGTATATTTAACTTAGGTTTCATATTTACCACTCAATACACCTTAAGATCATAATTCCAAATATAAATTTCTATATTTTATTAACAGGGCTTGAAAAATACCATGCCCGAGATGCTCGGGCATGTAAATTTTAAAACTAAAAAGTTTGGAATAGTTTTCTGCTACAAGAAAACAGACAGTCGTCGCATATTGTATTTCATTCCACTGCTAATCACCGGAAGTTGTATTATTGTTACAGAGTGCCAAGGACGGAAGAATATAACATCTTTATTCATATTATGCTCTACATCCAGAAATTGGAACCATATGTAATTTTGCTCTAAATGTTGTTTACAGTTAGGTATGGGATGCATGCCTCTGATGGAACTAGCATCCAATGTTTAGTAACAAAGGGTGGAAAGTTTAATAAGGAACATGGCAGAATCACTAAATTTCTCAAATACTAATTTCATCACCATACCATTTCATACCAATTTTAACATCACCGTAAAACTTGAGATACAGGCTTTTGTACATTCAATATTTTGAATACAGACCCTTAAAACAGAAATGGAAAACATGTAAAAAAAGTTCATATTTTTTAACTTACAAATACATGAGGGTTTCGATTTGTTATTTTAAAATATATATTTTCCTGGGCATCTAGCTTTTACTACCTGGGCAGGTAAATAATTTCTGCATATGCCAAGCTAGGCATGTAACTTGTGTGATAGTTTTCAAGCCCTGATTATAAACATTTATGTTTCTTCAACTACATATTTTGCAAAATACATGTGAAAATAAGTATTGAAATAAGTGCAGCACTAAATGCATTTGATTGTGCAGATACTGTTCATCTAGGGATTAGTATGCCAGGCGTGGCATAAAGGATGAGTTAGTGAACTTGATCAGTGGGAACAAGTGATTCCTAGTTAAATATGTTAATCCCCATATACCAACGGAAGAAATGAACTTGTTTCAAGTCACTGGACTCGACTGAACATACTTTTGAATACTTTTCAACATTTAAAGTAGTTTCTTACAGAATACCAAGAAAAGGGAAAATACCATCTGTGTGTGCTATGGGTGTTTCTATGAACGAGGTGTCATATATATTACAACAGTAAGAAAAATTATTGGCAGATGGAAAGTGACACAGACATTTATCCCAGAAAAAAAAAATGGTAAGAAGATACACTGATTAAAAGTATCCGGACATTGTTTTTGAGTAGTAGATTTGCTCAAATGTCACAGCCATGACCCATGCAGGTATAAAAATATACATGTGGCCTGGCAAACATGATAGACAAGCATGAACAGCAGAATGGGCTGTATGGCAGAGCCCATAGACTTTCAAAGTGGCACAGTCATAGGATGCCATCTTAGCAACAAGTCAGTTTGGGAAATTCCTGCCCTGTTGTAGCTGCCCCAATCAACTGTAAGTGATGTTAGTGATAAGTGAAAATCCTAACATCAGAAGTGGAATCCTAACATTAGTGATAAGTGGAAAATGCCACCCCAGTGGTCTAAGGGCTGGCTTGTGATCATTCATCCATGAAGGGGTCTGGGTTCGAATTCTGGTGAGGCATGGGTGTTGTGTTTGTCTTATGGCACTGGCTCTCTCCCTTCCCTGGAACCAGTGGCCCTAAATTAGGGATGGGCGACTGTTTATAGCCCATTGAGTTGCTCATGGTGGTCGTTAAACCTACAATAAAAAAAAAAAAGTGGAAATGTCTAGCAGCAACAAAAGTGCAATTGTGATCAGGCAGGCCATATAAAGTGGCAGATTGGGTCTGCCACATGATGAAGTGGCTGGTGTGACAAAATTGCCTGTCCTCAGTTGTAACACTTGCCACCAAGTTCCAAAATGCTCCTGAAAGCAAAACAAGCACACCATAATTTCATCAAGAGCTAAAGGGAATGGATTTCCATGGCTGAGCAGCAGCACACAACCCTAACACTTTGGAGTGGTGTAAAGCTTGGCACCAGTGGACTCTGGAGAAGTGGAAATGTGTTCTCTGAAGTGATGAATCACACTTCACTGACAGTCCGGACAAGTCTGGGTATGGAGAATGCCATGTGAATGCTACCTGCTGCCTGACTGTGTTGTGCCAACTGTGAAGTTTTGTAGCAGAGGTATGATGATATGGGGGTTGTTTTTCCATGGTTTGAGCTAAGCCCCCTAAGTTTGGTATCCAGAAATCTTAACACACTGTGGCCTATGATGACATTCTCAACAATTCTGTACTTCCAACATTATAACAATAGTTCGGTGAAGGCCTTTTCCTTTACCAACAGACCAATGCCCCCATCCACAAAGTGAAGTCGGTTCACAAATGGTTTGACTAGACAGGTGTGGAAGAACTTGACTGGCCTGCACAAAGCCTTGGCCTTGATCACAAAATCACAGGAAAAAAAAAAAGAATTGTAACACCGACTTTAGCGGCTAGGGCAAATCACCAAACAACGGTTGCCAACCTGACTAATTCAATAATGCCCTTGTGGCAGAATGAATGGAAGGCAGTTCCCGCAGCAATGTACCAAAATCTAGTGGAAAGCACGGCAAAGTGGAGGCTGTGACAGCAGCAAAGGGTGGACTAACTCAATTACTGTCCTATTACAGGGCACTTGTGGATTAGGCAAGTAGTGTCCATATACTTTTGATCAAATAAGGTATTTCTGCATGTAGATATATTATTCTGAAATGGCCACCCTGAATTTATTACAATTTTTTAAACATACTGTAGGACTATATAAAAAAAAATACATATATAACAAGAAAGTAAAATGATTAAGCATAGAAGTGTCACAAACTTTGTTAATACCCAAAAGGGTAGCATGATCAACTGCAAAACAATTATAGTAACCCAAAACACAAGATGAAATATACTTTAATGTGATATACAATAAAACCCATAATTAATCCCATAAAAATAAATAATTACCATAAAAATAAAATAAGGCTGGTTAAGGATGAAGTACAAATCGAATTTTTGACTACATGTAGAGACTTTAAAATAACGCCAAAATATTTACATATTACAAACAGGCCATTACATGGAAAAGATAAAGCGCAATTAAAAACTTGTCAAGAAAAAAGGCTAATAGCAGAAATAATTCTTAAGAGAAAACAATTATACCAAAACCATATTCAATGTTATTATAACTTATGGTCCATAATTCAGAAAATACTTACTAAGCATAAAAATTTTGGAAGTACATGAAAGAGTCATATCATAGATACTGTGATGAATGAAATTAATGAAATCGTAGAAGGCCAGAAAAAAAAAAAAAAAAACCAGTGGTGAATAATAATGTAAAAAAGTTAAATGCATTATTTGATGAAACCAAGGTTGTACAAGAAGAAAGAACTTAGTATCCGTTAATTTAAATCAATCTACTAGAAATCTAACTTATAACGAGAGGGCTATATTACAACGTGGGAAAAAGTTTGTTTCCACAAAAAACAACAAGAACAGAGGAATATCTGCCAATATTTGAGGATATTGTGCATCGGGTACCTCATGAGCATGAAAATGATATCAGGTTCAAATTATATAGAATTATGCTTCAAGAATATAACACTAAACATAAAAAAAGTTACAATCTAAAAAACTATAATATGAAAAACAACAACTTATTAGACTGAGTCAAGACCCTGAAATAAAATTTTGTGAAGCAGACAAGACCGGGCAAATTGCACTGATGAACACAGCCGGATATAATAAAAAAATGCATGCGACTATTGAGTGGAATTGTGAGAGACCCAACATGATGCTTTTCAGTTGGGTCAATACAGAACCAACTGAAAAGCAGATCACATTTTTGGCGTCAATCAGAAATCATTGTACATTACCAGCAGAAATAAAAAATGCATACCCACCAATGGGAGCGGGTATGCCAAGAATGTTTTCCAAAATAAGAACCCATAAGGATAACACACCATTAAGACTTATTTTGTCAAAAAAAAAAAAAAAAAATTCGCCACTCATCAATCTAGAAAAATTTATATATAATTACCTATCACCAATTTTTATGAGAAATAAATATGCATTAAAGAGCAGCTATGAGTTTATTGAAAAGATCAGGAATTATCTGAATTTAATATGGCTTCAATGAACGTTAAGGCACTATATCCAAATACACTGGTGGATATGGCAATAGATTTGATTATGCAACAATTAAATAAAACAACTAGTTTAAATATGACTCAAAAATGGAATTGAAGAACATTATGTGCTTTATTAAGGATAATAATATCTTTCAATTTGAAGGTTCTGGTTGTATCTATAAACAACTGCACGGAGGACCAATGGGATCACCTTTGCCGGTTCTATATGCAGAAGTGGTGATGGCCTATAT
The DNA here is from genome assembly GCA_039090855.1 of Macrothele yani. Classification (NCBI taxonomy): domain Eukaryota; kingdom Metazoa; phylum Arthropoda; class Arachnida; order Araneae; family Macrothelidae; genus Macrothele; species Macrothele yani. The sequence goes on from CM077012.1 coordinate 5,005,243, forward strand.
AGAGGATAAAGTAATTAAAACATTACCTGAGAAACCCCTGTTATATACAAGATATGTAGATGACATTTTTATATCAAAACTTAATAAAAAGGAATTACAAGGCTTGGCAAAACGTTTCACTGAAGTATGCAACACCATAGAATTGACAATAGAATTTGAAGAAAATCAAAAGTTGTCATTTTCGGACATCTTGCTGATGAAGAAAAAAGAAACTTTGACCACACTGTTTTCAAGAAAGACATATATTTCAGTATTAATTCCGTTTACATCACACCATCCTATCACACATAAAAAAATAGCATAGTGAACTTGATTAGAAAAGTATATACTTATACATCAAATAACAAATTCAAGAATCAAGAACTATAGCATATGATTAGTTACCCAGATAACCTTGTAAATAAATGGATTTACGAGGTTAACAGCAATCCGGCTAGGGAAAACGATGGACATGAGAATAATAAATCTGGAGTTCAAAGGAAAGGAAATACAAAATTAAAACATATAGAAGCTTACCCATACTTAGAAATTATCACTAAAGAAATCAACAAACAATGTGCAAAATATGACTTGCAATTAGGATGCTCTGTGAACTCGGTGAAGAATCTGACAATTAATAACAAGACAGGAAACAAGATTTTAGAGGCATTAGGAACTTATGAAATGCCTATTGATCACACACCACCAATTTCCTACATAGGAAGTACAAAGAACAATTAAAAAAAAAAAAAAGGCTTAAACATCATATTTCTAACTGGCAAAAAAAAAGAAGCCAAAACACAGCCTTAGTTCAATTTTGTATGGATAAGCAAACATACCCAAATCTGAAGAGATTAAGATGTTAAAAAGGAATAATAGATCAGAGAGACATCTGAGAATGGAAGAATGAATTCTAATTTATAAAAATAAGAAGATAATATATAATCATAATAACCCCAATATGCTATCCAATCACTGGAAAGATTTAATTCGGCAGGAAACTTAACAACACTTAAAAAATCGGCATAAAAGAAGAGGTATTAATAGAGGAAAAAGAAAATACAAAGAGAATGACAGTATCTACGATCATCAACAAATAGATAATGGTTGAACACATACACTGAAGAACAATTGAATTAGAGACAGCTGGCGTTATGCAAATGTGGCGCTGTGGGTGGCCCTGTAAACAGAAACGACATGACGTATGCAGCGATCCGACAATATAAGGAGTGATGCGACAGGAATCAGTACGAGTTGGACACAGTATGGATAAGACGAAGGATCTAAGTGCATTTGATCGTGAGCAAATTGTCGGGGCCCGACGAATGGGTTACTCCATCTCAGAAGTCGTGCAGGCACTGGGATTTTCACGAGCCACTGTGTCACGGGTGCACCGTGAGTACATTCAATCCTGTAAAACCATCCCTGCAAGGGCAAACTGCCGTGGACAACAGCGTGTGGATGAGTGGGGTCATCGTTGGCTAGCTCGCATTGTAACAGCGGATAGATGGGCCACAGTGCAAGAAATCACAGGGATCATAGCGTACTTCTGGAAAATTTTAGGTAGGAATTTTAGGAATTTTTAGAAAAATTTTAGGAAAATTTTAGGAGTGTATTTCAATAAAAACTAGATGTATATTTGTATACATCTAGTAAAACAACTTTGTATACATTGTAAAGAGTTTGCTTCACACCCTTCAACCATATATACTGATAGACTGCGCATGACATCAAAATTTCTGGCTCCAACATAAAATCACATGACAACAGTCAAAAAGATGGGTTACACCTGCTGTGCTTATGGTTGCTCTGAGCGATATAGTAAAGAAAGTTCTATGATTTTTCATCGGTAAGAAACGAATTAAATACCTAAGTCAATAAAGTTCAATTACTTAACCAGAAACTTGCAGCTATTGATATAAAAATATAGTAACTTCAGAAAAAAAAATGGAATGCATGTTCCAAATTCTTCGCAAATGTTCATCACATTATAAATCACAAAATGTAAACAACCCGATCATGCATGTACATAGCTCATAAGTAAACTTACCTGAAGAGTTTTCATTATATATGAGGCGCATTCACATAATACACCGAAAACACTGAAGTTCTGCAGCGTAAATTAGTAATCATAACAGCATTTTTACACGAAATTTGGAGTCTGATGATGCCGTGCCCAATGTTTGAGCCATGGCGGCTTTGATGCAGCTATTGCCAATGTGCAGTCCATTAGTATATATGGTCGAAGTTAACACCCAAATTTTTTGCATAACGTCTAATGTCTAAAGTTTAAGTATGATTTACTTCTAATGTTCAGTTCTTATCTTTTCACGTGTTATTATCATATTCAAGTATATTTACCACATTCAAGTTTCACTTTGAACATTAATATGCTGTTGAACCAGAAGCAATTCACAATTTTCACAGTAAAGTTTTCAGATTTCACATTAATGCATATCAGTAGCAAATTCGTCAAAATCTATATTTAAGCTTGTCAAAAAAATTTTAAATGCATTACTAACAACATGCAGGTTGCAAAAACCTAGTTCCAAAGATTTCTGGCCTGTTTCTTGTTTTACAACTTCATTGAATTTGCGTAAAAAGCACTTATTTACATTTGGGCTGTCCATGGATACACAAATAATTCTGTTCAACGAAATATTGAAGGATGATAACACATCAAGAATTTCTTTTAGCAAAATATCTGCTGTTGCATGACCCAGAAAAAATGCTTGTTAGGTATCGGCAAGAAACTGAATTTATTTCTGAAGACCAGTACCTGAGATACACATCCAACTGCCGTTTCACTTGTGTATTTGTAGTTTCATCAAATGCTATAGTAACCTTTCCTGGGCTACTAGATGCAATGTCTTTTTTCAAATCCTCTTCAAAATATTTTGACAATCCATGTGATATCACATAAGCAACTTTTTTTCTTTAAGTTGCATTTTGGCTGCAATAGCAGAATCAGGAAACATTTCTTTGAAAAGTTCAACTGTTTCAGTGCATGAAACAAAAGACATATTGTCCTTAGCAACTTTCATGGCCCATAATGCTTCGGCTTTAGCCAACTGTAAATCATGACTCAGTACTTCACTAATATTTGTTTTGGGCTGAAGATCCCGTCCTCCAAAGGCTTTCAGGATGGACTTATTTTGAAATTTACTTTGAAATTTCTGCAAATGTTTTTTTCCTTTATGATGCGCTTTTACTTGTGAAAAGCCACTATTAGAAATGTTGAAAATTTCTGAACACAATATACACTTAGCAGAAAATATTGTTTCAGTTGCAGAACACCATTCTTTCAACTTCACTCCGTCCAATTCTTTGGCGAGCCACGCATCTTGAAATTTCGTTTTGGATTTAGGCATCTTAAACACTTGTATTACTAACCAGAAAATGAAAGGGAAGTACAAAAACACGTTCCAATATTGCAAAACCAGACAACTTCCCGAAATTTGGCTGCGAGAATGTCAGAAGATATGAAAAAAAAAAAAAAAAAGCAGGTCACCACTAGAGAACTGAACCTGCACACAGCACAGAGAACACCATAAAAGACGTAAAACCAGAAACTATCATACGCATCTCACGCAAGTTCAGTCAAAGCGAGTCGGAGCCGAGATATATTGCGCAGCGAAGGTCGCTGTCGCCGACGCATGATCGAAGGTCAATGATCACGTGCTCTACTGCCTGCCAAGATAATACTCAGCTACCATCCCATCGTCATTACCGGAGGTTACGGAAGGAGACCACATGTTTCCTCTTTGCTTCCACCCACCTGCGGTTTACAATAACAAAACATCAGCAGAAAGAGGAGGTTCCACAAGGCATGTACAAAAATAAAGTACGATCTTCTGCGTGCCACGGAGTTCGTCTGCAAAGCGCAAACCAGGGGTGAAAATGACCCCTCCCCTTTTCCCTTAGATCTCTTGTTACTCTCGAAAACTGTTCGAAGGCAAAAAAATGGAACGCCCGCCCCGAAGCAAGTGCATCTCGATGGCGTCATTTTCCCCTCCCTTCAGCAGCACAGCATATAGGCTGTGTTTCTACAATAACAGGTCTTTTTACCTTACCGTAATGGTAAATTTATTGGCGTTAATAACGGTTGTGTTTTTAATAAAAATAAGCTTACGAAAATTTTAGGATGAATAGCAAATTTTAGGTCTAATTTTAGGAATTTAAGGAGGGTCACAAAATATTAGGAATTTTAGGAATTTTAGGAGGAATGCGATCCCTGAAATCACTTGGCAATTTAACGCTGGTGCACAAAAACGTGTAAGCAGCCACACCATCCAGAACCATCTCCTCGCTATGGGGTACAGAAGCCATCGTCCCATGAGGGTACCGCTGCTGACTGCATATCACAGGGTGCAAAGATTAGCATGGGCACTGGAATATCGCCACTGGACCCTAGACATGTGGAAAAATGCTGCCTGGACTGATGAGTCGAGATTCATGTTGGTACATGCCGATGGCAGGATACGAGTACGGCGCAAACCACATGAAGCGATGGATCCTTCTTGCCAGCAGGGTACTCTTCAAGCTGGTGGGGGTGGCATTCTTGTCTGGGGACTGTTTACGTGGACTGAAATGGGACCCCTGGTACGTGTGACATCGTCCCTCACAGATCAACGTTACCGAGATATCCTGGACGACCATTTGCTCCCGTTTTGTGCATCTTCAACATCCCACTGGGGACCTCATCCTGCAAGAAGACAATGCACTGTGTCATCGCTCCCGAATTGTATCCGAATGGTTGGATGAACACTCCACCGACGTGACCGCGCTTCCTTGGCCAGCTAGGTCCCCTGATCTCAATCCCATCGAGCACATCTGGGATGCCATCGAGAGAGATGTTCGAGGCTCAGACCCCCCCTCTATCAAATCTTCGTGAACTGTGGGAGCTTGTTTAGGGGTCGTGGATCTGTATGGCTTCCAAACGCTTCCGGTGTCTTGTTGAGTCCATGCCAAGACGAATCGCCGCCTTCATCAGGGCGAAAGGTGGTGCTACATGTTACTAGACAGGTATCTCTAATTCAATTGCTCTTCAGTGTAGATGGCCCCAGCATGATTTTGACGTATCGCTGACAGTGTCTTGGACGAAAGGCAGTCTCGGAGTGTCGCACTCCAATGGTGATAGATGAACCACGGACATTTGTGGGGACATCGCCAAGCTCCCAAAGATGCCGAAAGTGTTGGGCAAAAATTTCAAGCGTTTTTAATGAAGGTTTTTAGTCAGTGTTCTTTGTCCAAATTTTAAACTCTTCAGTTTTACCAGGTCGTTTGTGCTCTTTGTGTTGAGTGTTTGTGTTTTCTACCAAAACTTGATGCTGATGGAGGAGGCTTGGTTTGTTGAGAACTTCAATTTTCCATGACCTACAGTACCTTGCCGGTAGTATCTAGCTTTTTTAACTTTCAGTGTTTGTATTTCAATGAAGTTTTATCTATCATCACAAGATTTTAAATAATTGTAACACTTGAGCAAACAAAGACGGTGGAATTGAACAGGGACCATGACAGCTAGGCACAGATTGAAGGACAAGGACAGCGACGGTGACCAAATAACGTATGTGAAATGTGATATTTTTTCCAGAAGCGGACCTCAGAGGTAAGCAGTACATCTGGAATATTTCAATATATATCAAAATAAAACATGTAAAAACTGAATAGTAGTGATATCTGGCCTATACATTAAGCCTAGATATGAGCTTCAATTTTGAGTGAGTACCATAATTTCTGTCCTTGACTTTTCTGGTAATAAAACCTTCCTAAGTTTAGTAGAGTTCAAAAGTACAAGGCATTCACTACATCAATCATGGCAATTTCTGCTGACTTTACTATCATCATCATATTTAGGTATACTGCTGGCATGTGCAACTTTAAAAGATGAATTAATGCTGATTTACGATAAACTTTCCCCATCAGTTCCAATCCATTGCATGATATGATACACCAGTCCACAGTGTATCGATATATTTTCATTAACTTTTGGTTCTGTCAAAAAACTGCCCAGCTAAGATTTAAGGTCTGCATTATTAATTCTATTCTGTCACTGAATCCAGTAACTACACCCTGATACTCCTCTTATCACACTGTCCGGTATCATCTAACCACCTAAACAGCCCTTGTCTTGGTACCTAACTTTCACTGACTCAAAAGAGGTTAGATCTAAATATTGCATTTTGTACAATCAATTATGGTTTCAGATCAACCTCATGCCAAGTGGAAATAGTTTTATACAGCTGAGACAACTTTGATTTCTTGATTGTGCTGCCTGATTCCTTTTGAAGCTTTTCTACTTTATCAAAACTCACAGACAAATAGTTAAAATCAGTTTACCTGTTACAGGCTCTTCCCATATGTTTGAGGGTCAACATAGAACTGCTGATTCTAAGACTTCCCAACATTCATCATCTTCATCCCAAACATTATCACACATTGCCTGACAGAGAAAATGCCACACCACGAAGACGTGAACGCAGCACTGTGCAATTTGCAGGGTGGGTGCACACATACAAGTTATGCAAATGATTGCATTTGCAGGCCAATCGCAAGAACGGTGGGTGGGATATAAGCAGACAACCAGCCCATGAGGCTATCAGTCGAAACATTGTCATGGCTACGAGAAGTGAGTGGTTCTGCTGTAACCGTGTCTGGAGAACGAACAAGGGGTACTAATGCTGTTAAGATGCAGTCGTACGAGATTTCTTCAAACGGATGTGTTTGCGAGAGGTGTCATCGTAGGCCTTCGCATCGCGGAAGAAACACAATGTGATGCCACAACCATCAGTTGCATTTGGAGACAGTGGTCCCAGAACGGATCTGTGCAACATTGTAGGGGACCAGAGCATGGAGACAGACGTCCGAGCGCACCGATCGTCACATCTGACATGATTTTAACAAAAAAGGACACAAAATTCAGAATTTTTACGAAATACACTAAAATCCGTAATTCTTCCAACTTGCCTGTAATTCTGTAATCAGGCAGCCGAAACAGTAATAATTACAGAAAACCTGTAATGTTTGGCACCTCTGTAATACATATTTTGCAAAATATTGATCTATCTACATGCTCTAATCTACAATAAAAACTGAAAGCTTGAGATATTAAAGTGAGCAAAATTGCGTTTAAAAACAGATGTTGCCCCTATAGCACATTGTCGAGAATTTAGATAGTCCCCATTTGTAATACCAGATGTCGCGTTATTTAACAGAAAAAGCTTCTGTATAAAGTTTCAAACTAACCGTCGAATAGGATAGTCTAAAACAAGCTGTGAAAGGAATAACAAGAGTGCCCAAGAAAAAGTAATTTAACGCGAAAAATCAAAGTAAGAGTTAAGGTAAGTTTACACAAAAACAACTTTCCAGTTTAGTGCTGATTCTATTACACATTTTGCAAAATATCGATCTATCTAAACGCTCTAACCTACAATTGTTAAACAACAAATATTTTACAGAATGTTATTTATAGTGAGGTCTTTTGAAAAACAGAAATAAATAGCACATAATTTTTAGTTTTAACATGAATGAGTTCTTACTATATAAGTTTTTACTACATTTCCTTACAGAAATACAGCATTTATTTTATTTGTTTTCAATCTGCTTCAATTAAGAATTATACTCTGTCACAGGACGGGCAACATCCCGTATATATTAATATTTATTTAAAGCTTAAAAACAACCGTCCTAGTACGGGCTATATGCTAGTTAATTAGAATTCTCTTAATAGATCACAACACATAATTAGAATTTCTTAAAAAGAAAATTACAGGAAGGATGGAGAGTGAAAAGAGGAATGGCACCAAGTTAATGGCCATCACAATCACAACCTCGGAAGCATCAGCTATTTTATTGACACAGTTTGGATGAGCTAGGCTAAGGCTTAAAATTTTGTCAAGTTCAACAAGAGAGTAATCTCAACAGTACACCCATAAATAAACCACTGAATTTTTAATTAACAGGAAGGATTTGATCTTGCAGCAATGGACTTACACTAACACGTAAGTTAGCATGCAGAAACCAAAATGCTGTTGTGTGGTAATATTTCAATTTAGTTCATTTCTACCTGTATACAGATAAGGTTTAGTTCTTAAATACTGAATCCAGGTGAATTAGTTCTTAAATACTGAATCCAGGTGAATCTCCTTCTATGCAATGGTTTTGATAATGCACTCTTTTAAAGTTTTAGCCTTAGAAGTATGTGTTTTTATGTGCATATATTTTGCTTCTTTAAAATGGACAAACATTTCACTCGTTCACATCTTCAAGAATGTCATGGAGGATGACTATTGCAACCAGATAAAAAGAAACACTCTGGTTTTTGGTACGGAGTGACATCATCCAGGAGCTCAGCACACTAATAAGTGTTTTTTGTTTTGTTTTTCATTCACCTACAATGAATCATTCCTTCTATGTCAATCCAAATTGCACAGAAGGGTTGAGTACTGAGCACCAATAACACAAAATTTCCCATCTCTCTATATATATACACTGGCGTGCAAAAATTAAGGACGAGACGGTTTTTCGAATGTAACATCGTGCAGAAGTGCTCCACATAGACTCAAATCATACCATAAGATCCCCAAGATGTAAGAATATGGGACAAGTGAGCAAACCCGTCCAAACAAGGAATCTAAAGGATACAAAGCACTTTATTGAAAAGGTAGCTACGAGCACAACTGGACAGAAGACAGAAACGTCCATGTGACAGGTGGCTGCCAAGAAAAATCCAGTCTTTAGTAGAGGATATGATCACCCCTGACTGCGTTGCAGGATTTACAACGTCTGTCCATGCTTAGGACGAGGTTGTCAAGGAGCTGTTGAGGCATTACGGCCCATTCCTCTTGTAGCGCCAATCGCAGCTGCAGAATCGTTGCTGGCGGCTGGTGACATGCTGCCAAGCGCCTCCCGAGAAGGTCCCACACTTGTTCGATTGGATTTAGGTCTGGGGACCTAGCGGGCCAATCCATGCATTAAATATCTTCATTCTCCAACAGCTGTGCGACAGCCACTGTACGATGAGGTGTAGCGTTGTGTCCATGAACAGGAACTCAGGACCCACAGCACCTCTAAACAGAAGCACGCGAGGCAGGAGAACCTCGGTACAATAACGGATACCAGTGACTGAACCTCCTTGGAAGATGTGGAGGTCAGTACGGCTACCAAGCATGATACCGCCCCAAACGAGAACTCCACCACCTCCAAACCGGTGCCTTTCGATGATGTTAGAGGTGTGATTGCGTGTTCCCTGCTCTTTCCATATGTGTATACATCCAGAATAGCTCTTCAGACTAAATCGGCTCTCATCTGTAAAGAGAACTCGACCCCATTGCTGATGTGTTCAGTTCTTGCGTTCCTGGCACCACAAAAACCGCCGTCTCCGATGAGCAGGCGTTAATGGCACACACTGTACTGGTCGTCGTGCAAATAGACCACCTTTGTGCAGCCTCCTTGCCACGGCAAATCGCTATAACGGACGTCCAGTTGTTTGTTGCATATGCCTTGCGATTTCTCCCGCTGTCTCTTCTCGCCTGTAGGACAATGTACTGGTCGTCCGCCGCCATGGTTGCTCGTGGACGACCACTGCTAAACTCTCGGACAGCTGTTCTTGTCATTTGAAATGCTCTCCAAGCTCATGAAATGATGCTGTGAGCGATCCCGAACTCCTCAGTCACACTTCGACCTTCTTCCAACTTCCCAATGACGCGACCTCGGGTAAAGTCATCCAGATGTCGTCTACTGGATTGCCTGTTGGTCATATCACAAGGTGGCAGCAACTCGACGTCGTTCAAACCGATGTACACCGTGCAATAGCTTTCACCGAATTGCTGAGCGTACACCGCCAGTGTGCTTTATACCCTTCGACCCCCCCCCACACACACACATCATGCTGCATATATACGCATGCCCAACCATACCGGACCCTAGTCTATCTCTCCTGAGTGGTGTTTTGGTCTGTTCTGCCTGCTCGTTCTGCTGTTATGCTAATTTCTCCTCTTCGTCCTTAATTGTTACACACCAGTGTATATATACAGGGTTCTTAGGAAAGTCCGTTTAGCCCCTCTAACTTTTAAACCCTGTATCGTACCGCTACGGAAGTAACGTGCTCCTATAAGAAAGTGACCATGCTCAATCGATTGGACGTGCTTGTAGCACCCCTAGTGACAAAATACGGAACTTAGTAAAACTAACTCAGAAACCAAGAGAGATACGCAAAAAGGTCCAATTACAAAATGAAAGAGTGGTGTTTAATTAGTACAAAACGACACTTGGTTCAACAAAAACACTTACAGAAAAAACAAGAAAACGCGAACAAAGCGTCAGATGTCCGGCTGCTAGCACGCGACAGCAACAGAAAAGTGGTTACGTGATATAGCACGTAGTTGTGCTAATTTCAAGTTTGGCTTAAAATGTCGTCAGACAGCCGCAGGGCTATAAATAATGGGTGGGAATTGAGAGTGAATCAGAGTAGGAGGTCGGCAGGTAGATGGCTAGTACTGTGATATGGTCTTGCTGTACGGCAAATGTCATCAGAACACAAAAAAAGGCTGAGAGGTTGTATAGAGTATGGTTTTCCGCTCATCAGCATCCAGCTGCACAGACAATTGCCAAAGTTGTCCGGTGCCAGCGAGAAACAGGAAGTGTTACTGAGTGTGATCATTCTGGTCATCCCATTCGTGCCGGTGTGCGAGTACATCCTGCGGATGTTTTGGGCTATGTTCTTGCAAATCCCCGAAGTAGTAGGACAGCAGTGAGGCTGTGCGTGTAGACTATCAGCATCGCGGGTGTGGAAAATCTTGAACGAACATGGTGCGCATCCCTATTGTGATGCTGTCATGCAAAATCTGATGCCTGGAGACCTTCAAAGGTGGTATGACTCTTGTAACTTCGTCTTGAACAGCTTACAGGAAAAGCTGTGGTTTGTGGACAACATCCTATGGACTGAAGAGTCAACATTTATAAGGGGCGAGATCATGAATCACCAGAACTCCCACTACTGGGATGTGAGACATCCACACATGACAAGACAAGCATGCCATCAGGTATGCTGGTCACTTAATGTGTGGTGTGGAATCTGACAAACATTCATAATTGGACCTGTGTTCATTGAGGGAAATTTAACAGGTTAGCATTACTTGCAGCTGTTATGTGGTCCAGTAAGCGATTGATTGAATAATGTTCCTTTGAATACGTTACCAGGCATATGGATTCAACATGACGGCTGTCCTTCCCAGAAAACCTTTCCAGTTCGCTCGTTCTTATCTCGCATGTTTGGCAACAATATTATTGGGTATGGTGGTTGTATGGAACGACCGCCACGGTCACCCGACCTAACACCGATGGACTTCTTCTTTTGGGGATACCTGAAGGATCAAGTGTACTCTAGGGAACCTTCCAGCACCGCAGATTTAAAGGAAAGCATCGTCAGGGCCTGTAATTCTGTAACCCCTGCCATGCTGTTGTAGATGCATTTCTGTCCAGAGTCCAGATGTGCATCATCGCCATGGTGCATACTTTGAACAATGTGAATGGTAGACTACTCACCAGGTTAGTTGCACCTGTACTATACAAACTGTATGTTGTGTCTGTGTTGTTTTGTGTAATTTAAAGTTTACTACTTTAACATGTCTTGTGTTTTCTGTAAGTGTTTCTGTTGAACCAAGTGTTGTTTTGTACTAATTAAACACCGCTCTTTCATTTTGTAATTGGACTTTTTTGCATATCTCTCTTGGTTTCTGAGTTAGTTTTACTAAGTTCTGTATTTCACCACTAGGGGCACTACAAGCACGTTCGATCGATTGAGCATGGTCACTTTTCTATAGGTACACGTTACTTCCGCGGTGGTACGATACGCTGTTTAAAAGTTAAAGGGAGGTAAATGGACTTTCCTAAGAACCCTGTATATATACAGTGGTTGTGCTGGCTTTTTTTAAGTTTTCGTCAACTTATTTACCAATTAAAACAAAAATTCACCAAAGTATTATAACAGCACAAAAAGGTAATCGCCAAAACAATTTTTTTTTTTTTGCAAATTGTGAAAAGTGCGATTGGCAGCATGGCCCCTGTGTGTGTGTGTGTGTGTGTGTGTGTGTGTGTGTGTGTGTGTGTGTGCCACAATATTTCTGACAGAAGTACAAATTTTTGGTCAATGCTAATGAATCTTTCATTTTCAACATTTTAGTTGTGACAGTATATCTACCTACATATTAGGAACTACACGGTTGCACACATAACATATAAGACCCCATGAAGCTAGAAGCCTATCTAAATGCCAAGTTCAATTAACTAATTTTTGGTAAACATGAAACCAAACATTTACCTTTTCCCCTTCCAACCATTTCAAGGAGCAGCTTAACTTGTCATTTGAAAACAGATATCTGCCCTATAATCATCACATACTGATAAATTCAATAGAACTTAATTTTTGAGTGAAGGGTTTTTATCAAAAAGCAAATTCTTTTTGTGAGCAGCAGTAGAATAGAGGCTATCTTTGACCAACAAGCTTTAAAAATATTGTGATCCAACACCCAACTTCTAACCTCCATGAAAGGAGATTAATAATCCTGTGACTTTATAATCTCATGGGAAAGGAACAAATCTCATTTTTGCTAAGTTTTAAAATTACCTTATGGCTTAATGGTCGCAATTAAGAAATGGCACAAAGAAAAAAATTTGTGGGGAAAAAAACCACATTTACAACAAAATGTATTTTAATTTGTTGAATAAAGCTCATGTTGAGGGCTTCCTAGTTTCTTAATTCAATTACTAATAAAAAACAACTATTATGGGAATTTTACTAGGAATTGCTTTTTTTTTCTTTTTTTAAAAATTTAAATCGCAAATTTTCGGAAAAAACTTTCATGGCTAAAATAATACTGTTTTTAGTTTCAGCATGAAGTTGATTTTGTTTAGTGAATAATAGTACTAAATTTAGCTCTGTTAATTTGAGCACATGTAGTTTTAATTTTATTGGACTTTACAAATACATTATGGAAATTTGAAGATTTCTATTTGTGATTTAAATCAATGGTTTTTATTCATGATAAAACAAGTGATTTAAATCATCGAACCCTGCCGCCAGGCACAGTAAAAACATATGGGGGGGAGCAAAATTCCAGTTACCGTGTTTTATATTTAGCGATTTTATGACTAAATCGTGGGTTCATAAAGTTTTGGTTGAAATCAGGCATGTATTTACTTTAATGCAAAAGAATATGTCAGGTGGAGACTACTAAAAATTTTTTTAGGGTCCATGTCAAATCAACCAGTCACTTAACCTGACCATTTCAGATTTCAATGAAACCTTCAGGGATCATTCTCCCTAGTGATATAAATGAGAATATATATTTTTTTCAATTTTATTTCATTGGGTTTTCATGTAATTAATTTTTATAATTTGGAAAAATTGTCATTTTTTAGCTTGCATAAACTTTTTTTAATCTTGAATTTCTCAAAGTTCTATAAGGCCTAGAGAGTTGTTTGACCTCTCATTTTAAAGAGAATTTCATAAGTTTTAATTTGATATGCAACTTGACTATGCTTGGTGAAAAAAAAAAAAAATTTTAAATTAAAAAGTTTTTAAGTGTTTTTTAAAACTTGAAAAAAATATATGTTTTTTGTAATAATATAAGCTTTAAATCCTGAAACTTTTAGAGTGGGATCTCAATGGGATCAGGAGTTATGGTACCAATGGTATTGTTTTAAATACCAGTTAGGGCTACATTGCTACCTTTAACTTTTGTAAGGTAAAAATAAAATAAAAATAAAATACATTGGCTATAAGGTAACCAATTTACATTAGGGTCTATTACAGATAATGATTTACTAAACCTACAGACAAATTAGGGATATCATGTGAGTAAATAGTCTGCTAATCACAGGTGTTCTGACACAAGCCTGTACAGACTTGTCTGATTCATGTTCTAGCAGGAGTGTGACTGATGCACACTCTAGCTCAACTTTTGCTTAGTTTTCTCTGAGATCTCAGTGAGTGAACAGTTAGTTGTTGGCAGTGTTACTTAAAGTGTTTCACATAAAAATATGATTTTTATAAGTTAATAGCTTTTTTCAGTGGAAGTGAAATAAGTGTTATGTGTTTGTTAAGTAATAAGTTTAACAATTTTTGACATCTTTGTTTGGAACAACTAGGCCTTTCTCCAGTTCAAAAGTACAGTCAGTTCTATTTAGTCTTAAAGGCCTATTATTACATAAGATTTTTTTTATTGTTTCAGACAATTTGACTTGTACTATTATTTATAATTTTAACTCTACTCTATTATTAGGACTCTGTGACAATATGGGTGAACCCAGTACATCAAAGCATTTTTTGGTATATTGTTGTAACCCATTTAAGAAACCTGGTCATAATTATTATAAGAAACAATTGAGATCTGTAAATGAAAATATTTTGAGACATAATGCCAATTTACATGAAGGTGACAAGATATGTGATGGGTGTCGTAAAGCTTTACTAAAGCTTCCAGAGATTAACTGAGCAAGAAGGCTTGCATTCAGACAGCTCAGAATCACAAGACCATTTGAATGTTTCTGAAGTACCAGTTCAAAATATATTGTCAACTCCAGAGAAAAAAGAGGCAATTGAAGCTTTGAACAAAAGTCTGACTGTTATCGAAGAAACACCTATTAAAAGACAACATTTGATTGAAAAAAATACCCAGAAGCAAAGATTATAAAAGTGATGGCAGCTTTTTGAACGAAAGTACTTAATTTAAATCCAGGTACCACTGAATCTGACGCAAAAAATTATGACAATGAAATTATTAATCAATTGAAAGAAAAGTTCAATGCTACTACAGACAAAAGTGTTAGAATGTAGGTTCTAACTACATCCCAAAAGCTGGACTCTAAAATAAAGAATTTGGAGTGTCTAATTTTACTGCTAGAAAGGCAAAAACAGTGTTAAATGAAAAAGGTATGTCATCCCCTGACCCAAAGCCTGGAAGAACATTGGACCCTGCAACGGTAGCCCTAGTCAAAGAATTCTATCAAATGATGAGGTTAGTCATCAACTGCCTGGTAAAAAAGACTTTGTTTCAGTCAAAAAAGATGGCAAACGTGTACATGTGTTCTTTTTTTTGGATTGGAGGTTTAACGACCACCGTGAGCAACTCAATGGGCTATAAGCAGTCGCCCGTCCCTAATTTAGGGTCACTGGTTCCAGGGAAGGGAGAGAGCCAGTGCCGTAAGACAAACACAACATCCATGCCTCACCGGGATTCGAACCCGGACCCCTTTCGGACGAATGATCAGAGGCCATCGCCTTAGACCACTGCGCCACCGGGGCGGCGTACATGTGTTCAAAAGTATTTAATTCTAAGTACATTAAAAGAATCATATGTACTATTTAAGGAGCGTTACCTTGATCAGAGAATTGGAATTTCTAAATTTTGTGAGCTTTGTCCCAAGCACTGCGTTCTTCCTGGGTCCAGTGGGGCACATTTTGTGTGCATTTGCACAATACATCAGAATGCCAAATTAATGATGGCTCAGTGTAAAATACCTGAATTGACAAATGGTGAACTCCCGATTTAAGACCTACAAAGATGTAACAAGCAATATAATTTGCAAAATGCCAACATCTAAATGTTACTTCGCAAATTGTGTTAATTGCCCAGGAAGTGATGATTTAAAGGCTCGGTTTGAAGAAGCTTTTGAGCTTAATAGCAATGAAAATGTGAGTTTCAAACAATGGATACAGATTGATAACAAGTATGTCCTGGAAACTATTATAAAACTGACAGAAGAGTTTTTTGATTATTTGTTTTAGAGTTTGCCAAAACTTTTAAGACACTCTTTCATTGCTACTCAACAGTCTTCCTATTTGCGACACTTGAAAGAAAATCTACCTCAAAACCAATGCATTGTACTTTGTGATTTGCTGAAAATTATGCATTTGTCCTTCAAGATTCTGCACAAGGCTTTCATTGGAACAATGCTCAAGCAACAATACATCCATTTGTTATATACTACGTTGATGAGGAAACCAAAAAATTGGCGCACCTGAGCTTAATAATTCTTTCTGATTGTATGGTGCATGATACAGTTGCTGTTCATTTGTTTCAACGCCTCATGATTGACTTTCTTAAACAGAATCTGTCCCATAAACCTAAAAAGCTGAATTACTTTTCAGATAGAGCATCATCACGTACAAAAACAAATCAAACTTTCTCAATCTCTGCCATCATGAGAAAGATTTTGGCATCAAGGCGGAATGGAACTTCTTTGCATCGTCACATGGAAAAAATGCATGTGATGGTGTCGGAGGAACTGTTAAACGATTAGCGGCATTGGTCAGTCTACGAATGGTCTACAATGATCAAATTATGACCCCTCGCCAACTTTATGATTGGGCTAAAGACAATATTGTCAACATCAGTTTTTTGTATTCCACTACAGACAAATACGAGGCAGAGGAAAAGACCTTGAAGAGTAGGTTTGAAGCAGCAACAACAATAAAGGGTACTCAACAATTTCACAGTTACAGTTCTGTGAATGAGACTAGAGTTTTAGTGAAAAGCTACTCATTTTCAGAGGAATCAAGTGTAGAAATAGTTTCAGCTGATGATGATCCGGACATTAATGACATTGTTGGCTTTGTTACATGCCAATACTCAGACAAGTGGTGGTTAGGTTGTGTGTTAGGAATAGAAGGAGATGAAGTAAAAATAAGTTTTTTGGAACCACGTGGCCCTTCTCTATCTTTCAAATACCCACAATTTACTGACATACTAGTTGTGCATAAAAATGAGGTTTTAACAAAAGTTGATCCTACAACAGCTACATGAAGAGTTTATCGACTTACACACTCAGAAACCAAAAAGGCAAACAAAAAATTATTTGTTAAATTAAAGAAGAACTAAGAGGTCGCTATTTTGGCGTAACTACAACTCTAAGTGCTAACTAAAAAAAAACTTTTAATTTTACCAGGTAAAATTTTAGCCTGTTGGGACTATCCTTCCCTTGTTTTATGTTTGACTATGTATTAGTATGATGTATTATGTAGATTTTAAAACTCAGTGTCTGTTATCATGTAAACACACTAAAACGAGAATTATAATCCATTATTACTTGTACAGTAACTTTAAGTTTTTTGCCATAGCTCCCGATCCCATTGAGATCCCACTCTAAAAGTTTCAGGATTTAAAGCTTATAATATTATAAAAAGCATATATTTTTTTAAAAATTTTGAAAAAACACTATTTTAAAATTATTATTTTTTAATTTTTTTTCACCAAGGATAGTCAAGTTGCATATCAAATTAAAACTTATGAAATTCTCTTTAAAATGAGGGGTCAAACAACTCTCTAAGGCTTATAGAACTTGAGAAATTCAAGATTGAAAAAGTTTATGCAAGCCAAAAGAAGACTATTTTTCAAAATTTTAAAAATTAATTACATGAAAACCCAATGAGATAAAAAATAAAAATAAAAATATATTCTCATTTATATCATTGGGAGAATGATCCCTGAAGGTTTCATTGAAATCCGAGATGGTCAGGTTGAATATTTAAATTTTTTGGTTGATTTGGCATGGAATGACCCTTTATTAAATTACCCTACTCCGAATTATAAGGGCTTGGGCTTTATTTTGATGGACTTCATTTAGATGTAGTCTGTGCCGATTTCAAAAAAGTGCAAAGTTCATTTCTTTGGGAAACGCGCAATCAATCACACTGAAACAATTGTGATTTTTCACCTATTGCTTGCTCTCGTTCAGGTTTTAATAAGGATTCTTCGTGCGCTAAACATGTTTTAAACTAAAAAAGGCCTTTTCAGCTTTATCATGCTGAGAAGGCTTTTTTAATTAAAATAATAATATCGTTCAGATATTTAATGATTTAACATTCCTGGAGCAAGTGTTTTAAAGACCTTGCAAAGGAACGCCATGTAGGAGCGGCACTGCCAATATGTATATCTAAAAACCCTTCCATAATGTCTTCTCCCCCCCCCCCAGGGCCCGACCTAGGTCAGTCGAGGCCCTGTGCACACTGTATGCCTGGGGCCCCATCGAGTAAAATTTTCAGTCAAACAGTCGAAAAGAATATTTACCTGTAAATACTTTTCTTGCAAGCAGTTTTTCTAGCAGTAAAAACATTAAAACACATTCCACATGCTAGTCAACTTTATAGCCAATGTGGCTTGTAATAGACAAGCATTCACACCACTTGTACTTTCCCGCGCCCGCAGAGATTACAGGTATAACATTAATTACTCTGAAATTCTTTTTTTGTTTTATAGTAACATTTATGGAAACAAATAACTATCCTCCCAGAGATATAATTTAAAACACCTAGTTTACCATAAATTTAATGGAAATGATGAACCAATGATAGTTCACATTGTGGAATAAATTATTGCAACATTCCATGTAAATTATTACAATCTTTAAATAACGTACTGTCAATTGAACTTTTTTTGTATTTTTATTTATGTAAAAATAAACCCTACATAATTATGAATATTGATTCACAATTTTTGTTCTTACTAGATTAATATTAATAATAAAAATATTTTTTAGTAAATTCTACATGTTTGCTGAAATGTTTTGCATGTATAATATAACATATTGCTCCGAATATAGTCTGTTCCCATTGCATTTTGATTGTTACAAATAAGGGTGAAATTAAGATGTTACACTGGCTGATCTCAGCACAGCACAGCACAATGCTTGAGCTTTATTATACCTTTATTATACGAAATGATAATAATTTTCCGAAGTCTCGTCCTAAATTTTGAAACCGAAATGTATAATAATTTTGTGCTATAAAGGAAAATATAGTTTAGTTCTGAAAATTTATATTAAGGTAGTTTGGAGGCCCCTCCAAATTCTGAGGCCCTCTGCACATGCAGAAATCAGGCCCTGCTTCCCCCCCCCCTTCTTTTATACCTGAAAAACCAGCCCCCCTAGAGAAAACTTCTGGATCTGCTTACTGCACAACTAGTAAGGAACTCTAAAATGGAGGTAACTACAAAATATTGTAAACATGGAATTTTGACAGCATTTTTTATCAGAAACACATTTCAACACTTTGTAAGCCAACCTTGTTAATATGTGAAAACAATGTCATTCTCGCAAGCTTGGTTTGCTTGTCTGGGCGCTTAGCAACCAGTGAAAGCAACTCTTGCGGACTATAAGCAGTGTCCCGTTACTAATTTTGGGCCCCAGGTTCCAGGAAAGGGCCAGAGCCATCGAACCAACACACCACCTATGTCTCGTCCAGGACTCGAGCCCTCAGCGGAGGAATGTTCAGAGGCCAGCGCCTCAGATAACTCAGCCTGCACTAAGCATGTGAAATCGCAAAAATATAAAGTAAACAAACACGATCACATCCAAATATCCGCAATACACACTTGTAACAGAAAGTGTCAATTTATAATATTTTTAGTCTTGCCTACCTATTTCTTTTTCTTCTCTCTATGTACCCGTCAAGTCACGATAAACGAAGAATTCGGTGCCTTGTTTGCAAACAGATTGAAATAACACCGACCGATCCGTTCTCAATCATTGAATCATAACAGGCGGGAACGGAAGTATCGCAGTTGCTATTTAAGGCTAACCGAAAGCAAAAACTTTCCCTGAAAAGAAGAAAAAATCCTAGTTATCACAATTTTTTTTTTTTTTTTGTTACCTGAGCCAATATTTTTTTTTTTGAGAGAGAGAGTCAGTGCCTTGTGAGACAAACAAAAAAATGTATGCTTCACCGGGATTCGAACCGGGACCCATTCCGACGAATGGTCATAAACATATTTGGATCACTGCGCCACCAGAACGGCGGCTCACAATTCAAAGCACTTCACCCTAAAAACCCACGCGCAATATATAATTCAAATAATCTTTTTCGAATTAAATGTCTTATTCTTTTGCTATTGTTTTTCAGTGGGAAACAATACAATACATGTGCAAGGTCGTAGCTTGGAGGCTGCTAGGGAAGACTCGATCTGACACAGAAAAGTTCGATGAGAAATATTCAACGAACGTGGTAATAATCAACACATGTCATATTTAAAAAATAATTTGAAAGAATTGACGCTGGCCTCTGATCATTCATCCGTAAGGGGTCCGGGTTCGAATCCCGGTCAGGCATGGATGTTGTGCTTGTCTTACAGCACTGGCTCTCTACCTTCCCTAGGACCAGTGACCCGAAATTAGGGACGGGCGACTGCTTATAGCCCATTGAGTTGCACATGGTAGTCGTTAAACCTCCAGTCAAAAAAAAAAAAAAAAGTCGAACTTTTCTCGCTTTTAGTTTAGTTAATTTGTCAATAGTTTATTCATAATCTAATTATACCATCGGCATGGTGAAATTTGTTAAATGGGCTATAAGCAGTCTCCCGTCCCTAATTTAGGGTCAATGGTTCCAGGGAAGAGAGAGAGCCAGTGCCGTAAGACAAACACGACATCCATGCCTCACCGGGACTCGAACCCGAACACCTTTCGGACAAATGATCAGAAGCCATCTCTTAGAAAACTGGGGCGGCGAAAAGAAAATTCAATATCACATTACACATCAATCTGACAGAGAAAAACCCTTAAGTCCGATGAGCACTCAGTATGGAAATTAAAAGGTTTTTTTTTTTTTGATTGGAGGTTTAACGACCACCGTGAGCAACTGAATGGGCTATAAGCAGTCACCGCGTTCCTAATTTAGGGTCACTGGTTCAAGGGAAGGGAGAAAGCCACTGCACCACAGCGGCTTCGAATTCCTCCAGACCATGTGATTAATCGCACAAAGCCATGTCCAGACTCACATACACTAATTACCAAGCTACTTGGCAGGTTGCTTCTTGGAGCCCCGCACAATGCTGGAGATTCACCAAAGATGGTAAGCATCAACTGAACAAATAATTAGAAGGCGAAATAAATAATAAATACAGACATTTGACGTGGACCAGGAACATCAAACAGAAGTCTTGATTCTAAACTCCTTGGGTTTACCTCGCTGTGACGTCATATAAAAACGGTCTGTAGTTCGCCTGAGAGTTTACCGAATCTTCACCAGATCAATGGACATTTTTTTATTGGAGGTTTAACGACCACCGTGAGCAATTCAGTGGGCTGTAGGCATAAATGTTGTATTTGTCTTACGGCACTGGCTCTCTCCCTTCCCTGGAACCAGTACCCTAATGTAGGGTCACTGCTTCCAGGGAAGGGACAGAGCCAGTGCCGTAAGATAAATACAACATTTATGCCTCACCGGCATTCGAGCCTGGACCCCTATCGGACGAATGATCAGAGGCTATCGCTTAGCCCACGTAGCACAAATTGGTCAATTCAACGTCGGAAAATTGTTGACGCGTTTTGTAGAAATAACGTCGATAAAATGAGTGAGAGGTACGTCGGAAATGTCCGTTGATTTTTTTTGATTGGAGGTTTAACGACCACCGTGAGCAACTCAAGGGGCTATAAGCAGTCGCCCGTCCCTAATTTAGGGTCACTGGTTCCAGGGAAGGAAGAGAGCCAGTTCCGTAAGACAAACACAACATCCATGCCTCACCGGGATTCGAACCCAGACCCCGTTCGAACGAATGATCAGAGGCCATCGCTTAGACCACTGCGCCACCGGGCTGTCCATTGATTAACCGTACTAGCATAAAAAAACGTCTTTTCAACGTTAGATAATCGCATATCGAACCAGAACAACCGTTTTGTAAACGTAAAAAAACTGGTTTTCCACGTAGCAAAAGCTCAAAAAATTTAAAACTGGTTGATATGGACATGTGGATTTTACGTCGAAAAAACGTTATTTCTCAACCTTTTTTTTTTTTTTTTTTTTTTTTTTTGATTGGAGGTTTAACGACCACCGTGAGCAACTCAATGGGCTATAAGCAGTCGCCCGTCCCTAATTTAGGGTCACTGGTTCCAGGGAAGGGAGAGAGCCAGCGCCGTAAGACAAACACAACATCTATGCCCGACCGGGATTCGAACCCGGACCCCTTACGGACGAATGATCAGAGGCCAGCGCCTTAGACCACTGCGCCACCGGGGCGGCTTCTCAACCTTTTCCCAACCAATTCCCAACCTTTTCCTAACATGCGTTTATTAATCAGGTTGTTTACCCGTCTTTTCAACGTTAGATAACCATATTTCGAATCGAAATGAACGTTTTTGTAAACGTAAAGAAACTGATTTTCCACGTACCAAAAGATAAAATAAAACTGGTTGATACGGAAATGTGGGCTTTACGTCGAAAAAACGTTAATTTAAAATCCTTTCCTCATCAGCTTGTTTAACCGTCTGTAACACGTAAATTAATCTTGTATATAAAACCTTATACGTGTGAATAACATTTATTCAACGTCTAAAAAAATCTATTATACGTGTAAGTGCCGTTTATTTAACGATCATAAAAAAAAAACACTGTAGTGTAAATACAGTATATTATACGTCTATGAAACACCGTTTATTGCCTTAAAAGTATTGTCGTTAATTTGCTCATGTGCGTTACCAGCCAGCTTATGAGAAAAAAGGCGGACAGAGGCAAAACAGTAGATCCCCCTCCTCCCCCCCGCAGCAATTTTATACACCTTTAATAAATGTACATTTATTAAAAGTTCTATCATGAGCTGGTAGCACACATGAACAAATTAAATAAGATTTCATCACTGTATGTATGCAGCTATCAAGCAATACAATTGTCTACTGATATGAAGATATCTCGATGAACATGAAGCAGGGCAAGGCCAACCAATCTCTCTTGCGTCATTGTCGTTTTTAGCCACGTTTTCAACCTTTTTACTGCTGAAAAACTCCTTTCACTTGAAGCAGTGCTTACTGGGAGGGTGCACAATAATTTCAATGCAGTGCTGATACACGGATATAAATCTTTATCGCAACGAGTAAAAGTTGCTACGGCATTACTTGGTAATTCTTCAGTTTTCCATTTTTTCCATTTTTCAACCCACAGGTCTATTTCCGACTTGATTTTGGACACTAGAATTTTTCTTTTTCTGCAACAATAGGCGCCAAATACTTAGAAATGTCTTCCCCAATTGTCGATATTTCCGATCTTGACTTTTTCACGATTACTGATGGTAATAGGGAATTAGATGCTAAAGAATTGAAAATAGTATAGAGGGGAATCTGAAATCAAGGTCTTGAATCACATTTTCTAACAAAGGGATGTAAATGGTGATTCTGAAGTAATCTTCGGCACTATCCGTGATGGCGTTGCACCTATGTTTTTGATTTTTGACTCTTCTAGGGAGGGAAACGGATAAATCCAACTTTTCATGTAGCTTTGTAATTTCCACATATAGATCGCTGAACGTTTGTCTTGCGTTTTCCCTCTTTTCCTTTAACACTGATATTACATCTTGAATCAGTTCGTTTGCTACTTTAGTGTCCAAATTTTTCTTTTGTAATAACTTACTCACACTTTGAGTAAAGTTCAGCGTAAAAGACAAGCAATACACAGCAACTATAAAATTTGTAGTAAACATAGTATTCAACAGGATTTGCGCTGAAGATGATGACTGGCTATCTTTCCAGCTGACCACCAATTCCAATGCGCTGACAATTTCGAGAGAGTATGTTTTAAATCTCAAAATCGCTTCATGCCTTTCTGCCTACCTAGTTTCGCACAATTTCTTCAATTGCTGGTGACCAGAGTTTTCGTCTATCATAACTTGTTTCAGAACTTTATTCAGCTTTGGCGAGATATTAAAGAAATGTATTATCTCTTTGATTGTGCATATAGCATTGCGGACATCTTGGACGGAACTAGATTTCGAAAGTGATAAATTTCAAGCATGGCTGTAGCAAGGGCATTTAATAGCATTTTTTAGAGACCTGCAATTCTAAGACAGCTCCTTTCTGATCTGAAAGCATAACGCTACAAGTGCCAGTGGCTGTAGCAACACAATCAATAAAATCGATGACAGGTTTTTGAAAAAAAGAAAGTACAGTTTTTGCGAGTACTTTTCCACTAACAACACGTTCCTCTTTGAAGTCTTCGAAATTTTCGTTATGAATATCAATAAATGATACAAAATCTTCCGAAACTTGAAATGCCTTTTCATCAAAATACCTCACAATTATGGACATCTGTGACCGCCGACTAATATCAGTAGTCTCATCAAAAATAATTCCATAGTATTTGTTTGTTTTAATTTTATTAAGGACAGAGTTCAAAATTTCATCTCCACAACACTTAATTAGTTCATTGTGCGTTGTGTTGCTTATGTACGTTGCTCGCGAACTTGTATTTTCCATAAATGTTTTTAGCTTCTCATCACCACTTGCAACACGATACCGTAACAATTCCCGAAAATCACCCTCATTTAGATTTAAGTGATTTTTGTCATTATGATCAGAAAATTTGCCATCAACTGGTAGAAATGATATTTCGCCATAATCCCTATGGCCACGCAACGCTAAGTTTTGACGTCTCAAAAAAATAATGGACTCGATTATTGGAATCAACCTTTCCCGGTTCTCCTTGTTTTGAAGCTCACGGGCTGAATCTAACTTCATCAACACTCCTTCCTGAGGATTTTCATATATTTTTATAAAATCTGAAGCAAAAGAAACAGATTCTTTATGGTATTTATTTTGCTTGTGAACAACTAAATCTCCATCTTTGCCTAGTAATTTAGAATATTTATCCAAAGGCACAGTAACGAGTTTTTGTAATGGAGTGGCTTTGTTTTACTGGAAAACAAGAGATAATACTTGCAAAGTAAACCTTTAAGTTCGCACGAATACGTTAACCAATTAAACGAACAGAAATGCTTTTGAGAGGGATAGCATTTCACTTCTTCATTATTTTTCTTGTGCACTGAAAAAGGACAAATGGAATTTTACCTGGAGTCCACGCGCATTTCAGAATACTTATTTTTTCATTATCTGTTATTGAAGAAATGAATTACTTCTCAACGTAGAAACCCACATCAATTTTCCCATCAAATAGAGCAGGCTGAGGTCTATCTGTCTCTGTCGCCAGTTCTACAAAGGCGACATCCTTTGGCACGTGCATATTTTACGTGGATTGAGCTTCACATGAATGGTGCTGTTGTAACTCTTCAGTACTTGCTGAAACCGAAATTTCATCTTCTTCTCTGCCACTCAAAGTCAAACAAGGAACAGATTCACTTTCACTACAATCTTCTTTCAACTTTTTGAAGAAACAATCTAACGTATTTTTTTGGCGTTTGCTCATTTTCTTTTCTAAAGGCTACCGGCGGTCAGGAAAACTAGCATTCTCATTCACTACGTGGGTACTGGGCTGGGAATGAAGTCGAAGATCATGTGAGATACGCGATCAAGAAGGGAAGCTTCGCTGCTGCGTAAAGGGCGGTCCAAATCTGTCGGTAAACTTCACTTGGCGGTCCAAATGGTAGTACTGAGAAGCCCACGGTAAAGGGACAGCGCGTGCGTAATGCATGTTCTTGCTCAGCAGTTGCAAGTCTCATTGTGTGCTTATTTTGAACAAAGAATGTATTTTTTTGAATTAACTCCATAATTACTGTCCGCGAAAGCGACAACATTTATGTACTTGAAACCAAAGAAAACATTGGGAGCAACGTGAAGCTGTTAAAGACTCATATCATAAACAGCAGAGATCTGCACTCTTTTAAAACACGCGGAAAAGGGTGGGAATGCCGTAGGTTTTTTGTTTTCATCCTGTAATGCAGGCTTTCCAAACATGCCAATTGGACCGTCAAGTATGGCGGCGCTGCTGTCGTGCGTTTTACATTAGCCCTATTCCCTATGGAGCTGATTGGAACCTCTTTTTTTCACCCCTTACAGATTCTTTGATCCAGTCCAAGGAGGTTAGTAGAAGAGGAGGTGAAGGGTTCCGTTTTGAGTGAAGCCAACACAGATCAGCCGTTTCTGTCCTCTCTGTGAGGAGCTGGGAGTCTGCGCTGCGAGAGTTTGGGACCGTGACGTCACTTCCTGTGGCTTAGGCAGTTTTGTTTAGCACATGCAAACCAAGGATGGAAAGAAATATTTCGGACTTCTTATTTTTTGACATTAGGCTTTGAGTTATATTTTAAACATGGTTACTTGCACATGGCAGTATGCATTATTACTTTTTTTTTTTTTTTTTTTTTTTGGAGGTTTTAACGACCACCGTGAGCAACTCAGTGGGCTATAAGCAGTCGCCCGTCCCTAATTTAGGGTCACTGGTTCCAGGGAAGGGAGAGAGCCAGTGCCGTAAGACAAACACAACATCCATGCCTGACCGGGATTCGAACCCGGACCCCTTACGGACGAATGATCATAGGCCAGCGCCTTAGACCACTGCGCCAGCATTATTACTTGCACATGGGCAGTAAGTAACCATGCGTACTATGCACTTCCGCTCAAAAAATCATTATATTGTTCAATTTTTTAAAGAAATACCAACACATATTTTCCTGTTTTTTCTGGAATTTTTTTATTATGGGAATGAATATTTCAGCCTCAATTTTTTTTCATGCCTGTATGGGTGGAGTAAGGGTCCGAAAAACCCTTTCAAAATCGCGATTTTCCCATAGAGATATACAGAAGACTCTTAGGTTGGGCGCATTGGTCGACTTTAAAGTGGATGGCGTTCCGGCATCGTGACGGAAAACTTGTTCGGAGATCGGGGCTTGTGAGTCGCAGAATGTAAAAAAATATTGTCGTTTTGTCGTTGGACAATGTTGTATGTAACTCAGTTTTCACTGTAAAATAATTGTAATAATGAACAAAGGTTTTGTAGAAGTATATATATATATATATGTGTGTGTGTGTGTGTGTGTGTGTGTGTGTGTGTGTGTAAAGTATCTGACTTTAAAATTTTGTAACCCAGTGAATATTTTGACGGCTGTAGACTGTCAGAAATGATAGAACTGAATACAACCCAATTACGATTACCAGTACCCTTAGATGTTTATCTGAATGCTTTTCAAGCAGACAATAATGATTCTCTCAATAATTGTTGTTATAGCCTTCAAATTATTGTCATCGCCGCATATTACATATCCGATGCCGGCATCCCTTATAACGTTGCAAAGGCTACTTACTACCAGTCCTAGGAAATAAAGGTATTTCGAGCGGAATTTGCACTGCTATTGATAGAAATGTGATTAGGGAATCGTAATGGGTACTTTGTAATGGGTTATCTAATGTTAATAGATTCTGAAGAACAAATTAATTCGATATTATGGCCTAGTCTGTATGTCAAATAACCACCAGAAAAATGAGTGAGAAAATGTGAAGTATAAAACGAAGAATGGGGGGGGAAGCTTGGCCCGCAGTGTGCCTGATGAGGAGTCTCAGCCAAGGATATTTATTTTATGATGTTTTTGCTCTTGTGTATAAATGTGGTATGATGGTGAACATTTGGTTGTCCCTCGTTGCCCTTTGGATTCCGTGCAGGAAGGTCGCACATCGTGTGAGCTCCTGCGAGTGAACTTCAGTGCAAGCTTTTCGTCGTCGTCGGCCGTTCGTCTTGTTCTGCGATTAGATAGTTTCTGGGTTACCAGTCTATCCGAATCAGTCCGGTTAGAGGATCTTTTAGTTGTTAAGCTTTTTTTTTTTTTTTTTTAGATTGGAGGTTTAACGACCACCGTGAGCAACTCAATGGGCTATAAGCAGTCGCCCGTCCCTAATTTAGGGTCACTGGTTCCAGGGAATGGAGAGAGTCAGTGCCGTAAGACAAACACAACATCCATGCCTTACCGGGATTCTAACCCGGACCCCTTACGGACGAAAGATCAGAGGCCAACGCCTTAGACCACTGCGCCACCGGGGCGGCAGTTAAGCTTTTTCAAAGCTCAATTAAAATTTTCTCGAATCCACTTCTCTTCGTTTCAGCTTCCAGCCCATCGTAAAAATTAAGAGAATTTCAAGTTCTGATGTTGTAGAGCAAAAGCCTTTCGCGAAGAAAAGCGATGCCGTTTCCCGTTCCACATCTACTTTCACGGGAAATCCGGAGTCAACTGAAAAGCCAGATCCAAGAAGATCTAGAAGAATTAAGAACCTTCCGCCGGAACTTTGTAATAGTATCCAAAAAAGAACAAGAAGAAGATTAGTAGGTAAAAATTTCTTATTCTGTGCCTCAGAAAAATCTAGGCACGTCATCTGACAAAAAAGTTGTCGATGACTCTTGTATGTCTGTGCCAATTCCAGACATAAAATCTGAGAAAATATCAGATCTGAAAAAAACACCGGTGAGATGCCCGGGCGATGGGATTTCTGAAAAAATTACAAATATCATTAAACCACCGAAGAGATGCTCGGGCGATGGGATATCTGATAAAATATCAGCGATTAGATATATTCTGCGATCTGATAAAATATCAGATATCGTTAAAACACCGGAGAGATGCCCGGGCGATGGGATATTTGTAAAATTTTCAGATATCATTAAAACACCGGTGGGATGCCCGGGCGATGGAATATCTGAGAAAATACCAGATATGATTTATGAAAAGTCCGAGAAAAATCCGGACAATCTTACCCAAGAGGAAGGTTTTATGGAAAATAGACCTGAGACGGCTTCGGCGTCAGGCTTTTGCAATGAAAAAAAAAAAAAGGCCCTTTTTGAGGCCGAGTACATTTTTCAAAAATGAATTTGTCAAACCTGCTCAGCAGTTGAAATAAACTATGTTTCTACGGACACAAACACGAATTCACACAAGTAAAGAAAGACTTTACACAGAAAAATTTCAAACTTTAGAAAATTTAAAAAAGTTTGAGAAAAGTGAAAAAAATAAAACTGTGCAAAAACAAAACAAAAAAATTGTTGAAAAAAAAGAACAACCTCAGTCATCATACGAGCATAAGTTAAGCTCAAAAATAAAGGAGGCAGTTAATGACACAGAATTAATGAAAAATGATACAAATAAATACCTGCGTAATATTAATTTATTACACAGAGAGAAAAAAAGGTTGCAATTAAATGCAACTTACCGAATTCTGTGTTAGAGCAAAGGATACAAAAACATCTCTCGAATTATCAAAGCACCAATTTCCTTGATAAAATGAATGCAGATGTGGAAAAATATTTAGTTAAAAAAAACTGCAAGAGAGAGAAAACTATAGAGAAAAGGAAAGTAAATTACTCCACTGGAAAGAAAGCGGAAAAAAAAGTTTCTCCGTGTGGAACCTTTCCCTTTTTCTCTGAGGAAGAAAAACGCCCTCAAAGTGGAACCTTTCCCACCTTTCCCTTTTTCTCCGAGGAACAAAAAAACCAAAAAAAAACCCAGCCCTTTTAAGGGCATTTCTGTTTCTGAGAATGAAAATAACTGCAAAAGAGAGGAAACCAATAAAACTATAAAGAATAGAAAAATAAATTACTTCGCTGGAAGACTTAGCAAAGAATTAAAGGAAGCGGAAAAAAAGTATCTCCGAGTTACACGTACAACACTGCAGTTAAAAAAGTTGTAAGTAACAACAAGGATGAAATGCTTCGGTTAAATGCTATTACTAATGCCCAAGATATTATTACTGTTAGCAGCATAGCTGTAGATAAAGATGTCTTAAAAACAGAAAAGGAAGAGAACAGGGAAAAGATGCCTCTTAAGTGCACCCTCACCTGCACCACATTTGCCTTTCCCATTTTCTCTGAGGAAGGGGAAAAAACCCGGCCCATTTAGGAGCCGTTCATTTTCTGAGGATGAAGGCTTAATAACGGAAACAAATGGCATTAACATTCTAATTTGGAATGCGCAGGGTATCAAAAGACAACACAGAGAATTTTTAGCCTACCTAAAGTATAAAAAAATTGACGTTGCGTTAATTAATGAATCATGGCTAAGCGACAAAATTCAATTCAAGATACCCAACTACAAGGTTTATAGAAAAGACAAAACCACCGAAAGCGGCAGAATTTTGATTGCGGTTATTGATAGATTAGAGCAATGTGAAACACCTTGCAACACTGAAGATTTTCAAGAAGCCCACTCAGTTATAATTAAAACCAAAAATAACCCGATCAAGCTTACGACCTTTTATAATCATCCGTCACATACGGTTACCAGTGAAGCTCTGGACAAGCTTTTTGAAGAAGACATCCCCACCATAGTAGCAGGGTATTTTAATAGCAAGCACCGCTATTGGTACTGTCCTAGAGCTAACAAAAGTGGGAACAATATTTTCAGATATCTCTTAAATAAAAATATTGATCTGGGGGCACCTTCCGAGCCCACCAGAACAGCGTTAAGAGGAACTAGTAATGTGCTAGATTTTGCGCTATTCAAAAATAATAGATATTATTATGAAATCTATACTGCAGCAGCGCTCTCATCTGATCATAACCCCGTTCATCTACAGCTTTTTACTGACAAAACTGTAATGGTAACACCCAAAATGGTCACGAACCTAAAGCAATTCAAAGAAAAATTAAATTAGTGTCACCTCCAGAAATCGGAGATTGCAATAGCAAAGAAGAAATTGACAATGCTATTGAAACCTTTAACCTTGCCATTAAAAAGGTTATGGAGGCTTGCCAAACTCCTGCCAAAGAAAAAAGAAACCCGTATTTCTTACCCAAAGAAATATTGGATCTTATTAAGGAGAAAAATAGGTACCGCAGTAAATGGCAAAGAACCAGAAATAAAAGATTTTATGACCTTTACTGCACCCTTAACAGGCAAATTAAAAGAGATATCAGAAAGTTTGAAAACGGTTCATGGGGTCAATTATTAGAGGAAGCACATATTGACTACTCTGAAAATTCGAATAAAAAAATAAAATGACCCTGTGGAACCTTACTTCAAGTTTGCAAAATAAAAATATCAGATTACTCCCACCTCTCCAGAAAGCAGATGGGACGGTTGTTAGAACCGATGAAGAAAAAGCAGAAATTTTTGCAAACTCACTAGAAAAACAGTTTAAAATAAATGATATCCCTGACACTGATGTAGCCACTAAAATGAAAAAGGCCCTGGATACTTATTTTAAACATGCGGAGGATGTAGAAAATTCTAGAGTCATCGCCCAAAGTGCACAACTCTATGAAGAATTTACTAGTAAAAAAAACCTGTATTAACATCCCCAATTAAAAGTAAACAGAAAGGCTCTTCTAAAAAAAATAGAAGCACAAGGCATAGAAAACAGCAGCAAAAAGTAGAAAAGGCTACGGCCTCTTTTACGTCCGATAGACAAGTTAAAGGTGCTACGACCTCTCGCGGGTCCGGAACGCCAGAAACTGAAAAGATAAGAAATAAAAAAAGGCCTTTTAAGGGCCAAAAAAAAATTTTGTTCCTCCTGACTTTGAAAAACCACTACCCATCAGTAAAAGAGAAGTTAGGTTTCACATTAATAACCTTAAAAATAAAAAGGCACCGGGCAAAGATGGCATAAATAATAAAATTATGAAAACATTACCGGAAGGGTATGTGCAAACCCTTACTAAAATATACAATTGTGCCATTAAATTAAATTATTTCCCGGATGATTGGAAGACAGCAGAGGTAATTTTATTACCCAAGCCAGGTAAAAACCAGGCAATTCCTGAAAATCACAGACCGATTTCGTTGCTCCCAACCATGGGAGAAATCTTTGAAAAAATTATACTTGTTAGAATTCAACAGTTCTGTGAAGAACACCCAGTTATTCCATTTATTCAAGGAGGTTTTCGTGACAAACACTCCACGGTGCACCAGCTCTCGAGAGTTACTGAAAAATGTGCAGAAGGAATAATGAATAAAAAGCACACAGCGGCTATTTTCCTGGATGTAGCTAAGGCTTTTGATAAATGTCCACACGAGGCAATTATCTACAAACTAATAGCACATGACTTCCCACCGTGGATTATTCATGTAATCAAATCCTATCTTGAAAACAGAACATTTTGTGCAAAAATTAATGGGAAGATATCTTCAAAAAAAATAATTGAAGCCGGTGTTCCACAAGGCAGTGTACTTGCTCCTACGCTATACTTTATTTTTACTTCAGATTTTCCGAATTTTAACAACAGGAATCTGACTACAGCACTTTATGCTGACGACACTGCACTGGCCTATACTTCCATGAATAAAAATCAAGCAACATTTATGTTGCAATACTATGTGGAAAAACTGGAGAATTACTTCCTAGACTGGAAAATTAAAATTAATACTGACAAGACACAAGCAATTCTGTTCTCCCGTAAAACATACAATTACAATCCTGACTTTGAAATTAAATTGTATGGTAAAAAATACCTTGGGTAAAGGATGTCAAATATTTAGGCCTCATTATGGATCATAATCTGAATTGGAACAAGCATATTAAGGAAACCCTGGCTAAAGCTCTTAAATTAAGAGG
The DNA here is from genome assembly GCA_039090855.1 of Macrothele yani. Taxonomy (NCBI): domain Eukaryota; kingdom Metazoa; phylum Arthropoda; class Arachnida; order Araneae; family Macrothelidae; genus Macrothele; species Macrothele yani. Next base: position 5,037,460 of record CM077012.1, read on the forward strand.
ATGTCTCCAACCCATAATTAAAAATAAAAGGCTTAGCAAAAAAATAAAACCTTGTTATGGAAAGCATGCTTCAGCCCGGTGATTACCTATGGCTGTCCTATCTGGGGTAACTGCAGAAAGCAGCAAAAAAATAATATTACCTCGTTTCAAAATAAAACTCTTCGTATGATGGTAGGACTAGATGGAAAAACATCCAATAATGCTATCCGTGGTATGCTAAATATCAGCTCTATACATTATACTATGTATGATCTAGCGCAAAGGTATTACCAGAAAGCCAAGAAACATCCCAATCCTCTTGTCAGGGAGGCCCTTAATTATGTTGTCAATGATACTGACAAATTTAAGAGACCGAAGGCTATTTTAAATAAAATTCCTGAAAAGAATCCAGTTCACAGTTATACTTCAAAAAAAATAAAAAATAACTGGGACTAAACTGAAGTTATTCCTCACACGTAGGAGGAAAGCAAAAAATTGAATAGCAGTTTTGGGGGGAAAAAAAAGGGCCATTTTAGGAGCCGAGCAAAATGATGCATAAAAGATTTATCTTTTTTGTACTAAATATCTCTGCCCCTAAAAAACAAGGTGTTGTTGGTCTTGTCTTTTATATTAAAATTTGTTGTTGTTTTTTCCTGATTAAAAAAACAAAACAAAAAATAAAAATAAAAAACGGCTCTTTTAAGAGCCGAGCAAAATGTTGCATAAAAGACATCCTTTTTGTACTGAATATTCTGCTCCTAACCAAACAAGGTGTTGTTGGTCTTGTCTTTTATATTAAAATTTATTGTTGTTTTTTCCTGATTAAAAAATACAACAACAATAAACGAAAAAAACAAACAAAAAAAACGGCTCTTTTAGGAGCCGAGCTAAATGTTGCATAAAAGACATCTTTTTACGCAATAGTTCTGAAAAAAACTAAATAATAATAATAATTAAACAAAACAGGACTAAATTTTTTCCGCTGTTGCACATAATTGTGCAACAAGCAGGCAAGTAGCGAAGAAAAAAAAATGATGAATGATTGGCCCATATACTACCGGCTTCCTAAATAAGGAATAAAAAGAAAACCTGGTTGTGGCTTTTTTTTTATTTCTCGGTTGTTTACTCAAAATGAGTATCTTAAACCTCGATCGGTGTAATATTGTGATCACACCACCTCAGCTGTGGTTACTCTGACATGCCTGTCAGGAATCAACAAAAGTAAACCTGTGAAAAAATCCTGTAAACCAATGGGGAAAAATCTTTTCTCTCATTGGCTTGCGAGAAACACTGAGCAAATAGCCAGTTTTGTCTTATCAGGTGTTCAAAGACGATTTTTCTCTGGGAAAGTTGTTCTGTGTGTGATGTTTTTTTTTCAGGTTCCCCTTTCCCGTGTCCTTTCCTTCCTTTCCCCCTGCACTCTTCTGTGGCACAGGTGTACCGGGCATTTTTCTGCGGAGAGAAATATCACTTGAAATGGCTTGTTGTTACAGGTAAGTATGTAGGGCAGCTTACAACTTCACTTCTTAACGGGTAACCGTCTACTCCCTCTCCTCTAATATTTCCATACTTTTCTTTCGTACTATTCTATCAGGGAAATCTGTTCCCAAATATCTAATCTTCCCCTTTTTCACCTGACAAAAGGCGCAGGGCGCTGAGGGTTCGGGTCTCTCAACCTCAGATAGGAAATCTCTCTCACATTTGGTTGTGTAATGAGGGCGCAGACCCCTTTGGATAATGAGCAATGATGTGGAATACTGCCAAACCGTAAATCCCATTCGGCTGCCCCAGTGGCGCAGTGGTCTAAGCGATTACCTCTGATCATTCGTCCCAAAGGGGTCCGGGTTCGAGTCCCGTGAGGCATAAATGTTGTGTTTGTCTTACGGCACTGGCACTGTCCCTTCCCTGGAACCAGTGACCCTAAATTAGGGACAGGTGACTTCTAATAGCCCATTCAATTGCTCACGGTGGTTGTTAAACCTCCAATCAGCCGCCCCGGTGGCGCAGTGGTCTCAGCGATGGCCTCTGATCATTCGTCCGAACGGGGTCCGGGTTCGAATCCCGGTCAGGCATGGATGTTGTGTTTGTCTTACGGCACTGGCTCTCTCCCTTCCCTGGAACCAGTGACCCTAAATTAGGGACGGGCGACTGCTTATAGCCCATTGAGTTGCTCATGGTGGTCGTTAAACCTCCAATAAAAAAAAAAACCTCCAATCAAAAAAAATCCCATTCACCCCATCTGAAATATATATATACATACATACATGTAAAACTATATATGCCGCCCCGGTGGCGCAGTGGTCTTTTTTTATTGGAGGTTTAACGACCACCGTGAGCAACTCAATGGGCTATAAGCAGTCGCCCGTCCCTAATTTAGGGTCACTGGTTCCAGGGAAGGAGAGAGCCAGTGCCGTAAGACCACGCAGTGGTCTAAGCGACGGCCTCTGATCATTCGTCCGTAAGGGGCCCGGGTTCGAATCCCGGTGAGGCATGAATGTTGTGTTTGTCTTACGGCACTGGCTCTCTCCCTTCCCTGGAACCAGTGACCCTAAATTAGGGACGGGCGACTGCTTATAGCCCATTGAGTTGCTCACGGTGGTCGTTAAACCTCCAATAAAAAAAAGCAAAAAAAACTATATATCTGAAATATATACAAATAAAATATCTGTTTATACACACAAACATAGTTCATCCCATTAAACTAAAGCAACATCATTTTCCCCACATAAGGCAATAACGCTTACACAGAATGCATAAGATACTTTTATTTACTAACCTCTTTTTGTTGAAACATCTGCAAAATGCAGGTACAGACATAGGGAGGGATGATTATGTTAAGAAAGAACTATTTTGCCGTACCTTAGAACTGGCTAATGCCACGTTGCCACTTTGGTAGTGTTGAATTTGGTAGCCACAGTTTCCAATTATAGCTCTTCAGCATAATTTCCACTGTAACAGGCTTATTCGCAAAGAATTTGTGTTGTTGCTGGACCATTATTTCCTACAGGCTTTCCATAGACTGTCGATGGTTTTAGGTTGTTAATTTCAAAGTTTTCATATTAGGAGAGCAAAGCCATTGGGGAGGCATTGGGAGATTTAGCTGGAATGTCCAAAAAGGTAATAGCCTAAATAGGCGATGTCATTGCTCTGTCCTCGTTATTTTGTAAACAACGCATAGCAACTGAAAAATTGTTATTCCACCATCGCTGGGTTCGAACCCCAGATCTCTCGATAACTAGCCAAGTGCGTTCGCTTTTTGCTATGGTGCCAATGCTATGTGTGGTTTATTTAACATCTGTAATAGAGTGTCCAATAATAGAGTTAATCCCATTAAGCTAAAGCTGCTTTGCCACATCTGGGGTTCGATCCCAGCGGTGTCAGTACAACAATTTCTCAGTTGCTATGCATTGTTTATAAAATAATGTGAACAGAGCGATGCCTTCGTCTATTTCCATTATTTCCACGCATTTGAAATACACTATATTGACAAAAGTCACCGGACATCCCTTCAAAAGCAAATGAACAGATCCGCTGCGTTGTTAAGATGTGGGGTACAGCTGCAAATGGTATAAAGACAAGCCTGCAGCTGACCGCGATCATATCACACTGTGAGGTTGAGTGAAAATGTCGCGGTGGGAGAGAACTGACTTTGAGAAATGAAAGATTGTTAGGGGTTATATTAGTGGGTTGTCCATAAGAGAAACCGAGAGGCGTTTAAACATAACCAAGTCAACTGTTTTGGATGTACTGAATAAGTGGAAGACTAATGGCGTTCCTAAAGCACCAAAACGTACCGGCAGACTAAAGAATATTAGTGATAGAGGACATCAAAGCCTTAGGAGAGTCGTTACAGCTAATTGACGGAGTACTGCATAAGACGTCAGTGTACAGGTGAGTAAAAATGCTGGAACCTCGGTATGTGCATGTACCATTCGCAGAGAACTTCATTCCATGGGTTACCGTGGTCGTGCGGCTGCTCATAAGCCTTTCATTTCCACTCGGAATGCTAATCGTCGTTTAGCATGGTGTAAAGAACATTTATGGTGGACCGTAGATCAATGAAAACAGGTCCTATGGACTGATGAATCCAGATACATGATCCATCAGTCTGATGACCGTGTGTGGGTATGGCGGCAGCTAGGAGAAAGCTATTTACAGTGTACTGTTCCTACGGTCAAGTTTGGAGCTGGCAGTGTACTCCTGTGGGTGTGTTTTTCGTAGTATGGTCCCTGCCCATTGGTTATCGTGGACAAACCTGTTAACCAGCATGTCTGCCGTGATATTCTGGACAATTATGCCCTACCAACTCTGTGGCAATACTATGGAACCGAGCCTTGTTGGTACCAGCAGGATAATGCACCGATCCATAAAGCAAGGACTGTTACGGCGTGGTTTAAAGATAACTTCATATCATGTGTGGACTGGCCAGCACAGAGCCCTGACCTTAATCCCATAGAGTACCTATAGGATGAATTAGAGCCCCGCATAAGAAGTTTGGGACCAAGGCCTACTGTTAAGCAACAGTTAGCGGCAGCATTTTATACTGAATGGAAGCTCATACTTATCGCTGTGTTCCAAAACCTTGTCGAAAACATGTCTCAAAGGGTCAGTGCATGCGTTAAGGCCAATGGTGAACCGACACCGTACTAATATATGTCAATAAATGCTATGTTGTGTTTCTCTTCAAGGTGTCCAGTGACTTTTGTCAATATAGTGTATACATTTACTGTTTCTAATTTTGCCGGAGTAGGTACATATGCACATGACGCATTTGCGCTTGTCCCGTGGATTTTTTATTGGATCCCTCCCTTGAAGAAATTCTGTATGCACTACTAAGTCTGACAAGATATATGATGATTGAAATTAGTCTCAACAGTGTGATATTTTCTCTTGTGCAAGGCAGTCTATGCTATCTGTGTGTTTATTTTCAATAGTGAAATACTGCTGGTAATCCAGCATTTTACAGGTACCAAACTGCAATAAAATAAATTATTAAAAAATGCAGTGTTTAATTCATACAGGACTAAGGATTATATAATCACATTGAATATTCTGTAATGTGCACAGCAATATATTTTTTCTTTTATCAGTTATTAATTTTAAATGGGTGCATAATAACAGCTTTACTATATCTACAGCAGAACAAAAAGCTTTTAATTTCATATTGTTAAAAAAGAAAAAGCAAAGAATAAAGAAATTACTCTCCTGTAAATAAGTAATTCATATCTATAGGAAAGTAATTGGTGCACACAATTTCACATTTACAGGAAACTGAAAAATGCACAGGTTGTTTTCTTGTAAATTGTGATTCACATGCACATACTGGGCGATATGCTCACGGTACTAAAAACTGGCTCTATGAGACACCGTACATTGTATGATAAATTTAAATTTTTTATGATAAATTTCAATGAGACTAATGCATAAATGAAATATACCCCCCGCCCCCTCCAAGATTAAAAAGTTTTAGTTATCCTGTGAACTACATGATCCCATATTACAGTGCTAGACAAATATTTAAGATTTATAGAAACCAGTTGGAATTTTTAGGATCCAGCCATTGCCGTAACACAGATTTGATAAAGTGATATCTGCATTGGCTATAGCTAAAGATGTCAAGCAAGCAAATCTCTCTCCCCCTCTGCTCAACACAATACAATATGAGGACTGTAGGAGTAACTACTTTAAAATAAATTTGATTATAACATGATTTATTTTTTTCTTTTACAGTATTATTTTTTTTAATCCTATTGGTACAGAAGGGGGGAAGGCTTTATCAAAAGAAGGTGATGGGTAGAACATGGAAAATTATGTCCCAACTGGTGTTGCATCAAATTCCCTCCTAAAAAGGTTTATCCACCCAATTAACAAAATTTTTCACTGACTAGATCTTGCATATTACAGTAGTGCACATTTCAGTTAAAAATACAATTATGATTTTTGGTGGCCAGCTTAACATCTTGTGTTTGTATTAATTATACACGTAGGAATGAAACAAATGTATGTAAATTTTAAATGAAACAAATGCATGCAAATTTTAACAATGTTTATGAGCAAAAATATGACACCTTCAAAAAATTAAGTTGCAATCCTTGAGAAATAAAACACTTTTGACAAATTGTTTTAATTTCAGATTGTTGAAAAAGTGAAACAAAAAAGTTGTTAAAAAAGTGAAAACACGAGAATAAATAGTATTGTTTATTTCTCTAATGTACAGTTGCCAAAGTTTCACTTATGCAGTTTTGCTTGCATAATATGTAACCAATAGCATATTTTGTAAGCGGGAATTATTTTTCTTTTCTTTTTTGGCAAAAAAAATAAATAATATATATATAAAGAGTAAAAAGTCTAGGATTTTGTCTGGGATTTTTTTTTCAAAAAAAAAAAAAAAAAAAAGTAAAGCCCACCTTGTTTTTCACACACACACACACACTTTAGGAAAGTTACAAAAAACTGAGAAAGTAACAAGGAAATTAACACTTCTGCAATTTGTGCACTCCATTTATACAACAGATTACAGCCAACAAGATAGATCTCTCTCATTGGCTGCGACAACAGCCAAATAGTTCATATGTAGGTTTGTATTCATGATACAACCTACATATGATGTATCATGCAAATTCAGCTGTTGTACTTATATTTTTCCTGACACATGATAGCAGTTCTGATTGCATGGTGTATAAACAAAATAAACACATTGTTTCAAACTTTGATGAAAACAAAGCAAAGATTCAAGTTTGAAAGGATGAAGTTAAATCATGCAGGTTGCTATATATGAGTGTTATGTATGGGTTTAATCTGGAATAAGGATAAATATCAGAAAATGAATGAAAAAAAAAGTTGCAATAGAAGGCAAAAAGCTGCTTTTCTAGTAGTGGGGGAAGAACCAATGCTTTCTCAATTAAATCTAACAATTTCTTTGTTACTGTTACAAAATATTTCACATCAGTTTTTACTGAATTTGCTGTTTATCTCAAAAATGTATTTTAACCCTCTTATCACACGTGGAAGCAGGTATATAACAAGGTTATTTTCAATCTGTTCCTGGGCACATGCTGTTCCTGCTTACATGTTAAGTTGGCCCCCTCCCTGGAAGGGTTGAAATACATTTTCCCCGTAGTGCAACAAATTCACTTTATGAATTACAGGAAAATTAATTTTGACCATTCCATGGGGAGGCGGGGGGGGGGGGGGGGGGGGTCAGAAGAGTGTGAAATTCACAAATATATATACATAACATTACTTTTTGTTGTTGATTTTAGATTGTAAGGTATGGGCTCTACCGTGGGATGCAGTGCTCTAAGCGCTGGCTTCTGACCATTCGTCCAAGATGGGTCTTGGTTTGAATCCCGATGAGGCATGGATGTTATGTTTGTTTTGCGGCACTGGCTCTCTCCCTTTCCTGGAACCAGTGACCATAAATTAAGGACTGACGACTGCTTATAACCCATTAAGTTGCTCATACTGGTTGTTAAACACCAAAAAGAAAAAAAAAGTAATGAAAGGACTAATTTATTTAAAAAGATACTTTTTGTAATAGATACTTTGAAACCCCAAAACATGAACTCCCATACATTATTTCTTATTTAAAACAATAAAAAGTAAATATATGCCATCACTAAATATATCTGCTTTGGTATTTATTCCAAATATTCTATATTTGCACATAAATGCAAAACAATTTGACATCTTAGGTAGTTTCATTATTCTGTGTAGTAAAAACAATGATGAGCTGTGTTGTCTGTTTTTTATCCAAAAATATATACATCCACTTGGTACCTGAGTATTTCTAAATAGCATTACTTCTAATCTCATTAATGAACCTTCCTTTTCAAAATTATGTTTTTTTCTTTTTTTTGGGGGGGGGGGGCTTTTTAAATAAAAATGATCTTTACATTGAAACAGTAATACACAATTATGAAAAGTAAACCAACAATTTCTTTGATGTAATTGAGTATTTTATTGAAAATCTTTAAATAAAACATGTTTTGCAGTAGATAATGCACGATTCCCAAATATGTGCTTCAGCTCCAAATAAAAATCCAGGTTTACTAGAAGTTAAATCTATGGTGAATTTGCAAGGAAATGTATAAAATAAGATAGTAAAATCCCCCTTCTAACACCAACAGCTAAATAACCTTAAAAGTGAAAATAATAAGTGTAAAGCTGAAAACTCACAAAAAGGTGAATCAGGGGGATGGTTAGCTCAAGCTCTCATAAAAAAAACAACGACAACTAGAGGAGCCAAGAATATTTGATTCTAGCTAAAAGTAAGGTTGACCAATAAACTTTTATCTCTACAAAAGGTTACAACCTCCCTCCCCCCACCACCCGGATCAACCAGGAACCTTCTGAGCAGATGTCCCTTTGAGGTGAAAAACCCACGTGTGCAGAAGTGCCCACTGGATAACAAAGGATGGATTTAATAAAAATGACAACACACAGACTGATATTTAAAGATGCTATTTAAGAAAAAGATCAGTAACAATAAAACCTACATTGAAAATCTGTCAACATTTGCTAAACTCAACAAGAAAACTTAGAATCAAAGAGTGAAATTCCTGATTGATTAAAAAATAACATTCAACAAGGAAAAGCTAGGCTCTCTGCAAATCCCAGTAATTTTTCTGGAATTTGCACTTTAATTTATTTATCTACAAATAAATTTAACATCATAATCCTGGTCTCTAAACAGACCAAAACACAAAAAAGAATTTTATTTGGGCAATAATTTTAGCCGTTTTTTTTGCTTTTCCCCAAAAGGTGTGCTCAAGCTCTAGATAAAAGCCCAGGCATATCCAGGGAAGGGGTCCCCAGGTCTAGATCCCCCTTGAGGAAAGAGCACGAATTTAAAGCGATATATATGCATATATGAGGTTTTCACCAATGAACCATACCCATAGATCTCCCCCGCCCCTTAAGAAATTTTTAACTAGGCCACTGAACCCAGGTGCACTAGAAACTGAATCAGTGGTGGTTTGGGTAGGAAATATATAGAACAAACTAGTAAAATAAAAAAACCAACACCGACAGCTAAATAACCTTAAAAGTGAAAGTACTAAGTGAAAAACTGAAAACAAAAAAGTTAGTTGGGGGAGGGTGTGCTCAAGCTCTAGGAGCCAAGGAGATTTAATTCTACCTAAGACATGTTGGTTATTTAACTAACTTTTAGCTTTATAAAAAGTTCCAACACTCCTCTGGATTAACCAGCAACTGTATTATGGAAGTGAAAAAACTTGCATGCACTGAAGTATCCAGTGAGAAATGAAGCAAGGATCTAAGAAAAGCTCTTACTAACAGACAAATACTGAAATGTGTTCTCTAAGAATGAAGTCAGTAGCAATAAAATCCACGCAAAAAGACAGCCAATACATATTAAATTCAACAGGAAAATCTCGAATAAATGAGTGAACAGCCTAAATCAAAAAGTGCAAATCATGGCCCTCTTTCGTCATTGTAACTTAACAGATAGCAAACACAGGCTTGTAACAGAGCTAAATAATAGAATAATACGGACAATAAAAAAACTAAAAAAAAAGACAACAATATTCACGAAAACATGTTTTCACTAGTTAATAATTTTAATTACAGGATATGCTTGACGAAATCAGAAATTCTCGACTTCTCATCTCAGAATAATTAAACCGAATTTTGGCACCTTTATCCGAAATATATATGTATGTGAAGAAATATCGTGCGTGTGGCCTCGTTGCTAAACGAATGTAATCCCTCCCCCCATGAAAAAGAAAAACTGGATTGGTTAATGTGCAATGACTATCGTTAACATTTTTTCTGCTATTGCAGACCGATATATTCTAATGCTGCCGCTGCTAGATATCTTCGAAGAGCAGCTACGGGATGACCCAAGATCTTTAGGAGATGACCCAAGGTCTTTAGGAGATGACCCACTTCGAGTGTTTTCCGAGCGCCGAGCCGAACGAATGGTGTGACGTCACGATGCCGGAACACCATCCACTTAAATGTCGACCCTAATGCTCTGCCGACACGGTCCGTGCTGGTCTGAGCAAAACGTCCCCTAGATGACGGTAACGGAATGTTACCGAAAGTACTCGGGTAAAAAACGTATCGAAATGTAGAGGCGGCAAAGGAAAAAAAATTCATTTAGTGACGAGGCCAATTAAAAAGGAACAGCAACCGAATGAAAAAAAAACCCATGCCGCATCTACACAACGGAAATACGGAAACCAACACGTGCGGTAAGTGTTCAACATGGATTTAACGGTAAGTCCAATAATGCAATAGCATTAATGCACGTCAAAAATCGAATTAAATTTTCAATAGCTGACTTTTACTAACGAAATCCAATATTGGAAGTACTTGAAAATTTATGAAATTGATCACACACACAACAGAGCTCTGATTTTTATGACTAGAAATAATTTACAACTTACGTTAATTTTACTCTACCCACGTGTTTCCCATACGTCTCAAAGTCGATGTCTTAACTTTTAACCTTCCACCAGCTTCCGGTTCCCAACAGAGTGGAGGTATTTAATTAAAAAATTCATTGAAAAGAAATGTACAACGAAAATTTTAGTCAGGAAATCTAACGTAGCGCTTACCTAAAAATCGTTTAAACCGTTCAACACCTAACCGACCTTTTGAAAAAAATATGTTGTTACATGGGTGTGCGTTGTAATATTTTAACTTTTCTTTTTATTGATACATATAGATGGTGCTGTTGGCTGAGCCCACTTTTCAACGGTGGAAACACGCTTCAAAAGTTCTATGGTTTCAACGTATTACTACCAACTGTAATTCCACGTCGAAAACACGGTTTAATTTAACCATAAAGCAATAATCAACAGAATGAACCTGATTTCAACGTCGAAAAAACAATCCTGTGCTACCTGGGTAGACCACTGCGCCGGCGAAAAATGGGTAGACCACCGGGGCGGCGAAAAATGGACATGATCAGCGGACTTCGTGCATCAGTTGCCGCTCGTGACCAGAGAACCAGGTGAAGTGTTTGTTACAAAATGTAAAATCCATGAAAAATGCATCTCTTTCTTATAAAGATGTTCAGTTCTTCCTTTCAAGTAATCATAGCAGTCATAGTAAAACGCGTGTTTAACTACAAGTTCGGGGAGAAGGTCTTTCTGTAACGCATATCGCGATATATTAGATAACAATGACAGTCTTTGCTGTGAATCAGTGTTCCTTAATCAATTTTTTATGCTTTTCAAAAACAGCAAAAAACTTCTTTCTACTGGCTGGTACCGCCTAGGAACACTGCTTGGCCACCCCGGTGGCGCAGTTGTCTAAGTGATGGCCTATGATCATTCGTCGAAAAGGGGTCCGGGTTCAAATCCCGGTGAGGCATGGATGTTGTGTTTGTCTTACGGCACTGGCTCTCTCCCTTCCCTGGAACCAGTGACCCTAAATTAGGGACGGCGACTGCTTATAGCCAATTGAGTTGCTGACGATGGTCGTTAAACCTCCAATCAGAGAACACTGCTTGTATACATTGTTGTCGCTGAGGATGATATAATCGCTTTTTAGTAACCGCAACTGAAGTAGAAAATCCACACTGTAGTCTATTATACTGCATATTTCTCTTTCATTCTGTTTTCTGCCATAGTGGGTAAGCTTCTTTTGGTTGTGTAGCCGAAGCAAATGCTTTGATTAATTTATGGTGAAAATTTTGAGATTTATTGCTGAGAACTAAATCATGATGCGTGGCCGTTCTGACCGGGGAGGTAAGTTGGAATTTTGCTTGTTGTTGAAGTTTTATTTCAAAAATTTCTTCCATGACTACGTTTGTACAAGATATTCGGCCATTGCTGATTTCTTTTCCAACTGCTCATTAATATTTTTTTTTTACATTATCGGAATCTCTGTCTTGTTTTCAGTGCGCAAATGTATGTATTAGTTGCAGAAACACTTGTTTTAAATTTGATAATCGAACTAACACGCCGGCAGAAACAAACGAAGTGGAAAAATAAAATAGGGCGACTAAACATTCTTGAGTGTTCTATTTCGTAAATAGGTATTGTAATAATTCATGAAGCGAGACTAACATAAAAAAATTTTACGGCGGAATTTTTGATGTCATTCTTGTGACCTATCATTTTGTCATGCTAATTATTGTATTGAATGGGTTTTTCGTAACTCCCAGTGTTTTTGTTGAAAGTAAGTTTGTTTTGTAAATCGTTTGCAAATATCGGTTATGTTTTTCATTCAGCGTGAAGCAGTTTTTCATTTGAACAGTGACTGGTTTGTATTTTGAAAAAAAAACCATCTGGTCTTTTTTTTATTTAGATATATGTACATATATATATTGAGAGAATTGTATGAGAATTCTGTGTAATATTTTATTCTGCCGTAGAGTAATACTCATGTTAATTTGTTATAAGTTCTAGCAGCTATAAAGTTTTATAAGCAACATTCATTACTGAAAATTAAAATTGGGTATTAAAAATTTCAAGTAGTAATACTTGAAACGAAGGAAGCAAGTATGGTTTATTTGAAATGGTACACCTTATTGTTGGTGCATGCAATGTTAAATAGGTTGGTTATCATCTTGTACACAGCCAAGCAAAAATGCTTATCCATGTACATGCTGAAGAATTTGTTTCATGCTAAAGATGGCTAGCTATGTGTAAAGGACCTCTTTAAGTACCGCGATTTTTAATGTTTCGAAGACCCACCTGTGGCTTACTGGCCAACATTGACAAGTGCGTTGTTGGTAGTAACTAGTACAATTATGTGGCATATGTAGCTGCCACTTCTGTCTGCGATAAAGTGATTCCTTACATGCTTCTAAACAGCTTAGTTTCACAGGTGTGTTTTAACTTTATAGCTATAATTTAATTTACAGGTACTTTTGCAGCTGAGTCATCATTATCTTAGTTTCTACATACATACATACAGCGTTCGAATTACCCAGTGGCCCACTGGCCTTTGTCCAGTAAAACCTCTGTTGGACCACCGAACTATTGACAGGGTGTCTACTGGTCATGAAAGTTAGGGAAAAGTAATGAAATTGAGCAGGTGGTCATGAAGTAATGAAATTGGGTGGTCATGAAATTGTCTTTTGTATCAGCACCTGAATGAAGACAAGTTAAACTCTGGTAAGTAGATATTGATTTATTGATAATTTTACCACATTTTTATGCCGCACTAATTTTTACCAATGGTATATTCTATGTGTATATTCTTTTACAGACTTGTTACTAATGTCCATATTTTTTGTTTCAGATACTGAAAACTTAAGTGTTTGATTTATAAACTTTTTCAAGATGCCTGGGAAGTGTAGTTTCAATGAAAACTGGCTTTGCCATGATGACTCAAAGAACTGTAAATTGTGGCTTCAACCAGTAGAAAACAAATATAAAGCAAGGTGTATTGTGTGCAAATGTGATTTTGATATTAGTGCCAGTGGTATTTCATGTGTCAAAATGCATGAAAGAAGAAAGAGACACTCAGCACTTGTTCCTTCATTAGCTTCAGGGCAACAAAGTAAGCTACCTTTTGCTGCAGTACAAGCAGTGTCATCAAAATCAGAAGTTTCGTCTCAAGAAAATTTGAATAACGAATTATCACTTGCTCCTACTATAATCTCTAGAATTTCAGTTGAAGAGAGTTCTAAAACCACCTCATTGAAACATTTTTTAGTTAATGATGAGGTAATGAAATCTGAAATTATTTGGGCTATGAATAAAGTGATGTCTCATTCTTCAGTGAGAAGCTCTGAAAACAACATAATTATTAATCTAAAGCAACTTATGGGAATTTACTAGGAAATTTTTTCATTTATAGCAAATTTTCGGAGAAAACTCTTCTCCTTCTTCAGGCTCTCTTGTTGTTGTCACTTTTTGCTTGTCACTATCATGGTTACGGTTTACCTTGACGGTTACGGTTAACCTTATAATAGATAGCTCAGAAATTGTTCCAGAAAGAATTCTAGACTCATTCAATGAATTAGATGATTCCCTTAAGTTCACTATTGAACTTCAAAAAGAAAGAAGAATAAACTTCTTAGATATTACTATCTATTATGAAGATGAAAAATTCCTCACTAGTTGGTATAAAAAACCAATGAATACTAAAAGACTACTGGATTTCAATTCGTATCATCCAGTTTCTATTAAGAAAAATGTAGCAAGTCAGTTTTTAGAAAAAATTAATAAAATAGTTTCTACTGCAGATAAAAAAGAAGCCCATAAAGAAGAGCTTAAAGTCATACTTGCAGAAAATAACTATCCTAAAGAAGAAATTGAAAAGCTTCTGAATTTTAATGATACGAAGAACCCACAAAAGCAAGAAGTAAAATTCACTAGAAAAATTTCTTATCACAAAGGTTTATTTGAGGCTTTAAAGAGAATTAGTAAAAAATACAATATTAGGCTAGCTCCAAGTTTAGAGAACAAAGTTAAAAATTTTTTCCCTAAAATAGTTCAAAGAGAAGAAGATATTTTAAAAATGCAAGGAGTAGTTTATGAAGTAAATTGTAGTTGTGGACTATCTTACATAAGTGAAACAGGTCGCAGACTAGAAACTCGTATAGCTGAGCATAAAGCAGCTATAAAAAATTGCTCCAACAAGACTGGATTAGATAGGCATGTTAGAGAAACTGGGCACAGCATGGATTGGAATTCCCTTAAAGTAATCAGTTTCCAAAGCAATTTCCAAAAAAGAAAACTGAAAGAAGGAATAGAGATTGAGCAAAATCAAAATTCCATCATCAATGACTGCAAAGGATTTTCCCTGCCTAACATCTGGCAGGATTTGTTGAAAAATAACCTAAACCGTCAAGGTTAACCGTAACCGTCAAGGTAAACCGTAACCATGATAGTGACAAGCAAAAAGTGACAACAACAAGAGAGCCTGAAGAAGGAGAAGAGTTTTCTCCGAAAATTTGCTATAAATGAAAAATTTCCTAGTAAATTCCCATAAGTTGCTTTAGATTATTAATTCAATTAAACTAGGAAGCCATTTCTCAATATGAGCTTTATTCAAAGAACATAATTATTCCATATTATGTTTTCTGATAGCATGATTGCTAAAAAAAATGCAGTTACCCAAGGATAAGACGTCAGTTATTACTTATGGATTCTGCCCTCATTTCCAGAATCGTCTAGCTAACAAAGTCGGGGAAACTGAATTCTTTTGTGTATTATATGATGAGAGTTTGAACAAAGTTGTCCAAAAGGGACAAATGTATTTGGTGGCTCGTTTCTGGGATCAACAAAGTCAGTGTGTATCTACAAGATATTTGACATCTGTGTTTCTTAATTCTGCCACATCTGCTGCTTTACAGTCAAGTTTCTTGGAGGGTTTAAATTTGTCACCTAAAAACATAATTCAAATTTCAATGGATGGCCCAAGTTTGAAGATGTTGCATGATTTGCAAGCATTTCTATATGATGAAGATTATCAACCAGAGATGTTCATTTGTGGCACTTGTTCACTTCATGTAGTGCATGAAGTTTTGAAAACTGCTCACAATAAAAGTGGTTCGAATGTTCGTGGGTTTCTTAGGGCGATCTGGCACTTCATGAAGGATTTTCCGTCGAGGAGGGCAATCTTCTCAAACATTACTGGGTTTTCTAAGTTTCCTCTCAATGGAAATATTGAAGTCATGAAAAGAGCAATTGAACTTGTACCACATTTGAAGAAGTATGTTGCTGAAGTACACAAAAGACCACTAGAAACTTTAAAAGAATTAAACAACATTTAGAAGACAGCCTCCTTTGTGCAAAACTTAAGTTTCTTATGTCATTATGAATTGAACTTGAGGGTTTTTAAACTAAGTATCAGTCAAATGACTTGCCCTTTTTTTTTTTTTTTTTTTGATTGGAGGTTTAACGACCACCGTGAGCAACTCAATGGGCTATAAGCAGTCGCCCGTCCCTAATTTAGGGTCACTGGTTCCAGGGAAGGGAGAGAGCCAGTGCCGTATGACAAACACAACATCCATGCCTCACCGGGATTCGAACCCGGACCCCGTTCAGACGAGTGATAAGAGGCCATCGCTTAGACCATTGCGCCACCGGGGCAGCCTTGCCCTTTTTGTACAAAGATTTGTACAGTTTAATGTATAGCCTTCCCTCACAATTCATCAAGAAAAGTGTAATGGAAGAAGTAACAAATGCTAGCAAATTACTTGCCATTGATGTTACCAAACCGTGTAATCCAATCATAAAACAAGTCACTATATGGATGCTACTGCTGCTATCAAGAACTGCAGAGAAAAGGATATTCTTATTTTTAGAAATGAGCGCATAGGTTTTTTGCGAAGTCTATCTAAAAATTACAGGGAAGAGTCCTTTGAAATTAAAGATTGTGAAAGGTGCTTCATTTTTATTGCCTGAAGTTATGCAGAGTTCCATTTTGAGAGATTCTCGAGTGACAATTGCATTGCAAGAATTTGTGTCAAAAAAAGAAACATGGCTTCATCAAAAGCTGATGTGAAAATAAAGTATTTGCAATTTTGTGAATCTTCTAAAAAACAACTGAAACAGTTCAATCCTAAGGAGGACAAACTTGATCACTTCCTGATGAATTTACTACAAAGTGTGAACCATGACTTTATCAAGTTCTTACAGAAGCTGCTATGCATGTTTCATGGCAATGCTGAAGTTGAAAGAGGCTTTTCTGTTAACAAAGAACTTTTAATTGAAAACTTAGAAGAAGATGCAGTTGTTGCAGAAAGTGTTTACTGTGCAATACAATCAGGTGTTTTAGCTAATAGTGAGAAAGAACTGAATGTGGACATCACAAAATCAATGATATTAGCTGTCAAAAATACTTTGACAAAAAGAGTAGAAGCCTTAAAAGAAAAAAATCTGACAAAGATGAAGTGGCCAATCATAAAAGGAGAGCAGTCCAAGAACTCAAAGATAAGAAAAGAAAGCTTATAGAAAAGGCAAAAGAAGAAGCTGAAGTTCTAGATTTTGAGATAACAAATTTAGCTAAGATACCACTGAGTCTTTCACTGTGAAATTTCAGTCTCCTTAAATTTTGTACATTCATAGTTTTTATATTGCCTTAATAAAAACTTGTAAGTTTTTACAGCATTACCATGTTAAAAGAATTTGTGTATTAGATGTAATGATAAATATTTTTTCTGAAAATAGCCATACCCCATCCTAGATGAGAGTTGAGTTTTTAAACACATAGAATTTGGTGGATGGCATAGTGCAAGTGATACATAATTACATTTTATTCATGTTAACCCTTTTGCTACCACGAAACTATGTTTTGTCACTCAGAATACCACACCGCCTGAAAGTGCCTGCTGCTCGTTTTTTAATTTCATTCCCCCTCCCTTTGTCAAGTTAACAAAAAAAGGATTAGTGCTGGGTCACCACTCGAAACTTCTGATCTTTAGTCTTGCTATGAGTTGACCTTTGGATGTTTCCCTGCAGAAAACTGCATTCTCCTGCTGAGACCCTAAGACGGGAGTGGTAACAGCTACAAAATCTTCACTTTCCCCTTTTTTACTCAAGTTCTTTCATTGTAAAAAATATAATCTCAATCTGTTTAATCTATATTTTAAGATTACTCACCTTTATTCCCCAAATCTTTTAGGTTTTCGTCTCTACACATTTCCAACACATATTTTTCTTATTTACATCGTGGTTCAAGGCCCCCCCCCCCCCAAACGTCATTATCAACTCACGCAAACTTCATTCCCTTCCCTTCTTTTCCCATAACCAAATTCGGATTCAAAAGAAGGGAAGGTAATGAAGAATGAAATTTTTATAGGAAAAGAAGGGAAGGGAATGAAGTTTGCGTGAGTTGATAACATTTTTTAATTTTTTTTGCGGCCTTGAACCACGATGTAAATAAGAAAAAGTACGTTAACGAGAGTAATGAGAAACTTACCTTTACTAGAAGGTCTGTTCTCTTTGAAAAAGATACACATTTCATTGCACGTTTTTTCCCCATTTTAATTTCTACGGTTGGTTTGGGCTTCTGGTGTGGCATTTTTATGTTGTCTTCAACTTGTTCATTTATTTGACTGAGTGAGTAATTTATTAATCCTTACTGCTGCAATGATACTTGATCCATGAAACCTCTTTTTTACTTAAAAACCTATAATTTCACTGATGTTAAATAACCCTAATTGGTAGTTTAATTGGCTTATAAAACTAACTATTTATTGAACCTACTTGCATGAACATTCACAAACCATAAACTAACTTCTTATTTACAAACACCAAAACCATCTAACAAAAATTTTTTTGAAACCTAAAATACAATTATTTACAACAAATTTATCTCATTGCCCTCTATTTACAAACTGATCTCACTCTCTCATTCATGCACCACACCTCTGCCATTCCCAACGTAGATTGCCTCTAGCAGCTTTCTACCCGACCAGGGTTGTCTTCAGGAGGCTAGGTGGTATCAGCCCTGCTATCACAGTGCGAGTGAGTGAGAGAAACAATTTCCTACGTCAGCCCATCTCCCACGTCATATTGAAAACCTTGCCACCGTGGCTCCATCTGTTAGGAACTGTAGTTAATATTTTATTTTCTTCTGCAGTATTTTTTGTTTGTTCTATTTTTATTAGTTCTTTCCATTTTTCGTTGAGTATATTTGGGTCATTATGATTACATACTGGATCCCTATTTTTTTCAATCAGCACAGATTCTGTAACACACAAATATCTTTCATTGTTACATGATTTAATTATTTTGATGTCTTTAAATTTCTGGTACCTTTGATTATCTAAGCAATACTGTATTAGTGCTGTTTTTGCTCCTTTTTTTTGCTTCTTTTTTTTACCAATTTTTTATGTGTTGTTGCAGGCAATGTTTTAATTGGTTTTTGGTACTCCCTATGTACAATATTGGTGAGATGCCTGTTATAGGTATTTCATAAACACCAGCTTTTTCCAAGATACTGTTTTTTTCTGTATTATTAATCATCATATCTTTGACTGTCAGTACTTTGTTTCCCATATGAATTCCATGTTTGTGGCATAACTTATTTATCTCTGTTGATATTCATGGAAGGTAAGGTAAAGCACCAACATATTGTAATGTCCAACATATTGTAAATCATGCCCACCAGTCAATTTAACTACTGGTTAGGGTTATTTAACATCAGTGAAATTATTTGTTTTTAAGTAAAAAAGAGGTTTCATGGATCAAGTATCATTGCAGCAGTAAGGATTAATAAATTACTCAGTCAAATAACAAATAAAGGTTACGTGTAACCTTTAATAACAAATAATAATGTTACGTGTTTTGCCCATCATCGCCATATCTCAGTCAAATAAATGAACAAGTTGAAGACAACATAAAACCGCTGCACCAGAAGCCCAAACCAACCGTAGAAATTAAAATGGGAAAAAACGTGAAATGAAATGTATCTTTTTCAAAGAGAACAGACCTTCTAGTAAAGGTAAGTTTCTCATTACTCTCATTAAAGTAATTGTAGGCACGTAAACTTTTGAATGGTTATAGTAATACTGTGACTTTTCAAACAAGGAATTACATAGAAAAATACGTGTTGGAAATGTGTAAAAACGAAAACCTAAAAGATTTGGGGAATAAAGGTGAGTAACCTCAAAATATAGATTGTCTAAATTGCACGTGAATAAAATAATTAAGCAGCTAGATGACATTTGACATTTGCAATGCTGTATGAATATATGGTCAATCTGTTTATTTCGATTGAGGAAACGTGAAAATATTTTTACTGCAAAATTTCTCTCAACATTTCTTTTTTTTAAGACAAAGGAAGATACTGCAGTTTATTTGAAATTAAATATTAGTATTTTATGCTGTCTTTGAGGCTGAAAATCACAATTTTTCTGCTAAATAGCATTTTTTCTCGTAGTACAAAAACATTTTGTGACGTACAATTTTTTTTTCTGTAATATCTACAGAATATATATGCTCATATTTTGTGTGTAGTCTTTTAGAATCATGCCCTCCAGGCAATTTCACGTAGGCACAACACTGTACCAACGGTTTCTATTACTAGACAGTGGCTCAGTGTTGGGCCTACGTAAGATTGCAAGGCTGTGTGCTACCAGGGCCGTATTTCTGTCTACGAACTTAGGTGTCCAGAAATGTGTAATTTGTAAATTTATTTGTTCCAACAACCCTTAGGTGTCCAGAAAAAGGTAATTTGTAAATTTATTTGTTACACAAACTCTTAGGTGTCCAGAAAAATGTTCCAAATAATTTTCCAGTGCATGCAGTCCTACAATGTTTTTATATAAATTATTTTTACTAAGCACGTGTCAGTATGTACAGGGTGTTCATAAACTGCTTCGACAAAAGAAGAGGGGTGATAGTACCCATCAAGACTAACAATATTTACAATGGAACCTAGGGTCGCATTCCACTCTGAGTGTCAGAAAAGAGTTAACTTCGAAATACGTCCAACAAGCACAAGTTGTCACCTCAGACGTCATTTCTTTTGCCGGAGAAGTAGCACATCGCCAGAACATCACCGTCAAGCATTTACCGTATGCAAATTGCCAGAGAAAAGACGCAGCATCGACAGTTGCAGCTGATTGGCTTATCAAGGTGCAGTAGACACTTCCTGAATGCCACATGTCCCGCTTGATGGATTGGACGTGGCGGACCTGTGGCATGGCCTCCACGCCCACCGGACTTAAATCCACTGGACTTCTTCTGGGGGCACATGAAATCATTGGTGTACGAGGCGCCTGTGGACTACGTGGAAGATCTCGTCGCAAGAATCGTTGCAGCGGACAGGATAAACACGACACCAAGAGTCTTTGAGAGGGTGCGCCAGTCTTTGATTCACCAGTGTGGATTGTGCAACGGCACCCATGGTCGCCACTTTGAGCATCTACTTTGAGTCTGTCCCTGATCTCCATAAATGGGATTGTGCAACTTATGATGTTGTTAATAATCTTTCTTTGCACCATTGAAAGTTCAACTTGGACATCTAACTTTACTCTTTTCTGACACTCAGAGTGGAATGCGACCCTAGGTTCCATTGTAAATATTGTTCGTCTTGATGGGTACTATCACCCCTCTTCTTTTGTCAAAACAGTTTACGAACACCCTGTATAAATTATTTTTATGAAGCATGTGTCAACTGAATAACAGTTCTACTGAGCGATGTCAGAAGGCTGAGTGAGCCGCCCCGGTGGTGCAGTGGTCTAAGCGATGGGCCTCTGATCATGCGTCCAAAAAGAGTCCGGATGTTGTGTTTGTCTTACAGCACCGGCTCTCTCCCATCCCTGGAAACAGTGACACCACTAAATTAGGGGCGGGCGACTGCTTATAGCCCATCGAGTTGCTCATGGTGGTTATTAAACCTCCAATCAAAAAAAAAAAAAAAAAAAAAGGGTGAGTGATATTGCCCCGGAACAAACAAACTTCTGGTTCACTTCTTTGTTTAGCAACAACAAAGATGACTGAGGGTGACTTGTACTAATCCGCTAAACGCTGTGCAACAAATTCAAAGAAGGGGGGGCTAAATCCTAGTCAAGTTATCAGGTGACCTGGGCTCTTGTGGTCGTCTTCATGGCCGGGCGTTGTGGTAGCAAAAAGGTTATCAAGCAATTTTAGTGACATAAGAATTACGTTCAGCTTTCATCTCGACTGGCTTTCAGGTAGGGGTTCATTAACCCCCCCATTAGCCATTTTAGCAGCAATGATATAGACACATCAGTTTTGCCTAAACTATTGTCACATGGAATTAATTTCAGTGTTTGTAAAAATAAAAAATAACCTGGGATATCAAGCCAAGGGTACTAGATTACGAGTCTAGAATGGTTGTCATTGTGCCACACATTGTCGAGAAGTCATGAATTTAACTGAAGATGTAAAAAAGTCATGAATTTGGTTCATTGGAAATCAGTAGACACCCTGATTGATTTTACTGGCCTGAATGGCCAGTAAGTTTTTTTTTTTTTTCAATTTCTTTTTCTAATTTGTCAAAAGTTAAAAAACGAATTTGTTTCTTTTTTTATCTTGCCGTATAATTTTCTTTTTGGGCTGCAAACTAATAATAGGTTTAAAAACAAATATTGGAGATAATTTCTTTGAAATGATATGTTGTTTTCTACATATATTGTAAATGTCTTTATTATTTTTTATACAAACTAGTGGACCGGTGGTTTGAAAATTCTAGTGGTCTGCTGGGCCAGTAGACTTATTTCCAATTCTAACACTGACATACATATCACTAAGCTGTTCCCTGAGATTCAGAGGTTAGCTCCACAAATACAAACTACCAGATAAATTTTTAGCTGATTATTTACTTACTGTTGCCATATCAAACTTCTCCATTTACAGCGATCTTGACCCACAATTCGGGCTTCACTGACATCCATCACACGACGTACCCAAGACCCTCTATACTTCATACTCGTACTCTTTTTCTCATGCAGACACTCCTGAGTGTGATCCTTCCTCTGCCTTTCCTTCCTGCCACTTGGGTGGTCGTTACGTCACCTCTGCTCCGTATTTTTTTTTTTTTTTTTGCGAGTTTAAGAGAGTTTTACGTTCGTAATTTTACTTTGGCTTACCTGTGAAAGGTCAGTGCTTCCGTTTGACTTGCTCCCGAGTTGGTGAGTGCCTTTATTTTGCGTTTTTTCTTCTGTTTACCCTTCCGACTGAGTTGGTTGGAAGGTTTGCTGCGTGCTGCCATTTGCAATGGCCACATCCGTTGGGAGCACCTCTGGCCCCGCCCACTCTACCGGTTTCTCCGCTTCGGCGCCATTGGATGGGAGCGGCGGTTCGCTGCCCTCAGCTCATGTTGACGTCACGCTTCTCACTGATGACGGTCGTTCCAGCTCTCTCTCTGGCCTCACTCACCTACCTTCCCTGCAGACTTCAGCCGTTGGCAGTGCCGCCATCCCAGATGACGTGATGGATATGACGGACTCAAGCGGGACCCCTCCTTCTTCTGCTCCCAGTGGCTCTACTACCCTATACTCAGCAGCTGTTGCTTCCTCTTCTCTTCGGTCTCCCTGTTCCAAGTACGCCGGTGCTGCTACACTGCAAGCGTGCATTCAGCAGTCTGGTAAATCTCTCGTCTTGGATTTCCCTACCACGTCCACCAAGGCAACTGCGTTCCAGAACATTCTCAACACAGGTGTCTGCTTCGACGCGATGACCCGTATGTCTCTCAAAGATTATGCCACAGCACTAAAGGGTAAGTTTCCTCCTAGTACCATTTCTCATATGTTTCCTTGTGGCCGTAAGGTCATTGTGTACTTCGCTGCTCCAGAGTCTGCCACTTCCATGCTGCTGAGTGCCTCACAGTGGGCAACCAACACGTTTTTCCCACTCCGGTGGGTGAAAATCCAGTGAATGTCTCCTTCTATCCTGTCCCACCAGAGGTCTGACACCATGCTGTATGCGGTGCTCGCTTCCGTCCGCAAGGTCGTTGGTGGCAGTCACACCTACTCTGCTGCACCGCGGGACAAGGACGATCGGCACATCCTCGGGGCTCGTCGCACTGTGCGGGTCGTGTTCTCATCTCCAGCCGAGATTGAAAATCTTCCGACTGACTTTACCATTCAGTGTGGTGGTCACACCCGCGAGATCTCTTTCCTCACCGAGCATCACTGCAGCAACTGTAAGACCCTAGGACATCACTTTACTAAGTGTCCTACCAAGCTTTCTTCGCTGACGGTCTCTCCTGGTGTCAGCGCCACTCCTCCAGCTGCTCCTTCGTCTTCCTCTTGATCCCGCACATCTCCGCCACTGATCAAGGACCACCTCTGTCCCACAGAGAACACTTCTCCGCCGGTCCTGACTGCAGCCGATTATCCTTCACTTCCACAGGATCCCCTGTTCTGTACTCCGGAGGTTCCCTCTCTCGCTCTGAACGACTCCATTCATTCAGATGCTGAGTCTTCTCTTCCAGACGCCGATTGCGCTTACCAGAGTGACAAGACCCCTCTCGGTGACTGCCTTGATTGTGCTGCACAACACACCCAGGAAAAGCGATCGGCTCCCAAGCCTCCCCGCAACACAGCCAAACGTGGTCGCACTCCTCCAGTTGGGGCGACTCGTGTGTCACCGCGCACGCGTGTTCCTCGCCATGATCACGCAGACTTTGAAACGACGACCGACTCCACGGACGAACTCGTGGTCTTCACCTCTTTTGTTCAATTCCTCCAAAGTTCCGATTTCCCGGCTACTCCTCTGACATACGAAGAGTTGCATGTGGCCCGGCGCCTCCTCGCCCTTGATCGTTTCGTGGACCACCATTCAGCACCGCTTCCATTGATTCTCCTCAACTCTCTTGGGAAAGGGGCGTAGGGGGGGGGGTCCTCAGGATCTGGACCACCCACCCATGAGCCTAGATGATGATTACGGATAAACTCCAAATGATGACCAAAAGCGTCCCACAAACAGGTAGCTGCTAAGGTAATCCCGTTCGGCCACTTTTACCTCCCACCCACTAACATTATCTCTCCGTTTAAGGCTTGCCAAGGTGATCAGGTATGGAAGCTGTGCTGCTTTTCACTGAAAGAGACCCATTCCGGAACGAACGTCACCCGACGCATGCCCTGAGATGTAGGGCTTATACGTAACCCGAGTTGATTCTGGAAGAAACTGCAATGTGAAAACAACACCGGATCGCGAGTTAAGACTAATTCATTGTTTTATAGACAGGGAGGGAGAAAAATCGGTTTCGTGATAGAGGCGCTCATACTCTTACAGTAAAGACCCACAGTCACCTTCGGTTCTGCAAACCTTTAGGTTGTTTCTTTTGACTTCTTCATCAATTGCGATGTCTAAACATTTGTGTACCTTACATGATTATTTTTCGAAGAAAATTAGGAGTGAGGAAATTCCCTCGGAATCGGTTGCAAATGAAGCAGCCGCTGTGCGAGAGGCCTCGGACCTAGAATCATCTGAAGTTAGAGAAGTCCCAAAAACTGAAGTAAAATAGAGTCCAAATGACGTTGCGTTACTGGTAAGTAAAAATTACAAGTACGAGAGATTTAACGCGTTACAAGACATTTGGGTGCCAGAAAGTAGCTTGCGTAGCATTAACTCTGAAGACAGATTAAATGGTTTAGCAATGTTATATGTACACAGAGATATATCCCTCAGTGCAGATGAAGTTATCGCTGACTTTTCAGAAAAAAGCAGGAGACTCAGATTCAAATTTGGCTTTTTCCCTTCTCTGAAACAAGTGGCCCTAAATTAGGAATGGCAGACTGCTTATAGCCCATTGAGTTGTTCACGGTGGTCGTTAAATCTTCAATCACAAATAAAGTTTACCTTATTTTTCTGTTTTACTCTGCAGAAATACATTTTACTTTTTAAAAACTAAAGCAATATGGCTGTTTGTCATAGTGTTTTTAAAAAATGCATTGTAGCAGTTGCTCTGGCATTTAAAAAGTTTTTGCCAGTTTCAATTTTTTTTTCAAGTGTTAAAGTTGTACAAAAAGGTATTTGTGAAAACTTCTTTTCCCCATCTCCAAATTTTTTCTTCTGCAACTTGTGAAGAATGCGATTGGCAGCGCAATCCCTGCATTGTGATGTTCAGATACATACTTCTGAACATTTCTTAACCTTCCTATTTTCCTATTTTTTAAATTATTATTTTTATTGAATTGGCAAAAGTTGCTACTTTTTAACAAATATTTGGACCAGTAATATTTCTACATCAATTTAGTGGCACTTTTGCTGCTTTCTTAGCAGCAAGATATATTAAGTGGTATGGACATCTACAGGGCTCGACAAATATCTTCTAGATCTAGGAGCCAGCTCCAAAATTTAGGTGCCAGGTGAAACAAAGTCAATAATGCATGAACAAAAACATGTTTGTTGCTGAAGGACCAGACGGATGCATGAATTGAACTTGAGCATCCCTTTCCTCTTCACAGATGTTTAGTATCTTCGGAATCCACCATTTAGTGTCATAGATAACTGCGTAGTATTTTTCAGGAATAATATTGACCAGTTCTTTAGTTTTATCACCAACAGTGGTTTTAAAACATTTTTCTGAAGTGGAAACTCTTCACCAAAAGGGTTCTTTTGTCCAATGGTTTGAAGAAATGGTTATCTCTGGTGCCTACTGTTGATAATGAGTTATCATACCGTCTCTTCAGAAAGTCTTCATTTGCATCCATGTCAGCTGACGGTGTAAAAAACACATGAATCCCTTTTAAGTTTTGGGTAGCAAAGTGAAATAAGTCCTCTGCATTCAAAATGTGTCCCTCAACAGTTCCCTGAAGACTTGCTCTTGTGGCAAGACGTTTTATTGTTCCCCCTACTCCATTGCATGCATTTTTACCATAACTAGTGGCAAAGAAATGCCACTCAGTTGTGATGCCATCTTCATGGCAACATAAATTTAAAAAAAAATTGTAATTCTTGTATTGTGCTGAACTATTTTCACTAAAATATATCACATTTGTTATATGTGGGTGTTCTTGTTTCACATATTGCAAAAGCAACTTCTGAAATGTGAAAAAAGTAGTAGTGTCATGTTTCAGGCAGTCATTAATAAAGCATGTGGGGTTGGACTTCAGATGGCAGTCACATTTGTAGTAAATTACAAATGGGTGTAATGTAACCTGAATATTATGCCAGTGAAAACCTTGAGCAGCATCTTGCAGAATGCATGTGTAATTTTCTGCAAAGTCTGCTAAAATTATGCAATGTTTATCATCCAAATCTGCTTTCATTTGCTGTAAACATTGACTCTGTGATTTGGCTATAAAATGATGTTTTATTAACTGCACTGATTTTGCAACCAGGAAATCAACAAAATCACCAACTGGTTTTACTAAAGTTTTAAGAGATGATCGGTCAGTTTAAAGCCACTGTTTAAAGACAATTGTTTCTTTAGTTTCACAGTATTCTAACCCCATAAGAAAATCTCGAAGTGTAGATTCATCGGGACATTCAGGACAACGATGAAGCATGCATTCCTCTGTTTCCAGGTTACACACTAGTTTTAGGAGGAGTTCTTGATAT
Organism: Macrothele yani; assembly: GCA_039090855.1. Classification (NCBI taxonomy): domain Eukaryota; kingdom Metazoa; phylum Arthropoda; class Arachnida; order Araneae; family Macrothelidae; genus Macrothele; species Macrothele yani. Next base: position 5,064,354 of record CM077012.1, read on the forward strand.
GACAGGCTTAAATGTATACTACTTATCATAAGCTTAACATTTTGGTAGTGGGTACATACACACACTGAATGAATACCATGACTACTTACAGTTACACACTCTTTAGGACGCAATTCAAAAAACTTTGTGAAACCAATTTTTGTTTTGGGATTTTGTTCCTTGAATAATAAATAGACACCTTTTAAATTGTGCAGTATTAGTGTCTTTGTTCTCAATTCTCTTCTACCATGTTCTTGGTATAGAAACACAGTCTTTTTCATTCGCTGAAACTCTACTGATGTCATCGTCACAATAAAAATCCCTTACTTTCTGTTCAACTTCAGCCCTTACCTTTCCTTTTATCAACATTACCTAAAACACCTTCTTCGTGTAATACAGGGTTCCCACGGTCCTTGAAAACTCCTTGAATTTAGTTTTCCTTTTCAAGGGCCCTTGAAAGTCCTTGAATTTTGTAAGAGTCCTTAAAATGTACTTGATTTTTGTTTTCGTTCACCAAATTTCAGAATAGCTGTAGTTTGTTGAAGAGAAGTTATCGACAAAATATCACAGGTGGCTGCACTGTATTGTGAAACACTCTTGGAATAAGGAATACATAGCTGTCACGGTTGTGATTCTGAACTACGATAAGTGAATGCGAGGGGAATTCTTTTGAACCACAATAAGCAAATATGAGGGAGTGTAAGTGTAATGTACCAGCATTTCAAACTGGGTTTGCAATCTGCTGAATTCTTGTAGCCCAGGAATCCAGTCTAAATTTTGGTTGTCCATAGGTGGTCTGTTCTTTTGGCAATATGTCCAGCGCATTCCATTTCAGGGAATTTACTCTGATCATGATATCTTCAATATATACAGTATATATATATTTGTCAAATGTGTAACACATTGTGTCAGTGATAAGGAAACCTGAAATCTTGTGGAATAATAGTACCTCACCAAGATATGCCCTATGTTTAGATATAATTTTGACTGTTTGTTACAACTTATTTTAGTGTTTCATGTGAGTTCTTATTGGGCATGAATATAGTTTTGAAAATTTTGAAAAGCCCTGGGAAAGTCCTTGATTTTTTTAGAGGAAAAAGAGTGGGAACTACACTGACGGAAAAAAAACCCCAACACCACGAAAAAATAGTTGTAGAGGAATGAAATGGAGGCAATACATTTGTATAGGTAACATATTTAATCGATTAAGGTTTCAAGATCACAGCTTATTGTAAGTGCTAGAAGAGCCATTTTAAATGTGAAATGCTGGTACATTAATAACTGGTGTAACCGCCAGAATGTTGAATGCAAGCACGCAAACGTTCATGCATTGTGTCGTACAGGTGCTGGATGTCAGTTTGTGGGATGGAGTTCCATGCCTGTTGCACTTGTTCGGTCAATACAGGGACAGTTAATGCTGGTTGGGGGTGACGCTGGAGTTGTCGTCCAATGATGTCACATACGTGCTCGATTAGTGAAAGATCTGGTGATCTAGCAGGCCACGGCAACTTGTCGACACTCTGTAGAACATGTTCGGTTACAACGCGGGCGAGCGTTATCCTGTTGGAAAACACCCCCTAGAATGCTGTTCATGAATGGCAGCACAACAGGTTGAATCACCAGACCGACGTACAACTGTGCCGTCAGGGTGCATGGGATAACCACGAGAGTGCTCCTGCTGTCATGGGAAATTGCTCCCCAGACCATAACTCCAGGTGTAGGTCCAGTGTGTCTCGGCCGCAGACAGGTTGGTTGCAGGTGCTCACCTGGCCTCCTAACCAACACACGGCCATCACTGGCACCCAGGCAGAACTGGCTTTCATCAGAAAACACAACAGATCTCCACTCCGTCCTCCAATGAGCTATAGCTTGATAACACTGACGTCGCAAACGGCAGTGGTTTGGAAGTAAGTGGAATGCATGCTACAGGGCTTCTGGCTCAAAGCTGTCCTTCAAGTAACCGATTTGTAACAGTTCGTTGTGTCACTGTGATGGCAACTGCAGCTCGAATTTCTGCCGCAGACGCGGTACGATGCGCCACGGCCATACGCCGTACACGGCGGTCTTCCCTCTCAGTAGTGCCACGTGGCTGGCCGGAACCCGGTCTTCTTGAGGCAGTACCTTCCCTTGACCACCGCTGCCAACAATCATGCACAGTGGCTACATTCCTGCCAAGTCGTTCTGCAATATTGCGGAAAGAAAATCCACCTTCTCGTAGCCCTATTACACAACCTCGTTCAAACTCCGTGAGCTGTTGATAATGGCTTCTTCGTCTTCTTAAAGGCATTCTTGACTAACATCAGCACACTACGTCGAATCTCAACGATAACTAACGCTCACGAACGTTACAGCGTGTATTTACAGCAAACCTGCTTTGCATGTTCCGAGAGGCGCCACTAGCGCCACACGTATGCGCCGAGTGCGAAATTTGCATAGACGTCATCTTACAGATGTACTCTCACGGCCTACCAACTGTCGTTTATCTAACACAACCCCTTCTTGGTGTTGGGATTTTTTTTTCCGTCAGTGTATGTAATATCTTTCGAGCCTTTTTCACCATGTACTTGGTGGTTTAAAAAAACCTGATTGTTTGTGGGATGCTCCACGACTCAGGAAAAAGAGTCAATATCTTAACTTGTTCATTTAGTTTACTACTTTTAAATTTGTTTTTCAATTTATACATTAGGTTACTACAATAACTGCACTTCTGTTTGTTTCTTTGTTCACTTTCATTTCTTCCTGATGAAGATTGAACATTTAAAGCCTTGCTTGCCATGTCTTGGAAACTACTTGCAACTTGCTGAGCTTTGTTTTTCAAGTAAACTACTCTTTCATCAAGTTTTTGTTTTGTAACTTTAATGGGAGAACATTGAATCAATTCACAGCTCTCATTTAGCTTCTTAATGACTTCACGAGTTGAATCATCTGGTTCATAAACACTGCCTGAAAGATGGCTTTCGTGGACATTGTCTGGAGAACAGTTTGAAAATACAATTTTTCTGCAAGATATACACAGTTTTGTACCTGGTATAAGTTAAACACATTGTTGAAATTTTCTTGAAAGTGGAAGGGAAATAGTTTTTAGGCTTTTATAGATGCTCTTTTTCCGTCTTTTAAAAGGATCACAACATACCCTTTGTCGATCAGCAAATGTTGAAAGAAAATAATGCAGATGATGGTTGCATATGTTTTCAAAATTCACATATTTTGTTCTTTGTATTAAAAGTTCCCTTTCTTTTCCCCCAAGTTCAGAAGAACTTGATTCTTGACTCCCTTGTACTTGAGTTGGTGAACAGTCTTCTTGTAGGTAATGTCCAACTAAACACATTTCCATGAATTTAAAATAAAGCAGTACTTAAATTAAAGTCTGAATCTGAAATAATATAAAAAAAAAATTATAATAATAATAAAAACACCTATATATGTAAATAAAAGTTTACAAAAATATATATTCACTGACCCACCAAAACACTCACTACATGATAACACTCAAACAGTCGGAGTGAGACTGAAGGAATAAAGTGGAAGGCAACTACACGATTTTTCCTGTAGAGACATGCTCATTCATGAAAACTACGTCATCCATTCCAATGCATGCTGCTATGGATTTTTGTTGTTAGGAAAGGCACACTCCTGTAAACTTATTTCCTAAATCCTTTGGTTTTATTTGCAAGTAACTTGTTAGATTTTTTTCCCCATTTGAAACTATTAAAGAAAACTGCTACATTTAATTTTCATTTTGCTGATTTAGAAAGATCATGTTGCATACAATGGACATCAGGCTGCTTTGACCATATCAGAAATGATATTGTAACATCAGAGGGTACTATTTTAACTCTTCTCACAAATGTGTGTTAGTTTGAGGTTCAATAAGGGACGTAAACCTGTTCAAAAATGTTGATTTTGAAGTAAAATTTTCACAAAACAAATTAATTTTTTATTTGATAGCAACAAAAAACATCTTTTTTATTTTTAAATCATAAAAAGTATATGGATAGCTCATTCTATAAAAAAAATTATGATACTTGTGTTGTGGGTTTGCAGGCTATGTCTTACAGAACGTACCAAGGTACAAAGTCATTAAAATCTACTTTGAAAACTCGGTGACATTTTTTTCTAGCATTTTTACCACCTTTTATACTTTATTTTGGTAGAGAAAATAAATAGCTTTAATTTGACACCAAAATAAGCCCAACGGTTGAAAAGTAAGTGAAACAGGAGAATTTTTCTAAAGTGACGGAGAAAGTGAAAAGGCCTAAATTACGTGAAAATTGAAAATTTCAAAAAATTCTCCCAAGTCCAATTTTGGATAAAAAAAATCTGAAAAAAATAATTTGAAGTTATCTCATAGGTAACCTGTTCATAATTTTTTTTTTGAAAAAAATCTGTGACATGACAGCATATGGCAGCAGGTGACTTGGCGTGGAATGACCCTCTTTTGTTGACCCTGCAACTGCACAGCATCGATTGTTTAAATTTTTCTTTCTGCTGATATCATTCTCTCCCTACTTTTTCATTGTCGCTTTTCTTTCATTTCTTGCTTTTTATGCCCTCTGATAAAAACCATCAGCCTGAGGACCATGAGCACATGATATCAAAGTTTCAGCAATTTCAGATAAATGGTGTAACTTAGGGAATATTAATACTTTTGAACACCATGCATAAATTTTTAAAAATTTTCCAACTTCGTCACTTCCGTTTTGGAGAATTTCCTTCTTCCTTATCAAGATTAAGTGCAAAAATTTATGGGATGGGGGATATTTAACAGAGTTGGAGAGTGGGAACATCTTGGTAGGGTAGCGATTACAGGAAATCTGTCCGATTTCCGGTTTTGGAAATTTTTCTCCTATTTTCAAGCTGAAATGCAAAAATTATGCAGTAAAATGATACTTAAAAATACTGGACACAGGCAACATCGCGAGAAAAAAGAAATTACGATTACGGAAAAAATCTGAACTCCATCGACTTTCTGTTTTCAAAAGTTTCATAAAGATGGAATTCCGTATTCCAATGAGCATCTATCCCCCCCTAATTCTGTTTACTTGTACATCGATCTCCTGAGGGGTCAACATAACAAAAAAGGCGGAATTTCTCGAATTCGCGAAAGAATCTCAAGCCTAAAAAGATTAGGAGGAAATTTTCACGGCGTCTAACTTCCGTTTCCACAAATTCTTGCCTACAGTTTCAAGCTGAAATACGAGGGCAATTCTACAGAAAGTGGTCCTGAATCATGAAAAAATAAATTTAAAATTTCTATTGTTTTTCATTTATTTTTTAATTCTTTATAATGTACTCTATTAGAAAATGACACAATATTAAAAAAATATTTTGTTATGAACATTAATTTGGCTATTATTAATATACTACTTAAGATTTACAGTTGATTGTGCAAAGTTTTTCATCTTAACCTACTACACAATTATTTCAAAAATAAAAATATTACTGTTATGGTCACTTTATATACAATCAACATTAAAGTAATTAAAGTTTCAAATGACAATATGTGTATTTAAAATCTATAAAAGGTGCAAAAATCATTTAATATATAAATAATGTCACACACGTTACCCATAAATTAATTTTTTTCTTCAAACTAGATAAAATGCAGCAAAAATGATATCAGATATTATAAGTTAAAGGGTTATAATAAACATGTGAAACAGTTTTTAAGCATTAATACCCATTTGATGGTCTTTTAGGTCCCAATCTTGATGCACACACGTTACGTTACGTGTGTGACTCACCTGTGTAATGTGTGACAATTTTTTAAAAGGCTCCAAAATACAAATAATTCACTTTTCCCCCGCCAACAGATGGCAGCACTGGCATGGTAATTAATGTAAACAAAGAAGTTGTGCTTGTCCTGGCATTGTCCTGGCAGTTGTGTTTGTCCAGTCATTTTGTTTTGTTCATGTACCTAGTTTCAGTCATTTTGTTTTGTGTGTTGTAGTAATATTTACTGTATGGAAAAACAAGTTGGTAAAAAAGCAAAAAGTGCTGCTGAACGAATGAAACTATACAGAGAAAGAAAAAAGTTAAAAGACAAGGAATTTCAAAGTAATGAAAATGAAAGAATTGAAATTATTAGAAAAGAAATAATTTTGCACATGTCAGTTCAGGAAAAAAAAAAAGAAAAAGAAGTACAGAGCTGCTGCTGCAAGGAAGGCCAAAAGCAGATAAAAACACAAGCAAAAACGGGCAAAAATTCTTGAAGAGCAGAATAACTTGACAGAATCCATTTGTAATCCTACAAGCTTAAATCAAAGTGTATTTACAACTCCTCAAGGTCTTGGAAAGGCTTTAAGCAAGGCATTCCGTAGTCTCCCAGTATCACCCAGGAAAAAAGTTGCAGTTACAAGAATGGCTAGTAGAATTAGCATTTCACTAGAGGGGAAAATGAACAAAAAATTGCACCAAAAGCATGGACTTTCTGATGAACTTGTCACACTTGTTCAGAATTTTTATTTCAAAAGTGATATAGTTTATACTGCTCCTGGAGTAAAAGATAATATTGTGGTATGGACTGGAGATAAGAAACAGTGTTTGCGCAAACATTACCTAACCATGTTCTTACGTGAAGCATATGCATTATTTAAAACAGAATACCCGCATTATCGTAGTTCATTAGTTAGACTAAAAAATCTGTTGAAATTGCGGACAGTACATAGCATTGTCTTATTTCTGAATATATTTCAACTGAATACCGAAAAAAAAAAAAATCCTTAACTAATACAACTAGTGCACCAAAACTAGGCAATGCAATTTGCAAAATGGTTACATGCTACGGAACAGCTCTGTCGGATTCCTGAGAGTCACGGATTCTCACACCACGTAGGCTTCCGAACGCGCAATAGTAACGCCTTCCTTGCGTCATATTTTCTGTCAAAATGCTTCTAAGTAAAAAAAAATATATATATACATTCTTACAATCTCTTTGCGGTCTTCTATCTTGCTGTTACATTATATTTTTTTCTGTTACCGCATTTTCAGTATTTTCCCAATAACACCGCCTCTCCTGACAATTACCTCGCAGACTTTTTAAAACACTGCATAGTTTTCTTTTCCTTTTTTTTTACTGGTGTCCACAGCCCCTAAATTTATAACTTTTTAATAGATAATCTATGGGTTATACAACAGATTTTGTAGTATATTTATTGCAATATATTACAAAATCTCAAGAAGAAAATTAGGCGCCACAGCCGGAATTTTCGGCAACCTGGCGCCCGGGATTTGTCGAGTTCTGGACATCTAATAACTTCCCTTTCCGCTTGACTGTTAGGTTACACCCAACATTATAAAATTGTCGATTAGCTAGCGTGTTGGGGCTGACGAGACATTGTTTTTGCATGAAGCTTTCCAAAGCTGCACTTTCGCAGCTAAGTTGCAGAATCTACTGCAGAGAAAAAAAGGCATGGTTGGTTTGTCCATCAGGGGGCGTAGATGTATATCTTTTTTTTTTTTAATATACGCATCTGCTTGTAATGGTCCAATTTGAAAAATTCTTTCTTTGTTGAATAGTTTCCGGTGCGACATGTATTTCGTATAATTTCAAAATTTTCAAGTAACTCAGACGCCGCCCTGGTGGGCGCTGTGGTCTAAGCGATGGCCCCTGATCATCCGCCCAAAATGGGTCCAGGTTCGAATCCCAGTGAGGCATGGATGTTGTGTTTGTCTTACAGTGCTGGCTCTCTCCCTTCCCTGGAATCAGTGACCCTAAATTAGGGACGGGCGACTGCTTATAGCCCATTGAGTTGCTCACGGTGGTCGTTAAACCTGCAATAAAAAAAAAATGGCAAGTCAGTGCTTGCATCATCACAACAAAAGGATACACAATTATTCCACACTGCCCAGTCTCATTAAATCTGAATCAACTAATTTAAATATCCCTTCTCCAGTATTATCAGAAGACTAATAAGGAAAGCATACTGATTACAATCTGCCTTGTTTCGTTTCATAGGCATAACTGACAACTAGGGAATATAGCTGTTTGGCTTCTGTGTCATTGCTATCATCAGTTGCTAATGCAAGTGCAGCGGTTGCTCAAACTTTTTAAAGTTTTCGCCAAATGTGATCTGAAGTTTTGCCAAAATTTTTTATCTATCGCCAAAACATTTTTTTCGCAAATTGCAAGGAATGCAATTGGCAGCACGACCCCTGCAAATGAATTATTTGTGTTCGATTAGATATCTCGCAAAAAGATTCAGATCACACAGTACTAAAATCAACATTTTTAATACAAAAGGATGAAACATGATTTGAGGAGGCTTCGCTTTTTACAAATTCTACATGTTTTTTTCTTACAATGTGGCACAGACAAACATCACAACCCCCGTGAACCACAGAAAAATTCAAAGTATACACCCAGACATGCCGACTCTTTGGATTTAGGCGGAAGGCTCCGAATATTCAGTCCTTTCTCCCACCCTCCAGATGAATGTCAAATTCTCCTGATTTTCACCCAGAATTAGACGTTAGTATGTTCAAAATTTTATCAACCACCATGATTTCGAACCGCATGTAAAATCTTTTTATTTCTGCGTCGATGCTAAGCGGCATTAGTCATCAGTTTCATACTTTTCCTCTCCTATCTGCAAAAAGAAAGCTTCCTGGTGGTGCAGTGGTCTAAGCGCTGGCTTCTGACCAAATGTCCGCGATGGGTAAAAAAAAATGTGCTTTAAAAATTTCTCCCACTCCGATTGTCATACGACGTCTTCAGCAAAGAGCTCACCTGCTCTTTGCTGAAGACGTCGTATGACAATCGGAGTGGTATGAAACTGATGACTAATGTCGCTTAGCATAGAATGCCAGGGAGCATCAATAATTGATTGACAGATGGGAGCTGCCCTGCCTTCTTGCAGTTCAGTCTTTCAACCCCTCCCCTCAACAGAGCCATGCACATTCTATATGATGATAAACAGTTTAGTTGTGATGATAAACAATTGAGTTGTGATGATAAACAGTTGAGTTGTGATGATAAACAATTGAGTTGTGATGATAAACAGTTGAGTTGTGACGAATTCACTTAACAACATAAGGGAGTAGTTACAGTTGGCCTCGCCTTGTAAAGAAAGGCAATTTTAGTACGATGTTTTTTGTCGCCTTCGCACACAACCTAAAGAAGAAATGAAAAACAGTTGGCTGCTATTTTATTCATAAAAACAAAAACATGCAGGCCATTTTACGTTTTCATTATCTTGCAGAATTGATGTACCTAAAACTGAATTTTGGTAGGTGAGGGGTGTTGATTTTCACGCTGTTTTTTTTTTTCTCCAAAACTTTTAGTGGACCAATAATACTACTTCTGGGACATTATTCCTATGTCTGGAAAATGCCTATAAAAAGTAGTGCTTATATGTTTTTATGAGCTGTAAAAATCTCCTGATTCCAGATTTTGAAGGTTGGCATGTCTGCTAAAGAAATCAGTGCTAAAGTTACACGAAAAGGATACACAATTGTGAAATTTGAATGTTTTGATAGCTACTTCTACCTTTGTCTGCTATGGAATGAAGGAAATAACTTGAGGTGTTAAACACTTTGTGAATCAAATGTTTCCAGATTTTAAAATGAATTTTCAAATAATAGGAATTTGAGTTGAGTCCACAGGAAAGTATTTGCAGTAAAGGAAAACTTTTTTGCTTTCACTTTACCTAAAGATTTTCTTTGCCGCCCCGGTGGCGCAGTGATCTAAGCGATGGCCTCTGATCATTCATCCGAAAGGGGTCAGGGTTCGAATCCTGGTGAGCCATAGATGTTGTGTTTGTCTTACGGCACTGACTCTCTCCCTTCCCTGGAACTATGACCTTAAATTAGGGATGGGTGACTGCTTATAGATGGTGGTCATTAAACCTCCAATCAAATAAAAAAAAAAAAAGAGATTTTCTTTTACAGAACAGAGCAGTGTGTTTCGAAAAACCCCTTTCCTTTCCCCTAATTTTCCTTTCCCCTAATACTGTAATGCAGACTCATCTATCAAATTCCTATTATTTGGAAATCCACTTTAAAAGTTGGCAATACTTGATTCACCGTGTGATATGCCTGATGTTATTTCATGACTAATGTAAGTAGACAGCTACCAAAGCATCCCAATTTCACAATTGTATTTCCTTTTTACGGAACGATCCATATCTCTGTGAAAAAGAAATATGCGGCACAACAAAACATCACAACAACATACATGAGATTCTTCCGCGGATTCATGGAATTCCGCTTTTTTTTTCCATCATTTGGGTAATACTCGAGATCGATGCAGAACTGAAGAGAAAGGGGGTATTTCGCCTTTCAAAACTTTGGAAAATAGGAGTTGAACGGAGTGAAGATTTTTCTAACAATGATAATTTCTTTTCTCTCACGATGTTGCCTGCATCCAGTATTGTTGTTAAATATTGTTTTATTGTATAAATGTTTGTATTTCAGCATGATACTGTGGGCAATGATTTCCGAAAATGGAAGTTAAGGCGGCACGAAGATTTCCTTGTAGTCGTTTCAGGCATGAGATTTTTCTGTGGATTCGAAGAATTCCACCATTCCAGTTAACGTTTTAGGCATTTGCGATATCAATGCACAACTGAACAGAAATTTTGGAAGGGAATAGTGGGGGTGAGGGGGTGGGGGTCGATTTCCCTTTGAGGACGGAATTCTATTCTTCGAAACTTTCGAAAACGGAAGTTAGACGCAGCGAAGATTTCTCACTAATCATTTTTTTTTTCTTCTCTTGGTGTTTCTTCTGCCCAGTATTGTTCTTAAAAATCCAATTATTGTACAAATCTTGCATTTCAGCTTAAAAATGGAGGAAAAAGTTGCCAAAAACGTAAGTCAGTCGAAGTGAATATTTCTCTCGTAATCTTATTTTTTTCTTCCCGCGATGGGCTCACTATCCTGTGTTGTTGTTAAATGTTACTTTCCCCCATAAATGTCTAAACTTAAACTTGATAAAGATGGGGAAATTTTCCAAAAATGGAAGTGATGAAGTTTGAAAATTTGTTAGAATTGATGCATGGTGTTCAAAAGTATTCATATTCTGAAAGTTTCGCCATTTATCAAAAGTTGTGAAAGTTCTGATATCATGCATTCATGGTCCTCAGGCTGAAAGTTCTTTCAGCTTGATAGATAAATTGTCATCTGAGGGAATAAAAGGAGAAAAAGTAAGTGACAATGAAGAAATGGGAGGGGAATACTATCAACAGAAAGAAAAATTAACCAAAGATTGCTGTGTAGTTGCAGAATCATGGAACTTGCGGAAAAGAAAGCAGCACACAAATTGAGGCGATGTTCTAGCAAGTGGGGGAAAAAAAAAGCTGTGTTTGAAGCAATGTCATTTAAAACAATTTTATTTAGTTTTGAATTCAGTAATTTTATATTGTGAATACAGTGGTGTGCTCTAACATAAATAAATTAGAGTGATCAGTTCCATTTTGCTCCTGCTGTGTTATATTCACACTTTCTTGTCGCATGTTCTAATTTTTCACCCGGTTAAAAAGTTCAGCTTTTTTGTTCCTTGGTCTGTCGCATGTAATGAACAAACAAGGACACTAATGAAACGAACTTAACATGTGAGGAACACAAAGTTGATTTCCCTGGTGAAGGCACAATAGGTGATATTGCGAGATTTAAGTTCAAAACTTTCACCAGTAAATATCAGTCAGATGCATTCAGAATTCCACAATGCTTGACAGACGGGAAATCTGAAATTTGTAAAAAATGCATAAATTTTTCCAAATTGTCACTCCTGTTTTTGGGAATTTCTCCTTCTCTTATCAAGCTTAAATGCAAAAACCTATGGGACTGGAGGATATTTAAAAATGCAGGAAAGTGGGAACATCTGGGGGGGGGGGTTGTTTGATTACGGAAGAAACCTTTGCCCCGTCTGACTTCCTTTTCAAGTTGAAATAAAGATACTTATTTAGTAAAATTTTATTTAACAATAATACTGGACAGAAGCAACATCATGAGAAAAAGAAATCACGATTACAGAAAAAATCTGAACTCCGTCGACCTTACGTTTCAGAAAGTTTCGTAAAGATGGAATTCCATCCTTTGATGAACACCCCCCACTCATCACTCTCCAAATTTCTGTTCACTTGTGCATCGATCTCTTGAGTGACCAAAATAATAACGAAAATAGCAGAATTCCTCGAATTTGCTGATGAATCTTATGCCTGAAACAAGAATACTGGGCACAAAGGCAGCATCGAGAGAAAAAAATTACAGTCACGGCAAAATTTTTTACTTCGTTTAACTGCCGTTTTCTAAAGTTTTGAAACATGAAATATCATCGCCAGATGGAAATGCCCCCCTCCCAATTCTGTTCAGTTTTTCATTCATCTTGAGAATTATCTAAATGATGACAAAAAATGCGGAATTCTGTGAATCCGCTTAAGAATCTTATGCATATCATAAAATATTAGCAAAATTAAAAAAGTTAAGCAAAATGAAAATTCGTACAATTCGTATTTTCGACAGTAAGTAACGTAGTCAGACAACAAAATCCGGACATTCCGTAGTAGTTTGCAGGTATGCATACAACATGAACTGCCTGTACATTGAAGCGTGTAATGTGGTTAGATGAATCCACATTCATACTATTCCCCACTGCAGGACATGTTTACATGCGGAGAACACCAAGCAAACACAGGTGTCTACTGGTCATGGAAATCATAAATGTCAAGAAAAAGTCACAAATTCAGAAAAGGTTCATGAAAAGTCGTGAATTTTGCTCTGAGGTCATGACTTTATTTTTAGTAATTGCTCATTTCTGGCAAAAAAATTCTCCATTCACCAAACACGAAAGTGTAGATGTGGTTTCCATCTAATGATTCAAGTGACAAAAAAAAGAGGCACTTGTGCCTTCTCCCACATAGAAAACTGTTAAAGCAAAAAATGTCTTAGCATAGAAATGTATGTAAATAATGTTTACAAAATTTTGAGATCAATTTAGCAATTTAAATTACGCTACTTATGGAGTCGGGACATTTTTCAGGTAAAAATGTTGAAGGCATATAATGAAACCTTTTAGTATAGGGGTGAGCATTTTAACTTACTTTTAAAAAAGCACACTCAAAAGCGTGATGAGTAGATTTTCATTACTACCAGAACAAGGTGGCACATTTTCTGGGCATAAGAAAAATGGGGCATAGTGTTCTTGAGACTTCTGTACACACACACAAAGTCTCTTAAAAGTGGTCATGAAAATTTGTTGGTCATAAAATTGCATTTCCCAGATTTGGTAGACATCCTGTAACAACCTAGACTGTCTGCTCCCAACAGTGCAGCATGGTGGTGGTTCTGTCATGCTGTGGGCGGTTATATCGTGGTCCAGTGATACAACTGCCCCAGATAAGATTGTGCCTTGTAAAACAAAATGAGTTACTTATGCATTAGCTGGGCACCAGTAGAAATGTATCTGTAAATGTCACAATTGTCATTAGATGGCGCCACATGAATGTTTTTCTTTTAGGATTTAGCTGTAACGAACGACATGATGAGTTTATTTTTGGTAAGTACAATTTATAAAGGTAATAGATCTCCACATACAAGCATTATTAGTGGCCTGAAACCTACACATTAATTTTTAGTGGCCAAGAAGTTTTAATACAATTTAAAATGGAATTGAATGAGTCTGATGAAGCTAAATGATGTCTTCACATGAACTCAGCTAAGTACAAATCGATATGCTGTCTAGCAGTTCCGCGATGGCATTTGTTTCTCCATTTAGCTGATCCCCACAATCTTTCTATTGTTTGAGTATGGGCTCCATTCTGCGGGTCGACAATGTTGTACTTATGATTGACTTTGAAATGTTCAAAACCTGCCTCTTCTAGCTCCTCAGTTTTATATGCCTTCCATGAATCCAAATAGATTGTAGAATGTTCCGCAACGTGATTATTATTTTCCTTCAACAGGGTTTTCGCGCTTCTGCCTTGCACTTTCACAAAGAAAGAACAACAAATTCCTCCAAAAATCCACAGTTCTAGAAGCACACGACCTGTATTAGACTTTCTTTTCAAAAATAATGTTTGATCTATTTCCACAATTAATCCTGGGCCACTGATTTTTTTTTGTCTGTCTGATGTGCAAGAACATCTGTGCAAATTTCTCACAAATAGTTATTCCAATCAACAGTTGTGTGACTTACCATATCCAACTGTTGTTCATACCATTTAATAGAAGTTAAATTCTCACTCCAGCTATAAAGAAATCGAACAGCAGTTAAAAAAGGAAGCCGACTACTCTGAAACCAATTTCCAACATGTAAGCCTACCTTAGATCTGCATGTTCTAATGTTGCACCACCATTGAATACTTTCGCTTCCAAAGTATAGCTTCATATTATGGCCCAATTTACAGATTCTTTCACTCGGCAGAATTCCTTTACTTTGAAGAAATCACACAGCACTTCCTTCATCTCGAGGTAAATCCCAAATTTTCATATTGTTCAACACCACAGAAACAGATAACCGAGTGGCATGAGAATCACGTTGTCAATAATCCAAATAATGAGATGTCTGCGGTACTGATGTAACATCATGTACAGCTTCGCATACAAATACGCTACCTCCAGATAAAAAAGAAAATCGCAATATTACTGCCATTTTTGCGATATATTTCCTTCATAAATTGTATTTACCAAAAATAAACTCATCACGTCGTTCATTACAGCTAAATTCTAAAAAGAAATGACATTCATGTGGTGCCATCTATTGATAATTGTAACATTTACTGATATTCCTACTGGCACCCAGCTAATGCATAAGTACCCAAAATGGTAGTTTTCAGAAAAGTCATAAACTACTGCCACCTCAGAATGGGACATATTTTCCTTGTTATGACTCATAAAAGCATTCTGTTGCTTGGCAGTGAAATCATGAACTTTAAAATTGTTGCAGAAAAGGCAACAAATTTGTGAACAGGTTTTTCTTGATGACTGATGATTTGAATCAACACCTGTTTTGATTCAAATCATCAGTTGTGTGTGATGACTTGAATCAACACCTCAAAGAAATGTTCTGAGGAAAGACGATTCCGTCGGAATAAATATTCGAAAATATGATTTGCCAAATGAATTTTTTTTTATTATTCTCCTTGGTTAGCTTATGCTTGAGTGGACACCAATTGGTCTCCACTCCTTGGGTGTGAGTTTCTGTAGAGGATCTGCAGAGTTCAAGGAGTAATTAACTGTTAGATGTTTGAATTCAGTGATATCAAGTGGAAAATGAGTTTTATGGATCAATTCCACATCTTAGAGCAAAGAACACTTGCAAACTGAGCCCCCCCCCAAGGCATCTAAACAACTTAAATACTCCCACTAGAAAACGACTTGAGCTAACAGGTACAGCGCAATGTGAGAAAAAACTGAGTGAGGGGACAACTGGTACTTGGCTATGACATCACTACTGAGTAAAACGTCAGTCATGGGATTAAAATAAATGGAATGATACATTCACGAATCGTGATGGTCTTCTATTGACTGGGGTGACGCATTCTTGCCGGAAGGTGAATACGAAAATAATGTACCCTTTCAAAATATTCCACAAAATAAAATGATTTCGAAAAACACCAAAACAAAGGGGCAATTCAAAGTTTATAAAATAAACCAACAGAGGGTACAGGCAGGTCATTGGGGTGCAGGGTGTGCCCATTCCAGGTAAGTTTAATGGTTTGAATTTGCTGAAATACCTACCTGCTGAAATTTTTGTAATCACGAAAATTATTTTGGAATTGAAACTTAATGGTATTTTTCAGCTACAGCTCATGGTGAAGGCCCATGTGATGGGGTGGCGGAGAACAGTTAAAAGAGAGGCAGCAAGAACGAGTCTACAAATGCCATACCAAAATTAGGTCATGACACCTTTTCAACTATAAATGGGCAAAACATGACCTTTCCAGGTCCATGAACTTTACATACATTACGCAAGAAGATTACATGGAAAATGAATATCTGGCGCATCGGTTGTCAGGCTGTGGCAATTCCAAGAGCTCAAAAGCTCCATACTTTCACTCCCTCAAAGTATAGAACAAAAGTTTATGCTAAGCCGTTTTCATTTGCCCCATTATCAACTAACTTATCCAGTCATTTCTTATGGAGAAAAGTTAAGACTTTGATGAATTGAATGGGTATGCCATTTCTATGTAGTATGTATGACAGCTGGTGGCTGAGTTATGTTTTGGGAAAAAATGGAGATGAAAATGAAGTGAAAGTTACATTTCTCCACCCATCAGGACTTTCTTTTTCTTACCCCTTAACATGTGATGTGCTCTAGATTTCTTCTATTGGTCATTTGCAAAGTGAATCCCTTCACATGAACTGGTCGGGCTTATTCTGCCGGAAAGTGAAACGAAGATTTCAGAGGTCGTTAAACACTTCCTAGACTCAAGAAAAGACAGATTTTGAGTTAGCAGCAACCACTCCTTGCTTACTATGTTAATTTTTGCAGTAAGCCGCTAAAACCAATGTTCTTGTAAATTGAATTAAATTTTTATAGTTGCCAATATACTTAGAAAATGTAGAAAAATATTTGTGTTAAGCACTATCATGATTTCTTAAACTACTGGTAATAAGTCTGGTAGATTCATGTAAAGCTAGATCTGATACACTGGCGTGCAAAAATTAAGGATGAAACGGTTTTTTGAATGTAACGTCGTGCAGAAGTGCTCCACATCGACTCAAATCATACCATAAGATCCCCAAGATGTAAGAATATGGGACAAGTGAGCAAAACCGTCCAAACAAGGAATCCAAAGGATACAAAGGCACTTTATTGAAAAGGTAGCTTCAAGCACAACTGGACAGAAGACAGAAACGTCCATGTGACAGGCGGCGGCCAAGAAAAATCCATTCTTTAGTAGAGGATATGATCACCCCTGACTGCGTTGCAGGATTTACAACGTCTGTCCATGCTGAGGATGAGGCTGTCAAGAAGCTGTTGAGGCATCGCAGCCCATTCCTCTTGTAGCGCCAATTGCAGTTGCGGAATCATTGCTGGCGGCTGGTGATGTGCTGCCAAGCGTCTTCCGAGAAGATCCCACACGTGTTCGATTGGATTTAGGTCCGGGGACCTTGCAGGCCAATCCATGCATTGAATATCTTCACTCTCCAACAGCTCTGCGACAGCCACTGTACGAGGAGGTGTAGCGTTGTCGTCCTTGAAGAGGAACTCGGGACCCACAGCACCTCTAAACAGATGCATGTGAGGCAGGAGAACCTTGGTACAATAGCAGACACCAGTGACTGAACCTTCTTGGAAGATGTGGAGGTCAGTACGGCTACCAAGCATGATACCGCCTCAAACGAGAACTCCTCCACCTCCAAACCGGTCCCTTTCGATGATGTTGGAGGTGTGATTGCGTGTTCCCTGTTCTCTCCAAATGTGTATACGCCCAGAATCGCTCGTCAGACTAAATCGGCTCTCATCCATAAAAAGAACTCGACCCCATTGCTGATGTGTCCAGTTCTTGTGTTCCTGGCACCACAGAAACCGCCGTCTCCGATGAGCAGGCATTAATGGCACACCCCGTACTGGTCTTCGTGCAAATAGACCACCTTTGTGCAGCCGGCCACGGTAAAACACGATAACGGACGTCCAGTTGTCTGTTGCATGTGCCTTGCGATTTCTCTCGCTGTCTGCCGTCTGTCTCTTCTCGCCTGTAGGACAATATACCGGTCGTCCGCCGCCGTGGTTGCTCGTGGACGACCACTGCTAAACTCTCGGACAGCTGTTCCTGTCATTTGAAATGCTCTCCAAGCTCTTGAAACGATGCTGTGAGCGATCCCGAACTCCTCGGCCACACTAGTCACACTTCGACCTTCTTCCAACTTCCCAATGACGCGACCTCAGGTAAAGTCATCCAGATGTTGTCTACTGGATTGCTTGTTGGCCATATCACACAGTGGCAGCAACTCGACGTCGCTCAAACCGATGTACACCGTGCAATAGCTTTCACCGAATTGCTGAGCGTACAACGCCCGTGTGCTTTATGGCCTTCCGTCATTTCCCCCCTCCACGTCATGCTGCATATATGCGCATGCCCTACCGTACCGGACCCTAGTCTATATCCTGAGTAGTCTTTCGGTCCGTTCTGCCTGCTCGTTCCGCTGTTATGCTAATTTCTCCTCTTCGTCCTTAATTTTTGCACATCAGTGGCTATTTCTCCATACATGTGCAACATGAACTCGCTGTATCGCCTGATCCCAAAATGAAACTTAGGGAGGTGTAAGAGGAGAGTACAAAGTAATTTTGTAAATTTTTTCGAAATTTTAAAATTATCGTTTTTAAAAAAATTAAATTTTAAAATTTAATTTGGTTTTTAAGAAAATTAATTTTAAACTCGTCATATTTAATATCAAATTAAAGCCCATCAAAAGAGCTTTAAAATGAGACATTGCTTAGATCTACATCTCATCTGGTTCCTGAGAAAATGGCAGTTAACTATTTCAAGGATGCAGCAATTTTTAATAAAAAATTAAAATAATTAAAATTCAATAACTTTTAAACAGAAGAAATTTTTTTTTCAAGATTTCCATTCATAACTATGTAAGGACACTTGATACACCAAGTTTCATCAGAATGTCGGTCAGAATCAGTGTGTTGATTTGACATGGATGACCCCATCTAAGAATTTGGTGCTAAAACATTTATTTCTTGTGTATGCCAACAGAAATAAGATTTTGCGAAAATCCACCTGGGTAAGGTTGAAAATGGCAAACATGCAGATTATTTCAGGAAGCATGGCTTCTGATTGTCATTACTGTGGTCGAGTGAGGTGGTAAATTTTTGTAGAGTTGCATTTAAATTGTACTCTACTTACATGTGTTTTATAAAGTTCTGACCGCTTTGTCTTGTGCTTTTTTTTTTTTTATTATGTCTGATATGACATTCATTTTAATGACTTAAAGAAACTGCTCTGTGCTGTCATACTGATAGGCTTTTTTTTCTCAGTGATTTTAGAGGAAGAGATAGTTACAATAATAGCAGCGGCGGAGGTGGTGGATATGGCAATGGATCCAACAGGAGTTTCAACAGTCTGAAAGGCAAACAACCTGGAGAGAGGTTGATGCGCGCTAGATTTGACATGCATAACATGACACCAATAGAAAAGAATCTGTACCATGAGCATTCAGAAGTTGCAATGAGAAGTCCTGTAAGTACTTACTCATATATGAAATGCTGTGAATACTTCTTTAAAGAACTGTTTGTAATAGACTAATTTCTAATTCTGTAACCTAGTAATTTATTAGTTGACCACTAAAGTTGGAAAAGATCTGTGAGAAGTCTACTCTGTAAACATTATAAGATTACCTGTTATTCTATACATAAAAGCATGTTTAAAGTATAACAAAATTTTCACTTTTGAAAACTTGTCAATTTGTAAAGCACTCCAAGTCAAATAAATATAAATGCCATAATTTTTTTTTTTTTTTTGTGTGAAAGTGCTTGACAGAACTTCATTATTATAAACTTGTATGTGTAGTTCAACTATAATTTTTGTGAGGTGCAACCACCTAATATACAGGCTGATTTACAGAAAACTAACCCATTTCATGTTTGTTTTATTGGGCATATGTGAGATTCCTTAATTCTCATGAGAGGATATGGTAGCTGTCACTGCTAGACTGCCTCAGTCACTCACTGTGAAGATGCAGTACACGCTACAGCAATGGGTATTCCTTGTGAAAACGTACTGGATTACAAACTCGGATCACAGCTATGCAAAGGGCATATGCAAGGGAATTTAGTGTTAGCAAACCTCTCCAAAGGAACTCTATACTGGCACTTATATGCAAGTTGGAAGCAACAGGATCTCTTGTGATTGAAACCGGCAAGCATCATTCATCTGCACTGCCGACGGTTGCTGCAGACATTGAGGCATGACTGCAGTGTTCACCCCAGAAGTCGTTACGGCATCTGTTGCAGGAGACCGGGTACTCATCTCCATGTATCAGAGAGCTGCTAAGAAAGCAAAGCTAAAGCTGTATAGGTTGATAGCTGTTCATGAGTTGCCGGAGCCAGATAAGGGAAAGCGAGTGCACTATTGTCACTGGTTTCAGGACTTATTGCTCAAAATACTGGCATATTATCCATCATGTGGTTCACAGATGAGGCGTGGTTCCACTTATGTGGCTATGCCAATTCACAGAACACACACATTTGGGCCGCAGAACATCCACACACCCTTCAGGAAGCGGCTATGCAATGCACCTACAAAAAGTTGGAGTTTGGTGTGCAATATCAGCTGAAAGAATAGTGGGTTCCATTTTTTTTTTTTTTTCAATGGGACTGTTAACATTGCAGAGTACCAAAGAATTTTCATGGACTTTGTTGAGCAATTGGAGGACATACAGCTGTATCGAGGCTATTTTCAACAGGATGGTGCCACGTCTCATACATCAAATGAGTCCATAGCACTGATCCAGTTTCTTTGAGGACCTGATAATTTCCCGTAACTTGTAGGCACTGAGATCACCAGATCTGACAACACTAGATTTCTTTCTGTGAGGGTTTCTTAAAGGAGTGTACTCAATATGCCCTCGGACATTAGACAAATTGAGGGAGAGCATTATAAACAAAATCAACAGTATTAACAAGGCAATGCTCCAACGAACAGCCAGGAACATGGAACGACATGTCCAGATGTGCTTTCTTCAGGAGGGGGGGGGGTATTTTTCAGCATTTAATGTAAAGGTAAATGTTATGTAATATAAACTCCCACATATATGCTACATTTCAGATGGCATAACTTGCTGTTAGCTTTATTCTTGTTCACATAAATTGATAATGAAATGTGTTAGTTTTATATGAATCACCCTTTAGTTCCACAAAATTTAATGTAGAGCTATAACTTATGGAAGCAAGAACCCAGTACAGTAAGAACTAAAGATATTTCGTGCTAATTGTAGGTAAGAAGATTGATAATGCTGTCAAAGCACAATAACATGGGGGGGGTCTTACCAAGAGCAAGTAGTTAGGACCAAGGTACTTAGAAAGAGGAGAGGTAGGTCCAATCGCCTTTGTTTCCGTGCCTCCGGCGAGCTGTCACCCTACGAGCTGGAGTGTGACGTCACAGTGGCCATAAACGATCTCTTGAGCATTCGGAGCTTGTGCTGTATTGTCGATTACTCGCTGCATTTCTTTGTAAATTTTAGACCTGCTTTGTCGTTTCATTCATTTTTTCTCTTCATTTGTTTTCTGCGTACAACTATCTCGAAAATACCTGGATACGCTGTTGTATTTTGTCGTAATAACAGTTCGAAGGAAAGGAAGTTAGATGTTGCATACCAAGTTTTCCCATCGGATAGAGATTTCTTGAAGCAATGGGTAGCGGAATGCTGTCGAAAGGATGTATTCGATGCAAAGAAAGCTCGAATGTGCCTCGAAGTAAGAGCGAGATCTTAGAAATGAATTGCTGAACTTGCTTCCCAGAAAAAAACTGAGAAAAGATGCCGTGGCTACAAAAAATATGCCTTAGCAGATGGAGGAGCAAACTTCTGTTCGAAGTAAACGGTTTAAGATCGGAGAGATCAGAAAAAAATGCATTAAATCGAATTCAAAGTATATCTCCAATTAAACGTCAAATCACAGGTCACAATGAAAGTGACATCATTCCTGACCAACATTTATCATACCGTCAACGTTATGTGAGGAGTGCGAATGTCTGAACAAAAATATAATGCAACTGAAGAGTGAAAATAATTCACTACGGGAAGAATTATCAAATGTAAGAAAACAGTTGGTAATAGTAAAACAATGCTTTTGCCTCGAGAAAAGAAGCCTGAAAACGGAAATTAATATTATGAAACGCAAATGCAAGAATAGAAATTTGCTGAGCAACAGTGAAAGGTGGCCAGCTATCATAAATTTGCTTGGCCATTGTTTCACTGAAGTGCAAATTCAAACTCTTGTGTCAAAAAAAACAACAACAGCAAAATGGAATGAAGAAGATATGAGTCCAGCACTTGTTTTGCACGCTATTTCTCGAAAGCATATCTTTTCATCAAAAATAAAATGCACATACTGCTTCCAAGCATTTCTTCTCTGAAACGGTGGTGTGATAAAGTTGTGTTACCGATGGTTTAATTGAGCCCGTTTTAAAGATGATGAAAATGAATGCTATACACCTAACCGAATTCGACAAAGTTTCAGTTTTATCTTTCAGTGAAATGATATTATTAACTTGATTTGACATATAAACGCTGTGAATATGAAATTGGTAGAATAAAAACTGTTAAAAAGGCCCAGGCTTAGGTCCTATGAATTAATGATTAGTGCCTAAGTAAAAGCGCAATGCTGTTAACTTGATTTGATACGTAAACGTTATGAATATGATGTCGGTGGATTAAAAGCTGTTAGAAAGACCATGGTGTAGAGCCTATGAATTAAGTAAAAGAAAAATATTACAAACTTGACATGTTATGGAAATATTTAGTACGTAAGTAAAAGTGTATGTAGCATTATTCAAAAATCCCACCTTATCGTCCTTTTCTGAACACGGCATGAGTCATACTATAATTCCGTTGTTTCGTCAAACACTGTAGTTTTAAGAAATGTACTAAGTCACGGCAATTTATTTCTTCAAATTAAAGTACAATTCTTTCTTGGCTTACATAGAACGTTTACTCAAAATTTGTTTGGAGTTCCCAATTCAGTTCTCAATATAGGCCAAGAAATGGTAATCTCTATAGCCCCCCCCCCTTTACTTTTGAGGCCAGTTGCGCTAAACCGTTGTTTTTTCCGATATTGTTATGATGCTTCTGCAGATAAAATTTTAGGACCGCATAGTAACGTTTTAGTAGTCATGATGAGGGGCTTATGGAAAGCTTGGAAACAACCATATACTGTATTATTCCTTTGATAAGCAGATGGATCAAAGGCTGTTAACTGACATAATTCGAGCCGTTGAGCAATCGGGTTATTTAGTGCATGGAGCAATCGTGTTATTTAATGCTGATCTGGGGGGGGGGGGGTATCAAGGTTTGGAGGCAGCTTGGAATAACCCCAATATTGTCTTCTTTTCCAAATCCAGTAAATGAAAATCGAAAAATATGGATGTTTGCCGATGTGCCCCATCAAATTAAGCTTCTCCGAAATGATATATTTGAACGCGGAACAAGCTGTAGTGTGGAACCATCACTCGCAAGATATTTGACCTTTTGCTGGAACGTAATAACTCAGAATTAAAGGTGTTTCATAAAAGAAAATGGATCCACAGAAATGTAAGAGGCCCCATGAGACAGAGAATTAATTTTAGCCCCCAGATGCAACTAACAATGCAAGCAAAGCTGTAGAGTATTTTTTTCCTGAAAGAAAACAAATTGCTAATTTTATAAAATTGGTAAATGACTGATTCGACGTAATGAAATGTAGATTTCCCAGCTCCAAAGAGCCATTGCAGTGTGGTTTTGGAAAAAAAAAGGTATTCTGCAAAAAAGCATTGAACTGTATTCATGTGATATTTCCGTTTTTTCCCAGTATATGTATATATTTTTTAAATCTATTTTGAAAAATAGTTGGATGTTTGTACAATTTTTACTTAAAGATTATTTACTCAAAACTAGCTCTGTTATTTCGATTGAAAATTCACAGAGCACACGACACTTTCTCGGTATGGCTCCGTGCGTGTTACAGCTTCGCTTATGGCCACCGTGATGTCACAGCGCAGCGAAGAGAAGTGGGAAGATGGTTCGGTTACGATGGACCTACCTCTCCTCCTTCTAAGTACCTTGGTTAGGACTCTAGGTTCGAACTACTTGCTCTTGCTAAGGACTCTGATCTTGCTATCCTTAGTGCGGATAAAACCAATCTAATTGTTATTCTTGATCACTCTGACTATGTTGCAAAACTGCTTGCCACCATCCAAGATATTCCCCATTCCATAATTAATTCCGATCCAACGGCTTATACTATTACAAAACTGTCAAAATTACGTAACTCTGTTTTTTTACCTGATTGTATTTCACGTAACATGTTACCTCCCCCAGGTTCTAGAGTTCCAGAAGCTTTTGCAAAGTTAAAACCCATAAACCAGACCACCCAGTTCGACTCCTGATTTCAGGCTATGCCAACCCAACTAGAAACCTAGAAAAATCCTTGGCAGCTTTTTTAAAACCCCTTACTACAAACTCTACTTACTCTGTTTATAGTACTTCTGCAGCTATTACAAAAATTAAATCATGTCAATTTCCAAAAACTCAGTTCATTCTTGCTTCACTGGATGTTGTAAATCTCTTCCCCAATGTTTCTCATTCAATTGTTTATACCCTTATTGAAAAGATCTTGTACACTCAACATTCATATACAGCACCTGAAATTGAATCAACCCTACAGGCTTTGAAACTTGTCGGAGACTGGCGTTTTTTCAAATTTCAATAGACAATCTTCGAACAGAATGAGGGGCACCTATAGGTTCCCCTTTGTCACCTGTCCTTGCTAAAATACTGCTTCAAGATTTGGAGAACAACTACCTAAAATCCTGCCCTGTTCAACCATCGACCTTAGATATGTTGTTGATGTCTTTCTTGTTTGGCCTCATTCTGTCAATGAATTATTTAATTTGGCTTCGAATCTATCTTCCATCATACCCGATATAAAGTTTACTGTTGAGATTGAGGAATCTGGGCCACTTCCTTATCTTGACTTTCTGGTTTCCCACACCTCTGACCACTCACATTTCGACTTTTCGGTTTACCGAAAACCAACCCCAACTCCGGTATTCCATTCAACTCATGCACTCCAACCCCTTACGATTTTCGGCTCTCAGATTCTGTGTACACAGAGCCTTTTTACGCTCTTCAACTTCTGATAGCCGAGATTTGGAACTGAGAAAAATAATCGAGATTGCTGATATGCATGGATACCCGGCGGGTTGTGTTCAAAGACTTGCTCAACGTATGAACGTAAAACTTCTACAACCCTAACTAGAAATGTACCCACGATTAAATATGTGGGGAGCATGGACTACCAGAAATCTGTGGTCTCTTTATTAAAAAAAAACACCTGTAAAAAATACTCTATTGGATTCGGTGTAAAAACCCAAAACCTCTTTTCAGTAATTAGACGTGATAGAGACATAGTTCCAACTATTTCACGCTTTGGAGTGTATAATATCCCTCTAATGGACAAAAATGGATAACCGGCAGATCTTTGTTATGTGGGCCGACCTTCCGAAGCCTAGGTATTCGCTGGGCTGAACATCGATATGCCATCCGTAAGAAATCTGCTACCTCGACATTGTCAAAAACTGTTATTGAAAAGGACTTAAGACAGAACTGGGACAATGCGAACTTACTATCAACAGCTTCTAATAAACGCTCTGTGCTTTTCACTGAGAGTCTATCATAAAACTGGGACCAAAATGCTGTAATGAGGACGTGCCTGTATACATTCCCAATGCCTGGAGAAACTTGGTTTTCCAGGCATTGGGAATGTATACAGGCACGAATCTTAATAATTACAAAGACTTTAAACAATTTGTAGTGAATGGCAATGACTGTCTTTCATTTACATATAATATATATCCCTTGTGCTCCTATCTGTCACTATTTAACCTCGTGCTGTTCTAATCTGATTTCACTCATTGGCCTGATGATGCGACCATAATGGTTCACAAAAGTGCTTGCCAGAGCTTTTATCAACCATGTTTCTAAATTGTAAATAAAGACGTTTTTAAATGAAACGTTTTTTTTAAAGATAATTTAGGGATGTGGTGTGTGTGCTGTGGATCCATGTTACCATGCTTTGACAGCATTCTTGGGTCATTCCATGTCAAATCAACAAGGCTCACAACCCGACATTTTTTTATGTTTATGAAACTTGGTATAATTGTAGTATTCATCAATATAAACAAACATGATTTTTTTCAGAATTTTTAATGCATCCGTTTTTGAGTTATTGATTTTTGAAATTTCAAAAAACCCTGAAATTTCATCATCTGAGCAAACTTTAACTGCCAATTGCTCGGGTTCTAGTAGAGCTAGGGTCATGAATTATGGCTCATTTTAAAGATCTTGAATTGGGCTGATACTATTAAAAATTCAATGTCAATTTTTAAGTTTTAAAATTGAAATATTAAAAAACGTGTTTTTTAAAAAATTTGAAAAAAATATATGTTTAACAAACATTTTTCTACATATCCTGAAAGTTTCATAATGGGATCGCTATGGGATCACTATAAAAAAAAATAATAACGTAGAACAATGCAACTGAAATGTGCCAGATGTACTTACCGGTTCCACCCATGACTGGAAAGGTATTCTTTATGTGGTTTGTGTAAAATGTCATACTTGTTCTTTTAAACATTGTGAATGTTAAAGAATGAAAATAAACATCTAAGTAATTTGAAACTGTGTCCCAAAGTAATTCATTTCATAATTCAGTATAAGGTTCTGTGTGCATATTTACACTTACAAAATTATTTTATCTTCTATATGTATCCTGCTTTTTTTCTTTCTTTTAAATTTTGCCGCACTTGTATGCCAGTGCTTGATTCGCCTTCTTTGTCTCAGTCATTGTTAAATTATATACTCTTCCAGTAGCTGTTGTCGGGTCAACTTTTAACAAAACATCAGATTTATGAACCAACAGTATATCCGGTGATTGAGGATCTTGTATGATGGAGATGGACCATGCGGCTCCAGGAAGCTCACTTTTACCTCTTCTTTGTCCTCATTCACACCAAGCACACATCCCAACCACCAGTGCTCTGAGTACTTACTAATCACAAAACCTACCATAATTTAAAAACTAATGTTCTTTTCCCCTTCATGTGTTGCACATATCTATTCTTTAAAATGCTCAGAAAGTAAGTTTTGACTAGTAATTTGTATTTTCCTGCAGGAATGAAACAGTGGAGTTTCTGAGTACCACTTATTGTCTTAGCAGAAGCTGTTCTACTTTTAAGGATAATTTCCTCCTCTTTGTAATTTTCTGTTGTTGCAAACCGAAAGTGAATGGAGGCAATATTAGCAGTGGCCCATTCAAAGAGTTGGCGTGGGGTCATAATTTGATTATTATAAACAAGTTGTAAACTTGCCTTTGCAGCTAATCGCTTCACAGTGCCTTTGCAGCTAATCGCTTCACAGTACCCCCTATCCCATCACATGCATTTTGGGTTTGCCTCCTCGGGGCGCTCCGTGGTAACAATGGCACACACAACAGCAACTAGGACCTCTGTGAATTTTGGAGAGGTGCAAGCTAGTTCTGTGTGACATTGGCGAAAAGACCCCAACTCACTGGGTTTTGTTCCAGAATCCTTAGGTTGAATGACCAACTGGAACCCTCAGCTGTGGGCTAATCCCCCACACTGATGTACTTACCTGATTAAAAAGACAAAAAGAAATATTAAGAATGACTCAAGTGTGGGATATAGTGGACCTACCACACTTGAGAAGGACGGTCCACCACGGAATTGACCTGGACTTTCTAAACGGCGTACGAGAAAGCGATCTCAGCTGAGTGAATGTAAGATTGGTGTATGGAATACTAGAGGTATAAATGGCAAGATGAGTGAGGTGATTGAGGAGATGAATAAGTATAGACTGGATGTGCTGTGTGTAAGTGAAACCAAAAGAAGGAAATTGGGGTAGAAGAAGTGAATGGCACGGTGAGTGTGTGGTCTGAAGTATTGGATAATATGAGAGGACAGGCGAGTGTAGGTGTGATTTTAAGTGAAAAGATGAAGAACAACTTGATTCACTATAGTTGCGTAAGTGAGAGAATTCTCTGGATTCGTTTGAAAGTTAAACTTCAGAGAATTGTAATTGTTGTAGTGTATGCTCCTTGTGACTCGGAACCTTCTGATAAGAAGGAAGATTTCTGGAATGAGCTAAAAGCTGTTTTGTGCCAGTTTGGTGCTAAAGAAAAGGTTATAATAGCAGGGGATTTCAATGCTAGAGTTGGTGTGCAGAATGCAATTTCTGACAATGTTCTGGGTAAGTTTAATGATCCTTGTGTGAGTGATAATGGTGAAAGATTAATTGAACTCTGCATTGAGAATGGTTTGTGTGTATCTAATACATTTTTCAACCACAAGTATATCCACACATATACTTGGGAAAATCGTACTCTTGGTCAAAAGAGTGTGATAGATTTTGTTGTCTACGATCAGCGTTTGAAACACTTAGTTGTTGACACCCATGTGATGAGAGGTGCGGATGTTGGTTCTGATCATTACTTGGTAGTGTCACGAGTGAAACTTAATGTTGGTTAGAGGAAAAGGAATAGGAAGAGACCCAGGATAGAAAGAATAAAGGTTGATAGGCTCCTTGAAGATCATCAGCGGTATTCTGACTTACTCAGAGAACGACTGAAGGATCTGAAGTCTGGTGAGAAAGATGTAGAAAAGAAGTGGGAATGTTTTAAGAACTGTGTTGTCACTGCTCCTAAAGAGGTCTGTGGCACCACAATAGTGGGTAACAATAGAGGTGATGCTTGGTGGAATAGTGAGATTGAAGAGGCAGTAAAGAGAAAGAAGGAAGCCTATTTGGGGATGTTGCAAGGTAGAGTCTCTGTGGATGAATATCGCTGTAAGAAGCGTGAAGCTGCTAAGCTGGTTCGCCACAGTAAGGCAAAAGATAGGAAGGAGAAAGTGGAAAGGCTTGAACTGGCTTTTTGGAAAGATAGGAAGTCCTTTGGAAGTACATGAGACTCAGGAAAAATAGGGGAAACAAAGTTGTAAGTTGTGTGAAGAATGAGATTTGGGAAATGTTATGGGAGCCCAATGAGTTAAGTGACAGATGGGGTGAATACTTCTGTGAGTTATTAGATCAGGAAAGCAAAGATGATTCTGAGACAGATGCAGATGATGTCACAATGAGGGATGAAAGCACAGGAGGGATCTCAAGAGAAGAAGTGTGTAAAAGCTCTAAAATCTCTTCAGAATGGTAAGGCTCCGGGAGTTGATGGCATAACTGCAGAGATGTTAAAATATGGTGGTGACTCTATAATTGACTGGTTAACTGAATTTTGCCAGTTGTGCTGGGAGTTAAGAATGGTCCCTCAGGATTGGAAGGATGCTATCATTGTTCCCTTGTATAAGGGAAAAGGTGATCAGACTGAATGCAAGAACTATCGTGGTATTAGCCTACTGAGTGTGCCAGGGAAAGTGTTTGGTAAGGTTGTTATTGAAAAAGTACGGGGTCTTACATCAGAGAAAGTGTGGGATGTTCAGAGTGGTTTTATGCCTGGTAAAGGCTGCCCTAACCAGATTTTTGCATTATGCATGATGATTGAAAAGTATCTGGCTGTTGGGAAGAAAGTTTTTATTGCCTTCATAGATTTAGAGAAAGCTTATGACCGAGTGAATAGGACACTTTTGTGGAAGGTATTGAATGAATATGGTGTTACTGGGAATCTACTTAATAGTGTAAAAGCCATGTATGCTGGTAGTAGAGCTTGTGTGCGAGTGAATGGTGTTTTATCAAAATGGTTTTCCATTGGTGCAGGAGTTAGACAAGGTTGTGTAATGTCACCATGGCTGTTTAATATATTTATGGATGCATGCATGCGTGATGCCAAAATAGATAATACTGGTTTATGTCTTGGTGATATCCGTGTGTGCAGATTGCTGTATGCTGATGACACTGTCCTGTTGGCAGAGAGCAAAAGTGAGTTGCAGAGTATGTTGACTCGGATGCACGAAGTTTGCATGAAATTCAAACTGAGTATAAATAAGGGAAAAACCAAAGTTATGGTGTTCGAGAGAGGAACAGGTAGCACTGAATGTAATGTAAGTATAAATTGCACTGTGATTGACCAGGTGAGTGAGTTTGTGTATTTAGGAAGCATGTTTGACAGAGAGAACAAGTTGGATGGGGAAATCAGTAGGCGAGTGAATTCTTCTTTGAAAGTCTTAGCTGCTCTGGGAGGTTTTCACAGGAATGATGGGTTCTCTAGAGAGTCCCGCATGGCTGTGTTTGAAAGTGTAATTGTTCCTACTCTGATGTATGGTAGTGAAACCTGGGTACTGCAGAAGAAACATAGGAGTCGTTTGTGTGCTGGAGAAATGCGTTACTTACGTGGAGTTTGTGGCAAGACACGATATGATTGTGTGAGAAATGAAGATGTATTGCAGTTGTGTGATGTGAAGCAAAATGTTGTTAGCAAGGTGGAGACCAATATGCTTTGGTGGTTTGGCCATGTTGAAAGAATGAGTGATGAAATGCTTACTAAGAAAATCTTTTCAGCCCAAGTGGCAGGAAGGAAAGGCAGAGGAAGGCCAAGGAAGACATGGTGGATCAGATTCAGGAGTGTCTGCATGAGATAATGAGTATGAAGTATAAAAGATCTTGTGTATGGCGTGTAATGGATATTAGTGAAGCACGAGTTGTATGTCAAAATTGCTGTAAATGGAGAAGTTTGATACGACAGCAATAAGTAAAAATATCTGGTAGTTTGTATTTCTTTTTGGAGCTAACCTCTGAATCTCAGAGAACAGCTTAGTGATATGTATGTATGTATGCTGTTGCAAAAAAATTCCATTCTGCTTTTATATTAAAGTCAGTCTCGTGGTAGCACAATCTGAGGAAGTTTGACTTGTTCTTGTATTGTGAAGCTGCTCCATCCGAAAAATAAAATATCTTTTCAGGTTTTTGAGAAAAATGTGACTGCATGAAATTAATTAGGTAACGCTGAAACAGATGGACAACTATACTGTCGTGAATTAGGCAGTCGGATATAATCACAAAACTTAAAACATGTCCTCCTAGGTTCTGAGTTTTTTCATCTCGATAGTATATAACTATAGGATGCAGGGTTGCTTGGGCATTGTTCCAGTGAAAACCCTGAGCTGCATCTTGCAATACAAAAGAATAATTTTCAGCAAAGTCACAAATTACTATGTATTGATTTTCTGTTATTGTGTCTTTGAGATGTCTTAAGTAACTTGACTGTTGAGTTGCTATAAAAGAATGGTGAAGCAGGGCTGGAAATTTTCCAAACAACAGGTCCAAAAACTCCTGTGTGGATTTTGATAATGTTTCAAGTACTGTCCTCTTATCTAATTGCATCCATTGCTTGAATGTCACATTTTCTATACTATTTAGATCAAAACAATCTTCAAATCGTTTCTTGAGCTGTTCTAATCCTGGACAGTTGTTGCACTGACTGAAGTAACATGCAGGTGTAGGGTTTCCACAAATTATGTTTGCAAGGACATCTTTATAGGAGTTTATTGGCTGAACAGTGTCTCCTGTTAATTCAGGTAACTTGCATTGTGTCATCATCAGTGTAACATTGTGATTCATTGTACAAACACAAACAGAATGTGTGCCACTTGCTCCTGCAAGAATGCAGCGCTTAGGGCAAAGTTCACAGAACTTGGAGAACCCCACCTTTTTCTCTTGAAATCTCTCTTTAAAAAGAGTATACAATTCACACAAATTACTCAGAAGCAATTTTTTTTGTACCTGTTGACGCTTATTACCTATTTTAATGGAAACAAAATCCTTTTTTCCTGGCATTTGGCGGCTTACATCGTCACTCTCATAAAATTCTTGTATACAATTTGCTGTGTCTTTGTCTAAAGTCTTTCCTGGCTTTGGATCAGGAGAAGACATACCTTTTTCTTTTACTAGCTTTTTAGCCTTTCTGGCCATAAAATTTGAAACTCTAAATTCTGTTTCAATTCGTTTCAGTGACCAAGATTTAGGCAGTGTACTCAATATCTGCATTCTTATGCTTTTATTTTCTGTGGAATGAAATTTTTCTTTCAACTGTCTTATAATTTCTGGTTCAGGAGATGAAATATCCTTTGGCTCTGACGCAGGACTTAACTTTAATCATTTTGCTCGAAATGCTTCTTGGGCTTTTTTATATTTCAGAGATTTTTTTCTTGCAGGCTTTTTTTCTTGATTGGTGTTTCATCCAGACATTGTAAACTTCTGTTAAATGCTTCTATAGCATGCTCTTTTTCAGGAGTTGATACTTCAATGTTTTCAGATGGCCTTCGGCTTCTTGTTCATTATAGCTGTCAGAAGGTGAAGAGGAATGTTCAGCAGTTTCAGAGTGAAATTTCTGGATTGCTTTATGACAACTGTCACAGATCTTGTCTCCAGTTTTGAGCAACTTGTTGTGTAGCAATAGATTCTTGGAAACTGGTTGCAGATTTTTTTTGTTATATTTATGGTTTGGTTTCCCAAGGGGGTTGTTGCAACAGTAAACCACACTTGAAACTTTTGATGTGGATGGTCTGCTGGCATCCATCTTTTACTTTGCTTTTACTTTAAAACCTAGGAAAGAAACACAATTTGTAACCCTTATGGATATATATTAACTTTTTAACTAATTATAATTAATTCATTAACATTTGCAGTGTTTGTAATACCAGGGATAACATTTTAGACAGACAAAATAAACAATTCGTCAGTCACTGATGGTGTGTTTAGTAACGTCCTTTTATGTTACTTATTTTGTTATAGTGATCCCATAGCGATCCCATTATGAAACTTTCAGGATATGTAGAAAAATAATGTTCGTTAAACATATATTTTTTTCAGATTTAAAAAAAAACATGTTTTTTAATATTTCAATTTTAAAATTTTGAAATTGACATTAAATTTTTTAATAGTGTCATGTGGCATATCAAATGAAAGCCCAATTCAAGATCTTTAAAATGAGCCATAATTCATGACCCTAGCTCTACTAGAACCTAGGTAATTGGCAGTTAAAGTTTGCTCAGATGATGAAATTTCAGGGTTTTTTTGAAATTTCAAAAATCAATAACTCAAAAATGCATGCATTAAAAATTCTTAAAAAATTCATATATGTTTATATTGATGAATTCTACAAATATACCAAGTTTCATAAAAATCAAAAATGGTCAGGTTGAAAATGCTATTTTTGCTGGTTGATTTCACATGGAATGACCCTCTTCTAACCCAGTACAGTTTTAGCTTTCAGTGTAAATTAATTTCTAAAAAAAAAAATCTGATTGGATGGTATCTTCAGATTTCATAACTGCTCACCATTTTGTTCAGAGTGCTTTTATGGGTTAGGGAAATAAACAGGAAAACACAAATTTCAAAAAGGAATTCAGAAAACAAGATATACCTAAAGAGGCAGAAGGTGAACTGTCTTGTGCTCTTTTTCTTTTGTCTTCATTTGAAGTTTATGATATTGCTTTTCCCACAGTTACCAGGATTGAAATCTTTACCTTCCTGGGTTAGCCAGGTTAAGTAGCGTTTACTATCTTAGATGGGTTCCCTTACAGAAACTTAGTATAACCCAAAGAAAAATGATAAAATGTGCTGGGTTTTGCACTGAGAAACAAGAACTGGAACTCCTGGGAAGATCAATCACAACAGTTGAGGACATTACCATGCCACCCGGGTGGTGCAGTGGTCTTCTGTGACCATTCTTCCAAGATGGATCTGGATTTGAATCATGGTGAGGCATGGATGTTATGTTTATCTTACATTACTGGCAGTCTCCATCCTGAAACCTGTGGCTCTAAATTGTAGCAGCCCACTACTGAGTTGCTAACAGTGGCCGCTAAACCCTGAAACAAAAAACAAAACAAAAGGTATTAGCGAACATAAAATTGAAGTGGAGATGAGCATTACACATGGCAAGAATGGATGATGGTAAATGGGCAGTGGTGACTACTGAATGGCTTCTCAGAAAAAGGCACCAGACCAAAATGGATAGCCTGAGTATAGTGGGAGGGTAAATTAAAAATGAGCAATTGGATAGGCTTTCGTCCAGCAATGGGCAGGGAATGGATGAGAGAATTGTAACAAGTGTAGTAAATTTGAAGTCCCTTCCCCAGGGTTCGCACAGGACCTGGAAATCCTTGAAAATGGTAGATTTGCTCGTGTGGAGTCCTGGAAAATAATATTTTTTTTGGCGTATAGCCCTTGAAATCGGGAGACTTGATTTTGAAATGCAGATCTTTTTTTTTTCTGTAAAACTCAGTTGGTAACTCCTACGATTGTGGCTACCTTCTCTTTGTGTCGTAAACTGGGCGAAAGGTCTGATAACTGGAGCCTGCGCTGTTTGCGGCCCGATGCTAAGTTTTCTTGAAGGGAGGACCGTGTAGCGGGCAACAGGCATGCACTCCCTGACTATCTAAAAACAGGGTTCGTATACAGCCTTGAAAAACGAATTTTTGTTTCGAGGCCTTGCATGTTCAAGAACTTTTACTGTTTTTTTTTTTTATAAAGGTCGGGAAAAGCCTTGAAAATTGCTATCAGCAAATTTTAAATTGTTTAATTTTATAACAATAAAAAAAAGCTTTAAAAAATGAGCGTCTGAAAAACCGTTTCTCACAGTAAAGGTCGCTTTGCGGAGAGTCTGTTATCAGATTTTTGCTCCTCGCGGTCAGTCGCCGCTGAATCAAATGAAACAGTT
Organism: Macrothele yani; assembly: GCA_039090855.1. Taxonomy (NCBI): domain Eukaryota; kingdom Metazoa; phylum Arthropoda; class Arachnida; order Araneae; family Macrothelidae; genus Macrothele; species Macrothele yani. Next base: position 5,098,663 of record CM077012.1, read on the forward strand.
GCGCACCCACATTCCTGTCGGCACAGCAAGAATACGATAACATGTTTTCAGTGTGTCATGTGTTTTTGCGGGAAGAAAGAGTGGTGAGCGTCACAGCTTCCAGTCCTAGTAGCCCAGTAAATAAAGGACTTGACCCGGAACAAATTAGGTAAAAGCTGAATTTTTGCAGGCTGGTAGAACTCATCGGGCTTAGCATTTTCATAAAAGTACCCACCCCTCCCCGCTTGCTTCCCCCTACACCCCCATAAAGGGAGGAAATCTGGTCAAATACTCATCCACTCGTAACTCCCGAAATAATTGGCGTACAGCGATAATTTTTTTTAAATTTATTCCTCTTGATATGGTCTATAAATTTTGTTCTATTCATTTTTACTATATCTCCTATAGTTTTGCTGCAATTTTTGAAAACCCCGCAAAATAGCACCTTTTTTTCTCGACATTTTACCCAATAATAGCAATTACCGCTTCACAGAGCCAAAATTTCCGAAAACGGTTCCAAATAAAAGTTGTAGCAAACTTCATAACAACATACAACAATATATTATTTGTCTTAATACGCTTTATAGTTTACCTTCTGTGGTACCGAAACTGTGAATGCATTGTAGCCACAAAATGACAAAAAATCGGGCAAAACATGCAATAATTTTGCGAGGAGTATAATTTTCAACAATAGGTAAAAAAATAAAAAAAGGAAAGAAAACTCAGCTTCGCACCTGCGAAAAAGTCACCAACTCTTGCCTGTTTGCTTCACATCCCCCCTCCCTCTCCCGGAGGGATGGGACTAATGATTATTATGTGCAAACAAATTGTTGAATTGAAATATGACAATGTCATTTTTTCTTCTTTATACAATGCCTATAAAGTAATAATTTAGTTCCATGCACTGGTGCTGTTTCTACAATTTCAAAATAATTAAGAAAAAAAACCATTTGCATTTTCAAATTTCCTAAATGAACTAAGATTAAAATTTCGTAAAACTGTAATTAAAAAAGAAAAGGCTACAAACAAAAGTGGTGATGATTAAATTTATAACTTTTAAAATGATATATATTTTGTCTTACATTGCTTCTGTGGTTCTTTTGAATATCGCACAGTTGTGGCAGAATTATCACAAATCAATATCAGTGTCGTCACTCATATCAGGCTTGTTTGTGCATGACAGTCCACTGCAACAACCACACATAGCAGAACATGAGAATCCGGCTTTTCGGCAGCTGCAGGAAATCATACATTCTTTCTTACAGTTGCATGAAATTAAACGCAAAAGTTCATCTGGTGTCCCTGGTAAAGTAGTCGTAATTGGCTTTAGTCTTCCTCCCTCTAATTTCCACCCCGAGTTGGTGGGATCAAGTTTGTTCCCTGACCACATTTGAACTTGAAGGTATACCCGCAATAAATGCTGTCGAGCTGCTGCTACTGTAGGTGGAAGTTTTCCCAATTCAAAGTTTGATCTCAGTGATAGTTTAGCAATTGATTTTTTGTAATAAAAGTATCTGGCATCATCTAAATTACTGTGTTTGCTCAAACCATATTAATCCAAAAGGAAGCTTTCTCCATTTTGAAAGTTCTTCTTTTGAAGCATTAATGCGGTTGAAAACCGTTGCTTGTGACTGAGCCTCTTGAGAATTTTTTATAAGGTTAACTGCCTTTTGTTTCCCAAGTCCGTAAATTGCAGACGTTGTATCACACCCTGTAATGGCATGCGTGAATAACAGACATATGCGTACATGGCTGTAAATAGATATCAGTTTTTCAATGCTGTAAAATATTGGAGGTATTGCAGCAGTGCCCGGTTTGAGAAAGTACAAAGATTTTGTTTCTTCTGGCGCCAGTGCAATTAATAAGACGATAAGGTCTGTATCCCTACCTACGGTGACTACAGTAGGGTTTAGTTTCAATATTTCTATAGAGGTTTGAACTATATCTACATCAGCATCATTATTAGCCGTGAGAACCGTGATATTAGTGGCAGAGAGGAATTTTTCTTTTATAGCTGCAATCATTCTTTTCTTATTGTGGGGATTGGACAGAAAATCAGTCTGCGCTGTGGTGCACTCCATGTTATTTGTAAATATAATGTTCGCTGACGTCCTTTTAGCAGATCTTCTTGTTTGTTCTTCTTGCTTTGTTGTTGGTGTTTTAGGGTATCCATCAAAGACAACGTAGCAATTTGTACCATAATGGGAAAGTACACGAGATATATAATTTTGCAGAATTTGATCAAATGTTGTGAGCTTAGGCCAAGTTACTGAATGAAGGAGATAACCACCATCTATTATAACAGCTGCACCAGTAGGTATATCCTCGTGTTCAACAATACCACCAACGAAAGATTTAGTTATGGAGGATTTTGTACCTTTTCGCAGTGACACTTCGTCAAATAAAGATGGTGGACGAGATGCTAGTTCATATCTGAAGTATGATTTCAATTTCAAAGGACTGTCACAAACATAAATAACTATGTTGAACAATTGTTGTGTACTTATTGAAACTGCTTCAGATCTAACTTTCAATCTCATTCTGCCAACAGCTTGAGTTACAACCATGTCTTTTCTGTGTAATTTAATGTCCCTGAAGTTTCCTCCAACTAGTTTTTTCATAATTGCTGATCCTATCTCGTAAGCTGTATCACAAGTGACAGTTACATTAGATACCAAGCCAGAAGATAGACACACAAGGTCTCCAGATTGTTTCGTGAAAGGATTGTGTTCTCTCAACCAGTGTGCAAATTTGGAAATATCATGTGCATCTCTAGCCTGCCGACTTTCTTTTAATTCAACATGCTGCTCAGTGAGTGATAAAGATGGACTACCAATGAAGTCTTGTACTGCTTCACTGATTTCTAAAAATGGTGGGGCACCTAAGAACCATTTTGATAGCACGTTATCAGTTATACCTCTTCCATGGGTTAAACCACCAACTGACTTTATAGAACGCATAAGCGATTGCTCAATGCACATATCAGTCCATATTCCAGAAAAGAATTTGCCTTTTCGTCTCACTGTGAAAAAACCCTTAGAAGTGAACATCTCATATTCTCTTTGTGTTAACTTCAACTTCAAATTAAGCATTTGCTGGGCATATAAATGGGCTGACTTTGCATATGGTAGATGACCAGCAGCATGAAAATATGGAAGCATTTTGATGACAGTGCCTAAGTGCAACTGCCAGTCCCCAGTACGTTCAGCTAAAATAAATTTCGGCATATCAATTTCTGCAATGAAATTCAGCCATAACTTTGATGTACGACTTGTTGAACTTCTGATTTCTTCCAAAAACCTCGAAAAATCGCATAATGCCCTTTTGGAAAACTCATTTTCACATGCTTCATTTGGCGTTATTTTTCCTTCAATTACTTTATTGTAGATGACGCCAATTTCGTCGGAGAAATTAGCTTTCACCTGGAGATATTCATCACTCAAGATTATCATAAGAGATGCCACAGTTAGTATGTGAGCTCTTATAGCTCTTGAGTAGGCATGTCCTGTTAGCATGTGGGTAACAGACAAGTGGCCGTAAACTGTCTCCCACAGTTGTTCTAAACCACTGCCCTCCATAATTCGTCCAATGGAGCCCATATATGACATCAATAAATGAAAGCCCCCAATCGTAAAATTATTTTTGACATGTCGCTGCCAGCGTCTGCTACTGCAACCAGCTCAGATACTCTGAGGAAAAGCGGCTGATCAAAAGTAACAATACATGACTGCTTCCTCTTTTTAAATTGTTCTGCTGCAAAACATAGTGCAGTGTAAATAGAAGAAGGGTTTCCTGGATCAATATCGATGAAGGGTATAGCTGAAATGTAACTACTTTCACAGCCTTCTAACTGGCCCATGATTACATTCATAAAGCCACTCCAGCCGGGTTGAGGCTTTGAAACAGCCGCAAAGCCACTTAGCCACAGACAATTTTACGGAAACAAAGTCTTTAACGATGCTTGCGCACTACCTGTCATTCTTATGTTACTCAGGTCTTGAACTGTTATGTTCTGTAAGCCGAATAGCCTTTTCTTAGGATAAGCCCGATGCCATATGCTTACCTGAGGTTTAGAAATGTTTCCAGATTGTAGTCGTGAAACATCAACCTTCGTGTCAACACAGGTGGCTGGTGTAATGCATTGAATTCCTCCCATTGCATGAAAAGTGTTTAATCCATCTAAAGTGCGTACGTTCACATCTGCATTATCAAACACATACTGAATAAAGGCTTCATTACTCACAGAAGGTAACCCTCCACTAATTAGAGAATTTTGATATTGTTATGCTTCGTAGTATGAAGGACACATACCCATCGATGATAACAATTCAACTAAATGTTTGGAACCATATCTACGACATAAATACAACGCAACACTGATTTGAACAGCTGACAAAAAAGATCTAGGTCTTACAGCAGATATTATAGCATGGTTTATTACAGTTCGTTTGCGAATAATCCCAGATGTGTTGCCATCAACCTGTCTTTTTTTTTTTTGTAACCATGTTTGTAAATATTTGCCGAGTTTCCGGAACAACACTTAATCCATCCTCCTTGATATTGTTCGCATTCGGATATTTGGTAGTGTCGTAAATCATTTTCTGTATGTCCTCCCTAATAATTTCTGCTGCTGCTTCAACAACTCTTCTTCGTTCACAAACCTTATCCTTCTTTCTCTCATTATACCATTGATCAGTCAGCAATTTATGATTAGCATCTGTCATACATACAATATTCTTCTTCCCAGAAATATATGTTTTTACTATCCTGTCTCCGAAATGTTGTAACAGTCGCTGCTTCAAATATTTATCAGTAATGGTTGTAGAAAGGTCATGATCTTTCATGATATTTTGTAAACCCTTTAAGGTGTATTGGCATTCATCTGTTTTGTCAATATAGTCACACAAGAATGAGAAAGCAGTTTCAGTGCTTTGATCTTGCGGCCGACCAGGTGCTCTAAAGAACTTTATTTTTCTGAATTTTCTGTAGCACTCGAAATGATATCTAAAGAACTTTATTTTTCTGAATTTTCTGTAGCACTCGAAATGATATTCAACTGCTACTAGGTCAATAACCCCGAGAATTTTCGACTTCACATTTTCCCCCATTCATCGTTACAGTGTTCGCAGAAAGTTAAAATTTTATCTTTCATTTCTAGAGTCGATACCATATGGACCGCTTTTCTGTATTTGAGAGGAAGCTTAATATTCAGAGTGGCTTCCTTTTCACAGAACAAGCACTCATTTTTAAAGTCAAAAGTTCGTTGAAAAATTCGTAAAACTGGATTTGAAGACGTTGATGCTAACGAAATACTTGCAACATGTGAAGCCTTAATACTACTTTCTCGCGTGTAATTCCGCCGGCAAGTCTGGTGAACCATAATAGAAGTAACATTCTCTAATTTTTCATGCAAACTGTCTTTTCTTTTCAGGCTAGAATCAATTATCCTTTTTAAACCTTTGGTGGCAACTACTGATTCTCCCTCACAGAGATGGTTATCGCAAATCATGCATTTGTCCATTTTTTATTCCGTTAGGTAAACCAATACAGGAATGCATTAAGAATTTGAATTTACTTCCGATATTGGAGGTTATTTTTTAACGTGCATTAATGCATTTGCATTTTTGAACTTCCCTTTTTGTTGGTAAAGTTCGATTAACACTTACCGCACGTGGGGCTTGGCTTTCAATTCTTATTTCCGTTATGTGGATGCAGCATGGGGGTTTTTCATTTAGTTGCGGGTCCACTTCATTTTTTTTTTCGTTGGTATTTATCTGGCCTCGTCACTAAATGAGTTTTTTTCCTTTGCTGCCTCCTCATTTACTTCAATAATTTTTCATAACCCGAGTACTTTCGGTAATAATCCATTACCGTCATCTTTTGCTCCGACTAGCACGGACTGTGTCAGCTGGGCATTTCGGTGGTTCTCGCGGGCTGCTTCTGTTATCGGCTATCGCTTCTTCTTGGGTGTTGTGGTGCCATCTCTTGTTGGTCACTGATCTCATTTTTCGAACTTTTTCATTTTTTTGCTCAATTTTAATTAAATTTTTCCAGCCGTTTCTCAAAATATTAGGGTCCATTATGGTTGCAAACTTTTGCCCTATTTTTTTCAATCATTACCGACTCTGCTATTCTGAGGTGTTTTTCAGATTTACAGCAAGCTGTCTGGCTAACCAAAAATATCCTAAACTCAAAAATATAAAAATCATTAAAAGCTGTAAATCCGAAAAACACCTCAGAATAGCAGAGTCAGTAATTGAAAAAAATAGGGCAAAAGTTTGCAACCATAATGACCCTAATATTTTGAGAAACAGCTGGAAAAATTTAATTAAAATTGAGCAAAAAAATGAAAAAGTTCGAAAAATGAGATCAGTGAGCAACAAGAGATGGCGCCACAATGCCCAGGAAGAAGCGATAGCCGATAACAGAAGCAGCCCGCAAGAACCACCGAAATGCCCAGCTGACACGGTCCGTGCTAGTCGGAGCAAAACGTCCCCTAGATGACGGTAATGGATTATTACCGAAAGTACTAGGGTTATGAAAAATTATTGAAGTAAATGAGGAGGCAGCAAAGGAAAAAAACTCATTTTAGTGACGAGGCCAGATAAATACCAACGAAAAAAAAAAAATGAAGTGGACCCGCAACTAAATGAAAAACCCCCATGCCGCATCCACATAACGGAAATAAGAATTGAACATAGAATTGAAAGCCAAGCCCCACGTGCGGTAAGTGTTAATCGAACTTCACCAACAAAAAGGGAAGTTCAAAAATGCAAATTAAGAATTAGGTTAACTTTTTAGAGGCTAAAAAACGATCAACTTACATTTCGTTTGTTGTCTCAGCGAACCTTCCGTGCAGACATCTTGCCTATCCGATTACCTAATTCTATTTGCTTTTGTGGCATATGTGCGGACAGTGGGGGAGTTTTATGAATGCATTTTATTCTCCCCACGTGTCAAATAAATAAACAAATTCCATGAGTCAATGCCTCTTATATCTCTATCAGCACTATGTTCTTCCCGCGACAAATTCTTCGTAACAGAAGTGCTTAAAGTGGTTCCAACTAAAATCTCTGCCTTATGTTTCCAATGGTAAAACTCTCTGCCTTATGTTTCCAATTTATGTATTCCCAAGGATGAAAATTTGCACATCGATAAAACTTACTTTAAGTTATAGCATGGGATAGTAAATTCTTGCGAAAACATAACCATAATTATATTAAAAATCGATAATTTTTTTTAGTAATGTTCAGAAATGTTAATAAACGGCGCGACCTGTACATTAATGACGTCAGTAGACAAACAAATGTTGGATTTCTAAATTATGGTTATGTTTTAGCAAGTATTAGGTATCTCATACTATAACTTAAAGTTAGTTTTATCGATGTGCAAATTTTCATCCTTGGGAATACATTAATTGAGAAGAAAATATGTAAAGAAGTTTTACCATTGGAAACATAAAGCAGAAATTTTAGGTGGTACCACCTTAAGGCTGACATGGTTTAGAAACAGTGTAAGCGAAACTATATATTGCTGTAAGACAAATAATATATTGTTGTAAAGGTTATATAATTTGCTACAACTTTTATTCGGAGCCTTTTTCGGAAATTTTGGCTCTGTGAAGCAGTAATTGGAATTAATCGGAAAAATGTCGAGAGAAAAATGTGCTATTTTGTGGGTTTTCGCAAATTGCTGCAAAACTATTGGAGATATAGTAAAAATGAATAGAACAAAATTTATAGACCATATCAAGAGGAATAAATTAAAAAAATTATCGCTGTACGCCAATTATTTCGGGAGTTACGAGTGGATTAGTATTATACCAACCCCCCCCTTTATGGGTGGGTAGAGGGGAAGGGGGGACTTTTGTGAAAATGCTAAGCCCAATGAGTTCTACCAGCCTGCAAAAATTCAGCTTATACCTAATTTGTTCCGGGTTTGACCCAATTTTGGCCTTTATTTACTGGGCTATAGAAAAAGTGTCTTTGATTTAAAGAATTTGGGGAATTTTTAGGTAGCCAGGCCTTTTGCTTATCAGCTGATACTGGAAACTTTTGTAGGATATATTTACATGCATTGTAGATTCACTGCAATTACCAAGCTTCTCATTTCTGTCGTGTGATTTATCAACACTTGTTCTTTCTTGCTTTTTGTTATTGTGAAAAGAAAGACTTTTATCTTCATTAAGCTTCACAAGTCATTTATGTTGTCGAAATGGGTAAGTCTTCCTTTCAAGAACTGTGGTTGAAAAACCCATCATATGCCACATGGATTGTAAAGGAAAATAATAATAATTATATTGCAAAGTGTATTTTGTGTTGTAAAAATGTGGATATTTCTAGCATGAGGGTATCCGCTTTGGAAAGTCGTATGAAAAGTAAAAAAACATGTTTCACTCTCAGAAACTTCTAGAAATATGTCTATAAATGAAATGATGCCACTTGGGATAGATACTAAATTTGCATCTGTGTTATCACCAACTTTAAGGATTGCCGAGAATAATGCGACTATTAAAGCGGAAATTTTGTGGGCATTGAAAGTTGTAAAATCTCATTTTTTCCTACCATTCATGTGTGGGTATTGATGCCTTATTTTGACTTATGTTTTCAGATAGCGTCATTGCAAATAATTTTTCTTGTGGAGAAAAGAAATGTTCTTACATCTGTTTTGGATTAGTACCACATTTCAGGTTGCTCCTGATTCAAGAAATTAAATATGAAAACAGAAACTTTGTTGTTTTGTTTGATGAAAGCCTCAACAAATTTACACAAACAAAGCAAATGGATGTCCATGTCAGATTGTGGCAAGACTGCAAAGTAGTGACAAAGTACTTTTCATCCATGTTTTTAAAATGTTCAACAGCTGTAATAATGATGACTGAATTCCTTAGGTGCATTGAACCCTTGCCATAATGTAACTTTGTCCAACTTTCAATGGATGGTCCCAGTGTCAACTGGAACTGCCTTTTTCAGTGATAACTTATCTGATATTTCTAAATGACAGATTCAGTAGTTCTCTAAAGAATATTTTCTATTTCTCTGATAGGTCTGCTGCTCAGTATAAGAATGATAATAATTTTATTAATTTATGTTCTCATTAGGAAGACTGGTGTTTCAGCAGAATGACATTTTTATGTAACTTTACATGGAAAAGATGTATGTGATGGACTGTCTGAAACCATCAAACATCTAGCAGCACGTGCAAGTTTGCAGCAACCTTATATGTCACAAATTATGACTCCTTTTCAGTTATATGAGTGGGCCAAAGATAAAAATTCAAAGTTGCATTCTTTTTTAACTTTTTTTGTACAAACAAGGAATACAATGAAGTAAAAGGTCTTTTAAAGAAACAATACAGTAATGCAAAGGTAATCCCAGGAATGCTCAAGTTTCACCTTTTCAAAGCCACTGATAACAAAATTCAAGTGAGAATATTCTCAAATTCTCCAAATTCAAAAATTGAGCTGGTGATTAAGAAAAGAGCTCTGTGACACCAGAGGGTATGTCACCTGCACATATGCAGAAAAATGGTGAGTTGGATGTGTACTAAATGTACATTGTATATGAAGAAACTGATGAAGTGAAAATCAGTTTTGTTTATCTAAATAAACTTTCATAAACCTATTATTGTCAAAAGCCAGACATTTTACTTGCGCTTAAAACGGATGTGAGATAGTAGATGTAAGATTGGCAACTGGATGAACATACAGAGGTAGACAACAAAACTGAAACACATGGGTTTGAGACACAACTATTTATTAGTATGGTGTAGGGCCCCATTTGGAGGCCAATACAGCTGTAATTCGTCTTGGGAAGTACTGGTAAAAGTCCTGTACAGTGGCGTGAGGGATTTGAAGCCCTTCCTTTTGCAGAAAAGTGGCTAGTTCACGATGTGATGCAGGTGGAGAAAAACTTTTCCTGATGTCTTGCTCCTCCAGAACACCCCAGAGTGGCTCAATAATGTTAAAGTCAGGTGACTGTGCAGGCCATGACAGATGTTTAACCTCACTTTCATGCTCAATAAACCACTCTTCCACCACTTTGGCTCTGTGTATCGGTGCATTATCCTGATACACAGCACCACCATCAGGGTACAATGTTTGAACCATTGGGTACACCTGATCCTCCAGAATTGTTCAATAGTCCTTGGCAATGATGTGCCCCTCAAGAACAATCAGTGGGCCGACAGACTGCCACATTATTGTGGCCCAAACTTTCAACAATTCACCTCCGTGCTTCACTGTGGGCAATGAACAGTCTGGATGGTTAGCCTGTGAGGGATTTCTCCACACATAAACTCTCCTGGTTGTGGGAAAGACAGTGAAGGACAATTCATTGAAGAATACACATTTCACGTTGTTCAATGTCCACTAAAAAGAAAAGAGTGAGGAAGAAAATAGTGCTTGCACTATTCTTCCTCTCTCTTTTTCTGCAACTTTGTAACCAAATGTTGCTTTTTTGCAACTTTTGTAACCAAAAGTTGCTTTTCATCTTGCGGGTTTTAATTATGAAAAGTTTGAAGTAAAAAGAAAACAGTGCTTACATTTTGGCAATGGCGTAAATTGTAACCAAGTAAAAAAAATAAAGTCACTACTTGTTTTTTATTGTGAGTTGTTTTTCCTAATATAATTAGTGTCCTAGATCTTTAATTTACATACTGTAAACAATGTGGTCATCCTTTGCCTTACTTGAATTTTCTTTTTAAGGATGAAGTTGATGCTTACAGGGACTCGTTGGACATGACTGTGAGGGGCAGAGACACGCCTAACCCTATTTTTTATTTCAGTGAAGGAAATTTTCCTGGTAAAATTTTAATCTACTTAATTATCATAATTAAATCATGTGAGGTATAAAAAATCATCTTCTGCAACTGTTTGTACTTTTTTCAGAAGTTAAAGCTTGAACGTGCATGTACATGTAGAAGGGGACAGCAAAAACAAAGTAATAAGTATTGTTTGCAGTATCAGTTTTTTTGAAACCAACAAAATTATTTTTTTAATTGAGATTTTATTGGTTCTCTGTTCCTTTTCATATTTGTGTACCATTCTGTTATGATTTTGCTTACTTGTTGGTGTATTTTATTTTTAGAATTTTTTTTGTCAAACTTTATTCCATTCAGTTCTATGCTCCATTGATTTATTTGTTAGAAGTTAGTTATAAAGACAACCTTTCATGTGTGTTTTAAATGTTTTCAGAATATTTTGTGATTTAATTAATAACGTTAAAAAATTCAGTACTTTCTGATTAACAGGACCCTCATAATGAAATGAAACCTATTTGCAAAAGTGACCCATGTGCAGTTGCATGCCAGAAAATGATTGTGATTAGCACTAATTGTTTGTAGAATGTCTTGTTCCATTTTGTGTGGACTTCTGTTTTGGAAGTTCTTTGTACAGAATTGTATCTCTGTCATCTTTTTATTCTATATTATTGCAGTAGATTCCAGTTAATTGGGACACATTGGGTCTAGAACTAGAACACTTTGGCCTAATTAATGGCTGCCCCAATTATAAGTTTTGTCCCAAAGAGCTAATTTGGGATGTTATTCAAGAGTTGTCCCCAGTAACTAGCTGCACTGATTAACCAATGCCCCAATTAACTGGAATCAACTGTACTTATCAGGGGTTAAAATTCAGGGCTCAGGATAATGGGATTCTCACCGAGAAAAAGTTGTTAGGCGGGAGCCTCCCGCCTTACTAAATTTTAAGAAAAAATATATGTAAATATAAAATCTTGGGTCCATTTTTGGACCACTCGTAAGATTTGTGCGTTAGAAACGGACCGTTCAGAGTTTCGAAAATTGCAATCGAACACATCATTCAGGTTGGGAATAATCAGTTTATGGACACATGAATCGGTTTTCATATGTAGCTGCATGAGCAGTTCATTTTGCATATTGCGGACTGTTACGTGGCATGAGATTCTTCTTCGGATTCGTGGAATTCCGTTTTTTTTTTGCCACATTTCGGTTATATCTGAGATTCATGAAAAAAAACTGAAGATAATGTTTTATTTTCGGAAGATTAGTGTGTATGTATTGGGGGTGGGGGTGGGGGGTCATTTTCCGTCTGGGAAACAGTATTCCGTTTTTCAGAGATTCAGTAAACAACATTTAAACGGAGGAATTGTTTTTCCCCGAATCGTAATTTCTTTTTCTTGCAAGTTTCATCTGTCCAGTATTGTTATTAAATATCAATTTATTGCATAAATGCTTGTATTTCAGCTTCCAATAACAGAAGTTTAATGGAGCAAAAATTTCCTTGTAAACTTTAGGCACTGGTTTCTTCCGCGAATTCGAGGAGCTCTCACTTTGTTGTCATCATTTGCGTCGTTCTCAAGAACAATGCAAAACTAAAGATAATTTTTTGGGGGTGGGGGTTTATAGTGGGGGGGGGGAAGGAAGGGCATTTTCCAGGTGGGATGAAATTTCGTCTTTCAAAGCTTTTGAAAACGGAAGTTAGACAAACTGCAGATTTAATCTGTAATTGTAATTTTTTTTTTTTTGCTCACGATATTCCCTCTGCTCTGTATTACTGTAAAATATAATTTTGTTCATATAATTTTGTTCGATAACTGATTGTGTTTCAGCTTGAAAATTGAGGAAAAATTTCCGAAAACGGAAGTCGGACGGAGCGCAGATTTTTTCGTAATTGTAATTTTTTCCCCCTCGCGATGTTCCCACTGTCTTGAATTATTGCTAAATGTTATTTTCCCTCCATAAATAGTTGCAAAGGGAAAAACTGGACACTCATATCTGAAGAATGGTTGAATCAACTGTGACGTACCTGCCAGCAGGACGCACACGACATAAAGGCACATAGCAATCAGAACAAATGTCTGCGTAGCTCAGTTGGTAGAGCGACTTGTTCCGGAATAAGCGGCCTCGGGTTCGAATCCCGGCGTAGACCAAAAATGACGGAGAAATTTACTTCGTTATAATGGCGCCCGAACTATCCGGATGACCCGGCCGTTCAAAATCTCGCATTGGTGTGATGTTATTTCCACACCGCGAGACAGGAAAAATCAGAGAATTCCTTCTCCAGCGCTTCGAAAAATAAAAATGTGTGATGTTGCATTCCACACAGCAGATTGACTGGGAGTTCTCAAGTGCACGTTCTACAGTGGATGGCTGCCTGCAACGATTCATGGTCACGGCTGACCCGTGGGCCATGCCCCCGGCCCTCTTTCGGGGGGGGATGTGACGTACCTGCCAGCAGGACGCACACGACATAAAGGCACATAGCAATCAGAACAAATGTCTGCGTAGCTCAGTTGGTAGAGCGACTTGTTCCGGAATAAGCGGCCTCGGGTTCGAATCCCGGCGTAGACCAAAAATGACGGAGAAATTTACTTCGTTATACAACCAAGTCTCAATTATGTGAACTGTAAACATCTCATACATAGTATTCGAGAAGATATTTATTATTTTTTTCAAAACTGAAGGAAAACTTGTTCTAAAATAATGAATTAGTTGACCCTTGTTATACTAAATTTGCACATCACAATGTTCAGTGAAGGTTTATCTTTTGTGATTGAGATAGACTGCAGATTTCCTTCTGCCACAATGGAACTCTTTTTGAAATTTGAATGTGTAGAATCTGTATCTGTGAATCAACACACACACACACACACACACACACACACACACACACACGCGCACGCACACGCACACGCACACACATTTTGGTTAGTCTTTCAAAAGCTTGGCAAACCAGTTTTTTTTTTTTTTGTTTTTTCTCGAAAATTAATGAAGATGCAGTTATGGAATATTCACTATTTAAACATAGCTGTAAAAAATAAGTAGTATATGTGCCAATGTCCAAATTTTTTTTCTAGGAGTTTTTATTTGCACACATTTCCATTAGTGTCAAAAGTTTCTTTTGCAAGTAAGTCTTGTGTTGCATTTAACAAATGTACCATGTGAACTTGGCTTTAGCTCACACAGACCCCTGTAGCAGAATTGCAGCGACGGGTGACGTATGCCGCAGATTTTCTTTTGGTTCTGCAGACAAAAACAATATCCCCAAAACCCTATTAAATCCTCTCTTACAGACTCTCGATCATGGGTGCAAGTCTTTTGTGTTTAGACGGAATTCAGTCTTTCAAAACTTTCCCAAAATGGAAGTGAGACGGAGTGAAGATTTCTCTCGTTATGTATTTTTTTTTCTCTTGCTATGTTTTCCATTTCTTGTATTAAGTTTTCCATTTCTTGTATTTTATTCCATTGTGTTTCACTTTGAAAACGGCAGCAAAAATTTTCCCAAACGGAAGTTAGGCCCAGCCTCGTAATGTGAAATCCTTTTTTTCGCAATATTGCTTCTGACTTGTATGGTTGTTAAGCATAATTTTATTACATATGTTTGTATGAAGACGAAAGTTGGATGGTGCGAAAATTTCTCTCATAATTGAAAACTGGAGGCAAATTTTAGACAAAGGAAGCTAAATTACGCAGTGAAGATTTCTCCTGAATCTTTTTTTTTTTTTTTTTTCAGTGTTGCAAAAATATAGAAAATTTTTTTGAAGATGCAAGTAGGACCTCCGGAGTGAAGATTTCTCCCGTAATCGTAATTTTTTTAGCGATGTTCTATTTGTCCTTCATTCTAGTCACCATTGCAATTGCTGTATTACCTAGGGTAGGCTTTTTTTTTTTTTTTTTTAGGTAGAAGAAATGAATATAAGGTGGCCAATTTTATCTTTTAATTACTACCTGTGCAAATGTTTGTTTTTTGCGTTTAGCAGTTACCTTGATCAGTGACCACCTGCGGATTGTCTTGTGACACCACAATATCTGTCGCAGACTGATCAGGAACTTTCTGCCATGAAGACACAGACCTGCCAACTGTTACAATTTTATCGTATTTAGTATGATATATCCAGGGCCGGTTCTAGCGTTTTTTTAAGGTGGCGCAAATGTCTCATCACGCCCCCCAAAAAAACGGTATAAGTTTTTGTTTTCCAAAAGCTAAAAAAAGGAAAACAGCTATAATCAAATTCATAGATATAAATAGAAATATTATAATTATATGCATAAATTAACATACAAAGTCAACTCCAGGGTATCATCCGCTGTTAGGGTGGCACGAGTTTCGCGGGCGAATAATCCAAATTTTGCAGAAAAAAAAACCTACCGATATGATAGAAAATATACACACATAACATAAGTGTTATCATGTATTCAGATCTGTAGTTATTGTTGCAAACGTATAAAAACAGACTGAAATGCTATATAATATATATATACGTACTACTATAATTTCAATCTTAAAATAATCAGTTACTTGCTTCTGTTTTTTTACTGCAAAATATTTTTTTTTTATTCGGAATGGCAGGCGGCGCAAAACTAGCTTCTCATCTAATAACGCATTGTTTTCATTTTTGTTACGATATGGTATTGGGTTTCAATTAGCGATGTATGATTAGAGACCTTAATTTTTAATGACCAAAAAAGTTTCAAATGATTAAGGCTGCAGATAATCGGCATTTGACTGTACCTCGTTTCATTCGGTAAAATATATGTCATAATTAAAACTCATTTACACAGCGAAAAAAGAGTAAGATAAGAAAAAATTATGGGACTTTCTGAATACGTCTAAATTAAATGGAATGAAACTTCTCTTCTCTATTCGAATTTAATGACCAGATATTTTAATTTACAATGATTCAAGAAAGGTTATCTAATTTGCCATAACCTGTCCATTAAATTAATATTATGCAGAAACATGAGAGAACAGGTGATCCAAAAGTGTATTTTAGAAACAAAACATAACAAAGACAAACTGCTTACCGTGTTTGTAAACAGAATCCGTTAGGAAGGTAGCTGCATCGTGATGCTGAGCTATATAAACTATGAGTACCGCAAAACAGTGAATGCTTGCGATAGCTTCTCAAATAGGTATTTTGTACTCGCAAATTTTGTAAAAGTCTGAATAGCATAACGACTGGACAAAGTCATTCTCTGTGGTCAGAATTGCAAAATCTGATAACCTTTCTTCTAACATAGTTGAACGAAAGAAGGTTTTGATCAATTTAAGTTTACTAAAACTTCGTTCACACATAGCTACTGTGATAGGAATTGTCAACATGATTCGAAGTGCAGTCCATAAATTTGGGAAAATGTCCTGCAAACTATTTTCTTTGATCAACTGTTATACTTTTAGTGGTTCTCCTGAGTCTCTTAAAAAAGATTTTATACTTAAAATTTCTCCAACAAATTCATCTGATGAAATGTTGCATTTGTCTCCGTCTGTCAAAAGTACTTTTAAATTTTCGCAAACTTTCTTTAGATGTGTTATCTCCAAATTTTCTTTTATATCACATAAAAATGACCACATACATTTTATTTCCGAGAGCTGTTCGAATTGTGTCCTCAATGAATTTTGAATTGTATCTATCATGGGATAAAATATTGTTGCCTTAAATAATTCTTCGGCATTTGTTGGTGATTTATCATCGGTTTCATAAGAAAACGTCTATTTTTTTCTTTCAGCTTCGTGTTTCCTTAAACACTGGTTCGATTTCCAACTTGTCTGCGATTTCTTTCACTGTTATTACAGCTGATGAATAACCCGAAGCTCTGTATTCTTTCATAAAATCTGAGCACTTTTTTAGTAATTCAGAAACATTTGATAAGTGCATACTTTTTGATTGCATTGCTTTACTTACTATGTTAACTTCAAATAAAACATCATACCAAACGACTAATGTAACTATAAATTCAAATTGTTCCATGAATTGCATGATCGACTTTGCTTCGGATGCAATTACAGAGTGAGTAGCATCTTCGTAGAGTTCTCTAACAGCACAATAAACTTCGTTGTACTGGTAATGAACTGAACAAAGGCTAGAAATTCTGCATTCCCAACGTGCTTCGGAAACTTTTTTCACTGAAAGGTCACTTACATGCTTCAGGATAATGTCCCACCGTTTTGGTGATCCTGAAAATAATACAAATAATATTTGTAGCACTCCAAATAATAATGACACTGATTTCACCGAGGATTTTGCAGCTTCTGAAACGGTTAAATTTAAACTGTGACATCCACTAGAAATAAAGAAAGCACGAGGGTATTTTTCTAAAATTTTAGACTGAACTCCTTTATTGATTCCTACCATATTGGCACCGTTATCGTATCCTTGGCCACGACAGAAATTCATATCTAAACTATAACTATTGACAATTTCATCCAGAAAAAGGCCAGTAAGTCCTTTGCCTGAAGAATCATTTACAGGTTTATAGCCTATGAAACATTCTCGAATCTTCACTTCGTCTTCTGTATCAACAAATCGAATCATAAAAGAAAGTTGCTCGATATGACTTACATCCGGAGTGCAATCCAATATAATGGAAAAGTACTTAGATTCCTTTACTTTAGATATGATTCTTTTCCGAACCTGTCCTCCAAGTAAACTGATTAATTCATTTTGAATTATTTTACTGCAGTAGCTGACGCTGTATTCCTTTTCTACAAAAAGGCGAAGGTGCTCCGTCATTACAGGATCAAATTTCCCTAATAACTCAACTAAACCAAGAAAATTACCATTTCTATGAGTAAAGTGTTTGTCTGAATTTCCTCTGAAAGGTAAATTCTGTTCTGCTAAGAAAATAGTAATAGCTACTAAGCGTTCTAAAATTGATACCCATCGAGACTTTTCGTTTTCTATTTGCTTTAGCAACACTTTATCAATTCCGCAAAATCCTTTAAGCCTATTTGAGGCGTCTGTCCAGTTTTCCATGTTTCTACAATGATCTGAAGAAGTTTCATGACTTTTTAGACGAGATGATAAGTGAATCCAATCATTGTAGCCTTTGTACCTAACTTGGTTTGAGAGTTTCGGGAAAATAACTTACAACAGAGCAATAAACTTTATTTGCTCTCTGTAAATAAACAAGCCATCGCCGATTAAAAGTTTCACCGTTGGCTATTACTCTTTGAAAGTGATTGTTAGAAAAATGATGTCCGTCGCTGTTTCGGGGATATTTCTCATTAGACATTTCTCCACTAATAGGTCCACGAATGATGACATCATCTCTTGCAGCAGGGTTCAAACTTGGCCAACTTGCTATATCTTCATATTGTATATTTTGATGAAATAAATGCGTTGATGCATCCACAACTTGAACGCTTCCATCTTTCATAATTGGCTGATCATTTTCGAAAGAAACTTCCGTATGAGTTTCCTCCACAAAAAAGCTTTACCTTTATCTCTAGGTTGGTGAATTAAAAATTTTGCCCCTTTCTTGGCTTTCTCATCATCTTCTCTTTGCTTTTTTAATTTTCGGATCCAGATAACTTTTTACGAGTTTCAGACATATTATTAGATTCAACTGTTAATATTCAAATTTTATGCATCATAGGATCTATCTATGATATTAGAAATAAAACAAATGAACCGCTACTAACTTGCCTGAATCCACCTTGCCTTATGTAGTACAGTACCAGCAAGGCGGGATGCACGACGTGTCTTTGACCCCTATTGGTAGCTGTCCATCGCAAGTTCTATGTAGATATTAGAATTGGCGCAGGCGAATTTGACTAACTAGACCCTTACCGACCCTTTGATTTGCCAATAATTTATAGCCGAACTATGGTGTCAGCTAAGGGTATAAACAGAGAGCGGGTGACTGTCTGTCTGAGAGTCTTGACACCCCATCCCATCAACGAAAACACATTTCAGCTTTTTGACCCCTTTCGATCAATCTGTTCCTGTTTGCACCTGTTCTTCCCTGCATCTTGCAAGCGTTAGCTCGTTAGAGCCGCGCTCTGTTTGGATGTTCTCTGTGATCAGACCGAACGGAATCTTGAGACCCCCTCCCCCGCATCAGCCCATCCCCAGGCGTTTGTGCCCTTTACTAAAGAGAAGCGCTCTCAGTTGATCCTCGCCGAAAAACATTCCGCCTGTCTTTCCTTGGTCTTTGCTTTGACGTGAGACAGACAACTGGTGCCAGCAGAAAAGTGTTTTTTTTTTTTCGGTTCGCGCAGATGAAAAAATCCCACACGTGCTTGAAGATTTTGACGGAGTCCGTCGCTTTTTTTTTTTTTAAACATGAACATAATTTCCACTGAGCTGCGTCCATGTCTATAAACTATAAGTAGAGAAAAAGCGGTTTCTTGGTTCGGAGCTCGGCGCCCCCGTTTCGATGGTGCCTGGTGCAGTCGCACCACCCTAGAACCGGCACTGGATATATCATGCTGCAGTACGCTAATACGATTTTGCAGCCAAAAATGCGATTTTTTTAAATAGTCCTGTTTTCCCCCATTTTTTCTCTTTTCAGACAGAAATCTTTTTTTTTTTTTGGAGCAGAATCGTGGTGACAAGCGACAAACGTCGCAGATTCATTTTGGTCCTGCAGACAAAAATGACATCCCCAGAACCTGATTAAAACCATCTTGCAGATCTCTCCTAAGATGCAAGTTTTCCGCCTCTCAAAATTTCCAAAAACGGAAGTTAGGCGGAGTTAGGATGTCTCCTGTAATCGTAATTTTTTTCTAATAATTAACAACATAAAAGTGATTGTGGAATAATTCTTTTACGGGTCTTATAGAGGTTATTTTTCTTCAAAGTTGGTTGTCAAATTTTCGAACTAAAGCCTAGTTCGTCATCAGGACTATGTCACTGGAGTAGTTGCTGCCACTCAATTGGAAGAGTCCATCCGCAATTATCGTTAATTGTGGTACTTCTTCTTCTTGCTATTTCGATCCCTTCTTCTAGTTTCCTCTTTACTAAGTTTGACTGGTGGGCGATTATTTTCACTGAGTCCCAATTTATGGAGTGTCCACTTGCTTGTATATGTCTGTCTAGCCCTGTTTTGTTCCCAATGTTCCTAATAGCTGCTTGGTGTTCTTTCATTCGGACCTTAATACTTCTCCCTGTTTCTCCTATATAGCTGAGTCCGCAGTTACAGTCGATGCAGTAAATTACTCCTTCCTGCAATTGGATGTCCAATTCTTTCTGCTTTAAAGCTGGCAGGAATTTCTTTATTTTGTTATTAAGATCTGGAGCTAGCCTGATATTATATTTTGCTCCGATCCTTTTCAGTTTCTCGAAAAGTCCCTTGTGGTACGTAATTTTGCTGGTGAATTTGAAGTTGGTTTTCTCCTGCTTCTTTTTTGGCACTTGTTTAAATATTTTTTCAACATATGGGGAGGGGTAATTGTTTTCTGCCAATATTTCCTTTAATTCTTCTTTGTGAAGATCTTTCTGAGTAGCTGAAGAGACCAGGATTTCAATCTTTTCCAAAAATTGTCTCGCCGTATTCGATTTAATATAATCAGGGTGGAATGAGCAGAAGTCTAACATCTTCCCTGTGTTGGTGGGTTTTCTAAAAAGCTGAGTGAATATTTTTCCCTCTCTTGAGCCACAGGTTAAATCTAGGTAATTGATGCTATGGTCTCTTTCCTGTTCTAGGGTATACTGCAAGGTATTCTCTAGTAAGTTAAATTCTTCCAGAATCTGAGAGGGTAGAGATTGGTCCACAGTATCTACTATAATTAGGACATCATCCATGTACCTTACATAGAGAGCGAACAAGGAGGGTTGTATAAGGATTTTTGCCTCTAGTTTACTTATATAATAATTTGCTAGCAGAGGTGCTAGTGGAGAACCCATTGCAAGTCCTGAAGTTTGTCTGTAATATTTCTTTCCAAACTGGAAGAAATTATTCTTGAAGGAAAATAGGAGCAGTTCATATATGCCAAGTAGTATTTCTCTATTGTGATTATGGAATACTATTTTTTCCGCAAGGTCATCTGCAATGAATTCCAGGAGGAGGTCCAGGTTAATGTTATTATACATAGAGACTATATCCAGGCTTGCCATTACTGGATGAATTAATTCTGGCAAGTTGTCCAGTTTTCCTTTTAGCTGCATGGAATTTTTTAGTAGGTAGGGAGGAGAAGGGAACATATCTCTGAGGTGACCAAGTAAATAATAATTAATGTTGGAGAGTGGCGAATTTCTAGTGTCTATTATAGGTCTTACTGGATGGCCTTCTTTGTGAACTTTTATCGTACCATAGATCTGTGGAATTCTTGACTGGATTTTGGAGAAGTTTTTGAAGAGCTCATTAAGCTGTTTTTTATTTCTTAAAGAGCTGATTAATTTCTTAAGATTTTTGACAGTTTGATCTATAGGGTTACCATTGAGTTCTTCATAATAAGGCTTGCTCAATTCAGCTTCCATTTTATTGTAATAATTCTCTTTTTCTACCAATACCAAAACTTTGCTCTTATCTGCTCTCAGTGCTACAACTTTATCATTGGCTTTGAATTTTTTAAGGTCAGCAATGGCATTTCTATTAAAATTGTAATCAACTTTTACTGGCTTTTTTACAAATTTTGAGACGCAGTCTGAGAATTCTTTCCTTAAAGTAACTGCTGTATTTTCATCTTCTCTTTCTACCTTACTACAGATGCTTTCTAAATCAATCAGTATACGTTTTTTATCAAGTGTTGCGGAGGAAAGGTTATAATTATATCCCTTATTGAGGAGATTAATCAGGTTTTCATCTACTCCTTCTTCCGTCAGATCCATGACATGTTTGTTAGTGGGGGATGGTATTAACCGTGGGCCAGGTGCTGTAGACATTAACTTTGGATTCAACCACTTATTCTCTTTAATCTTCAATTTTTCCTTAAACTTTTTGTTTTTATCTCTCACTGCTTTAGCTAACCAATTATCAATATTTTTCTTTTCTGCTTCCGGAATTTCACCTAATGAAGAGGTCCAAATACGAGCTTCTATTCGTTCGCATTGCTCAATAGTTTTGAATTTATTACGAATCGCGCCATTCACCGTTTTTAGTTCTATTTTTTTAAATAAAATTTCTTGACAGATTTTCCGCGATGTTTTTTGTGAGTTTCAAAGAAGGTGGGACAAAATTAGCTCTCTTACATTTCTTAAGAAAATAAAGTTGTGACTTACATTTGTCGCTTTTGAAGAAAAATAATCAACTTTGAAGAAAAATAACCTCTATAAGACCCGTAAAAGAATTATTCCACAATCACTATGAATAGAGGTGCCATAAATGCATTTACAACTAACATAAAAGTGTTTGCTGATTAGATGTAATTAGTTTCTCAATAAAATTTTGATGTAGGGAAAAAATCCCTACATTCTCATTGTCAAGAATTTATATAGTTGAAATAGGCTTCAAAAATTATCAGCATGCATCATGTTATGATTTTTCTATCGAGTGTTACGTTTTTGGTTTTGAGAGGTTGTTAGGTCTGCTCACAAAACAGAATTCAGTCAAAATTTAGAGATCACTGAACAACAAAAATCTTAATGCATATTTCTGAAATTGGGCCAGACAAATCCTCAGAAATAAAACAACAGCTGATCAAAGCTTGCTAACTGTGGCAAGGAATGAAAGACAGACATAAAGGTGCAATTTTATGATATCAATGTACTGCAAAATGCACAACTCTAGTTTTGTAAAATGAATCATGGTAGTTTGTATTAGATTAAATGTAGTAAATTTTTTGATCTGATTCACCTGTTTGTTTTAAAGATTAAGTATAGTTTATATTGTTTGAAAAATTACTACTGTTTTCCCAGTCTTTTAATATTATTAAGTCACATATTCAAAACTCCCCAGCTGAAATTTTCAATCCCCTCCAAATTTACAAACACAAGTAGGAAGACTCCCTTCCATTTCAAATTTGAATTTTAAACCCTGCTTATTTTGCTTCTGTCATAAAGAACTGGAAACTACCTTTAAGTGAAAAGGAAGCCATTTCTTTATTTAAAGAAAATGGCATAATTCAGGGATGATGCTATTGCAATGTTGGTCATGAAATGAAAATGTATTTTGGATTGTGTATGTTTCTGAAATGAAATGCTAAATCTTCCAAGTAAAAAAAAAAAAAAAATGATTGCTGAGTTAACTTTCTAAGGATCCTATATTTCTATGTCTGTAGCATTATTTTACTCATTTCGTTGGAGTGAAGAACTAACATTAAATTTTGCAAACAGCAGCTGGAGATGTTATCAATCAAATACGCAAATTACTGTAATGTGCGTGCGTGCATGTACATATATATACAATGTGTTGATAAAGTCTTTTCCACATTACAAAAATTAAAAATTAAATGGTTGGCAACATATAATACAGCAGCACTCATGAAGTTTTATTTTTTTCCTGTTCTTTATTCGAACGCTACTGCGGAATAAGAGGAGCATTTCATCAATAATGGCTTCCGTGCAAGAAAAAGCGGTGTGCGTGCTGTGGTTCCATGAGACCAAATCTGCGGTTACTGTCCAATGTCATTTCAGAAAAGAGTACAGACAATCACCACCAGACTAAAAAGCATAAAAGCTTGGTATGAAAAGTTTAAAGCGACTGGTAGGGTTGGCAATCACTCCCGAGCTGGCCCATCACCGGTTACACAAGAGACAGCTGCAACTGTTCAGACCTTTCTGCAATGCCCCAGGGAATCCATTCATTGTGCTTTACTGGAAAGTGGGATTCCCTGTGCCATGGTTCAAAATTTTGCTCAAATGCCTTCATCTGTATGCTTATAAAGTACAGATCGTTCAAGCTCTTCAGCCTGATGTCCAGCCTTGCCGTGCTGCTTTTGTGACTGAAAATTTGCAAAGTATATATAGCTCATGATAGTGATTATCTGCACCATGTCTGTTTCTCAGATGAAGCCATATTCCACGTCTCTGGTACAGTAAATAGGCACAATGTGTAAATCTGGGGATCAGAAGATTCCCATTATGTCATCGAACAACAGAGGGCTAGCCTGAAAGTGAATGTATGGTGTGGCCTGATGCACGACAGAATCATCAGACCCTTCTTTTTTTACAGAACCCACGGTAACGCGTACCTGGACACGCTGGAACTTTTTGTAGCACCTCAGTTGCATGCACCCCAACCTTTATTTTCTAACAAGATGGTGCCCCAATAATGGTTTGTGAGTTCCTGAATGTAAGATTTCCGGACAGATTGGCCGCGACGGTCCCACGACATGGCCACCTCGATCACCCGATTTTCCTGTGGGATTATGTGAAAGACCAAGTTTACTCTAGCAGTGTTCCAGATGCCGAGATGTTGAAGAGCAGAATAATGGACTTCATTGGTTCTGTCTCGGCTGAAATGTTAAACAAAATATGGCGTGAAACCGAATATCTCTGAGATGTCCTCCGGGCCACAAATGATGCTCATGTGGAGGGGTGCTGACGCTAGAAAAAAAAACTTTACTTGTGCATAATCGTCATGCAATCTCTTCCTTGTACCTGTAATACATTTTTTACATTAATTTTTGTAATGTGGGAAAGACTTCATGGTCACCCTGCGTATATATATATACACACATATACAGTGGTGTGCAAAAGTATTGCATCACCTGCTTTCATGGTTATTTCACCATTTATATGTCATTAGATGCAGACTTTAATGGAGATTTCAAAAATTTCTTAGGTTTTTTTCTGTAGCTATATCTGTTCTTAAGATACATTACAAAAATCATGACCAAGTGGAAACTGTTACAAAATGGATCATTTATCCAATACTTAGGTTTACAGCAATAAATCATTTTTGTAATTCATAAAGAATGAAATGACATCTAAATACAGAAATATAATGAAGCAAAATTATAAAATGTACCCAATCTTTTGTTGCCCAGCCTTTAGCTTTAATAACAGCATTGTATCTTGCTGGCATACTGTGAATGAGGTTTTGTAAAAGATTGAGTCAAGCAATAAGATTCCAAATTTGAATTACATCTGAAAAAACATCAGGCAAATTTCGTGCTAACTATGATGAAATGACCTAAAAATCCTCTGTCTTATGCACAATCCAACAAACTTGTCAAACATACAAACAGCCGTGATTCAAAGCCTACATTACACTTTATCACTATGTTTAAAATGACAGGTTAAAAACTTTAAAAAAGATTTACATTAAAATTTGAGATCTTTCGAAGGCACTGTGCCTTCATAATCAGACAATGAACACCTGCGGCGTTTAGCAAACATCCATTGAGTTATATAACTTTTTTCAAAAATGACATCCATTACATCCGCACGTGCCCAATGTGTTGCAGTGGGCTCCATTAGGTTAGCGCTCAGCATTAAGTTGTGTGGGGGGGGGGTGATGGGGGTAAAGATAAATTAATTGGTGTCATACAATTAGTAGCATAGGTCAGTGATACAAATCTAAAAAAAAAAAAAATTGTCACTGACCTATGCTACTAATTGTATGACACCAATTAATTTATCTTTACCCCCATCACCCCCCACAACTTAATGCTGAGCGCTAACCTAATGGGAGCCCACTGCAACACATTGGGCATGCGCGGATGTCATCATCATCATCATCATTGTCAACCATTATCAATCCACTGCTGGACGAAGGTCTCCCCAAGTTTCCTCCACAATGGTCTGTCTTGTGCCAGTCTCCTCCATGTCACCCCTGCATACTTTCGAAAAGTGCCTTCGAAAGATCTTGATTTTTTTGCGCGGATGTAATGGATGTCATTTTTGAAAAAAGTTATATAACTCAATGGATGTTTGCTAAACGCCGCAGGTGTTCATTGTCTGATTATGAAGGCACAGTGCCTTCGAAAGATCTTGATTTTTAGTGTCATCTTTTTAAAAATTTTTAACCTGTCATTTTAAACATAGTGATTAAAGTGTAACATAGGCTTGGAATCACGACTGTTTGAATGTTTGACAAGTTTGTTGGATTGTGCATAAGACAGAGGATTTTTAGGTCTTCGTTTGAATTACATCTTCAATTATCGTAATTTTCGTCGTATAATCCGCAGCCCATGAAATTTACATAATTTTTTTCCCTTCGTATAACCTGCAGACTTTGACATTCAGAAAAAAAAAATTGCCTCTTAATCCGCACATCATAGATGTTGAACCAGAAGTAGAATTTCCGACAGAAAAGTCTGTCACATAATGATCTAGGTGTCCGAAGAAGTAAGAAAAAAATGATTTTATTAAATGAAGAAATTCATTGTTAAAGGTTACTTTTTCATATTTTTATCTCCGGACAGGTAAAGCTCAGTGGCATGGCATCCATAGATCATGCCGATGCAGCTCCAGAATATTGCATTACACCTTGCTAATGATGAAAGGCTGGTACAGAACAAGTCATAGAAATACTGTATGTACTCGCTTATAAGTCAAAAGTTTTTGGAGGAAATCCTGCTTTCAGAGCTGGGGGATCGGTTTATATGTGGGCCAATAAAAAATAGCGCTAGACTTCCATTAATTCTCCTGCTGAATTTACTGACGGATTTGTTTTTGTTTTAGATCATGGCAAAATGGCTTTCCGCATGTTACTGCGTGATTGTTTCTGACCTCAAAACTATCGTGCAGTGGCACGATCATAGCCTGAACTGTGCCTGCCACTTTAAGTTTAAATTTGGCCCTGTAACTGAAACATTTCCTTTTCAAAGACATCATGAATAGCAATGAAGGAAAACATCAGCAGCAAAGGCGGTCAAAATGGCAAAGGACGAACTAAACAGAAGCACACGAGTTCCGAAAGGAGTAATGCATAGGTCCATGCAGCAGCACAACAGAGTTGTGTTGTCTCTGTTTGTTATGAATCTCAGCACACAAGGGTAGCTGGTTTTGCCCTTGACGTGAATGTTGTTTAGCCTACGGTTGATAACTGCAGTGATTTGTGTGTGTGTGGATAGATAGATAGTAAGTCACCTAATTTCACATGTGAGGAAGTGTATGAAAGTGGAAGCAAGAACAATTTTATGGTATTCCCTGTTGCTGGGCTCACCAACTTGAACCACACGCAAGGCCGAAAACCAATCGAAGTGTTACCCCTCCCTGGCAAGAGATGAAAGAAAAACTGATTTTAAAAAATAGCACTAATGCATAATTTATTAATACCTAAATAAAGACTTTCAAGCAGTAAATTATAAACCACATGTGCACAAAACAAAAGGCCAGACTGAATCCTTGCCATTCTTCAACTGACCTGTTCACATATTTGGTTGGTGCGAATGAAATGCCCGACCAAGGGCCAGCACACATGGACGGCGAGAATGGAAAAGTAGGACAACTTACCTAGGCAAAATAATCCCCCTTGGCATCGACACATAGTTGCCATCTGTCCGGCAAAGCCATGATCCTGGAACGAAAAAAGTCTTGTGGCTGGGACCCAAAGTAGTCGTCAACTGCACTTTGAACTTCGTCTGTCGTCAACTCGGTGCGTACAGGTGCTTAAAAACCGGGAAAGTTCTTGAAAATCATGATTGCATTTTCAAGGCCTGAAATATCCTGGAAAAATGGTGTTTTTTAAAAGCTGTCTTAGAAAGCCTTGAAATTTGAAAATTAGTGTTAAAAATATATTTAAATTCCTTTTAGTAAATCAGTGTCCGCCCCCTACCCCTTTTTAATTTTCTCTCCACTGTTTCCAAAGAAACCATCCAGCCACAGTGTTTCAGACGTGCTTTGAATTTTAATTTGGCTAGAAAAAGCACTACTTCCAGTGCAATACCACACAGGAAAAATTGGATGATCACTGGTTGGTCTGTTAGAAAGGGGAGCTTGAAAGTCAGACAACTGAGAAGGGAATTGGGAAGAAAAGGCATTTAGTATTTGCAAGAGGCAGGGAGGTTGCCTATGTACCAAGTTTTAATCAATTGAACTATTGTTGTTGGAGGGAGAGATTTGTTTCAGCTGGCATCCTCCAGCAAGGAGTGTGCCTGTCCAGCACATTCATCTGCTCCTTGTTTTTCATGTGCATACAGGGCACTTGCTGCCCCCTCCCCCAGGCTTTGTTTTATATCAAGAGACTTGGATACTTCCCTCCATTAAAAAAAAAAAAGTAATTGAATAAATATATAAGTGTTTTGCTTTGCTTCTTGTTTTCAGACATCACACTTTTTCACTTATGTATTTGTAACGCCATGTTTTGTTTTACATTGCCCAGAACTTTTCAGTGATCTTCACAGCAGTACTTTATAATTGCTGTTTGTAATACACTGACAGGCAAGCGCCCATCTTGCGGGATGGGGAGGGGGGGGGACTGCCTATTCTCCTTCTTATCCACAGTGTGTTTTCTGGAGGATATAAATCTCAGGGAGTTTTTACCAGTGCTCTGTTATACGTGCACACTCCCCATTCTTAAATTCTGGATCTGCCCTTGCTTTATTTTACAATAATTTCAATTGTTATCAATAATAGACTGATTACATGGGAAGATAGTGCAGAATAGTGATGCAGCTAAAATGACTGATTGAATTAATCATTTTCAGATTGACGGAAAAGATTTTCTGATAGGCCTTGTAATTGTACCACCATGATTCAATTTTGTATTATTGGGTAATTCTCCAATTGAAAACAATAAAAAGAAATTAATGAGTAAAAAAGCACACTCATCCATTTATATTTTTCATCATTTTTATTACTTAAAACCAAAATTACTTTCAAAAAAATAATTTGACCATGATACTGTAAAGTATAATAATCATCCTGGAATTTTTTAGTATGTTTTCTGGAAAAGTCCTTGATTTTTTTCCCCCCAAAAAGAGTACCAACCCTGGAACTGTTTTCTGGACAGGAAGTGATCCAAGCAACGAAACAGATGATAATCTGTCGGAGACAAGTCTGGGGAATAAGCAGGATGAGGTAGTGTTTCATAGCTCAAGGCACTTAGTGTCAGCATCGTTCGTTGTGCGACATGAAGGTGGGGGTTGTCTTAGAGCAGAACACCACCATGTCTGTTGACCAAAGCCGGTTGTTTCTGCAGCAATTTCTGGTGCATCTTGTGTAATTCAGCTCAATAACATTCTGTAGTGTTTTTTCTTTTTTTTTTTTTGTGCTACTTCTTTAGACAAGTTTGTTAAGGTCTTTCCTAATCTGATGTCTCTCATGTGCTCCTTAGACCTTACTGCATTCGACCTTTTGGTCATTCTGATGTAAATTTTCGACAAACTGTTCGGGTACATCAGAGGTATCTTGTATACTCCTGCATCTGATTTCCTGTCTGGGTTTCTGCACGTGTTCGCCACTGCTTTGTGTATGCTGTTCGGTGATCTGATGCCGATGTGAAGGCCATGGCATCTCATTAGGTTTCTGAACGAGTAAGAGAATTTTGGGATATATGGCACAGATCCGGCATAATGCAAATTATCTCCTTTTGCCTTGGGAGTTGTACGATCCCTTGATTGAACTTTTTGTAGGACTCTTCTTAAATCACGCTCGAGGAAACCACCTGCAATGCCTTTATTTATGATATCTGATATCTCTTTGTTCCTTGCTTCTATGCTGGAACAGATGTTGAAAGCTCTTTCAAAATATGTCCTAAATGCCGCCATTTTATATGAATTTGGAGATGCAGATTTCAGTGCGAGAAAGTTGGGAACTGTTATTGGTTTGTAGTATACCGCCATGTCAAGTTGGCCATTCAGGTTTCTATGCAACATAACATCTAGGAATGGTAGTCTTCCTTCAGTATTCCTTTCTAGGGTGAATTTAAGTGTTGGTTGCAAGGTATAGGCTTGTCTCCAGAATTCTTCAAAGTTCGCGTCGGAATGCTGCCATATGAAAAATATGTCGTCGACATGTCGAAATCATATACATGGCTTTTTGATGGTGCAGGAGAAACTTCTCTCTTTTAGTGGGCGTAATACTGCTTCTGCTAATATGCTTGACAGCGGGGAACCCATAGGGGTACCTCTGGTCTGTTTGTATATAGTTCCTTGGTATTGGAAGAAATTGCTGTTTATAGTCAGGTTCAGGGCTCTCATATATTTGCACTGCTTCTGGGAGAAATTAATCATCCCTGGATAACTGAATCTCGAGAATGTCACAGGCTTCCTCTGCCGGTATGGAGGGGTATAAGGATGTTATGTTGAGGCTTGCTAATATATTGTGCTCGTTCAAAAGTACGCCTCTAGTCCTATTTATTAAGTCTTGTGTTGAACTAAGGGCGTGCTGAGAGGGTGGAAGGTATTTCTTGAGGAAAACTGATAATTCTTTCTCAACATAATATGTGGGGGCTTTGTTTTTAGAGACTGGGTCTCACTTTGTGTCCTGGTTTGTGGTGTTTAAGCCGACCATACAGTGGTGGTATCGATGGTCTCGGAGGGGTGACGGCTGCTTTCTTGATGCTTTCTGGTAAGCTAGCCCACTTTTTCATCCTTCCTTGTACTTTGGATATCAGGGTATTCGTCGGGTCGGTAGCAACTTTGATTGATGCTGACTCGGTGATAAAGATCTTCAGCTCGTCATCATAATCTTTCCTATTTATTATGGCAATCTGGTTCGATTTATCAGTGAGTGTTATTGCCAGATCTTCCCTCTTTTATAAGTTCCTCATGCCTGACCACGCTCGGGTTTCAGGTTTTACGCCTGTGGCTAAACTTCTCTTCAGTTTTTCGGCTGCTAAATGTCTCACTGCGTCCTGTTCGGAAGTGGGTAGTCTCTCGATGGCTGATTCCAGGTGCGGGATGATTTCCTTGATGTTGAGTTTCGCTCTGGGGCAAAACTTTGGGCCTTGTGTTAAGATATTCGTTTCCTCTGCAGTAAGTACTTTTTCAGACACATTTACAACAGGAACCTTGCTCTCTGTAGGGCATTGTTGATGTCCATTAGATAAATCACACAGTTTTCTGCGGTGCCTCTCTCTCATGATCAATTCGCATCTTTCCACTAACATGTGTGTTCTCGGTATGCATTCGTCAACAATGATGGCTTCTGTGCTATGATATAAGTCATTGTGCCTATGGGCCACTTTAGCTTGGAGAGACATAACTTCCATTCTTTTTCTTCGTACCAACAACAGTAATGTGTTACGTTGGAAATCCTCAAGCCTGCGACGGAACCAGCTGTCTCTTATTGCTGACCTGATGCGCAGGAACTTCGGGCAGATGTTCCGCTTCTTGCATTCAGTGAGGAAGTCTAGGTGGACACTTTCTCTCGCCAGTCTCAGTCTGCACTTTCTATAGATTTTAAACATATTCCGTGAACGCCCGGAAAAGTAGGTAAAACTTGTTGAACGGGATTTACACCTAAATACAATAAACAAATCTACACAAACTCTGTTTATTGGTATGAAAGTATATTTAAAGAAGAAATACAAGGGAAAAATTGTATCTCCCGAGCTTTTGCTCTCCAACCGGTAGGCTTTCTCAAGGGTTAAAAACGTTACTAACAAGTCTGGCGAGTATAAAATTTTTTTTTGGAAAAACTGGCATTCGGGAACGTTGTATTTTGAATCTTGATGCTCGAGGCAAGAGGTTTCTTTCGTGTGGAGAATGATCTTGGCATGTTCCTCCACGTGGACGGAATATCAACAGATTGGGTATCGTTGCATGCGTAGGATGTGTGGAGATCTCAATACTTTCTCTGATCAGTGTACCTTTGTAGCCAGTATACTGCACAATTATCTTCACCTTATCCCATGATGGGACTGCGTTTTTTTGTGCTACCTCTTTAGACAAGGCTGTTAAGGTCTTTCCCAATCTGATGTCTCTCATGTGCTCCTTAAACTGTACTGCAATTGACCTTTTGGTCATTCCGATGTATTTTTGACGAACCGTTCGGGTACATCAGAGGTATCTTGAATACTCCTGCTTCCGATTTCCTGTCTGGGTTTCTGCACGTGTTCGCCACTGCTTTGTGTATGCTGTTCGGTGATCTGATGCTGAAGTGAAGGCCATGGCGTCTCAATAGGCTTCTGAATGAGTAAGAGAATTTTGGAATATATCGCACAGATCCGGCGTAACGCAAATGATCTCTTTTCGCCTTGGGAGTTGTACGATCCAAGGCCAAAGGAGATAATTTTAGGTGTGAATCCGTTCAACAAGTGTTTACCCACTTTTCCGGGCGTTCACGAAATATGTTTAAAATCTATAGAAAGTGCAGACTGAGACTGGCGAGAGAAAATGTCCACCTAGACTTCCTCACTGAATGCAAGAAGTGGAACGTCTGCTCGAAGTTCCTGCGCATCAGGTCAGTGATAAGAGACAGCTGGTTCCATTGCAGGATTGAGGATTTCCCACGTACCACATTACTGTCGTTGGTACGCAGAAAAAGAATGGAGGTTATGTCTCTCCAATCTAAAGTGTTCCATTGGCACAATGACCTATATCATAGCACAGAAGCCATCATTGTTGACGAATGGATAACGAGAACACACATGTTAGTGGAAAGATGCGAATTGATCATGAGAGAGAAGTACCGCGGAAAACTGTGTGATTTATCTAATGGACATCAACAATGCCCTACGGAGAACAAGGTTCCTGTTGTAAATGTGTCTGAAAAAGTACTTACTGCAGAGAAAACGAATATTTAACACAAGACCCAAAGTTTTGCCCCAGAGCGAAACTCAACATCAAGGAAATCATCCCGCACCTGGAATCAGCCATCGAGAGACTACCCATTTCCGAACAGGACACAGTGAGGCATTTAGCAGCCAAAAAACTGAAGAGAAGTTTACGCCACAGGCTTAAAACCTGACACCCGAGTGTGGTCAGTCATAAGGAACTTACGAAAGAGGGAAGATCTGGCAATAACACTCACTGATAAATCGAACCAGATTGTCATAATGAATAGGAAAGATTATGATGACCAGCTGAAGATTTTTATCACCGAGTCAGCATCAATCAAAGTTGCTATCAACGCGACGAATACCCTGGTATCCAAAGTACAAGGAGGGATGAAAAAGTGGGCTAGCTTACCAGAAAGCATCAAGAAAGCAGCCGTCACCCCTCCGAGACCATCGATACCGCCACTGTTTGGTCGGCTTAAACACCACAAACCATGTAACAAAGTGAGACCCATTGTCTCTAAAAACAGAGCCCCTACATATTATGTTAAGAAAGAATGATCAGTTTCCCTCAAGAAATACCTTCCACCCTCTCAGCACGCCCTTAGTTCAACACAAGACTTCGTAAATAGGACTAGAGGCGTAGTTTTGAACGAGCGCAATATATTAGCAAGCCTTGACATAACGTCCTGATATCCGTCTATACCGGTAATGGAAGCCTGTGACATTCTTGAGATTCAGTTATCCAGGGATGATTAATTTCTCCCAGAAGCAGTGCAAATATATGAGAGCCCTGAACCTGACTATAAACAGCAATTTCTTCCAATACCAAGGAACTATATACAAACAGACCAGAGGTACCCCTATGGGTTCCCCGCTGTCAAGCATATTAGCAGAAGCAGTATTACGCCCACTAAAAGAGAGAAGTTTCTCCTGCACCATCAAAAAGCCATGTATATGATTTCGACATGTCGACGACATATTTTTCATATGGCAGCATTCCGACGCGAACTTTGAAGAATTCTGGAGACAAGCCTATACCTTGCAACCAACACTTAAATTCACCCTAGAAAGGAATACTGAAGGAAGACTACCATTCCTAGATGTTACGTTGCATAGAAACCAGAATGGCAACTTGACATGGCGGTATACTACAAACCAATAACAGTTACCAACTTTCTCGCACTGAAATCTGTATCTCCAAATTCATATAAAATGGCAGCATTTAGGATGTAATTTGAAAGAGCTTTCAACATCTGTTCTAGCATAGAAGCAAGGAAAAAGTAATATCAGATATCATCAATAGAGGCATTGCAGGTGGTTTCCTCGAGCGTGATTTAAGAAGAGTCCTACAAAAAGTCCAATCAACGGATCGTACAACTCCCAAGGCAAAAGAAGATAATTTGTGTTACGCCGGATCTGTGCCATATATCCCAAAATTCTCTTACTCCTTCAGTAGCGTAATGAGACACCATGGCCTTCACATCGGCATCAGATCACCGAAAAGCATACACAAAGCAGTGGCGAACACGTGCAGAAACCCAGACAGAAAATCAGAAGCAGGAGTATACAAGATACCTCTGATGTACCTGAACGGTTCGTCAAAAATTTACATCAGAATGACCAAAAGGTCGATTGCAGTAAGGTCTAAGGAGCACACGAGAGGCATCAGATTGGGAAAGACCTTAACAGCTTTGTGTAAAGAAGTAGCACAAAAACGCAGTCCCGTTATGTGATAAGGTGAAGATAATTGTGCAGTATACTGGATGCAAAAGTACACTGATCAGAGAAAGTATTGAGATCTCCACACATCCCTAGGCATGCAACAATACCCAATCTGTTGATATTCCGTCCGCGTGGAGGAACATGCTGAGATGATTTTCCATACGAAAGAAGCCTCGTGCATCAAGATTCAAAATACAACGTTCCCGAGCACAAGTGTTTCTAAATTGTTTGTTTATACTCACCAGACTTGTTAGTAACATTTGTAATCCTTGAGAAAGCCTCCCGGTTGGAGAGCAAAAGCTTGGGAGATACAATTTTTTCCTTGTATTTCTTCTTTAAATATACTTTCACACCAATAAATGGAGTTTGTGTAGTTTTGTGTATTGTATTTAGGTGTGAATCCCTTTCAATAAATGATGAGTACACCTGGCATTAACAGATGTCAATTTTTTTCTGTATTGTAGTCTGTAAAACTAATATATTGAATTGCAGCTTAAATAATTGGTTAACCTCTTAATACTATCTGTTTTGTAATTTTTGGCTGGTATAACTCCATTTGGGTGAGTCAACGACTGGTACAGATATCTGTTGATATCTCCTGGATACTGCAGATTCAGATTTTCATGTGAACTCACCTTGAATGTACGAGGCAGAAGTTTTTGTGATAGGGAAGTGAACACAAAAGTGTTCTGTAATTTTTTTTGCGGGGGGGGGGGGAGGTTAGTTTTTGAAAAACCGTTTGCCTGTGTACCAAATATGTACCTGGCAAGTTATACTGATGATTATGCACATGTAGTTTAATATTCATTAGCTGTAGTCATAGTCCCCTTTATCAGAAAAATTTGAAGTGTAACTTTCTTGGTTTTCTTTTCCATGCAGATTACATCTCCAAAGCCATTTCTCACCAGAACTTCGAACGACCCACTGCAATTCAGTCCCAGGGGTGGCCAGTTTCTTTGAGTGGAAGAGATATGGTTGGAATTGCCCAAACTGGATCAGGAAAAACATTGGCTGTAAGTTTTTTATAAATTTAATGCTTAGTTATTGAATGCTTTCATATGTTTGCTTGTTTTATGTAAGTTAATGATTTTCAGAAACTTTCTTTTACTCCTGTTTTTAACCAAAGGTTCTTAAAATTTTTTCTCTTGTGTTCTGTTATTAACTGCAGCTGCATCTTTCAATAGGTGTATCAATTTTTATTCAGCCCTTTGTTATTATACTCCTTGGAAATCTTAACAACACATCAGAACACTGAAAAAGCGAGCTGTGTGTGTGTGTGTGTGTGGGGGGGGGGGGGGGTCTTGTTTTTTAAAAAAAAAATTGTCATGGAAAAATGTTCTCATACCTTAGTATATATAGCCTCCAAAATACTTGTAATTCCCGAAACAGAACATCTCACTATTTTCAGTCTCGTCTGCAGGATGACGGCGCAGCTACACTGCAAAAGCTTTTGGGCGACCACTGCGACACTTTCGCAGTATTTTCGTTCTTAAAGCAGATTGACTTTTTAAAACTTATTTAAAAAAAAAAAAAAAGTTATAATAATTATAACAGTGAATTAATAAATTTATATAAAAACCTAATTAACTAACTAGTCTTCACAGCTTTCATCATTCTCTTTTCTAACTTTTACCAAGCCTGTCTGCTCCTAATCATTTCACCCCTCTTTTAAAAATCTTTAACTGATAGTTCTGTGTCTGGCGCTCTTTGGCCAAACCTGGCCCTTGCGCCACTAAAATCAATTAACTAACTAACTAACTAAACAGAACATCCAACCTAACATGTGGAGGTCAGTGCTCTAGTTTAATGTGAAGTTACCAAATTCAAGCATTTGCATTCCTCTGAGTTTATTGATGTTTTGGAAATTCATTTTACTGAACTGCTTAGTAACTCTAGTGCATTGGTTGCAAGATAGGCATACATACCAACTACAACGGAATGTCTGTAGATTCTACGGATTTAGTTGTCTTGACTATGGAATTACACAACTCATGGTTGAAACTACGGATTCTACGAACATTTTTCTTTTCTTTTGCTGTTATTTTATGATATACATGAGATATCATGAAGCAAATTTGCAGAATTCCGCTTTTTTTTTTTTTTTTTTTTTGTGGTTTAGATCATTCTTGAGATCCATGTAAAACTGAAGTGAATGGGGGCTGGGGGTCGCTTTTCATCTGGGGACGATATTTCGCATTTCAAAACTTTATTATTATTATTTTTTTTGGTTGGAGGTTTAATGACCACCGTGAGCAACTCAATGGGCTATAAGCAGTCGCCCGTCCCTAATTTAGGGTCACTGGTTCCAGGGAAGGGAGAAAGCCAGTACCATAAGACAAACACAACATCCATGCCTCACCGGGATTCGAACCCTGGCCCCGTTTCGGACGAATGATCAGAGGCCATCGCTTAGACCACTGCGCCACCGGGGCGGCTTCAAAACTTTAAAAAACGGTAGTAAAACAGAATAAAATTTGTTTGACATAATCGTAATTTTTTTCTCTCTCGAAGTTGCCTTTGTGTCCATTACTCTTGTTAAATATCATTTTGTTGCATAAATATTTGTTTCTGCTTGAAACTGTATCCAACAATTTGCAAAAATCTTATAATGAAATGTGTTATCTTTATATACACTATATTGGCAAAAGTCTCCTTACACCTAGAAGAGAAACACAACATAGCATTTACTGACATACATTAGTACAGTGTCAGTCCACCTTTGGCCTTAATGCATGCACTGACCCTTTGAGACGTACTTTCGACAAGGTTTTGGAACACAGCGATAGGTATGCACTTCAATTCAGTACATAATGCTGCCGCTAACTGTTGCTTAGTAGTAAACCTTGGTTCCGAACTTCTTATGCGGCGCTCTGATTCATCCCATAGGTGCTCTATGGGATGAAGATCAGGGTTCTGTGCTGGCGAGTCCACACACAATACGGAATTATCGTCAAACCACGCCGTAACAGTCCTTGCTTTATGGCTCGGTGCATTATCCTGCTGGTACCAGCCTTGAAATTGATTCCATAGAATTCGAGCCTTGCTGGCACCAGCAGGGCATAATTGTCCGGAATGTCGAGGTAGACGTGCTGGTTAACAGGTTTGTCCAGGATTACCAGTAGGCCGGGACCATACCGCAAAACACACCCTCACACAAGTACACTGCCAGCTCCAAACTTGACTGTAGGGACAGTAGTACACTGTGCAGATGTGCCAACTCTCCGGATTTAGGCGGGAGACTCCAGATTTTCAGCCCTTCCTCATGCCCTCCGGATGAATGTCAAATTCTCCTGATTTTCACTGAGAATTAGCCTTTAGGATGGTCGAAATTCCATCAACCACTAGGATTTCGAACCGCCTGTAAAATCGTTTTCTTTTTGCATCAATGCAACGCGGCACTACAGTTGTCAGTTTCGTATTTTTCCTCTCCTGTCTACAAAGAGAAAGCTACCCTTGTGGAGTGGTGGTCTAAGCCTTGGCTTCTGACCAATCGCCCGAGACGGGTTGGAAAAAAATTTCTTTCAGATTTTTTCTCCCAGTCCGATTGTCATACGACACCTTCAGCAAAGAGTTCGCCTGCTCTGGCACTAGAATGCCAGGGAGGGTCAGTAATGAATTGACAGATGGGAGTAGCCCTGCCTTCTCCTTGCAGTTCAAACTTTTAAACCCTCACTTCAACAGAGCCGCGTGCATTCTAAGTGATGATAAACAGTTGAGTTGTGGCAAATTCACTTAACGACAAAAGGGAGTAGTTACAGTTGGTCTCGCCTTATAACAAAAGGCGATGTTAGTACGATGCTTTTTGTTATTTTCGCCTTCACTTACAACCTAAAAAAGAAACGAGAAACAGTTGGCTGTTATTTTATTCATAAAAAACAACATGTGGGCTATTTTACGTTTTCATTATCTTGTGGAATCGACGTACCTAAAAGCGAATTTCAGTAGGGTGAGGGGTGTCGCTTTTCACGCTGTTTTTTTTTCTCCGAAACTTTTAGTGGACCAATAATACTACTACTGAAAAATTGCTCCTACGTCTGGAAAATGTCAATAAAAAATAGTGTTCGTGTGATTTTATGAGCTGTAAAAAATCTCCCTATTTTCAGATTTTGAAGGTTGGCATGTCTGACTGTTGTAAATAGTGTTCTCCAGGCTGCCGCCATACCCACACATGGCCATCAGACTAATGGATAGTGTATCTGGATTCATCAGTCCATAGGACCCGTTTCCATTTATCTACGGTCCACGATAAATGTTCTTTACACCACGCTAACGACAAGTAGCATTCCTAGTGGAGGTGAAAGGCTTGTGAGCAGCCGCATGACCATGGTAACCCATGGAATGAAGTTCTCTGCGAATGGTTCGTGTACATACCGAGACTCCAGTATTTTTACTCGCCTGTACTCTGAGGTCTTGTGCAGTACTCCGTCGATTAGCTGTAACGACTCTCCTGAGGTTTCGACGTCCTCTATCACTGATTTTCTTTGGTCTGCCGGTACATTTTGTTGCTTCAGGCACGCCATGTGTCTTCCATTTATTCAGTACATCCAAAACAGTTGACTTGGGTATGTTTAAACGCCTCTCGGTTTCTCTTATGGACAACCCACTAATATAACACGCAACAATCTTTCCTTTCTCAAAGTCAGTTCTCTCCAGCCGCGACATTTTGACTCAACCTCACAGTGCGATATGATAGCGGTCAGCTGCAGGCTTGTTTTCATACCATTTGCAGCTGTACCGCTCGTCTTAACAACGCAGCGGATCCGTTCATTTGCTTTTCAAGGGCTGTCTGGTGACTTTTGTCAATGTGTACCTTATAATAAATGTTCTTATAATTAAACGTTTTTAAATTGATGCTATTAGTGGCATCAATTTAAAAACGTTGGCACCTTCGTTATAAAGAATGTGTTTGTGAATTTGATATGTGACTACATTTTTCTTCCTCCTGCAGTATGTGATGCCAGCTATTGTGCACATCCAGAATCAGCCACCACTTGAGCGGGGAAGTGGACCAGTTGTAAGTTGTGATTTTGTTTTGTTTTAAGTTGCTTTTGTCATTGTAAAAATTAAAGAACAAAAATCCCTGGAGGCACTTTTCCACAAATTTTCTTCAGGATTTGTGCTGGCGCTGCACTTGGCAGATTCTTGACTTTAGTTATAGTATGTTGCTGATATATTATGACATTCTTTGTTTTGTGGTGCTATAGGTAAATGATGATCTGATGTATAGAATTTCATGCAGTTCTTTATCCAAGAGTGCAACTGAATTGCATTATGCAGAATGTAACTAAAGACGGAGTTGCATATAAAAAAAGTATCTGTGTACACAACCATTGAAACAGAAAGCTTGCTACAAAGCACGAACCACACTAACAGTAGAATAAGATAATTTAATGAAAATTTAAAACAATAAATAATTTTTAGAACATTACAGATTCTAATGAGGACAAAATAAGTACATTGCAATTAAATGTGCAGTAAAGGTATGTGAAATGTACTTTTATGGCAAAATATTAGAAGATTGGACTATGAACCTCATAAAAACAAGAGACTAAAAGAAAGTTTACATTCAGAAAAACTGTTCCATCAGTGAACCTTCAAAAATTATAAATAGCATTTTCAAAAATAGTAACTTACGAAATACATAAGGAAAAGATCTTAATTTAATAACTGGCAATTGCAAGATGAACCTGGCAACAAAATTTAAATTTTTTCTGTATGAAAAAAACTTTTGGTATAGTTTCAGTACTTTGAGAACAGGCCTAGATTGAAAAAAAAAAAAAAAATCTGCAGGCCAGATGCACCTGTAAAAACAAAATAATTCAGAAAATGTGAAATATAGTTGAAAGTTCTTCCAGTTAAAACAGAATTAAGTATATTAATCTGAGTAAAGCCTTGAGTAAGTATTTTAATTCCTGTAAATAACTAATTTTTTTGTTATCTGGAAGCAAAAACTATGCAAAATCTGCTAATAATTCAGAAACCATCCGCTTACGTCTACATTCTGCAACTCTGGCTAAAGGTATCTGTTATGATCGATGTGAAGAGTGGCAGTGCTATGGGCTGTTTTTTTTTTTTTTTAACTTGGCTCATTTAATATGTTGTTGGACCACTGCCAAGCATTTTTTATCTTGCATTGGGTTTTCAGTTGATCTGCATAAGGTTGTGGTTGGAAAGTTATACCGCACTGTGTGGCATGTTGACTTCAGTGATATTTGTAGGAAGCATTGTTTATCATTCAATAAACATCAAGTAGGAAACATTTAAACATGTACACCCTCAATGAATTAAAATAAGCATATATCTTTGTAAAATTATCTCTGTAGATGGACAAAAACTGTACAGATTTCTCATGATAGCCTCTTTTTGACACCAGATCACTCCCACATATACCATGAATTACAGTATGTTGCTGATACATTATCGATACCTGCCAACTCTTCCAGATTTTGCAGGAGTTTTTGGATTTTTTATACAGTTTTCTGGCTGGAAGAAGTTTTCTTCCGGATTTTAAAATTTTTTATATTTTTAGCTAAAAATATCCCTATAAATAAAATATATAACAGAGATGGGAATTTTGCACCAAAACAAATATCTTGCACCATCTTGCTACAAAAGGCAGGTTTTGAGCCATTGTGCGCCAGAAGCCCGTGCCCCGTCGTCATCGTAGGGACTTCGTCACCGTAATTTCTCCGTGCACACCATTCCGCTTAACGGTGAATAAGATGATGTGGTGGGAAGAAAGATTCAGAGACTCCAAGTACTGCGGATTTTGCATAGTTACTATGGAAGTTGTCGGTCCTCTACGGACGGCGAAAATAATCGAGTATGCTGCTATGGAAAATGGTTGATCCACTACGGACGATAGAAAACATAGAGTATTATATGGAAATCGGTGATCCTCTACAAATGACGGAAAGCATCGAGTATACTGTGGAAATCATCGGTCCGCTACCGACGGCGGAAGACGTCGAGTATGCTATGGACGACGAAAAATATCGAGTATGCTATAGAAATCGTCAATCCGCTGCGGACGACGGAAAACATCGAATATG
Source organism: Macrothele yani (assembly GCA_039090855.1). Lineage (NCBI taxonomy): Eukaryota > Metazoa > Arthropoda > Arachnida > Araneae > Macrothelidae > Macrothele > Macrothele yani. Next base: position 5,139,669 of record CM077012.1, read on the forward strand.
CTATGGAAATTGAAAATATCAGTGAAATAACATTATTAAACATCTGTGTAAAGTTTATTTTCATGTTTTCAAGATCCTAACACTTGTTAATGGGTTCTAAAGACCACCGTGAGCTACTCCCAGTCTGTGTAGACACTTATTACATTTACTGCAGGATTCCTATTGGTATCAAACAGAAGTCATCGCTTTTTCCACGTTTCTGTTTCATGTTCTTAATCCATGTCAATTATGTGTATTAATTATTCCTTAGTGTTTGAGCAAAACTAGAAAAAAAAAAAAAAAGAATGTTTGCTCCACTTAGTGTTTCTCAACTTCAGAAGCAGGTCTGTGTCCCTGATAATGTTAAATAAAGCAGAAGAAAACAGTATAGCTTTGAAAATGAAAGTGGCCAGGTACTTCTTATGGAGTCAGAAACAAAAATTGTCCGATATCCTGGCGCATATTTTGTGTGTGTGTGTGTGGTGTGGGGGGGGGGGGGGGGGCAAAGAGCAGCAAGAAAAAAAGTGAAATTCTGTGTAGGTATCCAAAAGGATTGAATTTTCTTGCTGACTTTTATGGATGGAGTGTTTCAAAATCTAGTAAATTATACATAATGGACTTCTTTATTAATCGTTCCCTTGTTTTGTTGAAGTGCATATAAAAATTCGTCTGTAACTATAGCATAACAAAATATATAGTTACATTTTATATTGTGTAACAAACTAACGTCAGAAAAATCTTCCTGATTATTATGCGATCTGGTTTTTCATTAAATTTAGTTGGCAGCAATGCATTATCTGACATTATCTCCATTTTGAAGTTTTGTCTCTTGCAGCAGATACAGGTCATACCCTGATATAATAAGGGTAATTCTATACTAAACCAAATTTTGGCCACGAATGGCCTAGTGGTCAACGTTCGTGACTGCCATGGAGAAACCCCATTTTCGATCCCAAGCAGGTACAAACACTCGAACCACTAAATATCTGCCGTGCGTCGAATGGGCCCGTTAAGCCATCGGACCCCGGGTACTGGCCCCCGGTAATGAATAAGGGTGTCCCCCTCCCCCTTTCTACCTCTCTTCCATGTCACTTTCCTATCGGGCACTTTAGCCCAAATCTCCTAGCTTCCTATTTCTAAGGTTTGTTTAAGACCTGGGGTCAGACACTCCCTTCCTTAAATCTTCTACATATGATCTGATCTAAATCAAATTTTAACTTTTGGGAATACCTCATAGTCATGGATTTAGCTGAAAATTTAATCATTGATACTGTGTATGGAGACGATCCATTTTTTTCTTTTTTTTTTAATTAGTAGAATGGTTGGTGGTAGATTTCCACCAAATCTTCATTCAAGGAACATTTCTGAAAAAAGTGTTCATTGTTATATTTATAAAATTGCTGGTATTTGTTCTAAATTAATCATTGTGTCATTTTAAAAAAGTATGATTGCTATCTTTCTGAAACAAAAAGTAAGTAGAATTTTTTAAAATTTGCAAGCAGTTTTGAGTAGCTAAAATTTTAATATTCTTTTAATTTCAAAAATTTGTTTTTGATATGTAAATGAAAGAAACCAGCTATAAACTTGGATCCATTTGAAGAGTTTAACCTACTTTGTCTCCACAATAAATTTCAAGTTCGTATTCCAAAGTTTACTTGGCTTTTTAAGGTTTCCAAACTTAAATACCTTTCAAAAACTTCATATGAGCAAGGTTATAAAAATTGAAAAAAATATTTCAATAAACAGGTCCCAATGGGTATAGATTCACACCTGAAAGTATCATTTTGCTTCTGTTTCTATTTAAGAAAAACAAATGCTAGGGACATTTCTGCTGAATTTTTGTGATTTAGGAAATTCTGTAATTCTCCATGCACACCTGCTCATTGCTTTTTTATGCTAATAATTTTTATCCTGTCCATAATCAACATTTTAAGTAATACATGCACTTTGATAATTATCCTTGTGGCAAGACATGCTCAGACGTGTTAACTCTCCGGATTTAGGCGGGAGACTCCCGAATAAATTTTTATCTGTCCTCCGGATAAATGTCAAATTCTCCTGATTTTCGCCGATAATTAGCCGTTACGATGGTCGAAATAACAAAATTCCATCAACCACCACCTTGGATCGACGCAGAAGAAAAAGATTTCGAACCGCTTGTGAAATCTTTTTCTTTCTGCGTCGATGCAAGACGGCATTTACAGTAATCAGTATCGTACTTTTCCTCTCCTCATATCTGCAAAAGAAAGCCACCCCTGGTGGCGCAGTGGTCTATTTTATGTTGATTACAAACACACTCGCGTGCAAGCTGTGACCTACTTATCGTTTCACGTCTCCCCGCTCTTAGCTGTGAGCCTGTTTATGTTTTCTTCAGAGTTTTGAGGAGTGCTTTTCGGTTTTGCTTTACTGTGGAGTTTTTTATTTCTTGTGCACCATGTTTGTCTCTTTTCCCTTCTTCGTCACATTTTGTAGAAGATTCATGTGCTCCTTTGTTCATCTCTAATTGCGAATCTGTTATTCTTTCGCGGTTTTTAATGTTTTATTTTATGTCATATCTTTGGCAATTTGTTTCTGCTTTACATATTAGCTGTTATTGTCTTCGCTGCATAATAAAGTTGTGAAACTGAGCGCCGGCTTTTAACAAATGATACGAGATGGGTCCGGATTCGAATCGCAGTGGGGCATGGATGTTGCATACTTGCTAACTTTTGCGGATTATCCGTAAAATTTGCATATTTCTGCTTAATTTTACTGATTTACGGTTAGAAGTCTTTTTTTTATGGATTTTTTAATATTTCAGTTGCTCAATCGAAATATTTCAATCTCCTGCAGGCTGCAACCATCCATTTAGATTTTCTACCGGACCTTACGAGCGGCGTGTTACGCGATGATGTCATCTTTGACTCGCCGGCTTCGTGCAGAGCCATCAAGTATAACGATGGCTCCGCGTCGTGCGGTAGCTCTCTCTCCATGAAAGTTCTCCAAAATGCGTAATCTAATTACGCGTCTAGTACGCATCGAAATTTTATCAACGCGTAAAAATACGCATCAGTAATTTTTCTTGACGCATAAAAATACGCATCTGGACGGGACGGTATTTCGTCTTCCAAAGACGAAAGTAAATGAAATAAATATTTTTTCTGTAATCGTAATTTCTTTTTCCTGTGATGTTGCCTTTGTCCAGTATTGTTGTTATATATCATTTTATTCCATAAATATTTGTATTTCAGTCTGAAAATGGAGGAAAAATTCCAAAAACGGAAATTCGAGGGCGAAAAAAAAAAAATAATGAAAAAATGCTATTAATTGTACTTGGTTGGCAACTATTTTCACTATGCTTTTTACTTTGCATATACACATACAGTCTGCATTTAGAATAACTTTTTAAATATTAAAAATGCTATGTACCAATAATACTACTTCTGGAAAATTGCTCCTGCATCTGAAAAATATCGATAAAAAATAGTGCTCATGTGATTTTATGAGCTGCAGAAAATCTCCTGATTTTTAGATTATGAACGTTGGCACGTCTGCATGCTGTTCTAGTAGGTATTGTTTTTGCATGTGGTGAAATAACTTTGCAATTGAATACATGATTTGTAATTGCCAGTAGTACTAAGTGTCCTGAATAAAGAATTTTAATGCAAGCTGGCTGTTTTAGTGGAACAGTAAACCCAGTATCAATGAGGGGGGGGGTATTTTTTATTTTTGCATATCCATGGCACTTTTATTTAAGAAATTTCTGAACACCTGTGATATAATATTTTACAGCAGAACAGAAGTTCTAATATCTAAATGTTTAATGCTAAAAGTTTAATAATGACTCTGATACTGTGTATCATTTGGTTTTTCAATTTTATTTCCTGTAATCTTAGCTTCATGCCATAATAGCAGAAACTAGCAAGTTTTCAGAAACATTTGCCCATGATAGCTTTAATTATTTTACTTTGCAGTTTCTTTCTACATCATTTAATTCACCTCAATTGTCGATGGGTCACTAGTGCCACATCAAGTCAACAAAAAATGTAATTTTCCTTTCTGATTTTTATAAAAATTGGTAAACTGGTAGGCTTGCATCAGAAATCATAAAATTTCTTAGTTGATTTCACATTGTGATTCAGAAGTGTGGTGTAGGTTAAAAAAATTGCTCAGATGTTTTGCATTTTTGACTACACACTTATGTGTGAATGAACTTCCAAATTCAGAATTAGAGCATTGATTTTTGTGGCATTTGAAATGACACCCTTTTTGATAGTTAAGTGAGCTTTGTGGAAAACAAATCTTAATGCAAATGCTAAATTTTGACTTTACATGGTACAATACTGTATCTTAATCCTATTGAAATTCAACGCTTCCATTGGAGCAATCCACTTGTTGCTTACTGAAGAATAAAACATTAAACATTTGTTGCGTAGTCATAATGAGTTTATTTATATCAGAAAATCTAGTTGAATTCCTGAATAGTTTATTTTTAATGTAAGTGAGATCTGTGACGATGGTGCAGATGCACATTGAAAAAACTTTTGTCACCTTAAGCAAGATTTTGGTACTGATGCACAGAATGGCAGTACTATGTATGTTTTCAGGGCCCATGTTGAAGACAAAATATGGCACCTCGTCGCCGTGGGTGGAAATATGTGACAGAATTCAGTCTTTCAGAACCTTCCTAAAACAAGTTAGTGAAGATTTCTCCTGTAATTGTGTGTGTGTGTGTGTGTGTGTGTGTGTGTGTGTGTGTGTGTGTGTGTGTGTGTGTGTGTTTTTTTTCTTGTGATGTTCTCTCCATACAGATGGTAGTTTAATATCATTTTATCGCATAAATATTTGTGTTTTAGCCAGAAAAGGGAAAACAAAAATTTTCGAGGGAAGTTAAATGGAGAAAACATTACTCCTGTAACCTTTTTTTTTTTTTAGCTGGGTTCTCCATCGTGTTGATATATCTTAATTCCATAAATGTGTGCAGTTCAGCTTGCTAGTGGACATTTTCCAAAGATGGGAGTTGCGTGGAGCTGATATTTCTCCCATAATCGCTTTTCTCTCTGTGTGTGTGTGTGTGTGTTCCACCTGTATTGTTAAGTATAATTTTATTCCACAAAGCTTTGTAGTTTGAGCTTGAAAACGGAAGCGAAAATGTCCGAAAATGGAAATTCAGTGGAGTGATAATTTCTCTTGAAATTTTATTATTTTTTTCATTGTGATGCAGGGTTCCCACGCTACCTGGAGAACCAGGAAATCAGGGAAAAAAATATTGGCTCAAAAAGTCAGGGAAAACACGAATTTTCGTAAAAAAATCAGGGAATTTTGAAATTTTATTTCGTAAGTCAGGGAATTTGGGGAGTTTCTAAAATAAAATACTTTTTCCTCTGTGTTTGATCTTTCTCCGTATTTAACATTTCGTTTAGTTCACTCCCAAGGACCGAACTGTAGGTTAAAGGGGAAGGGGGTGAAACTAACGTATTGGCAGAGTTCTCTGTCATTGAGCACTAGAAAAGGAATTCATTGCAGCCACGTGGGGAGGAAACCCCTACGGTGGCTACTAGGAAATGAAAAGGGTGCGTAGTGTTGGAGTGAGAGTGGAGCCTGTGGAGGGGATACGATGGAGTGACCAAAGCACTTCCTGCCCCCTTCATGCCTTTGTTTGACTGCCAGACTGGGGATAAAAATGGTGAAAACTAACTTTTTCTATTCTTCATGAAACTGGCTGAAATTTTTACGTACACCATAATTGTTAACAGAAGCTGACCTCTAAAATTTTGCGTGAATCGGTAAAGAACTTTTGAAATTATCCTTTAAAAATTTTAATGGGATAAATCTTTAATGTAGTGCTCTTACTGAGGGTTTCTGGTGAGCTTTGCTGTGCCTCAGTGCATTTAAGGCTGGGAGAGCTTACTGGTGAAGGGTCACTAAACGGGCTTTGAGCGGTCGCAATGACCGCGTGTGCCAACAGGAGCCAACTGAGTTATTGCCTTCTTTAACGTTCCGAGTCTCTTTTTGGAGTAAATGTTTATGTTTCACTGAATAAGTTGCAGAATGCTTTTCATTCTTTTTTTTACTGCTATTTAGAAAGAAGATGAAGTGTTAGTATTCTATTTTTTTCCCCTCTTTTCTCTGCAAGAAAAGATTTCGCTTCAATGTTTGACTTTTAAGTTTGCATGCTAAATATTTCAATGACTACATCTATTCCTTTTCAAATTTTTTTACTTTGATATTTTTATAACCGCATAATAAAGTTATGAATTCACTCTCCGCGAGAAACATGCTGCAGGATGACGAGCTTAAAATTATTATTTTAAAGCTTTTATCCGATTCGCTTGAAATTTAAGGGGCCCGTTCCTGTTAGTGATTTATGGAGTTGATTAAAGGTTCATTCAGTTTTGCGAAAAATCCGCAAAAACATATTTTCAACATTTTTTATCGCAGTCTCAGAACCCCATGTCGGATACTTTGTTATCAAACCAAAGCCTCTGGCCAATGCGAAAAGAGGGACTCCTGCTGGCACGCATGCTTTTACCACGATCAGAGAGTTTCTGCCAGCCCCCCACATCACCCCCAAACAGCCGGCCACGTGGTGCCTGCCCGCCGGTATTTGCTCCCGTGCTTGCACCTTGCATAGAGTTTTCGACGGCATTTGTGTCAAATTAAAGTAATCGGCGAATTGAGAGGTCTGCAAGGTTTCTGACTGGTGCAATTATGACTTCCAAGAAAACTCTATTTAATGTGGATTGGCTTGAAGAAAAACTTAACCCACAGTGGTCAGAATGGCTGTTACCTGTTCAGGATGACCCATACAAAGCAAGATGTAAAGTTTGTTTAAGAAGTTTCAACTTGAGCAATATGGGCCGCCAAGCGATTTTGAGACATAAACGAAGTGCTAAACACATAAAAGCTTTAAGCCAGGTTTCTGCTTCTCATGCTGTGACAAATTTTTTTACATTGGATACTGCACCACTTCAAAGGGATTGTTCAGAAAAACAAAGTGGAACTTTAGGCAGTATGGTTGCTGCTCCTGATTTGATACTGTCCATGCCATATTCAGCAGATTTTGTAGCAAAGCAGAGTGGATCTTCATCCACTGTATCTCCTACTAATATTTCAATGTTGAACATCACTAGTTTTATGACAAAAGAGTGCATTTTAAAAGCAGAAGTAATGTGGGCCATGAAGCTTGTAATGTCAAATTCTTCATACAACTCTTTTAAAGATGCTAGCGATGTATTCCAGCATATGTTTATGGACAGTGATATAGCAAAAAAGGTCAGTCTTGGTGCAACAAAAAGTTCATATATAATTTGTTTTGGGCGTGCACCATATTTTTCTAAATGCTTATTATCAGAGATATCAGGTACTGAATTTGTCATATGCTTTGATGAAGCCCTTAATAAAGTAGCTCAGAAAGGGCAGATGGATTTGATTGTTAGATTTTGGTCTAAGTTATTGAACCAGGTATGTACACATTATTTGAATTCAGTATTTCTTGGCCATGCAAGAGCATCTGATCTCATTGAAAAGTTCTGTGAAGGAGTTTCAGAACTAGATTTAAATAAACTGTTGCAAATTTCAATGGATGGGCCCTATGTTAATCATAAACTTCTGCGAGATATAAGGAAGATTTGTTGGCAGAAAATGGATGTGATCTACTTGATCTGGGTTCATGTGGACTGCATGTGGTTCATAGAGCCTTTCGGAGAGGCCATGATGCTACTGACTGGAATTTGAATGATATCTTCACAGCTTTCTATCAGTTGTTCAAAAATAGCCCTGCACGGCGAGCTGATTATGTATCGATAACAGGATGTGAAATTTTCCCTCGTAAGTTCTGCCAAGTCAGGTGGGTCGAAAATGTTGCTGTGGCAGAGCGGGCCATTCAGATTTTTATCAACATAAAAAAGTACGCTGAAGAGACAAATACTTTGCCAAAAACTTCAACATGTGCACGTGTTGCAGTAGCATGTAAAGATAACCTAATCCTTTCAAAGTTTGCATTTTTTTCATCAGTAGCTAATGTTTTGGAACCATTTTTGAAAAAAATACAAACAGCTGATCCTGTGATTCCATTTCTGTATGACAGTTTATGTGATCTTGTCCGGCAGTTGATGTCTAGATTTATAAGGAAAGAGGTGATGGAGGAATGTGCAATTCCAGAAAAATTGTTTAAGCTTGACATAAGTGATAAGGTTAACCACTGTAAACTGCAAAATGTAGACATTGGTATTGCTGCTCATGGATATTTGATGAAAAGTAAAACTTCAGAGATTCAGAAAAAGGAATTCAGAGCTGAATGCATGAAATTTTTAGTGGCAACCACACAGAAAATAGTAGAACAAGGTCCCACAAACTTTTCTGCTATCAAAGCAGTTTCAAGTCTTAATCCTAAGCTCATAAAGTCAAATTCAATAATTTGTGAAAAAGAATGCATTTGCTGTTGCATATATTGCATGAAATAAAAAAACAGAATATTTTCTGTTTCAGCAGATCAAGCAAAACAGCAATTTCAACAGTTGTGTAGCAGAGCAAAAACTGAACTGAAGGATGTGTTTTCTGCATTCTCAGAAAATAACTGCCTGGATGCATTCCATTCTTCTTTACTTCAGGATAAAGAACATTTCAAGGAACTGTGGGTGGTTGTTAAATTGGTTCTTACTTTATCGCATGGAAATGCGCCTGTTGAAAGTGGTTTTTCAATTAATAAAGACATGTTGGTTAAGAATCTTCATGAAAAGTCACTTATTTCATTGCATACAGTATACGATGCCATAAAGTCGCATAACAGAGTAGTTTCAGTGCCCATAACTGCAGAATTACTGCAGTATGTGAGGATGTCTCGATCAAGATATCAGCAGGCATTAGCAGTTCAAAGAGAAAAGAAAAATAAAGAGATACAACTTGTGAAAAAAAATCGCTAAGTGTCTGATCAAATAAGTATTTTAGTGCAAAAGAAAAGAAAGTTGTCTCATGAGGTTCTTTTGGAGACAGGAAAAATTCACCAGCAAATTCAGGAATTGTCAAAATTGATGTAACTGTGCATAAAACTAACTAGATTTCAGTGATTTCTTCTAGTATTCAGTGTAAAATTGATTGCAAGGAAGCAGTGACTTATTTTTGTTTCACTTTACATGTGTAGTTATAATGTGTTTACAAAAAAAAAATCTGCCCAGATTTTTTTGTTATCCAGTTAGATCTCAATGATTTTAGAGTTGCCTTTGAATCTCAGTCAATTATTTTCATATCAGAAAAAAAAAAAAAAAAACCTCTGGGTACAGATAACTTAAAAACAGCAGTATTTCATCATTAGGTATGTTAATTATTCAGCAGGATAAGCCAAGACCATGCTGGTATGTGCAGAAATTTCTTCTTCTTTGCTGTTCACCAATTTGTATTCCATATTTTTTAAATAAGAATGTAAACTTCTAAAACAAATTATATGACTCAGTAACTTGGGATAGGTATAATAATTGTAAGATTGTAAGTATGTGCAGCATGTAATATGTTTTAGAATCTATTATGAGTATCACTGTCTTGTATGTCAAAACACTGCATTACAAGAGTTAAAGCTAGTTCAATATACAGTTATGGAAATGCTTATTCACAAGTTTCTGCTCAGCTAACTAAAACAATATTTTAATATCTTGCATGCAAATCTGGGGAAGTATCTAATTAGCCAGTATTTTTTTCTCATTATATGTTGTTAAGCATATTTTCAAAATGCTGTTGCAAACACCTGGAATTTTACTCAAAACCACCTGGAAAACCTGGAAAAGTCAGGGAATTCGATTTCACTAACTGAGTGGGAACCCTGTGATGTTTCTTCTGTCATGTATTGTTAAATATTAATTCCACAAACGTTGGTTCTGCATGACAGTAGGGCAAAAGATCTCGTTTCTCACTGAGCTTTGAAAATTTTATGAAGGAACACTTGCACGATGCTGTCAGTCACTGTTTTGTGTGGCTGAAATATATCAACATTGACACCTGTGGAGTGATGTGATGATAAATATATTCAGGCAAAAACATGTTAAAATTTAAAACTTCTGCAAAACTTCAAAACATATTTTGTATTGAAATTTTTCATTTGCTTACATTTATGTAAGGAACAAATTTCGGGATTAAGATATGAAAATTTTTGGAATTAATTTTTTTCCCTTATAAGAGTGACAATAATATACAAAGTATTTCATAAGAAAACTCATATACACTGAGAGGACAGAAATCATTAATAATACAGTGTATTTCATTAGAAAACTTGCATACACAGAGGATAGAAATCCTGGAATACGTGGTGATGCTGTAACCCCTCTTGCTAATGGATAATGGACAAACCCATTATTTGGCAGGTATGTAGGTAAAAGTACATGACTGTATTCATAGACAGTAATTTGATGTCAGTGTAGATAAACGTCATGAGTTAACAGTTTGAAAAACAGATGATAGTAGATGCCCAATGCATCACTGAGGTGTTACAGGAATTACGGTGTCAAGAGTGTATCTGGAATATGTCATTTCCAAAATAACATCACATCATGAACAGCACTTTGGGTGGGAAAAAGTGTTGGATGCATAGTTTCAACCAAACAGTAACACAAATCACGACCAACCTCAATGAGGAAAGTGCCAGAAACATCTCCATCAAAGCCATTGTATGGTTGTTAGCCACAATAGGTTAAGGGAGCCACCGGCTCACCCAAGTCCCACTGCTAATGCCACATCTACCTGACTTGTACACCTCAACTGAGCAAAAGAACATTGGCACTACACCTTGGATGATTGAAGACTAGTCTCCTGGTCCATTAGGTCCCATTTTCAGTTATTTCACGCTGACAGGATGCTGTGGATCTGGTGGGAACCGTATGAAGCAGTGGACCTGGTGTGTCAAAAAGAAACTGTTCAAACTGGTGGAGGCTCAGTTATGGGCTGGGGTGTGTTCAACTGGCAGACGTTAGGACCTTTGGTATGTCTAGATGAATCTTTGGAACAGTCAATAATACATGTCCATCCTTGCAGACTATCTGCATCTGTTCATGGTCATGCACTCGCTGGTCAATGGACTCCTCCAGCAGGACAATGCAGCTCCGCACAACACAGTTGTTACTACAGCATGATTAGAAGATCATTCTGCAGAAATTCCTACCCATGGCTTGGTAGTTGTCCCATGATTTCTGTCCACTCAATGTGTATAGATGGAATTTATTAGAGTTGATTATAGCCCCCTTGAATAATAATGGTTCCATAGATTTCAAGTGTAGAAAGGGTACGACAGATACACACACTTTCTGTTGAGATGGTCAAGGAAAAGAACTACATGTGCAAACTTTTCACAAAGCCATCAAAAATCAAAATAGACCTCATCCAAAATCTGAATTAGGCAAGATCAAACTCCTCATTTTCTATTTTTGTTATAACCACTTAAGCAAATTTGAATCTTGCAGGCATGCTGGCTGTCAATTAATGGTATGTCTGAATATAAGTGAAGGTATTGCATATTCTTTTTTTTTTTTTTTTTTTTTTTAAGGCTGGTGCACTTGATCACAAGATTTGTGTATTTTTCTTCTGGTTATGCTCTTTTAGTCTTCTGTGGAGGTGTTTCACATATACCTTGCTGTCATTTTTCTTCTGTGTTTATAGTTATTATTTACAAATAATAATACATTTTTGCAAAGATTCACGATGGTGTGTGTGCTTATTGAAGCCGATCTTTACTGGAATTGTATGTGAAACACACCTTTCCTGGACCCCCTTCCTGGGTGTACCCATCAGTTGTGAATACTTCCTGCTCTGTTGCATAATGTGCCATGTTCTTTTTCAAGTGCAAGGGATCTCTCCAAAATTACCTATATAGAAACAATATCAAGTGTACAGTATGTCAACAAAATTTCACTTTATTTGGTTTCTGAGGAGTTATGATTAATCTTGGTAAGTACCTTTTAAAGCTACGAAATGTGTCATAAAATTTACATTCACTAAGTGAGCATATGATGTTTACAGTATATGAATCTTCCATAATCTAATGTTAAGTTGTGAAATTTAAAATTGGAGGGGGGGGGGGCATACAGTAAGCGTAAACTAGTCATTTTGACATCTGTAGTTCTTTGAATCAGAGCCTCGCATGCATACCTGCCAACTACTACGGATTCTATGAATTTTCATCTTGTTTATTGTTTAAGTTTTTTTTTATTTTGTGATGTACATGAAATTCTTGGTGGTGTGGAATTCCACATTTTTTGTCATCATTTAGATCATTCTCACAGTCGTTGCAAAACTGAAGAGAATTTGGGAGGGGGGTTCTGTCTGGGGACAGTATTTCACGTTTCAAAACTTTTGAAAACGGTAGTTAAACGGAGTACAAAATTTTGCCGTAATCCATAATTTTTTCCTCCTGATGCTACTACCTTTTGGGTCCAGTATTCTTGTTAAATATAATTTTATTGCATAAATGTTTCTATTTCAGCTTGAAACTGTAGGCAACATTTTGTGAAAATGGAAGTTAGACGCTGCAATCAAGGAATTCTGCCATTTTCATTATTATTTTGGTCATTCACAAGCTCGAAGGGAACAGAATTTGGGAAAAAGGAGATGTTCATCAGAAGACGGAATTCCATCTTCACGAAACTTTCAAAAACGGAAGGTCGATATAGTTCAGAATTTTTTCTTTAATCATAATTTATTTTTCTCGCGACATTGTCTCTGTCCAGCATTGTTGTTAAACGACATTTTAATGTATAGATATCTGCATTTCAGCTTGAAAATGGGAAATTTTCAAAACCGGAAGTTGGACAGAAAAGATTTCTCCCATAAACGCCCCCCATCCCTCCTCCCCTGTGTGATCTTTTTGCATTTAAGCTTGATAAGGGAGGGGGAAATTCCCGAAAATGGAAGTGATGAAATTGGAAAATTCGTAAGAATTGATGCTTGGTGTTCAAAAGTATTAAAATTCTCAAAGTTACACCATTTATGCAAAATAGTTAAAACTTTGATATTGTGTGCTCTTGATCCTCAGGCTAAAAGTTCTTTCAGCATGGCGGCAATAATGCTGATACTGCTGAAAGAAGCAATAATGAAGAAATAGGGAGAGAAAGATAAGAGCAAAAAGTAAAAAATTAAGCAGTGGATGCTGGGGGGGGGGACTGATAGTAATCCGCATTCTTTCTGTGTTTTGATTTCTCACCCTGTTAAAATGCCCTCCCCCCATCTTTGGTCTCATCTTGTCAAACTGCAATTTTAGAGGCAGTGTGATCATATTTTAAGTGGAGGGCGCACACTAGGTGTTCACTTGCTTGGATTTCCCTGTCTGTCAAGCATTGTGGAATTCTGAACACATCTGACTGATTCAACTTTGTGTTTCACACATGTTAAGTTTGTTTCATTAGTGTCCTGGTTTGTTGTAAACTTTTGTTGTGGCGCATATTTCTTATTCACAAAGAGATGGATCATTTCATGAAAAAAAGCATCTATGTATGCTTCGTAACAATACTAGTTACTACTGACAAGGCTTTTGCCAGTGTTGGCAGGTATGCACATGACAATCTGAAAGAATTTTGTATGTGTTATAGTATTACTTGACCATTTCTTGTTTCATTGTTTTTGATCGCATTTGTTTCCCATTTTTTTTCTTGCAGGTCTTAATAATGGCACCTACAAGAGAATTAGCACAACAGATTCATTCTGTTTGTGTAGAATTTGGTAGTCCATCAAATATAAGGAATTCTTGTGTGTTTGGAGGTGCACCAAAGGGACCACAGCTGCGGGACATTGAAAGAGGTGAGTAAAAATCAGTGTCCTGAATCGCCTATAGTTTTCTCTTTCTTAAGTTTTTGTATGTTGCAACTTTTTCTCTTGTACAACACAGAATGTTGATGTAAAGTGAATGCTGCCAATAATGCATGTATTGAAGTGTAAATAGCATTTGATGGGGGAGTGCGATGGTCCAACCTGCACCTATTTCTTTACCCTGCCCAGCTAGCCCAAAAACCCCTGCAGGAAAGACTGTCTTAAATAAGTTGACTTCCAAATCATCCCAATTTTGGCTTTAAAAGCCAAGAATACATTTACCTTGAGATGATCGATCATGTAGAAGAAACGTTCACAACTCCAACATGGTCATAATTCCCACATGCCAGTCCTTGAGTAAATGTCCTTCAATGCGTACACGAACTGGAACATAAAACTATCATCCGATGAGAACTGTCGACGAAGGCAGATCAATACACCCGGTGGTCCACATCAGCTGGAGTTTGGTGTAGACACCCCTCCACTGTACATACATTCACAGGCAAGTAGAGGAATCAAAACTGGAACACCAGGCACTAGTTCAACCAAGTCTGTTGGCGAGGTTAATCCAATAAGCATGGTGGTCCGCTTTATCAGTAGGAATTCAGCATAGACACCCCTGTGCTGCACCAATGTTCACCAGCAGACAGAAGAATCAAGACTGGAATATCAGGCCATAGTCCCACCACGTCTGTTGAAGAAGCTAATCCAAGAAACACGTATATCCACATCAACAGCAAGAGTTTAGCGTAGACACCCCTCCACTGCACTGACATTCACAGGCAGGTATAAGAATCAAAACTGGGATTCCAGGCAGTAGTCCAGCCATAACTGTGGACAAGGTTAATCCATTGCACACAGAGGTCCACATCATCAGCGGTGGTTGATCGTAGACATCCTTCTGCTGCATTGACATTCACCGGCGGGTAGAAGAATCAAGACTGGAACTCCAGGCAATAGTCCAGCCAAAGCTGTCAACGTGGTTAATCCATTACACACAGTGATCTGCATCATCAGCAGGGTCACAGCATAGATACCCCTCCGCTGCACTGACGTTCCCTGGTAGGTAGAAGAATTCAAGATTGGAACACCAGACAACTCCAACATCATCACATCAACTCCAAACTTTCACGGCTGCAGGCCCTACATCAGATCGGCAATCTCGTCAACAAGCACACTGGGCCGTCGTCCTAAGGAAAAAAATAAGGACAGAAGCAACAACCTCTGACAACATGTACAAGCAGCAAACAGATCTCGTGATAACAGACAGCCACTCACGAACCTTAATTCCCAATTCCTTTATCTCTCTCTAGAACAAAGAACTGAAAACTACGCATTCCAATTAACATGCAGATAAACATCAAACAAAGAGTCCAGGCACTCACATTCCAGAAATATGCAAATGCCAATGAAAGGACACTGAACCAAAGAACATGCATACACATCACTAAGCTGTTCTCTGAGATTCAGAGGTTAGCTCCAAAAAGAAATACAAACTACCAGAGAAGCTCCCAAGGAAATGCCTTGAGGCCTTTAGATTTCCTCATATGCTCCTATCAATTTACCCGTAACATGACAGCAGGGGGGAGTATCATGTTGATCATTCTGATATTTTGTTTTAGGTCATTTATTTCCCACATTCTTCATTCATGCTGTCTAAATTAGTTTTCATTCTGAAATTTCATGAAAAGTGAAGTACCCATTGCAAAGGAGTGGATAGTGGAATGGGACATTTTTCACTCTTAACATTTTTCTAAGCTTTATTTACCACCAAGAAAAAAAAAGTTAAAGATAACATAAGTTAATATGTTCAGCATATATTAAAAAATAACAGAAACCCAGACATAAAATATATCATCATCATCATTATTGTCAACCATTATCAATCCACTGCTGAACGAAGGTCTCCCAAAGTTTCCTCCACAACGGTCTGTCTTGTGCCAGTCTCCTCCATGTCACTCCCGCATACTTTTGAATTTCATTCACCCATCTTCCGTGTTGTCTTCTTCTGGGTCTTTTCCTGTCCCTTGAAATCCAATCTAAAATTTTGGCTGTCTATCGATGGTCTGTCCTTCTGGCAGTATGTCCAGCCCATTGCCATTTCAGGGATTTAACTCTGATCATGATGTCTTCCACTCATGTCATTTTCTGGATCCACAAGTTCCTCTTCTTATCTCTCCTGGTTACACCAAGCATGCACCTCTCCATGCTGCTTTGAGTTGTCTGCAGCCTTTGTATGTCTCTTTTGGTTAAGGTCCACGTCTCTGCACCATACGTAAGCACTGGAAGGATGCAGTGATCAAACACTTTTCTTTTAAGACATAATGGCATATTGCTCTTGAAAATTATACTGTTTCTTCCAAAAGCTCTCCAGGCAAGTTTTGTACGCCGATTAATTTCTCCATCAATGTGACCCTCACTTGATATCTGCTGTCCAAGATAAACGTACGTGTCTGTTATCTCCAGCTTTTCTCCATCAATCGATAAATCTTCATTTCTTGTAAAAGCATTGAACATCACTTTTGTCTTCTGTAAGTTCATTTTTAATCCCACTTCTTTACTCTTGTCAGCAAGTTCTGGATCATACTCTGCAGCTATGATGGGGTAGTTGCAAAAATGACTACGTCATCAGCAAAACGAAGGTGAGTTAGATAATCTCCATTAATCTCTATCTCTTTGTTTTCCCAGTTCAGTGATTGAAAGACATTTTCCAATGTGGCATTAAAGAGCTTCGAAGATATGGTGTCACCTTGTCTCACTCCCTTTACAATTTTTATGTGTGTTGTATTTTCAAACAGCCGAATCTTTGCACTTGCATTTTCATAGATGTTATTAATAATATTAATGCATGCATCTTCAATACTGCAGGATTTCAGAGCCATTGTAACTGCTGATGGTTTCACCGAATCAAAGGCTTTTTCATAATCGATAAAAGCCATGCACAATGGAAGTTCATATTCCCTCGCTCTTTCAATTAGTTCTCTCAGTACGTGGATATGATCTATTGTGCTGTAACCACTCCTGAATCCAGCTTGTTCTCTCAGTTGAGCCATGTCTAGTGTTACATTCAAGCGGTGTGAAAGAACTTTAGTGAAGATTTTATAAACCACTGAGAGGAGGCTGATAGGTCTGTAGTTCCTGAGATCCTCAATGTGACCTTTTTTTTTGTAGCAAGATCATTGTAGCATTGTTCCAATCCTCAGGAATCTTCCCTTCATTAAGGCATCGAGTGAAAATTTGGGCGAGTACTGTTTCGATTTCTCCACTTGCTTCTTGTACGATGTCTACAGTAATTCCATCTTCTCCTGGAGCTTTTCCCCGCTTCATGTTCTTGATTGCATGTGCAACTTCTGCTGGGAGGACTGGAGAAACTCTGGTACTGGTACCTTTCATGATGTCTGGAGTACATGTATCATCCCTTTCATTTAATTTGGAGTAGAAATCTTTCACTCTTGTCAAAATTTCGCCTCTATTTCTTGTTACAAAACCATCTTCTTTTCTCAGTGCCATAATCTATTTTCTTCCCTTACTGAGATGTCCCTTTGCTATCTTTAGGCTTTGGTTGTTTTCATTTGCTTTCCTCACTAGTTCACAGTTGAATATCCTTACGTCTTCAGTGATACTTTTTTGTACTGTCTTGCATAGCTCTATATATTCCACTTTGGAAGTCACATCTTCTTTAGTTGTCCTTATCTCTCTTCTTTTTTGCATCAACATTTTGGTTTTTCCTGATAATTTGTTCACATGCAACTTGTTCTTAGATCCAGCTAATTTTGTTGCTGTTTTCATAAGAGCTTTGGTTACTTTTCCGTTAACTTCAGAAATATCCACTTCTTCCGATATTAGGCCTTCTAAAGCAGGGAATCTGTTCTTCAGTTCCAACTTGAAGGTATTATGGTGTTTTTTAAGGTTGGTTATGTCAATACATTTTGTTTGTCTTATGAGCTTGCTACGTTCCAGTTTAGTGTTGAGGTGAATCTTACATCTCACCAATCTATGGTCACTACCTGTGTTGAACTTGTTTAGCACACTGCAGTCTTCTATGACGAATTTTTTGTTATACATAATGAAATCAATTTCACTTGTCGTCCCATTTGGATGTCTCCATGTCCATTTCCTGTGTGGCTTTTTCTTGAAAAAGGAGTTCAAGATGAAAAACCCTTCTGCCTCTGCAAACTCTACGAGAGTATTTCCACGCTGGTTTCTGTTGCCATGACTGAATTTACCTACTGAAGTTTCATTCTGTTGCCGTTGCCCTATTTTTGCATTGAAATCTCCCATAGTTATCTTCAAGTGCTGCTTACCTTTATTATTTAGATGACGAATTTCCTCATAAAATTCTTCAATTTCTTCTTCAGGATGACTTGTGGTGGGTGCATAAGTTTGAATAATCTGAGCCTGGTATCTTCTCGAGAGTTGGATAACGAGTCGTGCAGCTCTGTCAGAGGAACTTTCAACTTCTACAACTTTATCCTTCAGTTTCTTGTTTATTATAAAACCAACACCACTAGTTCTGCCAGTATCAGTCCCACGATAGTAGAAGAGATGTCCACTTTTCAGTTCAATGAGATCTTCTCCTTTTCTCCTTACTTCACTTAGCCCGATGATGTCCCACTTGATCCTTTGTAGTTCCTCTTCCAATTCAAGAAGCCTTGAATCAGAAGATAGGGAGCGTGCATTATACATAGTCCAGGTCAGCATCAGATGGCAGCCTAGTCCAGTCCTCTGGGGATTCTTAGCACCCTCTGTCTTCATGTCCCATTGGTCGCTGCCTTGGCCAGGTACCGTAATTTTCGGACTAGGAGCCGCATCGGCGTAAGGGCCGCAGGTGAGAATTTTTGCAATCTTGGAAGCAAAAGTTGCCGTAAGAGCCATACCGGCATAAGGGCCGCACCTGTGAAGTCTTGGTGCTGCTCAGAAAGCTAAATGATCTTCCTTATTTTCACGAATTAACTCACGCCCAATGTGATTATATGTATACTTCAAAGGCTAATTCTGCAACTCAGTGTCGATCTGCTTTATACACTTATTTTTTCATGCTGGCAAACATTTTTATTTATACATTTTTTATTAATCATGCTAATGATGTTATTTGTTTGCCTTTATTAAATGCTCAGAACCATTTATATAATCAATATAAATCACAGTTAATCTTAAGACTCCCGTTAGAATATCGCATTGCTCGTAAAACCGCACAATTGTCTAAATTCCATTCAATGTGGATGTCTGCTACAGGATGGTTCTCTGTTCACCGCAATAGAATCCGTCTTAGAAGTAATTAACTTATAAATTATCGCTTGTTATGCTTTCGATTAATGTTTTCTTTAATAATATGTTCCTTCTATGTTATGCTTTTTTCTAACGTAGAGACGTTTCCTTTTACCAGCTGCTTCGCACGTGTTCGCTGATCTGCCGCCAACACTTGGAAACAGCGGTGATGCTTTCTCTCTTTCAAGTGGTTTGACCTACTTTCATTTACTGTGCACTGAGCCGTTACCGCTGGGCGCGCTATCCACAGAAGCCTCGGACGTCACGCTACTCGTCTGTGTGCTTATGTCCCCATTCCATCCCCCATGCAAAGGGCGTTTGAGTCAGGCATTCCTGTTCTCCCCCACTTTCCCTCCTAAACCAACATCAGGACAGCGGAGTTATTGTCTAACGTATGAGTAGAAAGGGGGGAGGGACATGATCACAGTCGAGTTCGTGAACAAAAAAAAGACGTGGTTTGAAAAAATTTACTAAACATCTGCATGTAAAAAAAAAAAAAAAAAAAAGGGAGGGAAGAAAGTCTTATCGAAAACAAATTCGGCATAAGAGCCGCTTCGGCATAAGGGCCGCACACCCGAAAAATGTCACTTTTAGTAACGTAAGAGCTGCGGCTCTTAGCCCCAAAATTACGGTACATTCCAGCTGCCGGAGACTGAGGGCCAAGATTTAAGTTGTGGAGTCATTTTGGAGGGATTTGGCCATAACTCACCACGCTGGCCAAGTGGGTTGGTGAGTGTGGGATAGCATTTCCTCTAATCCCGATGGTATAGTTATAGCACTATTGGCGGTCGTCAGAGCCCCTTTAGTGGGAACAGGATGCACCACGAGAAGGCGGGGTTGACATTTGTCAAGGAGAGGCTGTGATGTTATGCATCACCTGACCTTACATCCCATAAATAATATATATTACATCCCATGAATATATATATATATATATATAATATATATATTCTAATAGTAAAAACTTCCCTCTTGTTAGGGAGGTCTGGGAGAAATAAACTTTTACTTAGTCTAGGTATTTACGCAAAACCTAATGAACATTATATGCAGACATACCAACTTTGAATGAGAAAATGGCTTGAGCATGCTCAGTTCCACAAAATATTTGTGGTTGAGTGCGGTAGCGTGAATACAATATCAGTTTCGTTAACTCATGTCAACTTGTGGAAAGTAAAACTTCCAGGTTCCACTTTTTTCCCACATGAACTGTAAATTAAAGCCAAAGCCATTCTCTATGGCCTCAACCCTGCCTATGTAATGTACTACAGATTTCTTTGAACTAAATTTCACAACAGACATTTATTCCAATATTGCCACAATTTGTGGACCAGTCACATTTCCTTTGCTAAGCCTTCATCATCTTCAGAAATACTGAATGTTGAAGTATCACCATCCATTTCACATGCTGGTATTTGATCTTCTTAATCACTTCAGGTTTCAAGCAGATGAGCAACTGATTTCTTTTGTGTTCTGATTTGTTTTTTTGGATGATTTCAAGGTTTCTGCTTTTTTTTTCTTCTTCTTCTGACCTCTGTCTTCAGCATTTTGGTAATTTTTTTTCAATTGTCTCTTTTTCAGGTGTATCTGTTAGTATTTTTGTCCTGCCTTTCTTTCTTCCTCTTTGGCTTGCCAATGCCTTACGCCCTTCTGCTTTGGGGTTGGACTGATTGTAGTACTAGGCTTACTTTGAACGGATGACTGCTGACATGATAATAATGGATGCGAGTGAACAGGGGTTTCAGTAAAACTGTTATTATTAGCTGAAGAACTTTGGTTTACTGCCTGTGAAAAAAGATCTCTGAAGAGAACCTCAGTATTACCGGCCTCATTGTTGCTGATTATAGATTCACCTGGTTCACATTCCTTGGAGGAAAGTCTGGGATAGTTTGTGATAGAAGATATCAAAAATTCTTAGTCAGTGAATGGTTCATTGCTAAATGGCCATATGCCAGGCTTTTTTAAATCGTGATATGTTCTTTTGTGTCACTGCTAATATGTATGCATTTCCAACCAGTTCTCCAATATAAATGTTGATAATCTTGCCAGGATTGTTTATTAGCCAAGTCATTACACACTGCATTGTACCTAGCTTTGGATGGGCCAAACACAGTCATCAAGAGGCTGCAGTGTGGGGGGAATGTTAGCATGCAGACCTCACTTTCTCTGCCTTTATTAATCACATCAATGCTCACGACTTTCATGATTATCAAGAATTAACAAAATTGGGTGGTCTTTTGAGCAATTTGTGTATTTTATGATATGCAAGGGGGATAGCACCACTGTCATACCCCCACTTCCACTTGCCAAACCAAGGCTTCCAGCAGGAGCTTCTTTGAGAAAGAAGTCCTTATACCAGACTCTTGGAAAAATGAACATTATTGGGACTGTATTTCCTAAGACATTCACTGTTGAACAGCAGTGTAACTAGCTCCCTGTGTTCTGCTGATGTTGTGTGACCAACCTGCAACTATTCCCTGTGTTCTGCTGATGTTGTGTGACCGACCTGCAACTCTTTGGGCTACAACTATTTTTGGAAGTTTATGTGCAGTTAAAATTCCTGTTTTGTCACAATTATAGATAGATCAGAGGTCAATTTGTAACAATCATAAATACACTTTAAATTGATCAAGAATCCGAGGCTGTCGTATGCACGATTGAATAGTTAAAAACTTGCATTTAAAAATGATATTTATTTACAAGTTAAAAATAAAATCAGCTACACTGGCAAGCACTTTTGAGGCTACTTTAGCTTCATCATCAGGCCCAATTGTGCAAAAGAATGGTTACAGGCATTTATACACAATCATGGAATAACAAATTGTGTTGCCAAACTGGAAATGGCATGTTACAAATAATTATATGTAAATTAAACTCACGTATCTGGAGATCCAACAGGTGAAGCATTTAGCTGGTTTAACAGCAGAATCCAGGGGCGAGGTATAATTACAGGCAAATCGTCATTGCAGCACCTGGAGGCAAACCGTGTAATACACAAACTTTCAGCAAGCAACAAAGAATGTTTATCAGGTGCAGAGGCAATCAGTGTGGTACGACTTCAGTCTGGGTAATGTTCACCTTGTGCCCCTGTGCAGGCTGAGGCAGAAGAGATAGAGCCAAAACGAACTGCATATTTGTGCTCTGCCACCCGTACTTGCACTGAACGTAGGGTAGAGCCTATATAGGAGGTGTCTTCAGAATCCGGTGAATAAGAAACGAGTGGGATGTTATAAACACCAGATCTATGTAGTGGGTGAATCTTGTCACGGTCCTTGCGCAGCAAATTGAATAAATTGAAGGTGCGTATTCCAAAAGAAATATGAAACCTAGCGCAGGCATTCCCAAGGATGTTGACAATGGTTGAGTTGTAGTCAATTGTACCCACGCATCGTACAGTTTGCGACTCCCGTTGCAATGCTGTGAATTGAAGACGATTCATCCTTCTGTCCATTCGGGATATGTCGTTGTGAGAGTAGCCAAACGGGGAAGCAACTGTCAAAATCCTCTGAAATTCTGCACGTTGTAAAGAGGGGTTCGAAGAATGGGAATAGGAGCGTTTGAGTAGAAATCTAAATGCAGCTAGCTTATGGCTCCATGGGTGTGAAGAGTCGCAAAGAATAAGTACAGGACACACAGAAGGCTTCCTGTACACGGAATATTGTAAACCTGTAGAACTATGTGAAAGAAGGAAGTCTAAAAAAGGTAGGGAGCCTTGTTGTTCTAACCCAATGGTTAATTTAGTCGTAGGATACTGTGAGGATAAAAAACCTGTAAAGGATAACCTGTTTCTCATTGCAGACCATTTAATTGCAGACCATTTAATCGTAGGATACTGTGAGGATAAAAAACCTGTAAAAAAACCTGTTTCTCATTGCAGACCATTTCCACAGATGGAAATATCATTTGATGGCACTTCCCTCTCTAGATATTTCCTCTTCCATTTTTGCATGGCATTATCCTGGCGAAACAAAAATAAAGATTTTCCTGCAGTAGCCAAATCCCTCACCATGTACACACTTAAATTGGCACTTTCCTTAAACATTTTCTACATAAAAATTGGTTATTTGCATTTTTATTTTATAATTTATTTATTATTTCAAAACAAAATTAAGGGATAGTCCTCTGCACACTGTTATGTCCCACTCCTTCCATCTTGCCTTGTCCATGTGAATAAACTTTTTCCTACAACCATGCTGCTGTTCGACCTAAATTAAATGTTGGGCAGTCTGCTCCATTCTTTTTTAAACAATTGTACATCAGATGTTTGGGTTACAAATAAACATGTAGAAAATAAGACAAACTTACTGCACCTTAAAATTCCACTCTTCTTTTCAGCAGGTGTACATCCCAACACATCAGCCAGCCATTACAATTCAAACTGTGATTACAATTCAGTGTGATAATATGGCAACACCTAAACGTATTCATTAGGGAGAAGTGGCCACTGTCCCATTCCTCTCCACTCTCCCTAAACATTTTTGATAAATCTGTCTGCTAAAATCCATTTTAATATATATATATATATATATGTATACTTAAGAGCAAAGCCGAAAACATAAGAAAAACTTAAGAATTTAAAACGAAAGTTGCAAAATAACCTGAAGATCAAAACGCGCGACGCAGCAGTTATGAAAATTCTGAATTCACATTCTATTAAGAAGAGACTGAAGCAAAAAATTTTTGACTCATACCAAGTACAACATAGAAAAGGTTATGTATTGACCGGTGTGAGTACAAAGAAAAAAATAGAAAAACTGAATGTAGAAAGTGTCGAGAATACTGAGCCTTGGCTTTATCAAGGACCAGCAAAAACTGCATTTTCTCACTTCCACAAAGACCTATTTGGAAATGGGTTTCTGCAAAGTCATAGATGCAAGTAATAAGCCCACCAAAAATTTTTTAAAAATATATATATGTCATAACCTCCTTAGAGTTGTATGACCAAGCATTAGTTAACAATTTAGCTTGCATCCATAACTTTCCTGGCCCGACCCATGCTCTTCATCTGTTACTAATAAACAGAAAGAAGATGATTATAGAAAACTCAAGTTGTAAGAGTGACATAATGAATCAGAAATAATGTTCAGCAATAACAAATTGCCAAGTTACCTAGTCGCCTAAGAGAGAATTTAAACCTGAATAGCAATACTAAAGTATCACAAATTCTTAAACATTGCAATAAAAAAGGAAATATTAATTTTTTTCTAAAGCATAGATTCTTGAAAGAAAACTGGATTATAAAAACCCCTACTCCACAACTTCTGACAACACAAGAACGAGAATAAAATAAACACAATAATAAACTAAAGAAATGCTTTGTGAAGGTTATATGACATAACCAATTAGTTGCAATATGTACAAAGTATTTCAGAAGTGCTTTAAATGCATGATTAAGTAGTTATTAAGACCTTAACTACATTGAAAACACATCGTAGACTACAAGAACAATGGAACGGCCGGCTGCTTGCCTTAGTGCCGTAAAAAACGCGCAAAGTAACCAGGAAAAGAAAGAGTTAAAATCCGCAAAAAAGTTAATAGACTTGCTAGTGCCTAAATGCTTCTTAATAACTACTTAATCATGCACTTAAAGCACTTCTGAAATACTTTGTACATATTGCAACTAATTGTTTATGTTGTTGACACCCGTGTGATGAGAGGTGCGGATGTTGGTTCTGATCATTACTTGGTAGTGTCACGAGTGAAACTTAATGTTGGTTGGAGGAAAAGGAACAGGAAGAGACCCAGGATAGAAAGAATAAAGGTTGATAGGCTCCTTGAAGATCATCAGCGGTACTCTGACTTACTCAGAGAACGACTGAAGGATCTGAAATCTTGTGAGAGGGATGTAGAAAAGAAGTGGGAATGTTTTAAGAACTGTGTTGTCACTGCTGCTAAAGAGGTCAGTGGCACCACAATAGTGGGTAACAATAGAGGTGATGCTTGGTGGAATAGTGAGATTGATGAGGTAGTAAAGAAAAAGAAAGAAGCCTATTTGGGGATGTTGCAAGGTAGAGTCTCTGTGGATGAATATCGCTGTAAGAAGCGTGAAGCTGCTAAGCTGGTTCGCCACAGTAAGGCAAAAGATAGGATGGAGAAAGTGGAAAGGCATGAACTGGCTTTTTGGAAAGATAGAAAGTCCTTCTGGAAGTACATGAGACTCAGGAAAAATAGGGTAAACAAAGTTGTAAGTTGTGTGAAGAATGAGATCGGGGAAATGATATGGGAGCCCAATGAGTTAAGTGAAAGATGGGGTGAATACTTCTGTGAGTTATTAGATCAGGAGAGCAAAAATGATTCTGAGACAGATGCAGATGATGTCACAATGAGGGATGAAAGCACAGGAGGGATCTCAAGAGAAGAAGTGTGTAAAGCTCTAAAATCTCTTCAGAATGGTAAGGCTCCAGGAGTTGATGGCATAACTGCCGAGATGTTGAAGTATGGCGGTGACTCTATAATTGACTGGTTAACTGAAATTTGCCAGTTGTGCTGAGAGTTAGGAATGGTCCTTTGGGATTGGAAGGATGCTATCATTATTCCCTTGTATAAGGGAAAAGGTGATCAGACTGAATGCAAGAACTATCATGGTATTAGCCTACTAAGTGTGCCAGGGAAAGTGTTTGGTAAGGTTGTTATTGAAAAAGTACGGGTTCTTACATCATTGAAAGTGTGGGATGTTCAGAGTGGTTTTATGCCTGGTAAAGGCTGCACTAACCAGATTTTGCGTTACGCATGATGATTGAAAAGTTTCTGGCTGTTCGGAAGAAAGTTTTTACTGCCTTCATAGATTTAGAGAAAGCTTACGACCGAGTGAATAGGACACTTTTGTGGAAGGTATTGAATGAATATGGTGTTACTGGGAATCTACTTAATAGTGTAAAAGCCATGTATGCTGGTAGTAGAGCTTGTGTACGAGTGAATGGTGTTTTATCAAAATGGTTTTCCATTGGTGCAGGAGTTAGACAAGGTTGTGTAATGTCACCATGGCTGTTTAATATATTTATGGACGCATGCATGCGTGAGGCCAAAATAGATAATAGTGGTTTATGTCTTGGTGATATCCGTGTGTGCAGATTGCTGTATGCTGATGACACTGTCCTGTTGGCAGAAAGCAAAAGTGAGTTGCAAAGTATGTTGACTCGGATGCACGAAGTTTGCATGAAATTCAAACTGAGTATAAATAAGGGAAAAACCAAAGTTGTGGTGTTTGAGAGAGAAACGGGTAGCACTGAATGTAATGTAAGTATAAATGGCACTGTGATTGACCAGGTGAGTGAGTTTGTGTATTTAGGAAGCATGTTTGACAGAGAGAACAGGTTGGATGGTGAAATCAGTAGGCCAGTGAATTCTTCTTTGAAAGTCATAGCTGCTCTGGGAGGTTTTCACAGGAATGATTAGTTATCTAGAGAGTCCCGCATGGCTGTGTATGAAACAGTAATTGTTCCTACTCTGATGTATGGCAGTGAAACCTGGGTACTGCAGAAGAAGCACAGGAGTCGTTTGTATGCTAGAGAAATGCGTTACTTACGTGGGGTTTGTGGCAAGACACGATCTGATTGTGTGAGGAATGAAGATGTATTGCAGTTGTGTGATGTAAAGCAAAATGTTGTTAGCAAGGTGGAGACCAATATGCTTCGGTGGTTTGGCCATGTTGAAAGAATGAGTGATGAAATGCTTACTAAGAAAATATTTTCAACCCAAGTGGCAGGAAGGAAAGGCAGAGGAAGGCCCAGGAAGACATGGGTGGATCAGATTCAGGAGTGTCTCCTGAATCTGATCCAGTATGAAGTATAAAAGATCTTGTGTAAGGCGTGTAATGGATATCAGCGAAGCACGAGTTGTATGTCAAGATCGCTGTAAATGGCGAAGTTTGATACGAGAACAATAAATAAAAATATCTGGAAGTTTGTATTTCTTTTTGGAGCTAACCTCTGAATCTCAGAGAACAGCTTAGTGATATGTATATATATGTATATGTATGTATGTATGTATGTATGTATAACCTTCACAAAGCATTTCTTTAGTTTATTATTGTGTTTGTTTTATTCTCGTTCTTGTGTTGTCAGAAGTTGTGGAGTAGGGGGTTTTTATAATTCAGTTTTCTTTCAAGAATCTATGCTTTAGAAAAAATTAATATTTCCTTTTTTTATTGCAGTGTTTAAGAATTTGTGGTACTTTAGTATTGCTATTCAGGTTTAAATTCTCTCTTAGGCGACTAGGTAACTTGGCAATTTGTTATTGCTGAACATTATTTCTGATTCATTATGTCACTCTTACAACTTGAGTTTTCTATAATCATCTTCTTTCTGTTTATTAGTAACAGATGAAGAGCATGGGTCGGGCCAGGAAAGTTATGGATGCAAGCTAAATTGTTAACTAATGCTTGGTCATACAACTCTAAGGAGGTTATGACATATATATATTTTTTACAAATTTTTTTGGTGGGCTTATTACTTGCATCTATGACTTTGCAGAAACCCATTTCCAAATAGGTCTTTGTGGAAGTGAGAAAATGCAGAGTTTTTGCTGGTCCTTGATAAAGGCAAGGCTCAGTATTCTCGACACTTTCTACATTCAGTTTTTCTATTGTTTTCTTTTTGCTCATACTGGTCAATACATAACCTTTGCTATGTTGTACTTGGTATGAGTCAAAAATTTTTTTGCTTCAGTCTCTTCTTAATAGAAAAAATATATATATATATATATATTTTACCTTCCTTAAAAATTGTAGTAGAGCTCAGTTAGGTTTATGATGTAGATATTAAGTAGAAGTAAAATTAATCCAGCAGAAGAAATTCTTGAATCATCAGAACAGAATTCACTCAGGTTCTTTTTCTGAAGGAAAGACTGTAAAACTTTTTCTCATTTCAGCCTTAGCAATTTGTTGAAAATCTGGGATTCATTTATATAATGTAAAGAGTTTAGTTTTTTGAATGTGATATCAAAATCATTTTATTGATCGGAGGACTTAATTGCTTCGAAATCAAGAATGTGATGCAGTAGTAATTCAAGGGACCTGGTGACGAAATTCATAATTCGTACTAATAGTTTCGAATCAATTCATTGCAGATTTGCAGAAAATGTGGAAAGTATTTGTCACTAATGTGTGCACACTCTTTAAGGAATGTGTTTGTGCTATCATTTGCTTCTTTTTTAATGTCTTCAAACTTACTTCCAGGTATCATTGTAGTACAAAGTGTAATAATTGATAATTGATTTTTTTTATTTGATTTTTTTTTATTTTTTTATTTTTTTTTTTTTTGAGTACAAAGTGTTCCTGTATCCTTGTTTCAGATTTGGTTTATTTTCTAACATTTTTTAAATGAAATCTTTGTTGGTGGGAAAAAGCATTTAGTAGACAAAACACAGTATGTAATCGGCTCACCTTTGACCATTATGACCGACTGACTACAGTGACCCTTGTAGGTATGCTTTCCATGAGATGTTGGTAGGTCTGTAGTGGAATTTAACTCTGTTCTTCTTGAAAAGCTCCTTCAAGAGCTGTCGTAGAGGAAGGTCTTCCTAGCAAGTTTGAATTCTGGGTTCTGGCTCATCCCACATATGTTCTGTTGGATTTAGCTCGGGATTTTGGGTCAGCCAATCTATGTCGTAGAGGAAGGTCTTCTTAGCAAGATGTGGGATGAGCCAAAAAAAAAAAGAAAAAAGGTCTGTCTAGTCTGGGATGTAGGAGCAGGACACTGGATGTCCTGCTCCTACATCCCAGACTAGACAGACCTTTTTTTTTGTAGACAGACCTTGCAGTGAGACAAGATACTGAAACAAGCAGGGATCTGTGCTGAAGTACTGCTGCAGTGTCAATAGTGTGCAATTGGAGGGTACCAAAACTGAAGTACTCAGTATTTCTCAGTAGAAACAGCCCACACCATCACAGTTACTTTGCTGTACTAGCACCATCTTTCCATTGATGTTGAAGATCGTTGACAGTGGATATGGAGAATACCAGAACAGTGGCTATGCTACACACTGATTGCTTACTCAGGTGGCATCCAACACTATGCCCCTTTCAAATTCTGTCATAGCAGCTCCACTCAGCATAGTTGCTTCTAGTGTGATCTGACATGTGTGCCAACACTTCCCTTTATATACAGCACCCAATGCACCATGTGTGTTAGTGTGTGGTTTTGCAAATGCACGTTTATTTGCATATGTGGAGGGAGTCCCAATACTTTTGTCTGCATAGTGTAGATTTGTGCTTATGTTATGCAGTTGAAGAACTTTTAAAATCCTTAAAAATATTGTTGAGGTGCTTAGAATTCTGAGTCTTTAAAAAGTACCGTAATTTTGGGTAAATAAGCCGCACTAGCATATACACCGCAGCGATAAAAAAAGGGGCAGAATGAAAACAAAATCACCAGAAACGCCGCACCTCCGTATACGCCACACCTCCGTATACGCCACACCTCCGTATACGCTGCATCTTCGCAGTAAGGTGGGGAGTAACACCGCAGAATCTTGAAAACATTACGTAGATAAAAATATAGTACCTGATCTTTCAAATAATAAATAAAAATATCAGTTAAACAAGATTCAATCTTGTATAACACTCACCGTACTACCTATTTTATAAAAATGTACTCGAAGAATTCATAAGGTGCTTAAACCAATTATAAAACATTTACACCTCAAGATTTCAAAAAATACATGCACAACATTCTGAAAATATATGGTACACATATTTTTTCAATCAGATACATCAAAATCGGAAACTTCGCTGTCCAAATTAAGAAGTTTTAAAAGTTCATCATCTAAAAAATTTCAGGGTCGTCCCCATCACTTTTGCTGTTTTCTGGCATTTCACTGCAGTTTCTAGAAATAATGTTTGTTTCAGTGAAGCCCAAAATAATCGTCGAAGATCTGATGTTTTTCCAGGATTCGGAAAAACATATTTATTTGCCATTAGCTTAAAACTAGAAGTATAACTTCTGTGTTGTATCATTTTACTTTCCGTGATAACATAGAACTGCGCGAACTCAAGAAAAGGCAATTTGGCAAACTGAATGCAACGAATGCACACGTCACTGACAAATTTTGCACGCGCTGTCCTTGCATTAGCCTCGAAGCGAAGCTGATGACGTCATGAGTTCAAAACGAGCTCTTGCTCGGAGCATGAAACAAGGGCGATTCCCTGCGAAGTTTTCCCCCGCCACAGATTTTTTCCGAGTGTTATCGGAGTCACCTCTCTCTTACCTGTCCGCTTTCAATCCTATGACCTATTGTTATGTCTTCTTTTAAGAGGGGGTGGGTGGAATTTATTGCTTGTGGCTGTAACATCGTTATTCTATTCCCTCTCTATTGAGATATCTTCCCACGGGAAAAAGAATGGAACAAGCCAAAATGTTTTTTGTTACATAATGTCGCTCTTCTATACAATGCCATGGTGTATAAGACGTGCGGGCCGAAAATTTAATTTTGAACTCATATACGCCGCGGCTTATCTACCCAAAATTACGGTACTCGTTGTTTTTAGGCATGTAAAAGGATGGGAACTGTGGAAAATTTTTTTACACAAACTCTTAATCTAGATACCCAAGGTAATGATAAAAGTGAATTTGCTCCCCCAGAGAGGTTTAGTGGTCTAACTGCTGGCATCTGACCATTCATCTAAGATGGGTCTGGGTTCAAATCCCAGTGAGATGTGGATGTTGTGTTTGTCTTACTGCACTGGCTCTCTCCCTTCCCTGGAACAAGTCCTAAATTAGAACAAGCGATTACTTATAGCCCAATAAGTTGCTCATAGTGGTCGTTAAACCCCCAACCAAAAACAAAAAACAGTTAATTTGTTTGGTTATAATTTTTCACTCTAATTAATTTTAAGTTACTTCTTTGTTATCAATGCTTCATATAATAACAGGTGCATTAAAATAAAATAGGTGTCTGTTTTAACTCTTAAAATATTTTCTTAAATATAATTTTGATCTGTCTCCTTTCTGACTTTTAAGCATATAATGCATTGTCAATGGCATAAAGGAATTTCAAGATGTCTTCAACTGTTCTCTGCATCTAATTTATAATATATGTACATATACTTGTCTCAAAATATTCATACTGTTCATTCTAGGTGCCCAGATCTGTATTGCTACCCCAGGACGACTCATCGATTTCCTTGAAGCTGGAAAAATTAGTCTTAAGCGATGTTCTTTTATGGTTTTGGATGAAGCTGATAGGATGTTAGATATGGGTTTTGAACCACAAATCAGAAAAATTTTTGAGCAAATAAGGGTTAGTATGTTTAATGCTTTCTTACTGTTGAGTGTGAGCAATTTTTTCGTAGCTCTTCCCTGAGGATTCCTCTTATGCAATATGAATATCAGTAATGTGTAAAACTTAAAATATTGCTTATGTTTATTGGTTAATAAAATTTTGTTCTTTCACTGTAAAGCCTTACCAAATACAGTATGAGCAATGTTATTTTGATTGTATGTGGTTCAACAATATGCTGTGCAGTGTAAGCAGTTTGGGGTAATTTTAAGAGAAGTCATTGCAGTGGTAATATGCTGAAGAGTGAGCAAAATATCCCTTTCATGCTCTCCACTCTCGCCAAACTAGTCTGCAGCTTTGGTATCAGAGGTTGACACACGGAAGAAGAAAAAAAAAAAAAAAAAAAAGCATGCATGTTACAAGCTCCCCCTTCCCCATTGACATGGCTGGTAACAAAGTGGTACAATTAACAGTGGTGATCAGGCAAACAAAAAAAATTACATTAACACAAAATGTTAATTCTCAGTAGAATTAATGGTGATGCCATTGTGTATATATTAACCAAAGAATTTGGAGTGGATTTATCAAAAATGCATATGATTTGTGAGTGCAAAGATTTGTCTCAGCATTGTAGCTTCTGGAAATTCTTGTACCAAATTTGCACAGGTGCCAAGGAGGAATCCATTTATAGAGGTGGAAAGAATTTTAATTTGCGGAAAAGTGTATCACTAAGAAATAGCTGTTAATGGTTTAGCAATATGAGATAAAGCTTGGAATTTATATGCACATGTATTGGAAAGGGAAGTGGGAACAGTGTAATTACGAATTATAATGAAGCCTGAAGTTTTCAAACTGCCTAAGAAGGAATAAAGAGTGGTTTGTTGAAAACTTCAAGCATATCGGTAATTTGCCCAGTGTGAAGTTTTAAGAATGTAGATTGAGAATGCAGAATATTTCAAGCCATCATATTCGGAGTTGAATATAGAGAAGAGTGAAGTCCTGCAACAAGTTCTTAATGTGGATGGAAGTGACCTTTACAGTAGGAAAATAGGGCAAAAAACAAGTTGCATCTGAATTTGAAGCCTCAAAGGATTGACTTATATTATTCTGTAGAAACTCTCTGGGGAGTGCTAATTAATGCTAGTGTATAGATTAGAAAAACATAGATGCCAACCAGTACGGGTTTTCCATAATATGAATTTTTGGTTAAAAATATGGAAGTACGGACATGCCGATGAAATTATGGTAAATTGCCTTTCGATTTTTCTGCTTCGGAAACAGGCACAGGATTTTCCCGCAGAACTGCTGAATTCCGCTTTTTGTAATTTGGTTATTCTTGAGATCGTTGTTATACTGAATGAAATTTGAGGGAGGATTAGTTGGGGATCATTTTCTGTCGTGGTATGTAATTCCGTCTTTCAAAAATTTCGAAAACAGAAGTTAGACGGAGTGAATATTTCTCCCGTAATTGTAAGTGTGTTTTTTATTCGCAATGTTGCCGCTGTCCAGTATTGTTGTAAAATATTATTTTTGCATAAATGTATTTATTCAATAAATAAGTGTAATTCAGTTTGAAAATGGAGGGAAAATTTTCCGAAAACAGAAGTCAGATGGAGCGTGAATTTTCCATTCAGTCGTATTCTTTTGTTCTCCCATGATGATTCCATTTTCCTGTATTGTTGTTAAATATTATTTTATCCCCCATAAATGTTTGTATTTCAGCTTGTTTTTAAGGGAGGGAAAGTTTTCTGAAAATGGAAGTGACGAAGTTAATGTGTAAGAAATGATGCATGGTGTTCAAATTCATTTATCTGAAATTGTGAAAGCCTCTTTATGTATTTACAAACTGTAAAGCCTGTTGAGATAAGAATACAATAGGTTCTAGAAATCACTTATGGCTATTCAAGCATTTATTAACGACGTTAGAAAATATCTTTGTACACGATATTTTTTGTAAATATTTTTTCGGAATCTTGGAGTAGTTTTCCTTTTTCTGGACCGCCGAACTCTTGACAGTGCGACATAAAGTTGTCCATGGCTAAGCACTGGTTCAGGAAGGTAGATAGCTACTTTCTCCAGTGTTTGACCTTGAGACTTATTGATGGTCATAGCAAAGGTGAGTTTTACAGGAAATTGTCGTCTTAATGTGAATGGGAGGTCTATAACAGTAGGTGTGAGGTCAATTTGTGGAATAAAAACAGTTGTACCACATGCTGAGCCTGTGAGTACTTCAGCAATGACCAAATTGGGTTTTAGTTCTTTAATTATCAGTCTTGTTCCATTGCATAAACCTCATTGTGTATTGAGGTTTCTCAGGAGCATGGTAATAGCTCCAATCTTCAACTTCAGTCTGTGAAGTAATATTCCTGATGGAGTTTGCTCATTTAAAAACTTTATAGGATAATACCGTTCAGTATTTTCTTTGCCATCGGCACCAATTGAATCAGCTTAAGTATGGTCTATAATATAAGAGCAACCTCATTAGATCTTAGAGCATTATAACACCTTTGATCATTTCTACGTTCTTGAATAATAGCCATTGATACATTAGAAGAAACAGCATTATTCATTTGAGCATCTTGAATACTCTCTTGCTCGACTTCATAAAGCATTTTACATGCTTCCACAAATGGATTATTTTCTGTCATGAATGTATTCAGTGTTTCTAACAGATCTATATTGCCCTCACTATTTTCTTGCATTTGCACTCTTTGGGCAGCAGCCTCATCAAGATCCAATATGTACAATCGTGCGTATTTCCGCTGTTCACCATCATCAGGATGCAATGCTCCTGCACGATGATAGATTGATCCATTTATTCTAAAACAATAAGGCCCATAACCTGGTGGAGCAGCCATTTGTGCTCCCATCGATGGAAGATAACTATTAATCGACCGTATGTTAACCATAAAGTTTTTGAATGCTCATGCCGATTTCATAAGTTGTTCAATTAATGGGGAAGTGTGAATAGGATCTAGTTTTACTGCTCCTTTTGAGCAACATTTAGAAAATTTGCCATCTGTATGTCTTTCTCCGTCAAAGTTTTTGGCTTTACAAAATTCACAAAGTTGCTCAAGAGTGCCACATCAGTGTCTCGCTACAGTCTTTTCATCGTCTATATGGTTTAAAGCCACATGACGTGTAGCATTTGTTTGTTGTTGTCGGTTCGTTAATGTCCTCTGAACCTCTAGAGCGCGGCATTCATTCCTTTGATCGGGGTCATATTTTGTGCCTCTGCAATATGTACATTTGTCATTCACTGAGGTTCAGCTTCAGTATGTTCCGGCATCATAATATTAGTATGGCAATCATGCAAACATCGAATTTCAGAATTTATTTCAACTGCACTGCATTTTTGTCTTTTTTTTTTTATTTCTGGCAAGTTCAGCATTCTAGAAGTTAGCATCTTGTCTTTCGAAACAACCACCATGAGCAACTCAATGGGCTATAAGCAGTCGCCCGTACCTAATTTAGGGCCATTGGTTCCAGGGGAGGGAGAAACCCGGTGCCGTACGACAAACACAACATCCATGCCTCACTGGGATTCGAACCCGAACCCAGCTTGAACGAATGAGCAGAAGCGATTGCTTAGACCACTGCGCCACTGGGGCGGCAAATAGGCTTTGTGGCATTTATCTTCAATCTCTTCATCTAATGAAGGAGGTAAATTTCTTTTTTGACACGGCATAAGTGAGGTTTTAAGCAACAGTCAAGTTCGCGAAAGACACTAACGTTCGTCCTTGCCTTACTGAAATAAAAGTGATCCACTTCATCGCAAGTATGTATTAAAATTAATAAATTTATAAGTATTAACGACTCTTAAATATTTTTAGAACCATTCCATACGAAATGACCCAATTTTGGAAAAGTGTGTAGCTGCATAGTTCTGAAAAAAATTGAAACTTTGCTCATTTATTTGCATGGTTGAATAATGGCCAAAAATATAAAAAAAAAATTTTTTTTCACTCCCCCGCATCTATAGGTTGCTTCAAAGATGGCAGCCATCACAATTTTTAGCATATTGAAGCCTTTCCGATATTTCTGATATCTCCTGACCCAATACAGATTTGGAATGATTCAAAAAGGTTTTGTTAAGCATAAAATGAGGATTATGTAACACTAAGAAAATGTTCAGAAATCAGTCACATTCTTTACTTAATTAAAAGCCCTTTAAACATTGATGATCGAATGCTGTTTTTGCCTTACTTTGTGTTTTTTTTTTTTTTTTGTGAGACACAGGAAACACACAAAGTTGCAATTCATACTGTAGAAACCTTGTCCATTGAAAAACACACACGCACGCACGCACGCACACACACACACACACACACACACACACACACACACACACACACACACACACACACACACACACACACACACACACAAAAAATCCTAAAAGTAGGAACCCCTTCGTGCTTCCCCCACCCGAATTAGAGAAAAACACTTTTTTCCCAATTTTTGAGGTCTTATATCTCTAGTGGTGTGAGATACAAAAATCTGAATTTTTGTGTACATAGCCAGCTATATGATGGCTATTAACTTACAAAAAATTGGTTATTGTGTTCAGCCTAGATTTTGATATACAGGGCTCGCTATATCAGGGAAAATAGTGTCATCGGTACATTCGTAATACTTGTTTAAATTATATCAATATCACGTTTTATTTTTATTAAATGCTCGCAAATGATAAAGTTAACAGTTAGCCATAAAAAACTCCAAGAAAAATCTGTTATAATACCTTTATAACTGTCAGCAGTCGATGTCTCTGGATTTTAGAGTGAAGAGAAAAGATATCTCGTTCTTCAGTTTTTCATCAATTTTGTAGACTCTGCGAGAACCTGAAGTATAGAACTCAAATGGTGTCAAGATCTTCAGAATTTTGCTGTTTGGTATCCATGTTGGTGTCCTGTCATCATTGTTAGGCACAAAGTATGTGGCAGGTCCAGGAAGACTATACAAATCGATGTAGGATTCTAAATCCACTGTGTCGCGTACACGTCCAACCCACTGGTTAGAGTCATAGATGCGTGCAACATTGTCTCTTTGTTTTGGAGTCGCAACTGACTTGATGTTCATTGAAGTCCATGGATGTTGGGGTTGTTTTTGTTAGTATTTTGCTTTCTGTTGGGATAGGAATAACACAGTGTATCTTACGTATTCTTTTAAACTTTCTGAAGTTAGCATAATGCTTTTCAAGTGTATTCTCCAGAGCAAGGACCTCAGCACTTTCAACAAAAACAGGGTTCCCACTCAACCTAGAAAACAGAAAAATCCTGGAATTCTCAGGGAATTTGAAAATGGTTCCAAAAATCAAGGAAAACTCAGGGAAAATGACCCTTTTTTCTAAAAATCAGCGAAAACTAAGGGAAAATTACCCTTTTTTTTTTGTAAAAATCAATAGATACTTTATTTTGCGAAAAAAAAAAACAACTTATTTTTTCGAGATTTCAAACTTTTGCTTGCAATTACTGCCTGCCTAGAATTTGGCAGATCTTACTTTCAGTTATATTTAATATTTCCTTTATTCTCTAAAAAAAGATGCAAAATTGAATTTTTAAAATTACGAATTATTAAGCTTTTGTTCAATTTCTGCAGGCAGTTGTTATAACATGGAACAATTAGGCACAATAGCTCCTGCTTGAAGAAACACTTCAAGAGAACCAACCAAATGATGGATCAAAGTCCTTTGTCTGTTGGTTCTCTTGAAACATGTTTCTTTGAACAGAGCCATTCCATCATTAAGCTTAGCTGCATTGTGTTATATAAAAACTGAAACTATTCAACTGACAGATTTTTTCTTACATATGACCTGTTTCTATGGGAATGTATTTACAAATTCCGTGTGGGTAGTATTCACAAAAGTTCACGGAACTCTGGTACAGAAAATAATGTGCACAGTTAGTTGTTATTAATGAAAAGCAGGTAATTTTATAAAGACAAATTACTTAAAGAATTTACAAGTGTGTGCTTTGGTGAGAAAAATGAATGGAATGGAATGAAATGTAACAATTTTTTGCAACATGCATCTCTGGAAAATTTTAAAAACCACCTGGAGAACCTGGAAAAGTCAGGGATTTTTTTTATTACTTTTGAGTGGGAACCCTGAAAAATGAAACGGACTCCTTGAATATTACCAACACAAAATTCATAAAGAGCTTGAGCTGTAAGAATGGCCACTGCCTAGGTTTTTTGCAGTGAAGCTTTCCTTACCAGACGTTTGACAGTACCTCCTATCCCATCACATGAGTTCTTGCCATGTGCTGTGGCAAAGAAATGCCATTCAGCATCAAGCCCAAAATCAACCTTGTGACGGAACAGATTGCAGCTATTCTCATAATTTTTATACTGGCTGGCTGCACCATCAGAAAAGTAGAACACTTTGGTGAGATGGGGGCCAATGACAGGGCTGGGCACAGGTTACTTTTTCAACTTTTTTCAATGTCATTCCCTAAAAGTTACTTTTTGACCCAAAATGGCCACTTTTTGTAAATTTGGAAAATGAAAAAAAAACCCCGAAAAAACATTAAGAACATTATGAAAAAAAAAAAATTAACCCCCATTGTTTGCAACGATCATTTGCGGGCTTGGAGATCAAGCACGTTCTTTTGGTGAAAAGCCAAGTACTCCTTGTAGCCTAGAACGCAAAAGCTCACTGCCATCTGTGTGTTTAGAAAAAAATGGCTGTTAGGTCACGTTTTCCTCTGCAACTGTAGACATGTCTGTTTTGTGTGTTAATTGTGTTATGACTGTTGGTAAAGTTATTATATTTTTTCGTGTGGTTCGTGTTCTCTCTTGCATACTTCAACATTTCGGGGAAAACAAATAAATGAATTCTGAACTTCGTCAGTCACATGGTTGACAAACTCTTTGTGCTACTGCTTTCCAAGTGATGAATTTTACCACACGCTCAACTTTCAGTGAGGTATGTATTTATATTTTATAAATCATTTATTGCTGTTGAATGTTAGCTATTTTATGAATTTGTTTTTATTTATATTAAGTTTAATGTTTTATAAATATCTCATTTTCTGACATGCTTATATATTTAGATTATATTTTTACTTTCTCATACATTTGTATGAGGAAGTATTGTAAACGTGCAAAAATTTGAATGTCAGCTTATTGGATTTCAAGAAGCACGTTGTTGCTTTTTCTTTAAATAAAGCAATTAATTGTTACATTTTAGTAAGATACTGTGAACTATGTATTGTTCCTAGTTAGTTTATTTGGTGGCGTTATCATTAAATGGCCAGAGGTCATGTTCGAGATTGTTATTGGTTTTTGTTTGAATGATTTTTTACGGATTAATATTTTTCTAATTTTGCCATACATTGAGATATGCATCTTTTTTTGCTTTTGGGCCCTTGAGATGGCTTCTGGTTTGGAAACTTAGGGATTTCGATACTTGCGGCTTGGCCTTTTCCATCAATAGCTAACTTTATTTTTCGTTAAATATCGAAGAGAAATTAGTTTGTTTACACTATCAGCACTAACTTTCAAGAAAAACAGTTGCCGTTCGAAAACGCTGATTACTGTGCCAGAGGTAAAAACCATTTCGGATTTGGCTGTCTGATTACGGACAGGTTGGAAGAATTACAGATCCCAAGTTTGTATCCTTTTTTGTTAAAATAATATGAATTTATGG
The DNA here is from genome assembly GCA_039090855.1 of Macrothele yani. Taxonomy (NCBI): domain Eukaryota; kingdom Metazoa; phylum Arthropoda; class Arachnida; order Araneae; family Macrothelidae; genus Macrothele; species Macrothele yani. Next base: position 5,178,538 of record CM077012.1, read on the forward strand.
AAAATTTGTAAAACTAAATAAGAAAAGACTTTAACACGGCGCTCGAAAGACCACCCATCCTCGACGATCAAAACGGTGTGAAAGATTAAGTTCTCGAACACGACATCCTCCCTGGCGGCTGTTTTGATTGCAAAGCTGTGTTCTGATTGAGATCGGCAAATTATCATTTTTTTAAACCTCCTTTTAGCCAGTTTTAAATTTCTGCCAGCCGAATTCCCCGTTTTACGAAATTACTACTGTTGCGCCGTGTAATTATGTTCGACAGAAGCTCGGTATTTTCCGGTGGATTTTGCCATACATTGATGGAAATAAATATCAACAAAATGGTTGAAAAATTTATTGAATAGATCAAATTTGTTAACAGATCTTTCCGTTTTTCGCTATTTTACCCGACTGATTATTCACACAGTTCGAACCGTGTGTGTGTGTGTGTGTGTGTGTGGGGGGGGGGGGGGCTTGTTCAGCGAAGAAGAGAAGCAAACTTCATTGATTAGCTAGCTACTCATAATTGGTGAATGAAAGTAATATGATGAAAATTAAAATATATAAAGTGTAATCAAACTTTTGAACATCGAAAACAAGTCCCAATAGATAGCATTATTTGACTAACTTGGAGGATAGTTTTGAAAACCGCGTAATCACAATCCCGTTTGTTTTTTTAAAGTTCTCTCATCAATTGTAATAAATTTCTCACGAAATACCATTTCCGTGCATGAACGATTAGGCTTCATATGGTGATGACTAATAGGCACCTTAGAAGGTTGGCACCTCTGCTGTCTGATGCATTAAAATGGGGGGGGGGAATTTTGATGAATGTCTGGTATTGTTTCACATTTTGAAAACAAATGGCTCATTGTGAAATTTTCGGAAAACACAATCCCACCCCTCAAAAGAAAAAACAAAATAAACTCTTCATCATTCTACAACTCTACCGCATAAAATTATTTAATGCATGCATGTTTTCTGGTCTCACTTTAACACTGATTCGCAGAAAATAGTTAAAAAAAATTGCTGACAGTAATCATGAAGTTGAAGTTGCAGAGAATTATTTCTTTTTTTTTTTTTTTTTTTTTTCGTTTGAGACCTTTTCTGCCAGTTTTACAAAGTCAATAAGCACCTGAGCATTCAAAACTTATCTGAAGGGAAGTGTTTTGAATTTCTGAAAGTATCTTATAGCAATGTTTTTGAATGACAAGGTGTTTCCCATTAAATAGTGATCGATGTAAGATATGAAATTCAAAACTGCTGAAATATATATTATCAGCAAAAATAAAAAAAATCTCTTCATTACAGAAATTCCTTTCTTCTGGAATTAACGGACTTGCATTTCTGCTTTATCATCATTTAAAATTTTGTTAGCTCACAGAAATATAAATTGATGTTACAAATATCAGCGGGGTTGATTGTATGAAATTTGCTTTGTGAAATGTGGTTATACTATGCTAAATAAAACTGTATTAAAGTTCAGTTGTACTTATTATTATTTCGATTTTTTTTTATTCTGGTGTTCTTGCAGAAATTCAAAACAGTTCAGAAAATTTTGCTGAAAACTTTTCTGAACTGTTTTGTTTTTAACTACTTTTACTTTTTGTTTTTATTTTTTCTAACACAGTTTTTACTTCTTTTTTTAGATGATCTTCTGAAATGTCCTGCCAGAAAGCCAGTTTCCAGATTTGAGGTTTCATACCAGGAAGAGGATATTCTGCTTCATCATGGGAAAATGCCATTTCAAAGAAGTTTGGTTTCTAAAGACTGATTCTTCAGGATATAAAATTTCTACATGGGCAAAATAGCAGAGTGATTCAGAACTGTTTTGTAATGTATGCACTTGTACTGTGAATGTAGGAAAAGGTTTCCAAGCAGTAACCCAGCATTACAATTCTAGCAAACACAAGGAAAATATTCACTTGGAAGTTGCATCCAGGCCAACTGCAGTTGGTTGCAGGTAATCTAAAACATGGCACAAAATCTAAAGGTGAGTGTGTATATGTTGCTGCTTCACAGTCATCTTCATCAAATGCTACTCGCACCTTGCAAAGGTCATGGCAAGAACTGCAGACCAGTGTGGTGCAATTTGTCATCTACTTCATGTGACTGTATTGCAGAAACCTTTGCAGCCATGTTTCCAGGGTGTGTTCCTGAGGGATTTTCTTTAAATCGTAGGAAACTTTCTTACATCATTACTGAGGCCTTAGCACCATATTTCAGAAAACAAGTTATTGAAGATACACATCCATCTTTCTATGTTTTGAGTTTTGATAAAACAATGAATAGTGCTGGAAAAAAGGAATTACAAACCCAAATTCTCTTCTGGTCAGACAAAAAATTGAAGTGGTTTCTCAAAAATTGGAAACTTTCTTCATAGGTCAAACAACAGGAATAGTTATACACAATAACTTATGTGCTGCACTGGATAATGCTCAGCTGCCCCACCAAAATCTGATTGCCCTCAGCTGCGATGGCCCAAATGTTAATAAAACAGTTATTCGGCTCATAAGGGTGAGGAAAAAATGACTTCTTCATATTGGCACATGCAACCTTCATGTTATACACAATGCATTTCACAAAGGACTTCAGGATCTGGGTGAAGATGTTAAGACTTCCAAACCACCACTTCATCAAACATGTCCCATCAAGATGGTTGATCCTGGAGCCTGCTGCTTTGAGACTATTAGAACAGCAATTTCTCAGCTAATTCTTCCAGTGAGTGGAAGCAAGTTTTGGATGCCATGTTTGCAAGAGTAATTCTATCGGACTTCTCTCTCAGTCCAAAAAAGATGCGGTACATTATAAATGATGCACTAGGCATTTATTTTCATGATCAAATGCTAGAAGATTTAGGTTTGACAGTGTTTACTATTTCATTTGATGAAACAACTAATATTGAAAATTTCCTCAACAATTGATCGTGCTAATTTACCATTGAATAACCTGTTAATGATAGGCTTGGACGTTCCCAACATTAACAAAACTGTGCATAGGCTGTTCAATGAAGAACTCTTGACAATAAGGTTCAAAGGATTGGTGGACATTTGAACCTGCCCAATCCACATTGTCCACAATGCATTTCTCAAAGCTCTTGAAAATTTTGGTGAAGATGCATCCTATTTGGTGATAAGCATTCATTATTATTTTAGTGACTGGCCATCAAGATGGGAAGATTTTGAAGCTATCCAGAATGAACTCAAACTGCCTGCACATAAATTCATTAAACATACTACTTCTAGATGGTTAACTTTTGTTGATGCTGCCAAAAGACTGATTGAGCCGTTGCCTGCTGTTTTACAGTATTTTTTTAAATTTGTACCTTCTAAAAAAGTAATGACCATCTTCAGAGAAACTCTTTTAGAAATGTTGTTGCATTGTTAAAGAAACCTGGGATGTTGGCTGAGCTTCATTTTACTCTTTTATCTGCTGAATTTTTTCAGACATTCACTAGAACTTTTCAGGTTGACCATCCGCAGGTTCATATTTTGTTTAAAGAACTTCTGTCAGTAGTGCAGAAGCTAGCCAGTCGCATTTGCCATTCATCTGCTTTAAAATCTTTGTACTCATATGACTGGGTAAACAAGAACTTATTTGATCAGAAAAATTTGGTAGAACTGTCTTCTATTACTATGTCTGAAGAAGTAAAGAAAGAAGTTTCTTTGCTTGACCAAAAAAGTAAACTGATTTTTCAGAAAAATGTCCAATCACACTAGATTGCTGGTTGTACACACCTTATAAAAAAGGCCATCACACCTTCATTAAGGCTTAAAAAAGCCCTTGGATGTCTACACAAATCAGAAAGAAAGACAGAGAGAAGCTGTCGACAGATTGTGACTTTTGCCAAAGCGCTCCCTTTGGATATTCGTGAAGATTGCCTCCTAGATGAGTGAAAATGTCTTCAAGTGGAAAGTAACGAATCAGATGCCAATGAAATCGAAAAGTATTGGAATCACTTTTTTTCTTTTAAAACATCTGCTGTATTACCCAAGTATCCCATTGTTACCAAGCTAGTGAAATCAGCATTATGCCTCTCGCATGGAAAGGCTGACATTGAGAGAAGATTTTCATCCTCCAAGTTTATTCTTGATGATGATTGTCCACAGATGTCTGTGAGAACACTTAATTCAGTTCTTATTATAAAAGATGGAATGGGACAATATAAAAATAATCCTTCTTTTGTACCAATTACTAAGAAACTTATATCATTGTCACAAAATGCTCATAAACATTACCAAGCATATCTGGAGGAACAGCAGCATCAGAAAGAAGAAGAAGAGCGTATGAAGGTAGAAGAAGAAAAACAAAAGAAAGAAGAACAAAGACTCAAAAAAGAAGAAAGTTATAAGAAAGAAATTCAACACTTGGAATGTACACTTAAAGAGGAGAAGAAGAAGAACCTTGAAACCACTAGAGAATCAGCAGATGTTTTGTTAGAAGATGCCACAAAAAAGCTCAGAAAAGGTTTGGAGAAAGGAGATCTTGTGCAAATTCAAGTGGCTCAAGGTATGTTACAGGGTTTTCGGTCACTGAAAGACTTGGAGAACAAAGAATTTAAAGAAGTGCAAACTGTGGTTGAAAAAATAAAAAGCATGATGATTACCAACTTTTTTCACAAAAAGCCTAAAAAACAGTAGTCCTTTGTTGCATTTTAATTTTTTGTAATGCACAGTTTTGTAATTTTAGTAATTAGGCTACATTTAATTATAATCTTAGTGCTTTAAAATGAAGACTTTGAACTACTGTGATTTATTAATAGGCTGATAGATCTTCCAGATAAGTTTATTTGTGCTATTTTTATTTTTATCTATAAATTTATCTCATGTAATGTTGATAAATAAAATCTGGCCATACCCCATCCATGTTCAGAATGAAATGAACAATTTACTTATAATTGAAGAAGTTTTGCAGTTTACTTGCCAGAACCAATAAATTGACATTTCATTTTGGACTTAACCAGCCTTTAGTAGGGGTTTTTATTTAAAAAAAATAAATAAAAAATGTTTTTTTTTTCAAGTCAAAGCTATGGTAATCATAGTCTCTTTTTGTCTCTTTTTTTGTAATTATAGTCTCTGAAATCTCTATTTTTGGCCTCCAAATATGCTCCTATCCCTGAGTTTGTGTACAGTTCTCTGATATTAGTCTCTTTTGTTTCAAAACCTTTCTACCTTCATTGTCTCGAACAGAAATACAGTATTTCGCTCCAGGGCAAACCCTGCTGTTCTCATCATCTGTATAAAACTGTATGACTTTCTGAGTTATCTCAGGACTAAAAAATCCTTTTTGCAGACTTGGGAATGTCAGGTAGAATACCAAATGTTTTCAAAAGTTTTTTAGTTTTCTTTACAATGTATTCTGTGCAATTAAATTCTTCACAGATATGAGCAGTAGACCAAATTTGTGGTAGTAGACTGATTATTTGTATTTTTCTTTGTTATGAGCTGTAGTAAACTTTTCTTTCAATTTTCTTATCAGAGCATCATACTCATCCTCTTCGCTTAACTCATTCATGTCATTGTCATCAGATAACTCTCCGTTCTCAATTGCAAGTGCCAATTTTCTCCTAGCTGCACATGCTATCCTTTCAGATTTTGTCACTATGGCCTGTGCTCTTTGTTTTGATGGCAATTTCTGAATGCAAATTAGAGAGATATGCAGGAGTGAGCAGGCCGTATTGATTTCTTTCACCTTTTGAATTGCAAGCCTAAAATCGTCATCATCATCATAATTTGCATTGCTTTGTTCAGTTACTTTTTTTGTTCAGAGCAAGAACACATGAAGGACAAAGAGCTTTCCCTGGTATTAAAAACACAAAACTGTTGTAGTGTTCTCTCATTTCAGTTATTATTCTCAGAGAACCTGATACTCTGGCCTTCCTTTTTTATTGTTAGCTAAATTTTCTTGAATTTTTGTGGGTCACAACAGCTATTTCCATAAAGGTGCTTAAATTTCAGTAAACAATTTTTCTTATGATACTCACAAATAGAGGTGATCTCTGACCATGTCCTGAGCTTTAGAAGGTTTTGGTCTTTTTCACTAAGCTCTGTAAGTTGTAGCACCTGCTTAGGTACTTGACCATAACTTAACTTATGACAAGGCTCCTTGCACCACAATCCAACAGCACACTCCATATTAATTAAATGAATTCAGTTTAAGAATGAAACATTAAGAATACAGTCTAAAAGCCTAAACAGGAAGATCTGAGTCTAAAAGTAATCCAATAATATAAATAAAACAATAAGAAAGTTTACTTTTACACTTTAAAATACCATGAAAACTGTGAAGCTTACAGAGTACACCACTACTAGCATGTTCATTCCACAAAGAGAAGCAGCTGATTTGTGGCTAACTCTGAATGTACAGGTTAAGACACTTTCCAACAAGTCTGAGCATGCCGATTTCTGCTGGCTGTCAATGAAGCCAGGAACAGGCATGTTCAGACAGGTTTTGCTTGCCTGAATCTTGCTGTTTGCATTGTATAAACATGTCCAGTGTTTATAATAATTTTGCTCCATCACATGTAGTTTTAGATATTGGGTCAGAAAAATGTTCACCCTTTTGCAAATAAAGAAATGCAACATTAAACACAAGTAATTTGATAAAATGTTAATAAACATAAGACAAATAAATTTAATGTAATATTACAGTTTCCACTTTTTTTTTCTTTTGAGTTTTTCCCTTATTTGAGCTACTGTATCTCAGTAACTACACTGGCGTGCAAAAATGAAGGACGAGGCGGTTTTTCGAATGTAACGTCGTGCAGAAGGGCTCCACATCGACTCAAATCATACCATAATATCCCCAAGATGTAAGAAAATGGGACAAGTGAGCAAAACCGTCCAAACAAGGAATCCAAAGGATACAAAGGCACTTTATTGAAAAAAGTAGCTTCGAGCACAACTGGACAGAAGACAGAAACTTCCATGTGACAGGCTGCTGCCAAGAAAAATCCAGTCTTTAGTAGGGGATATGATCACCCCTGACTGTGTTGCAGGATTTACAACGTCTGTCCATGCTGAGGATGAGGTTGTCAAGGAGCTGTTGAGGCATCGTGGCCCATTCCTCTTGTAGCGCCAATCGCAGCTGCGGAATCGTTGCTGGCAGCTGGTGACGTGCTGCCAAGCGTCTCCCGAGAAGGTCCCACACGTGTTCGATTGGATTTAGGTCTGGGGACCTTGCAGGCCAATCCATGCGTTAAATATCTTCACTCTCCAACAGCTCTGTGACAGCCACTGTACGATGAAGTGTAGCGTTGTTGTCCATGAACAGGAACTCAGGACCCACAGCACCTCTAAACAGATGCACGTGGGGCAGAAGAACCTCGGTACGATAGCGGACACCAGTGACTGAACCTCCTTGGAAAATGTGGAGGTCAGTACGGCTACCAAGTATGATACCGCTGCAAACGAGAACGCCGCCACCTCCAAACCGGTCCCTTTCGATGATGTTGGAGGTGTGATTGCATGTTCCCTGCTCTCTCCAGATGTGTATACGTTCAGAATCCCTCGTCAGACTAAATCGCCTCTCATCCGTAAAGAGAACTCGACCCCCATTGCTGATGTGTCCAGTTCTTGTGTTCCTGGCACCACAAAAACCGCCGTCTCCGATGAGCAGGTGTTAATGGCACACACCGTACTGGTCGTCGTGCAAATAGACCACGCGATAACGGATGTCCAGTTGTCTGTTGCATGTGCCTTGCGATTTCTTCCGCTGTCTGCCGTCTATATCTCTTCTCGCCTATAGGACAATACACCGGTCGTCCGCCGCCTTGGTTGCTCGTGGACAACCACTGCTAAACTCTCGGACGGCTGTTCCTGTCGTTTGAAATGTTCTTCAAGCTCGTGAAACGATGCTGTGAGCGATTCCCGAACTCCTCGGCCACACTAGTCACACTACGACCTTCTTCCAACTTCCCAATGGCGCGGCCTCGGGTAAAGTCATCCAGATGTTGTCTACTGGATTGCCTGTTGGTCATATCACATGGTGGCAGCAACTCGACGTCATTCAAACCGATGTACACCGTGCAATAGCTTTCACAGAATTGCTGAGCGTACACCGCCCGTGTGCTTTATACCCTTCCGGCACTCCTCCCTCCCACGTCATGCTGCATGTATGCGCATGCCCTATCGTACCGGACCCTAGTCTATCTCTTGAGTGGTCTTTCGGTCCGTTCTGCCTGCTCGTTCCGCTGTTATGCTAATTTCTCCTCTTCATCCTTAATTTTTGCACACCAGTGTAGGCTGAAAACAAGAACAAAATTTATTTAACAGATTTTTCTTGGAGCATTTTATGGCTGTTAATTTTTTCATTTGTGTGCATTTAAAAAAAGTAACATGATATTGATATCATTTAAACAAGTATTACGAATGTACCAATAACAATACTTTCCCTGATATAGCAAGCCCTGTATATCAAAAACTAGGCTGAACACAATAACCAATTTTTGTGAGTTAATAGCCATTATATAAGTGGTTATGCACACAAAAATTCAGATTTTTGTATCTCACCCCACCAGAGATATAACACCTCAAAAATTGGAAAAGTGTTTTTTTTTTCTCAAATTTGGGGGGGGGGGGGGGGGGCGAAGGGATACCTAATTTCAGGATTTTTTTTTTTGTGTGTGTGTGTGTGTGTGTTTCAAGGTTTCTACAGTATGAATTGCAACTTTGTGTGTGTTTCCTGTGTTTCATGAAAAAAACACTAAGTAAGACAAAATCAGCATCCGATCATCAATATTTAAAGGGCTTTTAAGTAAAGAATGTGACTGATTTCTGAACATTTTCTTAGTATTACAGAATCCTCATTTTATGCTTAACAAAACTTTTTTTGAATCATTCCAATATCTGTATTGGTTCAGGAGATATCAGAAATATTGGAAAGGCTTCAATATGACGATGATGGGCAAAACACGTAACAATATTAACAAATAAAGGTAAGATCACGCTAGTTACGTTAAATGAAAACTTTTACAAAAGTTCGTAAGTTGGAAGCTTTCGACCTTATCTTAGGTCTTCATCACGCCAATGGAGGACTAAGATTGTAGAATCTGGCAACAATCTTAGTCCTCCATTGGCGTGATGAAGACCTAAGATAAGGTCAAAAGCTTCCAACTTACGAACTTTTTGTAAAAGTTTTCATTTAACGTAACTAGCGTGATCAAGTTACCTTTATTTGAGGCTTCAATATGCTAAAAATTGTGACGGCTGTCATCTTTGAAGCAAAATATAGGGGGGGGTGAATTTTTTTTTAAATTATTTTTGGCCATTATTCAACCACACAAATAAATGAGCAAGGTTTAAAATTTTATAAAATAATGCAGCACAACACCTGGGTGAATGAATCTCCATGGAGTGACCCTTTAGGAGGAAAATGCATGAAAACATAATCTTGTATGTTGAAATATATAAATAATAAACATCTTACAGCCTAGAACTGTATTCTTCCACTTCCACCCCCCCCCCCCAAACTAACTTTGAACGAAAGAAAAAAGATGTAAACAAGACAAACAGGAACAGTTACGGATAACATGGTGTGAGCACTGTAATATAAATGTTCATCTTTTTCTGGTAAACAGCGTAATAAAGCATATCAAGAGTATGTAAAGTAGAACCAAAATTCCTGACGTAGTTTTCCCATTTCTAAAGAGTTGACCGTGTCACGTAATGCATCTCTGACGTCATGTGAGAATGATTTGGATGAAATGGCGTCACACCAGCAGTTGTGTTCTTTGTTTCTATGACAACAAAACAAAGTGATATATGCGTGAACTGTGCGCGTGTAGGGGATGATGTCAAAACAAAGTGATATGCGTGAACTGTGCGCGTGTAGGGGATGATGTCAAAACAAAGTGATATATGCGTGAACTGTGCGTGTGTAGGGGATGATGTCACCTGCATGAAAAGCTAATCATGGCGTCACAAACATTTGTTTCTCAGTTGTTGCTATGACGACTTAAAAAGTGATCCACGTCATCAGCAATTTAGCCTTTTATATATTGGGATGGTCCCGAGGCTGAAAGTTCTTTCAGCATAATGGATGAAATTAGTCGTAAAGTTAGGAAAAATGAACATCGAAACCTATTTAACTATACAGACTGTGAACTACAAACTTAAAACACAGAGTAAGTCTACCATTCAGTTCTTCAGTAAAATTGGTTATACAGGAAAAGCAGAGGATTTCAACCCTGCCAAAATTTGAAGGCATAAAGAGAAAAGAAAAAATCTAAGAGATTTCTGAAGGTAATCCTTTAGATTTCTCCTGTGCACAGTATTTTTAATTCTACCAATAATATATATATTTCTGTAATACTTGTGACAGAATGGAATTTGTTGGCATACTAGATACCGCAATTTGGTGCTGTGTGCTGGATTACTGAAAAAAACACATGTTTATTACTGAAAACAACTTCCAGAGGTTGGCATGTATTAAAAAGAGAAAAACTGGCATTACAGGTAAATTGGAGCAGTTCCCAGTGGTTTCAGAGTGGAATGAAAAGGTACAGGTAACCAAAGCACTTTGTGATGACTGGCTGTAGGATTATTTTGTGAATGGGGTTAATATTTAATGAAGCAAAATTTAAGTCTTTAGATAGTACTTTTGCTTGTGACCTTCACTAATGTATGATGCACAAGCTCGTCTAACAGGATGTGGAAAATTTATTTTTCCACCAAACACTTGCTTCTTTATCCAATGGATCAAGGTTTTACTTAAATGCAATGTAAGGCATGTGTATAGCAGTGTAAATAAAGTATTGGTTCTAGTCTATGTGACTAATTTTTGGAAGAAAGTAAAGACAAATTCACACTGTTCAAATATGGCTTGGAAAGAACAGAAGCTGTTCACAATGAAAGCATGGTGACACAAACTTTGGTCTGAAATTGTTGAACAATTGACACAGTGGGAATTGTTACATTTGTGTAAGCTATTGAAGGTGAAGATTTCGACAATACACAGCAAAGAGAGACAAAAAACTTAGATCTCATAATTGAAAACTATTGAATGAAAAAATTGAACAACTAACTAATACAGGGCTTGAAAAATACCATGCCTGAGTGCTCGGGGTATTTCAACTGTTGGTCTGGGCGGGTTTTAAAAAAAATCAAAAATCTATTCCATCAGGAAGATGCTTTAACGTCTGTAAATTCTGTTTTACACGTTCTGTAAAGTGGATACAGTCTGTGGTGGTGCATTAACTTATTCAATTAAAATATAAATCGGTTAGAAGTCCTAAAGATGTTACTTAGGGAAGTGCGTTTTCAGTCCAACGTCAGTAGTTATTGAATTTCTTTGTCCAAAGTTGTATCTTGTTTCAATATGGTCAGTTGTTAGGGTTAGTTCGAGAGCCATTTCATTATAAGTTGTACCCTACTTCGGATATGTCCAGATGTTAGGGTTAGCTCCGTTCTGGCTGTGTCGACATCATATTGAATGGGTAAAGGTTTCCAGATAATAATTGAAGATTCTTGAGTTAAGAGTTACTATTTACATACAACTTGAAGTTCCACGTCGTACTTGGCCTTTAGGGCTATCTGGTCAATGCTGCACTTTCTTGGAAATGCTGATTAAGTCTTCAAACTTTGGTCAGGTTCATAAAAAATTTAAAAGCTTTAAAAGGTTCCAGTTAAAATCGTTATATACACCACCTCATACCGTCCACAGTCTCAATCACCGGACACGCGTTTCACCTCGGCTCTACCCTGGCATTTTCAACGGAGACTTCACACCCTCTGTCGAAGTCTGCTATCTGAAAGTCTCGTGTCCACAGTGCGCATGTTCCCCATTTAACCCATTGCCAGTGCCATCTAGTGTCAGGTCACATCAACTTTATCTTCATCTACGTCATTCTCACTCTTCCTTTTTCTCTTCCTCTCTCTCCTCTCCCTATTAAATTTCTTCTCAATTTCGATCAGGTTCCTCCAAGCGTACGAAAGGTCGTATGGACTGTTATTATTGCAGTTAAATGGTTTGGTCTTATTTATTATTACTGCTTCTGCTATTTGTATTGTTCTCATATTATTCTGCTGGTTTAATATTGTAATTCCTTCCCAATGGGGTCTACATTGACTATCCAAACAGAAGTCAATAAGTGCTGTTTTATTCTCTCTTCTGCTCCAGTTCTTCATGTGTTCGGTCAATCTGATTTTAATATTTCTTTATGTACTGCCTATATATTGGTTGACGATTTTATTTTGATTATTTATTATTGGTATAGAGTAGACACCCGCTTTTTGTAAGATTGGGGTCTTTCTGTGATAGTTACTAAGAGATTTCGTTATATCTCTCATTTGTACACCAAAATCTAGGTCATATTTTTTACATGTTTTCTTCATAATAGTTGTGATCTCTGGTATATATGGCAATGATCCACAAAATTTTTTTACCTGTTGAGTCTGTGTACTCCTTTGTTGTTTATTTCTAGGGTTGCATCTATTAATAAGGTTATTTATTTTCTTCACATCATAACGGAAGTTTATTGCTGTGTTCTTTATCCAATTCAATTCATTTTTTAGTAGTTGGGCGTTAGATGTATGAGTAACATCTCATACATCTAACGCCCAACTACTAAAAAATGATGTATGAGTAACACTGTGGACACGAGACTTTCAGATAGCAGACTTCGACAGAGGGTGTGAAGTCTCCGTTGAAAACGCCAGGGTAAAGCCTAGGTGAAACGCGCGTCTGGTGATTGAGACTGTGGACGGTATGAGGTGGTGTATATAACGATTTTAACTGGAACCTTTTAAAGCTTTTAAATTTTTTATGAACCTGACCAAAGTTTGAAGACTTCCTCAGCATTTCCAAGAGAGTGCAGCATTGACGAGATAGCCCTAAAGGCCAAGTACGACGTGGAACTTCAAGTTGTATGTAAATAGTAACTCTTAACTCAAGAATCTTTAATTATTATCTGGAAACCTTTACCCATTCAATATGATGTCAACACAGCCAGAACGGAGCTAACCCTAACATCTGGACATATCTGAAGTAGGGTACAACTTATAATGAAATGGCTCTCGAACTAACCCTAACAACTGACCATATTGAAACAAGATACAACTTTGGACAAAGAAACTCAATAACTACTGACGTTGGACTGAACACGCACTTCCATAAGTAACATCTTTAGGACTTCTAACCGATTTATATTTTAATTGAATAAGTTAATGCACCACCACAGACTGTATCCACTTTACAGAACGTGTAAAACAGAATTTACAGACGTTAAAGCGTCTTCCTGAAGAACCTTGTGGTCACGTAATTGTATGTGAAATTTATGATAGAATCAGATGAGATATAATGAAATCTATTCCAGTCTGGACAACTACATTAAAAAATAAATTTTGGAATAGAATTTCCTACCAAGAAAAAGGCAGTCGTCGCATGTGTCTTGTTTCATTTTGCTGCTAATCACCGGAAGTTGTATTATTGTTACGAAGTGCCAAGGGCAAAAGAATATGATTTCATTATGCTGTAGGTCCAGAAATTGGAACCATATGTAGTTTTTTTTTTTTTTGCTCTGAATGTTTAGTTGTTTGCAACAGAATAAATTCCTCTAATGGAACTAGCCTCCGGTGTTTAGTGACAAAGGACGAAAACTTTAATGAAAAGAACATGGCAGAATCATTAAATTTCTCAAATACCAATTTCAATATTATAACATTTCATACCAATTTCAGCATCATCTTAAAACTTAAGATACAGGCTTTTGTGCATTGAACCTTTTGAACACAGACCTGTAAAATGGAAATGCAAAACATGTAAAAAAAAAGTTTAAAAGGTAAATTTTCCTGGCCTTCCAGCTTTTACTACCTGGGGCACAGGTTGGGAACCTTTTCATGTTGGAAGGCTGCATTAAGTTAGCTGTAATCTAACAAGGCTGCATTCAAGGACCTTCAGTTGGATATACTTCAAAATGTACATTACTTTGTAAAAATCTTACTATGCACTAACTTCAAAAAATGAAAAAAAATGTTAATTCTAAAGTTAAATAACCTTTTAACGACTTTGTTGTGACTGCTTTTTGTTGGAAAGCATTTGAATATTTGGTTGCAACATTCAGGTCATCTGTGACCTAAAGGGCATCTTGATTTGGGATATGTAGGAGAATGTAGATTCGCAGCATTAAGTGGTTGAAAAGCAAGAAAGCATTTTTTATTCATGTTGCCAAAGGCGTTGGTATTCTATTGCATTATTCCATATCTCAATTAGATTTTTCTTAGCATCAAATAAGGACTTTAAATTATTATCTTTTGAGAGCTCAATCAATTCCATCTGCAGTTCTTTTAGAGCCATAGAATGAAATCATGAGCGCAACAGTTGTCAAAATAGTCCTTATGACTTACTAATGTTTTAATTGTGGCCGTCAGTTGGAGAGCATTATTTTGTTGAATCTTCTTTTGCTTTGGCATTTTAAGTTTCATCATTTTAAGATTAAAATAAAAAATAATAATAAAAAACAAAAACATATTAATAAAAATAAAAGGATTTGTTCTGCAAAATTTTGATTCAATCAAAAGGCCGCAGGTTCCACTTGGGGAGATGTAACTTTTCAGATATTTTTCAAGCCCTGTAAGTAGCAATGATAAAATGAGGACTTGATGATTGAAGTAGAAAAAGAAAAACCTACCGTAGCTTTGAAGACTCAAAAAATTATTTGGAAAAGCAGATAAAATGGCTGACCTTGTTGTCAACATGGATACCACTTTATGGAAAGAAATTTGAAGTTTAAAAGAATCTTTGAAGATATTTGTGCTTTGTGCAAAGAAAGTGGCAACATTTTTGTATTTTGGGCATTCATCATTGCAAAAGTAAAATTGAAATGCAAGCAAAGCGTTTGTTAGCAAACAAGAAAAGAGAGGAACCACATTGTGCATGAATTCTCATGGTGAAACAAGTGCATAATTTTCTAAAAAAAAAAAAAATATATATATATATATGTAAATTTCATTTTTTGAGTGTTTTTACTTTAGTATTTTATTTTTATATGAACATGAGGTACAACCATAATAAAAGTAATTGGGCATATTAAATCCATTGTGCTTCCTACAGCAAAAATCTTTAGCTGTAGCTTTAAAATTTTAAGTTCTTAATTCATAAAAATCAGAAATTTCCTTCTGCTGCGAAGGCTTCGCTGCAGTGCACCATTTTAAAAATGTCATAATTTGCATACAATATTTTTTCAGATTATGGATAAATGATGTTTTCTGTTATTATATGTCTAGGGCTTTCAAACACATTTTTTTCACGCCTGTGCCTGATTTTAAATGGAATGGGCCTATGTAGTATTTAAAAAGAAAAAAATTATTACATGCAATTTTTGTGTAATTTGAGTGTTCAATATAAATACTTTGCACAGTTTTGAGTACTATAGTGCAGTAGTTGTATTACAAATTTATTCCTGACATTTGTTATGCATGTGAAAGATTTTTTCATAAATTTTTTATGGATATACTGGCATAGGGGTTACTACTTTTTTTTAATTGTAAGGAATATTGAAAGTAATTTTGTTTTAATATTATAGCCGGATCGTCAGACCCTAATGTTTAGTGCAACATGGCCAAAAGAAGTTCAGAGACTGGCTGAAGATTTTCTAAATGACTATATCCAGGTTAATATTGGAGCCCTACAGTTATCAGCAAATCATAATATTGTTCAGATTGTTGATGTTGTGGATGAATCTGAAAAAGATGAAAAGTAAGTTAGCACTTCTCAGCCACATTTTTAGTAATACCTATGAATTATAATTTTTTATGTGAATGATTTTGAAGTCGCATTGATAAGTTCTACTGCAGTTAACCATTGCTGAATGTATCAGAAACGTAGTTTCATAGCTCTGAACTATTGTCCCCAGCCCAGATTTCCTATTTTGGTCGTCTCCATTCCAGTTTTTAATATTTACTCCCTTAATCTATGTCCCCACCTCAGAAATTCTTCTCAAGAATCCCATAAATGTTTTTATTTTGTTTTATGAAAAAATGCACTTGCATGTGCAAAGTTATGTCTTTTGCAGGCAAGAATTTTTTTTTCCAGTGTTGGGATATGAAGGCCATTTTGTGAGACAATGTAAACATACAAAACTCTCCATATCGTTCTTAGTCTAGAGCAGTGGTCGTCAACCTGGTCCCTACCTCCCACTAGTGGGCGGTTCAAGCTTTCATGGTGGGCGGTGGGGTTTTTTGTCCATTGTTACAAATTTTGTTCTTCCACCATATATGGAACACATTGAACAATTGCTAACAACTTTGCGAGTTTGACTTTTTAAAATATGCTTTTGCAATTTCAGAGTTCCCACTCAACCTGGAAAACAGGGAAAACCTGGGATTCTCAGGGAATTTGAAAATGGTTCCAAACATCAGGGAAAACTCGGGGAAAATTACCCTTTTTTTGTAAAAGTCAGGGAAAACTCTGGGAAAATTACCCTTTTTTAAAAAACCAAATCAACGGATACTTTATTTTGCCAAAAAAACTTATTTTTTCAAGATTTCAAACTTTTGGTTGCAATTATGCCTGCCTAGAATTTGGTAGATCTTACTTTCAGTTATATTAAGTATTTCCTTTATTCTCTAAAAAAGATGCAAAATTGAATTTTTAAAATTGCCAGTTATTAAGCTTTTGTACAATTTCTGCAGGCAGTTGTTATAACATGGAACAATTAGGCACAATGGCTCCTGCTTGAAAAAACACTTCACAAGAGAACCAACCAAATGATGGATCAAAGTCCTTTGTCTGTTGGTTCTCTTGAAACATGTTTCTTTGAACAGAGCCATTCCACCATTAAGCTTAGCTGCATTGTGTTATATAAAAACTGAAACTATTCAACTGACAGATTTTTTCTTACATATGACCTGTTTCTATGGGAATGTATTTACAAATTCCGTGTGGGTAGTATTCACAAAAATTCACGGAACTTTGGTACAGAAAATAATGTGCACAGTTAGTTGTTATTAATGAAAAGCAGGTAATTTTATAAAGACAAATTACGTAAAGAATTTACAAGTGTGTGCTTTGGTGAGAAAAATGAATGGAATAGAATGAAATGTAACAATTCTTTGCAACATGCCACTCTGGAAAACTTTAAAAACCACCTGGAGAACCTGGAAAAGTCAGGGAATTTTTTTATTACTTTTGAGTGAGAACCCTGAATTTACTTTTGAATCCCATCTCTAAACTTTGAATATAGATAATAATTAAAACAAGGTAATCCGTAAATACAGAGTGTTCAGGATGACACGAAACACATTTTATTAATGATGTAGATGACATACAAAATAACATAAGAAGAAATTAAATGCAGAAAAACTTTTTCTCTTCTTGCAAAGAATGTTATCTGCAGAGCTAAAACAACACAGCGTTAAACAAGAGAGCAAATATAATTTCGATAGTGGTGGATACCAAAAACTGGCAAAATAAAAAAATACCTGCGTTATATCCAAATATGTAAAAAATGATGTTTAATTTATTGATGCCTTTCCCTACCTCATATCTTGTAGAATCAGGCTTTAGTGCTGTTAATCATATTATCACCAAACGGAGAAACCGTCTGAATATCACCGAAAAAGGAGACCTTCGTTTGTTCCTTACGAAAATCGAACCAGGTATCAAATATTTAGTCTCGCAGCATCAGCCTCAAGGATCTCATTAATCATTAATCAAAGGTAATTTCAATAAACTTTATTGCTTTCACATTTAGCTTTCATTTTCTTCAATTTTAAGCAGCTCCCGCACTAGTAGGTGCTCTAGCGATGGAGATGCAAATTCGTTAAATTGAAACTATCTATGTATAAACATACATCAAGTATAAATAAAAAGATAAATTTAAGTACATATTTTTTAAAAACCCTCCTCTCTAAAAATTGGTTCGCATTTGCGCTAAATTGAGTTACTGCGGCACCGGTGGGCGGTAAGGAAATTTTACCATCAACAAAGATACAAAAGTGGGTGGTAGGTATTAAAAGGTTGACGACCCCTGGTCTAGAGTAATAAATAAGGTCCCTGACTTAGGAGGGGGTGGCAGTGGTTCTGTTTCTGGGCTGGCTGGGTTATCCATACTTCTTTGGAAATCAATGGGCCAGAGGGAAGGAAGGTGTTACATGGAACGGGAACTCTACTTTTCAACTGTGAAATTAATGTCCCTTAAAATATACGGGGTGTCCCACTCGCTACTGAACCCGGCATTTCTTTAATAATATTAACACCAATGAAGATATTGCAACGAAATTTGAAGTGGGCTTATCTCATTTCGTGTGAAATGTGATGACATCACAACATGTACTGGAAGTGGCCACCATATTGTGAAAAGTCCTTGCCAGTACATCCGTAGTCACTGCCTGAATTTCTTTGGTTATGTTTGCGTTCAAGGCATCTATGGTTCGCGGTTTCTTTTGGTAAACTCTCCCTTTTACATATCCCCATAAAAAGTAATCAGGAGGAGTCAGATCAGGCGAGTGTGGTGGCCTCGCTCGATCTGACGCTGACATTTGTGGACGACCTTCTGCATGGTCGTCTAACAAAGTCCCCTTGGTTTCCAGTTTCTTTGACAATGCCCAAATGGTGGACTTGCTTGGCGGATGTCTGCCTGCAAACCTTTCCGTCGCATCAAGTTCTGCCGAAACAGAGAGCTGGTGAACTCCAGGACAGTGATTCTGACATTTGATCGCCCAACTCTTCCATCTTCCATCCATGCGAGTTATTTGAACTGCTCTGTGTACCCGTACATTCCAAACCCTCTTCGTTGCTACCGATGCCAAGTGTACGGGCACTCCCAGCAGTCTTGCCGTGGTGCTGCTACTTGCAGTCTTTGCGGTTCACACGACCATCTTCAGTCTGACTGCTCTGCTGCAGCTTCCCATTGTGTGAATTGCAAAGGCGACCATGCGGCCAATGCCAAAAACTGTCCGAAGTGGATTGAGGAGCGGAGGATTCAGGAGATTAAGACACTTGAACACTTGTTCTACCCTGAAGCTCGACTGAAGCCGAAGGTTGTCCCCGCTGCTCCAGGTGGACGCACCTACGCTTCCGTCGTAGCTCCTAAAACATCCATTGTCACTCAGACAGACATCACTGTACTGAAAAACTGCCCGTTCTCTCTTGAGGATATTTATGCTGCTGGGCTGAAGGCCTGTGGAGTTTCCACCACTGATAGTTTGTCTTTGCCACCACAGACCAATGCTCGGGGTCCTGCATCCTCGCCCAGGCGTGCTGTGGCAGAACAGGTTTCCCGTTCTGCGAGCTCTTTTTCCTCGCCTGTTAAACACAAAGGCAGGCCCAAACAATCCTCAGGCACTCAGTCTCAAACAAAGGCTCAAGCCGGGACGAATCAGTTCCGGTCTTTATCCTCGAAATATTTCCCAGTCCTACCCCTGGGTACCATGTCGCCGAGGAGCACTGTAGACCTGCCTGAGGAACCTATGGACTCCGAGGCCTTCTAGGCTTGATCAGTTCATTTGATTCTCGTTTCTTTCTTCCTACCCTTCAAACCATCGGTTAAATCGTTCAGTGGAACTGTCAAGGTTTTCTGACAAAACATGACGACGTGAAACATCTGCTTTCGTCATACTCTCCGGTGTGCCTTTGCCTCCAGGAGACAAAACTTAAACAAACAGACCTGCTTTCAGTTCGAGGCTACAGTGCATTTCGGAAAGATAATGTCTCAGGAGATATAGCCTGTGGGGGAGTCTCTATTCTTGTCCCTCACAGTGTTCCGGTTTCTCCCGTTGTGGTCTCAACATCTTTAAAAGCCGTGGTGATGCGTATCTTCATGCCTGTGCCTCTTAACTGTTTGCAGCAACTATCTGCCGCCGGATGAGGACGTGAGCATCTCCGTTCTTGAGAGCTTAATTGTTCAGCTCCCGTGACCCGCTCTTCTCCTGGGTAACTTCAATGCTCATAATCCATTTTGGGGTAGTGTCAGTGCAAACACGAGGCTGTAGGATCGAATCTCTTCTGTCCTCGACCTCTTTGTGCCTTTTTAACACCGGTGCTGACACTTACTTCCACGAGCCTACACGAAGTTTCAGTGCGATTTATTTATTTTTTGGTTCACCATCAGTTATTGCCGACTGGTCATGGACGGTGTGCAACGACCTCCATGGGAGCGACCACTTTCCAGTTTTACTTAGTTATAATGAGAGCGGGCCATCTTCTGCCTCCCGCCCTTCTCGATGGAGGATGGATCGTGCCAAGTGGGAGGTCTTCACATTGTCTGCACTTAAATCTTCTGTCATGGTGACCTAGGGGTCAATCGACGCAGCTGTTACTGATGTTACAACATGTATCATTCAGGCAGCGGATCTCTCTATCCCAAAGACATCAACAACTCTCCAAAGACATTCGAAGCCTTGGTGTAACCCTGATTGTGCAGCGGCTAGGAAAGCTCAACATAAGGCCTGGTGTACATTTCGGCATTATCCAACCGATGCTAATCTTGTTAAATTTAAAAGAGCAAAATCTTATGCTTGGTTGGTGCGTCGATGAAGCAAGAGAGAGATTTGGATAAAATATGTTTCATCTATAAATTCACGTACCACTTCCCCAACTGTTTGGGCAAAGATTCGTAAGATCTGGGGAAAATGTGGTTCCCATCAGATCTCAATTCTTGAGAGTAATGGCTGCACGTATGCTGAAGTCGGGGAAATAGTGGAACGTTTGGGTGAAGTGTTTGCATCTGTTTCTAGTTCCCAGGCATATCCTCCCTCCTTTCAGAGGATTAAATCCGCTGCGAAATGCCAGAGATTCTCCTTTGCGCCTTTTCATTATACCGAGTATAACTCCCCCTTCAGCATGGTTGAACTACGGGTGGCTCTACATCAGTCCAGTGCAACATCTGTAGGTCCTGATGGCATCTACTATAATGTGATCCGTCATCTCTCACAGTCATCTCTCGAGAATCTGTTAGTGCTTTTCAACTGCATTTGGTAGGAGCACAGTTTCCCGGACTCTTGGCGAAATGCTTTTGTTTTACCTTTTCCCAAGCCTGGCAAAGACCCCCAAGTCTTCCTCTAGTTATCGGCCAATTGCCCTCACCAGCTGTCTGTGCAAAATCCTTGAATGAATGGTTAATTCCCGGCTAATTTATTTCTTAGAAGAACATTTAATTCTGTTGCCATCACAAAGCGGGTTCCGTCATCATCGTTCAGCTCCTGACCATCTCCTGCTCCTTGAGACGTCTGTTCGTGAGGCATTCGTATGTAGCCAGCACCTGGTGTCTGTATTTCTTGACACTGACAAAGCTTTCAATAGAGCATAAGCTTTGTCAATGTCAAGAAATAGCAAAGCTTACAATAGAGCATAAGCTTTGTCAATATCCAGCAGCTCTTCGCTGAATACCGTTACGTCAATGCAGACTTTATTCCTGTTTTCACCAATGGATCTAAGGCGGCTGGTGTTGTGGAATCCGCCGCCATCTGCATTGACGAAGTTTCTGTTGCCCGCATTCCTCCTGAGGCCATGGTGTTTTCGGCAGAGATGTATGCTGTGCATCTTGCACTTGTTCACATGCAGTCGAGCTCTCATCAGCGTGCTATTTTGTACACTAATTCGTTGAGTGTTGTGCGATCTATGCCATCTTTGGATTTCACTGGCCACCCACTTCTTTTTACCATACGGAGACTACTTCGTTCTTTGCTCGATCCTGGTGTCCAGATACGATTCCGCTGGATTCCTGGGCATGTTGGGATCTCTGGGAACGAGTCTGCTGCTGCTGCTGCTAGATCTGCCTCCTCTCTGGTCGTCACACCCTTGCCACTGTTTCACAGTGATTTTCGCTTTCTTCTTCACTATCATATCAGGTGAACTTGGCAGGGTCTGTGGGACCAACAGGTGGAGAATAAACTGTACCATATTAAACCTATCCTTGGAGTCTGGAAATCGTCGTGTTGCCGAAACTGTAGGGAAGAAGTTGTTCTTGCGCGTCTCCGCATTGGGCATTGTCGCTTCACCCATAGCTATTTGCTGTGTGGCGACACTGCCCCGATGTGTGAGACGTGCGACTGCCTATTCACCGTCTCTCATGTTTTATGTAATTGTGTTTGTTTTCATAATCATCGGTTACACTAATTTTCAATCTCATTTACTGGACGATGGCGCAGCTACGCTTCAGAAGCTTTTGGGCGACCACTGCGAAACTTTTGCAGTTTTTTCCTTTTTAAAACTTATTTAGCAAAAAAAAAAAAAAAAAATAATAATAAAAAAACCTACTAATTAACTAACTAATCTTTACACCTTTCATCATTCTCTTTTCTAACCTTTACCAAATCTGCCTGCTCTTAATCATCACACCCCGCTTTTAAAAATCTTACACTGATAGTTCTGTGTCTGGCGCTCTTTGGCCAAACCTGGCCCTTGCACCACTAAAATCAACTAACTAACTAACCAAACCTCTCCAGGAATTGCTGTTGACAAGACTTTATTTCTGTTTTCCAATAAGTGTGAACAATAAACATTCGCTCCTCCAGAGTATACCGATACATTTTCACTCGTGCGTGAACAACCACGAGCATGAGCACTCACTATCAACAACTTTATTGAGTAGACACCCTCAGTGAAATGGCATAACAAAGCAGCAGAATGGCGTGTCCGGCTGGCTGGCGGACTGCTCCTCAGTGGCGCCACACTTAGGAATGTGTTTGCCAATAAGAAATACTCCGGCTGGCTGGCAGACAGCGCCGGGTTCAATGCTGTCTGGACACAAATGGTGGCCACTTCCAGCACATATTGTGATGTCATCACATTTTGCACGAAATGAGGTAAGTCCACTTCAAATTTCGTTGCAATATCTTCATTGGTGACATGACGATGATGGGCAAAACACATAACAATAATAACAAATAAAGGTAACTTGATCACGCTAGTTACTTTACAAGAAAAGAACTTTTACAAAAAAGTTTGTAAGTTGGGAGCTTTCGACCTTATCTTAGGTCTTCATCACGCCAATGGAGATTGTTTCCAGATTCTACATTTGATTTTTTTCTATTTTTGTTGCCAGATCTTAGAATTGATCTCCAGATCATCGGGATGTAGAGAGGAGATTTGGAATTGCAAGTTATTGGGTTGAAAATAATTTTCAGGCTTTCCCGGTAATGGAGGGCAAAACGATTGTCAAAAGAAGCAGTTCGTTTTGCTTCGTTCCAGCGGGGAATTGCAGATGTGTCTTCCATTGTCAAAATAGACAAGGCTGTATTAGGGTTGGCTTTCAAAACATCTTTTTAAATGTTATGTTCTAAAATTCTGTGATGAATGCTCCTGTATGTGCTTCCAATGTATAAGTTATCACCTGTTGAAAAAGAGATAGGAATGCAGTAAACTCCTGGGAGGTCCAGATTTTCGACTTTGTCCTTATCACTTTGTAGAAGTTTCAAGATGTTTGGAGGGGGAGGATTTAATGGCAAGATGGTAACCAAAACTTCTAAAAAGAATCTGTAACTTATAAGCATAGGAAGGATGGTAAGGAACAGAACCAGAGAATTTCAGGTTTTCTTTCTTTTGAGGATTGAGGCATTCAATTTTCAATTTGTTTTCATATTTCTTTCAGAGGGAGTTGACTGTAAGAGCAGGGAAGCCATGAGAGAGGGCTATTGTAGAAATTTTGGAGTATTCTTCTTGACGGGAAAGTTGGTTATTGCAAATGATATGAGCCCTGTAGATGTAAGACTTCAATGCTGTGAGCTTGTAGAGATGCAGAGTGAAAGATTCGTAGGGAATGATGTTAGTGGCAGCAGAAGGTTTACCATAGACGGAGCGAGTGATGGAGAGATCAGAGTTTCTGCAGATGGAGACATCCAGGAAATCAATTTTGTTGTTTACTTCCTTAGATTTAGTGAGTTTAATGGAAGGAAATTTTTCTGTAATGGAATCGATCAGGGTCTGTAATTCAGACTCGGTATGTGGCCAGCTAATGAAAATGTCATCTACATATCTTAACCACAGGAAAGATCTGGAAGATCAATTCTAAGATCTGGCAAAAAAAAAAAAAAAAGAAATAGAAAAAATTCAAATGTAGAATCTGGAAACAATCTTAGTCCTCCATTGGCATGATGAAGACCTAAGATAAGGTTGAAAGCTCCCAACTTACGAACTTTCTTGTAGAAGTTCTTTTCTTGTAACGTAACTAGCGTGATCAAGTTACCTTTATCTTCATTGGTGTTAATATTATTAAAGAAATGCCGGGTTCAGTAGCGAGTGGGACACATTGTATTTTAATCAATTAAAAAAAAACCCAAGTTAGAAAATAATTTGAGACCAGTTTGACAATGGGTAGTGAATTCAAAGCCAGATGTCTGAAAAATATCTGTGAAAATAAAAATATTGAGACCAGTTTCATAATGGATGGATATTAAATCAATGTCATTTCAATATTTAACTTAAGCTAGTTGTCATCAGCAAAAGAAGTTTTTACTACAGAAATTTGCAAGAAATACTTATACAGTATTTACATCTAGGTTTTCAATGTAAGGCTGCTTTTGTGTATGCAATATTGTTCATATAGTATACTAATTTTTGCTCATAGTGCAGTAATAGTCTGACTTTGAAATATAATATATTACTCACATGTGTTTCAAAATTATTTCTTCAGAAAGATTTTTCTCATTAATATGTCGGTGATTCACTGGAATATGTGATCCTATTTCTGTATCTGGACAAGAAGTTAGTTGTTGACACTATGAGGGAGGCAAGGAATTGCTTCACTAGTGCAAATATGAGTGGTCAAGTACGGCTGTGTGGAACTCTCTGAGAAGAAAGCAAGACTTACTAACAGGAGGAAACTTGAGCTGATGTTCTAGCAAGTACAACAAAACAAGAAAATTCCATCATACAATAGCAGACTTACGACTGCCCATAACTTCTGTTCAACACATTAGAATTCACCCTCGCCCAGCGTACATGTGCCTACTCGCAAAGTTCTATCCGCTAGTACCTGTCTGTCTTCTATACACGTTGACTCAAATAATATATCGATAATATTCAAATTCTTACCTTTTTATTTCTATGCGCCCCATCCCTGGTTCATTGCTGTATTATCGACAAATTGTCCTTTTTCTGCCCTATTAGTCACAGTTTTTGGCGATGCCTATATCTTTACATATTTTTTCAGCTATTCTATGTCGGTATCGTTGATATCACGTGTGTAGATCTTATGGTCGATACTTATAAACCAGAAAACGATGAGGCATTATTATTCTATATAATATCTAAAATAGCATGACCACTGTTCCGTGGCATTTCTTCAGACGATTAAAAATCCAAGACAGATTGAACAAATTTTAGAAAATGAAATATAAAAGAACTTAAAACCTTGACAAGACATCATAGGATTCAAGAGACTTATCTACGCCGTGGCACCCAAGCACCATGCAGATTCTTTCGCACACAGGCACATTCGCTCTTTCCGCGACGTAGGCCTAAAACACTTTTTTCACCAAACACATTTTGCATGTGAGAACTCCACGGCATGTTCAACGGTGTGACAGATTGCCCTTTGCTTGTTTACCACTATTACAGATCGTATTCACTCCGCATGCAGGGAGCAAGATCTATGCACGTCATCGTGTCTCCATCTGGTGGGCGAGGCAGTGATTGCACTTGAGTTATTTTTATATTTCTGTCTCAGTTTTTCATGTAAATTAACAGATTTTTCCATGCTGCCAAAATAAAAATAGGTGTGTTATTATTACAGTTATGTTGAAATGTTCGATGTATAACCAACGCTTCATGCATCAAAATAGCTTTCCAAGTTCGCTGTTGTACTATTGAGTGCCTTCCCATATTATGAAATTTATTAATTTCATTGAACAATGCTGCTGTTCCACCTGCATATAACACTTTGCATGTGAAGTAAGGTAAAAATGGTCAGTTCAAAATATTTATCGGCTGAGTTGTAGCAGCTGCTACAGAGCCTGAACATAAAATAACTATCAGTTTTGTGCGTGAAGTACAATTCTCATATGTTGTGGACTGGAAAACGTGTTAGATCCATACTTACGGTTATTAGTGCAAACCAACCACACATTATTGCAAACTATTAGGTGTAGAAATAAGTTTTAAAGATTTTTTTGTGTGACATATAACCGCTAATTTACATATCCGACATTCCCCGCGTTGTTGCCATGTGACCGTAACTGGTCCAGAGTATAAAATGTGACACAGAAGTTTGCCCAACAGTCAAATGCACTAGCACTTCGTTAGGTGAAAGATGGCAAGCGACACTGCATTCGTTACGAATTTCATCAAGGAAAAAGTGCTGCAAAAGCATGTGCATCGATCTATTCTGTTCTGGGGGAGAATATTGTATCGAAAAGCACGGGTGAGTTTTGGTTTAGACGGTTTAAAGCAGGTGATTTTGATGTTAGCGATCTAGAACATAGCAGCGCCCCGCAGAAGGTTGCACATGAGGAACTGCAAGCATTGCTGGATGAAGATTTATCTCAAACGCAAAAAGAACTACCTGAACAACTGGTGGTAACTTAACAAACCATTTCCAACTGTTTATGCACAATGGAAAAAAATCAGAAGGAAGGAAAATGGGTGCCATGTGACCTGAGCCAAAGGAACAAAAATGAGGGTGTCATGAAGTGTTTGAATCTGTTGAATAAACAGCACAAAGTCTTTCCTGTAGAAAATCGTTATGGGTGATGAAAAGTGGATATGGTACGACAATCCCAAACACAAAAAACGCTGGGTGGACCCCGGTGAAGCAACAACTTCGACACCGAAACACAATATTTACTCCAAGAAAGTTCTGGTGGGATATGAAGGGTGTGCTCTATTATGAACTATTGGAACAGGGTCAAACTGTTACTGCTGATTGCTAGAAGCAACAATTGCTGTGATTGAACCAGGAAATCTGCCGGAAACGTTGATTCACGGGCAAAGGATTGCATCCCGTGAAATTACTGCATGACAACGCTAGGCCGCATGTCCTGAAATCTGTCAAGGAAACTTTATTGACGCTTGGCTGAGAAGTTTTGGAGCACCCGACATATAGTCTTGACATAGTATCCCTTCAGACTATCATTTGTTCCGAACGATGCAACATGGTTTATCTGCTGTACAGTTCTGGACATGCAATGAAGTGCAAAAACGGGTTGACGACTTCATCACGTCACGCGACAAAATATTCTTTGTGGCTGGAATCCGTCAGCTGCCCGACCAATGGCGGAAGGTGATAGATAATGACGGCACATATTTTGATTCTTAAAGGTATTGTTTTCTCTCAAATTACATTTTGCGTTGTCTTAAAACACTCTTATTTGTACACCTAATATTAGCACAAACCAATCACTCCCTGTTAACATTATCCCTGTAACTTCTTAATGTATCCAAAATATTGTGATTTTTCTTTCTACGAGGGTCATAGCAATCCTATTTCGGGAATGGATGATGCAATGGGGGGGGAGATTGCGTCATGTCCAGATCAGACTCTCAGCAACACAGTAGTGTCATAACAATGTGTTAGCATTTGATGTGTGGACGTGGGAGGGTTTGAAAATGGAAGTGTGTAGCTCCTCAGGTCGAGTCACAGTGTTAGACCAGCACTCGTACATGAAAATAGAAATGGGGGGACTCTGACGCAGATCCACACTGCCTTGCAAGAAGTTGGTGGGGAAGAAACGTTTGATCGAACCACAATTTCTCGCTGGGTATTGCGCTTTCAGGAGGGCCAAAGCAGCATCGAAGATTATCACTGCTCAGGCCGACCTCAAACAGTGACAGACAAAATGTCTGTCTCCATTGTTGCACCGCTTCTCGAAGATAATCGCTGTTTGACAGTCGAGGAGATAGCTCATCAGGCAAATTTGTCCTCCATGTCTGTTCACCAGATTTTGACTGACTCATTGAGGAAAAGAAAAATCGCCAAGTGCTGGGTGCCACATCAACTCGACCCTGAGCAGAAGGCAGCCAAAGTGAGCATCACACAGGATCAAAAGGGAGGGCGACACCTTCCTGAACAGAATTGTCACAATTGATGAGACTTGGACCCGTGATTTTGAGCCGGAACTGAAGTCAGAATCAGCGGAATGGAGGCATCCAAGTTCCCCATGCCCCTCAAAGTGTCGTCAACAACAATCCAAAGTGAAGTTAATGATGATTTTTGCGTACGATGCCCAGGCTGGTGGGGTCTCCGATCGAGTGCTGGTAGGGCAAAAGGTCAATGCACAATATTATCGTGACTTTGTGAGGGCAAAGTTGAGACCAAAATTCGTCTAAATCTCCCCAACTTGTTGGAAGCGGAAGCGATCTTGCTGCATGACAAAGCACCGGGTCATGGTGCAACATCAGTGCGGCGACTTTTGTCGAAATGTGACTGGGAAACTATCCCACCCACCACACAGCCCTAATCTCAGTCTACCAGACTTTGATCTTTTCCCAAAGTTAAAAAATTGTTTCTGTGGTATCCGCTACAAATCACTGGACGATATCAGGGCTGTACGTGACCTGAGTAATACGACAGCTGAACAAAGATGGCATACTATGGGGCATCCAGGACCTACCTCACCGCTGGGAAGCTGTTATTAGCAGCGGAGGGGAGTACGTTGAAAGGCAATAAAGTAAATTTTCTCTGTTACTTCACAATTTTCTCAAAAATGGACAGCAGGCAGAACTTTTATTAGGACCCCTGTAGTCAACAATTAAGTGTTCAGATTCCTTTCCAGGAATAACTTTCTTGCTGGAATCAAATTGCCTCAAAACAATTTTTGGTTAATTAGAAAAGCTACTTCCATTGTAAGAAGACTGTGAAACATAAGGTATTTATGGAACTACAGTCACTATTATGGGGAGCAGTGGTTCAAATACCACAGAATTCTGCTATAAATGGCTAATGCAATTGTTTTTTTCTTATTGATAATCACAGCCATGACGGATTTCCTTTGCTCCTGCTTGCATTATTCTATTATTCCAGTCTATACATGCACCTTTCGATATTTGCATTCCACACTGTGAGTTACTGGCTTGTTATGTGCATTTTTTGGGGGTGGGGCATAGTAACTGATATGTTGTTTTAAATAAGATGCACAAAATATACCAGAGCATTGAGGTTTATAAAACATTCCAAAATTTCTGTCATTATTTTGATTCTAGACAGCATTGCAGTGTATATCACCTAAAACATAGCTGTGATCTTGTAGTTACATTCTGAGTTGTTACAGAATATTTTTTTAGTGGAAATTAATAAGTAGAAGCATAGTAAATATGTTCTATCAGACATATTAGACTGCATGAAAATATGACACTTGAGTTTTTATTGCCCTGTGACTGTTGTAATTCGGTTTGTACACTTTATTAATTAAGCCTGTCTTAAATGTATTTTATTTCCTTAGGTTAACAAGTCTCCTCCAAGAGATTATGGGAGAGAAAGAAAATAAGGTTGGTGAAACGATTGTTTCTAATGTATACTACTTAAAGTGATTTTTTTACCACATGTTTCTGGTATTCTGAAGACTTAAAGCTAATTTGCAAGAGTGCAAAGAAGTTGTAGTATAGCCTCAATCAGCTAAGCATATGTGAAAAATTGGGGATGAAACTATAAGTATTGGAAACTCTTAATTATACATACATTCATATCACTAAGCTGTTTTGAGATGAGATTCAGAGGTTAGCTCCAGAAAGAAAAGACAAACTACCAGATAATTTTTATCTGATTATTTACTTA
Source organism: Macrothele yani (assembly GCA_039090855.1). NCBI lineage: Eukaryota > Metazoa > Arthropoda > Arachnida > Araneae > Macrothelidae > Macrothele > Macrothele yani. The sequence continues at coordinate 5,208,164 of CM077012.1, forward strand.
CTCATGGTTCGTACGGTCCTTGAAAACCTTGAAAAGTCCTTGAAAAAAAGTTCATTTTCAAGTCCTTGAAAGTGCTTGAAAAAGTTTTAAGACTCCGTAAATAGTACTTGAAAAAAGATTTTGTTTTGTTTTTTAAGTAATGATATGAAAGAGCATATATAAAATAATTGTTTGTGATAAAAAGTTGTATTAGAGATATTTCTGTGCATTTCTGATAAAATCGCCAAGCTGATCAAATAGTGCAGAACTCGCATGTAACTCAGGAGTTCGTGTGAACAGCTGGTTGGCTATGACATCACTACAGAGTGGAACCTCAGCCATGAGAGTAACATAAGTGGAATGATGTAATTGTGAATCGTGATGGGCTTCTGTTGACTCGGGTTATGGGCGCATTCTTGCCGGGAGGGTGGAACTCCTAAGAATTGCTTGTGCTTCATGCGTGGCCTTTTCTTCTCCTGGCTATGTCCCCTCCCCCGTGACTTTTATAGCGTCAGAATGTACTGTAATATCATTCCGACCCCACCTTGGCGGCAGTCTTTCCAGCAAGCAACTCAAGTTGTCCTGTGATTCTCGCGCTGCCGTGTTGCTTTGCTGTGTTGCATGCCCCCTTCCCCTGTGACTTTTATAGCGTCAGAATGTACTGTGATATCATTCTGACCCCACCCTCGCAGAAGTTTTTCCAGCAAGCAACTCAAGATGTCCTGTGATTCTCGCGCTACCTTGTTGCTTTGCTGTGTTCCCCCTCCCATGCGACCCCTACCTCCAACTCTCCTTCTGTGCTGCGACCGTGCATGGTGTGACGCCTTTGTCTCTGTTTGCAGTGATGAGAATGCCCTGAGATTCGATTTGTGCCCGTGTTTAGGAATCAAGTTATGCTACTCCCCCCTTTCCCCGCTTCATCTCCATACTCGTTAACCCATACTGCTTTTGTGTTTTAAACGCAATTGAAAGCATCTGTGCATTCAGAAAAATAATGGCGTGGGGGACGTGCTTTGTGGAAGTTTCAGACATTTGGATTCGGGCCTCCGTTTCTGCATATTCTTTGGTTTCTGTTTGCGTTGGGCGATATCTCTATCACAGTAGAGCTGTATGTTGTGACCAATGGTTTTGTGTGAAATTACTTCCCCCTCTCAACTTTTAGCCATCGGATGTTGTCCGCTTTTATAACGACATCCATCTGGCATGGAATCCCTGCTGCTATAATTACATCTTACCTTCTGGATGTTTATCATGCCGTGTTTTTTTTTTTTTTAACCCTTTTCTGCTTTTGGAGGATGGGGGTTAATCATGTGAACCCTGTAAAATGTGAGAAGAAATTGTGTATAGAAGTAAGTTTCTTATTTTTCTTTTAACTTATAAAACTAAGACAGCTCTGTTCTGTACTCACTTCCTTTTGTGTTCCATTCCATTTACATTAATGAATGCTATCCTGTGTACTTCAGTAGGAAATATTGTATGAATCCACATAGGAAAAGTGTATATTTTTTGCTCTGCAAAATAAGTGGCTCAAGTCCTCATAATTTTTTTAAGTTTGCAGAAAAGTTTATTTTTTTTCAAACGTTTCCATTTTCTTATGACTGAATAAGACAAGTGGATTATTATATTTGCACTTTTAAGGTATTAAACCCCTGCAAAGTGTGCATAGTTTATGTGCAATTCATAAATGATATACTATTAAAAATCACCAATCACTTACTAAAGATCATGGTAATTTCCATCCACAAAACACTTCAAGCACGTCAATTATCGTAATGTTGTTGGCCTTCAAAGGTTTACAGACACCTTGCTTACGATTCCTTCTTCCGGGGATGAAACATCATATTTTTTTTTTTTTTTTTGCTAGACAAACAACGCTGGTTTTTTTTAGCCATATGAGATGAAACGATAGCTTGTCAATTCCATAAAAACCACACAAGCATACTACTCATTCATACATTCAATTATAAAACTATGTACATATTTACACTACATTACATTCCCAGGTGGTTAAACCTTTGTCAACTGTGAGTAATAAATGCTCCACCTGGGAATGTAATGTAGTGTAAATATGTACATAGTTCTTTAATTGAATGTATGAATGAGTAGTATGCTTGTGTGGTTTTTATGGAATTGACGAGCTATGGTTTCATCTCATATGGCTAAAAAAAACCCAGTGTTGTATGTCTAGCAAATAAAAAAAAATATGATGTTTCATCCCCGGAAGAAGGAATCGTAAGCAAGGTGTCTGTAAACCTTTGAAGGCCAACAACATTACGATAATTGACGTGCTTGAAGTGTTTTGTGGATGGAAATTACCATGATCTTTAGGGTAAGTGATTGGTGATTTTTAATAGTATATCAAGACAAGTGGAGTTTGGAAAACTATGCATTTGATTTCTTTTCCATATTTGCTGCTGCTATTGTAATTAATAACAAGGATTGACAGTAAAAAATGGCAGGTAAGTGCATTTTTAAAAATCAGTGGTTAGAAAACCCTGACTACAACTGGCTTCAACGCCACTTGACGGATAAGTACCAGGCAAAATGTAGAATTTGCAACAAAAGTTTTAGCATTGCCCCTATGAGAGAGTCTGCTATGAAAAGTCACATGAAAAGCAAAAAGCACAATGAATTGATTCATATAAGGAATTCTTCAAGTAATTTTTTTAAACCAAACAAAAATTCTGAAATTATTTTGACTTTTGAAAATCCCAAAGTTATTATACCACCTTTGTATTCCCACGTTGTGAAGAATGACGTTTTGGATGCTGAAATTCTGTGGGTGCTTATTACAATTAAAAATCATCAATCTTTATAAATGTAATTAGAACATTGGAAAACTTTTTCAAAGAATGTTTCCTGACAGTCCCATTGCTGCCAAATTTACATGCGGTGAAAAAAAGTGTGCATATTATACAGTTTTTGGAATCTCTCCATATTTAACTGATATGTTGTTGGAAGTTCTAGCCCAAAAAAATCATTATGTCCTTCTATTTGATGAAAGTTTAAATGAAATGCGCCAGAAAAAACTACTGGATATCCATGTAAGATTTTGGAATAGAAATAATGTACAAACAAAATTTCTGACTTCAGTATTTATGGGTCATAGCACAGTTGAAGATTTAGTTGAAGCATTCTTAAGTGCTTTTTCACCCTTAAAACTCTGTAAAGTATTGCAAGTTTCGATGGACGGTCCAAGTGTTAATTGGAAATTCTATAGAATGCTGCAAGACCATTCAAAGAAATTATTATATTTGCACTTTTAAGGTATTAACCTCTTGCAAAGTGCGCATAGTTTACGTGCAATTCATAAATGAAAAAACCATTAGGAAGAACCACTCACTCACCATAAAGATCATGGTAACCTCCAGTGACCACACACTTCCAACACGTCATTCATCGTGATGTAACTGGGCTTCCACAGGTTTACAGACTTCTTGCTTACGCTTCTTATTTTCGGGTGTGAAACATCGTTTTTTTTTTTTCCTTTGCCTTATAAGATGTTACTATAATGCTTGTCAATTCGATAAAAATCACACATACAACTCATTCATACAATTCAAGTAAAAACTATGTACATAACTTTACATTCACAGGTGATTAAACCTTGGTCAACTCTAAATTATCAAACTCCTCCTTCTGTTTCACCACCTCTGCTACTCCCACTGCAAGTGTCACACCCATTCAGCCCTGCACATCCAATCCTCTAGTACTTTCGACAGGCCCCTGTCATTTTCAGGAGGCAGGTGTGTCTCACCCGCCCACCACAGCTCAAGTGAGCAGAGCCATCGAGGCCTGGGCTCCAGTCGCTATCTCTGAATCGTTGTGTCTCTGGCGGGAAAAAGAGCAGCAGGGACAAAAGAGCAGCAGGGACAATAGATGGCGCCAGAGACCACCTCTGCTACTCCCACTGCAAGTGTCACACCCATTCAGCCCCGCACATCCAATCCTCTAGTACTTTCGACAGGCCCCTGTCATCTTCAGGAGGCAGGTGTGTCTCACCCGCCCACCACAGCTCAAGTGAGCAGAGCCATCGAGGCCTGGGCTCCAGTCGCTATCTCTGAATCGTTGTGTCTCTGGCGGGAAAAAGAGCAGCAGGGACAAAAGAGCAGCAGGGACAATAGATGGCGCCAGAGACACAACGATTCAGAGATAGCGACTGGAGCCCAGGCCTCGATGGCTCTGCTCACTTGAGCTGTGGTGGGCGGGTGAGACACACCTGCCTCCTGAAGATGACAGGGGCCTGTCGAAAGTGCTAGAGGATTGGATGTGCGGGGCTGAATGGGTGTGACACTTGCAGTGGGAGTAGCAGAGGTTGTGAAACAGAAGGAGGAGTTTGATAATTTAGAGTTGACCAAGGTTTAATCACCTGTGAATGTAAAGTTATGTACATAGTTTTTACTTGAATTGTATGAATGAGTTGTATGTGTGATTTTTATCGAATTGACAAGCATTATAGTAACATCTTATAAGGCAAAGGAAAAAAAAAAAACGATGTTTCACATCCGAAAATAAGAAGCGTAAGCAAGAAGTCTGTAAACCTGTGGAAGCCCAGTTACATCACGATGAATGACGTGTTGGAAGTGTGTGGTCACTGGAGGTTACCATGATCTTTATGGTGAGTGAGTGGTTCTTCCTAATGGTTTTTTCATTCAAAGAAAGAACTGCAAAAAAAAAAAAAAAATATGCTAAATATTGGGAGTTGTGGGTTACATGTTCTGCACAATGCTTTTAAATTTGGGTACAAAGGCAGTGAATGGGAAATTGAAAATTTTTTGGTTAGTCTGTACTACCTTTTTAAAGATTCGCCAGCTAGAAGAGAGGATTTCATGAAATATTCTGAACATGATTGCTTGCCCAACACAGGTGGCTGGAAAATGTTCCAGCAAGTGAATGTGCTCTTAAAATATTGTCTGACGTTCAGAAATATGTAGATGCTGTAGAGAAGAGAGAGTTTACTAAGACTACTTGCAGGTCATATGCTGTTGTTAGGAAGCATCTTGAAGATAACCTTTTACCAGTGAAGCTCCAGATATTCATGTCCATTGCTTAGATTTTGCTGCCTTTTTTGCTGGATTATCAAACATAAGCCCAAGATTTTTTTGTTGCTGAAGAACTCAGAAAAATCTTGAACCATATTTTACAGCGATTTATTAAGCCCAGTGTTTAAACATCTGCAAATACTGTGTAGAAACAGCTGAATTTAGATGATTTCAATGATGCAAAAAACCATGTCGCCACTGAAAACATTGATCTTGTTTTCATGGCAGAAAGGTCTGTAAAGGTATTATTCACATCTAAAAAATCCCTGATCAGCAAGTGTTTGAGATTCGCATCAATTGCAAATTTTTTTTTAAATTAACCTTGCTGTAAAAAGTATAGAAAAATCTCCAGTGCAGTATAGTATTGTCAGGAATCTAAGTTGTTTGGATCCACAAAAAATGGCTAGAAGTAAACAGTTCTGTCTACAAAAAATCAGATCAGTGTTACATTCCTTAACAGAAATTAATCAACTTGAAAAAGCTGAATGCAATTTTATTCTCATTGAATTTTCCTCATACCTAGATGATGTGGTGTCTCCTAATCATTCCAAATTTTCGGAATTTGATCCTAGAGTATCTAGGCTGAATGAGCTGTTTTGGGAAACAGTGAATTTGAAGCAGTATTCAAATCTATGGAAAGTTACCAAAATGTTGCTCCTGTTGAGTTACGGGCAAGCAACCGTTGAAAGGGGGTTTAGCATTTATAAAAAATTTGAAGTAGAGAACTTGAAGGAAAGGTCGTATATATCACAGAGACTGATATGTGACTTTATTAATTCAAAAGAAGGTGGTATCCAGAGCATAGTAGCTGCACACACTCATTTAAACATCTGTATTTCTTTCACAAGATTATCACTTAGATCATCAGGATAATTTGTAATTAATCTCTTTATTGCATCAGTGTTGTCGAAAGTTGTGTTTATTTTTAGAATGGCTTCAGATGTACAAATATTTGTGATTTCTTCATATCGAAAATCCAGCTGAAATATAATCTTGTCTATCATTATATCAAAAACCCATTTTTTAAGTCTTTCTTCTTGGATTTCTTCTGAACCTGTTTCCATTCCAAATGCTCCACTGTCATTGTCAGATTCATCAAATTACACCTTCCTTTTTTCTTCCCCTCTTTTTCACAAAATTTACCTCAATTCCAATGTCGGAAGCTGTTTTTTTAGCTTTTCTTAAGTAGTCATTCCAGAGATCTCTTACATCCTGGTCTATGGTAACCTTCGGCTCTTTAATTTTTTTCATTTCAGTGTCGAGGGATATATCATTTGACTGCAGAATCAAACTTCTTTCATTAATATAGTCTAATATATCCCTCCAAATATTCAAAAGAATTAATGTGTCATACTTGGAGAAATAATTTATCCGCCCATCTACTTGTGCCCTCCTGTCACTGGATAAATTACATTTTTTTTTGTGTGTATCTTGTAATGCTTTTATTACCTGTAGTAGCTTTTCTGTTGTGGGCTTCACTGCTTCAATTCTTGCACTCCATCTCGTTACAGAAAGACCATGAAGAGACCTCTCCCATCAGTGTGTTTTAATAACACTTGCCATCTCTGTGGGCGTGCACTGAAGAAATTGTATAGCAGTTTCACGCAGTTGAAGAATGTGCATTTTACTGCATTACTTTTTGTAGCATATAAGCCTACTAAGTTCAGACTGGGAGCTGCACAAGGTGAAAATGTTGTTACTGGATTCTTCTCTAATTTTTGCTTTGACACCTTTGATTTCACCAGCCATATTTGATCCATTATCAAAGCACTGACCACAATAGTGCTGTAAATCAATTCCATGCTTTTTAAATACATCTATAATAGCATTAGCAATTGCATCACTTGTCTTCTTCTGGAAATCAAAATATTCCAGAGACCTCTCGTGAATTTGCCATTCATTCTCTTTCGCTAAACAAAATGTATCTCAAAATCAGAATATTTTGTTCAGTTTTTGATACATCTGGAGTTGCATCACAAATGAATGAGAAGTACAGAGCTTCGTGCCTTTCTTCTAGGATTTTCTTTAATATCTTTTCACCACACAAAGAAAGGAACTCATTCTGCACTTTCCAAGATAAATAATGGACTATATTTTCATGTTTGACTTGACACCTTTTCACGTAAACTGTGTATTCTCTTAAAAACGGGTCATACTTAGCCAATAATTCAACTAGGCCCAAGAAGTTCCCATTATCTGGCTCTCCTAGCATGGAGCTGCTTCCCCTAAAAGATAAATGTCTAGAAAGATAGTAATATCTAAAAGTCTTTTCAAGAGCTCACATAAGAAATCCCTTTCTTTCAAAAACAGCTTGTGGAATGTAGAATCCACACCACTACCTGCTAGACTTTGTCCATAACATCTCCATGATAAATAATTATTCTTATGCTACAAACTGTTTTCATGATCAGGCAGGATGGAGTAGAGCTCTTTCCATGTTGTTTTGTGTAGTCAAAGCCTTCATATATTTTAGCTAACCTGGAAATAACAGGGTTTTTTTTATTCATTGTGAAATAGTAGACATGGCCAAAGAATAGTTTTTTCTTGCTGTCACTCCACAGTAACCAATCTTTCTTCACTTCAAATTTGCTGTTTGAGCATTTGGCATACAAGTGATGCTTAGTAAATTTCTATTTTGCTAGTCTACAAACTGTTTGAGGGTCGAAATTTGGAGCACCTTTCCTAACAATTCTTTCTCTATCACTGTTATTTAATGGATATGGTCACTGCCCAGGATCGCTTGGATTCCAGTCCTTAACACTCATCAAATTTTTGCTTGCTAACAATTCTCTATCACTGTTATTTAATGGATATGTCCACTGCCCAGGATTGTTTGGATTCCAGTCCTTACACTCATCAAATTTTTGCTTGCTTACATCTTCTGCCTCAGGTAGAAAAGAAGCTACATCAGCTTCTTTGGGTTGCTTTTCAGTAGAATTTTCTACTTCTGTAGAAGACGTGGATGTTGATGGCTCACTTTCACAGGATGCTGAACTATTTTTAGAGAAAAAGTAGCTACCTGTTGGTTTTTTTATTTCCTCAAGTTCTTTCTTGAATTTTTCTTCACGTTTCCTCTTTTCTGACCGTTTTTGGGCACCTGAGTTACGTGCACAACCGTACATTGCCTCTACATACATACATATCACTAAGCTGTTCTCTGAGATTCAGAGGTTAGCTCCAAAAAGAAATACAAACTACCAGATATTTTTACCTACTGTCGTCGTATCAAACTTCTCCATTTACAGTGATCTTAACATACAACTTGGGCTTCACTGATATACATTACACGCCGTACACAAAATCTTTTACACTTCACACTCATAATCCCCTTCTCATGCAGACACTCCTGAATCTGATCCACCCATGTCTTCCTTGGCCTTCCTCTGCCTTTCCTTCCTGCCACTTGGGCTAAAAAGATTTTCTTAGTAAGCACTTTCAACATGCCTAAACCATTGATGCATATTAGTCTCCACCCTGCTAACAACATTTTGCCTCTCATCACACAACTGCAACACATCTTAATTCCTCACACAATCAGACCGTGTCTTGCCCCCCCCCCCGTAAGTAACGAATTTCTCCAGCACACAAATGACTTCTATGTTTCTTCTTTAGTACCCAGGTTTCACTACCATACATCAGAGTAGGAACAATTACACTTTCATACACAGCCACGCAAGGCTCTCTAGAGAACCCATCATTCCTGTGAAAACCTCCCAGAGCAGCTATGACTTTCAATGAAGAATTCACTCTCCTACTAATTTCTCCTTCCAATTTGTTCTCTCTGTCAAACATGCTTCCTAAATACACAAACTCATTCACCTGGTCAATCACAGTGCCATTTAGACCCACATTACATTCAGTGCTACCAGTTCCTCTCTCAAAGACCATAACTTTGGTTTTCCCCTTATTTATACTCAGTTTGAATTTCATGCAAACTTCGTACATCCGGGACGACATACTCTGCAACTCACTTTTGCTCTCTGCCAACAGGACAGTGTCATTAGCATACAGCAATCTGCACACACGGATATCACCAAGACATAAACCACCAGAATCTATTTTGGCATCACGCATGCACACATCCATAAATATATTAAACAGCCATGGTGACATTACACAACCTTGTCTGACTCCTGCACCAATAGAAAACCATTTTGATAAAACACCATTCACTCATATACAAGCTCTACTACCAGCATACATGGCTTTTACACTATTAAGTAGATTCCCAGTAACACCATATTCATTCAGTACCTTCCACAAAAGTGTCCTATTCACTCTGTCGTAAGCTTTCTCTAAATCTATGAAGGCAATAAAAACTTTCTTCCCAACAGCCAGATACTTTTCAATCATCACGCGTAATGCAAATATTTGGTTAGTGCAGCCTTTACCAGGCGTAAATCCCACACTTTCTCTGATGTAAGACCAAACACTTTCCCTGGCACACTTAGTAGGCTAATACCATGATAGTTCTTGCATTTAGTTTGATCACCTTTTCCCTTATGCAAGGGAACAATAATAGCATTCTTCCAGTCCCAAGGGACCATTCCTAACTCTCAGCACAACTGGCAAATTTCAGTTAACCAGTCAATTACAGAGTCACCACCATATTTTAACATCTCAGCAGTTATGCCATCAACTTCCGGAGCCTTACCATTCTGAAGAGATTTTAGAGCTTTACACCTCTTCTTCTCTTGAGATCCCTCCTGTGCTTCCATCCCTCACTGACATCATCTGCGTCTGTCTCAGAATATTCTTTTCTTTCTGGATCTAATAACTCACAGAAGTATTCATCCCATCTGTCACTTAACTCATTGGGCTCCCATATCATTTTCCCAATCTCATTCTTCACACAACTTACAACTTTGTTTCCCCTATTTTTCCTGAGGCTCATGTACTTCCAGAAGGACTTTCTATCTTTCCAAAAAGCCAGTTCATGCCTTTCCACTTTCTCTTTCCTATCTTTTGCCTTACTGTGGCAAACCAGCTTAGCAGCTTCACGCTTCTTACAGCGATATTCATCCACAGAGACTCTACCTTGCAACATCCCCAAATAGGCTTCCTTCTTTTTCTTTCTTGCCTCATCAATCTCACTATTCCACCAAGCATCACCTCTATTGTTACCCACTGTTGTGGTGCCACAGACCTCTTTAGCAGCAGTGACAACACAGTTCTTAAAACATTCCCACTTCTTTTCTACATCCCTCTCAGAAGATTTCAGATCGTTCTCTGAGTAAGTCAGAATACCGCTGATGATTTTCAAGGAGCATATCAACCTTTATTCTTTCTATCCTGGGTCTCTTCCTATTCCTTTTCCTCCAACCAACATTAAGTTTCACTCGTGACACTCAGAATATTCTTTTCTTTCCTGATCTAATAACTCACAGAAGTATTCATCCCATCTTTCACTTAACTCATTCCCATATTATTTCCCCGATCTGATTCTTCACACAACTTACAACTTTGTTTCCCCTATTTTTCCTGAGTCTCATGTACTTCCAGAATAACCTCTAGCAATATGAACACAGACACTGTCTCTGAACAAAATAAACAATAAACAACACTGTTGGTCTATTTACACATGAAGAATACTTTGACATAACAGATTAAAATATTGATGCAAATCAGACATATTCACCAATTACTTCGGTAGCCCGGAAGCGTGAGGGGTGTTCAGTGCCACGGAGCAATCATGGAAGTGAGATATGATTCGCCCACCTGACAGCCGCTGCTCAGCGACCGCGAAGCGGAAGTGATGTCACAGTACCAAAGTAAACAAACTTTTGAAAAATTAATAAAAATTTGGGAAATTGCCCGATTTTTTTCAAACTGCATCACATCACAGCTACAGGCCGTAGGATGTCTCCGTACAAGCAATGAAAGCATAATACCGATCCGATGAAGAAATAAAAGCCATATATACACTGAGTGGCCACTTTATTGTGACCACCCCCTCAGTACTTCGTTGGGCCATCTTTTGCCTTTAATACTGCATCGATTCTTCGTGGCATGGACTCCAGGAGATGTCGATAGGTGGTTTGTGGAATCTGAGACCATGCTTGATGAATAGCACTTTCCAGGAGTGTGAGATTGCAGGGTTGTGGATCCAGCTGTCTGATGGCTCGTTCAACTTTATCCCACAAATTCTCAAGGGGGTTGAGATCTGGAGATTGTGGGGGCCACCTAAGCAAAGTAAACTCACCGGCATGTTCCTGAAACCAATCCTGTACAATACGAGCACTATGGCAGGATGCATTATCCTGTTGAAAGTAGCCATCGCCATTGGGATAAACCATCCACATGACAGAATGCACTTGTTCCGCAACGATGTTTAGATATGATGTGCCAGTCAGACGTTGATCAACACAAATTAAAGGGCCCAAAGCATGCCAGGAAAACATTCCCCAAACCATAACTTTGCCTCCACCAGCTTGAAAGGTTGTAGCAATGCGTTTGGGGTCCATGCTTTCGTGCTGTTTCCGCAAATTCTCACTCGGCCATTGGCATAGTGCAACTGAAAACGTGATTCATCAGACCACATAATTTGTTTCCAATTATTGACTGTCTAATCCTTGTGCTCCTGTGCAAACTGGAGACATTTTCTCTTGTTAACTGCAGACAGCAAAGGTGTTCAAGCAGGCCTTTGGCTGCCATATCCCATCTGATGCAGTGTACGGCGAACAGTGCAAGCAGAGATCATTTGAGGGGATGCTTGATTAAGATGGTCTGTAATTTGCTGCACTGTTGCCCTTCTGTTGTCTGTTACCAGTCTGGAAACTCTCCGTTCCGCCCGAGCAGTCACTAGTCGATGACGACCACACGTTGCATGTAGAGACCCAGTTTTTTGGCTGACAGTCCAGTCTTTAAACACTTCAACAACACCTGCTCTGGAACATTTCACGAATGCGGCGGTTTCGGTGATACTCGCTCCACTGCTCCGAGCTCCTACAACCATCCCACGTTGAAAGTTCGTCAAATCACATTTTTTACCCATCTCGTCACCCAAAAATCACCTCTACTACTGTCACAAGCACTAAGCTTTCCCTTTTTATACTGTGTCCAGAATCCTTAGGTTGAATGACCGACTGGAACCCTCAGCTGTGGGCTAATCCCCCACACTGATGTACTTACCTGATTAAAAAGACAAAAAGAAATATTAAGAATGACTCAAGTGTGGAATATGGTGGACCTACCACACTTGAGAAGGACGGTCCACCACGGAAACGACCTGGACTTTCTAAACGGCGTATGAGAAAGCGATCTCAGCTGAGTGAATGTAAGATTGGTGTATGGAATACTAGAGGTATAAATGGCAAGATGAGGGAGGTGATTGAGGAGATGAATAAGTATAGACTGGATGTGCTGTGTGTAAGTGAAACCAAAAAGAAGGAAATTGGGGTAGAAGAAGTGAATGGCATGGTGAGTGTGTGGTCAGGAGTAATGGATAATATGAGAGGACAGGCTGGTGTAGGTGTGATTTTAAGTGAAAAGATGAAGAACAACTTGATTCACTATAGTTGCATAAGTGAGAGAATTCTCTGGATTCGTTTGAAAGTGAAACTTCAGAGAATTGTAATTGTTGAAGTGTATGCTCCTTGTGACTCGGAACCTTCTGATAAGAAAGAAGATTTCTGGAATGAGCTAAAAGCTGTTTTGAGCCAGTTTGGTGCTAAAGAAAAGGTTATAATAGCAGGGGATTTCAATGCTAGAGTAGGTGTGCAGAATGCAATTTCTGACAATGTTCTGGATAAGTTTAATGATCCTTGTGTGAATGATAATGGTGAAAGATTAATTGAACTCTGCATTGAGAATGGTTTGTGTGTATCTAATACATTTTTCAACCACAAGTATATACACAGATATACTTGGGAAAATCGTACTCTTGGTCAAAAGAGTGTGATAGATTTTGTTGTTTACGATCAGCGTTTGAAACACTTAGTTGTTGACACCCGTGTGATGAAAGGTGCGGATGTTAATTCTGATCATTACTTGGTAGTGTCACGAGTGAAACTTATTGTTGGTTAGAGGAAAAGGAATAAGAAGAGACCCAGGATAGAAAGAATAAAGGTTGATAGGCTCCTTGAAGATCATCAGCGGTATTCTGACTTACTCAGAGAACGATCTGAAATCTTCTGAGAGGGATGTAAAAAAGAAGTGGGAATGTTTTAAGAACTGTGTTGTTACTGCTGCTAAAGAGGTCTGTGGCACCACAATAGTGGGTAACAATAGAGGTGATGCTTGGTGGAATAGTGAGATTGATGAGGCAAGAAAGAAAAAGAAGGAAGCCTATTTGGGGATGTTGCAAGGTAGAGTCTCTGTGGATGAATATCGCTGTAAGAAGCGTGAAGCTGCTAAGCTGGTTTGCCACAGTAAGGCAAAAGATAGGAAAGAGAAAGTGGAAAGGCATGAACTGGCTTTTTGGAAAGATAGAAAATCCTTCTGGAAGTACATGAGACTCAAGAAAAATAGGGGAAACAAAGTTGTAAGTTGTGTGAAGAATGAGATTGGGAAAATGATATGGGAGCCCAATGAGTTAAGTGACAGATGGGGTGAATACTTCTGTGAGTTATTAGATCAGGAGAGCAAAAATGATTCTGAGACAGATGCAGATGATGTCACAATGAGGGATGAAAGCACAGGAGGGATCTCAAGAGAAGAAGTGTGTAAAGCTCTAAAATTTCTTCAGAATGGTAAGGCTCCAGGAGTTGATGGCATAACTGCAGAGATGTTGAAATATGGTGGTGACTCTATAATTGACTGGTTAACTGAAATTTACCAGTTGTGCTGGGATTTAGGAATAGTCCCTCGGGATTGGAAGGATGCTATCATTGTTCCCTTGTATAAGGGAAAAGGTGATCAGACTGAATGCAAGAACTATCGTGGTATTAGCCTACTGAGTGTGCCAGGGAAAGTGTTTGGTAAGGTTGTTATTGAAAAAGTACGGGGTATTACATCAGAGAAAGTGTGGGATGTTCAGAGTGGTTTTATGCCTAGTAAAGGCTGCCCTAACCAGATTTTTGCATTACGCATGATGATTAAAAAGTATCTGGCTGTTGGGAAGAAAGTTTTTATTGCCTTCATAGATTTAGAGAAAGCTTACGACCGAGTGAATAGGACACTTTTGTGGAAGGTATTGAATGAATATGGTGTTACTGGGAATCTACTTAATAGTGTAAAAGCCATGTATGCTGGTAGTAGAGCTTGTGTACGAGTGAATGGTGTTTTATCAAAATGGTTTTCCATTGGTGCAGGAGTTAGACAAGGTTGTGTAATGTCACCATGGCTGTTTAATATATTTATGGACGCATGCATGCGTGAGGCCAAAATAGATAATAGTGGTTTATGTTTTGGTGATATCCGTGTGTGCAGATTGCTGTATGCTGATGACACTGTCCTGTTGGCAGAGAGCAAAAGTGAGTTGCAAAGTATGTTGACTCGGATGCACGAAGTTTGCATGAAATTCAAACTGAGTATAAATAAGGGAAAACCCAAAGTTATGGTGTTTGAGAGAGGAATGGGTAGCACTGAATGTAATGTTAGTATAAATGGCACTGTGATTGACCAGGTGAGTGAGTTTGTGTATTTAGGAAGCATGTTTGACAGAGAGAACAAGTTGGATGGTGAAATCAGTAGGCGAGTGAATTCTTCTTTAAAAGTCATAGCTGCTCTGGAAGGTTTTTACAGGAATGATGGGTTCTCTAGAGAGTCCCGCATGGCTGTGTTTGAAAGTGTTATTGTTCCTACTCTGATGTATGGTAGTGAAACCTGGGTACTGCAGAAGAAACATAGGAGTCGTTTGTGTGCTGGAGAAATGCGTTACTTACGTGGGGTTTGTGGCAAGGCACGATATGATTGTGTGAGAAATGAAGATGTATTGCAGTTGTGTGATGTAAAGCAAAATGTTATTAGCAAGGTGGAGACCAATATGCTTCGGTGGTTTGGCCATGTTGAAAGAATGAGCGATGAAATGCTTACTAAGAATATATTTTCAGCCCAAGTGGCAGGAAGGAAAGGCAGAGGAAGGCCAAGGAAGACATGGGTGGATCAGATTCAAGAATGTCTGCATGAGAAAAAGATTATGAGTATGAAGTATAAAAGATCTCGTGTACGGCGTGTAATGGATATCAGCGAAGCACGAGTTGTATGTCAAGATCGCTGTAAATGGCGAAGTTTGATACGACAACAATAAGTAAAAATATCTGGAAGTTTGTATTTCTTTTTGGAGCTAACCTCTGAATCTCAGAGAACAGCTTAGTGATATGTATGTATGTATGTATAATAATTACTGTCACCGGATGCCGGCCGAGTCAACAGTACGTATGACCGCAGGCAGTGAGGCGGGCCGCAGGAATTTCAAACTTAGAAATGATCAAAGTTGTCCTCCCTTATGGGCGGGCCTGCCCCATCAGCGAATGCGTCTTTGCTGCCCCGGTGGTGCAGTGGTCTAAGTGCTGGCTTATGACCATTTGTCACAGAAAAGTCCGGGTTCAAATCCCGGTGAGGCATGAATGTTGTGTTTGTCTTACGGCACTGGCCCTGTCC
Organism: Macrothele yani; assembly: GCA_039090855.1. Classification (NCBI taxonomy): domain Eukaryota; kingdom Metazoa; phylum Arthropoda; class Arachnida; order Araneae; family Macrothelidae; genus Macrothele; species Macrothele yani. The sequence goes on from CM077012.1 coordinate 5,223,727, forward strand.
CTTCTCTAGAACCAATGACCCTAAATTAGGGACATGAAACTTTCAGTCAATAAATAAATAAAAAAATAAAGACCCATTGAGTTGCTCACGGTGGTTGTAAAACCTTCAATAAAAAAAAAAAAAAAAAAGCCTCTTTAAAAACTCCAACAAGCAATGGAAGAATGGAAGCATGATTCAGGTTAGTCCACAGTTGAAATTCTTAAGATAAGTGAGAAGGATGCCTCCATTTCTGCAAAACTGATCCTGACCATAAAATGTGTTATTTGTCGCTACTCTTACTCATCTTGCTCTAATTTCAAAGAAACATTTCAAGCTATGTTCCCTTGATCAGATCTCACTACTTTTTCTTTTTCTGCAGCCAAAGTTGCATACTTTGTATCAGATGCACTTGGACCTTATTTTTGGAATAAATTTATGGATGATATAAGGAATTTTTATCTTATTTCAGCTTAAGCTTTGATGAGAACAAATGACATTGGACATAAAAGAACCACAGATTAAAATTCAGTTTTTGTCTGTCAAATCTCAGAAGGTGGAAAATAAGCATTTCAGGACATTTTTTATTGGCCATGCACTGCAGAAGACTTAAGTGAAAGAAGAAATTAAGTAAAGCCCTTGATGACACCAATTTATCACCACTCAAACTTGACTCTTGGTAGTGATGGACCAAACATAAACAAAAAGTTTTTAGGGTGTTGAGAGGCTGTAGTCTGGTGCAGATTGGCACTTGTAACCTTCACCATCTCCACAATGCATTTCAAAAGGGCCTGGGTGGATTTGGGGAATCTGTGTCTAAACTTGTATTAATTTAGTTTTTTCACAAGTTCCGAACAAGATTTGAAGACTCAGAACATTCAACAGGGTTCTTCAGCTTCCTTCCAAAGTTCTAAATTAACATGTCTCCTCAAGGTGGTTGACACTAAGACTAGTAGCTGTTTGACTCCTTGAACAATGGCCTTCCAAAACAAAATACACTGCTGGCCACCCAAAATGCAACACCAAGAAGGACACGAGATAGCAAAACCAGATTTATTGGACACATAACAACAGATACAAAGATGAAACGATTGAGCTTACAGGCCCGTGCGACTTGCAGAACATTCAGACATCAATAGTTCGTGTGGCCCCAATGGCTGGCAATAACGGCCGCTACACGTCGCGGCATCGAACGAAAGAGGCTTTGGATGTGGGCTTGGGCTATGTCGGTCCAGGCTCCTTCCTCACGTTGCAACAGTTCATCAAGCGTAGCCACGGGTGGTGCTTGCTGGGCCACT